>CM055648.1:16412897-17727897 GCA_029378325.1 Elaeagnus macrophylla | reverse complement strand
AACTCTTAGAAAAAGGTTATGATGTTCACATGAAAGACAATAACCTTTCTTTAAGAGATCATAATTTTAACTTGATAGCAAAAGTTTCAATGACCAAAAATAGAATGTTTTTGTTAAACATTCAAAATGAAGCTGCACAATGTTTAAAGGCTTGTTTCAAAGATATATCTTGGCGTTGGCATTTAAGATTTAGACAATTAAGTTTCTAAAATTGCTTTCTTTCAAGAATATGGTAAAAAGATTGCCTACCATCAATCTACGTGACCAACTTTAGGAAGGGTGTTTGCTTGGAAAATAGTTTAGAAAAAGTTTTACTAAAGAATCAACTTCAAGAGCAAGAAGACCGCTTCAACTAATCCATACCGATGTGTGTGGTCCAATCACTCCAAGTTCATTTGGTAAGAACAATTTTTTTTTTCTTCATTAATGATTATTCAAGAAAAACTTGGGTATATTTTTTGAAGAAAAAAATATGAAGTTTTTGGACTCTTCAAGAAATTTAAAGCACTTATTGAAAAAGAAAGTGGACTTGAAATTATGTCCATGAGATCTGAACGAGGAGATGAATTCTTATCAAAAGATTTCAAAGAACTCTATGAGAATAACGAAATTTGTCAACCTCTAACGGTTCCAAAAACTCCTCAACAAAATGGTGTAGCAAAAAGAAAGAATAAAAACATCCTCAACGTGGCTCAAAGCATGTTGAAGAGCAAGAAGATGTCGAAAGAATTTTGGTCCGAAGCTGTAGCAAGTGCTGTTTACTTATCAAACCGATCTCCTTCAAGAAGTGTTTGGGGAAAAACTCCTTAAGAAGCTTAGAGTGGTAAAAAGCCCGGTGTTTCACATTTGAGAGTCTTTGAAAGCATCGCCTATGCCCATGTTCCCAAAGAAATATGAACCAAGCTCGATGATAGGAGCAAGAAGCTTATCTTCATTGGCTATGACACAAGTTCCAAAGGCTACAAGCCTTACAACCCAGCAAATGGTAAGATCATCATTAGTCGAGATGTAGAGTTCGATGAAGAAGGCATGTGGGATTCGAATGCTCAAGATGAAGACTATGACACTATATATTTTTTTTTGAAGAAGATTCAAGAAGAGAAGTTAGAGATGAAGATGAAGAACCACATACCCCACTTCATTCACTATTGCCACTAAGAAGCTCATCTCCTTCAAGCGAAAGTTCAAGTACAAATGCAAATGGAGAATCAATGAAGCAAGAAGTCAAACTACAAGTTCAAGTGAGAGGATTCCAAGAACAAGAGACTTAGAAGAACTTTATGAGGTACCCAACCTCTAAATTTTTTTTATATAACTATTTTTTATCTTCTTGTTGAATGTGAACCAATAAGTTTTGAAGAAGATATCCAAAACAAGAAGTGGAGAGATTCCATGGATGAAGAAATGAAGTCAATCATAAAGAACAACACAGGAAAACTTTCTAATCTTCCACAAGGACAAAAAAGTATAGGAGTGAAGTGGGTGTACAAAGCAAAAAAGAATGTCCAAGGAGAGATAGAAAGATACAAGGCAAGATTGGTTGTTAAAAGTTATAGTCAAAGGCAAGGCATTGACTACGATGAGGTATTTGCTCCTGTCGCTCGCTTAGAAACTATAAGATTAATTCTTTCTTTAGCGGCCCAAAATAAATGGAACATATATCTTGAAGAAGAGGTTTATGTTGAACAATCTCTAGGCTATGTGGTAAAAGGACATGAAAATAAGGTCCTAAAATTGAATAAGACCCTTTGTGGGTTAAAACAAGCACCAAGAGTATGGAATAGCAGAATTGACAAATATTTTCAAGAAAATGATTTCATAAAATGTCCTCATGAATATGCTTTCTATGTAAAAGTGAAAAATGATGATATTATGATTGTTTTTTTGTATGTAAATGATTTAATATTCACAGGTAACAATCCAAGATTGTTTGAAGAATCCAAGAGAACTATGACCAAAGAGTTCTAGATGATCGACATTGGGCTCATGTCATACTACCTTGGCATTGAAGTCAAGCAAGGAGAAAATATAATTTTCATCTCTCAAGAAGCATATGCAAAAGAAGTACTTAAGAAGTTCAACATGAACAATTCTAAGCCCATAAGCACACCTATGGAGTGTGGAGTCAAACTATCAAAGTTTGATGAAGAAGAAAGAGTAGATCCAACTATTTTCAAGAGCCTAATTGGAAGTCTACGCTACCTAACATGCACTAGGCCAGATATTCTCTATGCAGTTGGAATTGTTAGCTGTTACATGGAATCTCCAACAAATAATTACCTAAAGGCTGCAAAGAGAATTCTTACATATATCAAAGGTATTATAAATCTTGGCCTATTTATCATTCTTTTAACAGTTTTGAACTTGTTGGTTATATCGAAGCGATTGAGCTAGAGATTATGATGATAGAAAAAGTACAAGTGAGTTTGTATTTTTCATGGGAGATACCGCTTTCAATTGGATGTCAAAAAAGTAATCCATTGTGACATTGTCTACTTGTGAAGCAGAATATGTAGCTGCTACATCTTGTGTTTGTCATGCAATATGGCTTAGAAATTTGTTGAAAGAATTGAAGATGCCATCACAAACGACAATAGAAATCTATGTTGATAACAAGTCTGCTCTTGCATTGACAAATAATCCTGTGTTCCATGACATAAGTAAGCACATAGACACACACTACCACTTCATAAAAGAATACATCACAAAGAAGGAAGTTGTAGTCAAACATGTGAGCACTCATGACCAAGTTGCAGACATCTTCACGAAGCCACTCAAACAAGAAGTTTTTCTCAAGCTATGAAGACTTCTTGGTGTTTCACCAAATCAAGTTTAAGAGGGAGTGTTGAAATATTAAACTTAATTTCTATAAGTCATTTAAATCTTCTAGATTGACTTAGACTTTGTTCTTGTTGTACTAATAAAAGTTTAGTAGTTGTAGAAGAGTGAGACTAATAAATGTAAGTAGGTATGAGTTGTGATTTCGTAGGCGTGAGACTAATTAATGTAGGTAGTTGGGAAGTGATTTAATCGGTTGGTTAGGAGGTATAGAGAAGTGCTTTTAGAAGCCTATAAATAGAGCTTCTCTAGTACCACCTGTATTCAAGCAAAAAAAAGAAGAAGTCATCAAGCAAATTCATAAGCAAGTTTGAGAAATAAACTTGAGTAATTCTTCTCCTAAATCTCTTTATTTTTAGATTGTTTATATATTTTCCTACTAAAATCCTCTCTTGTAAAAGCCCATCACACAACAAAGGGTTACCAATTTTTGGATGCCTCCACATTAGGTAAATTCCCTTACAAAGACCTTCATGTATTGGACCAAAAATATGGTCCTATCATGCACTTGTGCTTAGGTCTCATTCCTAACATCATTGTTTCATCTGCTCAAGCCGTTGAGCTATTCCTTAAGATCCATGACCTTGTTTTTGCAAGTAGGCCACCACATCTAGCTGTAAAACATAGGTAACGTTGTACATAAACTAAAAATATATACTATATATATATATATATATACTAACATGTTATTTTGGAACCTATTTATTGACAATAAAACTTCATTAAGGATCAAAAGTACAATCTAGATAAAAATCATCAATATAAATACATCAACAATCAAAATTGTTAAATCAAAACTAAAAAATTTCTTAAGCACATGGAGAAAAATTTTAGCTTTTACTTTCGTTTTATTATAAGTTTCTTCAATCGACTTTTGGTTGCTCTAACTAATATGAATTGTTTTTTTTTTTCAGAAAAAAATTAAATCTTTATGCTATGTTGTAATCTTCATGATCTTTGACACTAGAATCTAGATAAAGAACTAGAATGACAACAAAACACAAACTTTGTAGGCATAAACATGACATAGGTCATTCTAGATGAATACCTAGATTAAGGAAAATTACCATAGAACAAAATATAGATGAAGAAACACAAATATGTGATTTTATTTAAAATAACTAATAATAAAAAATGAAGCAAAACAAACTTATCAGAGAGAGGCTCCAGAAGAAGATCCCTCCCAAACATAAAGCAAATTAAATTCTTAAAAGCTTCAAAGAGAAAAGAGAAGAATAAAAGTAGTTAAGGTTTCACTACATTAAGTTTTTATTTTGAAAATTATGTACGATTTAACATATTATTATAGTTCTTTAAATTCACTGGATGTAGCATGATCAAGGACTCAAGGTAGCCATGACCTCCTTTAGAACGTTGTTGTTTACCTTTGATATACGTGAATGACTAGAAAAGTAATATATGATCCTCCAAAATTACTATACGTTGAGCTCAAAGACCATTCCACCTATTTTTCTGTATTTATGTAACCACAAAATAAATAACAAAAATATTATTTATCAATTTGAGATGAGACATATAATACTTTGTATGGTTTTTATTAATAATTGATTACATAATTATTTCCATATCACACATTTTAATTTTATATACAATTCAATATCAACACATTTATACATAAAACAATTTAATACTATAATATTACTCTTGCTATCGATTTTCCAATTGTGTAAACTACGATGGAAAAGCTTTTGAGTATATATTACAAATTTTTGAAGGATAATGGCCTTAATATGGTATTAAATTTTTAAAAGCATTCTCTAATTTCAAATAAATGTAAATATTTATGGTATATTAATTATATTAATTGTAGACAATTAATATATTACTTATATTATTATAAAATTTCTTATTATCACACGATGATTTGACTTCTTTTTTTATATTCTTTTTTATCAAGATATTCACTATCTTTGAAATCACACTAATCCTCGGGACTTCATAGATCAGAGGCAATTGTCCGCACATTAAAAAGAAGTAACATCGACAGAGAGTTAAGTTCAACATACTCGACATCTGTTTTTGCTTAATTTAGACAAAAAAAAGAAACAAAATAAAGGCCTTATTTGGTTAAATTTAAAAAAAAAAAAAAAAAAGACTCATAATATTTATGTTTCTTACGTTTTAGGAAACGTGACCTCCCTTCTCACTGTTTATGATTTCCTGAATTAATGTGTTTGTGTTTGGGATAAAATGTCTTTCATTGATAATTGAAGGTACTGTAGATCTCACTGATTAGGCATATACACCGATTTATAACGTAGTGTAAAATATTGAACAAGCGAGAAAATGAAAAGAAAATAAAAAAGGTTGGCCATGTCTAAGTTGGAGATCGATAATTCAAAAATTGTTGTTGTGGTTGATTTATACGTAAGAACTATCACAATCCTAAAATGTTTGAGAATATTCATGATTTTTATAAATTTTATTTTAACTTTATTTTTTAGAAAATAGTGTCATAGAGGTCCCTCAAATTAGGTCATTTGATTCTTTAGATTATAAGTAGTGTCATTTGGTCCATTAGTTTTAGAAAAATAGGTCAATTAAAGACAAAATATATAATTTTAATAATTTTTTAATTAAATTGTTATTTTTTAAGAGGTCAATTTAGAACAAATTATATTATTTTTATATTTTCATATTAAAATATCAATTTAAAAAATAATATTTTAATTAAAAATCATTAAAATAATATATAAAGGTTAAATGATATCACTTATGATCTAAGAACAAATAACACAAATAATATAATATAAAGGCCTTTAATGACGAAGGTTCCTATTTTTTTGTCAATGTAAAATACTAGTTCCAAATTTTATATAATATTATAACATGTAGAGAGTAAATACGTCCAAAAAGAGAGAGAGTCAAATACATAACTAATCCACATGTAATGTTAGATTTTTTTCATTTTCTCATTCCTACTTGGATTCACCTTAGTGTCCTTTTCTTTTCAAAGTAGTCGGCTGTATTGAAATAATTCTCACATTACCTCTAAAATCTTCTCTTTTTTTTTTTTTTTTTGTCTTCTTCTTTTTCCTTAACTCTGATACCATTATTATGTCAAAATTCATGCATACTTTAAGGATATGTTAGAGATAAAAATAGAAGATAATATTATAATAAAATTTATAACAATCATAAGTCCTTCCATTAAGAATGACAAAAAGATCCACTAAATTAGAACTTTATGAATATCTATTTCGTATGATTTGCTTCGGATAGGATTGGATCGGATCCAATCAGATTAAATTCGGACAGATTGATCGTAAATCGAATCAATTCAGATCAATCCAAAACTAAATCTTTTTAAAATTTTAATTTTAGAACTAAAAAAGGGACACATTCTAAAAATGCAATCCAAATTTTTACAACTATTTATTTAGAAAAATTTATAGTATTATCTTTTTATAATTTTTCAAAAATGTCACAAATACACTTAATTTTTTTTAAAAATGTTAAAGATACACTTCAACTTTAACACGTGCTTGATATAATGATTATTTAATGTTATTTGCGTAATATATTTAAAGTTGAAGGGTATAAAACATAAAGTTTTTATATCTCTAATTTTTAACATTAAATAATAAATTACATTAAACTAATAAAATAAAAATGATCATTTTTATTTTCTTCGAATAAAATAAATATATAAAAATAAAAATAAAAGGCACATAAATAAAATTATATATATACATGCCTACAAATTAGGAAAATAAAATTAAAAAAAATTCAATAAATAATTTTTTATTAGTTATCCCCAATGATGTAGTAAAGTTGTTAACTTTTAATTTTTTTATTTCCTAAAAATAAATAAAGGTCATATTTTAATTAAATTTAATCACATAGGACTCCATATGTAATGATAAAGAAATAATAGAATTTTAATACTTACAGTAGAATTAATGATAAAATTAAAAAAATTGAAGTAATTTATAAAAATTTATAAATTATAAAAAAATTATAAGAAATTAATGTTTATTGATTATTTGACTTGAATAAATTATCCAATTATTATAAACATGTTGTAACATTTTTAATTATTTGAATGGTACTTAATTTTTTTAATTATATTAACTAAATCGAAAAGTAAAATTTTAATTTGTCACAAGTCAAGAAATTTAATAATCAATAATATAAGATTAACACCTTTATACAGAGATAAAAAGGATATAGGAAGAACCAATTATATTTAGGAAAAAGGGCAATTTTTTTTTTTGGTCACATTGTTATTGTAAAGAGGCTAAAAAGTTAAAGTTTAGTTAAATATACAATAATAAAATATTATCATGATATATTTGATTAATATATTATTATTTAGGTATAGGTAAAATAAAGATTAAACTTATAAACAAATAAGATAGAAAAAAGATGACACACTAAGATGCTTGAGTTGTTGAATGACAAATGATCATTAAATTAAATAAAGTCATGTGCAATATTTAATTAAAAAAAATGCTCAAGAAATGAATCTATAAAAATTGTAATGCTAACATAGATTCATAAAAATTATAAACTACTAGTATAAAAAAAAAAAAATTAACTCAATAAATAAATATACTAATATTTTTTATAATTTTTTTTATAATATTATCTTTTATTTTATTAATATAACACTTTTATTAATCTAGGTATGCTATGTTGTAATTTTTATGATCTTTGACACTAAAATTTAAATAAACAACTAAAATGATAATAAAATATAAATTTTACAGGTATAAACATGACATAGGTGATGACATAGGTCATTCTAGATGAAATTCTACATATTATTATAGTTCTTTAAATTCACTGGATGTAGCATGGTTAAGGACTCAAGGTAGTCAAACGTTGTTGTTTACCTTGATATAGATGAATGACTAGAAAAGTAATATATGGTCCCCCAAAATTACATTACGTTGAGCTCAAAGACCATTCCACCTATTTTATGTAACCACAAAATAAATAACAAAAATATTATTTATCAATTTGAGATGAGACATATAATACTTTGCATGGTTTTTATTAATAATTAATTACATAATTATTTCAATATCACACATTTTAATTTTATATACAATTCAATATCAACACATTTATACATAAAATAATTTAATACTATAATATTACTCTCGCTATTGATTCTCCAATTGTGTAAACTAAGATGGAAAAGCTTTTGAATATATATTACAAATTTTTGAAGGATAATGGCCTTAAATATGGAATTAAATTTTTAAAAGCATTCTCTAATTTCAAATAAATGTAAATATTTATGGTATATTAATTATATTAATTGTAGACGATTAATATATTACTTATATTATTATAAAATTTCTTATTATCACACGATGATTTAACTTCTTTTTTTATATTCTTTTTTATCAAGATATTCACTATCCTTGAAATCACACTAATCCACGGGACTTCATGTATCAGACGCAATTGTCCGCAGTCCGCACATTAAAAAGAAGTAACATCAATAGAGAGTTAAGTTCAACATACGTATCTGTTTTTGCTTAATTTAGAAAAGAAAAAAAAATAAAGGACCTATTTGGTTAAATAAAAATTAAAAAAAAAAAAGGACTTATAATATCGTGAAAATAACACCTCTCAAAACTTGTAATAATAAAACTAGCACCATTTATGTTTAAACTTATATTTTAACAATTAAAAAAATGACTAATATGTCATTTTTTTTAACACCCATTCAATTGAAATTGAACGACGATAATTTAGATTCATTCAATATTGAACGTTCAATATTAATAAAGTGCTAGTTTTATTGTTATAAATTTTAGGAATGTTATTTTTGGTAATTTCCATATTATATTTCTTACGTTTTAGGAAACGTGACTTCCCTTCTCACTATTTATGATTTCCTGAATTAATGTGTTTGTGTTTGGGATAAAATGTCTTTCATTGATAATTGATGGTACTGTAGATCTCACTAATTAGGCATATACACCAATTTATAACGTAGTGTAAAATATTGAACAAGCGAGAAAATGAAAAGAAAAGTAAAAAAAGGTTGGCCATGTCTAAGTTGGAGATCGATAATTCAAGTATTGTTGTTGTGGTTGATTTATATGTAGGAACTGACACAATCCTAAAATGTTTGAGAATACTCGTGATTTTTATAAATTTTATTATAACATTATCTTTTAAAAAATAGTATCATAGAAATAAAGGTCTTTTAGATTAGTTTATTTGTGTTATTTGGTTCCTTAGATTATAAGTAATATCATTTGGTCCATTAATTTTAAAAAAATGGGTCAATTAAAAGCAAAATATATAATTTTAATAATTTTTTAATTAAATTGTTATTTTTTAAGAGGTCAATATAGAACAAATTATATTATTTTAATATTTTTTATATTAAAATATTAATTTAAAAAATAATATTTTAATAAAAATCATTAAAATAATGTGTTTTATCTTTATTTGGCTCTTTTTTTTAAAATTAAGAAATTAAATGATACCATTTATAATCTAGAACCAAATAACACAAATAATATAATCTAAATGACTTCCATGGCTTACGTCCCTATATTTTTTTTTTATCAATATAAAATACTAGCTCAAAATTTTTATATAATATTATACTATGTAGAGAATAAATACATCCAAAAAGAGAGAGATTCAAATACATTCCTAACCCACATGTAATGTTAGATTTTTTTCATTTTCTCATTCCTACTTGGATTCATTTAGGTGGCGTTTGGTTCACTGAATGTAATCGTAATCGTAATCGTAATGGAATATAATGTAAAGGAAACAGTATTACTATTACAATGTTTGGTTTAGTCACTGTAATAAAAAAAGGAATCAATATTACAGTATTTAGTTTGACCACTGTAATGGAATAAAAAACACAAAATAATATTACATTAATACCTTATATTCAATAAAGTTTAAATAATTTTATTTTACTATTATTTTCTAAATCAAATAAAATATATTCTTTAAAATTATATAATTATTTTAAATTCAACAATTTCAATAAAAAAATTTAATCATAACAAAAAATAATTTAGCATATACAATTTCAGCAATTCATAACAACAATTAGTAAAATTTAATCACAACAATTTCAACAAAACAAATCACAATTTTAGCCAATTCATAACAACAATTTCAGCAAAAAAAAATATTTTCAGTAATTAAAAAAAATACAATTTCAGCAAATAAAAAAAACTACAATTTCAGCAAATAAAAAAAACTACAATTTCAGCAAATAAAAAATGCAATTTTAGCTATAGCAAAAAAAAAAAAGCAATTTCAGTAATTTCCAGCACGGAGCACGGGAGGTCCAACGCCATGGATGGCTAGACGACGCACGGAGGGGGAGACGGAGCGTTTGAGGGCGACGACTAGTCCTGGTTTGACCGTTCGAGCGCGGGGGAGAACTCTAATTCGAGCATTCAAGCGCGGGGGAGAACTCTGGTTCGACGGTGGCAATGTTCAGCTCGAGAACAGACCTGAACGGCGGCGAGAAGACCGCAAATGGCCCCGGAAGAGAGCGACGGCTTCGACCCCCATGGTCGGCGCACGAATGGGACAGAGAAGACAAGTCAAAGAAGGGCAAGAGCACGAACGTTGGCAATGGGCAATTTCAGAGTGAATGGGATCAGTAATGTAAAAGTGTTTACGTCTCCCCACATGTGTAATCACAATTCCTTATTTATTTGTAATTGATTACATTACATTACATCTCTTTAACACAACCAAACATTGTAATGGACTGAATCAATTACATTACCTATTCTAATCAACCAAACACACCCTTAGTGTCTTTTTCTTTTCAAAGTAGTCGGCTGAATTGAAATAATTCTCGCATTACCTCTAAAATCTCGTCTTTTTTTTTTTCTTTTTCTTTTTTTTGTCTTCTTCTTTTTCCTTAACTCTGATACCATTATTATGTCAAAGTTCATGCATACTTTGAGGACATGTTAGAGATAGAAATAGAAGATAATACTATAATGAAATTTATAATAATCATAAGTCCTTACATTAAGAATGGCAAAAAGATCCACTAAATCATAATTTTATGGATATCTATTTCGTATGATTTTCTTCGAATAGGATTGGATCGGATCCAATCAAATTGAATTCGGACAAATTGATATAAATCGGATCAATTCAGATCAATCCAAAACTAAATCTTTTTAAAATTTTAATTTTAAAACTAAAAAAAGGCACAAATTCTAAAAATGCATTCCAAAATTTTACAATTATTTATTTAGAAAAATTTATAGTATTATCCTTTTATAATTTTTCAAAAATGTCACAAATACACTTAATTTTTTTAAAAATGTTAAAGATACACTTCAACATTAACAGGTGCTCAATATAATGATTATTTAATGTCATTTTCGTAATATATTTAAAGTTAAAGGGTATAAAACATAAAATTTTGATATCTTTAATTTTAACATTAAATAATAAATTACATTAAACTAATAAAATAAAAATGATCATTTTTATTTTCTTCTAATAAAATAAATATATAAAAATAAAAATAAAAAGACACATAAATAAAATTATATATATATGTGCTTACAAATTAGGAAAATAAAATTAAAATATATACAATAAATAATTTTTTATTAGTTATCTCAAATGATGTAGTAAAGTTGTTAACTTTTAATTTTTTTATTTCCTAAAAATAGATAAAGTCATATTTTAATTAAATTTAATCACATAGGGCTCCATATGTAATGATAAAGAAATAATAGTATTTTAATATCTACAGTAGAGTAGAAGTAATGATAAAATTAAAAAAAATTGAACTAATTTATAAAAATTTATAAATTATAAAAAAATTATAAAAAATTAATTTTTATTGATTACTTGACTTGAATAATTTATTCAATTATTATAAATATGTTGTTTATTGTAGAATAATAAGTAACATTTTTAATTATTTGAATGGTACTTAATTTTTTTAATTATATTAACCAAATCAAAAAGTAAATTTTTAATTTTTCACAAGTTGTCAAGAAATTTAACAATCAATAATATAAGATTAACACTGTTATACAGAGATAAAGAGGATATAGGATTTAATAATTCACCGACAATAAGAAAGAATCCAGATCATAATAACAACCAATTATATTTAGGAAAAAGGCATTTTTTTTTTTTGTCACATTGTTATTGTAAAGACGCTAAAAAGTCAAAGTTTAGTTAAATATACAATAATAAAATATTATTATTTGATATATTTGATTAATATATTATTATTTAGGTGTAGGTAAAATAAAGATTAAATTTATAAACAAATAAGATAGAAAAAAGATGACACACTAAGATGTTTGAGTTGTTGAAGGACAAATGATCCTTAAATTAAATGAAGTCATATGCAAAATTTAATTAAAAAAGATGCTCAAGAAATGAATCTATAAAAATTGTAATGCTAAAATAGAGTCATAAAAATTGTAAACTATTAGTATAAAAAAAATTAACTCAATAAATAAATATATCCATATTTTTTACAATTTTATTTTATAATATTATCTTTTATTTTATTAATATAGCACTTTTATTTTCCTTTAACAAAGTCAAGGTACGTAAACATTATGAAAGAAACTTTCAAAACAATAAAAGCACATCATCTTGTTCATGCATACTTTAAGGACATGTTAGAGATAAAAATAGAAGATAATATTATAGTAAAATTTATAATAATCATAAGTTCTTTTATTAGAAATGGTAAAAAGATTCACTAGATCAAAACTTTATGGATATTTATTTCGTATGATTTGCTCCGGATCGAATTAAATTGGATTAATTTAGATTGAATTCGGACAGATTGATCGTAAATTGGATCAATTTAGATTAATCCAAAACTAAATTTTTTTAAAAAATTTATTTTAGAAATAAAAAGACACACATTCTAAAATTGCATTCCAAACATTTAGAAAAATTTATAGTAGTATCCTTTTATAATTTTTCAAAAATGTCACAAATACACTTAATTTTTTAAAAAATGTTAAAGATACACTTCAACTTTAATAGGTGCTCAATATAATGATTATTTAATGTCATTTTCTTAATATATTTAAAGTTGAAGGGTATAAAACATAAAACTTTGATATCTCTAATTTTTAACATTAAATAATAAATTACATTAAAGTAATAAAATAAAAATAATTCTTTTTGTTTTCTCCTAATAAAATAAATATATAAAAATAAAAATAAAAGGCACATAAATAAAATTATATATATGTGTGCTTATAAATTAGGAAAATAAAATTAAAATACATACAATAAATAATTTTTTATTAGTTATCCTAAATGATGTAGTAAAGTTGTTAACTTTTAATTTTTTTTATTTCCTAAAAATAGATAAAGGTCATATTTTAATTAAATTTAATCATATGTAATGATAAAGAAATAATAGAATTTTAATACCTACAGTACAATTAATGATAAAATTAAAAAATTTTAACTAATTTATAAAAATTCTAAAAAACTTATAAAAAATTAATGTTTATTGATTACTTGACTTGAATAAATTATCTAATTATTATAAACATGTTGTTTATTTGTAGAATAATAAGTAGCATTTTTAATTATTTAAATAGGACTTAATTTTTTTAATTATATTAACTAAATTAAAAAGTAAAATTTTAATTTGTCACTAGTCAAGAAATTTAATAATCAATAATATAAGATTAATACCGTTATACAGAGATAAAGAGGATAGAGGATTTAATAATTCACCGACGGAAGAATCCAGATCATAATAAGAACCAATTATATTTAGGAAAAAGGGCTTTTTTTTTTTTTTGGTCACATTGTTATTGTAAAGGGGCTAAAAAGTCAAAGTTTAGTTAAATATACAATAATAAAATATTATTATTTAATATATTTGATTAATATATTATTATTTAGGTGTAGGTAAAATATAATAAAGATTAAACTTATAAACAAATAAGATAGAAAAAAGATGACACACTAAGATGCTTGAGTTGTTGAATGACAAATGATCATTAAATTAAATGAAGTCATGTGCAAAATTTAATTAAAAAAAATGCTCAAGAAATGAATCTATAAAAATTGTAATGCTAACATAGAGTCGTAAAAATTATAAACTATTAGTATAAAAAAAAAATTAACTTAATAAATAAATATAATCATATTTTTTATAATTTTTTTATAATATTATCTTTTATTTTATTAATATAGCATTTTTATTTTCCTTCAACAAAGTCAAGGTACGTACGTAAACATTATTAAAGAAACTTTCAAAACAATAAAAGCACATCACCCTGTTCATTGGTTTAAATTAAGACTAAGGTGAATGAGAGGACGTCAAGATAAGTAGTATCAACTTTTTCAGCAGTGGGATTAACTAGGAGTTCACCTTAACCGCATATTACTGAAAGTAATTAGTCTCTCTTTCTTAAAAGTCACACACGTCGTATTCAGTATTTTGGGAGTAGTTGAAAACATTTCAAGGCCTAGAAGGACTGAATTTTCACCCATCAAATGTCTTTATTCACGATCAATCTTGAAATGTCAAAAATATCTTAAACTACAGAAACTAGTGCTTAAATTTTCCATTTATTCAAATTCAAATAAACTATTAACTATAAACCTGAGAGCTCATTTTCCTTGACTGCAGAGAACATCAGACATGTTTTGGACTGAGATCAGTACCATTCTTGCTGCAGCATTTGTTGTACTTCTTTTGGTTCTTCAAACTAGGCTATGGAAAAGGAAAAGGAAAAGGAAAAACAAGAATAAGAGGAGGTTACCTCCTGATAGAGGCGGAGCATAGTGCGGGCTGCATCTCGGCCAATATTTTCATAAAAAAAATTAATTGCATTTATACGTTTAACATTAAATAAATATTTTATTTGTAATAATATATTGTGTCTAATTTTTGAACATATAGATTAATATATGCATTAATTATGATGATGTAATAAAAAACATTTTTCAATAACCAATAATCTAATCCACCAATTATCTAAATTAATCTCTCATGGATCACATCGTACATTTTGCATAATCAACTTAATGACATAATAATCCTCCAGCTGTCCCAAAAAAAAAATAAAAAAAAATGACATAGTTATTTTGACTTTAATTCCTTGTGAATAAAATATTTCCTATATATAGCACTAATTAATTAAACTTGTCTTTAACACTTCCATATATCAGTTAACATTTGAGCACTAGAGAGCTCCTTTCCATAACCTCATAAAATATCAGACATGTTTTGGATTGAGATCAGTACCATTCTTGCTGCAGCACTTGTTGTATTTGTTTTTGTTCAACAAACAAGGCAATGGAAAAGCAAGAATAAGAAGAGGTTACCTCCTGGTCCAAAAGGGTTCCCAATTTTTGGATGCCTCCACATGTTAGGTAAATTCCCTTACAAAGACCTTCATGTACTAGCCCAAAAATATGGTCCTATCATGCACATGCGCTTAGGTCTCATTCCTAACATCATTGTTTCATCTGCTCAAGCCGCAGAGCTATTCCTTAAGACCAATGACCTTGTTTTTGCAAGCAGGCCACTACATCTAGCAGCAAAGCACATTGGTTATGATCAAAAAACCATGTCATTTAGCCAATATGGTCCTTATTGGCGTAATATGCGTAAGATGTGTACTCTCGAGCTATTTAGCAACTTGAAAATCAATTCCTTCAAAGCTATGAGGAATGAAGAGGTTAGCCTTTTGATCAAGTCTATTGAGGAAGGTACAATTGTGGGTAATGTTAAGTCTGTTGATCTGAGTGAGAAGGTTGCATCCCTTAGTACAAACATGAGTTACTTAATGGTATTGGGGAAGAAATACGTGGAAAGTGAATTTGATAAGAGAGGGTTTAAGAGCATTGTTCTTGAGACTGCGAAATTATATGGTGCTTTTAACTTGGCTGATTATATTCCTTTTATTGCTCCACTTGATCTTCAAGGCTTGACAAAACGAATGAAGGCTGTTTCAAAGGTCTATGACAGCTTGCTTGAGAAGGTTATTGATGAGCATCTTAAATCCAAAGATGAAAAGAAAACCAAGGACTTTGTTGATGTCTTGTTGAGCATCATGGGATCCCAAGAATCTGAATACCATATTGAACGGTCTAATATGAAAGCAATATTATTGGTACTTCTTTTACACTTATTGCATACTATTTATTTCGATCGTATATGTTGTATTCACATCATGCATCAAAGTTTTTAATAACTCTCCGGTTTTTTGAATCCATTTCGTGCTATATAAGTTATTATTGGTTTGTGCTACTATCAAAAGTGATTTCAGTAAGAAGAAACACTTTCAAGAAGCACCAAATGTGTTTTAAGAGCCCATAAAACAATTTTGACAAATTCTTATGTTTGGTTCATCAAAAGCAAATACATTAAGATCTGTTTCGGTTCCATTAATTTTACATGATCTCAAAAGCAAATACAATAAGATCTACTTCGGTTCCATTAATTTTAGCATATAATCTCCCTTCCCGCAACACATGTTTTTTGAGCCCTAAAAGCGCTTCTTACAATTTTTTTGTTTGGTCTTAAACTACTTTTTTTTGCTGATAAAAGTACTCATAGGTCTTAGAAGCAAAAACATACATACCCTACGTTGGGTTCACTAACAACTTTTTCTTGTGGGAAACACTTTTACAAAATCTCAAAGCAAAAAAAAAAAAACAACCTTATCTACTCTTGGTTTCCATTTTACTTAAACTGAATTTTTGCACATAATTTTCCTTGCTGCAGGACATGATTCTAGCCTCAATGGAGACGTCATCAACAACAATTGAATGGATGCTTTCGGAACTCATCAAACATCCAAAGGTAATGAAGAAAGTGCAGAAAGAGTTAGAACATGTAGTGGGAATGGAAAGAATGGTGGATGAATCAGACTTAGAAAATTTGGAGTATTTAGACATGGTAGTTAAAGAAACCTTGAGACTACATACAATAGTACCACTTTTACTCCCTCATGCAGCCATAGAAGATTGCACAATTAATGGCTACCATATACCGCAAGGCTCACGCGTACTTATAAACGCATGGGCAATAGGAAGAGATCCAAGTGTTTGGACTGATGCAGAGAAGTTCTATCCTGAAAGGTTTGTGGGAAATAATATAGACGTTAAAGGACATGATTTTCAGCTCATTCCTTTTGGTTCTGGTAGGAGGATTTGTCCAGGATTGCAACTAGGCCTGATTGTAGTAAAGCTAGTAGTGGCACAACTTGTGCATTGCTTTGATTGGGAACTTCCTAATGGGATGTTGCCTAATGAGTTGGACATGACAGAAGTGTTTGGTTTATCAACTCCAAGGGCCAAACATTTGCTGGCTGTTCCTACCTATCGCCTTCACAAGAAAATTGTAGTGTCTATGTAATTTAAAACTTAGTTGTTCAGTTGCCCTTAGAAGTCCCGTATATAGCATGTTGGTTTTGAATGTTGATCTTCAAGGGCCTTAATTAAGAGACTTCTTAATTCTATAAAAAGGAAAACCCTGACTCTCTTACAGAATAAGAGTCAGTATATATAATAAAATAATAATTCTTACTCTTGGGATTCATTTACATATTGTAGCCCATAAAATTGGAACAGTTGACTCTTGTTATGTTCAAGAGAAGAAGATTCCAACTCAAAGTATTTAAGAGTTGAATAAATAAAGTAATAAAGAATCATCTAATAGCTATCTCAAATAATTGGAGCCAAACCTCTCACAATTATATCGATCGGCCTAAAATTACATGTTATTTGTACATGTACATATAACTATTTATTTGTTAAACTAAATTGAATCAAATCAGACTATATAGTTATGGTGATTACAATATATAAATTAGTCTAGTACAATTTTGAATATTTTTTATTATAGCTAGATCGATCCAGACCATAAAAACTCTTAATTAAGATATATAAGAAATGAGATTATGCACATGTTTGCAGCCTATTTAACAAAGAAAATTAATAGAAAATATAACAAAATTCAATTCCTAAAATAACTAACACTTTGATCATCAATGTTTGTTACCATTTGTTTGAAATCGGTCATCTCATGCATGAAACAACTGAACCATCTAGTAGATAGTTCATGAATATATTGAGTCACAATCAAAACATAACACATTTGACAACATGTGTTTCTACCCATATATAAACCAGTTCATCTTCATTTTCCCTTTTAACATTTTCACAAGCACTTGACATTTATTATAATATAACCTCTCTCTCTCTCCATACAGATCTGTTTTTTTATATATACTATTTTAAACCTTTTTTATAACCATTTGCTAAGATCAATGAAACCCTTTTCTACATTTATATTCCTCTTCATGATCTTTTTCCTCTTTTTAATTAATCAAGGTAAAACAGTTTTCTCACTGAACAATTTTGTTGTTGTTGCATAAACAGAAAGTAATACTGATTCCACAGTGTCATATTAATTTGAACAGGTGAAACCCACAATTTATGCAAGGGGGAGATGATTACTAAGCCACCATTTTTCTGCAATCAACTGGAGTGCCACCAAATGTGTACAAATTTGCATCCTGGTATAAAAGGTTTCGGAAATTGCAGAGATGAAGTTTGTGAATGCATTTATTTTTGCAACAGAAATCGTCAGTATTTGAGAGACTCTAAGGCAGATCATAAATTACCATTTGAAAAGCCAACTTCTAATTCTTCTTCTTCCTCCCCCTCCTCCTCTAGGATCGTTAAGCATTAAAGTTTGCTATAGACAACTAGAATAAGGCATATATGTCTCAGTTTACCACAACTTAGATGTTGTTTGATCTTTTTTTTTTTTTTTGTTTCTGTTTTTGTTGTCATAAGGTTTTAGTTGACTGTTCATGAAGGGCAAGAACCAAATTGTTGTTTTGCTAGCATTTTGAGTATGTGCTTATTTCACTCTTGTGCAAGACTAAAATAAAACAGTTCCCTATTATTTTGTAACTTAAATGATCTCTGAGGATATTTTATCTACTTTAAGTTAAATCCTCCAACTTTAAAAGATAATAAACTTCTTAGTAAATACCAAAAAAAATTTAAACTTTCTTCCATTATTGTTCTTTTTCTTCTTCCTTTTGGATAGTCAAACAGAATTTTTAGTTTATATTAAGTATCAAACACCTCCTCAACTTTTGTCTAATTATCATCTTGCTCCCAAAACTATTGTTTTCTAATAATCAGTAATCACGTACCTAAAATTTAAAATTATCAATCCACTCAAAAATAATTTTATTTTATCCTCCAACAATATTATTTTTAATTTAAGGAAAACTGATGATTAACAACTAATGGAATGAAGGATAGAAGAGTATATTAGCAAAGCAAAAAAGTATAAACTTTTGAATAACAAACAAAGGTTAAGGTGGGAACCACTTTATCTTAGAGCTTTCTTTGACTAGCAATGTTTTGAAGCCTTAAAATAGCATGATAGCTTGTACACAGAGATGAACTTACTTGGCAATTGGAGACTTGCAGCTCCGTCCAACTTTTTTATAAAAAATTAATTACATGTATATTTTTAACATTAAATAAATATTTTATTTGTAGTAATATATTTTATCAAATTTTTATATACATATTTTGGTATATTTTAACAATATTTAACAAATACTTGAATAAAAATGACATGAATTGTAAATAAAGTAGTTAAGTATATACCTTTTTTCATGAATTTGATATCTATTAGTAACAAAAATAAAATTATAGTCGTATACTATGTAAAAATTCTTCTTAAAAGTAATAATCCAAATTTTTTTAAAATATTTAATTTTAGATTCAACATTATGAAAATAAAATTAAAAAAAATAATTATATGATAAGCTTCATATTAAACTTTTAAGTTTATGTTTATCATATTTTATTTCAACCTAAATTTTAATTTTATCTAATATTATATTATTTAACATTTTATTTTAATAATATTTTAGAATTTATTTAAAAAAATTTATATAAAAATTTTATTATTTTTATTTTTATTAGTCATTCTTATATTGTTTATAAACATAGATTTTTAAATATAGTTTCAATCTTAAAATTCTAAATCATATTTTAAATTTTACATTTTCATATATTTATTTTAGTTTTAATTTTAACAAATTAATTGAGCTTTTTATTTGCTTAGATTTTTTAGTTAATAAATTTATTTTATTTATGAATGATACTAACACTTACTAATTTGTTATATTTTTGTTTAATTTTTGTTATAAGTTAATTATAATATATTAACTCTATATTTTTTGAATGCTAATTATATGTTTCCATTATAATATAACATGAAAAATTCAGTGTTAGAGTGAGTATAATCTACTGTAACTCCTACTAATTTTCTACTTTGAATAAAAAAAATTAAATTTTAGCCCCCCTAACAATTTTTTTTTGGCTCTATCTCTGCTTGTACATACTTGAACTGACCTCAAAATAACATATTAACATATATATAAAATGTATATATTTAATTTATGTAAACTCAGTATTTTATAAACATATAATATATGTACAGTTATGTACAACTGAAATGCTATTTTAGAACTAATTCAATTATATACGTATTATATTTAGGTTACTTTTAATGTTAATGGTTTTCACCCGTAGTGTGTTCGTGACATTATATTATATGCTAGAATGTGATCCAAAGTTACTCTCTAATTTTCATCAACTCTAAAATTAATCACCTTTCTTCGTATATAATAAGAAGTTAAAACAATTCTTCAGATTCATGCAGGATCAACATCACAGTAAATGATGCTCTATTGAAGCAACCAATTGTGTAACACAAGAACAACTTTGAAGCAATGAAGCATATTAGCTTAAAACTCTAAATGTTATCATTCTGAAAGTAACAATATGAAAGTCTTACAGTTCTTCTCCTACTTCGCCAGAATCTAGTATTAAATTATTCATTCTATCACAATAACTGATATGTATTGCACTATATTAATAAAATATAATATTAATGTAATTATTTTTTTTAAAAATATAACTGCTTAATATTTAATAAAGAGAATAATCAATAAAATTAATAAAAAATATAGTTCAAAAGTAATGAATAATACATTTTTACACATATTTGCAAATTTTGCATTTTTATAGGAATATATCTACGTGAGTAAAAGACTGAAATAGAGGCTAATTATTTGAAAAAGTAAAAATGACAAAAATAACATGTTTAAGAAATAAAAAATATAGATTTTAAAAAATAAAATTATTATTTTACTTAAAATACTCTTTTATTAATTAAAGTTGTAACTAATTTATTTTACTACCACATTAGGTTAAGAAAGTAATCATAATTATTGAAAACGACGTCAAAATTCAATTTCAGGCAACATATTCAATTTCAGGCAAAATGTTGGATCACTTAAAATGCCTCTATATCAAGGCATTAATTTGTATATTGGTGGGATGATTGGCTCAAGTTTTTTGAATTTGAATAGGATATCGGGCCATGTATATTTTTAGTTCGGATTGGATAAATTTTTTAAACTAAATATAATCTCAAAATGTGACCCTAAAATATTCGGGTAAATTCGGGCTAGATATTTAATATGTTTTTTTTTGGGGTCCAAAGTCTTATTATCAATCATGTGCCTAATTGGCATTTCTGATCTAACTCAAATGAAGATGAAATTGAAAGACTTAAGCCTCCTATGTACAAGAGAAGAAGTGGGAGGCTCAAAAATGCTAGGAACAAGTCATGATGAAGAAAAAAAGTGCACCTCCAAACATTCAGGCTGGTACATTAGGCAAGTTGTCAAGGTTAATGAAAGCGATGACGATAACATATGGGTATTATAAAGAAAGTGGCCACAATTAAAAAGAGTGCAAAAAGAAGAAGGCTGATGTAATTGCACAAACCAACACATACATTAATTCAAATCCTCAAAGTGAGAAAGAGGTACAAACTTTTTATCACAAGAACACCCTTTTGTCATTGTTTATTACAGGTTTTTATACATTAATCTCTCATTGTACAAGTTATTAACATGTTGCAATTGAAGAAGTATCATTAGGGACCCAAAGTTCCATCAATATTCAAGATGAAGTGTTGGTTCTATCATCCACCATTGGCAAAAAAAGAGACACTAAACATATTAGGAATATTATTTTGTGTAATTAGATCTGTTTAGACCTATTATTGAAACTTTAAGTTGCAAAAAAAAATTGCAATGTTATTTTGTGTATTTGGAGCTGTTTAAAGCTTCAATTTACAAAAATATTAAGAATGTTATCAATAGAAAATGAAAGAGCTGTTTAAAGCTTCAATTTACAACTAAGTAAACTCTTAGTAAGTGACTAATAACAAATAATAAACTCCTAACATACTAATATTCCAATAGTCCCCCTCAATGGGTAGTGAAACAACCATCAATTTGATCAGCAAGCAAACGAAGACTTGAAAAAAACAGGCATTAATAACAAGCTGTGAACATCTTTACAGACCATACATAGCCATGAACAGATTTCTTGATTACCAAAGATGAAAACAACATCAAATTTTACAGCACTTCAAATTGTCTTAAAATGTCGCAGTGAACTCACCATTACCAGGCACGATTGATTTACCGGAAGGTGAAACAACTAGCGAAGACGACAAAACGTCTCTGTAGGAAGCTATGGACGCCATAAGCACAATCCAAACACAAACAATAGAATGTTCTTCAGAACCCTTAGGAATTAAACCTGAAAAAGGAATTCGAAGAATTGAATTCTGATTGCCAAGAAAAAGTGGACCTCCTGTACTCACTGAAGGATCACACTATTGTTGATTAAATTCTGATTGAATTGAATTCTGATTGCCAAGAGAGAAAGAATTGGCTGGTGTTAAGATTAATGCAGTAGATTTGGACATAATTGCAAATGAACTTGAGTTGGACAAGAAGGTAGCTGAGAGAAACTGAAGTTGGAGAACACTCGAAGAACAGATGCCCCTTGATCTGATATTTTACTTCCCCAAAAAGCAAGGTTTTGTAGTTTCCTGAGTACCTGAAGTGAACTGATTTCCAGATTAGTGACAAGTAACTCACCCAAGTCCAAGACAGACAAGTTCTTAAGCGAGGAATGAAGGTTAACCCCATCAGCGGTTACACCAGTCTCAGAAATGTAAAACTTCTCCAAAGTTGAAATGGATACAATATGCCTAATTCCAGCATCATTCACCTTAGCACATCTTGACAAGTACATCATTCATCTCAAAGAGAGGTGAAGGTAAGCATTGGCGTTGCCGGACCAGGTCACATACTGCCATTGCTCCTGATTGAAAGACAAGTGTGAAGTCATTTTCAACTTCTTAAACAATGTCAAGAGGGATGTGTCATCTCTCCAAATAGTAACATTTTTCTCTCTATAAATAGAGAGCTCATTTGCTCATTTCCATCATCCCAAAATCTCAAACATCCTAAGCATTCCAAGCTTCTCCACTTAGAAAAGTTCTTTCCTCATTGTGAGAGAGAGGTTAATTGTATTCTCCTAGTATAAGAGAGAGAGGTATCTTGTTCTCTCCTTGTATTTAGAGAGAGGTTGTAAATCTTTCAGTATAGTGAATTGCTTCTGGCCTTTGCCCGTGGAGTAGCCCGTAATCATTTTGGGTGAACCACGTAAATACTTGTGTTCGTTTTTATCTTCATTCTCTCAACTTTACTTTGATTGTGTGTTAGCTTCAATCCCATAAATTTCCTAACACTGATCAACCATCATCCTTTACTCAATTTGACCAGCAGTAATGAAAAATGTAAGGTGGCTTATATATCTGGTGTTTCACGATTTCCTCAGACTCTTGAAGCTGTGAAAAGGATATGTCCAAAACAAGCAATTGGAGCCATTGTTAAAAACCTTATATGCAAAAGAATGGGTCTGAGGTCTGATGAGGTTTATCATGTAACCATCATGCCCTGTTATGATAAGAAGCTTGAAGCTTCTAGAGATGACTTTGTATTCCAAGTGGAATCTCAAAATGATGTGAATAAAGGTTTTACTATTGCAGAGGTAGATTCAGTATTGACCTCTGGTGAAGTTTTAGAACTTATACAGCAAAAAAAAGGAGCAGCAGGCATGGGTCACTATCACAAGGAAAAGACAAATTAGAAGAGTCAAAAAAGCAAGTGGACTGAGAGATGAAAATGACAAAACAGTGAGGGTGGAACACAGCTATAAACTGAATATACAGATGCACCAGCTGGGGAACATGCAGATCTGCACAAACTGATGTGTGCAGGAAAGAAGCAGGCGAGACAGCTGGGGCGCAAGAGACTGACACAGGCAGCGGGAGAAACGGCTGGAATGGGTTCCCCACTAGCAGTCCTTTCTCTCAATGCTTCATACTCTTTCAAAAAACCTATAACCTTTTTGAAGTCTGCAACTCTGATATATATATATATATATATATATATTTTTTTTTTTTTTTTTTTTTTTTTCTTTTGGGCAAGAAATTGAATATGAATTTCATCAAAAGTAACATCAACAGATCGCATAGTGAAATATGACACAAACAGATTGCAATCACAATCAATTCCTTCTATTCCATAGAGGATAAGATCGTGATTAGAAACTGACTCTCCAACAGTTGAAATATTATCAGCAACAGACTTGAGATGTAGGATGTACTCTTTACCAAACATACTATTTTGTCATAGTCTGTAATTGCAAGCACAAATCCATAAATCGAGCTTGTAAAGAGGCAGCAAAAACTTTCTCAAGAGAGAGCAGCCGTAGCATCTCACTTCAGCTAGAAATGCATACTTTGTGAAACTGACGCACAAAACCAGCTTTTCACTAGATTACTCAGTCTGTTCCATTGAACAAAAGCTGGATCAAGCTGAGAAGAATTTGCAAGAAATTGTGCATGTGCAGAAATGCGAAGATCAATTATCTGCTCCAATCCGTAAGCAATTATAGTTGAAAGAACTTGTTCTTTCCAAATTAAAAAGTTCGTTCGATCCAACTTAATCGCAAAACTAAGATTAACTAGTAGCAAAGTGAAAGTAGAAGAGTTCGATTGTTGAACCTCTGCTACTGCACTCGACTTTTTCTGATTTTGGACCACAGAATCAAAAAAAAAAACTGGCAAACACTTCACCGTTGACGATCTACTGGATTTCTCAAACGAAGACCGTATGATCGTGGACGGATTCTTCGATAATGCTGCCGGAAAACTCAACTGATTCATCTGCTGGAACCGCCGTTGACAGCTGCAATTCCTCCGCTTCTGGAGGTGAACCTCAGTTCTTCTGTGAAGTCTGACTCAGAAAGTAATGTTTACACTCATCATTGTAGCTGCTATTGAGTACATGCGTGCGTGAAGGGGGGTAACTGATATGAATAAATGCAAAGTGTATACTTCGTTGTAAGGGTTACATAGTAGAAGTATCATATATGTAAAGCAATGATACAATTGTATAAAATGCAGTGTGATCCCATGTTAGCACGTGCAGTTAGGAAATAACTGATTCCTAACATTGTAAACTCGGATATATAAGGTTGTTAGGGTAGTTACACTCTGACCCAATGTAATTCAGAGAGCATAATCGGCGAGTCTTCAAGATTTGCATGAGTGTGTAACCTTGGCTTCAAGATCATAGTGAATTGGTTGGATTGGCTCCACCCGTGGATTAGATTCACACATTGTGAATTGAACCACGTAAAACTGACTGTCTTCTTCTTCTTGATCGTCGTTGTTCTTGCGTTCGTTGCTGTTTGTGCGGTTAATTTCCTAACATCTTCTGCAACAGAAGTTTCGATGATTGTCAAAACTCCGGTGAACTCTGCGTTCTTGTAAGTGCAACTATACTATCGATCAAACTCTCAGCTCAAGAATTCACAATCTCTAAATCAAGAGCACAGCTTCTTCAGGCACTATCCGATGCAAATGCTGAGCTTTCCAGTGTGCAATCTCCTCTTGGAGAAAAACAGTTTGTTGAAGTTCCTGAGAAGACTTCTGGAACTATAAAGGAACAGCTTGCAGCTATAGCACCAGCGCTTGAACAGCTGTTGCAACAGAGTATGAAGCGAGTAAAGGAGTTTTTTGATGTTCAATCACAGATTCAGAAGAACGATGAACGATGGAGTGGTGATGGAGATGAGATCTTGACGATCGGAAAAGTGATGTTGCCACAGATCTTGAAGAATGATTGAGGCTCTGATACCATAATAGAAAATGAAAGAGCTGAGAGAGTGACAGTGAAAGCTTGAAATTAGAAATTAAATTGTATTAATTCACTCTACATTATACAAAGCTACAAGTGCTTATATAAAGGTAAAGATATTTAACAACTAAGTAAACTCTTAGTAACTGACTAATAACAAATAACAAACTCCTAACATACTAATATTCCAATAGTTATTTTGTGTATTTGGATCTGTTTAGAAGTGATTGGAACTATAATTTGCATAACTTTTTTGAATGCAATTTGATTGAAACTGTCACAGTTTTATAGCCATGCATGTATCAATATTCACAGTGTGCATTCATAAGGTGTACATGAGTAGAATACGTACTATACCATAATAGTATACAAGAGCTTGTGAGCATCAAATAGGTCTCCGATGTTGCAAAAGCCAAAAATAAGGTGGGAATGAGTAGAATATATATGGTCTCATATTTAACCTTGTTGCTTAATATTATTTGCATTTTTCATTGCATTCAATTAGTACAAATACATCCCGTTCAAAACCAACATATTTTCATTGCATTCTACTTCTTGAAATGTGCTTACAACATAGGGTTCATTAATAAAATATATCCCAACGAACAAAATCCCAATAAGTTAGCATGAAATTCACATCCCAATCCTAAATCAGTTTTGGCATAAGTATTACGTACAAAAGTACAATCAACAACAATGAAAAACATGTTGTACAATTTGTACTTTTTGTGCATTGATGTTTATAAGTTCTAAAATAATTTTCTCACTATGGGATTCAATAGGTGAAACAATCCATGCAAAATAGGAGCAACTATGATTTCCTCTTTTCTCACTCCTTCAAAATTTTCTCTGAAATTGCATTTGAACAGTGCAAAATTAATGTAATTCAACAGGAAAATAGGGAAAAATTAAAGCATTAATCACTGAGGTAACAAAACCCTAAACAGGTAATCATCAACATTTGATGTTCTTTGGTTTGAAAAAAAAATCAGATTTGGATATTACAAATATGGGCGTAATATTTGAATACAAAAATACAACAGCAATAATACATATAATTGAGCAACAAAAAAATTGTTTTCAAGGGTTTTTTGGAGTTCATAGTTGAAATTTCAGCCTCAATCCCACACCAATAGTACGGGGTTGTTTCCATGTTATCTTCCATACTAAAAAAAATATACTTTTGAAGATGGAAATTCTGCAAGAGGGTGGGTGCTAAGGGATGCAGAGATTGCAAGACAGGGTAGAAGCTGATGGAAATGGAGATGATGAGAGACGGTGGGTTCTATGGCAGAGATTATTACAAAGGGTGGGTGCTGAAGGTGTTCGAAGATGTTTCAAGAGGGAGAGAAATTGATGGGTTCTACGGTTCTCTTTGGTTAGTTTTTCAATTTCAAACGTATGATGAACAATAAAATGAACACCACTTCCCTGCTTTGCTTAATCATGTACTAGTCACAAGATTTTAATAATTAAATAATGTTTCAAAAACACAAAATGTACTTACCAAGCACTTTTTTTTAAGCAAAAGATAAAAAAAAAACACATTTTTTAATCTAAGAAATTATAAATAATAATATTGTTATAATTATTTTTATTATTATACTAATAATAATATATAAATTACTTATTTTATTTTATAATTAATTATAGTATATAATGTTCTTAAAATTAAATAAAACTATCATTATAAAAAAAAATATTTTAACAAAATAATTTAAATTAGAATAATATTATGACCATACACTTCATTTATAATTTGAATTGTGCTAAGTCAAATTAAAAATATGTGTTGATTACCTAATTCGGTGGCACTTCTTCTCACTGATGAGTCAGAAAAAATTGAGAGGTTGAAATGTAATTTTTTTATTTAAAGTAAAACTTAAAATATTTTAAAAAAATACATCATAATATATAATTAGTAAGAATTATAGTTAACTGTCTTCAATAAAATACTGAATTTTTTACATCATATTATAATTAGTAAGAATTATAGTTGACTGTCTTCAATGAAATACTGAATTTTTTACGTCATATTATAATAAGACATAAAATTCGTAATAAAAAATATAGAGTTAACACATTATAATTAATATATAATGAAAATTAAATAAAAATATAACAAGTTAATAAGTATTAATATCATACATGTATAAAATAAATTTATTTACTAAAAAATCTAAGAAAATGGAAAGCTCAATCAACATAACAAAATTTATAAATGTTAAAATTAAAACTTAAAGAAAAAAAATGAAAATATATAAAATAAAATATGATTTAGAGTTTTAATCTTGAGATTATATTTAAAAATATATGTTGATAAATAAGATAAGACTAAAAATAAAATGAATAAAAAACTAAGGATAAAGAACTATTACAATTTTCATATATATAAAATTTCAAATAAATTTAAAAATTATTATAATCAAATGTCAAAAAATATAATATTAGACAAAGTTCAAATTTGGGTTGAAATAAAATATGAGAAACTTTGAAGATATGAATTATAGAAACTTAAACGTTTTAGTCTGAAGTTTATTGTATACTCCTTTTTTTTATTTTTAGTTTTATAATGTTTAATCTAAAGTTAAATATTTGATTTTTTTTTTTTATAATCACATTTTAAAGAATTTTTATATAATATATAGCTATAATTTTATTTATGTCATTAGTAGTTACCAAATACATGAAAAAATATGTATATATTTGATTACTTTATTAATAATTCATATTATTTTTATCTAAGTATTTGTTAAATATTATTAATATATATTAAAATATGTACATAAAAATTAGACACAATATATTACTATAAATAAAATATTTATTTAAAATAATATATATATATATAATTAAATTTTTTTTTTAAAAGTTAGCTAGTCCAGCTCTCTGCTTCTTCTCATAAATCAATATTATTCATTATAAGATACTACATTCAATGTTTTTTTTAATGCTTTTCTCTCTATTTTGTTATACCAAAGGCGTCTCTCCCTTTTATTTTACTAGTTATGTATAAGGGTGGGTATAGGTTCGATAGATCTGCTATTACATCATTTTACAAGCCGACCTTATCTTGGCGATTTAAAAAAATTTAAAATTTATTATTACTAAAAGTATATTTGTTTCTATATATCTTTATATTATTTTTAGTACATATTAACTTTTTTATTACCTATTATTATCTATATTTAGGTATACATTATACTAAAAAAAAAGTTCATCCTTATTTATTTGAAAAATATTTTGTTTGGTATTTTTTACTTTTAATTTTTGAAAAATTATAAAAAATAACAGCCCTAAAACTTATAGTAACAAACATAGCACCCACTAATATTGAAAAGTGTCAACTGAATGACGTTTAATATTAAACTAGTCTAAATTATTGCAGTTTAATTTGAACGATGTGTAATTGGACGTGTTCAAAAAAAAATGTAACAATCATTTTCTTAATAGTAAAAATATATGATTTGAATACAGAGGTACTGTTTTTGTTGTTACAAGTCTTGAGATGTGCCATTTTTAGTTTTTTCCATTATTTAAAAACTTATTTGTTAGTTTTTTCTTCTAATATCAAAAAGAGTACTTATATGCAACTAATGCATATTTAAAGATCATTTAGATTGAAATTTTCTTAATTAATACATATTTAAGGATCATTAGGATTGAAATCTTCTTTGACAATTTTATTATTATGACATACTCTATACTAAAAGAGGGAGTTAGACTCCTCAATATTTGACAAATATTATATTTTACATTTTTTTAAATTTTTTTAAACTTATTTTTTATTTTTATTTTTTCTTAACTAAAAAAGAGTAGATAATGCAGAGTTAGAGTTCGTACGTATTGAATTTTTCTTTGAAAATTTTATTATTTTTGAAACTTATTTAATTTTTGTTATGATAAAGTTTTTTTTATTACAACTTGATGCATGAATTAATTAATATGTTAAAATATAATTGGTTATCAGTTAATAAATTATCTTATAGTTACTCCAGGTCTCCAAACTCTCACATTCCTAATTTAACATCCAATTTAATACAGACATATCATTTAATGCATATAATATTATTCTTTCTTATATCAAGACAACTAATAAATTAAAATATTTTGATTTAGCAAAAGAATTGATATTATCTTTATTTTTTTAAGCACAAAATTTTAAGGTTTATAAACAAAAATAGAAATAAATACATGCAAATCTAAAATAAAGGAAAATATTTTTTATTACAATTTAATATATGCATCAGGTTACATATTACAATATCATTAGATCTTGTTATTAAGTAGTTTGACAATTATTTTAAAATCTCACCATTCAAATTTAACATTCAATTTAATATGAATATGTCACTTGATGCATACAAGAACTTAATACATATAACATAACTCAAAAATACAAATAAAAAAAAATTCAAATAGCACTGCAAATAACTTGTTCAGACCTAGTATTTTTTTTTTTTTTTTTTTAAAAAAGGAGCTCTAAAGGCTCCTTTTTTTTTTATTAAAGAAGAGAAAAACACACTCACGCCTCTGGTGGGATTCGAACTTGGGTTCCTGGTGGGGGAATTGGGAGTCTTACCACCTGAACCACAAGAGATAAATGAGAGTTTGGCATCATAGTATTTATTTGATTTTTATTTTATTTGATGAATTTTTTTTATTTTTTTATCTACTACTATTACATAAAGAGAGTTACTTTAATTAGGTGGCTAATATTTATTTAAAAAAATTAAAAATGAAAAAGTAGAGAGAGTTTTTTTTTAAATTAATTAATTAATTATTTATTCTATCTATTACTATTACATAAAGAGGATTACTTTAATTAAGTAGCTACCATACATTTGACAAATTTTTTTAAAAATATTTTAAAATTTTATAATGAAAAAGTAGAAAGAGTTATTTTTTTTTAGTATAAAAAGAGAGTTGTTGATTACATATTAAATATTGGACCTTTTGATGTTTAAATTTTTATTTATTTATTTTATTACTTTTACTATTAAATGTTACTTGAAAATATTGAAATAAATAAAAAATTGATGACAAGACTAATTAAAAAAACAAAAAATACAACCAAAAATAACTTATTTTATTTATGAGAAAGTTTATCTTTCTATCCCTCTATTAGCCATGTGTTTTATGAGCAATTTATCTAAACTGTGTGTACAAAAATTTTTCTGAGTATACGTACATTATTGTGTGATGGTGTATACATAAAACATATATTTTTACATGATATATACGTATTGAAAGCTTAGTAGTTTATTCAACTTTGATTGACTGACTTAACAACAAGCTTAGATATTATATTACAATTAATTGTTTTGTCTACGAAAATTACTAACATTCATAAATCTTACATTTTTAATTTAAAAATACAAAAATAATTATAATCAATGCATTTATTCGTTAAATAATATATTCATTTAACTTGTTAAGCAAGTATATATGATAAAAGGCTTATTTATATCCACTTTTTATTTATTTTCTTTTGCATTATTTGCAATTAATTTAATATATTCATTTAACTGTGGTTGGTTGTAGTTTTTTGCGAGGAAAAGATGTGATTGGGACGTACATGTTGTTGAGGGACGGAGGAATTATACTGGGACGACGAGGGCTTAACAAGGATCTTTGGAAAGTTGGGAAATATGTGAGTGGTTTGGAGTGAGCTATGTTTGACCATGAGATTAGAAACATGTTGGCTGAATAATCATCGGCTATAGTGTGGTTGAATGTGCATGTTACTATTACCCCACTACACTTAAGCTGAGTTTGATAGAATTAAAGGTTAATCGATATAATTACTAGAATTAAGGGATTGATATAGTCAACATCTCTAATTATAGTACATCTCTTATAATTCTGTAGAGACTTCATTTTCATTCCTTGTAAAGCTCTTGTGTACATCCAACATATTGTACTTAAGGGTGAACATATACGGGTTGGTATAGGTTTAGATTAAAATTAGCACCAACTCAATATGATCGGTTTTTTAAAAATGAGAACTTAACAGAACCATAAAATTTGAAAAATCAATCCAATTCGAACTAATTTTTGGTTTGGTTTGGGTTGGTTAAAGGAAATTTCTTCCTTTTTTTTGCTAATGAATCTTGTTTATTAATTTTTTTAAAAACTCTTGTATTATAGTTTATGAAGTTTTTAATGCTAATTTTATCATAATACCTAATTTTAAAAATATAGATTTCGGTCACTTATCTAATATCATTATCCATATTAAACACAAAATGCAAGAAAAATTAGAAATATAATTAAGACAAATAAGAAATAAGGAATAGTAATTACATACTTAATTAGTAAAATTTGCTAATTTTTATATCCAATAATATTGTTCATATAATAAAAACTCTAATAACAAAAATATGAAAGACGATGTAATTATAAATTTATAACGGATAAATAATTAAATAATACAAAATTAGTATTTCACGTGGATAAAAATTAAAATAAATGAGAGTACTTGGTAGAAAAGTGTTTGCATGAATTTCGTTTAAATATCCAAACGCTAATGGCAAAAATGGTCAAAACTTATTGGCAACTAGCTAGAGTTGGACGAAGGTGTGACTTGTGAGAGGCGTTATGAGTAACTTATGAGAGGCATTGATTTAAATTTTTGGAAGAAAACTGATTCATTGAAAGGGGTATAAAGTATAAACCTAATCAACTGTAAATAAAAATTTTAATTTTTTTAAAAATAATTTTATGAAATAACAATATAAATATAAATATAAATATAATAAGAAAAGATTAATAAATGAATTGGGTTGGTTCGATTTTTTTTTAAGATTTTAATAAATGAAAACCAAACCAACCCAATATTAATCGATTTTTTATTATGAAGAATCAAACCAAACCAAACCAATGAAATTTAAGGACAAATTTTTTTGGGTTGGGTTGGGTCTAAATATTTTTGTTCACCCCTAGTAACACTATACCATGAATAAAATAACAAGAAAATATTACTCAATTGTGTTATTTGATATGGTATTAGAGCCACCTTCAATCCCTTATTCTTTACCCTAGGAATTGAAATTTGGTCCTTGGTTCACAATTGTTTTATTTTCTGTTCATATTATTCCACTACGATTAGCCTATGTTTACCATTATGTCTACATATAAAGAAGGTGAAGCTTCTCCAACGAAGACCAAAGCTTTTTCTACACCTACTGCTAGGTTTCAGATGCAGGAAACTTCCTCCTTGATAACTCTAGAACGACTTGATGGGACCAATTACATAGAATGGTCTTTGAATGCTTAATACAAGATACGTGGCCGTAAACGTTTGGGTTTTATCTCGGGTACAAAAACTATACCACCAGATGTGAACTCAGAAGAATTTGAAGTATGGGAGGATGACAATTGCTTATTATTTTCCTCTTTGTTTAGTGGTTGTACTTTTAAAGATTTTATTTGTAAAACTTGTGCAATGCCAAAAAGTCACCACACTATTTTTCATTTGAGTAATAATCAAGAAACTTTTCCATTTTCATTAGTTCATTTAGATGTTTAGGGACCAGCACTGATTTCAACTCCTAATGGTATGCAATAGTTTGTAATTTTTGTTGATGATTGCACACGAATGACTTGGGTTTATCAGTTGAAACACAAAAGTGATGTTTTATCAGTTTTCCAATTATTCCATCAAATGGTGACTACTCATTTTGGCATTTCAATAAAGGTTCTGTGTTCGGATAATGGGGGGAATACTTCAAGCAAGAATTGACCCCATTCATGCAATTGGTATGGAATATTCACCAAACCACATGTCCCCATTTCCCTTAATAGAACAGTGTTGTTGAGTGGAAAAATAGATAGTTATTGGAGGTCACTCAGTCTCTTATGATTGGGGGACATGTTCCCTTTTACTTGTGGGGTGAGGCACTGTATTTGGTGGTGTACTTGATAAATCGTACACCATCCAATGTCCTAAATTTCCAATGACAATCGGATGCTTTATCTGATCATTACACACTGCCCCCCATAGTACATTTAGCTCCACGAATTTTTGGGAGTGTGGTGTATGTCCACTTACATCCGCATCAAAGAACTAAGCTTATGTCTCGTGCTTCAAAGTGTGTTTTTGTGAATTATGGAATCAATCAAAATGGTTACAGATGCTTTGATCCATCTTCAAAGAGGTTTCATATTTCCATGGATGTTGTTTTCCATGAAAATGAACTTTTTTATCAACCACAAAATACTGATTTACCACTTCAGGGGTAGCATCAACATGAGTGATTAATCATGAGGAACTCCAAGCTTTCTTTCCTATCAGTTGGGCACCCGAGGATGAGGAAGTTAGTGCTATATACCTACTTTAACTAGATGGAGAAGATAGAACCCCATATAAGCATGATTCGAACTCTCTTTATGATAGTACAATCTTACCTCAAGATTCCACACAATCACTATCACTGCCCCAACCAGCTTCTTGCTAGTCTCTTAGCAAGATAAGCGATAAATCTAAAAATAAAAACTAAAAATTAAACTATCCTAAATCACTTCCGTGGATTGACACGGTTGCATTTTGCATATGCAACAAGCCGTTAAACCCCTAGGTTGCCCTAGTGGACGAGTTTAAGTCTCGTGAGGGTTTTCAGTAATGATACCCACAAACATTGAACTAAATAAAATAAACTTTAAAATAAAACAAAGAAAAAGAAGTAAAATAACAAAGTAAAACAAAACACATGCTTTATAATAATTTTTTTTTTTTAACATTCATGATTTACTACAATAATTAGTCGAAAATCATTTTAATATTTCAATCAAAAATTGTTTCATTTTTACTTCGCCCAATTTCAGTGTCAAAAATTCAAATTCGCTTCGACTATATTTCTTATAAGTCAATATTCTCAATACACTGAATCCTATGGGTTCAAACACTCATACTAATGTATATGCGAAAGAGATGATGTAAACAAATAAACTAATAAGTTCGCATATAAATAAAGAAGGAAGGCTCAAAGTGTTGCTTTAACATCGATCTCACGAATGGAATCAAATGTAAGGATTTATAAAGTATCATATATTACTTTCATGCATCAATCAAATTCATCAAATAAAAATATCAAGTAATATGCCCTTTTTTAGAAAATGTAGGAAAATGCAATAACTTCTTAGGGAATTACTTCATATACTTTATATTAACCATTTCTCACAATTGTTTTGGCTTTTTGGGTTACAGTATGTAGATTATACTATTTAATTCCTCTCTATTTTTTTTTTAATAATTTTTTTAGAGAGTGGACCCATGTACAGATTGTACATATTTTTCTATATGGTATGGTGAGTGGTTAATTTTTGACTTTTTTGTTTGTATTTGTTTAAGTATCCCTAGATATATATCTTTTTTTTTTTTTTTTTAGAAGTCATGCATGAATGAAGAAAGACATATACTATCAATTTCTACTTAAATCATTTAATCTAAGTAAATGAAAAATAAATATACGACATTTTATTAAGATATAAAAATCCATACAGTCAATGCTAATACCTATAGAGATCATCTAATAGTACTGAAGAAATAAGAAAAGTGTTTAGAATAGAAAAAATATTTTTCACTCAGAATAAAGGATATTAAGGCTCAAATTATATCTCACAAGGATAGTCTCCACTATATGATTCTTAAACACCAATTTTGGGCTAGTTTCATTTTCAACATTTTATCATGAAATACTAATTATGACAAAAACTTACTAATTATTATATTACTCCATGATTTTTTTTTATTATTATTTATTCATTTATTTATTTTTACAAACATTTTGAAAACTATCCTAATTTATCTAAACACACAAGTATAGAAAATAAAAATATATAAATAAAAGAAAACAAATAAATTGAAGAAAATAATTAATATAAAAATAAACAACTAAATAAAAAAATTAATATAAAAAAAATAAACAACAAATATGGGCACATTGTTTATAAACAATTTTATTTTTGCCTAATTTGTGTAACTTTTATTTATACCACCCCCAACCTAAAATCTACATTGTCCTCAATGTAACAAATGTAAGTAGTAAAAAGAGAAGAGATAGAAAAGTTACCAAATTGCTTTATGTGTTTAAGGCTTATGATGTAGAATGCCAAGTGTATCCAACATCAATTCAACTTTATGGATTTACACAGACAGAATGCTGTGTACTATAACACATCTTAACAAGAAATTTTGTTATGCAATAAAATAAAATAAACAAGTACTCAAGAAAGAAACATAAAATAAAACAAACAAATAAAACAAACTAAATTGCATAGAATAAATTAAAAATTACCTAACAATGATGGGTTGGCTCCCATCCAGCGCTTAGTTTTACGTCTTAGCAAGACTTAATTAATCCATTTCTATCCTTCTAATAGATGCCTCTTAGGAATCCAACCTTTAATGATGTTTATTTTGGTTCTCTATACTAACTTGAATAAAAATATTCAAGTTCTCTTTCAAGGTTAGTTTCCTAGGTTGAATGGGTAGGTCGTATGGATTAAAATTTAAGCAATTTATTGGGTATGGGGCATAATGTGGGTTAATGTTTGCTTCCCAAGAAAGATTATGGTGATTTTTCAACTCAGGAATATATGTATAGGGATTATGCCAAGATAGGTGACATCCCTCATTAAGATTGAAGTCCTAATTAATATACGTATGATAATCACCTGCAAAAACGCAAACATTAGCATCATGTCCATATAAACCGCAGATACCACATACCTCTTTGTCTGTCATGTCTTATGGCTCTTGGATTTTAGTATCTAGCCTAATTGTGTGCTCTTTTGAATTTGTTAATGTTGTTTATGAATGGTACCTTTCATATACTAACAAAAACAACAAAGAAATCAAAGCACCATAAAATATACCACAGATAAGGAAAATAAACAACAAAAGAAATTAAAATAAAATAAACAACTTAAAAGCAAACAAATCAAAGAAAATAAATAAAAAATATGTAAGTCCCAAAAATAGATAAATAAATAAATAAAATATCTTAACAAATTTTTTTATTTTTTTTTATTTATATATATATATATATATATTAAAATAAAAAATAAATTAAAGAAAAGAAAAATTAAAAATTATAATAATGAGGTAAATAAATAAATAGTACTAATTATAATAATAATAATAATAATAATAATAATATAGAAAAGAAAAAAGAAAGAAATTTTTTTTTTTTAATTTTTTATATTTATAATAAAATAAATAAATAAAAAGAAAATAAATAAAAAATAAAAAATAATAATAATAATGAAGTAAATAAATAAATAGTACTAATTAATATTAAAGTAATAATAATAATAATAATATAAAGAAAAGGAAAAAAATAAACATAAAATAAAAATGATAATAATGAAATAAATAAATAAATAAATAAATAATACTAATTAGTAATAAAGTACAGAAATAAAAAAAAAATGTCAATAATAATGATAATAATAATATAAAGAAAAGAAAAGAAAATTAAATTTATGATTTTTTTTTTTTTTTTTGCCTTTACACCAAGCTATCATATATCAACAAAACATAATTTAGAATTATATAATACATAATTTTAAACAACAACAATATATTAATAAAGTTAGGTGGCAAAGCCAACCATAAAAAAAATAAATATTAATTACAGTAATTAACAAGGTGGAGGTTTTAACCATCCACAATAAATAACTATAAATATAAAAAATAGTAATTAAGAATATGGAGGTTTTAACCATCCACAACAAAATAAATATAAATATAAATAAATAAATCAATAAACAAATAAATGAATAATTAAAACAATGAATAAATAAAATAATAAAATAAACAAATAAATAAATAAATAAATAAATGAATAAATGAATAAATAAAATAATAAATAAATAAATAACAAAATAAATGAATGAATGAATAAATAAATAAATGAATAAATAAATATCACAATATTTACATCACAAAAAGTTTTTAATAATTCGATAAAGATTAAAAACGCTATTCCTTCCCCAGCAACGGCGCCAAAAACTTGATGAACGAAAACCAGTACCTAAATACTAATCTCGTAAATGCTTATTTATATTTGTAAAAATCTCGCAAGTGCACGAATCATTTTATAGAAAATGATAAGTATACTCCCAAGGTCGGTCTAAGGAAGGAATTTATGTGGTTTTTAATAATTATTCAAACTTTTAAAAACGAAATTAAAACCTAAACATCCTGTCACGATATTTGAGTTTGGTTGAATCTAATCTAAAGTACAAAAAATAAAATATACATGAATTCAATAAACAATCATGCAATTATATCTTTCATAAACAGTGGAGAATTAATGGATAATAATAAGTTAATCATGCTTGCTTCATATTATATAGGTTATGAAATATTTGAATTAAAATTATTGATTCTCTCTTTTATGTATAAATACCACCTTTGGTGGGGTTAGATATTCTTTGGTAATTAACCAAATTAATAAACACCTATGGGTGGAGTCGATAATTAATTTGGTTAATTAAATTAAAATTATTTTACTAAGAGATTGCAAATGAACCATTTAAATGCCACCTTTGGTGGGTTAGATATTTTAAACTTTATTCAAGGTGTCCAAATTAAATAAAAGAATTTAACTATCTGAATACTGACTTTCATGTTTTAAAACTATTACAGAAAATATGTTGTCAATACATTTTCAAATAATAATTCTTTGTGAAAAACCTTTGAAATAGAGTTTCGCATCAACAATACCAGGCGATTGTACCAATAAGTAGAAGAGCACTACTCTAAATCAGACCAGATAATTAAACCTTAAAATCTAATTTTCAGATTTAAAGTTTGTAATGAAAAATAATGTATTTCTCTCTAACATTCTTTATGTGAAAATCTTGAATAAAAATAATATTTAATTTTGTGAAAATGTTTCACCTATTAATATCCCACAAGCATAACAACATTATAAATTATCTCATATTAATAATCAGCCAGACATGCTTAATTCAATAGTTAGCTAGAAAATTAAATATAGCATGTAAAAACAAAAATTAAGAATAATGCTGAAAATAATATAATTAAACATACCTCAACATAATCCCATAATTGTTTCTGGAAAAACCTCCGAACGGAATTGCATTTCTATTTATTGAATCTAAACTAAAATTATTACAACAAAATAATTAAATTAAATTATAAATAAAATAAAACTATAAAAATTGGGAGAGAAAACTATCGAAAAACTATGCTAAATTATGTACTAAACTCTCCTCTTGAAACTGTGTCCGGATGCCTGTATTTATAGAAATTGAGATTCGAACTGCGTGCCACGTGGCAGACGTTGATTGGACGGTCAGCAGAGTGCGTACCACGTGGTGGAACATGATTGGCGCGTTAGCGCTGACACAGCTGGAGCGGAGTGAGTGCGATGCCACGTGTCGGGCGCTGATTGCTGGTCAGTGCGGTGTAAGGCTGGCGTGGCGACAACTCTGAGTGCGATGCCACGTGTCGGGCGATGATTGGCTTCTCAGGGCGGTTGTGTCAGTCAATGTCTGGTATGAGCTGTCTTCCACGTGTCGGAACATGATTCGCTGGTCAATGATGACTAATCAATGACGTGTCGGTGACGTGGAGGATGACGTGGCATATGTCTCTGAGTGGGCTTTTCTATATAGATCCACATTTCTGCTTTATACATCTATGTTCTAAGGACATCCACATTTTATACTGTATACATCCACCTGTTAAGTACATCCACGTTTTTACTATATACATCCACCTAATCTAATAAAATTCATAAAAAATTCAGAAAAATTCCAAAAAAATTGTAAATGATTTCTAAATATTTTTAAACTTAATAAATGACCAAAATGTCCCTAATTTGAGAAAATAATAAAATACAACTAATTAATTTATTTTGGAGGCAAAAATTCTTAAAAAAACAATAAAAATACATGTGATTTCGAAAAGATAGATTTATATAAAATATGATAAAATCATGTAAATATAAATCTATTTAATCATTTAAAGTGTATTAAATCATGATATTTTTAGTATCTTTTAAGCACTTATCAGTACCCACAACTCCTCATACTAACTTTCTTGATGATGATAATTTTGAAACCCAAGCTAACCTTGAGCCTCAACTATCTCAATCCCACTTTTCAGTCTAATCTAATCGTGGTATATCGCTAACTTTGTATGAACTTGATCCTAAATACAAAGCTAAATATCCTATTAGTAATCTTGTGTCTTCCAAAAAATTGTCTAAGTCATATGCTTCTTATGTGTGACAATTATCATATGTCTTTATTCCTAGTAAATGCAGGAAGCTTTAGCAGATACTAGGTGCACTCAAGCCATGGAAGAAGAAATGGTAGCGCTCAAAAAGAATTCCACTTGGGAGCTTGTACCTCTATATAAAGGTAAAAAAACTGTGGGATGTCGATGGGTGTTTGTAATCAAGCATAAGGCAGATGGTACAATTGAAAGGTACAAAGCTCGGTTAGTCATAAAAGGGTATACACAATCATATGGGATTAACTATCAAGACACTTTTACACCTGTTACTAAGCTTAATACAGTAAGAGTGCTCTTATCATTGGCAGCTAATCGAGATTGGCCACTTCTTCAATTCGACGTAAAAAAAGGCATTTTTACATGGAGATCTTGCAAAAAAAGTGTATATGCATCCTCCTCTAGTGTGTAGAGGAGTACTCAAATACAACTATGGTATGCAAACTAAAGAAGCATTATATAGGTTAAAGTAATCTCCAAGGGCATGGTTTGGTAGATTCACCAAGTCCATGAAGAGCTTCGGTTATAGACAAAGGAACTCAGATCACACATTATTCCTAAAGCACAAAAAGGGTAAAACTAATGCTTTAATTATCTATGTGGATGATATCGTAGTAACAGGTGATGATAAAGATGAAATTGAGAGTTTGCAACTATGCTTGGCTTTAGAGTTTGAAATGAAACAACTTGGTGACTTGAACTATTTTCTTGGTATTGAGGTAGCCTGATCAAAGAATGATATCTTCTTGTCTTAACATAAATACATACTTGATCTGTTAAATGAAATAGGCACACTCGGATGTAAGCCTGCAAGTACTCCTATGGAACAAAATCATAAGTTGTTCTATTGTTTGGATGCAATTCCTAATGATAAGGAAAAATATCAGAGACTTGTGAAAAATTTGATTTATTTGTCTCACACTAGGCCAAATATTGCTTATGCAGTGTTTGTTGTGAGCCAGTTTATGCATGATCCCCTTAGACCTCATATGGATGCTATAGATCGCATATTAAGATACTTCAAGTCTACTCCAAGTAAAGCGTTACTTTTCATCAAGAATAATCATATGAAAGTAGAAGGTTTCACCGATGTAAATTGGGCTAGTTTAGATGATAACATAAGGTCTACTTCAGTATACTTTACGTTTATGAAAGGAAACTTAGTAACATGGAAGAGTAAAAAATAACCTATTGTAGCAAGATCAAGTGCAAAAGTAGAGTATAAAGGCATGGCATATGGAGTGTGTGAGTTACTTTGGTTGGGAAACTTGCTAAAGAATTTAAGAGCTGGTTCTATGGAAGCAATGAAGTTGTATTGTGATAATACTTCAACTATACAGATTGCCCATAATCCAACCCAACATGATTGTACAAAACATGTTGAAATTGATAGACATTTTATTAAGGAGAAAATTGATGTTGGGATCATTACATTCCTGTTTGTGAAGTCTGAAGAACAGCTAGCCGATGTTCTTACCAAAGCCATGGCCAGCAATGTTTTTGATGATTCTTTATGCAAGTTAGGCATGTACGATATCTATGCACCAACTTGAAGAGAGGTGATAGAATTAAGGGTTAATTGATATAATTACTTGAAATAAGGGATTGATATAGTCAACATCCCTAATTATAGTACATCTCCTATAATTTTATAGAGACTTTATTTTCATTCCTTGTAAAGCTCTTGTATATATCCTATATATTGTAACACTATATCGTGAATAAAATAACAAGAAAATATTACTCAATTGTGTTATTTGATAGAGTTACCTGTAGATCATTAATTTGGTAAAATTAGTAACCATATATATATATATATATATAAGATTAAATAATACTTTGGTATAATTCAAACATATGATTTTAAATGAGAAAAAAAAAAGTCTTACTGTCAAACCTTTAGATTAACCACAACCATATATATTAGATGGGCTAAAATATAGTAATTTACTCCAATACGATTTTTTTAAAATAAAAAAATTAATATCCTATAATTTGGAAAGGAACCAAAAAAAGGAAATTTTTAAAAAAATAATACCCTTATAACTTTAATAATAAAAATAATATCATAATAATATTAAATGAAATTTAATTGATTGGAGTTTAATTTTGAATGAGTGTAAATGATCGTAGTTCAAATTGAACTCTATCCAATTAAACGAAATTCAATGCAAAATCATATGCTGGACTCTCTAATAATAAAAATATATGAGCTCTTTCTCACAAAGCCATACGTAGATGTTACCGCTTATACAACTCTTAGTTAAATGCCTTCCTCTCTCTACAAGGAATGGAAGTGTGGATGAATCACTCAAATAGAGGAATTCCATTTTGCAACCCTTTCACAAAAACCTACCTACAAATTTGCCCCTTTCTATGTTATTAGGTTGGCTTAACCATTCAGCCATGGATGCAGACTCAATGAACTAGGTTTTGTTTGGTATGTTAGCCTCGAGCTTCAATATATATATATCATTCAGAATTGATTGGTTTTAAAATAACATGTTAGCTAGTTTGTACATAGCATATAGTTATATACATATCTAGTTATATATATACATTATATGCATAATGAATTTGTATTATGTATAGTGTGTATATATGTTATATGTACTCATGTGTAGAAATGCCCTAAGTGATACTCATTGCTAGTCCCTTATGTATCACATTTAAATTTTTTATTCAATTTTTAAATATATTATACTTATTAATTCAAAATATTAAATATTAAAATGTTGAATATAAAAATACAAACATATATGTACTAATTTTTATTTAAATTATTTTAAAATTTACTTTGTTCAAAAAATATTGTATGAATATATAATGTTTATACTTTTTTATCAAGTATAACAAAAAATTATTACTAAATTAATTAGTCATAAAAATTATTAATTTTAAAATTATTTGTAAAATTTATTTTATGAACACCATAAAATATTTTTTTTAACAATTTACATGGCTAAACTAAAATAAAATTTTAATTTAATTTTAAAAATTTTCAAAATAAGGTTTAGAATTTAAACTCATTTGTTTTAGAAAAAGAGTTATCCATTACTAATTATATATCTTTTGAATGTTGAATATAATTTTAAGACTTAATAACATGTAATAAATTTATTTGTGATATTTACTTTATATGATTAGTTATAGACATATTACTTAAAAATGCCAATCCTATACTCCATGCTAGAACTAAGCATGTTGAGCTTGCACTTTGAAAAGGTATTCTAACGTGAGCATCTAGTCCATCATATTCCTTCCACCGAGCAGCCTGCTCATATCCTTACAAAGCCTTTGTCTCAAACATTTTCTCACCATGAAATCTAAACTTAGTGTCATTTTGATGATAAGTCTATGTTATGTGCAAAAAGTGATGGTGACAATTGCAAGTTAAAAAGTAAATCTAGTAAGGGTGACAATGTGCAGAAAGTGATGGTGACAATGACTTGCAAGCTGGAACTGTAGGTAGTACTATCATAGGCAACATACCTATAAAGCTTAAACAAGCATGTGAGTCGTGCAATCAAGTTGGTGTGAATAACAAGTTGAAGAAGTGTGTTTTGTTTGTTATGCCAGGCTGTATTATTAGTGTAGCAATTTGTGACTCAAACTGTAATGATACATGTAAGCATTACTAGCAATGACAAGCTGTTTGTAACCCTTATAGAAAATTTGCAAAAACAATGTACTTAGAGGCGAAGCTATGTGAAAGGCTGCAGCCCTGGCCAACTTTTTTACAAAAAATTAATTACTTGTATATTTTTAGTATTAAATAAATATTTTATTTGTAGAAATATATTGTATCTAATTTTTGTGTATATATTTTGGTATATATTAACAATATTTAACAAATACGTAAATAAAAATTACATAAATTGTAACTAAAATGGTTAAGTATATATATATTTTTTCATATATTTGGTAACTATTAATAACAAAAATAAAATTATAATCGAATATTATGTAAAAATTCTTCATAAAAGTGATAATCCAAAAAAAAAATTAAATATTTAACTTTAGATTCAACATTATAAAAATAAAATTAAAAAAAATAAGTATATGATAAGCTTTATATTAAAATATTTAAGTTTATGCTTATCATATTTTAATGTGTTAACTCTATATTTTTTGAGTGCTAATTATATGTCTTTATTATAATCTGACATAAAAAATTCAGTATTGGATTGAATATAGTCTACTGTAATTCTTATTAATTTTCTACTTTGTATAAAAAAAAAATTAGCCTCCCTTAAACAATTTTTCTGGCTCTGCCCTGAATGTACCTTATATTGTAATACTAGGACTTTTAGTAGAGTTGTGCACAGACAATCAAGATTGGCACTTAATGTCATCAGGGTGCTATATATGTACTCAGTTAAAGTGAGTATGTCAATTTTACAGAGAGAGAAAGTGTGAGAAAAATAAGAACTCAACACAGTGTGTGTAACTTGTGCAAGTGTGACAGTTGTGTGTTCATTGCTAGTAGTGGCTTTCTTTGTAATCTTTGTTCAAGAACTTAGTGGATTGTTGGAAGGGAGGTCCTTCCCGCGGAGTAGATTCACAATTTATGTGGATTGAACCACGTTAAAATTGGTGTGCATTGTTTATCTTTTGTATGTGTGTATGAATCATAAACTTGTTAAATCAACTTGTGAGTGTGTATCTAGTCATTGTGAACAAACAGATTTCAGTCTTGGGTAAAAATTCTAACAATTAGCATTACTTTTCAGTTTGTTAGAAGTTTGTTACAGTTAAATATAATGCGAATGAAATATATTTCTTATTAATTATTACCTCACAATAGAGGTATATATAGAAAATAAATTATAAAAGTCTTGAATAAACTAGAATCATGTACAACCTAAAGTTCTATTACAAATAGATACATATTAATTATAACATATTATACACTAATTACATGACTCACGCCAACACTCCTCCTCAAGTTAGCGCATACATATCGATCATGCCTAAGTTGCTTAGTGAGCACATCTGCAAGTTACTTCTCAGTGGGAACAAAAGGGAAGCTAATGAGTTTGGCATCTAACTTCTCTTTTATAAAATGACGATCAACATCTACATGCTTAGTGCGATCATGTTGTACTAGATTTTGTGATATATCAATAGCTGCCTGACTATCGCAATACAACTGTATAGTATTTTTGAGTTCGAAACCCAAATCAAATAGCAAATTTCTTATCCACAGCAATTCAAAAACCCCATGAGCCATACTTCTATACTCAACCTCAACACTAGATCGTGCCACAACTTTCTGCTTTTTACTTTTCCATATAACCAAATTACCTCCCACAAAAGTGAAGTAACCCGATATCGACCTTCTATCTGTAATATTTCTTGACCAATCTGCATTTTTAAAGCAACAAACTTCAAGAGGATTGTTGCATTTAGAGAACATTACTCCTCTCCTTGGAGCTGACTACAAGTACCTGAAAATTCTCACAACTACATCCATGTGACTCTCACTCGAGTTATGCATGAACTGACTTTTAACATTTACTGCATACACAACATTTGGTCTAGTAAGTGCCAAATAGTTTCGGCAACCAACCAACCTCTGATAGCGAGCTCAATCAGTTATTACTTGATCTGGATACTCTGCTAGACAATGGTTTTGCTCAATAGGAGAGTCAATAGTTTTACAATCCAACATATCTGTTTCAGTTAGTAGATCAAGAATGTATTTTCTCTTACATAGAAAAATTTCTTCGCTCCCCCTAGCTACCTAAATTCCTAAGAAGTACTTTAGTTCACCCAGATCCTTCATCTCGAACTCAGAGGCTAGCTGTCTCTATAATTTATTCATCTCAATAGTATCATCTTCAATAATTACCATATCATCAATATAAATAATTAGAGTTGTTACTTTTCCTTGTTGATTTTTGAGAAACAGCGTGTGGTTTAAATTATTCTGTCTGTAACCAACCTTCTGCATGAACTGTGAAAACCTTCCAAACCAGGCTTGAGGGGATTGCTTTAGACCATACAAAGACTTTCTCAATTTGCATACAAAATTACCACGAGAAGCAGCTACATACCCAGGTGAAAGACTCATGTACACTTCCTCGACTAACTCTCCATGAAGGAATGCATTCTTAACATCAAATTGTCGAAGTGGCCAGTTTAAGCTTGCTGCAAGCAAAAGTAGAACCCGAATAGTATTCATTTTGGCAATAAGAGCAAAAGTCTCATCATAGTCTATACCATATGTCTGAGTGAACCCTATTGCTACAAGGCGGGCTCTATACCGATTCACAGATCCATCAACATTATGTTTCACAGTAAACACCCATCGACAACCAACTGCTTTCTTGCCTTGTGGTGGAGGCACAAGTTGCCAAGTATCGTTCTTCTGTAATGTCTTCATCTCTTCCTCCATTTCCTTTCTCCATTTAGGGTCTCCCAACGCATCCTTCACTTTCTTAGGTACGGATACAACAGATATTTGATTTACAAATGATTAATATGGCTTAAACAATCTTTTAGTGGACATGTAGTTGGCTACTGGATATTTTGATTTTGCATGGATATTTGGTTGATATCTTTTAGCTGGTTGACCCCGAGTAGACCTATTTTGTAACACATACTGTCCAACACTAGACTCAATGCTATTAGTATTAGTAGGTGTACATACCTCATATGAGTGACCTTCAGTACCAGGGAACTGTTGATTAAGGGTATGAGTGATGCTTGAGGGAACAACAATATCTTCATTTTCATTTTCAAAGAGCGGAACTGGTGCTTGGATACTTGGAGCATCTGCTTCTTTAACTACTGGATTCAATGGGTTAAGAATCTTAACTAGATCCATTAAAATATCAGTAGGTGATTCTTTTAATTCCTCCCCCTCACCATGATACAGTTCTTCGAAATATGAATTATCCCCTTGACGAGCAATATCAAGTGAGGAAAAATAACTCATGTCCTCAAAAAAGGTAACATCCATAGTGACATTATACTTTTTGGTCAGTGGATGGAAGCATTTGTACCCTTTCTAATAACCTTCATAACCAACAAACACACACTTAATTGCCCGGATATCTAACGTAGACCTCTGATTTTGCTAAACATGTACAAAAGCAATACAACCAAATACACGGGCAGGAAGATTATGGAATGATGACAAGGATACATGAGATGCGAGAACTTAGAATGAGATTTGTCCATGAAGGAACTAGATGGGAGACGATTGATGAGATGGGCGAAAGCTTGTACAACATCGCCCCAAAGATATTTTGGCATATGAGCACTAAATAGGAGCGCACGAGCCATATCAAGTAAATGATGATTTTTTCTTTCAGACACCTCATTTTGTTCTGGTGTTTATGGGCAAGTAGTTTGGTGAACAATCTTATGTGTTTTGAAAACTTGAAAAAATACGATTAACATATTCTTCTCCATTGTTAGAACGTAGGATCCTAATGATGTTGTTGTTTTGTATTTGAACAAGGGTACGAAAAGTTTGAAAAGCTAAAAAAACTTCATTTTTGGTTCTAAGAAGAGCAACCCATGACAATCTGGTACCTCATACCTAATACAGTGAGCTCTTTAGACGATCCTCAAACATCAGAATTAATTAATTCAAAAGAAATAACACTTTTATTAGAAATACTAGGAAAATAAGTAATACGATGGCTCTTGGCCAAAACTAGGGGTGGCAATTTCTGACACGATACGATAGCACGATCCGAACATGACACGACACAAATTTTTTTTAGTAAGAATTGATCAATAATTTTTTTATGTTCTTAAAGGTTTTGTTATTTCTTACTATTATAAATAAGTAACACAAAAAAAATTCAAGTAAATTTTTTAATGTGTCAACCAACACAAAAATACGACACAAATAACACAAATAAACACGACACGAACACGAACAAACACAACTAACACGACACGATTGACACCTCTAGCCAAAACACATGTCTCACAATGTAAAACAGACTCACTAACACCAATAAACAAAGTAAGCATGAATTTTTTCATAAGACTAAAACACGGATGCCCTAAGCGGCAATGCCACAACCAAATTTTACTAAGCTTGTCAGAACTCGAAGTCAATGCAGTGCGGGTCTGTGCTCCTGCTTGACCGCTGACCGTTGACCGTCGACCATCCTTAGGGTTGTAGTGAATGGGCTTAGGGTTTCCTGTTGGGCTTGGGCTTAGGGTTTCCTGCATAGTTGGATTTAAGGTTTCCAATAGAGGCAGAAACTGAGAGATGGAGGTGATGAGTGCTCGAAAAGCACTAATATTTTGTGATTAATTGTGCGTAATTGATTGATATATAGATTTATTATGATTATTATTTCGATTATTTTCATAAATCTATCCATTCGGAGTCACGGGTATATTTTAGTGCATTTCAGGTGTTTTTAGCGTCAAATGATGAAATCACGTAAAGACGGGACACCTACGGCGCTCGGATCACAAGTTACGGGCTAATCAAGACAAAATATGTAAGCCTTACATATAGTGCCATCACATATGTAAGGGGGGACGTGAAAAGAAGGAAATCATCGCGCGCCGCGGCGGAAGAATCGCATGCCGCGGCGTGAGGCTCTCGGGTTGAATTCTGGAAAACAATGAAGCATCGCGCGCCGCGGCGGGAGAATTGCATGCCGCGGCGGGGAGCTCTCGGGTTTTTGCATATTTTTCAGAAATTGTGTTGCGCCGCGGCGGGGAAAATGCATGCCGCGGCGCGCCTATTCCTATGGCACATAGGATTCGTGTAAACCCTTACATCTATAAAAACCCCCCTTAGAGTCCCCCTTACATACAACTCGATACAACTCGAAATTACTTGACCAACTCATACACAACTCTTCCTCTTCTCAATTTTGCGACCCAAACACGACATTCAATCAGCTTTGAGAGCATTGCCACACTATAACGAAGCGAGAGATACCATTCTAAGGATTCAAGGAAGCCAACGACGATCGAAGATAAAGCTTACGGAGGAGTACGTCAACCGATCCATAAGCGGTATTTAGATTTAGGTTTTCCTTGTTGTTATAGAATTAATTTATCTTCTCCATTTGTTAAAGTGTATGATCATATTTTATTTGTCTATGAATAACAATATGAACATGAGCGGCTAGTTTCATTATGGATGTTTAGTTTGTGTTGTCATGTTTGCTAGGATTGTGTATGGTGTATTTAATTGATTTATGAATGAATTACTTTTTGATTAAGAGCATGTTTAAATGTTTGATTATGAATAATCATGGGCCAATTTGGTGTTCGTAGTTAGACTGAAAAATCCGAGATTTTAGTTAGAGGAACGTCACCTTAACTCTTTTCCGAAACACTTAATCAAAGCTTCAAGTTAGTGACTTAGTCATAGCATTAATTTGATTGGCATAATTTCCTTGCGCATAATTTGATAGCTAGTTAATTTACCCCGGCCAAAGGCGGTTAATTAGTTAATCAACAAAGAAACCTACCCCGGCCAAAAGGAGTTTCGTAATTAAAAGGAAAGCCGGTAGTTTAATTCATATAGGACGTTCATGCATATCACCATACCTTTTCGATGCAAACATGGTTAACCAAGCTAAACGTCCATACATCCTCTATTGATATTTGATTTGATTGAATTGATTGTTTGATTGCAATTTCGTGTGATTTTCGTATAATTGTTCCCGTTACCAAAACCAAACAAACTCTTTTTACAGTTTTATTAGCATTAGGATTCTAGTTACTTAGAGTTTTAGTTTCACTAGAACTCTATTTAATTAGTGTTTTATTTTCATTAGAACTCCATTTAGATTAAAAAGCTAGTTATTTAAGACCACTGCAATTCCTTGAGAGACCGACCTTGGAAGTTGCTTATCACTTCACTACGAGTGATTCGTACACTTGCGAGTACACATTTTAACACATCAGGAGGCAGTAACAGAAACTAAGAGATGGAGGCAGAAATTGAGAGTTGGGGGCGACAACAAAACTAGGAGAAACCGACTACGGAACCTAGATTGGGTAACCGACAGAGGAAAGGAGGATGATTGACGTGGCAGCGAAAAGCAGAGACAGAGCACAAGACATGTGACAGGCGACGAATGATGAGCTGTGCGCGGGAGACAGTTAAACGGAGATTGAGCTGCTTGGACGGAGACTGAGCCGTGCGTAGAAGATAGGCGGTTGGTGCTAGAGACAAAAGGACATGGCAGATAGATACATATTAATTATAACATATTATATACTAATTACATGACTCACGTAAACAGTTACAAAGTGTGATAACCGTCAAAGTTATTAGTTGTAGCTAGTAAAAGTTGTACTATAAATAGCTATTGATGTAAAAATACAATTTCAATGAAAAACATTGCACTATTCAGATTATCTTCTCTGTACATGTTCACGACACTTCTCTTCTTTGTGCTTGTGTTCTTGAACAGTTCTTCACTGTTGTGTGTCTTGTATTTGCTATGTTTTTTATTTCTGTTAATTTTTAACGATATTAATTAAAAATAAGAAGTTTTTTTCCTTTCTAAATATTAAATATAAGAAGTTGTTTCTATACATTCACATTCCTGATCTTATTAGCTAATCTTTCCGTATCATGCTTTTAAGTCTTTTTATAATTCATCTTTCGATTTTGGGTTTCATTTATGTTGCTGCTCTTTTTGACTTTCGGTTCATAGCAATGGGCTAAGCATCATCTGTGCTAGTTTCTGTCTCACCTGTTCAATTTGTATTATTGTCTTCTACTCTCCGATTGGAGGGGAAAAATTTCTGGGTAGAAGGACAATAAAGTCATTGCAACCAAATTCGTTCTCATTCCTATGTTTCTCTAATTTATATCTTCTTTCAGATCCTTATTCTTCGCTTGTTAAATGATGAAGGTGTCTATTGTTTTATTGGATTTCAAAGATATTTCTTATGTTTTATGAAATTTATGCTGTTAACTCGAAGAAGACATAATCAAAAAGTAGAGAAGTAGGTGAAACTTAATTTAATGTTTTCTGTTAATATGATCCAAGAGAACAAAATTATGCTTCTATTAGACAATGGCCTAAACATAAAGCGAAGACAACTACAAGAAAAGTAGTCTCCTCACCTGGAGGTGATTTTGATGCTGTTGAAGTAAAAAGACCTAAAATTGAGAAGCAAGGAGCTCAACTCTCTGATTCAGATGGTATGTAACTCGCTCTGTTTCTATATGAGTGTGTACTTCATTTACTAAATATCTAATTTCTTAACGCTAACACACAAGGACTCGAATTTTGATAGAGTTTCAGTTGTGATTTAGGGTATTAAAAATTGATAGTTGTCTACATTCAACAGAATATTGCAATTCTCCATTTCATCTGTGTTTCTCAATTTGTTTAAGTTTTTCTAATATTTTGTTTATTTTTTGACAGTTGTGCGGCATATAGCTGCCATTAAGGCGATTTGAGATGTAGAAATTTAACATTTGTTAACTGAATTGCATCTGCTTCGATCATATTTCACTAAGGAGCAGCTGTAAACCTCTGCATTGTAATACTTTGAGGAAAATCTTTCTAACACTGTCAGTACCTCAGTGGTGGGGAATGGAGAAAATAGACAAATAGATTTGCAGGTAATGTTTCTTTAAATGATAAAAGAGATTTGCGTGCTTCCCATTTGCATCGATTATCCATTGCATACTCTGACTGCTCTACTGCAGTCCAGCCTTTGGGTGGCTTTTGAAATTTTAAGTAAAGCAGGTAATAATGAATTATTTTTGAAGTGTGGGCTTAATTTCATTTCAATAATTCACTGCATTTTACAGAAGTTAGTTGTTTGGTGGCAGGCAAAGCAAGGATTCTTGCTGCTGATGTCTAAAGATTCATGACTTTGCATGCTTTTCTCATGGTTTGAAGTCGATTCAGGCAAAGCAAGGATTCTATTTTTTAGGACTATTTTTGGATTTTTATTCTAGCAAATGTGACATGCACATGTAACTCTTACTAGACCACATCTATTGAATTTATCTTGAGTATTGCATAGAACTGTTCTAGGCATTGTGTTCCACTTAATTTTTTTCTTAATCAGATTATCATAATGAGCAATTAGTGGTTCTAAATGATCGAAATGAAAAGGGAAAAGAGATAAAGCAAATCTGATACTTTATCTTTCCTGAGGAAGGAGTTGTTATTTAACTGAATCTCTGTTAGTTTCTTATCAGATTCAGACTGACTCTAATTGATGTTGCAGGTAAATAGCCAAAAGTATGTATTTTGGAATAACACCCAAGATGCTTAGGATCCCAAAGCCTGGAGAGATGCTTTTGTAAGTCCATGGCTCTCCCCTTTGTATTTACTAGGAAGACAACATGGAAGCCATACATTGTAATTAGAATCCATCTATCTTTGTCCTCTCTTGTTCATTATAGTGATACCACATTGAGAAACCTGCTTATCATTTTTATTTCTAGAAAATGAATGTTTGAGATAATGAAATCATACTGACTCTTGTTTCCCTTGTAATCAAATATGCATCAAATGCCCTAACATTCTATCTTCGAGTGTTTAATCTCTTGTTGGTTTCATTCTAGTTTTTTTTTTCCTGATGTGCAGAATAAGAAGAGGGTTAACAGGAAGTTTTCGAATAAGAAGGTCTTGATTCTTATTCTACATTTTCTACTCTTAAGGTGTTACAAATGTATGTCTTCATCACACAATTGTACCACAATCACACCATTAAAATCCACAAGATGCTAAATCTTAAAAAGTTAATATTTCTTGTAAGCTCTAGCATATTATTTTTTTTTTTTATCACTGTGAGACTTTTTTTACCTCTAATGTCATTTCAAGGTGTGAATTTGAAGCCTCATAATAGCACGTTAACATGTATATAAGTATACTTTACGTACACTTTGTAAATTATGTACATGTACATATATGTACACGTTTTGCATAATTGACATTTTGTTTTAGGATTAATTCGATCATGTATATATTGTACATGCTATTTAGAGCTTGCAAAGTATGTGTATTTATATTATGTATATTACTTCTTATTTTTAATCTATTATATTATATTATTGAGTCACTTTTTTTTTTTTTTCTTTTGAAGAATTTTTTTTGTGAGGAGAGGCCTAAATATTTTGGCTCATTCATCAACTAAAATTCTAATACTATATCAAAGTCCATAAGAACCATACACTGCCTAATTCTTAATGTGTAGAGGCACTCTATTTCTTACAACTTTTACTATAATTTTATCTTTTATTAAAGTGTACTTTACCTCTAACACGGCCTAAAATGAAAAATATTTATGTTCCAATATATGGTGGCTTTCTTGATGACAAATATGTAAAGAGTAGGTGTAAATTGTTTAGCTATTTACTGGTTTTATCACTTCCAATTAAATATGAAGTACGGAATAATTATTTTCTTTTTCAATTAAATCAAGTGATATTTGGTGTAATTTAAAAATGTAAACGTGGAAGAAACAAACCAAACAGATGGAATTGGTACTTATGGAATCGGTCACAAAAGGGAGAAATCGAAGGATCTTTCACGTTTCAAAAAGAGAATCCACACCCCAATAAAATTAAAAAAAAAAAAAAAACTAAGATAATATATTTTCAACTATAGTAATAATCATTATGAAAGAAACTTTTAGTGTTATAAAAGCACGTCACCTTGTTTATTGGTTGAAATTAAGACTAGAGTGGATGAGAGGACGTCAAGATAAAATAGTATCAACTTTTTTCAGCAGTGGAACCAACAAGGAGGTAAGAAGATGGAGTTGGAGTCTACCTTAACCACATATTATTGAAAGTAATTAGCCTATCTTTCTTAGAAGTCACACACTTGGTATTCAGTATTTTGGAAGTACATGAAAAAATTTACTGAATTTTCACGTATCAAATATCATTATTCACAACTTCAAATGTCAAAAATGCCTTAAACTACAGAAATTAGTGCTTAAATTTTCCATTTATTCAAATTCAAATAAACTATTAACTATAAACCTGAGAACTCATTTTCCTCGACTGCAGAGAACATCAGACATGTTTTGGATTGATATCATCAGTACCATTCTTGCTGCAGCATTAGGAAAAGCAAGAATAAGAAGAGGTTCCCAATTTTTTGATATGTAGATTCATGTAAGCATCAACTATTATGGTGTGATGAAAAGCATTTTTCAATAACCAATAATGTAACCCAAGGATTATCTAAATTAATCTCTCATAGACGACCACATATATTTTGCATGATCAACTTAATAACATAATAATTATTTTGACTTTAATCCCTTGTGAATAAAATATTTCCTATATATAGCACTAATTAATTAAACGTGTCTTTAACACTTCCATAAATCAGTTTAACATTTGAGCACTAGAGAGCTCCTTTCCATAACTGCATAAACTATCAGACATGTTTTGGATTGAGATCAGTACCATTCTTGCTGCAGCACTTGTTGTATTTGTTTTTGTTCAACAAACAAGGCAATGGAAAAGCAAGAATAAGAAGAGGTTACCTCCTGGTCCAAAAGGGTTCCCAATTTTTGGATGCCTCCACATGTTAGGTAAATTCCCTCACAAAGACCTTCATGTACTAGCCCAAAAATATGGTCCTATCATGCACTTGCGCTTAGGTCTCATTCCTAACATCATTGTTTCATCTGCTCAAGCCGCCGAGCTATTCCTTAAGACCCATGACCTTGTTTTTGCAAGCAGGCCACCAAATCTAGCAGCAAAGCACATTGGTTATGATCAAAAACTCATGTCATTTAGCCAATATGGTCCTTATTGGCGTAACATGCGTAAGATGTGTACTCTCGAGCTACTTAGCAACTTGAAAATCAATTCCTTCAAAGCTATGAGGAATGAAGAGGTTAGCCTGTTGATAAAGTCCATTGAAGAAGGTACAATTGTGGGTAATGTCAAGTCTGTTGATCTGAGTGAGAAGGTTGCATCCCTTACTGCAAACATGAGTTACCTAATGGTATTTGGGAAGAAATACATGGAAAGTGAATTGGATGAGAGAGCGTTTAAGAATATTGTTTTTGAGAATCAGAAATTATTGGGTTCTTTTAACTTGGCTGATTATATTCCTTTTATTGCTCCACTTGACCTTCAAGGTTTGACTAAGCGAATGAAGTCTGTTTCAAAGGTCTTTGACAGCTTGTTTGAGAAGGTTATTGATGAGCATCTTCAATCTAGAGATGAAAACAAAACAAAGGACTTTGTTGATGTCATATTGAGCATCATGGGATCCCAAGAATCTGAATACCACATTGAACGGTCTAATATCAAAGCCATATTATTGGTAATTCTTTAACTCTTATTGCATACTATTTATTTTGTACATGTTGTATTCATGCATCAAAGTTTTTAATAACTCTCTGATTTTTTTAATCCATTTCCTGCTATATAAGTTATTATTGGTTTGTCGTATGTGCTACTATCAAAAGTGATTTCAATAAGAAGAAACACTTTCAAGAAGCACCAAATGTGTTTTAAGAGCCCATAAAACAATTTTGACAAATTCTTGTGTTTGGTTCATCAATGCTTTTTGTTACGAGTGATCTCAAATGCAGACACGATAAGACCCTACTTCGGTTTCCATTAATTTCTGCATATAATGTGTTTTAAGAGCCCATAAAACAATTTTGACAAATTCTTGTGTTTGGTTCATTAACGCTTTTTGTTTTGAGTGATCTCAAATACAGAAACAATAAGACCCTATTTTGGTTTCCATTGATTTTTGCGTTTAATCTCCCTTTCTACGAGACATGTTTTTTGAACTCTAAAAGCACTTCTTACAATTTTTTTGTTCGGTCCTAAACTACTTTTTTTTTTTTTTTCTGACAAAAGCACTTTACATGTTTTAGAAGCAAAAGCAAACATATCCTATATTTGGTTCACTGCCAGATTTTTCTTGTGTAAAACACTTTTACAAAATCTCAAAGCATAAACAAAACGACCTTATCTACTCTTGGCTTCCATTTTACTTAAACTGAATTTCTGCATATAATTTTCCATGCTGCAGGACATGCTTATAGCCTCAATGGAGACGTCATCAGCAACAATTGAATGGATACTTTCAGAACTCATCAAACATCCAAAGGTAATGAAGAAAGTGCAAAAAGAGTTAGAACATGTACTGGGAATGGAAAGAATGGTGGATGAATCAGACTTAAAAAGCTTGGAGTATTTAGACATGGTAGTTAAAGAAACCTTGAGACTACATGCAGTAGTACCACTTTTACTTCCTCATGCAGCCATAGAAGATTGCATAGTAAATGGCTACCACATACCACAAGGTTCACACATACTTATAAATGCATGGGCAATCGGAAGAGACCCAAGTGTTTGGACTGATGCAGAGAAGTTCTATCCTGAAAGGTTTGTAGGAAATAACATAGACGTTAAAGGACATGATTTTCAACTCATTCCTTTTGGTTCTGGTAGGAGGGTTTGTCCAGGATTGCAACTAGGCCTAATTACAGTAAAGCTAATAGTGGCACAACTTGTGCATTGCTTTGATTGGGAACTTCCTAATGGGATGTTGCCTAATGAGTTGGACATGACTGAAATGTTTAGTTTAACAATTCCAAGGGCAAAACATCTACTGGCTATTCCTACCTATCGCCTTCACAAGAAAATTGCAGTGTCTATGTAATTTAAATCTTAGTTGTTGTTTAGTTGGCCCTTAGAATTGCAGTATATAGCATGTTGGTTTTGAATGTTGATCTCAAGAGCATCTTTTACATGCCTTTTAATAATTCTTGGGATTCATTTACTTATTGTAGCCCATGAGCATGGAGAAGCTGGCTCTTGTTATGTTCAAGAGAAGGTTTCACCTCCAAGTGACTCAAGAATTGAATAAATTAAGTTTATAATCAGGAATTACCTGATAGTTAAATTGGGTGATATATGCTATCTCAAAGAAGAGGAGCCCCATCCCCTCACAATTTTATCGGTTGGCCTAAAAAAAATGTTTATAATTCAAACGAATGGGAAATTTTTCTAGGTTGCTGATTGATTCACCTTCCCGATCTGATCAACTAATGAGCTAATCTTTCCGTTTCATGGTTTTAAACCCTTTTCTAATTCATCTTTAGATTTTGGATTTCATTTATGTAGCTGCTCTTTTTGAATTTCGGTTCATAGCAATGGGCTAGTTTCTGTCTCACGTCTTCAGTTTTTGTTATTGCCTTCTACCCTCTGATTGGAATGTAAAAGTCACGTTTCTGGCTAGAAAGAAAATAAAGTTATTGCAACCAAGTGCATTGTCGTTCCTTTGTTTCTCTAATTTATATATTGTTTGACATCCATATTGTTCGTTTGTTAAATGAGGAAGACGACTATTGTTTTATTGGGTTTCAAAGATATTCTTATATTTTTTGAAGTAAAAGGCAAATCAACCCACTTACATGAACAAAATGTCACCTACAAAGAAAAAATAAGAGAGGTAGATGGTGATAGTTATATCTTGTCTCCTTCAATAGTAAATTGAACCTCTATCAATGGAGGATAGATTGAGATATAATGACCATCCAGCAAAGAAAACGTAACGTATGTGCTATTGAGAGAAAAGAAATAAGAGAAAAATATTTGTTGAGTGTATTGTTTTTTGGGATTGTGAGTTGAGTATTGTACAAAACACTATAATATTTTCTTAAAAAATAGCTGCAACAATTCCGCAGAATAATGCAGTTAATTTGTGAGATAATTCACGTAAAAATATCTGTGTGCTATTTTTTTATTCTTGCAGTACTTTATCTACTATTTTGTTTATCGTAAATTTGATCGTAAGAATTGTCAATTTTTTAATTTTTCTCTAGCAGAAGGATTCAATTTTCGGTATATATCAAATATCGTGTTTCACTTTCAAACTTCAAATGTCAAAATGTCTTTAACCTACGGAAAGTAGTACTTAAATTTTCCATTTATTCAAATCAACTATTAACAATCCCCGCATACAACGTAAGAAAGTTAACAAATATGTAGAAAATACATGTATTTGAATTTTATGCATTTCAATTTTCTGCTTTGACAATTGTCTTTTTTTTTACTGTCATGTGAGATTGTTAGTGTCAAATATTTGATGAATAATAATATATGCATCAAGTTTTTATATTTATCAAGTAACGTATTAATTATTGTATTAGTTATTGACTAAATTTTGGAGATGTGAATGTAAAATCACTCACTAACAAAGAATAATTAAATTATGACATGTAAATTGATGTATGTATCAACCATCATGATGTGATGAAAAACATTTTTCAATAACCAGTCATATTATCCAAGGATTATCTAAATTAATCTCTCAAAGACGACAACATACATTTTGCCCAATCAACTTAATAACATAATAATTTTCCTGTTGTACCCCCAAAAAAATAATCACATAATGATTTTGACTATAATTCCTTGTGAATAAAATATTTCCTAACATATAGCACTAATTAATTAAACTTGTCTTTAACACTTCCATGAATTAGTTTAACATTTGAGCACTTGAGAGCACCTTTCCTTAACTGCAGAGAATATCAGACATGTTTTGGATTGAAATCAGTACTATTCTTGGTGCAGCACTTGTTGTATTTGTTTTTATTCAACAAACTAGGCAATGAAAAAGCAAGAATAAGAAGAGGTTACCTCCTGGTCCAAAAGGGTTCCCAATTTTTGGATGCCTCCACATGTTAGTTAAATTCCCTCACAAAGACCTTCATGTACGATCCCAAAAATATGGTCCTATCATGCACTTGCGCTTAGGTCTCATTCCTAACATCTTTGTTTCATCTGCTCAAGCCGCCGAGCTATTCCTTAAGACCCATGACCTTGTTTTGCAAGCAGGCCACCACATCTAGCAGCAAAGCACATTGGTTATGATCAAAAAATCATGTCATTTAGCCAGCAAATATGGTCCTTATGGGCGTAACATGCGTAAGATGTGTACTCTCGAGCTACTTAGCAACTTGAAAATCAATTCCTTCAAAGCTATGAGGAATGAAGAGGTTAGCCTGTTGATAAAGTCCATTGAAGAAGGTACAATTGTGGGTAATGTAAAGTCTGTTGATCTGAGTGAAAAGGTTGCATCCCTTACTACAAACATGAGTTACCTAATGGTATTTGGGAAGAAATACATGGAAAGTGAATTTGATGAGAGAGGGTTTAAGAGTATTGTTCTTGAGAATTTGAAATTATTTGGTTCTTTTAACTTGGCTGATTATATTCCTTTTATTGCTCCACTTGACCTTCAAGGTTTGACTAAGCGAATGAAGTCTGTTTCAAAGGTCTTTGACAGCTTGTTTGAGAAGCTTATTGATGAGCATCTTCAATCTAGAGATGAAAACAAAACAAAGGACTTTGTTGAGGTCATGTTGAGCATCATGGGATCACAAGAATCTCAATACCAGATTGAACGGTCTAATATCAAAGCCATAATATTGGTACTTCTTTACACTTATTGCATACATACTATTTATTTTATATATTTCTATTCATGCATCAAAGGTTTTAATAACTTCCTGGTTTTTTGAATCCATTTCCTACTATATAAGGTACCGTTTATTTGTGCTTCTATTAAAAGTTATTTCAATTAAAACTTGTTTAAGAAGAAACACTTTTAAGAAGCACCAAATGTGTTTTAAGAGCCAAGAAAACACATTTGACAAAGTTCTTAGATTTGGTTCACCAACACTTTTTTTTTGTAAGAACACTTTCACAGAATCTCAAAAGCAGAAGAATACCCTAAGTACTTTGGTTTTCATTAATTTCTACATGTAATTTCCCTTTCCACAAGACAAGTTTTTTGAGTCCTGAAAGCGCTTTTGACAAATTTTTTTCTTATTTGATCCTAAATCGTTTTTTTGCTATCATAAGCATTTTTACAGGATCATAGACCAAAAACAAACATACCCTATGTTTGGTTTACAACCACTTTTTTTTTTTTTGGGTAAAAAACACTTTTACATCATCTCAAAAACAGAAACAAAACTACCCCATCTACTCTAGTTTCCATTTTATTTAAATTGAATTTATGCGCATAATTTCCCTTGCTGCAGGATATACTTGCAACCTCAATGGAGACGTCATCAACAACAATTGAGTGGGTACTTTTAGAACTCATCAAACATCCAAAGATAATGAAGAAAGTGCAAAAAGAGTTGGAACATGTGGTGGGAATGGAAAGAATGGTGGATGAATCAGACTTAAAAAGCTTAGAGTATTTAGACATGGTAATTAAAAAAACCATGAGACTACATCCAAGAGCACCATTTTTACTCCCTCATGCAGCCATAGAAGATTGCACAGTAAATGACAACCACATACCACAAGGTTCCCATGTACTTATAAACGCATGGGCAATCGGAAGAGACCCAAGTATTTGGACTGATGCAGAGAAGTTCTATCCTGAAAGGTTTGTAGGAAATAACATAGACGAAGGACATGATTTTCAACTCATTCCTTTTGGTTCTGGTAGGAGGGTTTGTCCTAGATTGAAACTAGGCCTAATTGCAGTAAAGCTAATAGTGGCACAACTTGTGCATTGCTTTGATTGGGAACTTCCTAATAGGATGTTGCCAAATGAGTTGGACATGACTGAAGTATTTGGTTTAACAACACCAAGGGAAAAACATCTGCTCGTTGTTCCTACCTATCACCATCACAAGAAAATTGTAGTGTTTATGTAATTTAAAATTTAATTGTTCAATTGGGCCATAGAAGTGTAATATATAACATGTTGGTTTTGAACGTTGATCTCCAAGGGCGTTATAAAATTGTAGTGTCTATGTAATTTAAAATTTAATTGTTCAATTGGGCTTTAGAAGTGTAGTATATAACATGTTGGTTTTGAACGTTGATCTCCAAGGACATCTTGGGATTCATTTACATATTATAGCCCATAAGGTTACAACAGTTGGCTCTTGTTATGTTCAAGAGAAGAAGGTTCCAACTCCAAGTGATTAAGAATTGAATAAATAAAGTAATAAAGAATGATCTGATAGCTATCAAACGAAGCAGAGCCAAACATCTCACAATCGATTGGCCTAAAATAACATGTTACTTATACGTATACTCATAACTATTTAATTGTTTAACCAAATTGAATCAAGCCAAACTATACAATTATAGTGATTACAATGGATCTAGTACAATTTTGAATTTTTTTTTATTATAACCAGATTAGTTTAGACCATAAAAACCCTTAATTGAGATAGATAAGAAATGAGATTATGCATATATTTGCAACCTATTTAACAAAGAAAATTAATAGAAAATATAAAAAAATTCAATTCCTAAAATACCTAACACTTGATCCTCAATGTTTGTTACCAATTTTTGAAATCGGTCATCTCATGCATGAAACAACTGAACCATCTAGTAGATAATTCATGAATATATTGAGTCACAATCAAAACATAACACATTTGACAACATGTGTTTCTACCCATATATAAACCAGTGCATCTTCATTTGCCCTTTTTAACATTTTCACAAGCACTTGACATTTATTATAATATAACCTCTCTCTCTCTCTCTCTCTCTCCATATAGATCTCTTTTTTTATATATACTATTTTTAACCTTATTCTAAACCATTTGCTAAGATCAATGAAACCCTTTTCTACATTTATATTCCTCTTCATGATCTTTTTCCTCTCTTTAATTAATCAAGGTAAAACAGTTTTCTCACTTAACAATTTTGTTGTTGTTGCATAAACAGAAAGTAATACTGATTCCACAGTGTTATACTAATTTGAAACAGGTGAAACCCACAATTTATGCAAGGGGGAGATGATTACTAAGCCACCATTTTTCTGCAATCAACTGGAGCACCACGAAATGTGTGCAAATTTGCATCCTGGTATAAATGGTTTCGGAAATTGTAGAGATGAAGTTTGTGAACGCATTTATTTTTGCAACAGAAATTGTCATTATTTGAGAGACTCTAAGGAAGATCATAAATTACCATCTGAAATGCCAACTTCTAATTCTTCTTCTTCCTCCTCCTCTAGGATTGTTAAGCCTTAACATTTGCTATAGACAACTAGAATAAGGCATATATGTCTCAGATCATTGGCTAGGCCTCAACAATAAATTCTCATGTTAAATTTACCATAACTTAGATGTTGTTTGATTTAGTCTTCTTTTAATTTTTTTTAATTTTTTTTGGGTTTCTGTTTCTGTTATTGTTTTTGTTTTTGTTTCTAATAAGTTTTTAGTTGACTATTCATGAAGGGCAAGAACCAAATTGTTGTTTTGATAGCATTTTCAGTATGTGCTTGTTTCACTCTTGTGCAAGACCAAAATAAAACAGTTACTATTATTGTGTAACTTAAATAACCTCTGAGGATATTTTATCATCTTTGAGTTAAGTCCTCAAATTTAAAAGAAATAAACTTCTTAGTAAATACCAAGAAAAATCTCAACTTTATCCCTTCATTGTTCTTTTTTCATCTTTCTTTTGGGTAGTCACACAGAATTTTTAGTTTATAATAAGTATCAAACACCTCCTCAAGTTTTGTCTAATTATCATCTTGCTCCCAAAACTGATGTTTTCTAATAATCAATAATCACGTACTTAAAATTTAAAATTATCAATCAGCCCCAAACTAATATTACTTTGTGCTTCAACAATATTATTTTTAATTCAAGGGAAACTGATGATTAACAACTGAACCAATGAAGGGTAGAAAAGTAAATTAGCTAAGCAAAAAAGTAAAAACTTTTGAATAACAAACAGAGGTTATGACGGGAAGCACTTGATCTCAGAGCTCTCTTCGACTACCAATGTTTTGAAGCATAAAAATAGCATATTAACTTGTACATAATTGAATTAACCTCAAAATAACATATTAACATGTACATAAAGTATATATATTTAATTTATATACATTAAGTATATTATAGACATATAATATATACACTGTATACATTATATACAATTAAAATGTTATTTTAGGATTAATTCAATTATATAGATATTGTACATGCTATTTAGGTTACTTTTAATGTTAAGAGTAGTGCTAGATATCACAAGATTTGTGATATCACTAATAACGTGATGGGATTGGCTTTATTTTATCCAATGAAATTATGCCCCTCATTTATGATCATCCTAAATTTGTGATAGGTAGCATTTTCCTTAATGTTAATGGTTTTCACCAGTGGTGTGTTCGTAACATTATTTTATACCCTAGAATGTGATACAAAGTCACTATCTAATTTTCATCAACTCGAAAACCAACCCCCTTTCTTCATATATAATAAGAAGTTAAAACAATTCTTTAGATTCATGCAGGACAAAATCACCGTAAATGATGCTCTATTGAAGTAACCAATTGTGTAACACAAGAACAACTTTGAAGCAATCAAGCATATTAGCTTAAAACTCTAAATGTTATCATTCTGAAACTAACAATGTAAAAGTCTTTCAGTAAATTACTTACCCATTTAAACCTCGTACCTTTGCAATACATAAATCAAGTCTTCAGATTCTGGCTGTCCAAAAAATCACAGAGATGGTGCTGCTCTGAATTAAACATGGTCCAAGACTTCCTTGAATGAAACTAAACTTGAAAAGTATTAAGTTTATTCGTCCTTGTCCCCCCCTGGTTCTTCTTCTCCTACTTGACCAGAATCCAATGAATGACCCTTGTAAGCAAGCAATAGTTGCTCCACATCATCTGGAAACCTCAGTATAAACTTCATCATAAATTTATCATCGCTGAAATACACTACACTGCAAAGATTTGATTCCTTCTCCAACAGTTTCTTTAATTTTATAGCTTGTAATACCTTGTACCCAGGAACTACTCGTTTCTCCATGCTGAACATCAAACACAGTGGATAACTAACCAATCTCGACTTCTTAACTTTAACAACATTCGAGAAGAAATTAAGTCCAAACTTTAAACTTCTTCTCCGATACTCGAAACAAACCCGGTGCTTTTAGAAAAATTTTCACGCATTCATCCTCCGAAAAACCAAAACTATAAAGCAGGTTCAATTTTTTCTTGAATGTCTCTTTGCTTAAACCACCAACTGTATATATACCATGTAATAACATACTAGAACCAAAAGGGAAACCCATATCCACAACCCGTGAAACAAGGTCCCTTAATACAGATTCAGGCAAAAGGAGAAAAGCAGGCCTTTTCTTCAATATCATAGAGAGTTAAGGACCAACAATTCCAAAACTCTCTAACAAGGCAATGTTGGCCAACAACCTGACTTGTGGGTCTTTCATACTTGTTGCCCCTTTGCATTTTCCGAAGATTCGAAATAAATCTTGAACATTGGTGTCATTTCCCAAAATTTCCTTGACAATAGAAATAAAGGGTACCAATTTCCTATCCAAACTATAAGTTAAAAAAATGGAATGTTTTCAAAAAAACTTACCCAAATCAGAACCCACAAGACCAAGATACTGAAAAACTTAATCTTTGGCATTAGAATCGTTTCAACATTACTAAATAATATCTGGGGCTGTAAATGGACAGCAGATAGGATCGGAGCATCTGAGAATCCAAGCTGGAGAAAGAAGTTGTTCACAGATTGGGGTTTATCAGGGGTATTTAGACACTGGAAGCGATCGGCAATTGATATGGCTCGGGTTTTGGTAAATTTTAAAGTGCTGGTAAGGTAATCGACCAGAGGCGACTTTGAGGTTGAGATTGTGGTGGCTGAAGAGAGACTAGAGAAACAAGAGAGCAAAAATCTTGGTGGGTTGGAGTAGTTATACTGATGAAAGAAGAACGGAACTCATTTCGGACCCGACATTGCAGTGATAGAGAAAGCTACGGAGGTCAGCGAGACGGCTATAGCTTTATGAGACTAATTTTCATCAGAGCGAAGCCTGAAAGTTTACGAGAAGGGTTTTTGTCTAAAGGCAAAATTCTTAAGATAGTTTAAAAAAGAGCAGAATTGTGTTATTTTTTAAAAATGAGTTTTTTTTAACCGCCCACCTAATACCCCACTTACTAGCCGGTAATTCATTTGTAAATCGTTTGGAAGAATTCGAACAGTTCTAAACGTTTGCACGACTCTCTCTCTCCCTCTCCACTCTCTATTATCGAATTTCCCACAAATTTTGTTGAGGAATAAGACGAACAGTGAGGACGCACAAAACACTCGACCATTACTATCTCATTGTGAAGCTCTTCATTATCTCATTGTTGAGGAAGAAGATGAACAGTGTAGTATATCTGGTATATCTCAAGGTATATCTGGTATATCTCAGGTATATCTGGTCTAAAGTCTACCTACATTGATAATTCATCTACATCAATTAGAACGATGAGTAGAAGAAAAAAAAAATGTACTGGTATGTTTATTCAGATAAATGGAGAAGAGGAGGGAAGCTTCTCTCTTCCCTTCTTCTTTTTTATTTTAACTTTTTGCTTAGTTATAAGATTTTGATTTCCTAGAAGAAGAAAAAAGTTTCTGAATAAAAAATTTCATTTTGCTAAGAAAATGAATCAAGTGATTAAAAAAAAGAATGGAAAGGAGACAAGCCCTTGACGTCAAGGGTACGAAAGAAATAGTAATCGTTAAGGTTGAGTTCAGATGAATTCTTCTTCCACGTTCCAACAAACAGAAACGTATATAACTATATTATTACTTCAAAGGGAAGATTAAAGGAAGATAAAGACATAAAAGCAGAACAGTAATAAAAATAGTGAAGCAAAGAACAACAACCCACTTCCGATCCCACAAGGCTCTTGAACCATAAAGCATCCATTAATATCAAAAGGTCTCAGGAGGAGGAGGATTTTAAGTCTTAAATAATCTGGTATATCTCAAGGTATATCTGGTATATCTCAGGATATATCTGGTATATCTCAAGGTATATCTGGTATATCTCAGGGTATATCTAGTATATCTGGTATATCTCAGGGTATATCTGGTATATCTCAGGGTATATCTGGTATATCTGGTATATCTCAGGGTATATCTGGTATATCTCAGGGTATATCTCAGGATATATCTGGTATATCTCAGGGTATATCTGGTATATCTCATGGTATATCTGGTATATCTGGTATATCTCAGGGTATATCAGGTATATCTGGTATATCTCAGGGTATATCTGGTATATCTCATGGTATATCTGGTATATCTGATGGTATATCTGGTATATCTCAGGGTATATCTGGTATATCTGGTATATCTCATGGTATATCTGGTATATCTCAGGGTATATCTGGTATATCTGGTATATCTCAGGGTATATCTGGTATATCTCATGGTATATCTGGTATATCTCATGGTATATCTGGTATATCTGGTATATCTCAGGGTATATCTGGTATATCTCAGGGTATATCTCAGGGTATATCTGGTATATCTCAGGGTATATCTGGTATATCTCAGGGTATATCTGGTATATCTCAGGGTATATCTCAGGGTATATCTGGTATATCTCATGGTATATCTGGTATATCTGGTATATCTCAGGGTATATCAGGTATATCTGGTATATCTCAGGGTATATCTGGTATATCTCAGGGTATATCTGGTATATCTCATGGTATATCTGGTATATCTCATGGTATATCTGGTATATCTCAGGGTATATCTGGTATATCTGGTATATCTCAGGGTATATCTGGTATATCTCATGGTATATCTGGTATATCTGGTATATCTCAGGGTATATCTGGTATATCTGGTATATCTCATGGTATATCTGGTATATCTCAGGGTATATCTGGTATATCTGGTATATCTCAGGGTATATCTGGTATATCTCAGGGTATATCTGGTATATCTCATGGTATATCTGGTATATCTGGTATATCTCAGGGTATATCTGGTATATCTCAGGGTATATCTGATATATCTCATAGTATATCTGATATATCTCAGCATTTTAATGTGAAATTATATATTTGATCGTTTTTGTTGAATAATAATCTATCTAAATTATTTTGTCCCACAACATATTCTTAATATGGTGTTATATATATATATATATATATAAAGTATACTAAATAACACTTAAATTTATGATACCAAAAATAATATACGCATACCAACTATAAGATGACTTATTTTGCTACAAAAATATTTAATAATGCGTTGAAGTCTACCAAAAGTATTCAATTATATCTATCTCTGTATTCTCTCTATGATTCCATAAATCTATCTATGGGCGCACTTTGTTTAATTATTTATCTCTTATTTTTCTTTCTATCTATTCTACTCTAGTCTCGAAACCAATCAACTAATAATTAAACTGAAGTCGGCACTTTCTATCTATTCCATAAAGTATTCACGGAATGAAACTTAGAGAGGTTTTGTTGATTTGCGAGAATGATAAAAGCTAACAAAGAAGAAAATCAGTGAAGAGAAAAAGAGAGAGTGCGTAGAGAAGGAGGGAGAAGAAGAAAGAAATTGGTGGGAAACTAATGCTCTTTTTCTAACCAAACCGGCTACTGGGAGAGTAAATAGAATTTTGCCCATTTTTAAACTTTAACACAATTTTGCCCTTTTTTAAACTATCTTAACGAAAATGCCTATTTTAGACAAAAACCCTTACGAGAAATTATTCATTTTATCGCAATATCTGTTGCCGTACTACTACAAATTAATGAAAATGCTAACTATTTTTTTAAAAAAAATATAACCACCAAATACTTAATGAAGAATTGACAAAAAAAAAAAATCGTAATAAAAAAAGGAAATAATAAATTTATGAAAATATATATTTTAAAAATAATAAACAACACCGTTTTACACATGTTTGCAAATTTTGTATTTTTATAAGGATATATTTTCTTGGAACGATTGGCCCAAGTTTTCTAGATTTGAATAAGATATCTATGTATATTTTAAAACCAAATCAAATATTTTTTTAAGCTAAATGTAATTTTAAAATCTGACTCTAAAATATTTGGGTAAATTTGTGCCAGATAATTAATATGTTTTTTTTTTTTTTTTTTTGTCTGTTTTCGAAGTCTCATTACCGATCTTATACCTAGTTGGTATATCTGATCTAACTTAAATGAAGATGAAACTGAAAGACTTAATCATCTAGGTACAAGAGAAAGTGAGATACTAAAAAATATTAGGAACAAGTCATGATGAAGAGAAAAGTGCATATTCAAACATTCAAGCTAGTAATTCCCCAAACCAACACAAACATGGATTTAAATGCACCAAGTGAGACAAAGGTGCAAAACTTTTTATCACAAGATCACCCTTCTGTCATTGTTTATCACAAGTTTTTATACATTAATCTCACAAACTTATTAACATGTTGCAATTGGAGAAGTATCATTAGGGACCTAAAGTTTCATCAATATTCAAGATGAAGTATCAATTCTATCATCTTCCATCGGCAAAAGAAAGCGATACTAAAAATATTACGAATATTATTAGGAATATTATTTTGTGTATGTGGATCTGTTTAGACTTATTATCGAAAGGAAAAAGTGTCATAAGGTCCTTTTGTTTTTATAAAAGGTGGCATTTAGTTCCTTAGATTATAAAAAGTATCTTTAAATCTCTTTGCTTTTGAAAAATTTATTTTTAAGTCCATCTACTTTTGAAAAATGTGTCAAGCAATGACAATGTTAATTTTTCATCTAATTTTCCTTTAAATCTAACAGAATAACAGATGTATCACATGCATATTTATATTTTTCGTTATATATTTATATATGCATAAAAAAATTAATATTTAATTAAAAAATTACTCAATTTTTTTAATTTTCAAAAAAAATTTAAATAAAATTTTTAATGTAATTTAAATATAATTTTCAATAAAATTTTTATTGTCTAATATTTAAAGTCACAACTTAGATAATGAAAATTTTATTTAAGTTTAATCGAATTTAATAAAATTTAAATAGAATTTTCATTGTTTAATATCTAAAATCACAAATTAGACAATAAAATTTTTATTTAAGTTTAATATAAAGAAATTGTAAAAAATTAGAGTAATTTCTTAATTAAAAATTATTTAATTTGATCTATATCTATCGAAAAATATAAACATGCATGTGACATATGTATTATTATGTTAGATTTTGATAGAAAATTGGATGAAAAATTAATTTTGTCCTTACCTGACATCTTTTTTACAAGTAAATGGACTTTAAAACACTTTTTTATAAATAAATGGACTTAAAAGACATATTTTATAAGCTAGAGGACTAAATAATACCTATTGCATAAATAAATGGACCATTTTAACTCTTCATCCATATTAAAATTGTAAGCTACAAAAAAATTAGCAATATTAATTTGTGTTTTAGAGTTGGTTAAAGCTATTGATATATCTATAATTTACATAAATATCATGAATGTTATTTGTAAATGTGGATCTGTTTAAAAGTGATTGTAACTATAATTTGCATGAGATTTTTGAAATTTGATTGAAACTGTCACAATTTAATAGCCATCCGAAGCCACACATATTTTAGAAGTAACACGTGTCTCACCTTAACACGTATTTATAAATGTCTCTTTATTTTATAAAAATATATAGCGGTGTCCTCTCTCAAATTTATCACTTAAATATTTTTTTATTTACTTTTGTTACAGTGCATATTCATTTAATATTATCTAAATATTTCTCATTTTTACTTAAATATTATATATTTTTTTTTTTTTTGATAAAAACTTAAATATTATACTTTATTAACTAGATTTGAATAAAATGATAAATATTTAACATATTCTCATATTTAGATATTAGTTTTTGTCTCCCATACAATTTACATATTATTGATTTTTTTACTATTAATTATTATTTATACTATCTAATATTTTTAGAATAATTTTTTTCTCTTTTATATACTTTAATTTTTTATACATATTTATTATAATATACATTATTTAATTACTCTAATTTTCTTTGTTATTTTTGCATGGATATTGAGCTATTTTATTTAGTCTTATTATAACTAATTTACGTAATTTTGAATTTTTATTTAAATTAAATAAAATACACATTTGAAATGTAACTCTAATGATTTAATATTCAAAACATGAAATTTTTTTTTTTTTTTTTTGCAACATCTATCACAAATTTTTTAAATTATTTTACAATAACTCCATTCAAAAAATTATCTATTTTTATTATTGTCATACGATGTCAAAGTCCTCTATTTTTCAATATTAAATTTACACATCCTTGGATTCATATCTTGACTACGTCCTTGGCCATGCATGTATCAATATTCATAGTGTGAATTCATAAGGTGTACATGAGTAGAACACGTACTATACCATAATAGTATTCAAGAGCTTGTAAGCATCAAATAGGTCTCCAATGTTGCAAAAGCCAAAAATAAGGTGTGAAGGGAGAAAATATCACTAATATGCTCAAGGTTTCACGTTTTTTCAGTAATACCCCTTAATATTTTAAAAATAAGCTCAAATATCCTCAACATTTAATATATCTTCACACATACCCCTAAACCTTAATAGACGTTATGTAAACTGTTAACTGAACAGTAATATTAAAGTAATTGACAGAAAGTCAATTTTGTGTCAATTTTATTTAATTAAAAATTATTTTTAATATTCATAACAGTTGTAGTATAACGATCATGAAGAAAATACTACTTGTACAATTTTACCAGTAATATCCCTGTTATACAATATAAATAGCCCTCAACCCTCATTTGCATGATACTCACCCCCAACAGTCTCACATCCAGTATTTTAGTTTAATACAAAAAATAATGGCTTCCTTCTACATCCAATTTTATACCAAAAAAATAACACCAAAGAGCAATTTTTATTTCTAAAAAAAAAAAAAAAAAAAATCAAGCACCACCTATTTTATACAATAAAAAAACCCATGCATATCAACTTTGTACAAAACAAGTAACCCCTGTTTTAAATTATTTCGGGTAACATGAAGTTTTCGAATGAGAAGGTCTTGATTCTTCTCTTATGTCACGTTTGATTTGCATAATAAAAAAGTAATAAAAATGACAATGAGAATGAAATTGAATGGAAAAGGAAACAATATTACTATTGTAGTGTTTGGTTTGACCACTGGAATCAAAAAATGAATCAATATTACTTAAAAATATTACATCTAAAAAATTAAAATAATGCATTTTTTATATAATGGTGTAAGGTTTATTTTGTATTGGCAATTTTCGTGGACAAAATGTTTGATTGTAATCTAGAGTAAGAGATCACTGCTTAATCAGACGATACATGATGATGGAGTCACCAAGCTTGCAATGCCCATATGACAGGTAAAATATTCTATCATGCATACTAGAACTAGAATGTATAGGTTTAGAAGGAACAGAAGCTAAAAAAGGAAATTCTGACTCACTAAACTTCACATGAATAGAGACATAAAGACGTTTGGTTTTGGCCTCAAGGCACCAGAAACCTTTGTACTTAGTAGCATACCCCAAGAAAACACAAGGCAAAGACCTTGGCCAAGTTTATGTCTATTATATGGCCTCAGAAAAGGATAGCACAAACATCCAAAGGCTCTAAAATGATCATGGGAATGTTGGCTTTGAATAATAACTCCTAAGGACTATGAAACTGAAGATTTTTAGAGGGAAGTCTGTTAATGAGGTACACTGCCTCAACATTAAAGCAAGTCCAGTCTCAACTACATGCCAATGTTTTCTTTCTACAACACCATTTTGAGAAGGTGTATGCAAACATGATATCCTCCGAACATATCCACCCTAAAACAAATGCTCTTTAAGAGAAGTAAGCTTAGTACCTCCATCACTTTGTAACTATTTAATGCTTGCATTTAACTGTCTAGACACAAGTACTTCAAAATGTAAAAATAACTAAGCTACTTGACTCCTCTTACTAAGCACATAAATCCACTGATATCGAGAGTAATCATAAACAAATAATAGAAAATACTTCATATTATGAGATGAATTAACTGGAGAAGACCCCCACATATCAACATGTACAACAACAAAAGGATGTGCCGACCTAGTACATGTGTAAGAGGCAACCTATGTGACTTGCTAAGTTGACAAGCCTTACACAAATCAGTATTAGTAAGCTTCATATTTATGCATACTAGTAGCTATATGTTGTAAAATAGAAAAATGAGGATGTCCAAGTCTATCATGCCACAAAGAATAAAACAGTTCAGCTTTATAACACTCCACCTTATTCCTTGCACTAGTTCCGTCACGCTTAGTATGCTTTGAAGACTAAATAGGCATTTGATATAGTCCATCCTTAGTGGCCCTCGTTAAAAGGATAGTATTGGTGGTAATGTCCTTTTCATAGAATGTGTTAGGGAAGAACTCAACAAAAATATTGTTTTCTCTACAAAGCTTCTTTACTAATATCATATTTTTTTGCTAATTAAGGAACACAAAGTAAATTGTGCAATTGTCATGGCTGAGTAGAATTGGACAAAATAGTATGACTAGAAAGTGTAATAGGTATAGTAGAACCATTACCTAGCATCACTGAAGAGTCACCATCATAAGGAGTAGCTTGTTGAATCATGCTTGAATCAGAGGTCAAGTGGTGTGTAGCATCTGTATCAAGAAACCAATTCTGAATATCTTGAACTAATGCTAAAGGTGTGGCCAGTAATGCTTGAGGTTGGCCTGAAGCTTGAGGATAGATCACAAGTGACTTTGGATCATTTTGCGATGCTATATCCATATTTTGTGCTTGCAACAAGTGAGCTTGGGGAGAAGGTCCTTGAGATCTCTGAGAATTTTGAGAATTAGACAATGGTCCACTGTTCGTAGACTAAGAGTATCTAAAATAACACCTAGCAGCTGTGTGACCAAGTTTCTTATAGATCTGGCACTCCACATTTTCAAACTTGTAGTTTCTTTACTTTTCTTGATTATTATTTCCTTTGTTCATAGTAAACCCTTGTGAGGTATTATGCTTATACTGAGAAGAGCAGGAACCACCATACTTAGACTCAGCAAAATTTGCTTGTATTACTTGAGCATAAGGAAGATTCATACGCTCTCTTTGCCTCTCATTCATTCGAAGTCTTATAAAAACCTTATCAAGTGCAAGAACTCATTTCTTGTTAATGATATTAGTGATCAATGACTGATAGTCTGCATTCAAACCACCAACCACATATAGTATTTGCTCCCTATCACTGATTGACTCACCAGCAACAAACAAATGATCAATTAATTCTTTGACAACTCCAATGTATTGCTCAACTATAAGTGTACCTTTTCTGAGTGTTTGCAATCTCCAACGTAGGTCCATGAGTCTTACTTGAGAATCATCATTGAACGCCTTAGGTAAGGCATCCCAATATTCTTGTGCAGTTTTCTTTCCAATCAAATACTTTTAAGAAATTTACTGAAATTGAGGAGTAGATCCATTTTTCCACAACATTATCTTGTCGATCCCACAAAGTATATGTAGAATTTTATTCAAACACTTCTTGTGCAATAGTTATGCCATCAGTTCCAACAATTAAGACTACTTTCTTGATAAATCTTTCGGGCATCATTTGAGATGAATCAACCAAAGATTGAAGGCCAAAGACAACAATTAAAGCAAGTGATTGGATAGGTAGGAAACGTATTGACAGTAGTAGAAACTAAGCCAATTGCAGTAGATGTTGTATTAGAATGTGTTTACAATGTAGATGTCATGTCTACATTAGCTGTAGTTTGTATGTAGTAGTGGAAGGAGAAACAAAAGCCATAGCTATGGCTCTGATACTATGATAACAATGTGGAAGAAAGAGAGAACAAAGGCAGAAGAAGAGATGAAGAGTAAATTGTAAATTCATTAAAAAGGATTAACAACAGAAATGAGTGTTTACAAGCCTATATAGTAGTCGTTCAATATAGACTATAACAAACTAAGTGACATGGCATAACAACCTACATGTGGGTATAACAAACTAATAGCTACAATCAGCTACACTCGTATGTATCTTAACACTAGTCCCTTATGTATCACATTTAAATTTTTTATTCAATTTTTAAATATATTATACTTATTAATTCAAAATATAAAATATTAAAACGTTGAATATAAAAATAAAAACACTTATGTACTAATTTTTATTTAAATTATTTTAAAAATTACTTTATTCAAAAATATTGTATGAATATATAATGTTTATACTTTTTTATCAAGTACAACAAAAAATTATTACTAAATCAATTAGTCATAAAAATTATTAATTTTAAAATTATTTATAATATTTATTTTATGAACACCATAAAATATTTTTTTATTCACAATTTACATGGCTAAATCAAAATAAAAATTTAATTTAATTGTAAAATATTTCAAAATAAGGCTTAGAATTTAAACTAATTTGTTTTAGAAAAAGAGTTAGCCCTTACTGATTATATATTTTTTAAACGTTGAATATATTTTTAAGATTTAATTATTTAAATTCTTAAAATATATGAGTGAAAATAAAGTATTTATTAAGTGAGTGTTTATTTTTACATATATACGAAATGATTATTCCACGTGCTTTACTAAATTTAATAGTTTTTCAACATGTAATAAATTTATAATATTCACTATATATGAGTAGTTATAGACATATTATTTCAAAATGTCAATCTTATATTTCATGCAAGAATTAAGCATGTTGAGTTTCACATGCACTTTCTTAGGAAAAAGGTACTCCTACGTGAGTATCTAGTCCATCATATTCCTTCCATTGAGCAGCTTGCTCATATCCTTACAAAGCCTTAGTCTATTCAACATTTTCTCACCATGCGATCTTGTGTCATTCAACATTCACTAAGTTTGATTGTCATTCAACTTCCACTAAGTTTGATGATAAGTCTGTGTTACGTGCAGAAAGTACGAAATGGTGACAACTGCAAGTTAAAAGGTGAATCTGGTGATGGTGACAATGTGCGCAAGCTGGAACTGCAGGTAGTACTGTCATAGGCAACGTACCTATAAAGCTTAAACAAGCATGTGAGCCGAGCAATCAAGCTGGTGTGAATACAAGTTGAAGAAGTATGTTTTGTTTGTAATGTCAGGCTGTATTGTTAGATTTATTTTTCAGTTTGTTACAAAGTGTGATAGCTGTCAAAATGTTATTAGTTGTAGCTAGTAAAAGCTGTACTATAAATATCTATTGATGTAACAATACAATTTCATTGAAAAACATTGCACTATTCAGATTATCTTCTCTCTGTCACTTTTCTCTCTTTCTCTCTACATGTTCATGAAACTTCTCTTCTCTGTGCTTGTGTTCTTGAACAGTCCTTCACTGTTGTGTGTCTTGTATTTTCTATTTTTTTTTATTTCTGTTATTTTTAACCATATTAATTAAAAATAAGAAGTTCTTATCCTTTCTAAATATTAAAAATAAGAAGTTGTTTGTATACGTTCACATTCCAGATCTTATTAGCTAATCTTTCCGCATCATGCTTTTAAACCCTTTTATAATTCATCTTTTGATTTTGAGTTTCATTTATGTTGCTGCTCTTTTTGACTTTCGGTTCATAGCAATGGGCTAAGTATCATCTGTGCTAGTTTCTGTCTCACCTGTTCAATTTGTGTTATTGTCTTCTACTCTCCGATTGGAGTGGAAAAATTTCTGGGTAGAAAGACAATAAAGTCATTGCAACCAAGTTCGTTGTTATTCCTATGTTTCTCTAGTTTATATCTTCTTTCAGATCCTTATTGTTCGCTTGTTAAATGATGAAGGTGTCTATTGTTTTATTCGGTTTCAAATATATTTCTTATTTTTTTATGAAATTTATGCTGTTAACTTGAAGAAGACATAATCAGAAAGTAGAGAAGTAGGTTAAACTTAACTTAATGTTTTCTGTTAATACGATCCAAGAGAAAAAAAAAATTATGCTTCTGTTAGACAATGGCCTAAATGTAAAGCGAAGACAATTACTAAAAAAGTTGTCTCCTCACCTAGAGGTGATTTTGATGCTGTTGAAGTAAAAAGACCTAAATTGAGAAGCAAGGAGCTCAACTCTCTGATTCAGATGGTATGTTACTCAACTAGGTTTCTATATGAGTGTGTACTTCATTTACTAAATATCTAATTTCTTAACGCTAATACATAAGGACTCGAATTTTGATGGAGTTTCAGGGGTATTAAAAATTGATAGTTGTCTACATTTGACAGAATATTGCAATTCTTCATTTCATCTGTGTTTCTCAATTTGTTTAGTTTTTCTAATATTTTGTTTCTTTTTTGACAGTTGTACGGCATATAGCTGCCATTAAGGCGATTTGAGATGTAGGAATTTGACATTTGTTAACTAAATTGCATCTGCTTCGATCATATTTCACCTAGGAGCAGCTGCAAACCCTTGCATTGCAATATTTTGAAGAAATCTGTCAACAGTGTCAGTACTTCAGTGGTAGGTGTTTTTAGAGAATTTCTCACCTTAAGAATCACTAAAAATCTGCTTACAATTATCTCTCACACGTATATATAGATATTACACAAATTTACGGATGTCATCACATGGTTAGTTAATCCTCTAACATCCATATGACGTCAGAGTTACAAATAGAATATGATCTCAGTGTAATAGTACCTACACTTCTCAATAACTTCGTACATGCTTTTGGTACATGCTCTTGTTACAATCTGCTGCTTGTCTTAAACAATTTCTTTGGTAACTACAATGTTAATATCTTTAGCAACAAATGTAGCTTCGTCTCCATATGTTTTAGGAGAGTAATTAGTACGACCTAGCTTCAGTACTTCTAAGGATATGCTCCACATGATCATCTTCGTTAATAAAAAGGTTTGCTTCTAATATCATATCTTTGAGATCGTACTCCTTAGGTCATATATACGAAGTCATTTGTACATGACAAATTGAGTATCATTACGGACTTACTAGTACGAACTGCAGCAATATGATCTACAGTGATACGATCTATAGTAAAACGTCAAGACTTTCTATTCTATAACATCAAGTCCCTCATTCTTTAACTTTGAGGCGAAGTGAAAGAATGTATTTATTTCATCGGTATCATAAACCCTACTTAATTCCTTGACACTTCTTATTAATATATTAAAACCAAAAAACCTTTGGTAACTCTTCAAATTGGTATCTCTTCTACTTCCCTAGCTCACAACGTTTTGAATTTTTAGTTTATAAAGAGGCACTTTTTGTTGAAAGAATCATAATATCCTTTTAAGAAATTTCCATCTTTCCAAACCAAAGAAATTCATATCATATTTTTGGAAAATAACTTCGTAAGTTTACTTTCAAAGAAAAGTAGTTCGTGCAATTTGGAAAACTAGATAGCTCATTTGGGAAAAGCAATTCTTCAGATTTGGAAAAGGACTTCGTCGCTTCAGCCCTTTTTCTGAAGGTAAAAAATATTTTTTTTCTATCTTGAATTTCTTTACACATTTTGTGGTTTTTTTCTGCATCTTTTTTAGTATGGCTTCGAACGAAAAGAGGATACATACTCTTCCTGAGGTTATAAACTCCTCAAAAGTAGATATTTTTCACAGTCATTCTAAAGCCATACATGTCTCAAAAGCTTCAGACTTAGAAAGAAGAAGAAAAATAACGTTCAAAGTAAGTACCAGTCAGACTGGACAACATGCAAAAGTGATTTTCCCCTCAGATCGTACAAAATCGAAATAAAAAAATAACGAAGCAATGAGGGAGGACACCCTGTTAGGGATGAAATCCCTACATAGCCAATCATAGAAGATGACACAAAATCTGGCTCTCCAAAAAGAGCAGGGGTTCTGGCTCTACCAATTTCAACTAAGCCAATATCAGTACCACCACAAATTGGGTCATCCTCATTAGGTCATCTTCCCAAAATCAACATACCCAACATAAAAACTAAAGAAAAAAGATGAAGTCTGGTGAGAAATCAATTTTAGACCAAGGTTGAGTCAAAACGGGAGGTCGAAAAGATCCAATCCTGAAATTACAAAGCAAATTTGTGGGTACTGATCTGATAAGGATAAGAGAAACTTACAACATCACCCTGAGATCAATTTCGAGCTTATCCCCCCATCTGCGTGACAATGATGATCTTCTAGAAGGATGGTACGTGCTTCATGAAGAAGCGCTTAAAGTGGGACTTCGATTTCCCCTTCCTCATATTATCACAAGATTTCTTAGTATGTAAGACATCAATCCAGCCCAATTGAACCCAAATGGCTAGAGGATTTTACTATGTCTGGCAGTGCTGAGTGGTGAATTAGATATGGATATGGACGAATGATTAATTTGTTCAATGTACATTATTAAGAAAAATGGGAAGGATAAAGAAAGGTCGTACATATCTCCTATTCAACAAAAAGGGGCTCGTATTATATCTTCTTGATAACCAACATTCTTGAAAGGACAATGATTTTTATGTACAAGATGATTTGTAGGAGTCAGATAATGGTCGCACCATTTGATCTAAATGGAATCACAACTTCGTCAAAGATCTATCCAAAGGGGACAAGGTTCTATACAAGTTGACATTTGAAGAGAAAGAGAAACCGCGACGTATCAGATTAAAAAACTTTGAGTACTACTTGTATAAAAGTATACTTACACTAAAAAAAACTTTGGAGTCAAGTGTCTGGAATAACATTGTGATACAATGTTTAGGTCGTATGCTCTTTGTTCAAAAAATATCTTTTGACGATCCAAAATCTCTTAGTACTAATGGTCTTATTTGTGTGTTTGCAAATAAGGATTACTCTGGAGTTGATTGCTCAGATTTTTTCGCCAATGTGGGCACAGAGAAGGGCACACCGGTAACTTCTTCTCATACTATAGTGAGAGATGAGGTAGGAGATGACATCGTAGGATGCTCAATAGAAATGGTCATTTCCCCAATAGCTCCGAGCTCTTCATACACTAAGTTTGACCCACAATCTTCTAAGAAGAGGAAGTTAAAGGCTGTTCTGTCTGAAGAAAAAGCATCGCTTGTACAAGTCCTTGATCCTAAGAATTTGGAACTGAGTGATATCTATCTCAAAGATGTCAAATATGTCAAAACTCTAGTAACTTACTTTAATCAAGGAATATTTGGAAGAAAGGATCTCCAACTAGATTTATATCAACACTTCGGGAGTAAAGAAGACGAGCTTTGTGTCCAAATAGCTTGTAAAGAGGAAGGACTCACGCATGGTGATACGAATAGGATCGTGCCATAATCAAGCCACGACACGGGGCAAGGACAATGCCAATAAAAGGGTCAAATATCAGCGCAGAAAGGCACCCCACAACACGAGCAAGGGTACCCACATGTGAGACATGGGAGTGCCAAGCTAATTGTGGAGTTTTTGAAATTTTGAGCTGCGCCGCGGCATGACATTCCCCCGCCGCGGCGAACAACTTTCTGTTTTGTTGGGATTTTTGGCCAGAGGTGCCCGCTGCGGCATGAAATATGTGCACCGCGGCGCGAGTGTTTCTGTTTGAACAAGAGGGCTCAGCAGATGTGCGCGCAGGACGAGCAGACGCGCACGCAGCATTGGGCAGGTGTGCGCGCAGAGGATCAAGGACGTGCGCGCCGCGGCATGGCTTTTGGGCGCCGCGGCACAAACCTCTCGGGTTGGATGCTTTGGTTCCTCGCCGCGGAATGGAATTTACTCCACCGCGACCTGCCTACTTTAACTTTTGTAATCCGAGCCTCCTCGCGGCGGCATGAATATTTGCCCGCCACGGCGCAAATGTAAAATGTGTAATATTGACCATTGGATCAAATCCAATGGCCCAGATCTTGTCTTTTCTTTTAGGTTTCATTTGTACACTATAAATAGGACCATATGTGCAGCCCAAATGTAATCTTTGATCATTTTATGAGAAATTTGTTTGAAAACAAATTGAGAGCCCAAGTTGCTCCTTGCTTCAATGCAAACCAAGAACTTATCAAAGGATTTGCATCCCTTTGTGGCGTTCGCCCTCTTCTCCGTGCGTGGTGCGTAATATCCATGTGTTGAGGTGAGTTTCCTGCTACCAAAATCTGTGGGTTTGTGCTTAGAATCCCTATCAATTTGTTGTTGGGTCTTGAACCGTCCCCTTTCGGTTCTCTAGTCTCGTAGCTAGTTAGGTCGATAGGAATCGTGTTGCGGGGTTCGCATCACATGGGGAAATGGTTTCTCAAAGACTGTTAGAGGTAATAATAAATACTTTTGTTTTTACGAGCTCTCAAAAATAAATTTAATTCTGATAACCTTATACGACGTCTTCTACAGGCTCTATCCATTATCAGGAAAGGGGAGATAATCAATCGTGCTTATCATCAAAGGATGCACGATGTAGATTCCTTATTAATAGAGTATGAAAAAGAAATTAATCGAAAGAATGCTACTATTGGTCGTCTTCGTTTAAAAAATAATGATTTAGGGACCAGTTAGTAGATCATGCTGAAAAGTTGAAGAATGCTGGCAACATTGCTATGGAGCAAACAACCCGTGCTGATAAGGCTGAAGAAGAGCTTCGTGCTCTTATAGAAGAAATGAAGAGATTACAAGATGAGGTGAACACTCTTAATGATTTGGTGACCAAATTAAAAGATGATTGTGTCAGAGATTATCGTGAAAGGGTGTCATGTGTGATGTCAACTTTAAGAACTCAAGCTTCGAAGTTGAACTTAACTAGTACTTTTATGAGTTTAATACGAGCTATGCAATCAACTGAGATTTCATCCAAACTGACCGGCTCAACTCCGCAAAGTAATATTGGAGTTCAAGAAGAAGAGATGGCATCATCTCCCCATAAGTGACTTCGACTTTATGGTAAATTTAGACTAACCCATGGAACTTCAACTTCTCATTTTTGTACTAAACACAAACCAACGTTGTTCAACCCAAATTGTGTAACTTTTGTCTTGTATTGAATGCAATTAATATTAATGATTCACGCTCTTCTATTTATTATTATTATTATTATTATTATTATTATTCATGTCCTATTTTGGCTGAATCGTTTGCTTCAAAATTTTACTTGCATCATTCAGAGAATTAAAGTCACTAGTTTTATCACTTCCAATTGTACGGAATAATTATTTTCTTTTTACCATTAAATCAAATGATATTTGGTGTAATTTAAAAATGTAAAAGTGGAAGAAACAAACCAATTAAACAGATGGAATTGGTACTTATGATCTCTTTCATGATTACATTATCATCTGTGGTCACGGTCACAGAAAGGAGAAATCAAAGGATCTTTCATGTTTCAAAAAAAGAATCAACACCTCCAATAAAAATATATTTTGAATCATTTAATGCTAACACAGAGTCATAAAAATTATAGACTAATAGTATAAAATAAAAATTAACTAAATGAATAAATATACTCTCTCTTTTTTTTAATGTTTTTTTATAATATAATCTTTTATTTTATTAATATAGCACTTTTATTTTCTTTTAACAAAGTCAACGTACCTATAAATATAGAATAGTAGTAATCGTTATGAAAGAAACTTTCAAAACATGACATGTGTAGTGTAAAAAGCACATCACTTTGTTCATTTGTTGAAATTAAGACTAAAGTGGATGAGAGGAGGTCAAGATAAAATAGTATCAATTTTTCGGCGGTGGGATCAACTAGGAGATAAGAAGATGGAGTTGGAGTCTACCTTAACCACATATTATTGAAAGTAATTAGCCTCTCTTTCTTAGAAGTCATACACGTGGTTTTCAATATTTTGGGAATACAAGAAAAAATTTCATGACCTAGAAGGGCTGAATTTTCACATATCAAACATCATTATTCACATTCAAACTTCAAATGTCAAAAATGCCTTAAACTACAGAAACTAGTGCTTAAATTTTTCATTTATTCAAATTTAAATAAACTATATATTAACCGTAAATCTGAGAACACATTTTCCTTGACTGCAGAGAACATCAGACATGTTTTGGATTGAGATCATCAGTACCATTCTTGCTGCAGCATTTGTTGTACTTCTTTCTTGAAACTAGGCTATGGAAAAGGAAAAACAATGATAAGAAGAGGTTCCCAATTAATTTTTGAATATGTAGATTGATACATGCATCAATTATCATAGTGTAATAAAAAACATTTTTCAATAACCAATACCACAACATACATTTTGCATAATCAACTTAATGACATAATAATCCTCCAGTTGTCCCCCAAAAAAATAAAAATAAATGACATAATTATTTTGACTTTAATCCCTTGTGAATAAAATATTTCCTATATATAGCACTAATTAATTAAGCGTGTCTTTAACACTTCCATAAATCAGTTTAACTTTTGAGCACTAGAGAGCTCCTTTCCATAACTGCATAAAATATCAGACATGTTTTGGATTGAGATCAGTACCATTCTTGCTGCAGCACTTGTTGTATTTGTTTTTGTTCAACAAACAAGGCAATGGAAAAGCAAGAATAAGAAGAGGTTACCTCCTGGTCCAAAAGGGTTCCCAATTTTTGGATGCCTCCACATGTTAGGTAAATTCCCTCACAAAGACCTTCATGTACTAGCCCAAAAATATGGTCCTATCATGCACTTGCGCTTAGGTCTCGTACCTAACATCATTGTTTCATCTGCTCAAGCAGCCGAGCTATTCCTTAAGACCCATGACCTTGTTTTTGCAAGCAGGCCACCACAACTAGGAGCAAAGCACATTGGTTATGATCAAAAAATCCTCTCATTTAGCCAATATGGTCCTTATTGGCGTAACATCCGTAAGATGTGTACTCTTGAGCTACTTAGCAACTTGAAAATCAATTCCTTCAAAGCTATGAGGAATGAAGAGGTTAGCCTTTTGATAAAGTCCATTGAAGAAGGTACAATTGTGGGTAATGTTAAGTCTGTTGATCTGAGTGAGAAGGTTGCATCCCTTAGTACAAAAATGAGTTACCTAATGGTATTTGGGAAGAAATACTTGGAAAGTGAATTTGATGAGAGAGGGTTTAAGAGTATTGTTCTTGAGACTGCGAAATTATATGGTGCTTTTAACTTGGGTGATTATATTCCTATTATTGCTCCACTTGACCTTCAAGGCTTGACTAAACGAATGAAGGCTGTTTCAAATGTCTATGATAGCTTGTTTGAGAAGGTCATTGATGAGCATCTTAGATCCAAAGATGAAAAGAAAACCAAGGACTTTGTTGATGTCTTGTTGAGCATCATGGGATCCCAAGAATCTGAATACCATATTGAACGGTCTAATATCAAAGCCATATTATTGGTACTTCTTTTACACTTATTGCATAGTATTTATTTTGTATATGTAGTATTGTGGCTTTGTTCTACTATCAAAAGTGCTTTCAGTAAGAAGAAATACTTTCAAGAAGCACCAAATGTGTTTTAAGAGCCCATAAAACAAATTTGACAAATTCTTGTGTTTGGCTCATCAATGCTTTTTGTTGTGTTCACTTTTACAAGATCTCAAAAGCAAAAACAATAAGACCCTACTTTAGTTTCCATTAATATCTGCATATAACAATAAGACCCTACTTTGGTTTCTATTAATTTCTGCATATAATCTCCTTTCTACAAGACATGTTTTTTGAGCCCTAAAAGCGCTTTTTACAATTTTTTTGTTTGGTCCTAAAGTAATTTTTTTTTACAGATATAAGCACTTTACAGATCTTAGAGGCAAAAATAAATATACCTTATATTTGGTTCATTGCCAATTTTTTCTTGTGGGAAACACTTTTGCAAAATCTCAAAGCATAAACAAAACGACCTCATCAACTCTTGGTTTTACATTTTACTTGGGCTGAATTTATGCACATAATTTTCCTTGCTGTAGGACATGCTTCTAGCCTCAATGGAGACATCATCAACAACAATTGAATGGATATTTTCGGAACTCATCAAACATCCAAAGGTAATGAAGAAACTGCAGAAAGAGTTAGAACATGTAGTGGGAATGGAAAGAAAGGTAGATGAATCAGACTTAGAAAGCTTGGAGTATTTAGACATGGTAGTTAAAGAAACCTTGAGACTACATGCAGTTGTACCACTTTTACTCCCTCATGCAGCCATAGAAGATTGCACAGTAAATGGCTACCACATACCACAAGGCTCACGCATAATTATAAATACATGGGCAATTGGAAGAGACCCAAGTGTTTGGACTAATGCAGAGAAGTTCTATCCTGAAAGGTTTGTGGGAAATAACATAGACGTTAAAGGACATGATTTTCAGCTCATTCCTTTTGGTTCTGGTAGGAGGGTTTGTCCAGGATTGCAACTAGGCTTGATTATTGTAAAGCTAGTAGTGGCACAACTTGTGCATTGCTTTGATTGGGAACTTCCTAATGGGATGTTGCCTAATGAATTGGACATGACTGAAGTGTTTGGTTTAACAACTTCAAGGGCTAAACATCTATTGGTTGTTCCTACCAATCGCCTTCACAAGAAAATTGTAGTGTCTATGTAATTTAAAATTTAATTGTTCAATTGGACCTTAGGAGTGCAGTATATATAGCATGTTGGTTTTGAAAGTGGATCTCTAAGGGCATCTTGGGATTCATTTACATATTGTAGCCCATAAGGTTGGAACAGTTGTTTCTTGATATGTTTCGAAAAAGAAGGTTCCAGCTGCAAGTGATTAAGAATTGAATAAATAAAGTAATAAAGAATCATTTAATAGCTATCTCAAAGAAGTGGAGCCAAACACCTTACAATAATTGACCGGCCTAAAATAACATGTTACTTTTACGTGTACACATAACTATTTAATTGCTTAACCAAATTGAATTAAAAAAGACTGCATAATTATAGTGGTTATAATATATAAACGGATCTAGTACGATTTTGAAATTTTTTTATTATAATCAGATCTGTCCAAACTATAGAGACCCTTAATCGAGATAGATAAGAAATGAGATTATGCATATGTTTGTAGCCTATCTAACAGAGAAAATTAATAGAAAATATAACAAAATTCAATTCCTAAAATAACTAACACTTGATACTCAATGTTTGTTACCTTTTGTTTGAAATCGGTCATCTCATGCATGAAACAACTGAACCATCTAGTAGATAGTTCATGAATATATTGAGTCACAATCAAAACATAACACATTTGACAACATGTGTTTCTACCCATATCTAAACCAGTTCATCTTCATTTTCCCTTTTAACATTTTCAAAAGCACTTGACATTTATTAGAATATAACCTCTCTCTCTCTCACTCTCCATATAGATCTCTTTTTTTATTTATACTATTATTAACCTTATTCTATAACCATTTGCTAAGATCAATGAAACCCTTTTCTACATTTATACTCCTCTTCATGATCTTTTTCCTCTCTTTAATTAATCAAGGTAAAACAATTTTCTAACTTAACAATTTTGTTGATGCATAAACAGAAAGCAATACTAATTGCACAGTGTCATACTAATTTGAAACAGGTGAAACCCACAATTTATGCAAGGGGAGATGATTACTAAGCCACCATTTTTCTGCGATCAACTGGAGTGCCACCAAATGTGTGCAAATTTACATCCTGGCATAAAAGGCTTCGGAAATTGCAGAGATGAAGTTTGTGAATGCATTTATTTTTGCAACAGAAATCGTCATTATTTGAGAGACTCTAAGGCAGATCATAAATTGCCATTTGAAATGCCAACTTCTAATTCTTCTTCTTCCTCCTCCTTTAGGATTGTTAAGCCTTAACGTTTGCTATAGACAACTAGAATAAGGCATATATGTCTCAGTTTACCACAACTTAGATGTTGTTTGATTTAGTCTTCTTTTAATTTTTTATTTTTTATTTTTTTGGTTTCTGTTTTTGTTGTCATAAGGTTTTAGTTGACTGTTCATGAAGGGCAAGAACCAAATTGTTGTTTTGCTAGCATTTTGAGTATGTGCTTATTTCACTCTTGTGCAAGACTAAAATAAAACAGTTCCCTATTATTTTGTAACTTAAATGATCTCTGAGGATATTTCATCTACTTTCAGTTAAATCCTCCAAATTTAAAAGATATAAACTTCTTAGTAAATACCAAAAAAAATCTAAACTTTATCCCATTATTGTTCTTTTTCTTCTTCCTTTTGGATAGTCAAACAGAATTTTTAGTTTATATTAAGTATCAAACACCTCCTCAAGTTTTGTCTAATTATCATCTTGCTCCCAAAACTGATGTTTTCTAATAATCAGTAATCACCTACCTAAAATTTAAAATTATCAATCCACCCAAAAATAATATTATTTTATCCTCTAACAATATTATTTTTAATTTAAGGAAAACTGATTACCAACTGATCCATGAAGGGTAGAAGAGTAAATTAGCTAAGCAAAAATGTAGAAACTTTTGAATAACAAAGGTTAAGGTGGGAACCACTTCATCTTAGAGCTTTCTTTGACTACCAATGTTTTGAAGCCTGAAAATAACATGATAGCTTGTACATAATTGAACTAACTTCAAAATAACATATTAACATATATATAAAATGTATATTTTAATTTATATAAACTCAGTATTTTATAGACATATAATGTATGCACACTATAGACGTTATGTATAACTGAAATACTATTTTATAACTAATTCAAAATTCAAAACGACATCAAAATTCAATTTTAGGCAAAATGCTAGGTCACTTAAAATGCCTCTATAACGAGGCATTAATTCGTATATTGGTGGGACAACTAGCTCAAGTTTTTCGGATTTGAATAGGATATCAGACCATGTATATTTTATTTTAGATTGGATAAATTTTTTAAACTAAATATAATCTCAAAATCTGACCCTAAAATATTCTGATAGATTCGAGCCACATATTTAATATGTTTTTTTTTTTTGTACAAAGTCTTATTATCAATCATGTGCCTAATTGGCATTTTTGATCTAACTCGAATGAAGATGAAATAGAAAGATTTAATCCTCCTATGTGCAGGAGAAGAAATGGGAGACTCACAAATGCTAGGAACAAGTCATGATGAAGAAAAAAAGTGCACCTCCAAACATTCAAGCTGGTACATTAGGCAAGCTGTCAAGGTTATTGAAAGTGATGACGATAACATATGGGTATTATAAAGAAGGTGGCCACAATTAAAAAGGGTGAATAAGAAGAAGGCTGATGTAATTCCACAAACCAACACAAACATGAATTCAAATGCACAAAGTGAGACAGGGGTACAAAACTTTTTTATCACAAGAACACCCTTTTGTCATTGTTTATCACAAGTTTTTATACATTAATCTCACATTGTACAACTTATTAACATGTTGCAATAGAAGAAGTATCATTAGGGACCCAAAGTTCCATCAATATTCAAGATGAAGTGTTGATTCTATAATCCATCATTGGCAAAAAAAGAGACACTAGACATATTAGGAATATTATTTTGTGTATTTTGATCTGTTTAAACCTATTATTGAAACTTTAAGTTGCACAAAAAATAACAATGTTATTTTGCGTATTTAGACCTGTTTAAAGCTATTGTTGAAGCTGTAATTTATAAAAATATTAAGAATGTTATTTTGTGTATTTGGATCTGTTTAGAAGTGATTGGAACTATAATTTACATAAATTTTTTGAATACAATTTGATTGAAACTATCGCAATTTTACAACCATGCATGTTTCAATATTCACAGTGTGCATTCGGGAGTTGTACATGCGTAGAATACATACTATACCATAATAGTATCCAAGAGCTTGTGATACGAATCGGAACCCCTCCTGAAGACGGCCCGACACTAGCCTAGGGCCGTGCCTTGAGAAGGGTCTCAAGATAGTGCAAAATGGCATGCAACATCAAAAACAAGCATGCAAGCACAATGGAAGTGGAGAAGACAAGTGCAAGTGGCAATTCCAAAAATTGGAGCTGCGCCGCGGCATGAATTTTGTGCGCCGCAGCACGGGAGTTTCTGTTTTGGACGTTGGATTTGTCACACAAGCACGCCGCGGCATGGCATTTGGGCGCCGCGGCGCAAGGCGTTCTATTTTGGGGCATGAGGCAACATGCGCGCTGCGGCATGAGAAAGCAGCGCCGCAGCGAGGAGGTTTCTGTTTTGGGACGAAGATGCATGCGCGCCGCGGCATGACGAGGACACGGGAAGACGTGCGCGCACTGACATGCCAGACCTGCGCGCTGACATGCCAGACCTGCGCGCTGACACGGACAAGCGCGCCTGACAGCCAGACCTGCACGCAGATCCTGAATGTGCGCGCCGCGGCATAAACATTTGTGCGCCGCGGCATGGCTACGCGTGTGGCAAACAGAACAGGGCGCGCCGCGGCATGAATATTTCCCCGCCACGGTACAGATTCAAATTCTTGTAATTTTGTAACCATTGGATCAAATTCAATGGCTAGGATTTCTTTTGGCATTTTTAGGTTTTCCTTTGTATCTATATATATGTATAGCAGCTGCCCATTGTGGATATACATGAATTTTATCAATGAAAATATTTTGAAGTGATTTCAAAATTTGAGAGCACAAGTGCTTCTCTTGTTCTATCAAGAAACTTATCAAAGGAACTAGCAACCCTTTGTGGTGTTTCGCCTTGTCTCGGCTCGTGGTGCGTATATCCATGTGTGGAGGTAAGTTCCTCGCTACCATAGTCTAGCGTTTGCTCGTAGAATCTGCGTGCTAAGATTGGTGTCGGGTTTCTGTCCGTATTTCTTGTGATTGCCAAACCGCGTGATTTGGAGGTCATAAAAGTCGTGGCGAGCGGTTCGCATCATTTGGTATCAGAGCTCTAGGTTGTAATTCTAGACTCCTATCCTTTGTTGTCATTTTCGTTTACAAAAAAAAAAAATCTGTGCACTTTTTCAAATTCTGTGTTGTTCTTCATTTTCCAGAAATTTTTTTGTTGTTCTTGAAAAAATTCTGATTGTATTGTGTTTCTGGAATCAATCCTGATTTGTGTTGTTGTTTCCTGTTTGTTGTTTCTGATTTTCTGGAAATTTTCTGCTTGTTATTGAAAATTTTAGATTGTGTGTTCTTGTTCCTGCAATTTTTGGCTGTTGTTGAAAATTTCAGATTGTGTTTTGTTGTTTCTGAATTTCTGAGCTGTTTTGGAAAGGTTTTCGTGTTGAAAATTTTTCTGAAAAACTTGTTCGTAACAAAAAGGGCATTTTGGTAATTTTACTGTGCTCTCGTGTTTTTGTTCGTATCTCGTGTTTTTGTTCGTGTTCGTGTTTAAAACTTCTAAAAGTTTATAAAAAAAAAAGTGAGTGAAAATTTCTTTTCCGAGAAATTTTTACAAGGTCGTTATTTTATTCCTTTCGGGTCTAAAATTGTTTGAATCAATTTAGTCCTTTTTCATTGAGTTAGAAACTCCAAACACTTTGAGTTAGTTCCTTGCTTGCCTTGAATTGGATATTACACTACTAGTGGGGTGAGTGTGGAATTCTACCTTGGGTTGAAAGTTTCGGAAGTTTGATTCGCTAAAGAACGAGGAAGTGCTTGAGCAATCAATCCGAGCAATTAAACACGTGAGGTAACGAAGTGAATTTTTCTGTTCTTAAATTTGATTAACTAATTCTCTGTGTGCGAAAGTTGTGGAATCATGTCTGACAAGGCTAATTCAGAAGAGCGTCCGGATACCGCATCTTTGTTGCGTGCATTGCAACAATCCATGAAACGGTTGAATGCCGTCATGATGAATCTTGATGAGCAAGTAGAACGGCAAGAAGCTACGGTTGCCAACTTACAACGAAGAGCACCCGAAGAGGCTCCGGAAGTTAGGAGGCTGAATAGGAGGCTCTTAGTGGATGAGGAGAATTGGGATGAAGAGTTTGAGAACGAAGAAAGGAGGATGCCCTATAGAGGAAGGAATGACTATAGGGGAGGAAGAAATGGTCGGGAAGGTTTATGGAGACCCCCCCTCGGCCCTTTGACGGGGTTGACCGGAATTTGGACAACATCAAAATGAAGATGCCTACATTCCAAGGAAAGAATGATCCGGAGTTGTACTTGGAGTGGGAGAAAAGGGTTGAGCATGTTTTTGATTGTCACAATTATTTTTAGGAAAAGAAAGTTAAATTGGCGGTAGTCGAGTTTAGCGATTACGCCTTAAATTGGTGGGACCAATTAGTGGTCTCAAGGAGGAGGAGTGGAGAAAGGCCCATTGATAGTTGGGGTGAGATGAAGGCTATAATGCGGAAGCGGTTTGTCCTAAGCCACTACTATCGGGAACTCTATCAGAAGCTACAAAGGCTTAATCAAGGTCATCGGTCCGTTGATGAGTATTTCAAGGAAATGGAGATGACTATGGTGAGAGCAAATGTTAAGGAAGATGGGGAGGCCACCATGGCTCGGTTCCTAAGTGGGTTGAATTCTAACATTGCCAACATTGTAGAGTTGCACCACTATGTTGAGTTGGAGGATATGGTGCAAATGGCAATCAAAGTAGAAAGGCAATTGAAGAGGAGGAGCAGCCATATCATACCCACAGAGAACAATCAGGACACCACTTTTTCGACACTAACACCGAACCCTATTCCGCTTTGGAAGTCTAATGGGAAGAAGGAAGGGGAAGGTAGTTCCAAGCCCAATCTTGAGAACAAGGGCAAAGAGAATGAGATGAGGAGAGATAAGGCAAAGGATGTAGGAGAAACCGTCCATCGTAGTCGTGACATAAGTTGTTACCGTTGCCTTGGGAAAGGTCATTACGCTCATCAATGTCCGAACAAAAGGGCAATGATCGTGCAAGCCAACGGGGAGGTGGCGACCGATAATGACAGTGACGAAGGGGAGAACCCGTCATTAGAGGAGGCTAGTGACGAGGAAGTATATCCTGTTACGGGAGAAGTGCTTGTGGTAAGGCGGGCACCAATGGATCATTTCAAGGAAGTTGACATGGAATCCGAAAGAATTAATACTTTTCATACAAGATGCCATGTGAGTGATAAGGTGTGCCAGTTGATCATTGATAGTGGGAGTTGCACCAACATTGCTAGCACAACTTTAGTTGAGAAGCTAGGGTTGACTACAAATAAACATCCCCAACCATACAAGCTACAATGGCTGAATAACAATGGAGAAGCGAAGGTTGAACAGCAAGTACTCGTAACCTTTTCCATTGGACGATATAAGGATGAGGTGATATGCGATGTATTTCCCATGCAAGCTGGGCATATATTGCTAGGGAGGCCCTGGCAATACGATAGGAAGGTCACCTATGACGGGTACAAGAATGAGTATTCCCTCGAGAAGGAAGGGAAGAAGTTTACATTTTTGCCTTTAACTCCACGACAAATGTGCAACAAGTTTTTAAGGGAAGTTGAGGAGAAAAAGGGAAAGAGAATGGAAGGAGAGCCCAAGGAGAAGGAGGGGCACTCAAGGGGGAAGAAAGAAAGAATAAGGATCAAACAATGTTTATTTTCTAACTTCTCTTTCTTGCAGGAATCTTATAATGAAAAACAAAACAAAGATGGACTGCAAAGCTTACCCTATGACAAAGGTCCGAATTTGAGGTCAAATTCTTTCGAAGAAGGAGGGAATGATACGAACCGGAACCCCTCCCGAAGACGGCCCGACACGAGCCTAGGGCCGTGCCTTGAGAAGGGTCTCAAGATAGTGCAAAATGGAATGCAACATCAAAAACAAGCATGCAAGCACAATGGAAGTGGAGAAGACAAGTGCAAGTGGCAATTCCAAAAATTGGAGCTGCGCCGCGGCATGAATTTTGTGCGCCGCGGCACGGGAGTTTCTGTTTTGGACGTTGGATTTGTCACACAAGCACGCCGCGGCATGGCATTTGGGCGCCGCGGCGTAAGGCGTTCTATTTTGGGGCATGAGGCAACATGCGCGCTGCGGCATGAGAAAGCGGCGCCGCAGCGAGGAGGTTTCTGTTTTGGGAGGAAGATGCATGCGCGCCACGGCATGACGAGGACACGGGAAGACGTGTGCGCGCTGACATGCCAGACCCGGGCGCTGACATGCCAGACCTGCGCGCTGACAAGGACAAGCGCGCCTGACAGCCAGACCTGCACGCAGATCCTGAATGTGCGCTCCGCGGCATAAACATTTGTGCGCCGCGGCATGGCTACGCGTGTGGCAAACAGAACAGGGCGCGCTGCGGCATGAATATTTCCCCGCCGCGGCACAGATTCAAATTCTTGTAATTTTGTAACCATTGGATCAAATTCAATGGCTAGGATTTCTTTTGGCATTTTTAGGTTTTCCTTTGTATTTATATATATGTATAGCAGCTGCCCATTGTAGATATACATGAATTTTATCAATGAAAATATTTTGAAGTGATTTCAAAATTTGAGAGCACAAGTGCTTCTCTTGTTCTATCAAGAAACTTATCAAAGGAACTAGCAACCCTTTGTGGCGTTTCGCCTTGTCTCGGCTCGTGGTGCGTATATCCATGTGTGGAGGTAAGTTCCTTGCTACCATAGTTTAGCGTTTGCTCTACTCGTAGAATCTGCGTGCTAAGATTGGTGTCGGGTTTCTGTCTGTATTTCTTGTGGTTGCCAAACCGCGTGATTTAGAGGTCATAAGAGTCGTGGCGAGCAGTTCGCATAAGCTTGTGAGCATCAAATAGGTCTCCAATGTTGCAAAAGCCAAAAATAAGGTGTGAATGAGTAGAAAATGATCTCATATTTAACCTTGTTATTTAATATTATTTGCATTTTTCATTGCATTCAATTAGTACAAATACTTCCAGTTCAAAACCAACATATTTTCATTGCATTCTATTACTTGAAATGTGATTACAACGTATGATTCACTAATATTCTAAAACACTCCTATATAATATATCCCAACAAACAAAATCCCAATAAGTTAGCATGAAATTTACATCCCAATCCTAAATCAGCTTCGCATAAGTATTACATGCAAAAGTACAATGAACAACAATGAAAAACATGTTGCAATTTTCAAGTTCTTTTACAGTTGGGCAATCTGCACCTTTTGTGCATTGATTATGTTTAGAAGGTTTGAAATAATTTTCCCACTAAGGGATTCAGTAGATGAAACAATCCATGCAAAATAAGAGCAACCATGATTTCCTCTTTTCACACTTCTTCAAATTTTTCGCTGAAATTGGATTTGAACAGTGCAAAATTAATGTAATTCAACTGAAAAATAGGAAAAAATTAAAGCATTAATCACCGAGTTAAACAAAGCCCTAAACAGGTAATCGTCAACATTTGATGTTTTATAGTTGGGAAAAAAATTAGATTTAGATATTACGGTTTGGATATTACAAATACGGGCGAAATATCTAAGCTTAAAAAATCAAATTTGAAGTAACCAAAAAATACAAGAAGTTGAACACAAAAATATAAGAGCAATAATACATACAATTGAACAACCAAAAAATTACTTCTCAGGGTTTTTTGGAGTTCAAGAAGTTGAAATTTTAGCCTCAACCCCACCCCAATAGTACGAGATTGTTTCCATGTTATCTTCCATTCTAAAAAAAAAAAAAAAAAACTATTGAAAATGGAGATTTTGAGAGAGGGTGGGGATGCTGAAATTGCAAGATAGGGTGGAAGCTGATGGAAATGGAGATCACGAGAGAGTGTGGGTTCCTATGGAGATGGAGATCGCGGCAGAGGGTTGGTGTTTAGGGTGTTTGAAGATGTCTCCAGACGGAGCGAAATTGATGGGTTCTACGGTTCTCTTAAGTTAGGTTTTCAATTTCAAACCTATGATGAACACTAAAATGAACTCCATTACCTCATTTGCTTAATCACGTGCTAGCCATAGGATTTTAATAATTAAATAATGTTCCAAAAACACAAAAGGTCCTTATTAAGCACTTTTTTTAAAAGCAAAAGACGACACATTTTTTTTATTTCATGGAATTAAGCACACACATTGTATAAGCAAAATGATTACTTTGACTTTCAATCTTTATTTTTATTATATCAGGTTACATATAACTATAAGTAATAATATTGGTATTATAATAATAATAATAATAATAATATATAAATTACTTATTTTATTTTTATAATTAATTATAGTATATATTAATCTTAAAATTAAATAAAATTATTATTAAAAAAATATTTCAACAATAATAATTTAAATTAGATTAATATTATTACCATACACCTATTTTATAACTTGAATTGTGCTTAGATTAAAAATATGTGCTGATTGCCTGATTCGGTGGCACTTCTTCTCAGTGGTGGAGTCAAAAAGAATTGAGAGAGGTTGAATTGTAATTTTTTATTTGTAGTAAAAAATAAAAAATATATCATAATGTATAATTAATAAAAATTATAGTCGATTATTTTAAATCTAATATTAAATTTTTTATGTCGTATTATAATAAAGACATAATATTAGCACTCAAAAATATATAGTTAACATATTATAATTAACTTATAATGAAAATTAAACAAAAATATAATAAGTTAATAAGTATTAATATCATACATATATAAAATAAATTTATTTACTAAAAAATCTAAGAAAATGAAAAGCTCAATCAAAATATTAAAATTTATAAATGTTAAAATTAAAACTAAAAGAAAAAAATGAAAATATATAAAATAAAATATGATTTAGAGTTTTAATCTTGAGATTATATTTAAAATATATATTGATAAATAATACAAGACTAAAAATAAAATGAATAAAAATTAATGATAAAAAAATATTACAATTTTTATATAAATAAAATTTCAAATAAATTCAAAAATTATTAAAATAAAATATCAAATAATATAATATTATATAAAGTTTAAATATAGGTTGAAACAAAATATGAAAAACTTTAAGAATATGAATTATAAAAACTTAAAAGCTTTAGTCTGAAGTTTATTATATACTTCTTCTTTTTTTATAGTTTTTATAATGTTGAGTCTAAAGTTAAATATTTAAATTTTTTTTTTGGATAATTGTATTTTAAAGAATTTTTATATAATATATAGCTACAATTATACCAAATACATGAAAAAATATGTATATATATTTTAATCATTTTATTAATAATTCATGTTATTTTTATCTACGTATTTGTTAAATATTGTTAATATATATCAAACTATATACATAAAAATTAGACACAATAAATTACTATAAATAAAATATTTAATTAAAATTAAAAATATAAATATAATTAATTTTATTTTTTTTTAAATTAGCTAGTCCAGGCCTCTGTTTCTTCTCATAATCAATATTATTCATTATAAGATACTACATTCAATTTTTGTTTAATGCTTTTCTCTCTATTTTGTTATACCAAAGGCTTTGGGTGGTCTCTCTCTTTTATTTTACTAGTTATGTATACGTGTTGTGGAATCTGGTACATAATAATCTGTTGGTAGTATTCATGTTGTGCACGTATGTATTATAAATTTGAGTAATACAAGTTATGTACTATAAATTAGATTAATAATTTTAATATTTAAAGTTTTACGTACATTTACATAATTGTTTTAAGTATATATTTTAGTTTATTTAGTGGTATGATAAAATTCACATCTCCTTTATTAAGTTATAAAGTTAAATTATATCAAATATATTTAGCTAAAAATTGTACTAACATATCCATTAGAAAAATAAATTATTTTCCTTAATATATCCTTACAAATTACAATTAAAAAGAATTGTTAAACTAATTTATTTAAGCGTTTTAAAAGTTTTTTGGCTTATGAAGTTTATTTATTTCAATTGGAAGCTCCTCAAAATTTATAAAATCTTAAAATATATTATATTTATTAAGTATTTTGGTTAATTTATATCTATCTATATTATATTTATACTATACTATATATAAAAGTTTGAATCACGCATAATATTTTTGGACAACATTATCCTTATATTTTAAGTTATTGATATTAATTGTCTTTTTTTAAGATATATTATCATATTAAATAAAGACTCTAAATATAATAATGGAATAAGAATTACATTCGATAAGAACTCTAATTATATGACGATTACCACAACTAATAAAAACTCTAAATATTAATTTGGAAGCATAAAAAAATTAATTTTATATTATATTATCACATTAAATAAGAACTTTAAATATGATAATGGAACAATGATTATATTAAATAAAGACTCTAATAATATGATAATTACTATATATAATAAGGACTCTAAATATTATTTTGCTTTCAAAATTAATATGGAATCATATTTTAAAGTTAATATGGAAGCATAAGAAAATTAATTTTGTATTTATTTCAAATATTTTGTATAAATTAACTAAAGAAAATAAGTAAAATAATTCACATGCAAAACACATGTTTTTAACTAATTATATATAAATGTTTAAATCACGTATAATATCATGTTACATAATATTTTTCTAAAAATTTTAAAAATAGAAAGTTTTTTAAAATTTCTAAAAATAGTAACAGTTTTCAAATTTTCAAAAAAATATAAAAATATCTAAATTTTCTATTTTTAAAATTTTTCGAAAACTTTATATTTTTGGATTTTTTCAAAAACTTTAAGTTTTTTAAAATTTTTAAAAATAGAAAATTTTCTTAAATTTTCTAAAAATGAAAAGTTTTTAAAATTTCCAAAATTAAAAAGTTTCCTAAAATTTATAAAAATAAAATGTTTGCTAAATTGCTAAAAATATAATTTTTTTTTTTAAATTATAAAAATAAAAAGTGAAATCGTTATGTTTCATATTCATATTTTGTAAGTAGTTTCTTCATAGTATCTGATGTTCTTTCTTAACCAAGAGTAATATATATTTTAAAATTAATAATTTTGTATTGTTAGGTCCATAGCAAAAAATTAATTAATGCCCTTTTTTCATCAATTTTCTGGGTCCGTTCCTACGAATATGTAAAAAATAAATCTACTATTTCAGGTTCTTACTCTTAATTACTGGACTAATTGATCTTATATATCTGTTTTAACTTTCGCTATAGGCAGCGGGGCAGACACAAATATATTAAGTTTAATTATATGAAATAACTTTCTTTTATGTATAAAATTTTATTTTTATTTCCTCGAAAAACAAAGAACATATGTTTATTTTTCTTGTAACGTAAATGAACATATGTTTTTTAGTATTAGAAAAAAATAAACATATATTTTTTTTCACTAAATATGGTTAAAAATTAAACCAATTAAATAATAGGTCATTTGTGTACGGAGGGATATACTATCAAGCACAATTTATTATGTAAGTTTTTATACCACTAGTTAATAAGATTTGAAATGTTATGAAATAATTTTCTCTCTTTTTTAATTATAAATCTCAACGATTGTGATTAAATAATATAATAATTTAAGCAAAAAATAGGAACATTGATCATATCCCATATATATATATATATATATATATATATATATATATATATATACTAATTAAAAATATGTGTCTTGTACATGAATTATTTTACTTATTTTAATTTTTCTCATAAGTTAATTTCTAAAATATATTTAAAATAAATATTAAATTTATTTTGTTGTGCTTCTAAATTAATTAAAAAATTAAAATAATATATAAAGGTTTTATTAGATGTGGTACTTCTCATATGATTAAAGTTTTTATTAAATGTGGAATTTATCTTATAATTATAGTCTTTATTTAATGTAATAATAGATAAAAAATTAACTAATGTAAATAATTTAAAATATGAAAATAATTTGACCCAAAAAAACATATAAAGCATGACTCATATTTCTTATAAATATAAACGAATTTATTTTAGAGATAGTGTGATACATATTTCGGACCTATATGACATCCGACAATTCAATATACAATTTTTTATAATTATATAACCGTATAACGAGCTAGTTGGTGGCATAATATATACTTCACGTCCGGGCACCAGACCATTTCTCTAAATATAATTCAACCAGCAGTTGCACTCACGTAACTTGTTCAAGTAATAAGATGATAAATATGTAGCTATAACGATGGATATCAGCAAAGGCATTCATTCACAAGGTAAAAGGCCTAAAAACATGAGAAGCCTCCTTCTCTATAAACTCCAATTGTGTTTTAAATAGATGCATATAAACAACCCAATCATTACCAGTTGCACTAGGCATTGGCATCACATAACCTGTGTCTCCACCCCAAGGGAAATGGTATGATCCAAATTCCGGCTTCCCCCACCCAAAATCGACCTCCAAAATTGGAAAATGCTGTCCGGACGACACGACAAAAGCCGGTCCATCTTTGTTCCCATCGGCATATATCTTAGCTATCCCAAGCACTGGACGATGAGCCTCCACCCAATCTATCAAACCCAAAAAATGCTCTTTTGTCTTTGCCTCTTTCAAAAACTCATCAACTTCTTTAGCTACATAAAACAATGGCTTCTCAATAAGTTCATCTATTTTCTTCTCACTATAAGCAATTGTAAGCACATTCCCAAAATAAGAGGCCATAATACTATCGAATCTCTTGCGTCCATCAACAACAATGCCCATTTTGCATAATTGTTTCATATTATTGTGATTATTGTTGTTGTTGTTGCTTTCACATTTGGCAATCAATTTCCACAAGAAAGCACAGAAGGACTCAAGTTTAGTGGCCCTATTGTAGTAATTGGAACTAGCCAGAGTTTGAAGCCGATCGAGCGTAGAGGCTTTGACGTTGTAAATGCGGCTAATGAGATGGTCATAATCGACTGTGGTTGGTTGTAGTTTTTTGCGGGGAAAAAAAGATGTGATGGGGACGTACATGTTGTTAAGGGACGGAGGAATTATACAGGGACGACGAGGGCTTAACAAGGACCTTTGGAAAGTTGGGAAATATGTGAGTGGTTTGGAGTGAGCTATGTTAGACCATGAGACTAGAAACATGTTGGCTGAATAAGCATCGGCTACACGATGGTCGAATGTGCATGCTACTATTACTCCACCACACTTAAGCAGAGTTACCTGTGGATGATTAATTTCGCAAAAATTAGTAACCATTAGATAATATTTTAATATGATTCAAATATATGATTTTAAATAAGAAAAAAATAAGTTTTATTCTCACACCATTAGATTAACCATAACCATATATAAGATGGGCTAAAATATAGTAATTTACTCCTACAATGTGATTTTTTTTTTTTTTTGAAAATAACAAAATTAAAATCCTAACAAAAAAACACCATTTTTATGAAACTCATATATTTTTACTATTAAAAAAAAGTCCACCCTATGATTTTGCATTGAACTTTGTCCGATTGAATAGCGTTTAATTTAAACTACAACCATTTAGACTCATTTAATGTTAAATTCTAATAATTACCAATAATTTTAGGATGTTACTCAAATAAATCTTGAATATACAAAGTTTCATGACAAAGTATAATAGCATTTTAATTATACATAACATGCGTACATATTGTACATAATTATAAAATATATATAAACTAAATATGTACATTTATGTACAAGTTAACATGTTATTTTGAAATCAATTCAATTATATATAAGGTAACATACCTAATTATAAGTTTTAATAATATTCGTAGTTAATGGACTAGATGAAGAAGGTATGAACATGTCAACCTAATTGAAATATCCTGGTGGACTAGCATGTTATTATGAGACTCTAATTCAAAATCTACTATATATGATTAAGAAAATCTTGACAATAAAATAAGAGAATGAATCTATTAGAAAATGAGCAACGAAATTAGCAATTATAAAGCAAAAGGAGATGTAAAATTGAAGAGAATATGTTATTATAAACCTTCAAGCGACTAAATAAAAATATCAATGTTTTGAAGTCTATGTATGTAACGTACCTAACTCTCTTTGACCTAATAGACAATACTACTCATTCTACCAACAATTTAATTCTCACCTTGATCTTGAAAAACTCTACGTATAATTTTATTCTCACCTTGCAGTTGAACAACTCTCAAGTAATATATAGTTTACAAATACCATGATTATTATCCTTAAAACAATTATTTATTATTCTTGTACCATTGCTTGTGTTGTACTCTTAGCTAACAAGACAAAAACTTTTATAACAAAATACATGTGTTCACTAATTTATTAAAACAGCAACAATAAAATTGACAGGACAAGATCACTTGCTCCTAGACTAATAAATGATTTATCTTGATAAATAGGTTATGTCATGTCAACCTACTAATATATAAGTTCTTATCATGTTGGATAATTTCAAATTCAATATGTTTAGAATTGGGTTATCATGTTGTTAACTTAAATACATTATTTAATAAAAAATTACTAATTAAATTCATTCGTGTCACATTTGTGTAAGGTTTAATGAGTAAATAATATTAAAATATTAATTTAATTAGTTAATTTAGTTATCATATTGTATCTTGTTTGACCCATTTAACAAATACATTAAATAGATCATATTATATTAGGTCGATCTCTCTATTTACAATAGGATAGGAGCTACTTCACATGGCACGAGATTGTCCCTTTGCATCCATAATTGTAAATTGATCATGCTCACAATCATGACTTAACAATTCTGCAAGACTTCACAGTTTTGCTTTAAGGAGAAATCTCAAAATAAGTCATATCATTTAAACAATGTTCATCCTTTATAAATAAATCACTATTTAATTTTTTAAACAATGTGGGGTATGTATAGGCATATTGCATCAAAAGCATTTCTCATTCTTTATGAGCTTCATTATAGTTCCTAATAATTTCATGTCTTGTTATTTGAAATACATCACTTAAAATTGTGCTTAACTTATACGATTTGAAGCTTTAAAATAATACATATATTATACATAATTGAATTAAGTTCGAGATAACATGTTAGTGTCCATAGCATCATGTAATATAATATATTTAATTTATATATACTCTATATTATAGAAAAATGTTAAGTGCATATAAATTTGCATTCATACTAATTATGATATAATACATGCCAAAATAACTTTGTAAATGAGGAAGTTATTCATCTTAAAAATAAAAAAAGATTTGACACATGTCACACATTCATTGATATGATGCAAAGTTATGTGCAGTTAATGTACATGACATAGCGTATGCATATAATTTTCACAAATATACTATATACAACTAATATGTTATTTTGAGACAATTTAATTATGTATAACTTGTATATGCTATTTGAGTCCTAAAATTATACAAACCTGGACCGACAAGACACCATGCTTTTTTGTAGGAACTAGTTTTCCATGGACGCATTCATCAGGATTATACAAATTGAGTTGCATAAGCTCAACATCAGCATAAGCTTCAATGAAATCTACACCATGGTGGTTGCAAAGAATTTCAGGCTCATCAACTGAGTTTTGCACCACTTCACCTGTAAATACATAGAAAGGGACAAGAGCTTGGACCAGTGCTTTCTTTAGAATCCCAATCATTGTCCCAAAACAGAGCTTTTTTTCTGAGCTGTCTAAATTGGGGTTCTTGTAACAAATGAAGACACTTACGTCTAGTGGAGGCAGAAGCAAATCAAGGTTGGACATTGGAAGCTTTTGCTCTTGCAATGGTACCAAAGTAGTCACTACCTCTTCTTTCGTTATAATCACATTGAAATCTCCTCCTTTTGAAGCCATAATAATCCTTTTGTGTATGTAATTATTTTATATATATTGTTTTTCACTAAGGGGGTCTGTGAGCATTACCTTTGTATCAACAGCTATATATAGCATATATGATCATAAAGCATTTGTACGAATGTTGAGTTTTGATTGGGTAGTTTGATTTTGGATTTTGTAGCATCCAAAAATTGAAAAGGACTTGAAAGTTACAAACCGTAAAAGTTAACTAAATCACAAAGTCTAGTAAGATTGAGACTTGAAGCTCCACGTGATTCAACTCCCCTTAATCAATATATGTGTTATATTTATTCTCATCTTTGTTCTCAACAGCAGAAACTGAGTTATGGTAATAAATAACTTGTATCATGTATAGTACATACATAATTAAATTAATACAAAAATAATATGAGAGATATAATAAATATGTACATATAATATATATAATGTTATAAATAAATTGAATATGTATACTCTATATATATACTAACGTGCTATTTTGGAATCTATTTATTGACAATTAAACTTCATTAAAGATCAAAAATACAATCTAGATAAAAATCATCAATTTAAATACATATATCAAAACTAAAAAATTTCTTAATCACATGGAGAAAATTGTTAGCTTTTATCTTTTATTTTATTGTAAGTTTCTTCAACCAACTTTTGGTTGCTTCAATTGATATAGATCGTTTTTTCGAGAAAAAAATGAAATCTTTATACTGTATTGTAATCTTAATGACCTTCGATAATGTGAATCTAAATAAAGAACTAGAATGACAACACAACACAAACTTTAAGGGCATAAACATAACATAGATCATTCTAGATGAATACCTACATTAAGAAAAATCACCTTAGAGCAAAATATAGATAAAAAAAAATACAAATATGTATTTTTATTTAAAATAACTAATAAAAAAAATGAAGCAAAACAAACTTACTAGAGTGAGGCTCCTGTAGAAGGAGATCAAATGAGAAAAATAAAAGTAATTTGAATTTTACTATATTAAATTTTTATTTTAAAATTTATTTAATTATGTATAAATTAATCTATTATTATAAGTTTTCAAATTTACTGGATGTAGCATGGTCAAGGTAGTCATGGCTCTCCTCCTCTGGAACGTAGTTGTTTGCTTTCATATACATGAATGACTAGAAAAGTAATATATGATCCCCCAAAATTACCATACGTTGAGCCTAAAGATCATTGGCAAAATAATTAAAATAATACTATTTAAAATTTATAATAATAAAATTAGTATTTTTTGTGTTCAAATTTATATTTTTATAATTAAAAAAATGACTAATAAGTCATTTTTCTTTGAAGATCCGTTCAATTGAAATTGAACAACGAAAATTTAAAATCGTTCAAAACTGAACATTCAATATTTCACGTTTAAATTAAACGTTCAATATTATTTGGCTGCTAGTTTTGTTATTATAAGTATTATGGGTGTTATTTTTGGTAGTTTTTCAATATTATTCCACCTATTTTTCTATATTTACGTCTTAAAATTAAATCACAAAATAAATAATAAAAATATTATTTATAACAATTTGAGAGTTGAGACATGTAATAACTTATATGTAATAAGTTAATTTAATCGATTTTTATTAATAATAAATCACTTAATTATTTGAACATCACACATTTTAAGTTTATATACAATTTAATATTATCATATTACTTATACATAAAATAATTTAATACTATAATATTACTCTGGCTATCGTTTCTCCAATTGTGTAAACTAAGATGGAATAATTTTTTAATATATATTACAAATTTTTGAAGGATAATGGCCTTAATATGGTATTAAATTTTTAAAAGCATTATCCAATTTCAAATAAATGTAAATATTTATGGTATATTAATTATTTTAATTTTAGAAAATTAATATATTATTTATATTATTATAAAATTTCTTATTATCACACGATGATTTAATTTCTTTTTTTATATTCTTTTTTATAAAGATATTCACTATTTTTGTAATCACGCTAAGCCGCGGGACTTCATAGATCAATGATTGCTTATATTTAAAATTGACTTCATGTTGACGCAATTTACCGCACATTAAAAAGAAGTAACATCAATGGACAGTTAAGAAACAGATGAAAGGCAACATACATGATATCTGTTTTTGTTTAATTTAGAAAGAAAAAAAAAATAAGACTTATAATATTTTTGTTTCTTACGTTTTAGGAAACGTGATTTCCCTTCTTACTATTTATGAGTTCCTGAATTAATGTCTTTGTGTTTGGGATAAGATGTCTTTTCATGGATGATTGGTGTTACTTTAGATCTAACTGATTAGGCATATACACCAATTTAGAACGTAGTGTAAAATACTGAGCAAGCGAGAAAATTAAAAGAAAAGAAAAAAAAGGTTGGCCATGTCTATATGTTGGAGAGCTACAATTCAAGTATTGTTGTTGTGGTTGATTTACATGTAAGAAGTATCACAATTCTAAGAAAAGAGTCATAATTTTTATAAATTTTATTATAATATTATTTTTTATTGATGTAAAACATTAGCTCAAAATTTTTTATATGATATTACATGGAGAGTAAATACATCTTACAAGATATAGATTCAAATAAATACCTCAAACCCATATGTAATGTTAGATTTTTTTCATTTTCTCGTTCCTACCTAGATTCTCCTTAGTGTCGTTCTCTCTGCAGTACAATTGTATTCAAATAAATTCTTACATTGCCTCTAAAATCTCTTCTTCTTTTTTCTTCAAAATTATTACTTTATATTCTTAAACTATTTTATTTATATTATATTTTATTGGATTCTTGCCTCTTTTTTTTCATTAATTGACTGAAATTTTGATATTATTATTATGTCAAAGTTCATAGCAACCACGTAAACGTTCATGCATATTTGAGGGAATTTTTTGTAGTTCAAGTGGTAAGATTCTCAATTCTTCCACTAAGAACCCAAATTCGAATCTCACCTGAGTGTATGAATGTGTTTTCTCTTATTAATAAAAAAGAATAAAACTTTAATGTCCTTTAAAAAAAATACATGCATACTTTGAGGACATGTTAGAGGTAGAAATAAAACGTAAACTATAGTGAAATTTATAACAATCATAAGTCCATCCACTAGGAATTGCAAAAAGATCCATTAGATCGAAACTTTATGGATATTTACTCTGTACAATTTATTCTAGATTATATCCGATTAAATTAAATTGGGATAGATTGATTCGTTAATTTGATTGAATTAGATCGATCCAAAACTAAATCTTTTTAAAATTTTAATTTTAGAACTAAAAAAGGTACACATTCATTATATTCCAAAGTCTTACAACTATTTATTTAGAAACATTTATAGTATTATCCTTTTATAATTTTTCAAAAAATGTCACAAATACACTTAATTTTTCAAAAAATGTTAAAGATGCACTTCAATTTTAATATGTACTAGATATATGCTAGATATAATGGTTATTTAATGAAATTTTCGTAATATATTTAAAATTGATGGGTATAAAAGATAAATTTTTAATATATCTTATTTTTAATATTAAATAATAAATTACATTAAACTAATAAAATAAAAATAATCCTTTTTATGACTATATTTTAATTTACATAAACTTATAATTTACTATGTACTTTTTTACTTATTATAAATTTTATTTTTTAAGCATACAAATACAATAAATAAAAATATAATTTTTACTATTCAATAATTTTAAAGGGTATTCCAGCAATTTATAAAAAAATTAAAAAAAGCAAGCAAATAGAAAAGTTCGCACTGTTCTTAACGGAGTTACCTTTCATAATAAATCCAACATTGGTGTCATTAGAGACATTTTTTCAAATGCTAAAGGCATGTGTAAATAAAAGGCAAACATTGAGGGCATTTATGATATTATTCGGTAAATTAACCATCAACAACCATACTGCAATTCTCTCCAGCAGAGACATGGCCTTTTTTTTTTCCCCCTCATTTTTTCTCTTGTTCAATATTTTACAGACCTTTACTATCATATATACCCACTTCTTCAAAAAAATGTTAATGACACGCCGGCAATATACAGAGATAAAGAGGATCATAGGATCCAATAATTCACCGAGAAGAAGGAATAATCCATATCATAATAAGAACCAATTATAGTTAGGGAAAAGGGCTTTTTTTTTTTTTGTCACATTGTTATTGCAAAGAGACTAAAAAGTCAAAATTTAGTTAAATCTACAATAAAATATTATTATTTGATACATTTGATTAATATATTATTATTTAGGTGCGGGTAAAATGAAAATTAAAATTAAAAACAATAAGATAGAGAAAAGGTGACACACTAAAGTGCTGGAGTTGTTGAATGACAAATGATCATTAAAATGAAATCATATGCAAACCACATAATAAATTTAATTAAAAAAATGCTCTAAAATTGAATTAGTCATTCCTCTACCCTTTTCATAAGGTTCACTCATATTTTAAGGTTCTTCTTCCCTTAAAATATGCACTCCTATATAAGGTGTCACGCTATTTATATTTAAACAAAGAAAGAAAGTGCAATTATTTTACATATTTTCTTGGAAAAGGTTTCGTATTTGTTACAATTATCATATTCAAAGGATGGAGCATATGACACCTTACCAAACAGATAATGTGAGAATCAGCCAGGAAACAAGATGCATCTCATATAAACAACTATAATGCGGAGAATTACAACAAATAGGAGTGCTACACTTACCGAACCATAATGGCAAGGTTAAGTCTAACCCCCAAAGCCCAAAGTTTCAATTTGTTCGGTCTTTGCACATGTTCATTAGTCATCACCAACTTGCTGGCTTGCTAACTTCGCCTCATAATTGAGAGTTTGAGACATAAGTTAAACTGAATTAACAACTGTTTAGGACCATTTTCAAAATTGTCCTACTCTCATTGCACGATCAAAAGTTGATTTGGAACCAAAAGTTATCAACTGGTAATCTGCAACACGTTCAGATTTACGAAACAAGACGAATGAGTTAATAAATGAAAAATAATCTTATAGTAGACGGTTAGATGCCTTTCAATTCCCCAACTTTTGAGTAATAATTATTATTATTATTTTTAGTTAAGCCGCCAACTTTTGAGTATGATACTTAAATCTAAATTCTAATCCCTATATAATGTTCTGGCTGCAAATAGCTTCAATGAACAAATAGATACTTTAGAAGTAGAAACCACCAAGGACTAATGGATTATCACACGATTGGCTCTTATCAGCTGTATTTGAAAGGCTTATTGTCAGAGTTGAAAATTCAATATAACATAACTAGTCAAGCATCTATATGTATTGTTGGATGGAACTTAATAGACATGTCCTACGTCATTCAAACATCTTGAAATACATGAGAAGAAAAACTAAGTGCAATATGGATGCTTCAACAGACTTGAAACAAAGATGCATATGCATTAAGATTAAATAGTAATAAATTTCATAAACATAGAAGTCTGGAAGAGATAATAGCCTCTAATTAGTGCAGAACTGAATGTAGTAGTGTAATTCATTAATTTAAAGTCCAAGAAAAAAAAAACAAAGGTTTTTTTATAATGATTTTGATTTATGATTTCTTTTTTCAAATAATTTTTCAATTAGATATGTTTGGTAGTGATATTTGATTTTTGATTTTTGATTTTTGATTTTCACGTTTTAAGAAATCATTACAAAAATATGAGATGATTTATTTATAAATCTTTAACAAGAAGATTTTTGAATATGATTTCTGATTTTTTTCATTTTCACAAAACATTTTTTTATAAAGTAAATCAAGTCTTATGGCTTATACATATTTAATTATTAAAAGAAAATAATCAAAAAAGTCAAATTTGTAAATAATAACCAAAAAATTTCTTTATTTTTTCAAATTAAAAAAAAAAAAACATTACCAAACAACTAGTATGTGATTTTTTATTTTTTTTCCCTTGAAAATCACCGAGTAATAATTTTACGAAAAAAATCAAAAATCATAAAATCAATTATTTAATCTGAAACTGTAAATCATAAATCAAAATCGTTATCAAACGTAGCCTAAAAAATAAGCTTAAGCTTTTGTACTAACAACAATAAACAGCGCTTACTCACCAATGCTTAAGCCGTTCCTGTTATTAGTCTTTCCCGCTCATCTAGTTTTTTTACCTTTATAATGCCAAAGAGAACTTGCAAAGCAAAAAATGCACAAACTGCATATGCTGTAATGGCAGGGACCTTGGGAAGAGAAAAAAATAATGATTACATGGAACATTTTAAATTTCAAAGAAAAATACACTCCAGATATAAAAAATAGCTTACTCGAATGGAATTGACGTACAAAATAGTTGCAAGATTTACTAGACTTCCTGCTGCGACCACCTGTCAAATGTAAAAGAGAAAAACAAAGGATTTAGTCTGTTTTTTTCCTCAGAAAACAATTAAAAGATTGTTTTAAAGACTAGTTCAAAATTGCTCACATGTGTATCATATTTAATAAATTAGTGCCCAACTGGATTTACATGGAAGAAAGGATAACAAATTTCCTACTTCTTTATTTCAATAATATTCATAAATTAATATTTCACAGCTATGCATGAACAAGCTATTGGAGTTAGTGAGCTGATTAGTTAGTTAGTTAGTTACTCTAACTAGTAGTATTAACAGTTCTTGATGCTGAGGATTTTACTTGGTGGCCACGGCTTGTATTTAGTAACAGTTTCACTTGATACAATTCATTTGTTCATTTCAGTTTGTTAGTGAATTGCTCAGTATGGTATTAGAGCTCTAAAAGATCCTTAGGGATCTTTCTTGATCAATCTTGATTTTTTTCCTCTTCTTCAAGCTTTGCCAATGGCAGCCATGAACACGCTATCCTATCGTGATGCTGTTCACTCTCCAATTTCTAATCATACTAAAGATCAAACATGCAACGCTGCATCTCCTGCACTTGCAACTACTTCTGCTTTGTCCAACTTTGACTTGTTGGCTCATAATTTTTCATCTAGTCCTCCTGTTAATGCAAGAATGGCGATCAAACTTGATCATAACAACTATTTGGTGTGGAAAGAACAAATGGAGAGTTTGATCATAGCTTATGGCCTTGAAGAATTTATTGATGGTACATATTGCCTTCTCCTGCTCGTTTTCTTGATTTAGGTCAAATTGTTCTTAATTCTAGATTCACAAAATGGAATCGATTGAACAATATGGTTAAGAGTTGGAACTATGCTTCAGTCTCAAGTGACATGAATTTTGTGATGTCTCGTAGAGTATAGCATATGAACAGTGGCAATCTCTTGCTAAAACTTTTGCTTCTAGTGCTCAACCTCAGATTATTGATCTGAGAAACCATCTACAAACACTGAGAAAGGAAGGTTTGCCTGTGTCTGAGTATGTTTCTAAGATTCGTAAGATATCACATCATCTTGAAGCTATTGGTGAACCTATCTTACAGCATGATCTGGTGATGTATGCCTTAGCTGGTTTGAGTAGCAATTCTGGTTATAATCCATTTGTTGCCTTAGTGAATATGATGAGCATCAAGCCTAATTTCAGTTCTTTTCATAATCAGCTTGAGACATATGAATGTATGATTGTTCAACAATCTGGTGTTGATAAGGATAGTCTTCCATGCTCATGTAGCTTCCACCAAAGGATCTAGTTTCCATTCTAATCTAAGTCTAATTCCACTCGGTCTCGAGGTGACTTTTGGAATTTGCAATCATTCTTAAGGATCTCAATCCTCAATCTTCTGCCTCCAACTCTGCTCCTCGTTTTCATGCCTCCAACAATGCATCTTCCAATACTACTCAAACTAAGAAAGGCACTAGTGAAAGGCATGTGTGCCAAATTTGTAACAAAATTGGCCATCAAGCATCTAGGTGCTTTGTTCTGAGAGATTTTCTGAATAAGACCTATAAGGGAGATAAACTTCCTGCATCTTCACTTGCTACTTACACAAAAAATGCAAAAGGTCACAACTCCCAGGATAATGCATGGATACTTGATACTGGTGCCAACCATCACCTAGGCTCCAATGCCTCTAATGTTCCTCAATCCTCCTTGTACACTGGCAATGAAGGTGTTTCGCTAGGAAATGGCAATGTTCTTCCTATTTAATGTATCAGTCAGGGTGTTTATCTTCCTCACAGCATCCTTGTTTTCTTGCACTTAAAAATATTCTTCATACTCCCCATGCTACCTCTAACTTGTTATCTATTAACAAATTTTGTTTTGATAATGATGTCTTCGTGGAATTTTATTTTGATCTGTTCTTTGTCAAGGAATTTACCACGAGGAGGATTCTCATGCAAGGTTAGGCTAAACGATGTCTTTATCACCTACTTGGTTATGTTAGTGCATTGAATTCCTCTAGTTCTCCTTCAACTCAAGTGGCTTCACTTGGTGAATGGCACTCTTGGCTTGGCCACCCTTCTTTTTCTACTGTTTCTAGTGTTGTCAATAAGCATGATTTAGATGTTTCTTGTACAAAGGACAGGTTGTTCTGTGAACACTGTCAAACTTCCAAATCTCACAAGTTACCCTCCTCAACTAGGAATGAGAAGAGTACATCTACGTTTTCTTTGTTGTTTCTTGATCTTTGTTTGTTTTTCAACTATATCGTGTAATGGTGATTGATATTTTCTATCCATTGTAGATGATTTTAATCATTTTAAATGGTTGTTTTGTCTCAAAACTAAAGATCAAACTCTATCTGTTTTTTCTATCCTTATCACAATGGTTAAGGTTCAATTCAATTTAGTTGTCAAAAGCATCCAAACAAATTCAGGTGGTGAGTTCATTGTCTTTAAATCTTTTGTTCAACAATGTGGTATAGCTCAAAGGTTCTATTGTCCTCGTAGCTTTGAACAAAATGGATTAGTAGAGAGTATGCATCATCGCATTGTAGAAAAGGGTCTAGCAATGTTGCACCAAGCTTCCATGCCTGTACATGATTGGCCCTATGCAATGGCCACTTTTGTCTATCTAATAAATAAACTTCCTTTCAGAGTCTTAAATGGATTTTCACCTTATGAGTTAGTCTTTGGAAAGGCTCCTAAGTATGATACACTAAGGACATTTGGTGTTCAGTGTTTTCCTTGCCTTCGAGCATACTGTCAAAACAAGTTGCAACCTCGTTTTGTGTCTGCATTTTCAAAGGATATGCTGCTCAACAGAGTGGATATCTTTGTTTAAATCCATCTACTGGTCGTGTTTAGGGGTGTCTACGGTCCAATTTGGTCTAATTTATAGTAAAAAAAAATTAACTAAATTGGACCATTTATATTGCTTTAACCAAACCGAACTGGCCCGTTTAGCTAATAAGAATGTTGTAACCGAACAATCCAGTCCAGATTCAGTTTAATTAATGGTTTTCAAACTTGATTATATACAAGTTGTGTCCAGCTCTAATTGTAAATTTAATATACTTGTTGTCCATAAAGATGGCAACTAATTAAATATTGTAATCTCAATCACATAAGTATAAACTTCTAAATTATTCACTCAAACAATCATTATTCAATTACACAAACATTCATAAATAAGTAATAAATAAATAAACACTCATGTGTTATAATCATATGACATGTACAGATTAGAAGACTTAAAATTTACAATCATAAATTATTCAATATGTTGTCCATAAAGATGGCAGTTAATCAAATATTGTAATTTAAATCACACAAACATTATTTAAAACTTTGAAATTATTCACTCACACAAACATTCATAAATAAATGAACACTGATGTGTTATAATCTTATGATATGTACGATTAGAAAACTCAATGTTTACGATCATAAATTCATAATCATTTCAAAACATCCAAACATGATGACTTTGCAGTTTGCATTATTATTCGTTACATTTGATAAACAAAATAATAAAAGAAATCACAATCAACCTCAAGGGACTAAACATAAATTCTAAACATTAACTGAACACTCAAGTGTAATTTATATAATTTAATATAGATAACAAATGCACAGTTTTTTTGGGCAAAGAAGTGGAGTTTACTTCCTTCCATGGACGATGATGGTAGCTGATGTTAGAGCTAGCGAGGTTGGCGACTTGTTGAGGAGATGGGGACACTGGTGGCTGGTGCAAGTGATGGCGACGCTGGAGGTTGGTGTGAGAGCTAGGATGGTTTAGTAGCGACTCGCGAGGCAACGTCAGCTGCTAGAGGAGGCGAGACAACGAGGCTACGATGGAGGAGGCAACGCAGTGTAAGAGGCGACAGTGCTGTGATGGAGGCAGCTCTTTTTCGATTTAGGGTTTATAATTTTTTGTTCAGCTTAGGGGCAAACAGAGAAGTTGTTTCTGAATTCTGATACTCTTAAAGACTTAAATCATTTTTTTTTCATAATATATTATATAACGTATAATATTCTTAAATCAAAATTATAATATATAAGTTATTATTTTTAAAAAAATAATAATATAATATATTTTTAAAAATAATTTTTAATGAATTATTTATAACGGTCCGGTTCGACTGGTTTAAAAACTTACAAAATCAGACTGGATCGTTTCACTAACAGTTTGAGTTAATTTTAACCAAATCGAACCATATGTTTTATAAAACTGTCAAATTCGGTCCAATTTTTCGATTTTAATTGATTTTGTCCTATTTTTGGACACCCCTAGTCATGTCTGTTAGTAGACATGTCATCTTTAATGAACATGTCTATCCTTTTGCTCAGTCCTCAGTTGATCAATCCTCTTCTACATGTCTATCCTTACCTTTTTCCTAATTCCTAGCTTTATTCCACTTGTCTCTAACACTCCTTTTGATCCATCGCCTCCTCTACCTGTTGCTTCTTGTTCATCAAGTCCTTTAGCTTCTGCACCTACTCCTTTGCTTGCATCTAGTGCTTCATTATCACTTACTTCACCTCCACCTATCAACAATCATCCTATGGTTACTAGGAATAAGGCTGGCATGCAAAAACCAAAGGCCTATACTACTACTGGTATCCTAAAGGCTCCTAAATCCTGGAAATCTGCTATAAAGATTCAAGAATAGTATGCTTCCATGCAAAAGGAGGATGATGCATTAGTAAAGAATGGAACTTAGGAGTTGGTTCCACTACCCTTTGGCCAAAAGGCTAATGGTTGTAAGGGGATATTTCGAGTGAAATTGCTCAATTCAGGGTTACTTGATACCTATAAGACCATATTGGTGGCTCTTGGTTATTTGCAAGAAGGTGTGGACTTCTATGAAACTTTCAGCCTTGTCATCAAGTCTACAACTATCAGAGTTGTGCTCAATTTAGCTTTAAATTTTGGTTGGCAATTGAGGCAAATTGATGTCAACAATGCCTTCTTTAATGGTGATTTAGAGGAGGTTGTTTAAATGAGACAACCAGTTGGTTTTAAACAGGGTGGGGGATTGGTCTTAAACAAGCTCCACGTGCTTGGTACCAGAAGTTAAATACATTTCTTCTTTCCTGTGGTTTTTATCATTCTAAGTCTAATGTCAGCTTGTTTATCAAAGTGCATCAGTCTCATGTGCTTTTGGTTCTGGTCTATATTGATGATATAATCATCATAGGAAACCTTTTCCCCGAGATTAAGACACTTGATCATTGTTTGAATGCCACCTTCTCACTCAAAGACTTGGGCTGACTTGACTTTTTCCTTTGTATTGAGGTTACTCAAGGTTTGGGATTCATCTCAGTCAACAAAAGTATGCTCGAGATCTTATCACTAAGTATGGTATACAAGATAGCAAACATGTGAGTACTCCTATGATTTCAGGAAAGCTTATCAACAAATTTGATGCAGTTGTTTTGGAGGATCCTCGTGAGCATAGAAGTTTTGTTGAGGCTTTACAGTATTTCACTCTCACAAGGTCTGAATCTCATTTGCTATCAATAAGTTGTGTTAGTTTAGCATTTCACTCTCACAAGGCCTAAAATTTCATTTGCTATCAATAAGTTGTGTCAATTCATGTCTCAACCCATTGTCATTAGCTTGCAGTCAAACGTCTCCCAAATTATGTGAATGATACTCTCAGCCATTGTTTGCTTATGACACCCTCTTCTACACTTGATCTTGTGGCTTTCAGTGATGTTGATTAGGAAAAGTCGCTAAAAGAGCACAAGTGCATACTGCATTTTCTTTGGGGATAATTTGGTTTCCTGGAATTGTGCTAAATAAAAGGTGGTGTCTCGGTCCTCTACTGAGTCTGAATATCGTACTTTGGCATATGCCACCACTGAGTTTTATGGTTACAGTTTCTTCTCTCTGACCTGTTTTTGGTTATGCCTTCCAAGCCAGTGCTCTTGTGTGACAATCTGAGTACCCAATTTTTCACTCATAATTAGGGATGGGCATTTTATCTGCGGGTTCGGATAACCGCAGTTAACCGATCCGTTGGAACGGTTAATATCCGTTAAAATCGAGGGGGGGGGACAAGGACGGATATTACCCGAATATAAATTGTTGGGGACGGTTATACCTAAAACCGTACCCACCCGTACCCGAAATATATTTTGTAAATTTAATTTAAATATATATATCAATTTATTCATAAAACTTTAAAATATTACAGGGGGTGGGGGGGGACTCGAACCTGGGGTATTATCACCAACCACCTTGTCATATCCACCAGACCACTTTTGTTTAATGTCTATTATATGATTTAAATATATTTGTATACTAAAATTTGTTATTAGTGAAATACATAGAAAATATGTTATAACCCTAAATCATTTTCACTTCTTACTATTTTTTCCAATCTCCACTTTACAAGTCCTGCTCGCAGCGCGATCGTCTTCTCCGAAAACTTCTGCCTCTCCGCTAGATCTCCAACTCGCACTCGCGGCGCGATCGTCTTCTCTGAAATCGAGAGTGTCTGCCTCTCCACCTCTCCCACATTGGCACACGGCCTCAACGCTGTCTGCCTCTCCCACGACACACGGACACACCAACAACGGCGCCATTCCCCACACTCTCTCACCATTCCCCGTTCGCCATTTCCCATTCTCCATCCCTTTTGTAATATTTTGATTTTGTTGTTCGGGTTATTAACTTCTTGTTTCAAATTATTTCTTATTTACATTTCACGATTCTTGCTAATTAAATAAAACTGTTGTCTATTACGCTGAGATGAATTAGATGATGATTTCTAGGGTGAGATGGAATACTAGTAATAGTAGTAGTGCTACTGCTACTGCTACTGCTACTGTTACTGTTACTGCTACTACTTCTTGTGGGAATTGGACAACGTCGTTTGCCAATGAAGCTATGGCTTCTTATTGGCAGCTGGAAGATTGTTCTGAGGCTCCACCACAACCATTCATGGCATGCCTATTATAACGTCTTTGTTGTGCGGTTGGTGTACTCTATTTATGCTTATGAACTTAGTTTATACTACATTTATGCCTCCCTGATCCGATCCTTTTAGTTTATAGTGTGTTTTAATTAATTGTTTACTTAAATGTTATTGAATTAACTCATTAATCTATAAACTTCTCCATTTTAAGCCTATTAAATATCACATAATTTTTTTAATAGTTAGCTAGCTATATCTGACAAATTTTATGCAAATTAAAGAATGGAAGGAAGCTGCAAAAGCTCACACAAATATATGCTGTTTTTTTTTCGGATATGGGTCGGTTTTTTTGTTATATCCGTCCCCGCCCGATCCCCGTTCGGTTATAACCGTATCCGAACTGGAGCAGTTTTCGGACAATTTCGATTATACAGTTAATTGTTCGATTTCGGGGACGGATATGGCAAAAACCGTCCCCACCCGTCCCCATGCCCATCCCTACTCATAATTCTATTCTTAATGCTAGGACCAAACATATCGAGCTTGATCATCATTTCTTACGTGATCTTGTTATCAAAAGGCATCTTCATGTAGCACAATCAGCTTGCTGATCTCCTCACCAAGCCTCTTGGCACAGTTCAATTTCAAGTTTTACGAGCCAAATTGTTGATGTTGCCACGCCCGTCAATTTGAGGGGGGCTATTAGAGTTACTGAACTGATTAGTTAGTTACTCTAACTAGTAGTGCTAACAGTTCTTGATGCTTAGGATTTTACTTGGTGGCCACGGCTTGTATAAATACATCACTCTTGTAACAGTTTCACTTAATGCAATTCATTTGTTCATTTCAGTTTGTTTGTGAATTACACAGTACAAGCAAGTTATGCACACACTTGAAAGAAACATTCTACATAGATTCATTTGACATATTTGTTTGTTTTTTTTGTTGGTTTCCAATAATCTCTTAGATCAACAAATTCTTCCTCCAGATAAAGCATAACATCCTAAGAACTATTTCTGGGGACATTTATATCATATACGGAAACATATAGGAAACATATTCCTTAGCGATGATGTGATGTGTACTCCAATTAGATTATAGGTCCAGTTAAACTCACACTTCCTATGGTCTTCTGAACAACTGCAACGCGCTGAAAGGCTCTCTCAGATTCCAAAGTTCGAACTCTAAGCTTCAGGTCACCTTGCTCCTATAGGTATGGAAAATACAGAAAGGACGTTATTCTTGAATTGAAGAATTAACAAAAGAAACGAATTTTTGAAACACTGTTACTGTAGGCACATTAAGAAAAGCTCAAAACAGACTTTTTATTTTCAAATAGCAAAGAATCTAGAATCAATACCAATCTTTGGATTATTTCAGCAAGCTTTTCAACTCTGTCAGCTTGTCGAAATAAGTTATAAAATGCTTGAGACTGTCTTTCCCATCTCTTTCTGAAATCCTATAACATTTAAAAGATGAAGGTAAGAAACTTTATCTTGAAATTATATCAGATAACATTCAAAAAAAATTTACAGGAATAATTTGCCTGGAGTATAACTTCAACTCCAACTTCTCGAAACCGAAGCAACTCAAGTGCATAGCTAGAAGAAAGCAACATTCATGACTCGTCAGTTATATGGGATTACATCTTGAATATCAGATTTATATGCAAAAAGATCACAAAAATATTTTTAAGTAAAGGCCACACTCACGGTTTGGCAATCTCGGTAATATCAAATAGAGGATCAAGGCCCTTTCCGATGCCATCTAATACTGCACATGGGGATTTCCATTTCAGGGTTAATGTCTAAATACAGAATATATGTTTCAATAACACCATCTCTTGTTATGTTACCTGAAAATGCTCTAACAACAAAAGTGAACGTAGCTGGAAAACGAAAAGGTTGATCTGCTGCAATGGCCAACAAATCTTCACCTGTAATGAGAATGCCAATTAAAAGTAAGAAGCTTCTTATAATTATAGAAGGGTGAGGTGTCTTACATTAGATCATTTGTAAAGGATAAGGGTCATTTTAGTCTATAACTCTTCAATAGGCACTTTAGTCCCCTCTTTTTTTTTTTAAGTTGGGTAGGTTTAGTTCATTAACTTTTACATATAGTCAATTTAGTCCAATCTTTTAAAAAATGTTAATTTTTCAAGAGTAAAATTGGATTTATCATAAAATAAAAATAAAAACCAAAAAATCCTCTCTTAAAAAAATATCATTTTCTCCCTCATCTTGTCTCAGTTTCTCTTCTCTTAGTCTGTCTCTCCTCTTAGGCTCACTTTGTCCTCTCGGTTACTTTCATCTCATTTTATTTATGTACTTCTAATTCATTTATATAAGTATTTCAAACTTTATTTTTAACCGTAAAAGTCGTTTAAATTTACAAAATTAGATGAAAAAAATTAGTATTTATTCAATGAAGATAAATAGAAATACCTATATGAGGGAGACCAAGAGAGACTCAAATAAGAGATAATATTTTTTGTTTGGAAACAAAGATGGTAAGATAGTACATTGTTTTAGATTTTTAATATTATATTTAGGAGTATTATAAAAAAAAAAAAAATTAGTTATAGGTAACTCCAATTTCACTCTTGAAAAAAATATCATTTTAAGAAAAAAATTAAACTAGATTGACTCCATCTAATAATTATTGGACTATAGTAACCCTAGTCCCCATTTTTATAGTTTAGTCTCTAAAATTAAGAGCTATCATTTAATCCCCTACCAATAGAAAAAAATATCAATTAAAAACAACTTATATTATTTTCATAATTTTTTATTAACATGCGATTAAAATATGAATCTTTAACAAGAATAAAAGTAAAATTTATATGAAATTATTTAAGAAAAAATCAACAATAATAATATAAAAAAAAAGTTATTTAAATATATATTTTAATTTTTAATAAAAATTAAAAATCAATCAAACATTAAAATAAAACAATGGCAATTAACAAATTTTTTTTAAATTTTTTAATTTTAATTTTTACTTTACCATTATCAAATACTCATGATTTAATTGCGTTAAATCACTTCACAGAAAAATAATAATATTTTAATAAAAAAATCATTAAATAATATTATTTGTCCGTAATTGACTTATTTTTCTATTATTAAGAAGCTAAATAACATCATTTATAATTTAAGAGACTAAACAACACAAATAATCTAGTATAAGGAACTTCTATGGCACTTTTCTCATTATAAAAAACGATGTGAATAACCTAAAGAAAAATCCAGTTATCTATAGCAGAAACTTTGCCCCGACAAATGAAATGATGTTCAGGTTCAGATGTACAATAGAGCTAATCATAATTTGTCAGACTTCAAACCCCAACCTTATATTGTTGAAAAGGGTGTTAAAATTTATGGACCGAAGGCCATCAGTAGCACTAGCCCTTCCCTATAATAATCCCCAACCAGCTAATCTAAAAAGAAGAGGAACAAAAATAAAAATACAACCAGCTATTTCTTAGGTTTGAACCTAGAGATATAAATTGAGATAAAATGTTAATGGGACTCATAAAACAACACATAAATTTCTATAACCATCTCATCTTATCTTACTTAATTTTGTATAAGATAGTACTAAATGAAATATCTCATTTATCCTAAATAGACCTAAACGAGACAAGTAAAATATATAAAATAATTGAAAATGACAGATCATTATGTTTGAAGCTATGTATATTAATGTTATAATCTAAATGAGATGGGATAATATTTAAAATAGACGAGGCAATATTGTACTATGAGCCCATTAGGAACACTAAATGAAACATGAGATGAAATGGTACAACCCATTTTACCTCTCTATTTGAACCCATAACACTGAACTCTTGGCATTATGCAAGAATGTTGTAGGTACATTAGGCAATTGGCTACATACTCTACTTTTGCTCGCATTAATTACACAAACGAGTAAGAGAAATCCAATACGCTTCGAAACATAAAATTGTAGGGTTTCTTAAATGATTTGGTGAGGGTGGCCTAGCTCTCCAACACTTCAAAATCCAGTCTCATTTCTCCATCAACGTTCTCATTTTCATATTTAGAAAACCGGGCCAACATCTTAGGTGATATGTCTTATAGAAAAGAGGGAGAAAATGTAACAAAAATTCGAGTTTTTTGGAAAATGGCTCAGCTAGAGAGAAGGTGGTAGGTTTGCTTATAAGGATCTAAATAAAAATCTTGACACATACATAAGTACTTCTTTTCAAAAGCAAACCAAAACTCTAATACCAAATATTATTCACAACTTTAAGCAGATCAGATAAGCATGTCCATAATCCACCTCGTACAATACAAGACTAACCAAATATTTGCTAGACTACGTGTGAAACTTACCGATAGCCGCCAGACGTTGCTTCTTTTTCATTATCCTATCCTCTTTACTCGATGGTTTCTTAAATCCTAGTTCTGCTGATGCAATTTCTTGCTCTTTTCTTTGAGCAGAAAGACGCTCTTCAAAACTGCAAATGTCAGTTGATAAATTTTCAAGTCAGTAACAAAGAATTTAAGTACTGATTTTAACTTATTCTTAATCAGTAAGTTGGAGTACACAGCAGTACCTGATTCTAACTTTAAAGTCAATGGCCACAGTCAACAAGCTACAAGCTATAACTATATTGAACTATCCATAAATTAATGACTAGTCATATACCACAAAGATCAGATCCTACTACATGCATAATTAAAGTCAATGGCCACAGTCAACAAGCTATAACTATATTGAACTATCCATAAATTAATGACTAGTCATATACCACAAAGATCAGATCCTACTACATGCATAATTGAGAAGAATGAATTTCAGAGTACATTTCCTGACCAATGGAAACTAGGACAGCAAATAGATTTAAATTACAAAATCAGATAAGGCCCAACAACTTTTATCCAGTAGGATTCTCAGAAAGACATTTGTTGGCTTCTGTAGCAATGAGAAATTAATTTACACATAAATGTAAAATTGGGAATCCATAATAAATTTTCACTTTAAGCACCTATTAAGAAAGAACTGTGTCGTTCGTCTTACAGCTGTCAAATCTCCAGTAGGCACAAGAACACCCATTTGAATCATTGCTTCAAGCACCTGTACTTGAGCAAAGATATTCATTTATGTTTATAATTACCTCACAGGGAACACACCACTTACTTTAAGCAACTGTACTTCAAGAGACCTACCATATGACATTTGACTATTGTTCCAAGAAACAATTACCTTATCAGGATCCTTCTCGTAAACTCCATAAAAAGTTTCCAGTAAACCCTCTCTAATGTTTGGACTGATACTGCAAGGTATTTAAAGAAAATACACGTTTCAAAGGGAAGTACTTTAGAAAACTTGAAATATTATTCATTGTTGGATTTGACACAGACTGCCAGCATAAAGGCACTAGATATACCTTCCCATCATTCCAAAATCATAAAAGATCAATCTTCCACCATTAAAATCATCAACAGCAATATTTCCAGGATGCTGCATAATGATTAAAGGAAAAGCCAGTTTAAATTGAAGGGACGAAACAATCATAAGGACTCCTACATTGTTTAAATAAGAAACAAACTGAAAGAATCAGCTACAACATGAAACATGGATGTTATAAATTTGAGGAGGGCTGTGAGAAGAAAACCATTAATGGGTTTTCCCTACTAACTATAGGACTAGTACGGCTGATTATGTTTAATCAGAGAAAGAGGACAGAAAAATAAAATAAAAAATATTCAGGAAGTGCTCCATTTCAACAGCAATTAGGAATAACTTACAAGGGTGATAAAATTTTCACCACAATAATCTATAGTTTCCTTCTCCATAGATTTCTATCATTATCACAAAGTTAATATTTGTAGGAAACTCAAGCTGATAACTATCATATTAATTGCTCTATTGTTCAGTGTTTCTTTTACCTGCATAAAAATTAAAGCTAAAAACCAGAGAACTGAACTGCGAGTCAAAAATTCCACTTGCTATAATAGTATGACTCTGGACATGTTTGTGATAGTAGCAAATTAACAACCATAGCCACCAATAACATACTCATAAAAATAAAAATAAAAAGGTTAATCATACTGGCATGTTAATTCCATAAGATTACTTCAGGTAATGAAACCGAACTAACATAGAATAAATGACATGATCATTCTGAAAATAATCCACAGACTACAATTAAGGAGAACTCACAGGATCAGCATGGAAAAAACCATGAGAAAGAATTTGCTCCAAGTAAGATTCAACAGCATATCGACCCAATCTGCAGAACAATGAATTATGAAAATGCTTCATTTGGAAAAACCAAAAACATAGGAGTTGAGCATCACTTATAAGTCTGGGTACGACAAGCATAAATTAATGACAACCATGTTCACCTCTTTCGGTCAACACCCAACTGATCTAAAGCTTGTATCTTATTTATCTTAATCCCTGGGACATACTCCATAGTCAGAACCTGTAGTGGAAAAATAGTTACATTAGTAGTACTTCAATTTGGAAAGAAGAGTTGAAAGTGTACAATATTTTCTTTTTGAAGTCACATGTTAACAGATGTACTAAACCTGTGGAGTAGTGTAATCCAAAAAAATTTCAGGGACTTTAACGTAATCCATGTTCTTAAAGTTACTTGCGAATAGTTCTGCATTGGCAGCTTCCTTGGTGTAATCAATCTCCTGAAAATAATTATTACGATTACGGATAATTTAAATAGAAATAGCTGAGAAAGAGAATCGTCTCATAAGGGGAAGAAAAGAGAAAAAAAGAAAAAGAAAAAAATAAAGGCAAGTTGTTGAACTTAATGGAGTAAGGCCCATATGTTATTTCCTGTATGGTACTTGGAGGCAGAAAAGTCTAAAAAGTCGACTATAACTTTATCAAACAAATGTGGAGACATTTTGCATAATCTTTAATGACAGGAGCTCCCAGTAAATTTGGGTAAATCACTACCTGATATAAGACAGAGGCACACTCATCATATATAGCCACCCAATCCCTCTTTGCACCATCTGATTTTGGGTCCACCTTTTGAAGATATTCTGCAATGACCTGGTTCAAAACCGCCACATAATATAATTCAGCAAGGAGTACTCTGTCTTGGAAATATTTTATTTTGGCACACCAATTAAAGCTGACTGCATGGTAAAGTTAAGTGAAAGCCCAAAAATGCAGTGATTGAGTAAACCATGATTATCTTTTCAGCTATCAAGCACCAAAGTGCGTACTATATAGTTTAAGTATATATAGTACTATGGTACTAACCCTTAGATTTTTAAGATCAATATCAAAAAGACCCTTCAGACCTGGCCTCTGCACTTTAATAACAACTTCTCGTCCCTTCAATCTTGCACGGTGAACTTGACCTGTATATTAAGAAAAGCAAAATAATCTGACATAATATTATTTTGCTTTGAGAACAAAACTAAATTAAAACAGACAAATAGATTTATTTTCTTTTTATATGCAGAAGAAGAAAAGGATTTTGTAGAATAAATTTTATTGTCAGCAAGCATCTTAAGCGACATAAATAAATACAATAAATTCAGAATTACCAAGACTAGCAGCAGCTATTGGTTCATAGTCAAACCGATCAAAGATGTCACCTGATGGTGCTCCAAGCTCTTCCTCAACAATAGATACAGCTGTCTCTGATGGGAAAGGTGGAACTTGATCCTGATAATAAAACAACAGCGTTATTGGTGCGGATATATTTAAAGAAAGGACCCAAGGAACTGTAACTGTTAAATTAGAACAACAAAAACAAAAAAGAATAATGAATACAATGCTAAGCATCATTGCTGCAGATCTCATAGTTCAAAATACTGATGACCACTTCAGCAAGCAAAATTTATGTCATAGCTCAGAATCACATATAGAATGCTAAGCAACTTCAGTATCCAACCTGAAGTTCAGATAACTGATCAACGTACTCCTGTGGAAGAATATCCACCCTCGTGGAGAACTGCTGGCCAATTTTTATGAATGTTGGGCCTAATCTTAAAATATTTTCCTTTAGCCATTTAGCAAGTGCCTTCCGCCTCAGAACTTTCTTCTCCTCTGTCATCCCACCTGCATAATTTATACTACTATTATTAGATGCATGGCAACTATAAAATTTATGAGTGTTGGAAATTTTCGTGAATAAAATATTTTATTGCAATCTAGTTTATAGGTTCATTATCAACTCTCTCAAGCAAAACTCGAGCTCTAGATAGTTATACTTCAGATATATATTTTATAACTATCACACATAACTTGCATCATGCACTCATTAGCACATGTTTACAACATTTAGAATTATTTATTAGTGCTAAATTTATTGTTGATCGATCGAGCTCGAAATTTTTATTTGTGAAATATTTAATTAAACTCGATTCAACTTGTGAAATTACCTCATTATTTTCTTTAATATGTTTTAATATTTTTATGATGTATCCAAAACTTATTAGACTTTTAGTGGATTTTTGGTAAGTAAGCCCAAATAGATTTACCCTACTGCTACTAGGTTATATATATACACACACATACGCATTAGGAGCAAAGGGGTGTGCTGCCGAATAAAGGGGAAAAAAAAATAACCATTGCCACCACTGTTATTGCTTCGTTTTTAATAAAACCATCAAGCTTGTTTTGGGTTTTGATAATTGTCACCATCAGATATCCTTTTCCCATGCCTTGCTCTCCATGTGCAGAAGAACATTGTTGAGTTATCCTCAAATCTACAGATTATGTGGTCAACGAAAATAAAAAAAGAGAATATAGCTGAGTGTCATAAGACTCATAACATATATCAAACCCGTAATAATTCATCTTATCAATCGGTGGTCAACAAAAATAAAAGAGGACGGGGGGCTATTCAGCAACTGTGGGTATTCAAATAAGGAATTAATTTGTGATCAGATTTGTTTTACTAGTGTCAAATTTTTAGCCATTCTATTTCAGACTTTTTATGTTCATATTGCAACTTATTAATTAGGTCATTTTGTTCATGCATCAAATGATCTTGAATATGATATTGAGTATTTGATTTACTTATTAAGATTTAAAGAAGCTATTTGTATTAAATCAGTTCTTAATATTTTTGTTCTAAAATTACTAGTGGATTTGGGTTTTAACTCATTATATATTTTAAATCTGCTAGTTAAGAATTATTCATTATTAAATCTATATAGAACAACACAGGCACTTGTATTTTTGTGGTAATCTTTTTGCAGGTTGTTTCGTGGATAGATTCAGTAATTCATGTGACTCGAATTTATTAGAACATCAATTCAGATCCATTCGCACCAACCTTGTGAAAATTGTAAAGATAGAGCAGGGGCTCGTAAGTAAAGTACATTAGGTCTTTATTTATAAAGGATAGTCTAAGACATGGCTTTGTACTTGAATATTGAATTTTTATAGTGGATAGATTAGGTGGACCGATAGTTTTTCTCTTAAGTCATTGCTATGACTTAGGTTGTTTCCACCTAAAAATCTCGTGTGTTATTTTTTAGTTTCGCACTTTATTTTTACACGAAATTACATGTCTAGCTATTGTGTTTGGGTTACACAATTAAAATTTGATCAAATAAAAAATAACTTATTCACCTCCTTCTAGGTTCATTTGATCCGTAACTTAGAACTCTCAACAGCAAAAAAAAAAAAAATAGAACTAGCATTTAGCAAAAGAACGGAAAAAGAACAAGAAACAGAAACAACATTGAATTATTAGTATATGGTCAAGAACCGTTTGAACCAAGGATTTTAAACTTTATAGTATCGAGTTATCATCCATTGAAACATTCATTACCTCGGTAGGTGAACTTTTGATTATCCAACCAAGCCTTAACAATGAATTTTAGAACAAATCCCCATATTTCTAATGTCCTCTGGATTGTTGAGTAAGTTTTAAATCTACTCCAGCGGCCACCGGGCGGTGCAGAAACCTGCAATACCCAATTATTGCAACCATAACATGGCATCTCAAAACAAATAAAAAAGCACACATGATATGCTACAGGAAATGATGCTTAAAAGTAAATTTAACCTAGAAAATACGAAGTTATTACATCAAGAAAAACTGATGCATATCTCCTGAAGGTTTTATGTTAAATATGACTCCACAATACAGTTTGTAGAAGATGAAAGTAGCATCCATTGGTCATAAAAAAGGGAAAATAAGATTATAAAAGGCAATAATCTACTACAAGAATGTAAAATATCCCAATTATGTTTTGTAACAGTAGGTATAGCCTGTTTAGTATCTACATTCTCTTATGATTGTTTAACTCTTCAAATAAACAGAGACCTTTCCAGTTCCCACCCCTAAATTACGTGCTACTGACTGAACAAAGGATTTTTGTATATGTACTGTGGGAAGCTAATGAACCAAATTCTAATCTTTCCACCTTCTTAAAGGCCTATACCCATATAAAGGAAATTCTATAGTTGGTCCAAAGCCACAGAAGCATATACTGATAATTTTAACAGTCACAATGAGATATTAATGAAAAAGGGGAATATGATAGTGGTGGAATAGTCTAAACATACATCAAGTGTATAATTTCAGATGCGTTAACACCATGGCTTGCTCAAACTCTAATTATAACTCATTACATAGCATACTCGTGAAGCATCATTTCTATAATTAGAAGTCATTCATGAAGACAATGTATACTTAACCTTTTTCCCGCATGACAATTTGAGGCCGCATTTTTAGCAGGAATTAGAAAACTGAAAGTTCGCATCTTTTTGATGAATTGAGTTAAAATTTCAGAAAGCAACATGAAATGTCAGACACAGCTGTTCAAGAACATTCCAATTCCATGAAACCAAAAATTCGAAAAGAACAAAAGTAATTCATACAAAAACCATTCACATCAGAAAACAATACCTCAACTTGTTCTCTGCCACTTTTAAACCAAGCCTCTTCTTTGCCAATTTCTTCTACCCGCTTCTTTCTATTTTCCTCTTTGAACTCCAAACCCTTAATCTCATCCAAAATTTCGGCCGCCACTCCATTCCCACTGGCATAATTGACCAAACTCCCATTACTCGAACCATTGACACTCTCTATAACTCCACCATTCGTATACCTATTCACCGACCCATTGTAGGTATAATCACCTCCACTAGTGCTAGCAACTGCATTACCACTCAATCCCACTCCATTTACTTCCTTGATGAACTCTCTCCCCCTCTCTTCAACTACCACACCTTCTTCTTTCACCGCCCTAATCCGCGTTCGAAGAGAAAGTAAATCAGGACGACAATTTCTAGAAGGAGAAAATCTAGAGAGAAAATCTCTAGAAATAGAGATGCGTCGTCTGAGTGTAATTTGGGAGGAGAGAAAGGTAAGGTCCGGAATAGGTAAAGAAGAAGCCATTAATAGAAAAGATGATGATCTTGATCAAACTGTAACCCAAATTTTCATGGCCCGATTGTGTGAGAGAGAGTGTGAGTATGGACGGTTATGGTGCTAGAGCGAAATGGAGAAGGAGACAGGAGGTAAGGGGTGGCCGTTGAAAAGACACGTGACATACTTGAGATTAGTGTTGAGAGAATGGTGAGCTCTCATTGGTGGAGTCAGTCTAATGGACTGGTTGTCCTCAGACCACAAAATTGTTTTGGTTTGGCGTTGGCTATGGAATTGCCTTGAGCAATTTCATATATAATATTGTTATAATTGTAAATAATGTGTTGGTTTTTATTAAATATATTGTTTAAATTGAATTATATTTATTAATAATATTATATTATATTATTTATAATTTATTATAAATTTATAATAAATAGAAATTTTTATTGTCTTTTAATTTATTTGTAATTTCTTTCATTGGAGCATACATAATTGAAATAAATAATTATTTAACTTACTAAATTTTGGTTATTTTATACATTAAAATTTAACTTAATGGTAAAAATTATCACCAATAATAAATCCATAAATATTTATATCAGATTATTAATAATTAAAAATAAATATGTATAATCATATTAAATCCATAGCAACTAATTAAATTTTACAATATAGTGATTTGTCTTTCAAATTTCTACTTTTTTTAAAAGAATTATTCAGCTTTATTTTTGGTATCTTTCTGACAATAAGATATCAAATAAATTGGAACTAAACGTATGACTTAAAAACTATAATTTCTATATATAAATAATAATTGTATTTTTATTTTAATTGTATTTTTATTTTAACTCATCATAAAAATAAAAATAAATCTTAAATTTTTACATATTAGAGGCTCACATTCGAGTATTTTTCTTAAATAACTTGTTTTAAGGTAAATATTATCTTTTTTTTAAACTAGCAATTTAACCCTCAAAATTCACAATTTTATATACATAATAAGAAAATATTTTACCAAAATATCTCTTATTCTTCATCTATGAAATCTTTAATCTTATTGAAGCTTTAATGACTCTATCAGTAACCTCACTAGAGCTCCAATAATTTTGCCAATAACTTTACTAGAGCTTCGAGGACTTCATCAAATGAGTATATAATATATTACATACTAGGACCGAGAGATATGTAATATGTTACATATAATGACATACTAGTATTTAACAATATTACATATAATGACTAAGAGATATATAATATATTATATATAATGACAAAAATATACGTAATATATAATATATAAAAATAAAGATATATATAATTTGTTACCTTAAAAAAAAATGTATAGATATGAATAAATTTCATCATTAACTATTAATATCAAAAACCAACATCATAAATCTTTGTGCCTTACAACATCGTTCTTTTCCAAAACACAAACCCAGTAGAAAGGAAAACACAAATTAAACACCATAAAAGCAAATGCCTTGTTCACAGAACAGTAAATAAACTCACCAGCTTCTTTGGAGTTATCCTGTAATAATTAACGTTTCTTCTTTATCATCCCAAGAGATATTGAAAGTTCAACACTGTTGGCTTTTTTTTCAATTTTTTCTTTAATAATTTCACTTTATGGCTAAATTGGTGCTTTTGGTTGAATACCCAGAAACATATGATTGAAAAGTTTCGAGCGTTAAACTCAAAAATGGCAAAGAGAAATTCAAACTACCATTTTTGTGTTTTTCACCAACGAGGTATTTAGAATTATAAAAAGCTTTGGATGGTACGGAAGCAAATTTATCATAAGTTTCATCGTCGTTAGCAAATTCACAGAGACACCATTGATGACCTTGAGGCTGTTAGCTACTACTACCTATTTATCTTCTTTCCAACACAGTCTTCCTCTATTGCCCTCTAGGTAGCCCCTACCTCCGAGAAGACCAACTGAGAAGATAGAGCGACATCGGATTCGAGAGTAAAAATCGACATTGGGTGTATGAGTGGAGAAAGTAATTTAAATCAATAAAATGGTCCAAGGGGTAAAATCATAATCTCCTTATGTGAAAAAGAAGCCGTAGTGTGAATTAAGAAAAAAGGAATGAACGACTTAAAATCATGTGATTTCAAAATCATTATTTCGCTCACATCCTATTAAATACATTTAAGTTCAAAATTACTTACATCCTAGACAGAACCAAATTAGACCCATATCTAATTCATAGCAACTAAAGTGGACAAGTTTTCAACTCGTCGGATTTCACTCCAACCCGCCAGAGCTGGACAGTTACAATAAGAGAAACAAAAATAACAACATAAATGATTTCCTAAGTCAACTCCGTGCTACACTGCGCCTTTTTTTAGTAGTCTGTTTCGTGACTAATGGTGTTGAAGATCTTTTTGTCTTCGCATATCCCACTAGATCTTAAATGTTTAACTTTGGTTTAGCCATCGTGGAATAATTTATAATTGAATCAGTGTTTTTTAGTTTGATGCTAGGCCGATAGGAGCTGATATAGAGAGGTGGGCTTTTGGTGGGAATTGAAGGATTGGGATCGAAATATGGGAGTTGAGCAAAAACATTGTCGTTATCGAAAGATGATTGAGAAGGTGATGACGAAGGAGAATACGAGCGAAAGAGGACGATTTTGGGAAGAGAAAAAGGGGTTTATTGGACAGTGGATGTGGTGGTTGGGAATTGTGAATGGACGGCTGAGAATGGTTTTGGTGAGTGATGATCTGGTGCAAGGGACCCAAATCCTTGGTGGAGGAAATAATCTTCCTCAGTTTTTGCTGGTATTCATAGTGTTGAAGAAACAAGAAAGTAAATAACAAGAAAATACAAATGTAAAAAAAATGTAAATTTGGAATATCAATAAAATGTAAACTTTTATTAAAAATAGTATAAGAGAACTATATGAGCCTATATATATATTTTTTATACATAAAAATGCGTAGACGTCTTAAGTTACTAATTATTATTTTTTAAATGACAAACACTCATTTCAAGTTGGGAAAAGAAAGTTCGGACTTGAGTATTGAATCTTTAAACTAGACTCGTATATATATATATATATATATATATATATATATATATATATATATATATATATATATATATATATATAATATATATATATATTATGATAAAAAAATATTTTTTAAAATATTATTTTAAATATTGCTTTTCAATTTACTTGTTATGTGCTAAATATTAACATAAAATTGAAGCTTCAAATTAATGGTAATTTTTGTTTTTAGGTAAATGGCGTCACATAGTTTATATAATTAAAATACATAAATTTTGTAACTTTTTAGTAGATTATATAGATCATATTATTTTTATAAAATTGATATTAAAGTTATATTTTAACTGTTAATTAAAAAATTATACTATATTTTGTCATGTGCTAACTATGTAAAAAAAAATTTGTAAGACTATTATAATCATTTATCACCATTCTAATAATTTAAATAAAATTATTATTTTAAAAATACCATAGAAATTTAGAAATACTACCGGCTTTTATCTGTTTTTATTTTCGTTCTAGTTTTTTTCTTTTGGAACAACAGAAATATTTAAATTCTAGTTGATGATGCAAAGTACCAACTAATGATTTATAATATTGATAAATCATTAGCATTAGGGGTGAACAAAAAAACATAGAATCAATCTAACCCATAAAAACCGGTTCTTGAATTTTATTGGTTTAATTTGATTCTTTGTAATAAAAAACCAATTAATATTTAGTTGATTTGGTTTTCATTTATTAAAATCTTAAAAAAATCGAACCAACCCATTTAATTTTATTTATTATTTTTATATTTATATTTATATTTATATTATTATTTTATAGAATTATTGAAAAAAAATTATTATTATATTTATAGATTTGAATTTATATGTTTTGATTTGTTATTTGTTGTTAATTAGTTATGTTTACGAAGACAACTTTTTTAATTTTCGATAATATTTTAGAAAATTTGTCTTCTACTTTGTTAGTGAGAGACAAACAGGTTTTGTCCATTTTTGCCATTACAATTTGGATATTTAAATGAAATTCGTGCAAGCACTTCTCTACTAGTTACTCTCATTTATTTTATCTTTTATCCACGTGATATACTAATTTTATATTATTTATTTATTTATCCATTATAAATTTATAATTACATCATCTTTCATATTTTTGTCGGTAGAGTTTTCATTACATGAACAACATTATTGAACAATATTATTGGATTTAAAAGTTAGTAAATTTTGCCATGTATGTGATTACTATTCCTTATTGTTTATTTGTCTTAATTTTAAAATTTTCTTGCACTTTGTATTTGATATGGATAATGGTATTAGATAAGTGACCGATATCTATATTTTTAAATTTAAATATTATAATAAAATTAACATAAAAAACGTTAGAAATTATATATAATACAAGAGTTTTAAAAAAATTTAATAAATAAAATTCATTAACGAAAAAAGAGGAAAAAATTTTCTTTAACCAACCCAAACCAAACAAAAAAAATTAGTTCGGGTTAGATTGATTTTTCAAAATTTTCGATTCGGTTCGATTCTCTTTTTTAAAGAACCAATCATATTGGATTGGCTCTAATTTTATTCTAAACCTAAACCAACCCATATATATTCACCCCTAATTAATTAGCATACTCCATAAAAAGAAAATGGTCGATATAATATTTATAACATAATTTGGATAACCTTTTTATGTCAACTTATACATATTTGTAATTTCACTAATATAGCTCAAAAGCCGCCCCTTAAAATTGTCGAAAGCTTGTTAGGTTTAGGGATTAAAAAAAAAAAGTAATATTAAAACAGTCAATATAATCAGATCGAAGCTTTAAATCCACACTCATAACTTGCTTGTCAAGAAGATAATCTTTAACAACCAAAAATTATTCACATTTTCACAAAATCATTTTTTTAAAATATTTTTATAATCTCCAAACTTAAAATATTGGTATACATTAGTCAATAATTTTTAAAAAGTACACAAAAATCTATAAACTTTAATAATTTAATACATATGAAAGAAATTACTTATTAAAACTTACTAAAATAATAAAATAAAATAAAAACCTCACATATAAATTACAGGGCCATGTAATTAAGGTAAAATTGGGAACTCACATCCAATGGAAAGAAAAAAAAAATCAATGGTTCAATCTTAAGCTCCAACAGAAATTCATTTATCCATTATAATTTTTAACCCCCAACCTCCTATCCTCGTATGCTTAGATTCAACCCTAATCCTAAAAGTTGAAGTAAAAGTTTGATATGAATAAAAATAGAAGATATAAGATGTGTTGGTATTATAAAATATGTTTGTTTGTCTTGATTTCTCTTGATTTTAGGGAACTATGAGAAGATGAAGAAAGTAGAAGATAATTGAAAAGGAGAATCTGAAATTTTATAACAATAAAAATGGCAATAGATTATAAAATTTAAAATTTTTAAAATATATATATATATATATATATATATATATAATACTGGCAAGCTAGTGCAAATGGAGGAAATTGAGAAATTTTTTTAAAATGACTTGCCATATTCCTAATTAAAACATTACGTGCATACCACATATTTTTTTAATATTAAAATAATAAGTTAAAATATAAAATTGAATTAATGTATTATTCATTTTAAGAATTTAAATTTAAATTTAAATATCTCAAATAAAAAATTTAGAGATTTATGCGTTCGAAAGTAACAATAATTATGACGTTACCCCATTTTTCTTTTTTAAATTTGCTCGCCTTTTACACGTTTGTATATTCCGGTTGCAAAACTTACAAGTTATATAATTTGTTTTGCTAAGTTTTTTTGGGTTGAAAAAGCCTCATTGAGGATTAGGAAATAGAGCTAATATTACACATTCATATCACTATGATTCATTGGTTATGAGGTGACTCCCAATTTATAAAAGGTGTATACTCATCACAGAATGTACAAGATCCGTATGTTAGCTAGGCTCGACATTAATAGGCAGGTTTTTAAATTCAAATTTGGGTCTCATTATGCAATAAAACCACAAATCTCGTACAACTAAAAGTAATATAATTAGAATAAAGCGAATGATTATATTTGAAGGGTGTGTTTGGGTTGGTGTGTTCTCTTCATGGACTTTTGTTTGTTCGTGTGTGTGAATGTCATTTGCTTAAAAAGAAAATCATATTAGTGGATGAACTTCAATAAAAAAAAAAAAAAATTTTGTTAGTCAATAACCCAAATAACATCTTTATCCAGCGGTAAATTTGACGGTACAGGTGAATCCATCGTTTGTTGTGGTGTCGCAATAAGGTTCAAGAAATTGTAATTTACGTAAAATTTGTTGCCTGTAGAGGTGCACTTGCGACCTTGGCTCCATGTAAGATTGGGTTTGAGCACAGTCGAATATTTTATCTAAAATAATTTATTAATTTCTAACTCACATGTAAATTATCTCTTTTTCTTTTATTTATAATAAAATTTAGACAAATTTATTAACATGTAGGAAACAATTTATTTTTATAATGTTCAATAATTAAGAAGTAATTAGTCTCATTTTGCAGTAAAACTAATTTTTTAATATAGAATTATAGTTTATGTTTCCTTAAATTTGTAAACATAAGTATATTTCTTAAATTATTAAAATTTTAATTCTAAAAATAAAAAAAAAAATCATAATTTAAATTATACATACAAAAGAATATACAATCAAATGTGATTTTATTTTTTTAATAACATTAATGATGATTTCCTTTTTAACACTTATTTTCTTCTAGATGTGGTAATAAATCAATTTTTAAATTAGAGGGAGTAAAATGGAATAAATTAATTTTTAAAGTAGAGGAGCAAAATCAAATTAATTGAGGATGTGTTTGTTAATGATTTTGATTATTAATTTTTAACTTTTTTTAAGTGATTTTTCAAACAATTATATTTAATAACGATTTCTGATTTTAATTTTTACATTTTTAAGGTTGAATCATGCAAATTTCTGATTTTTTTTTCCATTTTCAAAAAATATTTTCTTAGAGAGTAAATTAAATATTGTAACTTTTTATGTAAAAATATTGGATTAAAAACTTAAAATTTGTAAAAAATAACAAAAAAAGTTCTTTACTTTTAAAGTTTTTGAATTTGCTATGTGTTAAAATAAAAAATAAAATAAAATTGATTTAAATTTTTTAGATAATATTGACCCATCAACATATTCAACTTACCAATTGGGTTTCCACCCATGAGGTGCATACAACATCACATAGAGCTAGTGCCTGGAGTCAAGTTGCCTAACCTCCCTCATCATCGAATGAGCCCCCAGGAACATGACATTCTACAAACAATGGTGGATGATTTACTATAAAAAAAGCATGTTCAAGAAAGCCTAAGCCTTTGTGCTGTGCCAGCTTTGCTAATTCCTAGAAAAATGGAGAGTGGAGAATGTGCATTGATAGTCAAGCTATCAATAAGATTACAGTCAAGTATAGGTTTACAATACCTCGACTTGAGGATATGTTAGAAGGATCTACTATGTTTTCAAAGCTGGATTTAAGAAGTGGCAATCACCAGATTAGGATAAAGTTAGGAGATCAATGGAAAATTGCTGTCAAGACCAAGGAGGGTATATATGAGTGAAAGGTCATGTCCTTTGGTTTGTGCAATGCTCTAAGCACTTTCATGCGTTTAATGAACCAGGTGTTGAAACCATTTATTAACAAATTTGTGGTAGTGTACTTCGATGACATTTTGATATTCAGCAAAGAAGAAAAAGAACATTTAAATCATCTTGGAGCTGTTTTGGAGGTAATAAGGGAGAACAAGCTCTTTGTCAACTTAAAGAAATGTGATTTTTGGACAAAAAGCTTAATTTTCCTAGGTTTTGTTATCAGCTCTAAAGGAATATCAGTAGATAAGAAGAAAGTTCGAGCAGTCAGGGAGTGGCCTATTCCTCGTACTGTTCATAAGGTTAGACGCTTTCACGGATTTGCTACTTTTTATAGGCGATTTATTAAAAATTTCAGCTCCTTGGTGGCCCCTATAACAGATTGTATGAAGAAGGGCAATTTCCAATGGGAAAATCTCAACAAGAGAGTTTTGACTTAATTAAACTCAAGCTTACTACTACCCCTGTACTTGCTTTACCTAACTTTGACAAGCTATTTGAGGTGGAGTCTAATGTCTGGAACTGGAATAGAAGCAGTTTTAGTAGAGGAAGAAAGAGCAATTGAGTACTTTGGTGAAAAATTGAATGAGGCAAGGAGGAAATGGAGAACATATGAACAAGAACTATATGCTATTGTGCAAGCTTTCAAACATTGGGAGCACTACTTAATACAAAAAGAATTTGTTCTGCATTTTGACCATCAAGCAATTCAGTTTATCCATTCCCAAAAGAATTTGAATAGGATGCATACTAAATGGGCCTTATTTCTTGAAAAATTCAACTATGATTTTAAACATAGGGATGGGAAGCATAACTTAGTAGCAGATGCCTTAAGTAGAAGGAATTATTGGTTCACTGTTGTCGAAACTGAAAATATCAGTTTTCAGTCCTTACCTGACCAGTATGAGAATGATGTTCATTTTGGAGACCTTTGGATCAAATGTTGTAGCAAACTACAAGTTCAAGATTTTCATCTCCAAGATGGCTTCCTTTTTTGAGGCGACCAGCTTTGCATACAACACTCTTCCCTAAGAGATTTGTTAGTTCAGAAAGCCCATGCTTATGGAATTTCAGCTCACTCAGGAAGAGATAAAATAATCTCTTTTCTTGAGGACAAGTATTTTTGGCCTCAACTCAAGCGTGATGTCAAGCGATATTCAAAGATGTGGAGTTTTCCAAGCAGCAAAAGGAAGCACCCAAATTACAGCTTTGTACGCTCCTTTACCTGTTCTTGAGCATATATGGGAAGATTTGAGTATGGACTTCATTTTAGGCTTGCCAAAAACAGCACGACATGTTGATTCTATTATGGTAGTGGTTGATAGATTTTCAAAGATGGGGCATTTCATTCCATGCAAAAAAAAAAAAAAATGATACTAGCAACATTGGTCATTTGTTTTTCAAAAAAATTGTCAAATTACATGGAGTTCCTGGGTCCATTACTTCTAACAGGGATGCAAAGTTTACTAGTCATTTTTGGAAGGAATTATGGAAAAGGTTCCATACTGTTTTGCCATTTAGTACAACCTGTCATCCTCAAACAGATGGACAGATAGAGGTCGTCAATAAAACTCTTGGGAATATGTTGAGGTGTTTGGCTGGGGATAAACCTAAGCAGTGGGATTTTTCTTTGGCTCAAGCAGAATTTGCGTTTAATAGCATGTTTAATAGATTGACTGGTCACCCTCCTTTCGCTCTTGTTTACGCAAAACAACCTCATTTCCCTGATGAATTAGTTGCCTTGCCTAATTTCAAAAACAAAATAGCATACTGCAAAATCAATTCAAGAAATGGTTGAGGGAGTTAATCGACACTTGCAACTCGCCAATACTCAATTCAAGTCTAAGGCAGATAAAAAGAGGGGATTCAAAAGTTTCCACAAGGGTGACTTGGTAATGGCACATTTGAATAAAGGCAGGGACCCCTATTAGTACATATTCCAAGCTTCTGGATAAGAAGATTGGTCCCTTTCATATTCTGCATAAGGTCAATGGCAATGCTTATGTTCTTGACTTGCCCTCCCACTTTCATATTTCTCTTACATTCAATGTAGCGGATCTATTTGAGTATTTCCCTCCTGATAATGCTATGACAATCTTCTCTTCATTAGAGTCAATTTCTTCTCAAGAAAGTGGGACTGATGCAGGGGCATTGAAGTGAAAGTGCTGCTGTTTTATGTCTTATGTGTCGTTTATTTCATTTAAGTGTCGCTTATTTTCTTTTATTTGTTATCGTTTTCTTTAGCTGAGAAGAAAAGATTTGTTACTCAAAACGAATCTTTTTGAGCAACTAACTGAGGATATAGAGAGGAAAAGAAGAGTAAGAATTAAGCAATTGTTGAACATTAATATTTTTCTCTGAAATTTCTTAGCTATTTTTGCTTGTATTTTTGGAATTGGACTGAAGTAGTCCTTTCATTTTCAAGAGAATATTCAAATTGTTGATTAATTTTAATATGATTTTACGTTATATCATTTAAGTTAAATTATATATATTTAAATTTGTTTAATATTAAACATTTTTTAATTGTTATTGTTATCTATTATAATTTTTTAGAGTAATATTTTTATGATAAAAATGTTAATATCACTCAATTTTACAAACAACATTACCCCAAATTTTTTATATCTTGCTGTGTCAAAATAAAAAAAATTAATTTTTTTATATAATATTGACCCTTTAAATAATATGTATATAAAAATATTTATAAATTTATGTATTTTTAATATTTTTTATAATTAAAATTAAAACTTTCCTATTTAGCTGGCTTGTTGATCCAGGAGACAAGTACTAAGCAAATAATAAATATATATATATATAAAACGGTGAAATAATTAAGTCAAAGGAGTTGGTAAAACGAAGCCACTTGGCACAAGTTTAAAGTTATAGCCTCAAAGTTCTTTCAAGCTTCTAAGTAGCGTACCTTAGACAAACTTTCAAGATTAGGGTCGTTAACTTAATAAACAAATAAGATATACCCGCAACTCTACACTACATTATATATAAAAATTTAAATTACATTTAACATTATTTTATGTAAAATTAACTAATCATAACAATTATCTTTTTAAAATTTATTATTACATTTAAATAAATTTTTTAAATATTATATAATAATAATTACATTTAATAAAAATTTTAATTATATTATGATTATTACATCCGATAAGAACTTTAAATATTATTTTTTAATAAAAGTCTTAAATATAATAATAAAATAAGAATCATACTCAATGAGAACTTTAATTAAAATATGATTACTATATCTAATAAAAAATTTAAATATTATTTTATTTTCACGATTAATTTAAGAGTATGAAAAAACTAATTTCTTATTTATTTCAAATATGATATCAAAATTAATAAAAAAATTAAAGTAAATAAAATAATTCATATACAATACACTTATTTTTAACTAGTAGTAAAAAATATGATTCACGAATAATATTTTTTAAAAAAATTATTTTATATTTTAAGTTATTGATATTATTATATTAAATAATAATTCTAAACATGATAATAAAATAATAATCACATTTAATAAAAACTTTAATTATATGATTATTACCATAGATTGAGCATTATGGGAGCTACATTAGACTGTAGCTCCAACCAATTTTAAAAAAAATTTATTTAAGAAAGATTATAAAAAATAACATACCTAAAATTTATAATAACAAAACTAGCACTCCAATAATATTGAACGTATAATATTAAACCTTCAATATTGAAGGAATCTAAATTATCATAATTTAATTTAAACGATGTTTAATTGAACGGACATTTAAAGGAAAATAATGTAAAAATTCTTATTTTTGAATTGTGAAAATATATGATTTAAACATAAGGGTATTATTTTTGTTATTATAAGTTTTGAGGAGTGTTATTTTTGTTATTTTTCTAAAATTTAATTACATTTATAGTTTTAGTATTAAATAATATTTTATTTATAATAATATATTGTGTATAAATTTTTGTGAATATTTTGGTATATATCAACAACATTTAGCAAATATATGTAGATGAAAGTTATATGAATTGTGAGCAAATTGATTAAATATATTCACTTTTGTTCTAATATTTTTTAAACATTATATGTACACATAAAATTATAGATATAATATATAAAAATATTTCTTAAATCCATATGTGATAATCTAAAAATACTTTAAATTTTTAATTTTAGATTAAACATTATAAAAACTAAAAATTAGGAAAAGAAACATGATCAAAAGCTTCAGGAAAAAGCGTTTAAGGTTTAATTATTCATATCACAAAAATTTATCATATTTTATTTCACTCCAAATTTTAACTTTATTTAATATTATATTATTTTTTTTATTTTTTTTTATTTTTTTAATTTATTTAAAAATAAATTTTATAATATTTTTCCTTTTTAATTCATTTTTATTTTTAATAAATGTGTTATATTATTTATCAATATATATTTTTAAATATAGTCTCAAGCTTAAAATTTTAAATCATATACTATTTGTTACCTTAGCTTTAATGTTAAAATTTAAAATTTAAAATTTTTGATGTCTTTAATTGAGTTTTCTATTTGCTTAGATTTTTTAGTTAATAAATTTATTTTATACATACATGAAATCAATACTTGTGAACTTATTACATTTTGTACTATTTAGTTTTTATATGTTAATTATAATATGTCAATTTTATGAATTTTTTTAATGTTAACTCTATGTATTTATTATAATATAACATAAAAATTTAGAATTAGATTGATAAGAGTCCACTATACTTCTATTAATTCTACATTATTATACATTTGTTCTTTAATACTTAAATAAAACTTTCACATTATATAAAAAAAAAAAAAAAAATTAATTTCAAAGTTCAACCCCTCCAATAATTTATTCATAGTTTTGCCCTTAATTATTTTCAAATTTAACAAAAATTTTAAATATTATCTTACACACAATTAATTTAAAAGTATAACAAAATTAATTTTATATTTATTTTAAATATGTTATAAAAATTAAGCAAAGAAAAAAAATTAAAATAAGTAAAATAATTAAAGTGCAAGACACATATTTTTAACTAATTGCATTTAAAATTATTAATTCAGTTATTGTCTATACTATATATAAAAGTCTAAATCATATCTAATATTTTTTTTTGTTAAAATTATCCCTATATTTTAAGTTATTAACATTAGTTATCCTTTTAAAATATATTATAACATTAAATAAATATTCTAAACATGATAATAAAAGTAAGCATTATATCCAATAAGGAATTATATAATGATTATCATATTTAATAAGAACTCTAAGCATGATAATCAAATAAGGATCACATCTTATAAAGACTCTAATCATATGATGATTATTATATTTAATAAAAAATTTAAACATTATTTTTTTCTTTTACAATTAATTTGAAAGTATAAGAAAAATATTTTCGAATCTATTTCAAATATGTTGTATAAATTAAAAAAAATAAAAATAAGTAAAATAATTCACGTGTAACGCACGTATTTTTAATTAATATGTATAAAAATCTAAACTTAAATAAATTTTGAAAAAATCTACCTTTAATATTTTAGATAATGAAATATCTTACTCTTATATTTTATTTTAAATTTTAGAAAGAAAAAAATTTAAGATCAATACTTAACATATCTATTTTTGATATATATATGTATATTTTGGTTAAATAGTTTTTATAATAATGTATCTCTAATTTTTTTTTATTCAATTAATATAATACTCTTACTAACTACTTTATTAAACTATTGGGAGGAAAATTTGAACCCACGTCTAAGAAAATATAAAGCATCATCACCTTTACCTCTAGCTATTAGGTGATGGATAATGTATCTTTAATTGACTAAAAAACTTATAAATAATTTTTTATAATTTATTTTAATTCTCATTTCAAGTATTTTGTAAAAGTACAAAATTTAAAATTTTTTAATTTTTAATTATCATATAATGATTATTATATTTAATAAAAAACTTAAATATTATTTTTTCTTTTACAATTAATTTGAAAGTATAAGAAAAATATTTTCGTATATATTTTAAATATGTTGTATAAATTTAAAAAAATAAAAATAAGTAAAATAATTCACGTGTAACGCACGTATTTTTAATTAATATGTATAAAAATCTAAACTTAAATAAATTTTGGACAAATTTACCTTTAATATTTTAGATAATGATATATCTTACTCTTATATTTTATTTTAAAATTTGGAAAGAAAAATAATTTAAGATTAATACTTAAAATATCTATTTTCGATATATATATGTATGTTTTGGTTAAAGAGCTTTTATAATAATGTATCTCTAATTTTTTTATTCAATTGATACAATACGCTTACTAACTACTTTATTAAACTACTGGGAGAAAAATTTGAACCCACATATAAGAAAATATAAAGCATCATCACCTTTACCTCTAACTACTAGGCTGATGGATAATGTATCTTTAATTGACTAAAGAACTTATAAATAATTTTTTATAATTTATTTTAATTATCATTTCAAGTATTTTTAAAATGACAAAATTTTAAAATTTTAAAAGTTAATAATTTATGTGCAAAGTAAAATATAAAATGTAAGGATGTGAGAAGTTGATGCTTTAGTGAATTTTTATTTCCCTCAAAATGAGTAAGGAGAATATGGAGATTTCTTCAAAGATGTCTCTCATATGTGAAAACTTAGTTCTTGAGAAAACTTGAAAAAAAGTGTAAATAATTTAATGCACTCAATCATAAAGAAAATATGAGATAAAACACATTTGTATTTCTTGAATATTCTATAGACTAATATTTGTGTGTACAAGTAAAATGAATACACAATAAACTATTTTTATACAACTCATAGTATGACTCACAAGAAGATAAAAAACTTGACAACTTAGCGTAACTAACTACAACAAACCGAAATGATTTCATGCACTAAGATTGCCAACTCACTTGACACATTAGCCAACCACATATGCAAGGTTGCATCTAACTTTAGTTTGTTGTTGCTATCCACACTATCCTTAACATCCCCCTCAAACTTAGTGGCATAATTATGAAACCAAGTTTGCTACGCAATACTCCAAACTGAGCTTGGGGCAATGGCTTGGTAAGTATTTATGCAATCTGTTCAGAGGAAGGAAGATGATGCACCATAAGCTGACTAAAACTACCATTTTTCCCACAAAATGTAAGTCCTACTCCACATGCTTTGTGTGCTTATGAAGTACTGGATTAGCTGCCATTATAATGAAACTAAGGTTGTCACATTATATGTATGAGGGGCTACAAGAATGAGCTTAAGCTCCAACAAGAGAGATTCAAAACACATAAGTTCAAAAGTTGCATTTGGCCAAAGTCTTGTATTCTACCTTAGAGCTTGAACAAGATATTGTGGCTTGTTTTCTAGAACACTAGAAAATGAGATTAGCACCATAAAATAGAATGATGCTTGAAGTAGATCAACGATCATTAGGGCATGATGCCCAATCAACATCAATGAACCCGTGAAGAAGTAGCTATGTGGAAGGCTTGAACACTACCCCATAAGTTATGATACCTTGTAGGTATCTCAAAATCCTCTTAACAGCTAACCAATAAAGGTGAAACAGTTTGGCAACCTTGTTAACTAAGAATGAAATATCAGGCCGAGTTAGAGCCACATATTGTAGAGCCCCAACAATGCTCCTATAAAGGAGGCATTTTCAAAAGCTTCACCATTAAAAGAGGACAAGACACAGTCTGAAGTCATAGGTGTGTGAACAAGCTTTGAGGATTCCATGCTAGCTTTAACTAGAAGGTCTCTAATGTACTTAGTTTGATTGAGAAGCAGATCATCATTAGGCGATTGATGGACTTAAATCCTAAGAAAGTAGTTCATAATCCCCATGTATTTGAGAGCAAACTTCCTATTAAGCATAACATTAAGATCCTTAACCTCACCATCATCATTTCTTGAAAGGATAATATCATCCATATATACCAAGGGATAGACCATGAAGGCACTTATGATCTTAAAAAATAAGGAAATATCAGCCTTAGGTTGCATAAAGCTCATAGTCAACAAAGCAACCTTCAAAGTATCAAGCCAAACTCTTGGAGCTTATTTAAGACTATAAATAGCCTTTTGCAGCTTGCACACATGATTGGGAAACTGAACATCCTCAAACCCTGGAGGCTGAGCCATACAAACTTCCTCAGACAACATGCCATTTAGAAAGGCATTATTGATGTCCAGTTGATACAAAACCCATCCCTTAGATAAGACTAAGGAGATCACCACACGTACTGTCACTTGCTTGACCACTAGACTAAAAGTCTCAATGAAGTCAAACCTAGGCTGTTGATGAAACCCTTTGGCCATAACCCTGAACTTCAGCTTATCAACCAAACCTGATGGAAGCTTTTTGAACCTCCACACTCATTTGCAACCAATAACTCTTTTACCTACTAGAAGAGGAACAAGAATCCACATGTCATTTCTTACTAAGGCATCAAATTTAGTTTGCATAGATTACTTCAAACCATTATGAGATAGAGATTGCTTAACAAAAATAGGCTCAGTAAATGAGAAGTCAAGATTGATGGCAACAAGAACTTTTGGTTTATGAATTCTCATTTTGGCTCTTGTAACCATGGAGTGAGAATTGGAAACAAACACAAAATTTAATGAGGACATAGAAGGTTGAGACAACACAGGGACTGTATTGACAAGGTTTTGGGACTAAGTAGGAATAGGAGCACCAATAGCAAACTTGAAAATAGGTGGGGAAAAAATAGATGTAGACTCAGTGAGAATAGGACAAGGAGAAGTAGACAAAGGTAAGTCCTGTGATGCAAGAGATGTAGGTGGACCAAGAGACACTACAAGTGCACATGAACCAATGTTAGACATTATAGGAGACTAGGAGATTAACACATACTAGAAGATGACAAAATAGGCATAACAATATTATAAGGATTAGTAGATAATGAAGAGGACTGTGAAATATTAAAACTTTTTTTTACAATATTGGCAAAAGGAAAATCATATTCATGAAAAAGAACATTTCTACTTATATACAATTTCCTAATCATAGACAAACACTTATACCTTTTATGATGTAAACTATACCCAACAAAGGTGCATGTTTGAGATCTGGATTATAACTTGTGAAAGGTGTAGGGATACAAATATGGGTAACAAAGGCATCCAAATACCTTTAAAAATCAGTAGTTAGGTTTGACAAGAAATAAAACCTCAAGAGGAGTCTAAAAATGAAGCATGGGATAGGTAACTTATTATTGATATAACAACTTGAGAAAAAGTCTTCATTCGAAAAATGGATAGGCATAGATGCATGAGAGAACATGGACATGCCTAATACCACCACATGCCTATGCTTCTGCTCAACATGCCCATTTTGTTGAGGTGTATGGAGATAGGAAACATGTGAATTGTGCCTGTATCAATAAGGTAGTTAGTGAAAGCTTGAAATCCCCCACCCCAGTTAGAATGAAAATTTTTAAGTTTGAAACCAATTCGTAGTTCAAATTATTCTTTAAATTTTTTAAAACCTTGAAGAGCTCCATTCTTGGTTTTCAAAATGAATATAGTTACATAACCCATTGAGAGAGGAAATAGGAAAGGTCCAAAGTCAAAATGTACGATTTGCAATGGTTTAGTGGCATGATTAAAAGAAACTTGAAAAGGAAGTACATGACTTTTAGATAAACGACAAGCATTACACACAACAGAATCAACTTTATTCATATTGGAAAAGGTTATATTATAATGAGTAAGTGCTTGCTTTATAACTAAAAAGGATGCATGTCCCAATTTGTGATGCCACTGTGTTAAATTAGAAGAAGAAGAAGAAGATGCAACAAACATAAAAGTAGTAGTAGAAGTATCACTAAGAGAAGACATATTAGCATGTCCACAAAACTGAGAATTAGCTACAACATGAGACAAAAAGACAGTCTGCTTAAACTTGAGGTCAAAAGTATACAAGTTAATAAGCATTATTATTAGAATGAAATGCTATCTTGTCCTTGACATCACAATGATTAGAATGAAATAAAAAATAAACATTATTATAAGAGGTAAACTTGTATACACTAAGTAGATTTTTTGCAATTGTTGGTATATGAAGAGTGTTATTCAGAACAAAAGACTTAAAGTTGACACAAAGAAAAGAAAATGAATTAGAACCAATATAAGCAATAGGCAAGTTCTTACCATCACCTATAATGAGATTTCTAGTTTTTGTGCATGGTTGAATAGCAACCAAATTGTGAACATCAACGGTTACATGGTGATTTGCTCCAGAGTCTGTACACCATAAGGGATCAGAGGTTGCCTCAAGTGCCACAGCCATCAAAGCAGCCAGTAAGGGTGGTGAAGGCTATTAAGGGTAGAATGAAGGATAGTATATACACTATGGAACTGATTCTAAAGTTTGTGCAGAGGCAAACCCTGAAGCATCTAAGGACTGATTACTTCCAGATTGTATTGTTGCATTGGGACTAGTGGCTACCATGGCTTGTAAACTAACCTGAACTTGAAAAGAATGAGTTTGAGAACTCATAAGCACAAGTGGTACCATTGAGGCTGAAGGTGGATTAGGAGCATTAGTTGAGGTCTATAGGTTGTATCAAACCTAAACAAACATCTAGAGACAAGACAACCTATCCTTCCACCACCATTTATTCCTTGAAGTGGAGGTGGACCAAAGAATCTAGGTTATGGATACTAAACATCTTTAACATATCCATGTTGCATCCCATAGGGAGGTGGAGGACAACCCCTTATGCGCAAATTGCCTATCTAATTAGTCAGATTCATTATTAGAATCCTCATATTTGGTCCATTAGAACTTTATTAAGACTTTATACTCACATTTGCATAAGGCAATGGTGAAACAAGCACATTCTTTTTACTTTCCAACCTACTTTCATTACTAAGTACAACAGCCTTCACTTCATCAACTAGAACCTATTCACTCAACATTTTATCGGTGATAGTAGAGACCACATTATCAAAACTTTCATCTAATCCTCTCAAGACATACATCAATTTCTCTTCTTCAATAATAGGACAACCAACTACTTGAAGTGACCTTTTATCTTCAAGATATATTCTGTGACTCAAGATTTCCCTTCTTGAGGTTCTACAGTTCTCCTTTCAACTGTATCATTCTTGCTTTGGACTTTGATGCAAAACTATTTTCAATTCTTTGCCAAGTCTTTATAGATGTGTCAAACCCAGTAATTTGCTTCAATATTTCATCTCCCATACACGTTATCAACCAACACTCCAACATTTCATCTTATTTCTTCCAAAACTTGTATTTAGCATTCAAAGATCCATCACTTAAGAATTCTAACATTGGTTCTTTCAACACATATATTCATCTAATTTCAAACTTCTCAATATTTTCAAAATCTTATGCTACCAAATCATATAATTTGTGATATCCAATTTAACAAGAACAAGAAGATTATAAAACGAAAAAAACTTCTTTCTAAACTTGATTCATTGTTGCATTTGCAAGATTGGCCATAGGATCTTGAGACATCACATGAGGCTCATTCATCGTTGAACTAGTTAAGTTCGAAGCTCTGTTACCATGTATAAAAACTGAGTTCTTAAGAAAACTTGAAAGAAACTGTAAACAACTCAATGCACTTAATCAAGAAGAAAAGATGAGAGAAAACACATTTGTATTTCTTGAATATTTTATTGATTGATATTTTGGGTGTACAAGTAAAATGAATACACATTAAATTGTTTTTATACAACTCATAATGTGACTCATAAGGCGATAACAAACTTAACAACACAGCCTAACTAACCACAACAAATTGAAATGATCTTATCCCTTCACCCTCATCTTATTGCTACTACTTACACCAGTGGATTAGCCAACTCATTTCATGCACTAGGAGTGCCAACTCATTTAACACAACCAGCTACATATGCAAGGCTGTAACTAACTTCAATTTTGTTGTTGCTATCCACACCATCCTTAACATCTCAAGCTATCTCAAATTAAGTAAATTTGTTGGCCAAATTGAGGTTACCTAGTACTTTAGCTAATTATTATAGTTTTGGAGTTGGAATCTTTTAAGTATGTAAGTCTGGAAGAAAAAAAAACTATAGTTATCAAGTATGTACGTTGGAATCTCAACTATGTAAATACTACAGCAAATGAGTATCATGAGTTTGTACTTTTAAAAATATATTATTATATTAATTGATTTAGTTAAATATTGACGTGAAGAATAATATACAATGGATAATGGAGGCGCAAAAATATTATCTTATTGATAACTAATTTTAGTATAATGTTTTAATGTACCTAGAAAAATAATATTGATATTTATTAAATATTTTTCTATCATTAATGAAATTCCCCACTATATTTATAAAAAAAATTATATTAAAATTTATTAATAAATTATTTAAAATAACACCCAAAATTATTTTATAACACATTAGTTGGAAACACCTCATATGCCTTAAGAGAGTGACACGTGGATGATATTATTCTTTACAAATATGGCCGATGTGAGCGAGAATCTGTAGCTAAGCTTGTAGAGATAAATCTATAAAGAAAAAGCTCACACAAAAAGAGCAAAGTGAAGCATTTTTGTGTGCTTTTCCTGCTTTTTGTTATCCCTTATTTTTTTGGATAGATTCTTGTTATACTTTTTTTAAAATAGTATTCAAAACAATATATATCATCTTTATTGACCCATTGAGGTTTAAAACTAATGATCATCATAAACCCTCATAGACAAAGATCTATTCACCGTGAGACAAAGAGCACGAGCACCTTTCTATGACTACCATGAACGTCCAATCTACTTATATTTGAAAAATCTACTATAAGATTTCTATGATCACATCTCTGAATTTAAAGTTTAATATTTAATATATATATATATATATATATATATATTTATAATAAAGGTTAGTAATGTGCTACTAATTATGATTAAAATTTATAAAAAAAATATTATTTTTTAGGTAGAACACTACAAAAATGACAATTTTGAAAAGTGAACAAAAAGTCTAAAACTTAAAAAAAAATGACAATTTTGTTCACGTGAATTCTATCATTTTTTGAAGTTTTATACTTTTGATCCACTTTTCAAAATCTATTATTTTTTAAGTGAGACGGTATATGTTCACTAATTATTGAAAGTGAACTCAAATAATAAAACTTAAAAAAAAGATTCATAATTTTGTTTATATTGCATGTCACGCAGACAAAATTATGGCATTTTTTGAAATCTTAAACTTCATATTCACTTTTCAATGATTGGTGAACTTATAGTTAATAAAATTTTGTACATTTTAATCATAATTAGTAGATTATTGCTATAATTTTTCTAATTTTTTTCTTGAGATATACTAGTAGATGCATAAATTCAACTATCATTTTTCTAAAATTTTGTACATTTTGTACAATTCATTAATTTCTTGTAAATATTTTTTTATTTATAAAAAATTAATGGATAACATATAATCCATCATTTTGTAAAATATCATAAATGTGTGATAATATAATTTTTTTTTCCACACCAAAATATTGAGACTAAAACGAGAAATTATTCATTAATTTTGGACTAATGGCTCAGATTAATAATATGTCATTATCATTAAAAAAAAAAAAATAGATTGAGTTAAAAGTGGCTCCTACTTTTTTTATTTTTTTACCATTAAAATTTGCATTACTAAATTATCATCAATTTAAACCAATATATCAGCATTTGTATAAGATGAATGTATAATTTTTCTAGTAAAACTTGTACTAGTTTTGAATCTTTTGATTGCCACTATTGCTAATGGATCTTTATTAGATTCAAACAAGGACACATAAAAGAAAGACCTTAATGAGTAAGTTATGGATATAAACTCAAAGTAAAAAAAAAAAAAAAAAGATATAAAACATAAAGAAAATCGATTTTCGGAAGATGGGTACGTTGCCCTATTACTTTATGCCATTTTTAGCTTTGTGTACTACAATTTGGTCCAATGGAAATTCCATATCACAAAAGTTCATAACCACATTGTTTTCATTATATATTTATTTTTAACTCAACAAGTAATTTATTTCAATATTACGTTCAATTTGAACGTTTAATATTATTGAAGTGTTAGTTTTATTACTATAAATTTTAAGGGTGTTATTTTTAGTAATTTTTCAAAAATTATCAGATAACATACTGGATGTCATGTATGCAATCATTTATGATCATTTCTAATCTAATGTCGATTAAAAGTGTGGTTCACCTGATATTATGGTAGTGTGCCTTAAAGATTGATTTAATGAACTTCATGATTTGAATAAGCTCAACTCACCTAGCCTAAAAGCTCAAAAGAGCTAGCTCATCTAGTTTATTTAATAAAACATATTTGTTAATTATATTTTTTATAATTATAGTAATATCGTTATAAATATTACAATTAAAAAATATATTTTTTATTTTATAAAAATATTATAAAATGATAATATTTATTCAAACAGATTTGTTTATAAATAAAATTATAAATATTTTTAATTTAATTTTAAACTTTTTTGTTTTATTTGTTATGAGAGTAATTTATACAATTCATAAATTACTTAACTTAATTCATTTAAAAATGAGTTTAGATAAACTTTAGCCAAGTTCAACTAAAATTTATCTTAAATGAACTTGAACTTAAAAGTACTCATTCTTATTCAACGTCATTTAAAAATGAGTTTAGATAAACTTTAGCCAAGTTCAACTAAAATTTATCTTAAATGAACTTGAACTTAAAAGTACTCATTCTTATTCAACGTCTGTAATTTCAACCAGCCAAAATATCTATAAAAATCACATATAAAAGTGTTTTTTTCTCTTTTTTTTATTTTCTGTCCACATCAAACCGCCTCTCCACCTTTTTCTATTTCCTCTCATTTTCCACCACCTTTTCACCCCACTACTAGTTGCTTAAAAACCCAATTCTCCTTCATAAATTTTCAATTCACTTTCTCTGTTTCTCTGTTTTTCATTTAATCACTTCTCTATAATTTTTCCAAAGAAAAATATCCCCACTAATCCAATGAATGGAAAAAGAAACCAAACAAGTCCAATTGGGAGTCCAATATCAGATAACTCATCTAAAGAGCAAGACAAATTGCTTCCAATAGCCAATGTTAGTAGAATAATGAAAAAATCTCTCCCATCAAATGCAAAAATTTCAAAAGAAGCTAAAGAAACAGTTCAAGAATGTGTTTCTGAATTCATTAGTTTCATAACAGGTGAAGCCTCAGACAAGTGTCAAAGAGAAAAGAGAAAAACAATTAATGGTGATGATCTTTTGTGGGCTATGACTACTCTTGGTTTTGAAAATTATGTTGGGCCTTTGAAGATTTATCTCAACAAGTATAGAGAAACTGAAGGAGAAAAAAATTCTAATATTAATCATCTAGTTCATGAAGTCAACAATTCTATACCAACTAACGTTGACTTTCAAGGGTTCAATGGAGGGTTTAATTACTCTGTTGGTGGTCAAGTAAGTTCAAAAGGGTATCATGATCTTGAAGAAAGTGGAAGAGTTGTTGACTATGGAGATCACAACTTTTTGACTAGTACTCATCTTCATCATGGATCAATTGGATGGTAGAGAGATTTTATGATTAGTGAAAATTATTAAGGTTCCTAATTTTGTATGTGTTTTATGTTATCTTTATTTTGTTGAATTTTGTTTCAGGTATAAACTATATAATAGTTCCCTTAGCAAAAAAAAAAAAAAACTATATAATAATTCAACTTTCAAAAGCTTTTGATTGAAGTAATTTGCTGAAAACTTAGTTGTTATGGTGAAAAATATTAATTTCATCGATATAACAGGAGAATAGGAAACAGTGGCGTTTGGATTTGGTTTGCTGTATGCAGACAAATGCAGCTCATTAATATTGATTTAGTAATTTCTCAACAACAACAACAACAAAAAATAGAATTTTTTTATCATAACTTAATGCATATATTAATACATATGATATAATATAATTAGCTTTATGTGAATCTAACAATTATTTTATCATCATACATTTTAATTTTACATTCAATAAATAACTGACATATTATTTAATGCATATTATAATTCAATGTATATAATAATACTGCAAAAAAAATTATTGATTTAATTCACGCAATAAATATGTGTTGTAAATAAAGTTGAGAATATTTGTGCAAGATACTATGAATTGGTGTCTTGTTGTTATACCATTATTTTTTTAAATCAATGTTTTAGTACTAATATTTTTAAGTTCGATATTTTTAATCTCATTATTTATACAAATTTGAGCACTATACTGTAAACTTAATCGCTTCTTATGGACTAAAATTGTACAACTTATTTATCCTCTGTGGATTAAAAGTGTCAATATTTCATGATTAAGGGACTATAAATGCTCATTTTCATAATTTCAAGAACAAAAGTATTTAACTTGAATATATCATAACTAAACTACTCATTTTTACATAATAGTAGAGCTAATATAACTATTTTTCCTTAAATATTTGGTGCTTTTCAAGTTATTGAGTAATTCTTATTTAATACCATAATTTAAAAAAAAAAAAAAAAACCTTTCGAAAATAGCAGGAGTCATTATATTTTTTTTAAAAAAATTGAATGCATTTATGAAGACGAAATAGTAACAACTCTCGACAATTTTTTGTCTTATTAAAGCATACAATAGTGTTATTTTTTTGCAAAGCACCAATTTTCTTCACGACAAAAAGAAAATAGCGGTTAGTGTTATTTTTGACTAAAATTGTAACTTCTGAGAACTATGATGCTAAATGTATTAGTTTAAAATTTGAGAAAGAATGCATGTTAAATATTTAATATGGATACTATTAGGTTACAATATCCATTTATTCTTCTTGTATTTATTTTTATTATATTGTTATCACTATAACTTTTAAAAATGTGATATAACACTGGCTTGACATTAGAGTGCAAACTGTTGGTAAATGCAGCTTTTTGGATAGGACTTAAAAGATCAAGTGTTCGAAACTTAGAATCACCCTCTTCGTTCGAAATGAAAAATAGGTCATTAGTTAGCACTCCGTTGGTAATCTTTAAAAAATTTGATTCTATTTAGGTGTCCTTCTAATACTTTTTTTTTTTCTTTATTAAAGTCAAGTTTCACATACGCACTTATTTAATAGGGCTTGATTCCACGATATGACAGAGTAGAGTGTAGACAGACTATATATGGGATAAGTTAAGGGTCTAATTAGGGCCTGCGGGCATTGGTTGGTTAATTAAGACCTAAGAATAGCTTATGACATATAAGTTGAAGCTTGAGCCTTGAAGTCTTGAAAGTCAACTGAACATAGAGGGTAGGATCGTAGTTCCTTGTTTATTTGCCGTCCAGTTTTGTTAGGCATTATTTGTTAATCCTATGGTATTTGAACGAGGGTTTCTACCTTAAAACAAACATATTCATGGTATAAAAAAAATGTTACATCTCCAGTTTTGAACAAATTAAAGAGATATTATGCATTATTTTTAGTATATTATTTTATGTGTTATCTTGATAAATATGTTGATAAGAGAGCCCAAACAATTATAATTGTAAACTAAGTCAAATATCTTTACGGTTTAGTGTATTATTCTTTTTTCCTTCACATTCTAACCAACCTTCAAATAATTCCATTTCTCATTATTAACGTATTAATTTGTATTAATTTTAAAATACATATAATATTATTAAATCAAATAATCATCAAACATCTATAAAATATAGTATATTTTTTAATGTAAATACTATAAAAATACAATTTTATTAAGAAGACAATATTTTTCATTTTAGTTATTTGAACCTAAGTTATTTTGCAAGACACCACAAACTATCAAAATAAGAGAATGAAAACAAAACATCATAGCAGAAAACAAAAAGAACGTAAAAGTCTAAGTTTACTGAATACTTTCTATGATATATTCACTATTTTTGTAAACTTTACATTACACAGTTTATGAAATTTATATCGAAAACAAGACAGTTGCAAAACTAAATATAATAAGTGCAATACACCATATAAATGCAACATTAGCTATAGACTAGTTGTAACAACTTGTAACAGCCTGCACAAATTCTAACTGCCTGGTGCCACCTCAGCATCTGATCATCCTTGTACACGTGCATTGTTGAAGATATAGTGAGCCCTTTTGGTGATGTGCGTGTATAAGAATGATCAATTGTTGAGGTGGCACCAAACAATTAGAATTTGTGCAGGTGTTACAAGTTGTTACAGCTAGCCTATAGCTAATGTTGCATTTATATGGTGTATTACACTTATTATACTTAGCTTTGCAACTGTCTTGTTTTCAATATAAATATCATAAACTGTGTAATGTAAAGTTTACAAAAATAATCAATATATCAGAGAAAGTATTAAATAAACTTGGACTTCTACTTTCTTCTTATTTTTTGCTATGGTGTTTTGTTTTCATTCTCTTATTTTGATATGGTATCAGAGCTATAAAGTACTGTGAGCTTTCAAGATCTTGATATGGATGATCCTGTAGTAGTAGCTCCAACTACAAAAACAAATAATACAAACTTGAATCGTGAAGATCGAGCAATATGTACCTTTCACAATATTTTAGTGTCAATTAAGTTGAATAGTAGCAATTACACAATCTAGAAACATCATATTCTAAAGATCCTAAGAAGTCTTGAATTGGATGATCATGTACTTCAAGATCCACCACTAGAGGTGTTCAACAATAGAGTTATAAATCTAGAATACAAGAATTGGAGGAAACAAGATGAAATGTTAGGCTATTGGTTTATGTCTTGTATGTTTGAGGGTTTGTTGAAACAAATCTCAAGTTTTGATACAACAAGAGATGCTTGGACAAGGTTAGAAAAGTCTTATGCATCAAAGTCAAGAGCACAAGCAATTCAGGTATGATGTGTTAAAATGTGTACTCGCAAGTGTACGAATCACTCGTAGTAAAGTGATAAGCAACTTTCAAGGTTGGTCTCTCAAGGAATTGCAGTGGTTCTAAATAACTGTCTTCTTAATCTAAATAGAGTTCTAACAAAAATAAAACACTAATTAAATAGAGTTATAGTGAAACTAAAACTCTAAGTAACTAGAATCCTAATGCAAATAAAATACTAATTAAATAGAGTTCTAGTAAAACTAAAACTCTAAATAACTAGAATCCTAAATCTAATAAAACTGTAAACAAGTTGGAATTGTGACAAGATCAATGGTACGAACAATTAACGAAAACAATATTGCAAATTCACAATCAATTCAAATAGATTTGAAGATCAGTGGAGGATGTATGGACGTTTAGCTTGGTTGACCATGCTTGCATCGAAAAGGTATGGTGAAATAACATGAATGTCCTATATAAACTAAACTACCGGCTTTCCTTTTAATTACGAGACTCCTTTTGGCGGGGGTAGGTCTCTTTATTGATTAACTAATTAACTGCCTTTGGCGGGGGTAAATCAAATAGTAATCAAATTATGCGCAAGGAAAACATGCCAATCAAATTAATGCTATGACTAAGTCACTAACTTGAAGCTTTGATTAAGTGTTTCGGAATAAAGTTAAGGTGACGTTCCTATAACTAAATTCTCATATTTTTCAACCTAACTACGAACATCAAATGGGCCCATGATTATTCATAATCAAATATCTAAACATGCTCTTAATCAAAAAGTAATTCGTTTATTCCAAATCAATAAAACATTCACCATACACAGTTCTAGCAAACATGGCAACGCAAACTAAACATCCATAATAAAACTAGCCAAACATGTTCATATTAATATTCATAGACAAATAAAATATGACATACACTCCAACGAAAGAAGAAGAAAAATAGAATTCTACAACACCAAAGAAAACCTAGATCTAAATACCGCTTATGGATGGGATAGCGTTCTTCTCCGTAAGCTTTATCTTTGATTGTCGACGGCTTCTTTGGATCCTTAGAATGGTTTCTCTTGCTTTGTTTTTGTGTAGCAAAACTCCCAAAGTCGATTGAATCTCTTGTTTGGTTGCAAAATTGTAAAGTGTAAGAGTTGTGTATCAATTCGAGTTCTCTTTGTAAAGGGGGTCTAAGGGGGTATTTATAGATGTAAGGGATTCCTGATTGCAATAGGAATAGGCGCGCCGCGGCATGCATTTTCCCCGCCGCGGCGCAACACAAAATTTGGAAAATATGCAAAAACCCGAGAGCTCCCCGCCGCGGCATACAATTCCCTCGCCGCGGCGCGCAATGCTTCTATGTTTTCAGGATCAAACCCGAGAGCCTCACGCCGCGGCATGCAATTCTCTCGCCGCGGCGCGCAATGCTTTCCTTCTTTTCACGTCCCCCCTTACATATGTGATGGCACATTATGTAAGGCTTACATATTCATCTCGTTTAGCTCGTAACTCGTGATCCGAGCGCCGTAAGTGTTCCGTCTTCGCGTGTTTTCATCATTTGACTCATTTTGACGCTAAAAACACCTGAAATGCACTAAAATATACCCGTGACTCCGAATGGATAGATTTATGAAAATAATTGAAATAATAATCATAATAAATCTATATATCAAATAATTAAGCACAATTAATCACGAAATATTAGTACTTTTTGAGCACTCATCAAGGTACGTGAGAACTACAAAGCCTTCGTAAAGGTAATTTAACAATAGTTGAGTACATATTAAAGATAAAGGTGTTAACAGATGAATTAGAAGCTGTTGATTGTACTTTAACAGAATAACAAAAGTTGATGCAAGTGGAGGTCTTGATGAGAGTTATGATAATGTGTTCTCAACGTTGACTGAGAGGATGATGAGTGAAAAGGTAACAGTTGATGATGCAAAAGCTTTGTTGCTTAGTCATGAGTGTAGATTAGAACGTAGAAATATTGTTGTGATGTCACCACTGCCTTCGATTAACATGAGTGTTGCTGATGAACTTAATAAAAACCTAGTTAAAGATCCTAAAACAGTCAATATTTCACACACATTACCACTTGTAAATCAGTTCAATCAAATGAGTGTTGGACATACAGGTCCTTATGCTGTTAATTCACAGACTGAAAATACTATAATACCTCTATAATGCTTATAATCAATATTCTCCAAGTTATGGAGGAAGAAGTGGACGTGGCTTTGATAGAAGTAGAGGAAGACCTCAATGCCAGTTATATGGAAAGCTTGGTCATATTGTGTCTACATGCTGGTTTCATTTTGATAGAAATTTTGTTTCACCAACTCAAGCCATTAATGGTAATAAACCTCCAATTGTTCCACTACAACATGCCAATACTGCTCATTTTGTGCAAGTGCCTCCTGCACCTTCACGAGGCTATAACCCATACACTGCCCAAGCAATGTTAGCTACATCTGTACCTATTCCACTTACTTTTAATTCATCTACTCATACACCAGAATCTTTTGTACCTTCTACATTTGGAATAGTTCCCAATGCCTTGAACCAACCTTCACATACCTATTATCCAATATACACACCGTATTACCCTCCACAACCAACAGCTCCAATTCAATTTTTTTCTTCACAAGTCCCATCCTTTTCAGTTGAGCCACACTAGTTTCCTGATTTAGGAGCCAGTCATCACGTGACAAATGATCTTAATAATCTTGCCAATGTTAGTTCTTATACAAGTCCAAACAAGGTGATGGTAGATAATGGTAAGTGTCTTAACATTTCACATGTAGGTTCAAATCGTTTTTATTCCTCACATATTTCTGATAAAACTTTTCTTTTGAAAAATATTTTACATGTTCCACATATAGCTAAAAACTTGCTTAGTGTGTCACAATTTGCATAGGATAATAGTGTCATTTTTGAGTTTCATCCACTTCACCGTTATGTCAAGGATCAGGTGACAGGTGTAGCGCTACTCAAGGGTCATCTGCATAATGGCTTATATAGATTTGATTTGGGTCTCACCAAGCCTGTTCATTCCAATGTTTCTCATGTTTCAACTTCTACCACGTCAACTCCATCTCTACCTCCCTCTGTTCACACTGTATCTACTCGTGGATCAATGTCTCCTTTGTTTCTTTGGCATCAATGCCTTGGCCATGCTTCTATACCTGTGGTTAAAAAGGCTCTTACTAGTAGTAATATTTCTTTTTTTTATTGATGATGCTATTAATGTGCTATGTAATGCTTGTCAAATAAACAGAAGTCACAGCTTACCCTATAAGACTAGAATTAGTTATTCTCATGTTCCTTTACAAGTTGTGCACTCAGATGTCTGGGTAGCACCTTCTATTTCTAAGAATGGATATCAATACTATGTTCATTTTTTTGATGAATTTAGTCGCTTTACTTGGATTTATTTTCTTCGTTCTAAGTCATTTGTTCTGCAAGCCTTTTTGCAATTTAAATCTAAAGTTGAACTACAAATATGATGTAAAATTAAAGTGTTACAAAGTGATTGGAGAGGTGAGTTTCAAGGGCTCACTTCTACCTTAGCTTCCATGGGAATTATTCATCATACATCTTGTCTTTATGCTCATGAGAAAAATGAACTTGCAGAAAGAAAACATCGGCACATAATTGAACTTGGATTAACTATGATGTCTCATGCTTCTTTACCTTATCATTTTTGGGATGAAGCTTTCTATTCCAATACTTTCCTCATCAATCGTTTGCCTATCCCTCTTTTACAAAAGAAATCACCTCTTGAAGTTTTATACAATAAAAAACTTGATTACTTTTTCTTAAAAGTTTTTAGATGTGTTTGTTTTCCATGTCTCATATCACTTAACACTCGCAAGTTTCTTCCTCATTCTAAGCCTTGTACTTTCTTGAAATATAGTCCTAGATACAAAGAGTACAAATCTATCTCTTGAAGAGAAATTGTTTCTTAGTAGAGATGTTATATTTGATGAGTTACAATTTTCATTTTCTTTAATTTTTAATTCTCCTATTTCTTCCACTCAAACTATTGTACATCAGACTATTCTTCCTTTAGTAGATCTACTTCTAGTGTGATTGTGTATTTTAGCTCTAATCCTGTCATGTGGTCTTCTCTGAAGCAATGTGCAGTTTCACGATCCAACACTGAGGCTGAGTATCGTGTTCTTGTAGATACAACTTCAGAAATTATGTGGTTGAATTCTTTACAGGCTGAACTCAATATTACTTTACCTAGTCCTCCTATCATTTGGTGTGACAATCTTAGCACTGTTTCTTTAGCTGCCAATCCTATTCATCATGCACGTACTAAGCATGTTAAACTTGATTTACATTTTGTCTGTGAGAAAGTTCTTACTGATCTTGTTCTTGTTCATCAAATACCTAGTACTCATCAGCTGGTTGGCATTTTTACAAAGTCATTGTCCATTCAGCAGTTCTTGTTTCATACAAGCAAACTCAGTATCATTTGCATGCCACTGAGTTTGAGGGGGGCTATTGAAGATATAGTGAGTCTCTCTAGTAATGTGCGTGTACAAGGATGATAAGATGCTGAGGTGGCACTAGACAGTTAGAATTTGTGTAGGTTGTTACAAGTTGTTATAGCTAGTCTATAGCTAATATAGACTAGCATAATTGTACATTCAAATAACTGACCAACAATAATTTGTAGCACAATCTCATGTATATCACATTTTTAAATATATTAGGTTTGAGCCACCTACAAAGCGATGCTTAGTCTATAAACAATTTGTAGCACAACCCCATGTATGTCACATTTTTAAATATATTAGGTTTGAGTCACCTACAGTCGATGCTTATATAATAATGTGAATCTTTTTTTAATGTCAAATGGTATAATGTTTAAAAAAATTATTTTGACCTTTATCCATAACACATATTGTATTTATTGATTTAATAAAGAAATCCATAACACACGTTAAGATTTGACTATTTTTCATGTTGACTTAATACTTTATATTTTTAATTCATTTTAATTTATTGATTTTATTGTTAGATTTTACTTATTCTTTTATTTATTATATACAAATTACGACTATATATTTTTGTTTAATTCAATAGATATTTTTCTAAGTGAAAAATATAAATTAGTAAAGTGAAAGAGAAAAAAATTGAAAAAAGAGAAATAGTCTGGAAATATTTATGATTTATGATGAACCCCCCCCCCCAAACTTGCATTTTTATTTGGAATTACAAATTTATCTTTGATTAATATTCTTAGGATTTCTTCACTTATCAATTCTTCAATTTTACCTCCAGCCTCCAGTCCTTTTGTACAACAACCTTCCATTTAATCCATTTGCCTTCGTCGGAGTCTCTTTCGTTCTTAGCCTTTGCCTTCAACGCAACAGATTACTACTATCAATCATGTTTTTGCCTTTGTCTCCCTGTAGCCCCTTGGTATTCTTGGTTTCTTGCTTTTATTTTCCTCATCCTGTCTTTTTCTGTGTCTTTGCCGATTGCTATTTGTTACTTTGTATTCATGGTGACGATGGACAATAGCAAAGAGGTGGACTCGACACCACTACTCAGGTCGACTCTGAACCAATTTGTTGTCGCTTTGAATTCTATTCCGATCCATCTCTTGATAATTCTTCGCCTCCTGCTCTGACTACAATATCGTCGATAGGTAATTTGAATTTTATGTTCAAATTTGACAAAGAGCATTCTGCTACTTTTGTTGTAAAATTACCTGATATTGTAGAGAGCACACTTTGTATCAAAGGAAGTCGAATGAAATCAAAAAGGTCAAAGAGGTTCTTGTAGCTAATATTTACAAATTGTTAAAGAAATCGAAGGATAATTAAAGTCTGCTCATATTTTGCGTTTTCTCCATGGATGAAGTAAATGAGGATATGGAAGTTCTCTTGCTTGTGATTATTATTAGAGTTTTTAAAGGAAGTAAAGAAGTTTTGCATTTTATTTTATTTTATTTTTTGTCAAGTTGGCACTTATATTTGTTTTTGTAAAGAATGTGTTCAAACAATTATGAAAAAATGTTGTGCTTTGAACTAGTTATTTTTCCAAATTTTTATTGGATTGGGAAAAACGGTTATTTGAATTTCATTGCTATTGTAATAGTTGGAAATTAATGTTCAAATAACGAGTTGTTAGATTGAATTGCTATCTAGTCTTGATTAGACAATAAAAGTAGTGAAATATGCTTTTGGCATCACACTATTTTTTATTTTGAATCTTTTTATTTAGGATAATTGTTTATGAAATTATTGTGATATTTTTTATTTGATTCTAGTGTGTATCGAGCATATATGTCCAATTCAATTCCAAAAAAATGAGGTAAAATTTGGTAAGTTGAATACTTGTCCAATTAAGTTATGAAAAAGTTGGATATGGGTTCAATTCAATTTCAATCAATAGGTTACATGTTGATCAAAAATTCAGTCAGTTGAATAGTTGTTCAATTTAGTTGGACATATGTCCATAGCTTTAATGAGTAAGATCACCAACCGATCAAAATTTGGCTTGTTGGACAGTTGTTCAATTCAGTTAGATATATGTCTAATTCGGCTCTAGTGAGTGGGGTCAATAGCCAATCAAAATTATTCCAGTTGGATAGTCGTCCAATTTTGAGCTGCCTAGTTAGACATGTGTCAAACTTGGTTTCTACAAGTGGGGTTACCGAACGATCTAAATTTGGTCAATTAGATAGCAGTCCAATTTTGGATAGTCTAGTTAAACATGTGCCTAATTTGGCTTCAACAAGTAGAGTTGTCGATTGATTAAAATCTGGTCAATCAAATAGCTTTTAATTTTGGTCAATCTAATTAAACATGTGTTCAATAAAAATTCATTACAATTGATCAATGATACTAAAGATATTTTTGTCACAATATATAAAAAAATCAAAAGAAAAAGATCATTACTGATTTTTAATAAATATAGGATCATGACATCATATAACTCTTAAAAAAATAATAAACATCAAAATAATTAAAAAATTTAATATTGGATGATATGTATACTAAAAATAAAATAATATATGTTATATAAAAGGTTTGATAACCTTTGCACTCTTATCTTATTTATTTATTTATTTTTAAAAGATAATTATGAACCAAATTTATCCCTCACATATAATATATTATTTCATACACGACCAATAATATTTAAATATAAATAATTCTAGATTTTATTTATTTTTTGTTATTGTAATTTTATTCTGTCATATATTATGCACATGTTAATTTATATTTAGTGCATTAAAAATTATATAATAAATAAATAAATTATTATATTAAGAGTATGAAAAATATTTTTTAATAAATTTTCAATTTATTGATATTTATTGATAACTTTTAAAATTATATAAATAAAATTTTAAAAGATTTTAAAGAAAAATGATAAAGAACATAGGGACAAAAATCAAAAAGTAAAAGCAAAAAATCAAAAGTTAAAAAGAATAAAGAGAAAGAAAAAGAAAAAGTTGTGACTATAATTCAAGTCACTTTTATAAATGTCACTATAACACAATGTATATCACAAATGGAGATGCATTGATAAGTAAATACGAGAATATTTATTAATAAAATTTTAATTATCTTTATCAAATTGCAGTCATTTTTGTGGGAAAAAAATTAATAAAAATATATAAATTTATACTTTTTTATTCATATATTTTTTATATTATATCAGGTGCAATATTATTTAAAAAATTAATCATTTTTTTTTAATTTTAAAAATAATTACATAACATGATATAAATTAAATATAATTTTTTGTATTATTAAACATTTCTCGTTATTGAAAAGTGAGTAGTAGATATCTAAAACACTAATTAACAGTGTCACTAGGAGAGTGTGGGACCAAGTGTCAAAGTTTTGCCTCAAACTTAAGCTTTATAGCATATAATTTGGATTTAATCTGGATGGATAAGTTTTTGCAATTAATTAAGTTTATATTTGATAATAACTTTAATTAATTTTATAATTTTTAATTTTTTTATAAAATTAATCTCTAATTTGTTTGATAAAAAAATTCACTCAGTGTTTAATAATATTTTTTCTCAAAGAATTTTAAAAATAAAAATAAAAAATTTGGTTTTTTTTTTTTGCATATTTAAAGTTTTTAATTATTTTATTTTTGATATATATACATATAAAATTTATAAAATATGATTTATTTTCTTAAAAAAAATGTTTGATTAAAATAAAAAAATAAAAAAATAAAAAGTTTGATTCAAAAATCTTTTTTTTTTTTTTTTAAGATTTATGAATCACCACATATTTGAGTAGTAATTTCTTAAAAATTTAAAAATTAAAATAAAAAATTATTACCAAACATATTTAATTGAAAAATTACTTAAAATTTTTTTTAAATCAATTATTAATTTTTTTTATCAAATAAGTCATTAAATTTACCATTCCAGAAAAAAATATGAGTTACACCCCAATATCTTAAAATTTTAGATAGCTCCCTCCACTTCCTTTTATTCCACGCACTCCAAAAAAAAAAACCACTTAAGCCTTATAGCATGGCCAGGACATTATGTAAAAAATGAAAGGAACAAATTCTTTTGTTCCATCCACCCTCTATGTTCCATTTAGACTATTATAACTAATAACTATTTTTATTTATTTGAATATATTTTTAATAATTCATCGCCTTAAGTATATAAATTATGAAACTATGAAGTACTCAATACTGTATTTAAGGAAAATGAAAATCGTTTTATTTGAAAAATTCTTTAAAACCAAAAAGCTTGTTAAGGAAGATAAATTATTTATGGCTATGTCTTTTTCTTATAATTGATTTCAAGAGAAGAAAGTGGTTTAAAATATAATAATTTGATTAAAAATAATTTTAATATAAATATTTAAAAATTTAATATGATAATATTATAAGTAATTTTAATTAATATTTTAATAATAATTTTAAGACATGAGTACACGTTTAAAATTATTTATTTTAAAATTAAGTATTAAAATATTAAATAATAATTCTCAAACTTTTCAAGCATTTCTTATAAAAATTGTGGAACATACTAAACATCCTTTGATTCATTTAAAATCGTTTTAAATTAAAAGAAAAAACGATTTCAAATTACCCTTATTGTTTGTGATCAAGGTGAGATGATGGCTAAAAGAAGTTATATATATATATATATATATATTATTTTTTTTACAAGTAAAATAATATAATTTTTTTTTATAAAAAATACTTATATTTTTATAAAAAATATTTATTATTTTACATTATAATTAAAATTACATTTTTTTTCTTTTTTTTTTTATGGATTTAAAAATAAAATTCTGAAATTAAGATATGCTACTAAGTCATAATTTTATGTTAATTTTCCTTCCTTCCTTTCTATCTTTCTTTTTATTCTTATTGTTGCCTCCATCTCAAAAAAAAAAAAAAATTAAACCAAAAAATATGCAATTATAGATACCTAATAAGCTTATTTAACCTTTTTTCCAATTTCCTAATTTTCTGAGTGGATTATTACTAATTCTTATGATGGGTGGTAATTCATGTATATTTGCGTCATTTTTTTTACTTTGTATATTTAAATTACGTGTGATTCGAACAATTAGTTGAGTCCTCGTTGACTTCTGAATGAACATACATAATTACATATTGTCGTAAAACTCTCCATCCACCTCCTAGACATGGGTTGCACTGGCACATTTGCTAATATCTAAAAAAATAAATAAAAAAAATCAATATTTTTATAATGAAAACAAAAAATAGAGTGATAATATATCTTAATTTAAATTATTATTATTATAATATTAATTTATTAATAATAATTTTATTCAAAAATTTTTTTATTAAAGTACCATTAATAATAAAAATAAAATATATCTTTTATATACTTTTATAATAAAATAAAAATAATTGTATGAATACTATTATCCAAAAATAAATAATAAAAACAATTTATAGCCCAAATTACCTCAACAAATTATTATATTAATAAGTACAACTGAAAACTACGCAACTAGTCATAATCGCCACCTTCTCACCCTCTTTTCTTCCATGGATGCGCCTCCCCCTCCACCTTGTAATCCACCATCTACGCAACCACTAGAGTCCAGTAATTGCTGCCCGAACGAAGAAGTATATAATGCCGATTACGTGTGCACAGCCTCCACCGTCGATTGTGCCTCCGACAGTCCACCTCCGGCGGTCCCAAATCCTCCTTCATGTTCGGGACCCACTGAAGAAAACCCAGAAAAATCCATAAACAGAAACAAGAGAAAAGTGCAAAAAAGGATTTTTAAGGATGCATCTGCAAACTCCTCGTCTTCTTCCTGCTATCCGTTACTAGGTTCCTCCCAACGTGGTACGCGTGTGGCTTGCAAGCGACGGATTCGTCGAGTCATAGTCGGATCTACCTGGCGGAACCCTATTGCCGATTCGATTGCATTTCGTCTTGGAATGTCCATTGCAGCTTTTGTTGCTCAGGTTGTATTTCTATACTATCTTTTTTTTTTCTCTGAGTTATTTGGTTCTCTGTATGGTTTCATCTATAAAAACATGATTTTTGATTATTAGATTTGCATATTTTTAAAAATTCATGTTTTAGAAGGTGAAAAGCTACGATTTTTTAACTCTAATTGGTGGAATTCTGGTTCCGATATCGAATTTTAATTAGTTTTCTTGGTTTTGTAGCTATAACTGTTTAACCTATTGAAAAGAAGGGTAAAAAATGTTCCTTTTTGCCTGTTTCTTATCCCTTTTGTAATTTTTTGTTCAGTGAGATGTATCAAGAGCATGCTGAGATGGTTCTTTGAATTCTAAAATTGTTTAACTATAGATTTTTATTTTTATTTTATAAATTACATATTACACACTCACACACCCACTTCCTCTTGGTGGTTATTGATAAAATTGTTTAACTATAGTTGGAAACAACAGTGATGGTTTATAGACTTAATTGTCATTGTAATGTGCATGTAATTAGTTTTAGTAATGAGTAGTAATACTAGTTTAGTGTATCAGACTCACATAAATCTGGTATTCAATCAGTGGGCATAACTTGTTCAACTTGTATGCCTATTTCCTTAGGGAGACCAAGTTAGAACCATTTTAATTTATGAAGGTGGCTCATGTATGTTCATATCTCTTCATGTTTTAGTTTATCTTGTATAGTTGTATTCTTACTATTATATTTCATTTATGTTATTTTTGTGATACTTTTTGAATACAGGTTCTGGAAAGAGAAGATATCCGCGGCAAAATGTTAACTGCTGACCATCTTGCAATGGTATTCTTCTTGTTCTAATAGAAATCGAAAATAAATACTTAAACTCTCACCTTGCACAAATGGTCTCCCCTGTTGTCTTCTTAGCTAACCAATTTTCTTTCTAATATGAGTAGACCATCATAAATAATTGGTCTTGCTAAACTTCTCGTATTAAGATGACTATAATCCATGTTACTGAACTGTCCACCGTAAGGGGCAAAGCCTATAGAGGCATAGATTCCGGCCTTTGATATCTTATCTGTACTTTCTTCTTAAATTTATTGGAATTGAATGTGGAAGGTACCTTAACATATATATTCATTATGCTTTGCTTGCAGATCTGTGCTTCAGCTGTCAGAGAATCTTTAACCAATGTAAGCAAGGCCTTGATTGCAGACTCATCCATTGATTGTGGTTATTCAAGTTTTAGTTAATAGTTTATACAAGTGATGACAAATTTGAGGTTCTAAGTTAGTCTTCTTATTTCTATCTTCTGATTACTTATGTGGCAACAGGATTTTGGGGATGCATTTGATAGTTTTGTTAAGAACTTTGAAAAATCATTTGGAAGTAATTTGAGGACTCTTAGGTTGATCAAGGAATCATTTGTAAGAAATGGAAAAAATAAAATGAGTTATTTAAACATAGAAAGTTCTACTTCAGATATGGCTAGTGAGAGAGGAGATCATACAATCAGAGGAAGCTGCACTAGCTCTTCTGGTATTGAAGATTGTAGCTCGGACGCAATCCTCCACAAAAATGAAGCTCGTCATCAATTAAATAATGGTGAAACAACAAGACAGGCGGACTTAACAGATTTCACAAACTTGGAGCTTTCCCTTCTTGGGCAAACAAACCAAGTAGCTTCTGTGTCTCGAACACCATTTGGATCTTTTAACAACCAGTCCATGATGAGCACTATTGAGAGGTCAGTCATGGAGCTAACCCGTAAGAATGACCTTAAGACATTGGAGAATTGTCTTACAATGAAAAGGTTACAGTTAAAAGAGACACAGATGAGTCTCCTTTTGGATTCAAATAATCTAGAGAGATCAAAGTTGGCTGTGGGAATATCTAAGGCATCTTTTAAAGCTGAAAAATTCAAAACCCAATTAGAAGATACAAGACATGCTGAGCTTCATAGGAAGTGCATAGACTTCCTTGTTGGTGGTCTGATTGTAATGATAGCATCCCTTCTATATGGTGCTTATGTTTATTCATATGAAAGACTTAGTGAAGCCATTGCATCGTGTACGCCATCAGAAAAGGCAAGTACCCATTTCTTTTATCTGGATTTAACTGTTTTATATTACCTCATATTTTTCTTAACTAGTATTAATAATCATTATTCGTGAGTACCCATAATGGATAATGGTGTTTTATGCCTGCTAGGCTGCTACCAGGGTTTTCTCCTTTATCTTGTTTACTTCCTAAGATCATGGTGCAAAGAGAAAAAGCCCCACAAATATAGGAGTTATACCAAATGAGTACTGATTCTTTTTCTCAAATTATGCAATTACAGAATTATCCTTATATTTTCTCTTATTTTATATTAATGATTATTATTTTTAAATAAATTAATATTTACATTCTGATTACTCATTTTTTAATAAACAGAAAGAAAGGGAATAAGTTTTACTCTCCCTTTCTCTCCAAGATGATTCATGTCCATTCTTACTCTAATTGATTCTCATTAGGAATTATTAAAAACACTCTGAATTATTAGGCCAGAAAATAATTATAGATTGATGTTGTTTCTTGGGCAACGTCTGTTCTACATTTTGCTGAGAATCATTCATGGAAATTTTTTTGATGCATCATTTTCCTCAGGAGTCAAGTTCTTGGTGGATCCCAAAGCCATTGGCATCATTAAATTCAGGATTGTACATCAGGTGTCAGGTTCAAGTTGTGAGCAAGATGCTGTTTGGGGTCGTCATGATTGTTGCAATTGCTTACTTGGTCGTCCAGCGTTCAGCAACTGAAAAGCACACAATGCCAGTTACTTTCATACTTCTTCTTCTAGGGTTTGCCTGTGGTTTTACTGGCAAGCTTTGCGTAGAGACATTGGGAGGAAATGGATCTTGTTGGCTTCTGTACTGGGAAATTCTGTGCCTTGTACACTTCTTCAGTAATGTCTTCACATCTACTCTGTTCTGCATCCTATATGGGCCAGTCACTGTGTCTCAATCAGCAAGAGTTAGAGCGGTATTTCCTTATTGGATCTGCCGATACATGTTCTTTGCTAGTCTTCTTATTTTTCTACCTTTGTTTTGCGGTCTTCTGCCTTTTGCAACATTTGGTGCATGGAAAGACCACTTCTTGTTTCTGGTAACTGATTCTGCTTCTGCTTTTTGAAGCCTTATTCAATTCGATAGAAGTGGAATGTTTCGAACTGAGGCTGCTCTTTCGAATATATATCATGAATTAATCTAAATATTATCACATGTAAAGCTGTGTTGTAACTTTTATATTAGGTTCTGTAATTCAGAGTAATTTTATGTTTATAATTCATATTATGTCGAGCAATGCCATGGTTGTATATTTGTATGTAGGCAAAGACCGCGAAAATGGCTGCCAAAAGCACAAAAGAACAAAGACTGCTAGCGTAATGTATGGTCTTTTTTTAATTTTTTTTACTTGTGGTGTAATCTCTGGTGTGTAACCTTTTTTTTTTTTAATAAACAAAAAACATACAAAGGGACAGGGAAAGGGGGTGAGAGTATGGATAAATTTGATGGTGTATAATTATTTATCAAGTGTTTGAGAGAATCTTAGTGAGAAAGGTTACAATTAGAGAGGGTCCAAAAGTTCTCCTAAGGTTTGGCTGTTCATGCTTATATACTAGTGGATTCATGTGCGTGGCCCTATGCCACTGGTTACTCCGCAAGCAAAATGGGTGCGGATGGGACCTTGGTTCGATCAAGTATGTGTCTGTGATGTCAAGGGGTGTCAAAAAGAACAATCGTACTTGCAACAAGATAAGACAAATTTTACGATAGCTTTATTGGTGGGTTTTGGCTCTACAGGCTAGAATTGGCTTTGTAGGTTTTGGTTCTTCGGTCTGAATCTAGCTCTTTAAGCTGGATCTGGCTCTACGGGTTGAAATTGGCTCTTTGTGGGCTTATGGAGGAATTTTTAATTAATAATTTATTTTAACAATTTCGTAAGCAGCATAATTTCTCTTGTCCAACAAAAAGTAATTGAGTGATATTTTTAAAATAATTTGCATTCAATTTATTTGCAGGAATGATCCATCCAAAGAACCTATGTTTTCTGTCCGTAGTAGTGAAAAATAGTAAAATCACGAGTCTGTTAAAAAAAATATTATAATAATTTTGATAGAAAAAGAATTAATATAAAAATGAAAGCAATCCATAAAGCTTGTAAAAAGCCATGAAACTAAGAGACAAGGACACCATACATTTAACAAATCAAATTCTAAGGTGTCCGATGAAAAACTTAGAGGTGAATCAAATTTTTAGTAGAGGAAGACAAACTTCAACTATAACTTCCTTTTTTGATCATAAAGTTGCTAGGAAAGAACTAGTTACTATAATAATCTTGCATAAGTACCTGTTATCGATGGTGGAACACATTTACTTGGAAGAATGAGTTTTACTTAGAATGAACTTTGGTATATTTATTTGGTGGAAAGACAGATAATATTAAATACTACATGTTACAACAAATCGCTAGAAACTTACTAGCTAGTAGCTATTCTTGTTTTCACTATTGCAACTAAGTCTGCCTTTAGCGTAGGTGGTAAAGTTGTGTCTAAGCACTTAGTAGACTAAAATTATCGACAATAGAGACATTAATGTGTGCTTAAGACTAACTTTAGCCTTAATTTAATGGTTTGAATTTTTTTTGTATTATATGATTATTTTTAAATTTATTATTTTGTTTAATTATTAATAATTATTTTTGTGTCCTTAGTGAAATCCGTTACAAAGTTTTCAAAGTATAATATTAGTGAGTTTGAAGATGTAGAGGATATTGATAGAAACGAAGATAATGATTGAATAACTATTAGTCTTTCTTGAATAGTTGGTAGATTACACTTTATAACCATGTTACAAACAAATTGATAAATTGTATTAATTTATAAGTCTCAACTTTTATTTTTATGTAAATTTTGTAGTTAAATTTTAATCTCGTATACTCATATTAATATCATTCAAGTTTACCAATTTGTTGTTAAATTTTGTTTGGGAGTTTGTAAAATATTATTTTTTAATATTGTAAGGACAAAGGCTTGCCAATTTATAAACCCCAATTTACAAAAAAAAATAATAATGGTTCAGTGAGTTACAACAATTTATTAATAACATGCACACATTTGTAAATATATTTTTCATATATTAAACTTTAATATTATATTAATATCATTTAGACAATATTAAGACACGACTCAAATAATTTTAATAAGTTACACTTTGTTGAATTATATTTAATATTTTTGTCATTTATCATTTTAAAAAATAGGATTGATTTTGTATAAAATAAATATAAAAAAAAGAGGTCAGGTATTTGACTTGTGAATATTGCCAAACTTGAAAGATCCAAACTAAATTGGTTTATTTGCCCCCACGAGTTAATTTGGGTCTAGTTATTTCTGTCATGAAGAACCTCATTGCCATTCTAACAGTCTTAGCTTGATTTCAAAAGCTAAGATCAGAAAAGAGCTAGAATTTAGAATTTGTAATGCCCAATTTTCGTATAGTTTTCTATTGTTTAACTTCTTGCATTTGAATTGATAAATTATTTTCTTATCTAAAAGGTTCATCGATTCCATTGAATTAAATAGAACATTTACGTCAATATCTAATTTGGAAATGCCCATCAATGTCAAAATTGGATCGGATCTTATCTTTGTTATGTTAGAAGTCGGTGGCATTTTATTTATCCTAGCTAATCTTTATGCATTTTTTTTTTTTTTTGACAATACATTACGCATAGTTTGTCTTGCCATTGGTGTTGCGAAATTTGGTTAGAGGAATAGATTTTTTTTTTTTTTTTTGCTAAGGTAGATGAATAGATTAAAGTGTACACAAAACAAATTATTATTTTCTTTATGATTCCGAATAATGATCAGACAAAACCTAACCCCACTCAATTAGATTAAAAGGACAAATATATATATATATATATATATATTGGGAAACTCCGGAAAAACTTGAGCATGAATATTACTCCTTTAACTCTTCAAGCTACAAAAGCAAAAGGAAAATAGAAAAGCCTCGAGAACTATATGATACAAAATTTTGTTTGGCAACATAAAGAAGTTTTCTATTCAAAAATCCAACTGCTACAAGTTTGCAATTAGAGCCAAGGCAAAGGGCTTGCCTTCCTAACATTTCTCACCTTCTACAAATTAGCCGAGTATCAACTTCGGGGAACTTTGATCATCACAGTACCTCATGCGCCTTCCCATAGTATTGGTTAATGAAAACCAAGTCAAAATTACTCCAAAATTGAGTCATTTGCGGAAACTTTAACGAACGTTAGAGCTGAGTTAAAGCCTTAAAGGGTGCAATTCAACATCTTCATTAAAGCAGGAAAGAACTAAGTTTACAATAGGACATATTAGGATGGTACAGAACTCTCTTAGGACTCATTTTTATTTCAAGTTATGTTGTATTTGAAACTAATTTTCTGTTTTTAAATTCATTTTTAGGAAGAAAAAAAAAAAAAAAACTCGTTCGGTTAAAGTTTTTGCTTTCTTATTTCGCTCCCTCTTAAGCCCCAACAAAGAAAAAAAAAAGTGAACTTGGAATATGGTTTTCAAAACTTTTATTTTTTTCAAGTTTCAAAAACAAAAAAAAAATGTAACTGAGTTCCAAAGTAATTTTAAACTTGAAAATGGAACTAATTCCTAAATGACACTCATTTTGAAAACTTGTGTTAAAAAACAAGAACTTGTTACAAAACAGGCCCTTGAGAATAAGGAAAATATATTTGTAAAATGGAGTTTAGTAAGTGAACTAGTGGTTTCCAGAAATAAAGAAATATACTCCTTTTTCAATATTCTATGTTTAAGGGGTGAAGATGGGGAAAAGGGCACCGACTGAAATATAGCTATAAGAAAAACCTAGATATAATTTTTTCCAGGGAAGACATAACCTTAAAAACTAATGAGTGAAAACAGACATACCATGACAAGACTCCACTAATGACAAAAAGAATGTAACAAAATTGATCAACATAGTACATTCCTCTAGGGAAAATATCGTTATTACATGAATAACAAAACTGACTAATCCAAGGTAGAATTAACTAAATGATATTGAGAAGCATAGCCAGATTCTTCTAATTTATATATTTTCACTCAATTATGCGTTATATTTCTGATTTTATCAAAATATCTAAAAATTCTATTTCATCTTACATGAGGAGAAAGGAAAATCACATCCTAGCTTAATTAGGTTTTCTATTGAGATGATCAGTCATCAACTGCTTAAAATTATTTACAAAATGACAGAATCGTAATGACCAGATCAACCACCATTATTGTTTTACAACTGAAAGTCCGAAACAACCCGACACAAACACGAGGCTGAAAGAGTAAGAGTTTATTGCCAATCAAAGTCAGAGACAACCTGCGCAGAGCAAAAGGAGAGTCAATTTAAATAATTTTTTATCATTGTACAAGCCAAAAGTTTTATTGATTTGGAGCTTACGATCTCCAAGTCCATCTGTACAAGATCACAGTACATTATGCTAAAAAGTATAGCTAGTAAAAACAAAGAGATCATCGGTAGTAAAAGAAGACATACATAATATACTTCAAGAAAGTATTAACATACCATGCAATGAACTTTTTGAATCCATAACGTTGTTATTAAATATCATTTTCATTCCTTTTTTATTTTCCTTTAGTATCCCTTTCATTTCGGTGGCGTTTGATTAACTACCCTGTATTATGCTTAATTGTAAAATTTCTTCATTGCATATGTATCCTCACCGGTGGTTCCGAAGGAAACATAATGTCAACTATACAACTTTGCTCGAACTCATCTTCTTTGAATGGGTGGTAGAAATCTGATGGAGAAAAAAAAAGATAATAAAGAAGGAATAACATGTCATGCAGTATCTATATATAATAAAAATAAAAAGATCAAATCCCAACAAATATAAATTGATCACTCACAAGGCAAGCAGTACTCATATTTCTTAACACGTTCTATCTTCAAATGTTTCAAAGCAGTCCTGCATTTAAATATTTCATTTTTTGATAGCATTTGAATTACTTTGAACGATTTTAAGTTTTTATTTGTCTTTTTGATATTCTGTAGTGTAATTTTATAGCACAAATATGAATAGGTAAATTAATTAAGTAATGATAAATTTACAAATAATTAAATAAACAGGATATTTATTATAATTAAGATATAAATATTGAATTAGGATCTAATAGTTATTTGTAAATTAATTTTTAACAATTTGATTTAAAATAGATTATGTATTAATAATAAGTTTTATAATTGTTTAATAATTATATAATTTTATTTTAAAATTATATTTAATTTCAAATTAGATATTATGATTTTTTATTTTTTTTTTAATCAAAATTGTTCTATAAATAGACTTATGCTTGTATTATATATTTAGATCATAATATGAATTAATATATCAATTTATCCTTACATTCTCTCTCCTAATTTCTCAATTCCTCTCTCCCACTTCCAATTCTAGTTAAATATTATGTGAATAAAATTTATTTCTTATTAATTCTTACATCACAATAAAAGTATATATAGAAAATAAATTATAAGAGTCTTGAGGAAACTAAAATAATGTACAACCTAAAGTTCTATTATAGATAAATACATATATTATACACTAATTACATGACTTACGCTAACACTCTTCCTTAAGTTGGTGCAAACATATCAACCATGCCCAACTTGCTTAATGAGTCATAAAACGCCTTTTTGGAAACTCCTTTAGTAAGCACATCTGCAGGTTGTTTTTCAGTGGGAACAAAAGGGAAGGTAATAAGTTTAACATCTAACTTCTCTTTTATAAAATGACAATCAACCTCTACATGCTTAGTACGATCATGTTGTACTGGATTTTATGATATATCAATGGCTGCTCGGTTGTCGCAATACAGCTGCATAGTACTTTTGAGTTCGAAACTCAAATCAGATAGTAGATTTCTTATCTACAGCAATTCACATACCCCATTAGCTATACCTCTATACTCAGCCTTAATACTAGACCGTGCCCTAACTTTCTGCTTCTTACTTTTCCATGTACCACAAAGGTGAAGTAACCTGATGTCGATCTTTTATCTGTAATATTTCCTGCCCAATCTATATCTGTGAAGTCACAAACTTCAAGAGGATTGTTATGCTTAGAGAACATTACTGTTCTCCCTGGAATTGAATTCAAGTACCTTAAATTTTTCACAACTGCATCCATGTGACTCTCACTTAGGTTATGCATGAACTGACTTATCACACTTACTGCATATGCAATATCTGGTATAATATGTGCCAAATAAATTATGTAAACCAACTTAATAGATTCGGTTGTAGGTTTAAAAAATGATAAAGCCAACAAAATCAAACCAAACTTACACTTTGGATACTATAATTTTAAGTATATTTTATTATTTTTCATATATTATAATTTTTATTATTATTAAATTATAATTATATTAATATTTTATTCAAATTGCATATAAAATTAAAAATATAAATAAAAGATAGCTTATAACGTTATTTAAAGAATAATGAACTTTGATATTAACAAGTCATTTGATAAAATACTCTTAATTTTTTGTAATGTACTTTTTGAAATAAATGCTAACATTTTATGTCAATAAGCATATGTGTATACGTTGTTTTTCAATTTCTTTCTCCATAGAATTATATTTTTTAATCAACTAAAGCTTTTATATCATATTATTATTATAATTTCAAAATCATCAAGTCAACTTCTTTTTAAACTGATCTTAAAAGTTGGTTAAGAAGTTAATTTTTTAAGTATTATAAGTCGATTAAGGTTTTAAAATTTTTAAAATCACCAAAATAAAATCTACTTATAAAATAGTCGGATAACTAACCAAGTCAAATTATGCCCATCCCTAATTTTAGGGTTTTATTCTGTACAAATTATTTGACAAGATACTCTTAGTTTTTTGTGATGCACTTTTTGAAATAAATGCTAATATTTTATGCCAATGAATACATGTGTATACGTTGTTTTTCAATTTCTTTATCCATAGAATCATATTTTTTAATAAAAGAAGACTTTTATATCATATTATTATTATAATTCTAAAATCATCAACTTTTTTTGAATTGACTTTAAAAATTGATTAATAAGTTAATTTTTTAAGTATCATAATTCTATTAAGATTTTAAATTTTTTTAAAACACTGAAATAAAATCTATTTATAAAATAGTACTATAACTAACCTAGACAAATTATGCCGATCCCTAATTTTAGGGTTTCATTCTATGTGACATCACTTGAATTTTTTAATGACACGTTTGCTTTATAGAAATAGGATTAGTGATTGATTTGAGAAATAGGAAGTGTAATTTTTATTAATTTATTAGATAGCTATCAGACAATAAGGAGAATGAATTAATATTTTTTTTAAATATCTTTTATATCTAAAAATATAAGTATAATTTTATTAATTTTCATTTTTTTATTTTTTTTATTTTTAAAATATAGAACCATAATCTTTTCAGAAATGAATAATTATTCTTTCCTCGTGAAAAAAAATAAATAAATCATATTTCAGCTATAAAAAAATTGGTGTTTTTGATTTTTGTACTGCAATTTGCAACATTAAAAGTTGTGAACAAATAAAAAAATTAAGGTTTTATTTAAATGTGTTTATTTTAGAATTAATTTAAAAAAATGATTGAAATGAAATTGTTCTGTTAAAACTTAAAACTAATTTAGTAAGAATATTTTATATAAAATTACTATAAGTAGTTTATCATAATATTTTAATAATAAATTTAAGAAAGAAGTATGTATATAATAAAAAACTTATCACAAAAATTGTCTAATATTTTTAAAAATATTTTAATAAATTGAAATCATTTTTAAGTAAAAAGATAAGCTATTTTAAACATCTCTTAAATAATTTTTTTTATTACAATTTTAATTTTTTTTTAATTGATATTAAATTAAGCCATTACGTGGTCCCAACATGGGATTGTTGGAATAAAACACCAATTTTCTATACGAGCAACCACATAGAGGTTCTTCTCTTGCTCTGGAAGAGTGTATGATTGGAGAATTTTTTCTATCGTAGTTCAGTGGATGTTCGTCACCTAAAAAAAAAAATAATTATTTTTTTTTCCATTTAGATTGGAAATGTTTTTGAAAAAATTGGGTTTTAAATTTTTAAAAACCATACGATTATATAACAAACGGACATATGCGGCGCCTAAAATTATTTTATGTGCTGCTAATATGGCTACCAAGTTAGTTTAATATAAAAATTGTAAGTATATTAAGAAAAAGATAAAAATATATATAAATTAATAATTAAATATTGATAAAAGAAAAAATATTAAAATTTTAAAAATAGGATTAAAAGTTAATTTTTTTATTATTTAAAATGTACCCTTTTTTAATACATTGTAGCACACAGAGCCGTAGACAGAGAGCAAATAATGTCCTACCCAAATTCAAATCGGTTGCCGGTTACTGTAAGTCCGTAACATGAACGTGTGGTCGCCACGTCACCAGGTAGTAATTGGCAAAGAATATCAACACGTGTCGGTAAATATCGAGTTTAGGGTTCCGAGTAAGCGTGCGTGGTTTGAAGCAGCAGCTTCTTATTCTTTGTCCCTGTAGCCGTAGGTGGGTTCTATCTCCGTGACTATTGGGCGACTTTTGACATTACGCATCTACCCTCGCTTTTCATTTTTCTCTCTCTCTCTATCTGAAGCTGTGTTTCCAGACGACGAATTAATGGCTTCTGCAAAACCCTAGCCGCCATTGAATATTCAAACACCGAGAAATATCAATAGGACATGTAAGTTTTTCCTAGTTTTGGAACTTTTTTTGTTTAATTTATTATAACTGATGCCTTTAATTAGAGTTATGAGGAATTTGTAGACTGGGGTCTTTTTTCTTTTTCCCTCAGATTTCAAATTCCTATTCTGTACGTTTCTTATTCCATCCTGTTTGGTTGCAAAGGAAACTTTGGAGAAGAAATGGAAAAAGGGAAATGCTAAAATTTACTAATAGGTAATAAAGTTTGTCAGATACTATTATATTAATTTGTTTTGGTCAGCTAAGGTCCGTCTGGATGTGTTTTTTTTAGAAGTGGTTTGAGATTAAGTGGTTGTGCTTTGAAGAGAAGTATATAAATGTTTCGCATAAAATTATTATAAGTGGTTTTGAGTAGCAATTTAGTAATTATTTTAGAATGGAAACTGCTTTTCCTTGAGGACTTCTCTTAAAAGCACAAATAGTTTCTCATCAAACTTTTGAAGGCATTGCACTTCACATGAAAATTGCCAAATATGCTTAAACCTTAAACCAAAAGAGAAGCGGCAAAAAAAAAACCTAATTTAGGCTAAAGAAAAGTTCAGTTTATCTATATGTTTCATTAGCAGACCAACGCAATGGAAATTGTCAAGTGGTAGCATTATTTTATATTTTCTTGTTGCTTTTTATTGGAAATCCGGCAGGCTTTCGTCTTTAGTTTATCAGGCCAAGTTTTATTTGTTACAAATTGGAATTTTCAGGTCAGGATTATGGTAGCGTCTAGGATCCAGAGTCTTGTTTGGGGTTGATAACAATCAGTGAGAGAAAAATTGGCTGTATTTGGAGTCATATGACCATATGTAAAATTGAGAATTCTGCACTGGGTGATAGAAGTAACCAGTGAATATACAGTGATTATCATCCCTAAGAATGGCAGAAGACAGCCTACGGGTTGGTGGGCTTTCTTCTGGTTTGGCCGTGATATTAAACGACAAAGATAGTAGGGAGACCTCGTCTAAATCTCTCCTAGTTTCGTATTGTGATGACTTTGGCCACCAATCAGTGGAACGAACTCTTGAATATATATTTGGCCTTCCCAACAAATCGGTTGGTGCATTAGCTTGTCCATTAAATAAGGAACTGGTCTGTTCCATCCTAAAAAATGAATTTTCAGAATCTCGGGTAAATTTTGGCTCCCTTTTGAGAGATAAAGATGGAGTTTGTATTATTGATAATGGTTGTGGACCCAATGTAGTTGGTCTGGCAGAATTCAGTATTTGTGGTGACATTAGAATTATCAGATCGACACTGCTCGTTGAGAGCTTAGCAATGTTCAGCAGTGTGAGGGCTAATGCGTACATATGGAAGGGAAAATGGATGTACGAAGTTATTTTGGAGACTTCAGGTATTCAACAGCTAGGATGGGCAACAATTTCTTGCCCTTTCACTGATCATAAGGGTGTAGGCGATGCTGATGATTCATATGCTTTAGATGGGAGGAGAGTTAGAAAATGGAACAAGGAAGCACAGCCATATGGTCAGTCATGGGTTGTTGGTGATGTTATCGGGTGCTGCATAGATTTGGATCATAATGAAATATCATTCTACAGGAATGGTGTCTCTCTTGGGGTGGCATTTCGTGGCATTCGCAACATGGGACCTGGATTTGGATATTATCCTGCAATCTCTCTTTCTCAAGGTGAACGATGTGAATTAAATTTTGGAGCTCGCCCATTTAAATATCCAATTGAAGGTTTCCTCCCATTACAAGCACCTCCATCTGTAAGTTCCTATGCTACTCACTTGCTTGGTTGTTTGTCAAGGCTAGTGGAAATGCAACAGCCAGAGCGGGCTGAGCATTCTTCTGTTGAAAAACTGAGGCTGAAGAGGTTTGTCTCTCTTGAAGAACTTTTTGTTCCTGTTTCTCATGGGATATGCGAGGAACTATTTTCTGTACTTGAAGCAGATGTCCAGAGCATAGGATACATTGGCCGGGGTCCTTTTTTGTCATTCATGATGGAAGTGTTTAGAGCACAAATGCCTCACAATTATTTGGGTTTGGACAGAATTATAGATGTATTTTTAGAGTTTAGAAGATCACATTTGTTGTTTGAACACATGATAAGCGCCCTTTCATGTAACTGCAGAACAGCTAAATTTGTTTTAACTGGGTGTCCGTGGTCAGGGCCATATCCCTATCTTGCACTCAGCTGTCATATCCTTAGACGACAAGAGGTAATGGTTCTTTGGTGGAAGTCAGCGGACTTCGAGTTCCTTTTTGAAGGTTTCCTTTCACAGAAGAGTCCAAATAAGCAGGATCTTGAGTCGTTGATGCCTTCTGTTTGGTGGCCTGGCATATGTGAGGATGTCTCCTACGAAAACAGCATGATGTTGACAACTGCAGCGTTATCTGAAGCAGTTAGCAAGGTAAAATTTCAGTTATATGTGCTATTTTTCCTTTAAAAAAAATTCTGAACGTTCATCTATATCATTTAGGTTATGCACTCTTGCTGCTCATGATTGTATTTTTGTTTAGCTTCTATGCCGATTATTTAAATACTCAATTCAGTTATTACTACTTGTAACGTTAAGGAGCAAGTCACATGGAGTTTCACATAGTTATCAGCACTGATATTGCCTCTTTCATTTACAGATTGAGGAAAAACACAGGGATCTGTGCTGTCTGGTCATACAATTTGTGCCTCCTGTGTTACCCCCTCAATTGCCTGGTTCAGTTTTTAGGACATTTTTACAGAACCTCTTGTTGAAGAACAGAGGAGCAGATCGCAATGTCATCCTTCCTGGAGTTATTAGCAATTCAACTCTTGTTTCCTTATACACAGTTATACTCTCTTTTTTGTCCGAGGGATATGGCATGGGGAACATCTGTGGCTGGTTGAAGAAATGTGAGAATGGTCCTGATGCTGGGTTTCTTCATAGGGGTGGTCAGCGAAGTTTCCCCACAGGCTTGTTCCTAAAAAGTGATCCTCATCGCACTGACATTTCTAGGCTTGGAGGGTCTTTCAGTCATTTATCCAAATTGCATCCTGTAAGTGATCAGGAAATAGAAGAAGTTCAGTGGGAAGAGGGCTGCATGGATGACGATGAAACCAGAGTTACTCATTTAAGTGAACAAAAACCATGCTGTTGTTCAAATTACGATGCTGTTTTCTCTAGAAGCTTGAAGGACCCAATAAGATACAATGCGAAAGGTTCACGTGCCCCTGGCGGCCCCATTCCTGAGAGATCTGCTCATGTTGCTTCTGAATGCAGTACTGGAAGCTTGAATGATGAGATATCAGATAAACCTAGTACCAGTGACCAGTCCGAATCCGGGTTTGGTTATCGTCCTTTGCAGTATATGAAGTTTGTACCAAAGGAGAGTAATATTTCGTCAGCTATTCTAAGAGAAGAAGAGCTCCTAGATGCCCTACTGTTGTTATATCACACAGGAGTTGCAGCAAACTTTAAGCAGGTGAGAGGACATATAGAAAAAAATTACTCTTTGTATCTATAATTCAGAGATATCAGCACTCAAGTATTTATTATCCTGATTGGGTGGTGAATCATGATTTCGTGTTCAGCCCTTACCAATTTCAGTGAGTTGCAAGAATCATCTATCTGGAATTTTTACAAATGTTAAATGTTTGATAAACTTATAAGCATAATATATGCTCTGTAGAGTTAGAGTGAGTTTTCAATAATTTAGTAATTAGAAGTTCAAAACTGCATATGGCTATGCTATAAATGTTTTAAGCTATTACATAATCTTAAATAGTTCTTCCTATAAAAAAAAAAAAAATCTTAAATAGTTCTTAAACTTCTCAAAATACAATGGTTTAAAGTTCAAGACTAAAGAGAAGTAAAATATTTTTCCACATTCACTCTTGCTATGATATTTTACATGTTCTGTTTGATGCTGATATTATGTATTGGACAGTGCATGTTAATTTTCTACTTGGAATAACTAGGTTTCCTGTGCTGTGTACTCAAATTGGATTGAATAAGAAATGTAAAATGAACAAAAATCGAAATAAAGGATATGTAATATGTAATGTTATTTTTCTCGAGCAAACAATCTTCATTTGGTTCTATCTCAATAGTATATTATGATGGTTGTATTGTATCGAGTGTATCATGTATTTGAATCTATTAAATGATCTTGTGTAGGCATCATATTACATGTCTCATCAGTCACAGTCAATTTCCCTTCTGGAAGAAGCTGATAAACAAATAAGAGAACGTTCCTGCACTGAGCAATTAAAGCGTTTGAAAGAAGCTCGTAATGGTTATAGAGAAGAAGTTGTCGACTGTGTCAGACATTGTGCATGGTAACACAGCTATTCATGTTATGTAGTTACTCAAAGCTGTGTATAGCTGGCCTCTTTAAGTGTATGGTTTAGTTTTCCATGCTATAGTGTTAGGATCTGATTTTGCTCTTTTGGACAATTATTTCATTCCCCCTAGTTTTATTCAGTGCAGTAGATTAATTTTTTTGGACAATTCTTTTGGACAATTATCCTTCTTTGATTAATTTTTTTTTCCCTTTTATTGGCTATTGGGATCCATGTGATCTTCTGGAATGACAGCTGTAATTGTAGCGAGCTATATAGCCCTAGAGATTTCATCTCTTTACATAGCTTCATTAATAAAACTGGTTTCAGAAGACATTCTCTGTGGGCTTTTATTTGTTATATTCTCTACTTTTAGTCTGATATTATTTCTCATTTGATGCTCTATATTAAATCTTTAAAGTTGGAACGGGTAATACATGAAAGAACTGTAGTATTGAAAGATATGTTTTCTAAAATATTTATATAGTTAATCTGCACCTGTTTCATTTCCTTTTCAATTAGCTTTACTTTCTTTATTCTTGGCATTTAATCATTTATGCAATTCATGATTTCTTCTACGCGTGGTACTTGTGTTGACTATTGAATAGTTTCTTTGGTGAAATATATATTTATCATTAGACTGAAATAGAAATTTACTGTCTCAATTGTCTTTTTGGTTGGTTGTATTACCTTACAGGTATCGGATATCTCTTTTTTCACGATGGAAGCAACGAGGAATGTATGCTGCATGCTTGTGGACCGTTCAATTGCTGCTGGTCCTTAGCAAAATGGACCACGTGTTCATTTACATCCCTGAATATTATCTAGAATCCCTGGTAAATTAAACTGATGTATTATGGAATGAATCTCTTTTTTGGATGAAATAGAATGGAATTAATCTGTCAGTTAAACTGTTAAGTAGGAGTGAAATCTTATTATGAATTTTTTTCAAAAATTGCATTGTTTTTGTATGATTTGAAAAAAGTATTTATCTAAAGCATTTTTTTGTTTGTTATATTGTTTTCTTTTATTATTTCATTCTTTTTTCTACTTCAATAATCATTTTTCATAAGATTTTCATAATCTTTTGCCTGAATCATATTGAAATTTTTGATAAACGGAATTTGTGAATCAATTGCTAATCTGCATGTTTATATTCATATTTCCAATCTTTTCTTTAAGTTCCCCTGCATGAACTCATATGCAATGTTATCTATTCTAGATATTTGATTCATGTGCATAAAATATGATGCCTTGTCAAGGTACATGCAAATATCTATATGCAGTGTGCATCTATGGCTAATCTTAATTTTCAAGTTTTTAGGTGAATTGTTATATGGTGTCTTATATCATTTTTTGAAATTCTATATTGATAATTGTTTATTGCTTCTGTTATTATTACAGGTTGATTGCTTTCATGTGCTGCGTAAGAGTGATCCTCCATTTGTCCCTTCAACAATGTTCATCAAGCAAGGACTTGCTTCATTTGTATGTCTCTTCGCATTTTCCTTTTGTTCTTTGTATTCTTCATATTCTTCGGTCTGAACCTGTGTGATGAAAAACATGAATGCATGCTCCAAGGAGTCTCAAGTAATTTGTTGAGTTTTGGTATTCTTTACTCAATCCAAAGAACTTTATTATGGTGTATTGGAGTTACATAAACGGTTCTTATTGGGTCATTTCTTGCAGTTCATCTGCAGTTTTCCCTAAACCATAAATAATTAATTTATTACTTAAGAAGGAACCTTTAGTTTTTTTAAAGTAATATATCCTTGTCACAGAATTCATACTATACTTCAATCTCTTTTTTGTCATGTTCTTTTTGCAACATATTATATATATTTTTATATCTTAGGAAATTAGCATGATTTTGGACTTTTAGTTGTCATGAGAAATTTGAGCTATGATATAAATTTGAGTGCATTTTGGAAATTTCACCATTTCTTTATATGGTTGCAGAAGAATTCTATTGAAAAGTTCAGGGTTGTATGACCAGCTAAAAAGATATGTATACTAGAGTTTAAGAAAGAATTTGGTAAACAATGTATTGGTCTCTTGTACTCCAGGTCACGTTTGTTGTCACTCACTTCAACGATACTAGGATCACAAGTGCAGAACTTAGAGATCTTCTTCTTCAATCAATTTCAGTCCTCGTTCAATACAAGGAATATTTGGCTGCTTTTGAGTGCAATGAAGTGGCCACTCAGAGAATGCCAAAGGCATTGCTCTCAGCATTTGATAATAGATCCTGGATTCCAGTAACAAACATTCTTTTGCGCTTGTCCAAGGGATCTGGGTTTGGTTCTTTCAAGCATGGTGAATCGTCATTTTCATCATTAGTTTTTCAGGTGACTGATAATTCCCTTGTTGCTTTTGTTGAGTGGTGAAATAGCTTCTAAATACCATGTCATTTTCTTTGTCTTTGTTGACCCTATCTTTCATAAAGAGATTATTAGGGGAAGCATGCGCCAATGATGAAGTGTTGTTCTCAGCTTTTCTCAATCGATTGTTTAATACTCTCAGCTGGACGATGACTGAATTCTCAGTTTCAGTACGAGAAATGCAAGAGAAATACCAGGTGTGAATGTAGTTTCAAGCTTTCAGTAGGTTTTCGAGACTCAGGTTGTGTGTAGCCTTTCTCTGCTAGTTCAATTTTTTTAATTAATTTTTTTTCCTTCTCCTTTTTAGAATATGAATGATCTCTGGCATGTATCATGCATAGATAGTGGTATGTCATGGCTTAATATAAGGGGACAACAAGCAGGGGACAGAATAATATGAGTTTAGAGTTGATATAATTGGAAAATATCAAAATGTCCTAAAGATCGCAAATTGGAGAGGTCCAAGCTTTAAGTTTGGCAGAATTCATTTAATGTGAGTTCAAAAATCTTGTTAAATTAGGGAAAGATTTGCTGATGATGATAATAATTCAACAGAGGCAAATGCTGTGAAGTATTTGGTCTGTGGGTTATTAGTGGATGCCAATTTTTTGTATTATAAGAATAAGTGGATGGAAATTAACATTACAACATATGTACTCGATATTCTGATTGATTCTTTTCAGTTGTATGCTTAGCTGTCTCTCTGGTACAATACTTGAATATTTAGAGGGACCATTATTTTTTGTCCAGAATAAGGTCTTATAGTGTTTTCCACATTCCACGCCATTTGCTCTTGTGATGATCATTGAGATAAATTAGACAATAATCATTTATGCAGGTACTAGAGTTTCAACAAAAGAAATGCAGTGTCATTTTTGATCTCTCTTGCAACCTTGCAAGGGTTTTGGAGTTCTGTACGCATGAGGTCCCTCAAGCATTCTTGTCAGGAAGTGATACAAACCTTCGAAGGTTGACCGAGTTGATTGTCTTCATCCTAAATTATATAACTTCTGCAGCAGATGCTGAGTTTTTTGACTTGTAAGTTGCCGTTTTAGGGAATACATTCTCATTTTCTGTCATTTTCTTTTGCCTTTTCATTTGACTCCCTTTCTTTCTCTCCTATTTCCCATCATTTCTACTCTTCCAGCGATTGGTCATGATTATCTGAAAATGACCTGTTTTTCTCTAAGGAAAGCACCTGTCTTGATTGTACTTATCTCTGCTCTCTCTTGCTGGTAGTTATGTACACCAGAACTGAGCTTTCTAACTTAATGTATAAATATAATCATTTTTCTCTGGTCATAACATAGACATGACTGATTTCATCTCATTTTAAGACGATTGATTTTTGCAGGTTGGTTAGACGACATGGTCAATCTCTGGAGAAAGTAGTAAACAGAGGAATGATATTGGCACCTCTTGTTGGAATCATACTAAATTTGTTGCATGCTACTGAAAATGTGGAGTGCAGGGAGCATAATGATGTCGTAGGCATCTTTGCAAGTATGGACTGCCCTGACATGGTTCATTGTGGTTTCCAGTACCTATTGGACTATAACTGGGTTAGTTCTTTCAAACTTGTATCATTCTATACATGTATATATGGGGAGAGACAAAACGTAGGAAAAAGGGAAGTTCATATAAACGAGCTTATATTTTACGTTTTTTATGATTCTGTGCACTTATAAAATTCCTGGAAATGGTTGAAATTCTTTTAATGTTCTGGGATCCACTATTTGGTAATTGACAGAGGACATCGGTATAATTTGGTTTATTAAAGGAAAAGAAAAATCTCGTTAGTTGGTGTAATATTTTTCAAATCTCTTTTTCCCTTCCACATCCTCCTTCTGTGAAGTAATTGTAAACGAATTCCAATCATTTGAATGGTATGATTGCACGTATATTGATGAGGCCATTTATGCTCTTGGATTAAGAAAAGCTGAGGGCTCTGCATTGATTTTAACCATCAAATTCATAATCCTTTCTGTTTCTTTAACATCTGTGACAATTTTCAGGCCGGATCATTCAGTGTAGATGCCTATGCTACAGAACTTGAGCAGATAGCAAGTTTTTTGAGCATCCTTGTCAGTCGGAGCGAGTCCAAAGCAGTTGATTGGATGGGATGTGTGAGAGAAATTGATGCAGACGATGGCTTGTGTTGTATCTGTTACACTAGTGAAACGAATGCAAGATTTGTGCCATGTTCGCACAGGTCTTGCTATGGCTGTATAACCAGGCATCTTTTGAATTGCAACAGATGCTTCTTCTGCAATGCAACGGTTGTGAAAGTAGTCAAGGATGGCTGAGAAGATTGGTTACTGCATGTACAGCTCTCTTACTGCTTCAAGTTCGCCTTTTGCTACCTGCAAAACATCCAAAGTGGTTTTTTACTCAGCAGGCTTACCATCCAAGGTGCCTTTGATATGTCTGATTAACAGGGTACACCAGAAAAATAGAGAGAAGCGACAATAGAAGTAAAAATATTATGAAATAGAATTTTAGTCACTGTGTAAATGAAGTTTTCAAGTCAAGGTAAAGGGGATTTTTGGTGGCTTGAAATTTTTTGTAGGGGATGTTCAAGTGTATTATAAATTGTAAATATGAGATCATTTTGATGTAAATTGGGAAAGTAAAATCCCTTGTTCTCTCTCCCTCTCAATCACAAGGGATTAATTTCATCATTCATATTTCATAGGTATATAGAGTAAAAGAAGAATAAACAAAGGAAAAGGAGAGTAGTACAAAGATATATAGAATTATTAGTTAGTGATCATGTTGAAGTGGAATCTAGTTAAAGTTGTTGCGCTAGATATTTAATTAGTTTTATTATAACTTTTTAATTAAAAAATATATGTTTATTTTATTATAATGTTAAATATTTATATATGTAGTAAGAAAAGTGAATGTATATATATATATATATATATTTTTTTTTTTTTTAAGAAAGTTAAAAATAAATTTTAATGTACGAAGAATATAATGCGAGTTGCCTGTTTTCTATCGAAATATAATCCAGATGAATGCCGAGAAACAACATGACCTTTGTGGTTACTCTTTACCAACCATTTAAATCGAATACTTAAATGCCCACTATTGTTTTACCCATTTACTATTGGTGTTGTCCTGCTTCTAACCATTTATATTCGTCCCTCGCCGCCACAATCATCAACAGCTCAGACCCATCGAACACTACCCCTAAACCGAATAAAAACGAAAATCAAATGCCCAAACATACATTTGAAATACCCAAAACCATTACAGATTGTGAAATGCCCTAAACACGGTCAAAGATGAGTACTCAATATTTCATGCATATACTGTGGGCTTGCCCAAATGAACATTACCAAGTAGAAATAAAAGCAAATATAATAAGATTAAAGAGTGGATATTAGACAGTTAATGAGATATAATCATAGAAAATCTCAATTTAATCTCCATTAGTTTGGTGAGGTACCTCTCAATAATACAGTAATGTGGCTTTAAGCTTGATAAAATTTCCAAGCCGAAATGATCGTTGATATAGCACATTAATTTTTTGCCCCAAATTTAGTGACTTTCTCAAATGAATAAATGAATTGCAGCTATTGACACTAAAACTAATATGGGATTCAATCTTGATCATGAGCTAAAAGAAACTCACAATCTCTTCCACCATTTGAATTGCTCTTCAAATTCTGTTGCATTTACCTATTTACAATCCCATGATTGCAATTGGCTTTTCCTGAGGCAGCCTTTGAAGTGACAGAGGATTTTGCTTTCAGGCTCTCATAATCACACTTTGCATGGAGAGCATAGTAGCACGCTAGAAAGGAGGAGGCTTCTCAATAGATCATTGTTCTTTTTTCTTTCTTCGTCGTGAGGAATTCTCTGCAGTAGAATCCAGTCCCAAACACTTGAGAAATGCAAGGCTTGCCAACCTAAAATAATGACAAGGTTGAAGATATGTATAAGCTCCTGAGGAGTCCTCATCGTCTGCTAAATCTTCTCCTCCTTTATTTACTCTTCTGCTTGTTCCTGCTTCTATCTCCCCTTTTATACTTCGGCCTTCTGCTGCCTGACAACATTTTCAAATTGGTCATGCATGTGAGCGTGCACACATATATATCCTAAACAACATTTTTCTCAGTTTTAAAAATTGGAACTTTGCAGTCATAACACCAGAAAAAAGAAAAAAGAAAAAAAAAAGGAGATTAAAAAGGATCACTAGGGCTATTCTTCTTAACTCTAAGACCATATGGATCCAAGGAGTTCAAAAGTCAATGTAAAGGTCCAACTAGCAATAGTATCAAATACATACTTGAGTTTCATAGACATGAAAACAACTTAAAATCAAAACCCAATTGTGCTCACAGTACAATTTCTTTCCCTAAAATAAATGAAGGTTAGTTATACCATATCAAGAGTAACTACTGTTTTTAAAGCATCCAACTCTAAATGTTTCTAACTTGCTTTTGCGTTTTGACACTCCATATCATTATTTTTTTTTTTGGAGAATTAACTCCATATCATGAACTATAAATTGAAAAGCAGCTACTTTTTTTTATTTTTTTTTATCACATTATAGCACCGCTACGCTCATTGGTTCAGAGACTTGGAAGGACTTTAATAAAATTAAAATTCCTCAATTTTGAATATTAACCATTCTCTACAATAGAGTCAGACTAGAATTCAAGTGTTATTGAATTCTAGTATTATCCATGCAAAGAGAACAACAACAGAGAGAGTTAAATAGAAAATTTGTATACATCTACAGCCAAAGCCCAAATGATTCATTGAAGGGATAAGAAAAATCATAAAAGTAAAAAAGGCATGGGAGAGTTTTCTTCCCATCCCTTTCAATTTTAACTTCTAATATGCACTTGGTGGAATTTAAAGGGTGTGACATCTCTTATAGTTCGGATAGTGATGAGTGTCCACCACCCAAATCCATTCTCCAATTAAATGTAGTCATTCCTTTTTCTTTCTTTTAATTACGTATAAAAATAAGTTGTTGTGCAATCTCCCTAAATTATCGATCTTTTGCATGAACCAAAGAAATCAACAAGCATAAAAACCACAGCTCCAGAACAGAAAACAAAAGCAAGCAGAAAATAAACACAGAATTTTTACATGGTTCGGTAATACGCCTAATCTATGGGAACCACTACCGTTCCAAGCCTCCACTATATCAATAAGAGATAATGGAATCAAGAACTGCCCAAATTATGCTACAACAACCACTCCACAGTCATGTTTTCTGTTCTTATCACAATATATACAAAAATACCACGCCTATTTATATACATACTAGGCACAATGACTAAGTACACCCACAAAGCTTCTGTAATAATCCTGCCCTTATTATGATTGGGCCCAGGGCTTTACAATATTACGTGAACACTAGTGGCAATACACACGTGTGTCAATACAATTGGTTGTTACTTACAACAAAACTCCACCTTAACACCAATTGAGTAGTGATGTTCATCCCCGTGGTTCCAATCCCCTTAAAAGCTTCAAGTAATACCAACTTTCAACAACTTCAAGCAGTGCCTGAATTTCCCAGTATCAACAGCCTTTGTCATCATGTCTTATGGGTTATCACTAGTTCCAACTTTGTCTACCTTCACCAATCCCCCGTGTATCATATCTCTAATGAAATGGTACCTTACGTCAATATGCTTCGTTCTCTCATGAAACATAGGATTTTTTCTCAAATATATTGAGCTTTGATTATCAGAATATATTGTTGTTGTTGCACTCCTTTCTCCAAGCTTGTTCACCAAACCTTGCATCCACATTGCTTCTTTTAACTAACAGTATTCCCAGAAAGAGAGAATACATAACTTGTTAGTGACCTTTTATCTAGATCACTAGCAAAATCAGTATCACAATACCCCTTGATTACCTCAGTGTCCATGTCTCTTGTATATGTTAAACTAAGTTCTGATGAGCCCCTCAAGTATCTTAAGATCCATTTCATCCCAGCCCAATGCTCCTTTCCTGGATTGGCCATGAATTTACTAACTAAGCTCATTGAACATGCCAAATTTGGTCTGGTTCCAATCATCGCAAAAATGAGACTACCCACTGCACTTGAGTAAGGTATGTTCGCCATCTCTATCTTATCAATTTCTGTAGTTGGACATTGACTTGTTGAAAGTTTAAAATGAGCTGCTAATGGTGTGTTAACAGGTTTGGCTTTCTCCATGCCAAATCTTCCTAAAAATTTCTCTATATATGCTTTCTAAGAGAGTTTTAGTATTCCTTTGATCCTATCTCTGCAAATTTCCATCCCTAAAAACCTCCTAGCCTGCCCCAAATCCTTCATTTCAAATTCAAATTTGAGAAGCTTCTTCAAACTTTGGATTTCAGTGAAATCTTTGCATGAAAAGAGCATGTCATCTACATATAGAAGTAGATATACCAAGGCGCCAGTATCTCTCTTCTTAAAATAAACACAAGCATCAAACTCACAACTTTGATACTCTAGCTTTAACATAAACCTGTCAAATCTCTTATTCCACTGCCTTGGTGACTGTTTTAAACTGTATAGAGACCTTTTTAAGAGACATACATGATCTTCTTTACCTCTTTCTTCAAAGCCCTCTGGCTGCCTCATGTAAATTGTCTCCTCCAATTCTCCATGTAATAAAGTTGTTTTCACGTTCATCTGTTCTAGGTGTAAATCAAGTGGGCAACCAATGAGAGAAGAATTCTGATTGAACTATATTTCACGACTGGTGAGAACACTTCTTTGTAGTCTACACCTTTTCTTTGTGAGAATCTTTGTGCTACAACCCGTGCTTTATACTTGACAGTTTCAATCTTATCTGACCCATTCTTCACCTTATAAACCCACTTACTCCCTACAACGTTAGCATCTTTAGGTTGCTTCATCTAGTACCCAAGTGTTGTTCTTCTTCAAGGATCTCATCTCATCAAGCATTGCCTCCATCCACATATGTACATCTTGTCTATTCATACACTCCTTATATGTCATAGGCTCAATCCCCATGATCTCTTGGCTCACAGGTAGTGCAAATGCTATTACATTTGCATATCCATACCTTTGGACTAGCCTTGAACTCCTCTTAACTCTGTCTTTCACAAGAGAATAAGTTTTTAGCCTTTCCTGCTCATTAAATGCATCTGCAGGTGGTTTGAGATTCATGAGGCAATTCTACACCATCACTTCCTTGTGCTTGTGTAACTTCCTGCAAGGATTCAGATCCAGTGTGATTTTGACTTCCTTGTAGCTTCACCTCAAATTCTATCATTTGCTTGTTCTTTGCCAATTCACTCCCAGTCACAGTGCAGCCTTTAATGGTTTCATGTTCAAGGAATGTCACATTCCTACTGTTGAAACATCTCCTACTCGTGGGGTCCCAAACTCTGTACCCTTTAACTCCTTCAAGGTATCCTACAAAAATGCACTTCTTAGCTCTAGGATGTAGCTTCCCACTGTCTATATGTACAAAAACAATGCTTCCAAAAATCCTTTGATCAGAGTAGTGTGCTAGTCTTCCGTTCCACATTTCTTCAGGTGTTCTAAACTATATGGCTGATGATGGTGATCTGTTGATCAAGTAAGTGGCAATTTGCACTGCCTCGGCCTAGAAATTCTTTCAATGAGCCCATTTTGTTGAGGTGTCCCACCCACCGTTCTATGTCTCTGAATGCCATTTCCTTGCAGTAAGTATCGAATTCCTCACTACAAAACTTTAACCCATTATCTGTCCTCAACACCTTAATTTTCTTCTCCTTCTGGGTTTCAACCATTAACTTCTAGTGTTTAAATTTGACAAATATTTCATCTTTGGTCTTAAGAATATAAGTCCATACCTTACTTGAGAAATCATCTATTATGCATAGATAGTATCTGCTTCCACCAAGTGAGGTTGTTTGAGCAGGCCTCCACAAGTCAACATGTACATATTTTAGTATCTCTCTTGTAGTATGTTTCCCTTTTCCAAATCTCACTCTTGTTTGCTTCCCATAGATGCAATGTTCACAGGTACCAATTGACTCACACTTTATCTTCCCAATAAGACCTTGCTTGCACAGTTCGTTCATTTCTTTGTCATTGATGTGCCACAAATGCCTATGCCAAAGTATAGTATTATCAAGGTCTTTTGAATTCATTGCAATTCCATTCTTCACTACAGCCATGCCTTGAAGTATATATAGCCCATTTGACATTATAAGAGCCCTTCACCACCTTTAGGCATCCATTTTCCAACCTTATAGAACACCCTACTGCATTGAAAGCTCCAAGAGCAATTAAGTTTCTTCTCAGATTAGGCACATACCTGACCTCAGTTAGTATCCTTTTTGTGCCATCATATAACTTCAACATGATATCACCAATGCCAGTAACCTTACACACACTGTTATTCCCTAGAAACACCTTCCCACCATCGGTTTCTTTGAACTTCTCAAACTAGACTCATGTGAAACGAACACCCAGAGTCTAGTACCCATTCTTGCTCAGTCTTTGATGAACTGACAGTAAGAACCTCCGAGCTATCATAATCCTCAAATGCAACACCAGCATCACCAACATTACTACTTTCCTCTTTCTCTGATCCCTTTCCTTTTCTTCCAGGGCAGTCTCTTTTAATGTATCCTTCCTTGTGACACCAAAAACACCTTATTCTTTTTCTATTTCTTGATTTAGATCTTGAATGGCACTTTTGTTATTTTTCCTTTTATCTGATCTTCCTCTTACAAACAGCCCATCCCTAGAATCTGAACTGCTTCTCCACTTCTTGTGCTCATTTTCCCACGATCTAAGTGAGGCAACTACAAAATCCAAAGAAAGATCTTCTTGACCATATTTGATTGCAGTCTTGAGTTAACTATACGATTATGGTAAACTATTCAGAAGAATAATTGCTTGGTCTTCTTGATCAACCCTCTTGTTAATATTGGCCAACTACGCATTGATCATTTTGAATTGATCAATATTGTAGTCAAGCCTCTTGCTTAGATCCATTCTAAACCCAAAGAGCTTCTCCTTCAAAAATATCTTGTTTGACAACGTCTTGTGCGCATAGAGCTTATCCAACCTAGCCCAGATTTGCTTAGCACTCATCAAATCTTGTACCTGTCAGAGTACATTATCTGCTAGGTAAAGTTTGATGCTACTGCAAGCTTTCTTGAGAATTGATTTCTTGACTTCTTCCTTTGTCTCGGTTGGGAACACTTCATCAATGGTTGAATCAACATCCATGTGTATAAGGATATTTTTCATCTTTCTTTTCAACAAAGAAAAATCCCCTGATCCGTCAAACTTGTCTATTTCGAACTTTGTTGTACCCATTCTTGATCACCAGAGATTTCTTAAAAGAAAGCACGAGGACCCAATCTTCTTCGCCTTATGGGGTGAACTTTGCTAGATGCAAAGACTACCAGTAGATATACCTAATTGATCTCAACAAGACCCTGCCCTAGCAATCCACGAGACCCATGCTCTGATACCACGATTTTTGTGCAATCTCCCTAAGTTATCAATCTTTTGCGTGAACCAAAGAAATTAGCAAGCATAAAAACCACGGCTCCAAAACAGAAAACAAAAGCAAGCAAAAAATAAACACACATAATTTTTACATGGTTTGGCAATACGCCTAATCCATGGGAACCACCACTGTTCCAAGCCTCCACTATATCAATCAGAGATACTACAAGATGGAATCAAGAACTGCCCAAATTAGGCTACAACAACCACTCCATAGTCACACACACATTTTCTGTTCTTATCACAGTATATACAAAAATATCAACCACTCCATTATTATGATTGGGCCTAGGGCCTTACAATATTATATGAATACTAGTGGCAATACACACGTGCGTCAATACAATTCGTTGTTACTTACAACATATGTCAATCTTTAAAATACAATAAAGTTTGCAACTTTAAAAATGTCGGGTATGTGCAAACAAAATACCAAATTAACTAGACTAGACGTAATTCATAGACTAATAAAAACTTGAATTACTCAATCTAAAAGTTAACCTTGTATGATGCAACCCCAACTTTCTTACAAATTGTATCAAAGCTAACAAATCATTTGTCATTTGGGCACCTATGTAAAAGTAATACTCCCAAATGCCTAATGTTTCTCTCCTTTTCTTTTGGAAGTTCTTATGAAACTCTCATAGATAGAGTTTGTCTTTAATACCTATAAAGAGGCCCATCTCTTTTCTTCTTTTCTTTTAAGGGAGGAAAACAAAAAAAATTAAAAAGAAAAAAGAAAAAAAAAAAAAAAAAAGGCAAAACTCTTGAACATTCTCAAATGGGTCAAATCTAACGAACATTACTTCTAAAGTTCTAAGAAACAAAACCAAGTTCTAAAGTTCATGTTAAATTAAATAATTCTAAAAAAAATAAAAATCAAATTTGACCCATCTCTACCTTGTTCGTTGACTCTGTTCAAAAGAATAAGGATCATCCTTCTCCTAAACTTGAGTTAAGTCTAAAAAAAACAATCACAAACTCTACTCAATAAAGCCAAGACCTTTAACAATTTAAAATTTGCTACCAGAAACATCAACAGGAACAGAAAGACGACAAGGCAGTAAAACATGCGTACCCGATGATTCTGAGAATGATTAGTAGCAACTCTGGTAGTGGATTTGTGCTTTGGAAGTGGCATATCTTTCAGGGTTTCGTTTGAAACTAGCTGACTTGAAGATGAAGAAGCTATGGTGGAGCTGTCATGGTCTGAGAGATTGGTGAAGCAGTAGATAAGAAAAATTAGGAGAAATAAAACCACGACTTGGATCCATATCAACCATGGGATTCTGAAGCTTTCTACTGTTAGCTCATCCCCCAAATCATACATATTTTTTCCTATTTGAATAAATTTATTTTCAAAAAGAAAATGTTTGAGAGAGAAAAGAGAGAGAGTAGGTGAAAAAAATTGGTTTCAGGAAATTTGTAAGATCGTTAGGACAGTGGTTTTTTGCTTTTACCGACCAAATATTAGAGACGCTTGACGTTTTGAAGTGCACTAACAACGCGCTGTCAACGTGCGTAGGGCGTAGATGAATGAAATTTAAAAAAAAAAAAATACAAATCAAGGAGAAAGCTACCTAGAATACGATTTCAAATCAATTATGTCACTTCTAGGGAAAGTTCTATCCACCCATTAAAATGTTTAGGTATTTTATTAGCATTTTTATTATTATTATTTTAATATTTATTATTAATCAAATTTTTAGTACTATAATTATTTAAAAAATATTTATTTAATCAAAAAAAATAAATATATATATAAAAATTAAAGGATATTTTAATAATTTAAATATCTTATTATTATTTTTACTATTTTTCTCATTTTCTTTTTCTTCTCTCTCTCATTTTCTCTTTGAATTTATTGTTCAGGGTTTATAGTTTAAGGTTTATATTTTAATGTTTAGTATTTATGATTTAGGACTTAATGTTTAAGATTTATGTTGTAAGAATTTATGGTTTATTTGTTACATAGTACTAAAGGCATTAAATGCATTATTTTTATATGATCATGCATTTAACTGTAAAATCAGACTATTCGTACAAAATAAAAATAGTACAATTATGTAAAAATTTGTACGATCAAGAAATGTAGGTTTAAACCATGCTAGATACTTAATTTAATCTATTTAAATTTTCAGTTATAAAATTATATGTATAAACTTTTATTTCATCTAAAATTAAAAATAATATTTATTTTATTTTTAAAATTGTAATAAGAATATAAAAATGAATTATATATTAACTTAACTAAAATTTATAACAAAAAATTATTTTAAATAATTTTTTTTTTATTAAAACTTCTACTATATTATACAATTATCATCAAATACTGTACAAATTAATTATAATATAATTCAATTTAATTCAGTCCAATACTATTATATTTAATATATCTGATACGGTACACCAAACATATTGTTAGTATTTAATGTTTAGGTTTTAGAGTTTATGGTTTTAAAAAAAAAATGAAAAAGATAAATAAAAAAATGTCTAAACTGCTTGTCCATTTTTATGCATAAAAATTACTTTTGACTACATAAATACTTTTTTTTTTTTTTTTTTATAATAATATGAGTACTTTTAAGGTACCACTAAAAAATTTGGGCTATAATAAATACTAAAATAATAATATAAGTACCAAAAAGTTACTAGCTCCCGTTAAAATTGTATATTTATTGTATATCCACTCAAGAATATACTATATATTTAATAAATATTGTGAATTTTATCTAATTTATTAAGGAGATTCATATTTTAAAACCAACATTAAATATATATATTAATGGGGTTCGTACCCCACTGAAAATAAATAAAATTACTCAATTTTTGATAATTATGTACTATTAATATGCAATATAGACTATTTTTTTAATACTATTTTTGACATGCGATTGTTATGTATTGAACTATTATTAACACATATAGAAAGAAAAAAAATTTGTTGAGAAAATATTAGTTTATATTAATTCAAATCAAGATTACAAGAATAACTAAATCAAGAAATTGAAAATACATAAAATAATCATAAGAATTCTTAGAAACCAAATGTAGTATAGGAACAAACTTCTTTTCGAGCGATCTTCTTGTGCTATTTGAGTTTTTCTACTTTTATGTATAATTTTTTTTTATTTGATAGGATGTTAAATTTTTAGCATAACTTACCTTTAATAACTTGATATCTTTAATATTTGAATTGTAATAATACTTAAATTAAAAAATAAACCTAGATCTAAACTAGAAAGAAAACAAGCCAAAATAAAACATGGCAAAAATACCATTTGATATAAATCTAGGTGAAAAAACTCACACTAGATCAAAATTTTGGTGTCATGTATTTATAAAATTAAACTAATATGAAAAAAAAAAAAAAAAAATCAATTGGAGATAGCTCCCATAAGACTCTGTCTTCAATAACAAACAAAACCTAAAAAAATGACTATCTTTTAAAAAAAAAACTAATTTTGGTCTAAGTACATTGCACATGATTGTATCTTAATAATAATTATAAATTAAAAAAAATTAAATTAAAAAATAACAAATATTTTTTTTTCTTGATAATTAATTTTTTTTTTAAATAACATTACACAATTTAGAATTAGATCTTCACAATAAATAATAAAGTTATTTAAAAATTATATTTTTTAAATAACTTTTAAGGGTTTACAAATTAAAATGTTTATTATATAATTTAAAAGATAGAAAAATAAGTCTTTTATAAAAACCAAAAGTTTAAATTCAAATAAAACTTATACATGACCAACTACAAATAATATATTAATACAATATTATACAAACTATAGGTGTACACTAAAATTATTTAATATAGTATAATAGTTTAAAATTCATGTTTAGAACTATTTAAGTTTAATTTTAGCAATAAAAAGTATGAGAACCTTATTAATTTGTAAGCAAGTACATTTCTACAAAACAACATTGACATGTGAGTGATAACTTTTATATTGTATACTTGTAAATAAAAATTAGTAAAAAAAAATTTATGTCAAATAAATTAAGTCATAAAGTAAGATTAATAAGAACAAAATAAAACTGTAATGAGTTGTGATAAATTAATATAATCTACTCAATAATCTATTTCAATATTTTTTTCGAAAAAAATTATTTGAAACATCAAATAAATAAATAAAATTGTCAATAAAAATACAAGTAAAAAATAAAACTCAATAAATGATAGAAAATAAAAGAAAAAATAAAAAAATAAGAAATAATTTTTTTTCTCATTTATAATAAAGGTCAAAATACTTAAAAATAAAAATAAAAAAAATTAAGATAAGACATATTACATAATTTAAGTTCTCTCCACTTTATTTGAGGGCATGTCTAATATATTCTTTGTACCTTTTTTAAAAATAATAATAACAACAAAAAATTATATCTTTTATAATTGTAAAAAAAAAAAATATCAAACAAAATCATCATTAAATAAAATATCGTGGAACAAATTTTCTTTATATATAAAGTAATAGATATACTAAAAAATTATAAATTTTTAAATAAAATATATTATATAAATATAAAATATAAAAATATTATTCATCTTAAAATAAAAAATTATAAAATAAAAATACTCACGCCAATTATATATTAAAAGAAATATAAATTATCCTACAAAATATATCAAATGAATAGAAATAAAAAATATAAATAACCAACAAAAATTATCAAATAAATATAAAATCACAAACTCTTCTTTATATACATATTAAAAGATATAATAAAATATTAAAAAAAAATCATCAAACTAAAAAATATCAAATAAATATTGTGGGCAATTTTTTTCTCTTAAAAGAAGAGTAACAAGAGACAAGAGATAATAAAAAAACTATCAAATAAAAAATTATTAAATAAATATTGTGAGAGGAGGGGGCAACTCCTTTTATATAATAAAATAATATATAGTAGATATAATAAATTATAAAAATAAAATCATTACACTAAAAAATATGAAATAAATATTATAGGTAATTTTTTCTCTCTTAAAAGAGAAATAACATTTTTTTACACATAATACAAAAGACAAAAGGTAATAAAATATAATAAAAATTATCAAAAAAAAATATCAAATAATTATTGTGGAGGAAATTCTCTCTATTATATAAAATCAAATAATAAAAAAAATTATCAAATAAAAAATATTAAATAAATATTGTGGAAATAACTTTATTTTTTATATAAAATTTAAAGATAAGAAATGAAGTGGAAAAAAAGAGGGGATAATAATAATAATAATAATAATAATAATAATAATAATAATGGTTGTAAAGTTGAACTCCCAATACCCGAGAAAATAATGGTTGTAACTTGTATTTGTAACTCCCATTTAAAAAAATAATAATAATAAATAAATAAATATGTATTTGTAATTTGTATTAGTAATTTTTACACTAGATGATTGTGTTGTAACTTTAATTATTTTTTTCAAAATGCAAAATAAAGCATTGTTTTACAATTAGTTTTTGCTTTGTTTTATATTAATAATTTTAATTTTTGACCTCTCTCAAAATGGGAAAAGCATAAACAGATTAAATCAATTTTCCTTCCTTTTTACAAAATAATAGTTTGGCCTAGAAAAATTATGAAAGGGGGAAATTAAAAAAAAAAATCATTGGTGCACTTTCTTTATTTTAATTCTTCTATTTTTATTCAAAATATTAAATATTATTCAAATTTTGTATTAAAGTGTTTCTTAATTAGCTTTTCCCAATTGTAGAGCGTGAGGATTGAAGATATCATATATGCAGAAGTCCCGAACGTGTAAATGACAAGGAATAACTCTTTTATCACTCCATATTTATCATAATTTATAAAACATAATTTTATTAATAAAAAAATTTACAATTATTTTTTTTTTAATTTTAAAAAGATATTAAAATTTTTAGTGAAAAAATTAAAAAAATTTATTATTTGAATCACAGAAAATTTTCGACGATTAATATATTATAATTTAATATATATAAATTATTACAACAAGATTGAGCTGAGACTGTCATCAAATCTAACGGACTGATCAGTTCAGTCCTACTTCAGTGATCCAGAATGATTAATCGTGGCACTTCCATGGTTGATGAAGCTCATGATTTAATTCTAAGCCTGCTGCATTATTGGATTGAATACCCTTTGGCCCACTAGCTCGAGTGCTTGTCCTTGTGATGTGACCTCGTCATTGTGATTTGTGACTTGTACGCAGGGAGGAGCAATGAAGTGACCGTGGAGTGAAGCTAAAGTACAGTTTTTGATTTGAAAATCATCAATTTTTTTTTGGGTTATATATTAGTTAATTTTTTCTAGCAGTAATTTATTTCAAAACTCACGACACTACTTAATAAATAGTCTGAAACTTGTTTCATAGCTTAAATAAAATGATATCAAGATTTTCACCAAATTTTCGACGATCATCGTTAACAATGTTATGTTATCATAGCTTTAGTTACTCTGCGAATCACCTCATCAGATATTCCATTATTTTAATTGTACTCTCATTAAAGTTTTAACGATATTTAAAAATATATAATATATTATATTTAAATATATATATAAATAAAATGTATTATATATAAATGTAAGTTATTAAATACATAATATTGATATATGTAATGTATTATATATAAAAATAGAGATAAAAATAACATTTTATAAGTAATAAATCACAAAAATGGCAAAAATTATGTTTCATTAAAAATTGAATATTATACATATAAAGATTGAAATAATATAATAGCTCAAATATAAAAATAAAGATAAATATATTACATACAAAACTAAAACTATATATAACAAATTATATATAAAATTAAATGATGATTTGACATATTATATGCATAAACATTAGTGTGTATAATAAATCATAGAATATAAATTAATTAGTAACTTAATTAAACGATATGAGGTTATGAATTTTAGGAATAAAAAAATTATATTTGTGCACAAAAATTTATTTGGTGACCATTTTAAGTAATAGCTATTGGTATTTTTAATATCAATATTAATTCAATTAAATAGAATTGTTTTAAAAAAAATTATGAAACAATCCCATCCAAATTCCAAATCTACAGTGCTATTTACATATCTGTACACATAAATTAGACATATTAACGAAAACATCATTAGCTTTTTAGACCAATTGTTCGCGCTGGGGGCTGGTTAGGTCTTCGATTAAACATTTAGCTCCCGTGACTATAATGATGAAGAAGCAGTAGAGCTATACAAAGAGAGATTTAATTTGAAACTAATTGATAAGGAGATTTACTGCTTCTCGCTTAGTAATTGCAGGAGTGGATGATAACAAAAGAAAGAGTATTCCTCTCCGACGGTTATGGTGGTACAAATGCTCGTATGCTATTGCCAGCATTTATGGTGGAAGCTTGCCAGAGTGGATTGGATAGAGAAGAAAGTCGGCAGTAGATGGAGAGAGAAAGGAAGTGAAACGATAGGTAAAACATTTTATCGATCGTGGAAGTGAAAGAAATAAGGGCAAAGTTGTAAACTCGTTCTTAAAAAAGGAGAAATAAAAAAGTAAATGATACAATAAAAATATAGCCATTTTAAGTCAACATTCCATTAAAGTAATATTGGAATTATAATAAGTCCAATTATTCTTCAAATCAAATAATGTAACCTCACGTATTTCTACCCTTTTATTCAGTACACGTGTTTTTTATAACGTAAAATATATATATTTTTTAACATGTAATTTATAATTTATATTTAAAAAAAAATATTAAAAATAAATTTAATTGTATAATTAAATTATATAAAATTTAGATGATATGTTTTTATCGAGTTATATAATAATAAAAATAAGTATTTAAATAATTTTAATTGAAAAATAATTTTTAATTAAATAGAATTTAAAAAAATAATATAATAATTATTTTGTAATTATAAAAATATATAATTTAAATGTAATAAATATTATTTTTATTATTATAAATTTAAGTGTGTATATATATATATATATATATATATATATATATATATATATATATATATATATATATATATATATTTATTATTATTTTTTAATGTCTTATGAACGAGCTAGGTGACCGACAATGGTGTAATAAATTTTCAAGACTCGGCGGATAATTACGGATACCTACTAACTAGCAATGAAAATGGCGGCCTATCGTAAAATAAATCTGGCAAATTACAAACAAATATGTCGATAGCAAAAATGCTTTTTATCATAATTATATAGTTGCAAAACCCAACCTCCGGCAAACGAGTTTAAATTTTTACAGTTAAATTTTGAATAATTTTTAATTAAATAGTGATTAAAAAATTAATATAATTATTATTTTTTAATTATAAAAATATATAATTTAAATATAATAAATATTATTTTTATTATTATAAATTTTAAGTACGTTATTATTTTTTATTTTTAATGTCTTATGAATTGGCTAGGTGACCGACAATGGTGTGTCAAATATGGTGTAATAAATTTTCAAGACTCGGCGGACAATAACGGATACCTAGCATGAAAATGGCTTCTTATCGTAAAATAAATATAGCAAATCACAAACAAATATGTCGATAGCAATAATGCTTTTTATCATAATAATATATATATTAATAATTAATAATAATATATAATAACATTATTTTATCAATAAAGAATCTCTTTTGCATTTGTTAAACATAAATGAGGTGTAAACTTAAACTTCTAATAAATGCTCAGATTTTTCGCGAATTATATAGTTGCAAAACCCAACCTATGGCTAAAAATTGCTTGAACATATATGAACTATTCAATAAGCAATTTAGCATGCAATGGTGAAATGCATATATTTTAAAATTATTAATTTCCAAAAAATTGCTTGATATAATATAAATATAAGATTAAAAAAAAATCGTTAACTTTTGTTCAACTTATTTAACTAATTTTAAAAAATAAATTTATCTCTATAATTTATATTTATAATATGTATAAAAATTTAAATTGCATTGTTAATAAATTTTTGGACAAAAATATTATCACATTTTAACGAGATATATGATTAAGATCAATAGCTCTAATTTATAAACTTTTAAATAAAAAGATATATTGCCTTCATATTTTATATTATAAATTTTGAGTAATGACATGTGGGAATATCGGATAGAAACAGTGGCTCAAATTTAATGTGCAATTTTTTACATCTTAATATTTTAATGGATGGGATTTAGAAGAGATAAGAGAGAGAAAATTATTTCTCTATATCTCAATCCTAAAATAAAAAAATATAAAAGATTGCGTAATAAATTGAATCTATACCATGACATATATATCCTCATGTATATATATATATTTTTTGAACTTATCAGATTGTGTACTAATAGTCTAACATGCGATTTAGTAAATCAGTTGGCCAGTCTTCCACTTTGTTCTTTGTATTATGAACTCATTCTACCTTACATACTTGCAGCCCATATAAACCCTTGTATTTGCTTAAGTAAATCTCACACATTAAAACTATTTTAAAATTTTAAATATTAATTTTGATGACTACCCATGATGTAATTTACTCTACAAAGTTAGAAATTTCCCAACTTGAAATGCTTTACTTAATTTTATGCTAAAGAAGGTGAAATTTAACTTTAAAACGATAACTGTTGTACCCAATGGAAAGGACTTCATTGATATCCTCCCCTCTAGCACCCAACGACAGACACCTACTGTTGTCCACAAGGGATACAAAATTTCCCGCATCCGACAGACACGTTCTTCATGTTCTCTACAACAAAGATCACTACAAGCTTACACTCTGTCAACTAAATACAGCAATACAGCAAGCAACATTATCAGCAAGATTTCCAAAGATTATGTGAAGCTTTTGAAATATTGTGACTCACTTTACAGCTGTAAGTGTTGGTTGCTGCTCTTGGCCGCATGTGTACTGTGATAAAAAGGATGGGCCCAAGTTTAGCTTATTTAGAACAGATTAAACAACACATCCATGGCGAAGTTACCTTCAATTGACCCTAATACCCGTTTGTTCATAAACAAGTTTACTAGAGCTGATGTGGATGTACAGCCCTATAGCAGCTTTTACCACAGAATCACTTTTTGTGGGGCATAGAAACTATAAATACCTGAGTTACCTAGTAATTGATACTCCAGGGATTCTAGCTCGTCCCTTTGAGGACCGTAAGAGCTGCTGTGTTGTTCTTCTTGGATATTTCAGGATCTTGGGGCTACATTATTGCTTAACAGGCAGCTAGCTCTTTTTCACAGTATTAAGTCATTGTTCATGAGCAAACCCTTGATTATAATCTGCAACAAGAATGATTTGCAGCCTTTGGAGGGTATATCTGAGGAGGACATGAATTCGGTTCTGGAAATGAAAAGCTGAAGCCATGAAGACTGTAATTGGTCAAGGGAGTGAGCCTACAAATGATCAAGGGGTGCTATTGACCATGAGCACTTTGACTGAGGATGGTGTAATTGCGGTGAAGAATGAAGCTTGTGAGAGGTGGTTGAATCAGAGGGTAGAAATAAAATAAAAATGAAATCCAAAAAGATAAATGACTGCTTGAACAGGCTCTATGTTGCAATTCCAAAACCTCGTGAGAGTGAGATGAAGGAGAGGGCAGATTGTATTCCTCAGGCAGTTCTAGAAGCCAGGGCTAAGCAAGCAGCAGAGAAGGAAAAGAGAACAACTGAGAAAGATTTGGAGAATGAGAATGGCGGTGCTGGTGTGTATTCTGCCAGCTTGAAGAAGAATTATATCCTAGCCAATGATGAATAGAAGGAAGACATAATGCCAAAAATTCTTGATGGGCACAATGTTTATGAAGGAATGTGTTGGAAATAGTGTGAATTTAAGTAAAAAAAAAAATGATGAAAAAAAGTGCATAATTTTACTCTCTCAAAAGGTTTGTCTCACATTGCTTTTCTACATCTAGTATGAGGTGTTTATATAGAAAATGATTTACAATCGGGATTGCGCCCCAAGGGACACATACTTTTGTAGAAGAGGAGAGAACCTAGGTAATTGTAGGTCTACACGCGCTGCTACAGCCATCCGGCCGAGCGCGAGTGCGTGTGAAATTATTTCTTTGGTTCCGAGCAACTTAGATTAGAAGCATAGTATTTCAGGCTTCAAAAGAGCTTACTTGCACATTTTGGGCGGAGCTGCGAATTATCTTAAAGAGAGTGACCTAATCCGTGACTCAACCCAAGCAATATATCGAAGTATATTTCAATATATCGATAACTTCGTTCCTTTTTAATTTTACAATCTTAAGCAACAAAGGAGGTTGATTATGATGTTGAGATTGATGTAGAACCAATGCTAGAAGAGCAACAGACCTTGGTGGTTCAAATCAGGAGAAAGAAGAGCTTGTTTCTTCAACAGCATAGGGTCAAGAAAAGCACTGCATAGATTATTCGTCCAATTGCGCCAAGGAAATTTGACAAGAACAAGGAGTTTACATCACAGCTATTAGCTTTGGGTATTGACCCAGCTTTGGTAGTTAACCCAGCCCGTAGCAAATCTAGAGGCCATAAAAGGGAGAGATCACTTGACAGAGGGCATAATGGTGGTGATTTTATGGATGTGGATGTGGATATGGATACTATTGGAGAGAAATCAGAGTACACAGGTATGAAACTTCAACACTTGATGATAATTTTATTGAATGAATCTCCTCTGTTTATATAGCAGAGTTTTACAGCAGTAGGAAAAGAGAATTGTGCTAACTGACTCCTAATTGATAGCTAACAATATTCCTAACTTACTGGATCTTAAATAACAAACTAGAGATATACTCAAACGGCTCTGTTGACCTCTTCAACATCCAGTTACCATTCACATCAGCCGCTGAGGAGCATCTCCAACACTCCCTCTTGCTCCAAAGTTGCTGATGAACAACTTGTCTCTTATAGCTTCAAATCTCCCTCTGGATAAGGCTTTAGTGAAGACATCTCCAAGTTGATCTTCAGTTGGACAAAATTCCAACTCAATTTCTTCTCTTGCCACCAACTCTCGAATGAAATTGTGCTTAATCTCAATGTGTTTAGTTCTGCCATGAAACACAGGATTCTTTGTCATAGCAATTGCAGAGATACTGTCACACAAGAGTGGAGTTGCCTTCTGTTGTGCCTGTCCCAAGTCTAACAGCAACTTCCTTAACCAAACTATCTGACATGCTGCATGATTTGCAGCTACATATTCTGCTTCTGCTGTGGATAAAGCCACAGTGTTCTGCTTCTTAGATGACCAAGAGATAGGTCCTGATCCAAGTAGGTAGCAACTGCCTGAAGTACTCCTTCTGTCTTCACATGAACCAGCCCAATCACTGTCAGTGAAAGCCTTTAGGACTAGCTTAACATCCTTCAAATACCAAATACCATAATCAGCTGTCCCTCCAACATACTTCAATATGCGTTTGGCAGCTCTATAGTGATGACTTGATGGTTTCTGCATGAACCTGGACACCACACTAACTGCAAAGGCTATGTCAGGCCTACTTTGAGCCAAAAACATTAACTTTCCAACTAAACTTCTGAAGTTTGTTGGATCTGCATCTGTTGTGCCATCTTCATACCTCAATTTTTCACCAAGATTCATAGGAGTCCCAACTGTTTTACAGTTAACAAGATTGTATTGTTTGAGCAAATCATTAGCATACTTCTGTTGGCACAGAAAAACTCCATTTGATGACTGTTTTACCTCAAGCCCGAGAAAGTAGCTCAACTTCCCTAGATCTGTCATTTCAAACTTCTCCATCATTGCAGCCTTGAATTCATCAATGAGTTGAGGAGAGGATCCTATATATACCATATCATCAACATATAGGCTCACCATAATAATCTCATCACCTTTTGCTTTCTTTAGATATAGAGTGGGCTCATTATGACTCTTTTGAAATCCTTACTTCATGAAGAACTCATCTACTTTGCTGTACCAGGCACGAAGGGCCTGCTTTAATCCATATAATGCCTTCCTTAACTTGTAAACCTTGTTCTCTTCTCCTTCTATAATGAATCCAGGAGGTTGTTGAGCATAGACCTCCTCTTTAAGTTCTCCATTTAAAAACGCAGACTTCACATCAAGCTAAAATATATCCCAACCAAACTTTGCAGCTAAAGCAAGAATCAGCCTTACTGTTTCAAATCTTGCTACAGGGGAGAAAGGCTCCTCATAGTCAACACCATACTGTTGAGTGTAGCCTCTTGCTACCAACCTAGCCTTATGTCTCTGGATTGATCCGTCTGAATGGTATTTGACTTTGTAAATCCATTTCAGAGACACTACCTTCTTCTCTACAGGAAGTAGTGTTAATTCCCAGGTTTCATTCTTCTGTATAGCAGCAATCTCCTCTTCCATTGCTTGTTTCCAGACTTTTGACTCCAAGGCTTCTTGAGGTGTTGCTGGAATATCAGAAAATAATGCAAAAGTTGAAGAGTAAATGTCATTGAGTGACCTGGTCCTTCTGCCTCTGGATTCAGATGAAGATGGTTTTGCCGGTGAGAAGTCTTGTTGAGGTGTGTGCTGTACTGGGGTACTAGGAGGTGTCATGTGTTGTTCACCAACCTGATTTATCTCTTCCTCAATGCTTACTGTTGAATTCTCCCCTTCTTTTGCATCAAACCAGTTTGCACCTTCATCAAATTTGACATCCCTGCTTATAATCATCTTCTTGGCTTCTGGATCAAATAGTCTGTAGGCCTTTGAGTTGCTGCTGTAGCCAACAAATATATATTTCTTTGATTTTTGCTCCATCTTGGTTCTGCCTATAAGAATCAGAGCATAGCACACAGATCCAAAAACTCTAAGATGAGTGACTGAAGGTTTTGAACCATACCATGCTTCATAAGGTGCCATATCAATAACAGCCTTTGTAGGTGAGATGTTGAGAATGTACACAGCAACAGACACTGCTTCTGCCCAGAAATTAATTGGCAGTGCTTTAGTTTGCATCATGGACCTTGCCATCTCTACGACAGTTCTGTTTTTTCTTTCAGCAATGCCGTTTTGTTCAAGTGTGTAGGGTGCAGTCAACTCCCTCTTAATGCCATGATCATCACAAAACGTATTGAAGTCTTGTGATCAAAACTCACCTCCTCTGTCAGTCCTTAAAACCTTCAATTTTTGCTCATTGATTCAAGGCCTCAGATTTGAATTCAACAAAGTATACCTAACACATTCTTGTGAAATCATCTATGAAAAGCAGAAAATACTTACTGCCACCATGTGAGGGAGCCTTCATGGGACCACAGAGATCTGAATGTACCAATTCAAGCTTTTGTGTTGCTCTTTTAGCCTTTCCAGATGGGAAAGGTTTCCTTGTAAGCTTGGCCAGTGAGCACCCTTCACATACTCCATCCATACCCCTTACTATTGGCAGGCCAGTCACCATTTTCTTGCTTGTCAAGAGCTGCAAGCCCTTTAGATATAAATGACCATACCGCTGATGCCATAGTTCACTTTCTTTACGTTTGCTACTCACCAGCAAACATTCCTATTTATCAGAGAAGTTAACTGGGAACATTTTGTTCTCAGTCATAGTAGATTTCAACACCACATCACCTGAGTTGGACTTGACCACACATGACCTTTTCTCAAACAGAACAAAGAGATCACTAGCAATCAATTGTCCTACACTTATCAGATTATGAGCAAGACTAGGAGCATAATAAATGTTTCTGATATACTTCTCTTTTCCATTGACAAAAATTGACACAGTACCTTTGCCTTCTATGTTAATTTGCTTGTCGTTTCCTAATCTCACATGTGCTTTGTGAGATTCATCCAGTTCTTTGAATTTATCTTTCTCACCAGTGAGATGGTTTGAGCATCCACTATCAAGATACCAAACTCCTGACTTTAAGCCTCCTTCATTAGCCATAAACAGAAATTCTTCATCTTCATTTGTTTCTTCTGCATATTGTGCTTGATCAGCCTTGTGCCAGCAGGTGTCCTCTTTATGACCAAACTTCTTGCAGTAAGTGCATTGAACTGCTCCAAATCTCCCATGGCCTCTTCCTCTAGGGGATGCTCTCCCCCTTCCTCTATACTGATTGAAGGCCCTAGGAGTGCCTTGAACTTGGAAGGCTTGTTCTTCTTCTTTGATTGCTGACTTGTTGATTCTGGCTTCATGAGTTTGAAGAGAACCCATTAGCTCATCTACTGATAGAGTTGTCAGATCTTTAGATTCTTCTATGGCTGCAACAACGTGGTCAAATTTTGTTGTGAGACTTCTCAAAATCTTTGTGACCACAGTGGTATCTGAGATATTTTCTCCATAAGATCTCATTTGAGTGACGTTGCAGAGACTTTGCCACAGTATTCTTCAATGGTTTCTCCATTCTTCATGTGTAAAGTCTCAAAGTTCATCCTCAGAAATTGCAATTTTACTGAGATTACTTTTGCTGATCCTTGATATACTTTCTTCAGGGTGTCCCAGGCCTGCTTTGCTGTGGTGGATCCACAAATCTTTGGGAAGATGCTGTCATCAATGGCTAGTTGATTGAACAAAAGAGCCTTGGCATCCTTCTTTTGGATTTCTTTAGATGCAGCATCTGTGCTAGAGCTTTCATCGGGGCCTTTTTCAACCAGATCCCAGAGATCTTGAGAAAGGAAGAGAGTCTTCATTTTGATGCTCCAGTAATCATAGTTGTCACCCTTGAAACTTGGAATTTGCGGCTGTGAGACATTGACACCAGAGTTGCTTGAAGATGTCATGTTAATTTGTATGATTTATGAAATGGAGTGTTGAACAGAATCGAGTTTAGAACCAACCTGGCTCTGATACCACAATATTGGAGAGAAATCAGAGTACACAGGTATGAAACTTCAACACTTGATGATAATTTTATTGAATGAATTTCCTCTGTTTATATAGCAGAGTTTTACAGCAGTAGGAAAAGAGAATTGTGCTAACTGACTCCTAATTGATAGCTAACAATATTCCTAACTTACTGGATCTTAAATAACAAACTAGAGATATACTCAAACGGCTCTGTTGACCTCTTCAACATCCAGTTACCATTCACATCAGCCGCTGAGGAGCATCTCCAACAGATACTCCCAACAAGAAGTTGCCTACAAGGACAAGGTCAAGGTCAAGGTCAAGACCACCAACTGAAGTTATCCCTAGTGAGGGCTTCTAAGACTATTCAGAAGGGCAAGGCACTCAAACTTGCCAAAAAGTCTTTCAAGAAGTGGAACAAGGAAAGAGTAATTCCTACTTTGAAACCAAAGCACTTGTTTTCTGGAAAACGCTCAATAGGAAAAAGCCATAGACATTGAAATCTTCATGGTAACTCTTGCACACAAGCTTGCTTTTTCCGTTTTCTTTCTTTCTTTTGGTCAAGTCGAAGATGTTGCATGAGATTGCCATAATAATTCTTCAATAGTAACTATATTTAATACAGGCAATAAAGTGCAATTAATAATAAGGTTTAAATTAATTATGGCAATTTTTCATTTTTTTTTCCTCTTTTTGCAACGAGTGATTTTATCATGAGATTACTAGTGATGAACTTGGTGTAAAGATATATTAAGCAATAGTTATCTTCCTCAAACCACTATTCTCATAATTGGCTCTACTTTGTGATTGTGAAAATGTATATTGGAAAACAGTCCTAATTTCTTTCCTCGTAAGTAATTTAATTACAAAAATAATGAATTATTAAATTGAAAATATGGTGCAAAAGGCAATGTCTGAGGTCTGGTAATGTAGAACTAAGAAGCTTTCTCAATTGCTTCGATGCACTGTAACACAGTTGCTTTCTGCGACATTGCTGTTATTAGGGTTTCATGCAGCACCTTGTTATTTTTCAATAGGGAACCAGAGAGCAAAACCTGCAATTGAGTCATCAAAATCATATGTCCAAAAGTAGAGCATAAGTAAACATCTACTTTTGACCTGAAAGAGAATTATGACGAAGTGAAATGTGAAAATTATGGGCAAAGGGTGGTGGCAATCTATAGCCCATAGCTTTTAATTATAGCATTTTAGTTCCATAACTTCAAAAAAATAGGACTAAAGTTTACTTTACCAACTAAATGTATGATACTAAAGTGCACTTTTTATAAAAGTATGAGACTAAGGAACTCCAAGCAAAGCTATGAGATTCAACTTCTCCTTTATCCAAAACTATGAGACTGCCTATTCTTGAAGTATGAGTCAATAATGCAGGTAACTCAATTGAGAAAAAACTTACAGCCCATCTAGTAAGATTTTGTTGTTGTTCTTTGCTTAGCTGTGGTTTGCTTCTGTTGATAAATCTCTATAAAGTGAAATAAAAACAAGGATTTAATTAACACTCGCTAATAAAAAGGAAAAAAAAAATTCAAGTCTTAGCAAGTGATTATAGTTATGAACCTGAAGAGTAAAAAGATCAGCTGATTGACCAATCACTTTGTCATATTTAAGCCCTTCAGCTGCAAGCCCAGCCATTGCCACTACTGCCAACCTAAAAAGTTTTCATTTATATAATATTAATATAATCAGCAGTTTGTGTCTTCTTCTTCACTGTTCTGGTTAAGCTTGAATTTGTTAAGATGTCTTGTTTTAGCTTTAATAAAATGTTAGTCTTGAATAAACTTTTGAGATAAATAATAATCAAATTCATGAAATTCGTACATACTTGTCTAGGTCCTTTGCATCAAGCTGCCCGCTGTATATAAGCTTTTCAAGTTTTTCATCAATGAGATTGACATGCTCCTTCCCAATATCTAGTGAGTACCCCAGAATGGGAAGGCCCAGCAAATAAGCAACTATATCATAGTTGAGAAGATTTCGTTAGTATTTCAGAACAAAAGTTCCCAAGAGGGAGTTGTTGAACAATGATCCCATAAAAACATGTTGGCTAAACGATCAACCCAAAATTTGACCAGTTTTAAATATAGGTAGTCACCGCCTGGTTAGTAGTCCAGCTAATACATTTGTCCACATTGATTAATATGTGGCTTTCAAGTCGCGAAATCAAGCCCCGCGAAGATATGTGTGTTTACCTTTCTAAAGTCTTAACAAAAAAATAAATATAGTAGCCATATTTTTGTTTCCTTTACGTTTCATATCAGAACTTTTTATTTTTAACATATAAGTCCTAAATTTTGACATTTGAGTAGATTATATAATTTAACTTTTACAAGTATCAAGATTATAACTTAATCATGTAGACAAATCAGCAAGTTATAAAATTAACTTTTGGCACGTTAGCTGATTTTAACTTAATCTGTGTTTCAAACTTTAGGACCTATATATTAAAAGTATAAAGTTTAGGTACTAAAGATGGAGAAAAAAAAGTATGCGTACCTAATTATAAAACTGATCAAAATCTGAGTACCACGTGATTAGTTACCCAATTATGTGTGATATAACTCTTCAGTGCAAAAATATACCTAAGAAATGAGCTGCTTCATGTCTAGCAATCCTCTCTTGATAATCTGTAAAAAATGATGAATACCCATTGATGGCAGCTTGGAGAAGCCTAGATTTGCAGATAGAGAGCATCGGTATTGATTCAAAGAAAATCATAATCAATTCTTATAAGCATAGAACATGATCTTTATCTTATTCTTACCCTGGGGAAGTGCTTCCCACAGCCAAAACAGTTAAGGAGATGCTGCCAATCAAGTATGGTACAAAGAAGCCCCAATCCTACAAGGACGTATTAAACCCAAATATAAGTAACCACACTACTAGAATACAAAGTCTTCTTCTCAAGACACTAGTAGAAAAAGTTAACCCTGAAATGTTGTCTTGTATATGTCTAAAAAGTGTCTTTAATATGTCCTGATACTGTCAGGTTCAAATAGAAATGCCGTTTGCACTCTAAATATAGACCCTAGAGAATCTTCAACTGACAAATGGAAGAAATTAAAATCCTAAATATCACATTGCTCACCCAAAAAAGAAAAAAACAGTGCAACGGAAGTTAGCTTTAAAAGAGAGAAAAAGGAAAGAAAAAAGTGAGAGAGAGAGAAGAAGACATGTAGAAGAAGTAAATTCATGCTTTTATTTCAAGATGGAAAAAAACATATGTTATTTCCAACAAACTGGAGTGTTGGACATGCTTATTCTTCACAATTTTCTAAAAATTGCCACCAAACTGGAGTGTCCAAGTACCCACACCCATATTTATGTCATGTGCTTGAACATGGGTACTTCACGGAAAATGAAAGTCCAAGTAACATAGCAAAAACAAACTCTTCAATATACACCCAGAAGATATGAGAGGAAATGTGAAGAAGTCAGAAGTTTCCAATCAATGCATGTAGGTAAATAAGAGAAACTGATAATAAAATTTACCCCAGGAAGTTGTCCAGCAAGAACACCTAAGAATCCTGTTGTTCCCACCACTGTGAAAAGAAAAGCTGCCTGTATCACTGAAAGACATCAAATATATAAACAGTACTCTGAAAACCAAAACAGTGCTTTTTTGTAATCTTTTTTTGAAGGATGGTGCTATTGCCACGATTCATTTAATGCTAATTCTAGTAAAATGACAATGTTAACCTTTAGATATCAATGAGTTATTTTCTAAGCATTTAATGAATTCAACGGATAACATTGTCATTTTACTAAAGTTACCATTAAATGAGTTGTGGCAATACCACTAATCTTTTTGAAAGATTGATAATGATATCAGATGTAGAATTAGATGCTCACTGCCTTACAATTAAATCATTTTGTAACAATATGCATTCATTATTAGCACTTTAGTAGTTAGAGAGTCTTAAGACCGATTAGTCTTAACTACCTACATCCCTTCTCAATATTTAAGTCACTACAAAATTATGTACAGTAAATTCAGGTTACAAACCATTTTTCTAGAGGAAGAAGAAACTTGGGAAGTGGAACTGTCTAATGCAGCCATCCGACAAGCTACGGTGATTTTTGGAAGATGATTGTGTATTTGGCTAGAAAACCTAAGACTTTTGTTTGGCAGTGTGCTCATGATATATTGCCACATAGGACTAGCTGCAACTTAATCGTTGTGGAATGCAGCTAATTCTTGTGGCCCTCTTTGTCAAGAAGAGTTGGAAACTGCAAAACAAACACTTGCTACTGGATTGCAAATTCTCTGTTAAGGTGCTACCTAAAATGGGTTGCAGGAAAAACTTACTCCCTCACGCTCTCTATCTGTTCAAGATTTAGATGAAGTGTTGGAAGAGAAGCCAAATGAGGAGGATCCTTGTATAAAAAAAACCTTATTACTTGGTGGAGAACTTGGAATATTAGAAACAAGAGGATTTTTCAACAGGTTTCAAGATCAGTGGAAGGTGTTCTCTTGTTTATCAACCATTAAGTCTCTGAAATTAAATCAGTTATGAATAACATGTTTATTTGTGAATGTGTATTGCTATTTGGCAGGACTTTCCTAAGTATTTGTCCTTTTAAGTCCTTTCAAGCAATGAATAACTATGTTACATGGTCTCTTTTAGGATTTTTCTCGCCTCCTAAATTTTGGGATGTGTATCCATTTGTTAGACAATTTTTCTGTATTTTTTCACCAATTTAAAGTTACGAGTACTCACATTCATATTCATATCCATATCTATATCATATTTGTTGGACACAACTACTACACAAAAATTGAAGAGTTAAAGTAACATGGCTTCATAAAAGTTTTGGAAAGCTCATACACGCTCAACTTCACCTAGTAAAAATCATAAAGGCCAGAGTAAAGTATTAACTTTTTCTAATTAAAATATATTAATATCAGGTAGAAATAATATTGCATGAGATATACTTACATCATTTCTGACGCTGGGAATTGCAAGATTCTCTGCGTTTTTAATTCCAAGAGTTGTTAGCTCCCCAAGAGATGTCTGGTATGTACATATTGAATCAGTAAAACCAATCTCTCTTAATTGAGAGAGAGAGAGAGAACAAAGAGCAGTTAAGAATGAACAGAAATTCAGGATTGGTTAGTGTTTGATTAGCTAGTGCCAATAACTTCAAACTTGTAATAGAGACTGACCGTACGACGTGAAACATATGGCTGTGAACTCCAATTTTTGGCCCAACCAACTTCACTCAGCTTATCAAGTGCCTCTTTGACGGCATTGCTATCTTTCTGCACTGGATTATGCTTATCAGTTATCAACTGGATTTTGCAGCATTGAGAGAGTTTTGGCCTAGATTGATGAGTTTTTAAGAGATTTGGTGAAAAATATCACAAAATTCCTGGTTTTGACAATGTACAGCCTGTAGGCATGTACAAGATGTACAACATTACATGACATGTTTGTACATAACTTGTGTACAATCTTTGAGGCGATTTGGAAAAAAATTTCTTTTAAATTCCAAAACCCTGCCATTTTGGGCCTCAAACTTTCTTTGAGAAAACTCAAATCAAAAGTACAAAAAAAAAAAAAAATGCTTAAGGTAATTAAAGTTTGTTTCTTTTGACCAGCAAAACACTTGAAGAACCAACACAGTAAATTGTTGTCTTAGTTTATGTCACAAGGACTTATTTATGATACATAGAGTAAATTTTTAGATACATATTCGAGTATCGGACATACTCAATTTTTTTATAAATTTACATCAAATTAGAGTCTCCAAATATCCACATCTGTATCCATATCATGTAGCTTGGACACCGGGACTCAAAAAATGATGAATCCAAACAAAATATGTCTTAGCAAACAAAAATCCCAGTAAATCCTTGCAAAATAATTTTTTTTCTATTAAAGTTATGCTGCTAGAGTGCATAACAGTAAATTCTGTGTAATTTAAAAATTTCCCCAGCAGATAGTAATAGCTTATGATTTCTAGTTTATTTTACAGAATTTTGCAAGTGTGGTTAGCTAGAGAAATCAATTAACAAAATACCATATCTAAAAAGATTAAAAGATCGTTATAGATAATCAGTGCCAAAATTCCACAGTTACAAACAAATTGAAGATGCAGATAAAGAATTGCAGACATTGCCAACTTAAGATTATACAGTAATAAAACAAGTAAGAAATAAGATTTCTTTAAAAAAATTATGCCTCAATAAAATTCTCTCTTTTCCCAAAAAAAAATTAAATTATTATTAAAACTATATAAACAATTGTAATTGAAATTGGAAAGGAGAACAAATAACCTTTGAAATGGCAGATTCAAGGGTGTTGAGGTCCACCTGAGGGGCAGCAGAAGAAGATGAAGCTCTGAAACGCCATTTCTGAGGGACATTAAAGAATTGATGTGGATATTGTTGCGAAAACTCGGTGGTTACAGTTGAGTAACCATAACTGGGCTTGGTTGCATAAACCATGTTGAAGTTGAAGCTGAACATTCTTTTTCTGATATTATTTGCCTATGTTTATTTAAGTTGTGGAAATTTGACTTCGAAACAAAAATATTAAATTGTGAATCCGAAGGAGGACCTCACACAATCGCCAGCAGATAAGGTCCAATTCGTGAGACGTAGAAGAACTCTGGTTTCAGAGGAAAAAACATGTCTAAATTCTAATTTGTTGAGAGTGGGATTTGAACCCACACCCTTTCGGACCAGAACCTTAATCTGGCGCCTTAGACCAACTCGGCCATCTCAACAAATTGTTACTTTCAAAATAAATAAGTTTAATTTAAATTAAACTAACATGAAATAAAAATTAAATTAGATCAAGAGTGACTTTGCGTACAAATTAGTCTTAGAATGAGTTCTTTTATCACACAAAATGAAAGAAGATAACTAATAAGTAATGTAAGGGCATTATGATAAAAAACAATTTTAAAAATAATAATATGAGTTAGGGTGTTATGGGAAATTGGGAATACGAATTTGGTACATTAGAATGGTGGGATAAATTTAAAAACAAAATTGGTCTAATTTAGAAGCACTTTTAATTTGTTTTCTATTCCAAACCCCAAAATTCAGCCCAATCCACCAGCTCGCAGCCATGCTCAATTGTGAATAGCCTGGCCCAACAGTGGTTCATTATTTTTCACATAGCACCGTTTAATTCATTTTGAAAAATTACATTAAATAATATATATAATAATAAAAAAATACCCTAATGAAATTTAACTAGTTAGAATGCAATATTGTATGGGTCTAACTATGTTGAACACAAAATGAGTTTATTTGACTAGAATTTAACTTAAATAGCATTCAATTCAATATTTAAATTGAGCTTTATCTTTAAAGTAAAAATATGAATCGGACATATAAAAATGTTGTTTTTGTTGTTACAACCTTGAGATGATCAGATAAATGTTGTTTACCTTTCTTGTTATTCATTCAAATACCTACTATTTGTCTGACACCATAATTTAATATAAGTTAAATAATATTATTGGTCCTTAAATTTTTATTAAATTTATACTTAGGTTCTAAAACTTTTAAATTCTATAATTAAGTTTTTAAAATTTTAAAATTTTACACATAAGTCCTTAAACTTTAAAATTTTACAATTTAGTCTCTAAATTTTTAAAAATTCACACATATATTCTAAAATTTTGATTTAAAAACATGTATTGTAGTACCTAAGATATGAGCTATGTGTGAATCTTTAAGAATTTGGAAATTAAATTATAGAATTTAAAAATTTCGGGACCTATGTATGAAATTTTAAAAATTTAGGGATTAAATTGTAGAATTTAAAAATTTGAAAACATAGTTGTAAATTTAGTTAAAATTTAAAAATAAATAGAATAATTAAGCCTTTAATATATGTATAGATATGGCAAACTTTTGTTTATCTAAGTGAGGATTTCAAAACTGGAAAATTAGATTTTAATTTTACAATGCTGCTTAGTAATTAAATATATGTAACTTTTATACTCGATATTATAAGCTAATTAGTTAAGAAAATTACCTTACATTTTTTACTTTAATAAGAATTAATTTTTTTTTCTTGTCCACTTTTTTCATGTATATAATTAATTGTAAAGTTGCTTATAACGATGCATAAAATAAAATTACATGAAAGGTTTGTATTATGTTAACAAGTAGAAGTAGGTATCTACGTCACATCACATTAGTGTTTTTTTTTTAAGGAATAAGATGGAGTTCTTTATTTAATTATTAATAGGATACTCTACATCTCTTTCTTAGATTATTTGGAGCCAACTCGACTCAAACTTGATTTAAGTTATAAATTTAAAAAGAGATAAATCGAATTTTGCCAGAAAATAAGCAGCATAATTAGCTTGTTGCCGACAATAATTAGGATAATTCTTTAGTATTAGATAGTATAAGTTAACTAAATTTTATTAGCTCTCTCCTCTATCAGCGCCTCCAAATCTCAAGCACAAATCTCTTTTTTGTTAACCTGTCAACTTTAGGAAAATTGTTTAGTATTCTAAGCTTAATTTAGAGATTTAAACTGCATTTATTTATTTACTATTGCTGAGATGGTCCTCACTCTTTATCAATAAAGAATACATAATCATAATGATTCTAGTCTACTTTCAACCTGGGATCGAAGAAAATGTCGGTACATCCAATATAATATGAATAATTTCATACGTATCAAGTTGTGAGTCAAATAACGTGTCAATTATTAATTAAATATAAAATTAAAAATATAAAATAAAAATAAAATTATAAGACCCTTTATTAACACGAAATTAATTAAATTATATTATGCATCAAATTATTCATATAATACAATATATCTCAAAAAATGGAATACTGATGAATTTCCACAACTCATATACTCTTAATCCAGTCCCCAACTGGTAGGTGGTTTTGAGGTTATATACATGCATGAACGCACAGGTCAAGTTCACACTAGTTGATTAATTTCCTCATCATCAAATGTATCTTCTCATGGAAAATATTGCTTGTTACTAAATTATTATTTTTCGATACAATACAACTTAGTAATTAGCGCTCAAACATTTAATCTTCAACGTATCCAAATAAACCTTATTTTATTGGGTAAATGGTTAATAATTTATAAATTAGCTTTTTTATCTCTCACAACTTGGCATCTCATGCATTCATTAATCTATATTTTTATGTATTTTAGTTCAAAACAAATTAATAATTAATTCATATTCACAAACTTATCCCACGTGCTATATATGCTCCCCAGTTAATTAAGCTAGGTAGGGAGGTCAAAATGAATGCGAGATCTAAAGCTAGATATAGTTAGCATCGATATTTGTGGTTCAAAGAGAGCAAACATAACATGTTGGGTAGTTGGATTACGCCGCTTAACTTGCTACTTCTAGAGAAACATAGAATATTGGTAGCTTGGTAGTAAAGAAACCCATTTGTCCCATGTAAATATGTTTTTGTATTATTTTATTTCTTAAATTATACATAATATTATTTAATTACCTAAAATGAGCTAATTAAAAATAAATACATAATTTTAATAATTTTTAAATTAATATATTAATATTTCTTAATTGACCTTTTAAAAAATAATATTTTAATTAAAAAATTATTAAAATTATAAATTTTGTCCTTAATTAACCCATTTTTCTAAAAGCAAGGCATCAAATAACATAATTTATAATTTAAAAAAACATGACATAAATAACTTAATCTAAATAACATTCATGACACTTTTTTTTTTTTTTTTTTTAAATTACATGAATACTCCAACTGATCTATATTAATCTAAATAAAAAATAAATTATTGTTGGAGGTGAGTTATTCAATACAATTTGTTTGTATTATTAGGATAATATATAGCTTGCATATGCATAAATTACTCAAACTTTAAAATCAATATATTTTAGTCATATAACTTGAAAGTTATAAAGCTATCAATAATCATATCTTTTATGAATTTCTATTTATATGTCAAGGTTACTCCTAATCTTCAATAATCTACTTGTGTTTATGTCTTAAATCTTTAAAGTAGGAACAACTCCAATAAAAATGCTTATGATATATTATTTAAAGAATTGATCAATTTATTGCTCAAAATAAATATCACACATAATTATAAATATATGTATTAAATAAGAATATTAGTTTAAATATACGTAATTAATTATTTTGATATTTATGAAGTAATTCATTAAAAAATCTTCATTTTTTTTTTTACTATTTCTATAATTTTCCTAAATTTTTCAAAATTTCTATCAAAAACAATAATACTTACTTTTTCTTTTTAATTTAAAAATTAACATTCAGTCTATAAACACATTTTAAACCTAGCTTGTATGTAAGTATTACTGAATATTCTAATTTTTACACAAGATCGACCTACATAAAATATTAATAAAAGTATACAAACCACAGATTTTAGACGTACTGTAGGAGGATATATTTTCTTCAACCAGGACTGGTGGCATTGCACCATTTCAATTAAACGGTTAAAATGATAATTAGTATAAAATATTTCAGTGATAATTTATATAGGTTATGACATTACTTCTAACCATTTAATAAATATGTTGTTTTATATCTAATTATTTATAAATATATAATATTTTATCTAATTGTTTAATTCATTTTGGTTTTATTGATAAACGATTCATGTGTATTAATTTACTTGTAAGTATATAATATTTTATTTAATCATGTTTATATCGGATTCATGAATTGTTGGCTCAAGAAACAATAAATTTAAATACACACTTCAAACTAAAAGTGACTTGTTAATTTCATTTATTATTATAGTGTTTGTTTTGGGTTAACATAAGGCCCATAATTTTTTTTTTTTTATGTAACTTGAGAATAAATATAAACTTGTAAAACACAATTTATTATAAGGTTTGAGCTTTATTTTATATAAAATATGTTATTATTTGTATGTACTTTGTTCTTACATATGTAAAAATATTGCAAAAAATATAGTAATGATATTTGTACAACTTTTGTTAATGTGGTACAAAAGTGTACGAATTGTTTATTATAACTTGATATTTAATTACACTTTATCATCATAATGTTAAATAAAATTACTATTAATAAAAAATTATTTTAAGATTGTGGCAATAAAATTTCATTTAGATAGTCAATTAATTTATGTGTGGTTTGTTTATAAATGAGTCAATATATTTTAGAATATAAAAAAAATAGTTATAATCCTATAGAGTCTAACTTAAAGTTTAAGTATTAGTGTTATTATTATAAATATTTTTTTTACAAAGTGATATATTTATATAAGTTATATGATATCAAATATCTACATGTGTGAGTTTGATATGGAATTATCATTGTGCACATTTTTTAACTACAAAATGATGTTTTAAAATTTACTTTTCAAAATTTCTAGTATAATTTAGCTTTTATAGAGGAAAAAAAATTAATTTGTAAATAAGTCAATATATCTTAAAATATATGAAAAATAGTTATGATTTTATAGTCTAACAATAAATTTAAATATTAGTATTATAATTATACACATTTTTTATAAGGTGGTATATTTATATAAATTATATGATATAAAATATTCATATTTATATAAGATATATGATACTCAGTATTTAAATATGTAAATTTGGTCTTGATATTATTGTATAATTTTTTTCATTAAAAAATGATGGTCTAAAAAAAAGACAATTACTGCAAGTGAGAGTAAATAATGGCAAGAAATTTTATTTACATAATTAATTAATTTGTGTGCTTTGGTTTATAAATAATTTATTATATTTTAAAATATAAAAAATAAATAATTATGATGCTATAATTTAATCGTAAGTTTAAGTATTGGTATTATCATTATATATATTTTTTACAAAGTAATATATTTATATAGTTATATGATATGGAATATACATATTTATATAAGTTATATGATACTAATATTTAAATGTGTGAATTTGGCTTTAATATTATCATTATGCACATTTTTTAATTAAAAAAATAATGCTTTAAAAATCAATTTTTCAAATTCTTAGAATAAATTTGTTTTTATAGAGAAAAAATTTAGTTTGTAAAATGAGTTAATATATCTTAAAATGTAAAAAAAGTAGTTACAATTTTACAACTTACCTGTAAGTTTAAGTATTGATATTATTATTATATATATATTTTTACAAGATATATTTATATAAGTTGTATAATAGTAAATATCTATATTTATATAAAGCTTATGATACTTAGGTGTAAGTTTTATCTTAAAATCAATATTTTCATCGCAAAATCGTAATTTAAATATTCAATTTACTTGGCTTTAAAAGTTCAAAACGAAAAACAGTCAACGAAAACGTGGGATATCTAAAGCTAAAAACAGTCAACTAAAATGATATATTTATATTAAATTATATGATATTAAATATTTATATTTATATAAAGTATAAGATATTTAATATTTAAATGTGTATATTTAATCTTGAAATTAATATGGTATAATTTTTTTTTATTATTAAATCGTAATTCAAAAATTAACTTTATTTAATTTTAAATTTATAAAATAAAAAACAAAGTCAACGAAGACGTCGAATAACCATTTTTTTTAATATAATTAATTATATAAATAGCAAAACTGCTTAGCCGACATTTCGGAATCGTCTCTGTACAAGCATAGACTACAGGCCGTCGCGTATTTATTTAGCACCAATAAAATATTAAATTATTTTATATAAAATTTAATAATAAATATATAATATAAATAAATACACATGTTACATGTTTTTCATATTAAAATAATTATAAATAAATGAATAATTTTTATAAATCCATAATATTCGTCCGAGGATTTTTATTAAACACATTTATTGATTTATATTATATTATATTTATTTTTATTATATTTGCTTGTCATTTTAGAATAATTATATTTTTAATTGAACATGTTAATAAAAATTCAGCTAAGCTCAACGATTTTAATAAATGTTTCAAATTGCAAATACTATATATTGGCTCATTATTTAAAATGTTAGTATATTATTTATATATTTTTAAAAATTTGTCCTGCAAAATATTAAAAAATAAAATGATTAATAAAAATAAAAAAGAAATTTGGTTGAAAATTAGTAAAGTATATTATTTATATGAAAATCTAATCAAAACTTCCATAGATCACTAGGCAAAAGAACAAATAAACTTGAATACGCCAGATGAAGAAAAAAGAAAATTGATCATATCAATATGAATCAAACAAACACAACCATATACACTACAATAGAAATAACACTAAAAGTGCATAAAACTCAGTTCTTAATGAGAAAAAATTCACATTACTTCAAAAAGCAACACATTACATTGTCTTGTAAACTATATTATTTGAAATTATCAAAAATTGATAATAGAACTCAAAGGTTCAAATATTATGAATAATAGAAACGAAAATAAGAACGGTAACAATTATACAAAGATCATGAAAATAACTAAGTACATATCGTTAAAAAAAGAATTGGTACAAGTACATAGACCGATTGGAGCAACAGTTAACATTAATTTGTAGTATCATAAATGTTTGATTATCAACATATGTTATCTATATTTTCAGTGGATAATTCAGTTAATAACGCAACTGAGTTACATGCATAAAGTTATAGATTCGAGGGATAAAAAAATGGTAATTATGCACAAAAATCCTCTCTCATGATAGTTTCAAGTGCTAGCTATTGTTGGTCCTCTTAAAATAAGGCATTAATCTGAGTGAATAGAGATTAACGGGTGTTACCCCGTCTCTCCCCAAAAAGCTTTTTTTTGTTATTAAAAAAATGTCTTCCATGAATAAAAATAGCAAATTCAATAGTCAAAGTTTATGTTCGTTTTTATAAAAAAATCATTTTTCTATAACAAATTTATTCTTTAAGTATAAAAAAGATATAATAGTTACTTTTTATAATAAAAAGAGATAGTTACTTAAAAAATAATTATTACTATTAAGAAGATAATTATTAATTATTTAAAGTTGAAGGAAATGAATATAAGCGTTTTGGCTGAAGTTTGAACAACCTAATGATATATTTTAATCACCTAATATGTTTCCCATGGATCTTTGTTTGAAGAGTTTATAATATTTATTGTAAATAATTTTAATAATTGAATAAAATTATTTGATAATTTTTATAAGAAGAAATTGATTTAGATAAGGAATGACAAATGTTGAAAATAAAGTCAATAATCGGATAAAATTGTTCAAAATACAAATTATCAAGGATTAAATAGTCTAAAAAAAAAAACATATACAAATATATATATAGTAATAAGATAAGATATATAAATATTTTAATAAATAATTTATATTTAAAATACCATGTAATTTATTTTATTTAGTTTACATATGAAAATAATTTTATTATAAAAATTTATTTAAACTAATATTTAACTTATTTTTATATTTTTATTATACATTGAATAAAAAATATTATTTTTAATTTAAGATAAAAAAGAGAGTTAAATACACATAATTTTATAATTAAAAATTTAAACATGTTAAATTAATGTGTAATACGGTTTAGATTTACACCTCCTAGTGTTACAAAATATCTACATAACTATACTATTTTTATATTGTATGATACGGTTTAATTTTATAGTCAAACATATGATTGTATATAAACTATACAGTTATGGTATTTAGTACCGTCTAAGAAACACTTAGTATATAAACACTAGCGACTTTCAAGATAAAAATATCAACCTTACTGATAATGTCTCTATAATATTCATATTTTGGAGATCTTGATATTAATATATATTGTTTACAACAATGGAAGTAAAATGTTGATGTCAAAAAAAATATATAGATAAAATATGAGTTCATAATATAGATATTATCGTGAGATTTTCGATAAAATGTCGAATAATATAAATGTTATTTATAGTTAACTTTATTTATTTAGTTTTAATTAATTTATCAATAAATATATTTATTTATTTTTTTAGATTATTTCTCTAAAATTAGAATAATTTTTTGCGTTTAGTTTTTAGAAATTATATATATATAAATATTTACACAATTTTATATTTTTTAAATATTAGATTAAATTATTATATTAAATATTTTGACTACATTTTCTAAAATTTCTTGATTTATTACTCAAAATAAATAATACATGTATTTATATTTACTAATTAAAGACACATGCCCCGAATGTGAATTTATATATATATTTTTAGTTTTTTCTCATATTTAATTTGTACCATATTTAAAATTTGATTGATACATTAATAAATAAAAAATATGGAAAATTAAATTCTCAAGCTTTCAAATAAGGACAAGTTTTTGAGTCGATTAAAGATATGTGATTATAAAAACTCATCATAATTGTAGATGAGTGCATTGAAATATGAATATGATAAGCATTATTACGATATATCTAGTGGTTAAGAAAGTGAACTTCTTAATAATATAAAATTCGTTTTATTTAAGATGTTTAGCTTAATTTTTTCCCAAAATTTAAATAAAATATAAAGGGTAATATATGCATTGTTTTAAATTATAAGGGCATTTTAGCATAAAATTAATTTGTGTGATAATTTTATATCTATATTATATATAAAAATATGAATGATGCATAATTTTTTTTGGATAAAATTATTCTTATATTTTAAACCATTGATATTAATCGTTCTTTTAGGATCTATTATTACATTAAATATGAAATTTAAACATAATAATAAAATAAGAATCACATCCAATAAAGACTCTAATTATATGATGTTTACCACATAAATTCAATAATGACTCTAATCATATGATGATTACTACATTCAATAAAAAATTTAAATATTATTTTGCTTTCACAATAAGTTTGGAAGCATAAGAAAATTAATTTAATATTTTTTCAAATATATTGTAGAAATTATCTAAAGAAAAAATTAAAATAAATAAAACAATTCAATTACAAAATACATATTTTAAACTAATATATATATATATATATATATACACACACACACATAAGTATTAAATAAACAATTAGGTTAAAAAATATTATATTGTTTTGATATTTTTAAAATTTTGATTACAAAAAATTATAATTTTATTAGTGCATATTTACTTTTTCAAAGTTTCCATGGATAAGGACAATATTTTCAACTCTTTTGTACATTTATAATTTTTTTTAATCTTTACTTTTATATATAATATAGATTTAAATATCAATATTTTAATCAATATTGATATTTTAAACCTTGAAATCCATTATTCAAAAAAATAAAAATAAATAAAACCTCCATCATTGCTTTGATTTTTCATCATTTTTTTTACAGGCAGTCTATTTTTTATTTTGAGCTTTAAATTTAGAATGTAAATAGTATATGAGTACTATAGTTATTTTAATTTTTGAATAAAATATAAAGGGTAATATATATTATTATTTTTAGAGTAGAAGGATATTTTTATCTAAAAATTAATTTAATATAAAAATATTTTTGTTTAAAATTAATTTAAATATAATTTATACTTTTATATATTATATTGAGATAGATAAATATCGATATAGATTTGTATTAAATAAAAAAATTAGTTTAAAATGTTTTCTTATTTTTTAAAGTATATTAAAAATTTATAATTTTATTAGTATATATTTTTTTCCCACTTATTAAATAAGATAATATGCTCAACACGTTGCAAATTTATGTCTCAATATTTTCGCATCAATCTCATCATATATTTAGCTTGGGTAGGAAATTATTTTAGAAAATTATTAAAAGTAACACACATAAAATTTGTAATAATAAAACTAGCATATTAATAACATTAAACATTTAATATTAAACAGATTTAAATTATCGTAATATAATTTAAACAACGTTAAAAAAGTGTTCTAAAAATTATTTTTAATTGTAATAATATGTAATTTAAATATACAAAATATTATTTTTATTATTATAAATTTTATAAGTGATATTTTTATTATTTATTTATTTTTTATATAAAATAGATCCAGTAAATAAGACGGAGCCACACATTTTTCAAATGAGGCACTGACCCCTTCAACTTTTTATAAAAAAATTATGTATTATATTTACAAATAGGTTTTTTTATTTTACAAAAATATATATAATAATATTTATATCAAATTTATTATTTAAATATTATTTTTATTTTTATCATATATTACATAATCTTTTAACATTATTCATATACTTTTCATTTTTATTATAATATTAATTACACAATTTTTATTAAGTGAATTCTAACAAAGTAATAAAACTATAATATTTTCTAATAAGTTTGACTAATTTTATTTTACATAGCTTTGTAGAATGGTAGAAGGTATATCTACGTATCACATAACATGTTTTGCAATTTAGGAATATGTATTCAATTAAAAATTTTATAAACTTTGAAGAAGATGAATTTAAAAGATTTTTATAAAGTTTTAAAGACTATTATAAATTTTAATAGATTGTTTTGATTTATAGTAAAAAATTCTCGTAAATTCAAAAGAAAAAAAAATATAGGAGTGGAAAGAATAATGAGTATATATATTTTTACTTATAATTTTAATTAAAAAATTATTAAAAATTCATAAAAAATTATCTTACCAAATGTTATGAAAGCATGTCATTAACATAATAAAAAGTTGCATTAGTAAAAGAGATAATAGACACAATCAAAGGAGAAAATCGTAGGAAAAAAAAATTAAAAGAAGATAATAAATAGTAAAAGAGTAACAGTAGTCCAACTTAATTATATTTATATAATACCAAATGTTCATTACAGCCACTTCATTAGCAAAGAGATAAAATAGAATAGATCCAACCAAACCATTTTTCAAAACTGGACTCCCACCCACCAATCCTCATTGATCATACATATTATTAAACCAAATAATTATATAAAAATAATTAAAAAACTTAAAATCCACAATCTACATCGCTCAAAACCAGACACGCATTCATATTCATTATCCCCCAAAACTAAACACTGCCATTAATACACCTTTCCACAACAATAGCTTGCAAAGGATTCTTCATTTCACAAGATAGTTTCAGTACCTCACTTAGATCAACCGGGTTTGCCACGTCATCTACCCACTTAAAATGGTGTACCAGCTCAGCAACCCAAAGGCCCACACTCACTAAACCCAGGTTCTTCCCCGGACAAACTCTCCGTCCAGCTCCAAACGGTGCAAGTCTCATGTCATTACCTCTAACGTCCACGTCTGCACTGCCTTGGTCTATCATGAACCTCTCAGGCTTAAACATGTGTGGGTCCTCCCACACTTGTGGATCGTGAGTGATGGCCCACATGTTCACCATGGCGGTTGTCTTGGCCGGGATCACCATTCCGTTACTAAGATGCACATCCGATGTGGACAATCGGGCCCACGAGAGTAACGGCCCTGGTGGGTGAACCCTTAGGGTTTCCTTCACCACCGACTGCAAGTAAGGCAAGTTTGCCACCTCAGTATCAGTCAGACTTTTTCCGTCACCAACGGCGTTATCTATCTCTTTCTGAAGTTTTTCTTGAACGTTTCGATTTAAAACCAACTCGGCCATTACCCACTCAGTTAACAAAGCTGTTGTATCAGTCCCTCTAAAAATCATTTCCTGCAAAAACTCGTTAAAACAACTGATCAGTGAGTCAACTTAGTTTCTTATTATTCAATACTTGCTTGTTCTGTGTACCATATTCTATGAAACTAAATTGTATTAAATTATAAGGTTGAATAGTGGATTAAAATTGTCTGATTTTCACCGATTTGATTCGAAGTAGATTTAAAGATATTCAATATGATGATTTCTTCTATTCAAACCCATCTGAAGAGAATTTTTCAGATTGGATAAGGTCGGATTAAAATTATAACTAATTTTTAAATTATTGTTATATATAAAATATAATATATATTAACATTTAAATTTTAAATTGGTAGATCATTATGTAAACTTATTTATTTATAATTATAAATAAGGGAATCAAAATAATAAAAATATGTTCTTAAATATTATTAAATTATTATAAAAGATTTAACATTTATTTTTATTTTAAAGTTAAAATAGTAATTTATTGTAATCTTGATATGTATAATATTTAAATATAACATATTAAAAATAAAATATTTATTTGTTTATAATTTTAATAGTAATTTGGTCTGGATTAGATTGCAGCGGATTATAAAATCTGTTAATATGAATCCGATTCAAATTTGAACGGATTATATACTTTATAATCTGAATCCGATTCAATTATAAATTTTTTAAATCCAATCCGATCCAAATCTGACAAATTAGATCGGATTTCTTCATTTAAGAGGATTAAACAAATTATTTGTTCACTCCTGTTAAATTATATTATAATTAATCTATATAATATTTAATGACAAGCTGTATATCGAATTAAATTAATAATATATATTTTTAATAAAATAAATTATATTTAAAATATTTTTTTATTATAAAATCTATTTAAATCAACATTTAATTCATTTTTATATGTTTATTACGTCTTTAAAAAAAATATTTTTAATTTTAGATAAGGAAAAAATTAAGACATATAATTTTATAATTATAAATTAAGATAGATTAAGTTAATTATTCAGTACAGTTTAAATCTATAACTTTTAATTTTGCAAAATTTTTACATGATTATATTATTTTTATATTATATCATTTTATAATTAAATTCATGGCTATATTAAATTATATAATCATAATATTTAATATTTAATGCTATTTAACAAATATACGTATAAGAATTTTAAAGAAAATAATTAACGTACCCATAAGACAGCAACCATGTCATTTTCATCTAGCTTTTCCTCACCGTCCAAAGATAGCAACACATCAATAAAATCACCATAATCTGAGAGCTTCTTAGATTGTCTAACTCGGTGTTCTTGAATGATAACTCGAACGAGTTTTCTAACTCGGAAAACTAGTTTTGAGCAGCGCTCATTTATACGAAATGGGTTATAAAAGTAATTTAACCATGGAAGATAATCAGAAAAATTAAAAGAGCCCAAAAGTTCAAAACCTTCTCTAACCATTTCTTTAAGCTCCTTCAACTCTTCACAATCTTTGTCTGGGTTGTACCTTTTGCCAAATACACTTCCCATAATGTTGTTCAATGAAGCAAGTTGAAGATGATTTCTCAAACACACAATCCCACAATTTTTCTGTTCATTTGCTATATTACGCAGCATGACGGCGCAGTCTAGCTGACGGCCAGCTTCGTGTGCTACAATGCGCCGAGGTGCAAACAAGTGAGTCGAAGAAATTCTTCTCAGAAGTCGCCAATAAGTACCGTTAGGAGCGAAGCCAATGGCTCGATTGAACATGAGGCTTTTAGCAGATAGTTTAAGAGGTCGATCAGCAAAGTGCGGTGAGGTTAAGATTTCACGAGCCGTTTGAGGATCGGAAGAGACGACAAGAGGGGTTGAACCTAGGCTTAAAGCCATGAGCTGAGTATTGGCTCGAGTCCAAGCCATAGTGGCTAAAGAACGGTGAGCCAAGCCACGACTTAAAGTGAAAAGGCTACCAAAGATTGGGAGACCACGGGGACCAGGAATGGCAATGATTCCTCTATGATTCCTTCCACTATTCCATGCAATCCCACCAATAGAAAAAAACCAACTAAGAAATCCAATTGAGAGAAATGCAAGAAACAAAGAGACAATGATATAGGCATCTAGAAGGTTTTTGGAGCCAAGAAAAGTTGGAAATGTGAAAACCCACCAGATTGTGTCTTTGTATAAATAACCCAACTCCATCTTCGCACAAGGATTAGTAATTGAAGAGGAAAATGAGAGAAAAGTATATACTATAGAGTTGAACATGTTGCATTATCAGTTATGTGTGTGTGTGTATATATAGAAAGTGAAAACAGTATTTAATTTGGTTTTGTTAATAAAGTAGAATTGTGTATTTTATGGAAATATAAAAGTGACTTTTGGTTTTGGGTTTTCGTTAAATTTATTCATTGAAAAAGGGGAGACGGCAGAGTGAGAAAGATAAGTGAATTATAACGTGTGCACTACACACGCTCACAAATTATTATAAGCTAGAAACGTTTCATGACTTTGATTAAAGATGCATTTTCTTTTATTTTTAAAAAATATTTATAATACATAAATGGGTCATATTTTTGCATTACGCCATTATCTCGTGACATATAAAAAATTATTTTAAAAAATAAAATAATATTACTTCTTTTTAAATAATTATGTCACGTATAAAATATAAATAATGTGTTCAAAAATATGTATAAATTGTTTTTTTTATAGCATTTTTTAATAGCTACACTTTGACTATACTTAATAAACTCAAGCAGGGGAGAATTCATGAATAATTTTTGAGGGAGCTAAATTTTAAAATTTAAATTTATTTTATACGAACTGAAAATTTTATTTAAATATTAAAGAAAAATATACATTATAATATAGAATTAGTAAAAGTTATGGTTGACTATCTTCAATCAAATATTAAATTTTTTATGTCATATTACATCAAAGACATAGAATTAGCAATAAAATAAATAAATATAATAAGTTAATAAGTATTGATTATATGAATAATTAAACCTTTGAAGCTTTTGACCATGCTTCTTTTATAATTTTTTTTTTTAAATTTAATCTAAAGTTAAATATTTGAAGTATTTTTGGATTATTACTACATATTGACTTAAGAAGTATTTTATATAATATACAACTATAATTTTATGTGTAAAACTAATATTTTCAAATACAAGAACAAAAGTGTATATATTTAATAACTTTACTCACAATTTAGATCACTTTTATTCACGTATTTATTCAATATTGTTGTTACATACCAAAATATTCACAAAAAATTGGTTCCAAGAATGTAAAATCTCAATTTTAATGGATCGTTTTTGTTCAAGAACACAAATTGAAATGTTCTTTAAAAATACACACATAAATTAGAGGCACAAAATAACACAAGAATTTTACGTAATTCGAAAATCCTACTCCACAGAGAAGCCTCACTTGCAACTCATATTATTAATCAGAAAACACATACATTGAAATTACAGAGAAAGACAAGAAAATGTAACAAAGATTCATACCCACAATAACCCTAAAGATATCTGTCCATTCAAGAAGATGATCGAACCTCAACACTGCTTGTCCTTTTTCTTCTTAATTTCTTCTTCACTGCGTCATTTTCTTTCTCAGTTTTCTACGCCGCTCTCTGTTCCATTTCTCTATGTTATTCGCCGCTTCTTACTGTCTCTCTGTGTTACTTACTTTTATCACATATAAAGTAATATATATATCACTTGTAACTAATACCTAATGAGCTGAGCGTGTAAGTCACGTGGACTATTGAAAAGAGCCCACTTGTTACTTAGTTAATTAAAGGCCTTACTCTCATTATTACATGTATATTAATGAAGCCCACATACACGTGCAGCACAAACAATACATATAATTAGAGTTGAGTACACTTAATTACATACAATATAATAAAAGATTAAAAACATATTACTTTAACAAATTAAGCCCAATAAAATAATAAAGCCCATATACTATATAGTGTCATATTTTTACATGCTTGCTTTGGTCTATTTAGAAGTCAATGAATGCTTGGGTGCATGACATGCAAAAGCCATCAACGGAGTAAATCATTACTACTGCAATGTCAACCTTGAGAACTCATGAACTATTCTCTCTTATTCAGCAAAAGGTTGGTACCCCCATATGGTTGACACCAAGTTCAGGGTTTTTAAAAAGCAACGTGGATGCAGTTTGAGATGAAAACTCTAATTACACTGATTTTGGTATTGTAGCAAGGAATCACCATAGTAACTTCCAATTCGCAAGAGCTTTAAAAGTCTCTTTTGTTAATTCAACTTTGATTGCCAAATTTATGGCTTTAAGGAAGGCGTCGAAACTTGTGATTCAAAAAAGCCTTGCAAATGTCGTTATAGAGTGTAGCTACTCAGAAAGTTCAAATCGGTGCCAATAATAGTTCTCAAGTGGGTCTTATTGCCCAAGATATAAGTTGGGTTTTAAACAAGTTACCTTCTATGTTGTTCGCTTTTATCCTAAGAGTGCCAACATGGTAGCTCATTGTTTAGCCAATTGAATGAAGTTTACTTCTAATGATGGTTGTAATTATTTTTGTGTATCTTGATTACCTCCGGCGAGTAGTAGACATAGATATTAGTTTGTTATTAAATAATTTAAATAAAATCTAAGGTTTTAAAAAAAAAAAAAATTTGTTTAAGGATTTCCTATCACCCTAGAACTATTTTAATTTAATTTATATGTATGATATTATTTTAGCTTTTTTGGTCTTCTTAGAATTGCAACAACATATTTATAGTCCAATAAGTAACTTTTTAGAGCATTTCTTTCTAATTTTTTTGTCTCCATTTAAGTTTGGCTATTCTAATTAACAATATGATAAATCTTCAATAAAATTTGATATTTGATGACTTAAGTTCTTTAATTTGTAAACCGTAATGAAACTCCAAATAATAAAAGTAGATCTAGATTTAAATATGGGAAAAAAACTTATCAAAATATAACAAAACATGCCTAATGTCACCGTAAATTAAATTTAGGTGAAGAGATTACCACATTAGATCTAAATTTATGTAAAACAAAATAAATCACAGAATAACTCTTGTGATATTATTCAAAACAAAAAATAAATAATGATTAATCTACCATAAAGAAGGTTACTTGGAAAAAGAAACTCTCTCTCGTAGAGAAGAAAAAATTAGAAAAGAAGAGTGACTAAGATTTTCGGAAGAGAGAAAAAAGATAATAGAGCTAGGGTTAGTTCTAAAAAAAATTGAAAAGTTATGCTTAATTTGTAGTTTATAGTTATATAATATTACATAAGGATAAAATACATATTACTCACAAATATATTTTCAACTAGTTAATAGACATGCATATTTATATAATAAATTAATTTTATATTAAAATATGTCAAGTATTTATTATAAAATACAAACACGAAAATGTACAAAAATGTGAGAGTTTTAGTGCAATTTATATGTGGTTCACTTATTAGCAGCAGTAAGACATCATTCAAAATTACAAGTTCAAATCAAAATAATATCGTTTAAACTTTGGAACTATTCTTTGTCAAAAATACAATAATAAAATTTTTAATATATTATTTTATGTTATCATAAAAACCATCATTGATAAATTAATATAGAAGGTACATATTTTAATATATGATGTAGGGTCGGAATAGTCCATATGATTAAGTTTTAGCCTTTTAGTTGTTATTTAGTTTATTTGCTTTTAACTATTATTATTTAGTCATTTTAATTATTAAAAATGTGTCATTTAATTATTTTAATTGCTAAAAATGTGCTATAAAAATAAAATTCAATATTTTATTATTATTTAGTAGTATAGGCTAGTCACATGAAAAAATTATGTATTTTTTAGGGTTAAAAGTGAAATTCAGATTTAATTAAAAAAAAAAAAAATCTAATTAAACTCTACCTCTCTCCACCCAGACGAAAATATCACATTCACATCCCTAAACCCACCATCCCAAATCGTGTTCACCACAACTCCAAATGGAGTTCCTTCCCACAGCCCTCGAGTTCCCCTAGCCCTAAATCAAGTTCCCCAATGGAGTTGAAAAGTTTGTTTGGTTTTCATCTTTAAACCAATTAAGAAACAAAACCTCAACTATAATCATCTTTTTTTCTTTTCATCCATTGTCTTTTTTTTATAAAAAAAAAATAATAATAATAAACGAGACAACAACACTGAAAATAATGAAAATTAACTTCAAATTAGTAAATTAGAGGAAAACACATTAAATAATCAAAATATTTCTTTAATGAATCTAAAATAATGTTGAAATGTCAAATGTTAAAACTTTGATACTATAGTAACATTTGTAATTTTATGACATTTTTCTATAATCTAAAGAAATATATTATACATACTGCAAGCAAAAAAAACCAATAAACTTCAATATAGGAATAAAATAACACCGCACTTTTTAATATACTCTAATAATTAACACTAAAGTGAATTCATTTTTTTGCCAATTTATATTCTATTAATAATTATCTTATGTAATTAGTAAACTTTAAAAACGTTACTACTTTACAATTTATAAGATATTTTTGTTGTATATAGTTAAAGTATATATTAAGATTAAATAGTTAAAATTATCCTATTTATTAACATGAATTGCAAAAAAAAAAAAAAATTATTGCTATAACTGCCGACAAATTATTATTTTGTATATAATTGGTATTTGCTTTGGGTCGAGGTGTTACCTTCTGACAATAATGGTACATTTTTAATGATGAAAACTTATGTTTAGATAAATCATTTTTCATTTATAATTGCACAAAATAAATGTCATTTGCCGAAATGCTTTGCTTCTATGTCAACTTGATTTGAATTAACAATTGAACCTTTATAATTAAGTACTTGTCAATGTCTAAATTGTTATCATGTACTAAAAGCTAGTTAGTACGAAAATATTAAATTCAAGATCGATTAAAAAAACATTACAAAAATTATAGTCAAGATTATAAAAAGAACTGCAGATTCACATTAAGAAAAACAAGGCCTAAAATAACTTATATTTAAATTATAAATTAATATTTTTTATAACTAACAAAAATATATTCAAAATTGTAGGTTTTTGTTACATAAAAATTATACAAATTATTAAAATATTATTTATGGCTAAAAAATAAATATACTGGAATTCCGGTGACTCAGCTAGAGAACTCATTGGAACTCTATCGACTCTGCCAGTAACATTAACAGAGCTCCAATAACTTCGCTAGATAGGTGTGCAATGTATTACATACAACGACAGAAATATATGTAACATGTTACATATAACAATAAATGGATATATAACATGTTATATATAACTATAGAAGGGTGTAACACGTTACATACATGATTTACATAGCAAATTACTAAAATTCAATTTACTGTTAACACTTAACAAATATTTGCTTGAAATTTTAGTTCTTTACACTTCTGTAATAACTAACATGAAGGTGAAAAATCAATTGAAAAAACTAAGCTAGTGGGTATTGCTCTTTTTTTCCCACTCTAAATCTTTTCATCATTGGTTTGAAAAGAAAAAACTCCAGTATATCAAAAAAGATACATAATATTTAACAGAGGTTTATATAACATGTTATATATACTACTAGTGATCTTATCGAAGCACCTACGATCTCACCAGATAGGGATGTAATATGTTACATACAATAACAAAAGTGTATGTAACATTTAATATAGATGTATGTAATATGTAGAGGTGGATGTAACATGTTATATAAATAAAAAAAAAACTAAACAACAGTAGAGAAATAAAAAATCCTAGAAATTGAACAATAGTATTATCATATCTTTTTGCAAATTTTACAAAAATAAACGAGAAGTACCAAATTTAATGATTCAAAAACCCTAGAAATTGAAGAAATAATAAAGAAATAAAAAATTTACGTGCAAATCTAAATAAAAAATGAACCTAATACGTAGAGGTGCAATAACACGTAAGTTGAAAGATAAAAAGTACATAGGAACAATGAGAATTTCCAAAGAAACTTACAGAGGAAGCTAGATCAAGAACTCCTAGAACAACAAGATGAACAAGAACATAAATAATAGAAATGGCTCTTGGATTGGGTCTTGGAACACCAGCGACACAGCTTTAGAAGCAACTTCTTAGGATTTGAAGAGCTCAATAAGCATCTTCATAGCAGATTGAAAGACTTCCATTTTGTTAAGTATGGTGGCTTCATCGAAGATCATCTCATCCATGCCTTTTGGTCCAAGGCTAGTTTGAACTACATCAATGACAGCTCAAGCAACAATAATGTTGGATTGGCAAATGTCGTCCTTGCGCTTGTTATTTATATAGATTCGATCTTTAAAGACAAACAGGGTTCTTGATGGTATCTTCGATTAAGGAACAATAAATAGTATCAAATGACAAAAATGTAATCTTCTAAACTCAAAACTAAGTTACGGGTGGCAATTTGTGCTATAGCTCGATTGACCGAATCGAAAAACACGAATCAAATTTAATTTGGGCTTGTTTCGGCCCAACTCGAATAACACGAACAAATTTCAGCTGGGTTAAGGCTGCGTTAGGGCCAGCCCATTAGCTCGAACTAAAATTAAATTAAATTAAATTTTAAATTTTAAATAAAAAAATAAAAAATACTATATTAAAATTAAAATAATCTTTCATGTATTTCAGTATTTATTTTTTATGATATATTAGTTATTTTTTTTCCTTTTTTTTTAAAAAAATAAGCTGATAATGAATAAATAGTTATAATTTATTCATTTTGTCACAATATTATGCTATATTATTTGATGTTAATTCATTTAGCATTTAAATCTACCTAACTCTTTAAACAAAAAAATAATAATATTTATATTTAATTTAAATTAGTATTATGAAGTTTCTATTTTTAAATTGATACTTGTGTTATGCTATTCTCTTTTCCACTTATTTAATGTCTTGAGACTTATATATTATGTAATAGTCAAAGTTTTATTCTTGTGTATATAAAAAAAGCTATGTTATCGTGTAACATTTTAATTTACTTTAACTGTTCAATTTTTAATAAGTATGTTTATTTAATCTACTTATCTCTATTTATTTTGTTTAATAGCTATAAGAAATTTTATTTTGATTTGAGAACTCTTTATGCTAAATATGAGTTTTCATAAGAGCATGACGATTTCTAACTTTTACATGAGTAGGGTTTAATGTATTTACTCATTGCCTAATTAATTTAGTAATTGACTTTTTGCTTTAATAATTAATATTTTATTATATATATATATATATATATATATATATATATATATATATTATTGTTTTATGTAATTTTGTTTGAGCTTTAATTATTAAACATATTTTTTTAATAAAAAAAGTCATATTAACTAAAATATATATATAATTAACAATTTGGGCTAGTTTGGGCCAGTTTGAGCCAGCTCGTTTATGTTTGATTTGGGTTCGAGCTCACATTTACTAGCTCGAATTAAATTTGAATTGAGCTAGGGTTGAATCAATTTGAACTGGGTTAGTTTGGGCCAACTTGAATTAACCCAACTTACACAAATAGATACCCCTAAACTAAGTCATTGAGGGATTTTGAAAAAATTGACACCCTTTACTTAAGCCTGCTATATTACAGCAATTAATCAAGATAACATAACGCCATAACTCATAACCCAGCCTAGAAGATCTAACAGCTTGGGCCTTGATTATGACACTTAAGCCTGTTAAGGTCCAAACATGACACGACAAGAAAATTAAATGGCTAATTTTATTAACATATCTTATTTTTTCAAGCACATATCTTCTTAGTGTATTCTCACATCCCACGTACTCTTGAAGGGTACGTGCTTAAGAAGGTTGGGGTATGCTAATAGAATTGGCCAAATCAAATAGCACAGCCGTTACCAATTTACGGTATTCTCAAATTTTAGCATCCACTTCTCACCGGCAATGTCCACCACCGAACCGCATGACTCCAACCGACCACCAACACCGTCAATACCTAGAGCTCTCATCCCTTCCCTACCAGACGACATCGCTTTGAACTGCCTAGCTCGCATCCCCAGATGGTATCACCCTAAACTATCTATACTTTCTAAGCCGATTCGATCCCTCCTCTCTTCTCCACTCTTCTTTACGTCTCGTTCTCTTCTCAATTCCACCCAAGACGTCCTCTACCTCACTCTCCGATCTCACAATTCTCTCTCCACCTGGTTCGCACTTTATCAAAATCCCACCAAGCATATCCTAGTCCCTATCCCATCCAATCCCTCCCCTTCAATCGGCTCAACTTATGCCGTATTGGGTTCAAAGATCTACGTCATCGGAGGCTCTATCAATGACGTTCCTTCCTCGCAAGTGTGGATCCTCGACTGCCGATTTCACAGGTGGGAACCCGGACCGAAAATGAAAGTGGGTCGTGAGTTCGGCGCCGCCGGAGTTGTTGATGGGAAGATATATGTGATGGGTGGGTGTGTGGTGGACTCTTGGACCAGAGCTAAACATTGGGCTGAGGTTTTGGACCCGGTATTGGGCCGTTGGGAGGCTGTTTCGAGCCCAGTTGAGGTGAGGGAGAAGTGGATGCACGCAAGTGCCGTTGTGGGTGGGAGAGTTTATGCCATGGCGGACCGTGGTGGTGTTGTGTATGATCCGAAAAGGGAGGTTTGGGAGGGTGTTGGGGTTGAGCTTGATCTGGGTTGGAGAGGGAGGGCTTGTGTGGTTAATGGGATTTTGTATTGCTATGATTTTCTTGGAAAAATTAGAGGTTTTGATGTGGGAATTGGGGTTTGGAAGGAACTGAAGGGGTTAGATAAAGGGTTGCCGAGGTTTCTTTGTGGGGCTACAATGGCTAATATGGGTGGGAATTTGGTTGTGGTTTGGGAAGGAAAAGGGAATGGGCATGGGCATGGGAAAGGAAAAGAAATGGAGATTTGGGTTGCTGAGATTGAGGTGAAACAAAATGGGGGTGAGTTGTTTGGGGAAATTGTTTGGTGTGATAATGTTCTTTCAGTTCCCAATGGATCCTCCATTGTTAATTGCACGGCAGCTTCTGTGTGACTTATAATGTGGTATGAAATTTTATATCTTGCATTCCTTTTGCAATTCTCGTTCTTTGCATGATTAGTTTTTGCCTGATAGATTATGTATTGTGATTTGTGATGCTTTATTGACTTCTTTTAGATGTTTACTATTATGAGAATTCTAAATCTTACAGATAGCTTTTTCTCCCTTATATTTTATAATTAAAAAAATCCTATATAAATATTTTTGATAATAGTAACAGGTTATGGATTGATGAATTGAAAAACATTTCTTCATTGTGAGATTTCACTACCTTATCACACAAGTTAAAAACACCCTTTTCAGTAAATATGTATGAGGTTTATCATTTATGATTTTTAATCTGACTTATCTGTAGCAGCAGCCTTTTGTAATGTAAAAATAACATTTTTGTAGTAATAACTTTGTTTCCTACTAATTTCACTGGCAAATTCAGTGCTTGTTTGTTCTCTGTTCTGTCTTTCCATCAGTAGGTTACAAGAATCAAGCTTCTGCTAGGGCAAGCAGGAAAGGAACTTTAAGATCGAGCCCCATTGTCAAGCATTTATTCATTTCAGGACATCCCTGAACCTGCAAGTTCATAAAGCAAAGCCGCTTCCCAAACTCGTTAAGCACCGTTTCATATGCGCACTGTAAGAAGCAATAATGTGGTATGTAATATGTTGATAAGTATTCTTTCCCCATGTATGTGTTTCAACTGTATTTTAATATAAGATTATCTGGTAGATTGTGCTTTGTATGAATAAATTCATATGCATATTTGTTTTAAGGATTTGATGAAAATATATATCATTCAAACAAGAAGTAAGCTTAAAATCTTGCAATGATATCATTCATTTAAAGAAGGTTTTTTTTTTTTTTTTTTTTTATGTAATTTAATTTGGATCCATATGGCTATGTCCCGACCCTAATGTCCCCAAGTTTTTTTTGTTTTCCTGTGGTGAGTAGGTGCTATTGAAATGTTAGTCCATGTCTCCATGAAACTATCACATGTAAAATTCGTCTAGTAGGTTAACCGGACATTTATTATTTTGTAACCCTAACCAGTAAAACAACTATTGGAAAGTTACTGGTGGGTCACCATAAAATTATCACATGTAAAACTCGTCTCATAGGAAACCAGAGCATGAATTGTTTTGCAAACCAATGTTAGTGAGGTTTGGAAGCTCTTTCGTTATTTATTTTTTTTCTTCTCTTTTTTATGAACTAGTAGAGGAAGGAAATTGGAATAACTCATGAAACTCTTGCTAGTCTACTAAATGCTTATTGTTTTTGTTTATCTAATACCGAACAAAGTTTCTGACAAGCTCTGTTGTAGTTTCTAACTGGCTTTGTGGAAATATTGTACAAAAGCATTTGAGGCATTGATATTTGATAACTACATTCAATGTGTACGTGCTTTTTTGTTATGGTATGCTTCGTTCTAATAAGGTTTATTGCAGTCCATTGCATTGTGTGTATAGCAACCGTAGCAGATGGTTTTGAAGGCACGAGGCGCATGTATTGTGCATGTCCAGATTTGTTTCTCTTTTCTTGTCTAAGAAGTAGGTATCAGGAAGGCAGACTAAATTTTGCCTGAATACTACAGATCAATACTTGCAATGATCAGGGGAGTCCACTGTTGTCTTGCGTTTTGAACGGCCAGAAGATGGCAGGTTGGTTGTTGGGGTCTTATTGTTCCTTCCCGAGATTGTCCTCTCAGTCCTGTTTTGTACAAGTTGATATTGGAATAGGGCAAAAGTGATTTTGGATAGATGATCGGAAGCATTGAACCGTACACCATTGTGTGTAAGATGGGCTCATCCGAAGTGAAGGAGCTTTTGAGGTGGGTAATGAATTCAGTACCAATTTCTTTCCTGTACCAGGTTGTTCGACCAGTGTTTAACTTTAAACAAGGGATAAAGTTCGATTTCCTCCTCAATAATGTCGAAGTATGGAAGAATTTAGTATTTCGATCTCCCTCTTTAATCCAAAGTTCTCTGGACTTTTGCTTCCACAATGAATCACATCTACTATATTGTTCTTCCAGTAAGGTACATACCATTTTTTCCTTATCTTGAGTATCCTCAGTAGGTGATCTGTGTTGTATGTCCTTGAGTTGAGATTCCAATTTCTTTATTTTTTCAGGAATGAATCCAAAATGTTGTTTGTTCCATTGGATTAAGGAATTGGCCAACAATTTAAGTGTGACAGTGACATTTGAATACTTGCCTGTGTGTGTCGCCTAAGTTTGTCGGATTAGTGTTTCACAGCTGGTATCAAGAGTCCACATCTCATAAAATCTGAATGGTATCTGTAGATATTTTTCATGTGTACCATAAAGGTGTAGCACTATGGGATTGTGGTCTGAAGTATAAGTGGGTAAGTTGGTTACCATTGCTTTTGGGAAGACATTCAACCATTGAACCGAAGAAATAGCCCTGTCTAGTTTTTGGAGTATTCTTTGGTCTTGTTGTCTTTTGTTGCTCCAAGTATATATGTGTCCCACACTACCCAAGTCTACTGCCCCTTGTTCATCCATGAATTGAGTCAGTTCATTGGTTGGGTGGATGTTGAAAGGTAGACCTCCACATTTTTCAGAGTCTTGAGTGATGTCATTTAGATCTCCAATTAAGCACCATGAATTATTCAACGTGGGAATCCTGTCTGAGATATCCATCCAGACTTGTTTTTTACACTTTGATAGGGAAGGATATAAGCAAATATGATATGTATTATTTCTTTTGGTCCAAACGCAGCATTTAAATCTGCAATTACAAAAGAGCTTCCCACAAAATTGACAGTTAAGTTTACATTTTCTGTCCAAAACAAACAATAGCCACCTTGCAACCCCACTGCAGGTATGATAAGACTATTGTTAAAGCCTACTAAAGTAGTTTGTAGTTGAGAAGCCTGTGTTTCTTGTGCCTTTGTTTCCATTAACCAAAGAACAACCGATTTTTGTTTCTTAATCAAAAAGCGCAGTTCGCGCTTGGCATGAGGTCGGACCAACCCTCGGCCATTCCAACTAAGGAGTTTCATGGTTGCTTGGGGGGCAAGTTAGAGGTCGCCTCCTCACCTTCAGTTTTGCCAGTATGAAAATTGTCATCTTGTTCCCACGTAGGAGTGGGGGTTATGTTACTATTGTGCGTAACCAAATGGTCTCCCCTCGTGTCCGATCCTGTGTCCTGCACATTATCCTTACCATAGTGAAAAAAGTCATTTAAACACAGTAAAGATTCAGAACCAAAGTTGATGTTAGAATTGCTTAAAAAAAATTTCTTCTTGCAAGCCACAGAGGAGTCCACTGTTGCCTTGCGTTTTGAAGGGCCAGAAGATGCCAGGTTGGTTGTTGGGGTCTTATTGTTCCTTCCCAAGATTGTCCTCTCAGTCTTGTTTTGTACAAGTTGATATTGGAATAGGGCAAAAGTGATTTTGGATAGATGATCGGAAGCATTGAACCGTACACCATTGTGTGCATATTCAGCCAGTTGGAATATTCTTGTGGTTGTGAGTTTGGTTGGTGGTTCCTGTATGTTGAATTCAAGGCGATAGCCTATGGCTTGGGCTAGCAGTTTACATCTCAAATTAATATCATTGTCTGTGGTAGCACCTGCGGAGTACCACTCCTCATAAGCAGCTGCAAAATGTATAAGGTCCAAATCATGAGTCATTTGCAACAGTTCCTGTACTTCTCCATGTAGTCTGTCAATCTTTTTTGAGAAAGATTCCTGTTGAGTCACTGAATGAGATGCTTCTGATTTGTGATGATAATTGAAGGCATGTGGAGCCAGAGTGTTGGGGGGGTTCTGTTTTCCCACGTTGTGAGCGCTCATGATTGGAGTCAGTTCAGAGTCTGAGGTTAGGAGCCAGAATTTGTTTAATGGAGCAGTTTGGTTGGAACTAACATTGAGCCACTCTCCAAAGACAGGGGAATAAAGGTTGTCATTGAGCATATAAGTTGTGGCGGTGGTCAGTTCACATTCCTTAATTACATGGTCCAGAATGCCACACTTATAACAGAAATCAGGTAGTCTTTCGTAGCGAAATTCAACCCATATCTTGTCATTGGTATACTGTGCATGCTTCTTGGGGACTATGCAGCCTGCTGCTAGAGGTTCATGGACATTGATTTCCACTCGAAACCGGAGGTATTTGTGCAATTGAGTTGTGTCCAGCTCATTCAATTCTTTATCCACCAGTTTGCCTGCAACCTTTGCCAGTTTTTCAATGTTGGAGGATTTCATGCTTGCAAAATGTAACCCATGTGCTTGTATCCAAAAACATGCAGTACTGAAGTCAAGTTCTTGTATGGTGAGTTGGTTGTTCCATATTCTTAGAACCAGCAGGGCATTGTTAACGTGCCAAATCCTTTGTTCCCAAACATAGTCTCTGTCCCCTTCCATTGAGAACGTGAAGGAGAAAATGTTTCTGTTGTAATCCATTACAGATATTGATACCTCACCTTTGAGATTCCATGCTTTTTTGGCTGCACTTATCACCTACGCCTTCCTAATGTTGGAACGAGATAGGATTTTGCCAATTAACTTGAGTGAGGCTAATATTTGATCAGCATCAGGGTTTTCATCTATTTGGATTTCTGGTAATAGGCATGTGAGGTTTTTGGTTTCTTCCACGAGCGTATTGATCTCCTCAATATTAAGTTCTTTTGGAGATTGAGACATTTTGTTTGACGAGGGATAATCTGTGTAAAAACTTTGTTTGTCTCTTGTTTTGTATAATTCTGTGATGAATGTTCCTGGGATACGCAAGTACCTTATATATTGGTAGGGAAGTGCTGGAAATGTCAAATCCCTAAGAAGTGTGCAGAGAGTTATAACGACACGTAAAATGATTGGTCCTGCTTCTGCTCTGGTTGTGCCGTTTGCGGGTAGACAAAAGGTAAATCATTTCGAATTCAGTGTGAGGTCTTTTAATATTGGAGAGTTGGAACGACGGGGTAACAGACCTTGGAGCTGGGATTTGGTTGGCGTGTAGGTAATTGAATGAATGGAGGGGCTCGAGATCATAATTCCCTGTTAACCAGCTATTCCTCCATGCTGATTACTCTGAGTAATCGTCTGATTGTGGAATTTAGGGGATGGAGCAATATTTGATGCGATGTATGATGAACCCTAATTGAGTACTGGTCTGAGTAAATCAGAGAACCCACTCTGGTTCGTGTACCTGACGAAATGGATTGAGGGCTTCACAATTATTTGTGACTGAGATGTCTGAGGTTGAAGCAGAACAGATGATTTGCCACCGGCGAAGCGGGGGAAGTTCGGAGCGCTCACAACGTGAAAAAATAGAACCCCCCCAACACTCTGGCTCCACATGCCTTCAATTATCATCACAAATCAGAAGCATCCCATTCAGTGACTCAACAGGAATCTTTCTCAAAAAAGATTGACAGACTACATGGAGAAGTACAAGAACTGCTGCAAATGACTCATGATTTGGACCTTATACATTTTGCAGCTGCTTATGAGGAGTGGTACTCCACAGGTGCTACCACAGACAATGATATTAATTTGAGATGCAAACTGCTAGCCCAAGCCATAGGCTATCGTCTTGAATTCAACATACAGGAACCACCAACCAAACTCACAACCACAAGAATATTCCAACTGGCTGAATATGCATACAATGGTGTACGGTTCAATGCTTCCGATCATCTATCCAAAATCACTTTTGCCCTATTCCAATATCAACTTGTACAAAACAAGACTGAGAGGACAATCTTGGGAAGGAACAATAAGACCCCAACAACCAACCTGGCATCTTCTGGCCCTTCAAAACGCAAGGCAACAGTGGACTCCTCTGTGGCTTGCAAGAAGAAATTTTTTTTAAGCAATTATAACATCAACTTTGGTTCTGAATCTTTACTGTGTTTAAATGACTTTTTTCACTATGGTAGGGATAATGTGCAGGACACAGGATCGGGCACGAGGGGAGACCATTTGGTTACGCACAATAGTAACATAACCCCCACTCCTACGTGGGAACAAGATGACAATTTTCATACTGGCAAAACTGAAGGTGAGGAGGCGACCTCTAACTTGCCCCCCAAGCAACCATGAAACTCCTTAGTTGGAATGGCTGAGGGTTGGTCCGACCTCGTGCCAAGCGCGAACTGCGCTTTTTGATTAAGAAACAAAAATCGGTTGTTCTTTGGTTAATGGAAACAAAGGCACAAGAAACACAGGCTTCTCAACTACAAACTACTTTAGTAGGCTTTAACAATAGTCTTATCATACCTGCAGTAGGGTTGCAAGGTGGCTATTGTTTGTTTTGAACAGAAAATGTAAACTTAACTGTCAATTTTGTGGGAAGCTCTTTTGTAATTGCAGATTTAAATGTTGCGTTTGGACCAAATGAAATAATACATATCATATTTGCTTATATCCTTCCCTATCAAAGTATTAAAAAACAAGTCTGGATGGATATCTCAGACAGGATTCCCACGTTGAATAATTCATGGTGCTTAATTGGAGATCTAAATGACATCACTCAAGACTCTGAAAAATGTAGAGGTCTACCTTTCAACATCCACCCAACCAATGAACTGACTCAATTCATGGATGAACAAGGGGCAGTAGACTTGGGTAGTGTGGGACACATATATACTTGGAGCAACAAAAGACAACAAGACCAAAGAATACTCCAAAAACTAGACAGGGCTATTTCTTCGGTTCAATGGTTGAATGTCTTCCCAAAAGCAATGGTAACCAACTTACCCACTTATACTTCAGACCACAATCCCATAGTGCTACACCTTTATGGTACACATGAAAAATATCTACGGAGACCATTCAGATTTTATGAGATGTGGACTCTTGATACCAGCTGTGAAACACTAATCCGACAAACTTAGGCGACACACACAGGCAAGTATTCAAATGTCACTGTCACACTTAAATTGTTGGCCAATAACTTAATCCAATGGAACAAACAACATTTTGGATTCATTCCTGAAAAAATAAAGAAATTGGAATCTCAACTCAAGGACATACAACACAGATCGCCTACTGAGGATACTCAAGATAAGGAAAAAATGGTATGTACCTTACTGGAAGAACAATATAGTAGATGTGATTCATTGTGGAAGCAAAAGTCCAGAGAACTTTGGATTAAAGAGGGAGATCGAAATACTAAATTCTTCCATACTTCGACATTATTGAGGAGGAAATCGAACTTTATCCCTTGTTTAAAGTTAAACACTGGTCGAACAACCTGGTACAGGAAAGAAATTGGTACTGAATTCATTACCCACCTCAAAAGCTCCTTCACTTCGGATGAGCCCATCTTACACACTGAATTAAGCAACTTATTCTCAACGGTGGTCACAACTTATTCCAAAAATACCAGGTCCTACGGAATGTAAGGACTTCAGACCCATCAATCTTTGCAATGTCAGCTACAAAATCATTTTTAGACTCTTATTTAATAGACTTCGAGCAATTCTACAAAAGCACATATCTCCCTTTCAATCAGCCTTTCTCCCTGGACGATGGATAGTAGAAAATACCATACTAGCCCAAGAGGTTGCCCATACCATCTCCAAGAAATCAACAGGTAAAGGTGCTCTAATGTGTATCAAGGTAGACATGGAAAAAGCATATGACAGGTGGAATGGAACTTCCTCATGAAGATAATGGAGTTATGGGGTTTCTCAAGCAAATTTAGACATTTAATTCTGCAATGCATATCAACCTCTTCTATTTCAATCTTGCTAAATGGCTCTCCGTTCGGTAGATTTCAACCATCAAGGGGACTCAGACAAGGGGATCCACTATCCCCATATCTTTTCCTTATAATATCTGAATGTCTATCCCGAATGATTATGAAAGCAGAACACACAGGAATCATTCATGGTATCAAAATCGCAAGAAGAGCCCCTCTCATCTCTCACTTAATGTATGCTGATGATGTAGTAATCTTCTTGAGAGGTAACCTTTTAAACACTAATAGCATCAAAACCATACTGCAAACATATGGCAGCTGGTCTGGACAAAAAGTGAACCTTTTGAAATCTAGCATATTCTTCTCCAAAAACATGCACCCTACGCTTCAATCTACCATCTGCAATGCACTCCAAATCCAGAGAGCAGAAGGCAGTATCAAGTACTTAGGAAACTCCCTCCCTCTCAATCGATCAAAAAAAAGAAAATTTCCATGGCCTACTACAGAAACTCAAAGACAAACTTCAAAGTTGGAAATCTAAACTACTTTCACAAGCTGGTAAAGCCACATTAATCCGTTCCGTCCTACAAAACACACCCACTTATGCTCTAAGTACATTTAAACTCCCCTCAAGCATTTGGACAGAAGCGGACTCCATAATCAGGAAATTTTGGTGGAACAAAGACACTAATGTAACACACTATTTCTCACCAATCAGCTGGATGCAAATTTGTAAACCCAAAGAAGCAGGTGGGTTGGGATTCCGACAACTAAAAGACTTCAATCAAGCAATGCTATCAAAACTAGCATGTAAAATCTTCAAGTCCCCAAATAAACTCTGGGTCAAAATCATCAATGCAAAGTATATCAAAGATCTGGAGTTCTCAACAGTACTTCCTCGCAACTCCGACTCTTACATATGAAAAGGTATTCTTTGGGGTAAGGAATTAATCATCCAATGGAGCTATTGGAAACTAGGTCATGGACAATCCATTAACATATGGACACAACCTTGGATCCCTGGACTACCACAACAAAAACTCCCCCACTTTACTTGTCAAAACCCCCAAGGTGACATCTCCACTCCTGCAGACCTTTGCCACTGGAATCCCAACCTGCAATGGAATATGTCAAAAGTTCAAAACATCTTCCCAGCATATGTGGCAAATTTTATACAGGCAATCCCCCCTTACACCAGGTACTCCGAATACTCTAACTTGGTTTGGCACAGGTACACGCAATTTCTCAGTCAATGATGCATATCACACTCTGCTAAAAAACAAAGGCACTCAAGATTGCCAGAGTTATTGGAAATTACTCTGGACAGCGAAAATACATGAGAGACACAAAATTTTCCTTTGGAAAATACTGAGGAATGCGCTTAGTACAAAAAAACGGATTGCTCAATTCATTCCCATGACAGATTTAAGTTGCACCCTATGCCACAAAGAAACAGAAGATGTAGAACACCTATTTATCAGATGTGAAATTTTACAATCTTGGTGGAAACATTGGAACTGGAACTTACTGTGGGAATTTACTCAATCACTTGATATTTTCTCATACATCAAGTTCATACTACAACCCTCGAAGATTCTTCTTCAGGCAAACTGTTCTACTGAAACTTTCACCTTGACAGCAGTTATCATGCTTGAGCAGATATGGTTTACCAGAAACCAAATCATATTTAATTCAGGAACACTGGAAGGACCCAAAGCCATCAGTTCAATAATTAGAAGAGTTGAAGAATTCCAAATCTGTCTTATACCACAACAACAAAAAGACATCCAAATCTCACAAGATGGAATCTTCATTCCTATACCAAACCAATGGCAACCGCCTCCTTTGGGTGCGGTAAAATATAATTTTGACGCATCATGGTATCATGGGAAAACAACAATTGGATTTGTGATATCTGACAAAAATGGCAACATTGTTGAAACATGGATGGACAAACGATACACTGCCAGTGTGGATGTTGCAGAAACGTTAGCATTAGAAGCGGCGGTCACCTATGCTTTAACAATCAAACACAAAGCCATCTACATTGAAGGAGATGCCAAATTTGTAATCCAAGCCCTAATTGAAGATGCACAGGAAGCAATTTCAAATACAGCAGCCGCTATCATCCAGAATCTGAAGCTTAAGCTACCACTGTTTTCCATGATTTCTATTCGATGGATCCCACGTAATTTGAATGCACGAGCTCCCAATTTGGTTAAATCAACTACAGAAGACACCTTGAGCTCAGCTTCTTTACAAGATCAACCTTGAGTTAATCACTCCACCCCCCCTTCCCCTCATTTCCCATCTATAGGCTTTCGCCTATCCCCTCTAGCAAAAAAAAAAAAAAAAAAAGGCAAAACTGAGAAAGAATAATGATGTTTTATCTTTAAACATTAAAATTCAGAGAAAAAAAAATAGTAAAATAATAAATGGGTATGCAGTTGTGATGCACAACACGACTCAGGGAAATTATATCATGTTGGAAATTTGATGTGAATTTAAAAAAATGAAAAAGAAAAAAGAGTCATAAGTTACTCTTTTAAAAAATTTTGTCAATATTGCTTTTTTACATCTGGTGTTTATAAAGAAAATGATTTATATTTGGGGTTGGGTTCTAAAAGACAAACTTTTTTGTGGAAGGGGAGAAGACTTGGGCTCGTTGTTGTCGTCCGTCCGATTGGTCTGTCAAGCGTGAGTGTTTGTGAGATGACATTTTATTTTTTGAAAAAATTATTTTTTTCAACAGTCAAAAATTTCACTCTTTTCCAAACGAGTCAATATTGTGACCGTTATTTTTTTGACCGTTTTGTTCTTATCCCACTACTAACCATTTATTTTTTACTATTTTATTATGAATGTTGAACGTTCTATCCACCCGTTTTTCTTGTAAGGTTAGTTCAATTTGCAGCTATAAATAGAGCAATAAAACTCTTAATTTTACACAACTCAAAACCAACATTCTTCCTCTCATTAATTCTCTGGAGCTCTCTTTCTTTTCTCATTATTTTTTAGAAATAGTTTCTTCAATTACAGATATTCTTTCATACAAAAATACTTTTTCATTACAAAAATTATTACAAAATTAATTTTTCGATTTTGAGCAACATAAAATTTGAAGGTGTAGTATTCCAGACTTAAACAATATAGTGAAGTTTCGAGACAAAAAACAAGATTTGAGCTGTTTTATCCTAGAGACGATGCGTTTATTACTGTTTGCATAATTTGGGCAGAGTTACGAAACATTTTAAAGAGAGTGATCTAATCTGTGACTTAATTCAAGCAATATATTATAATATAATTCAACATATCGATAATTTTGTTCTTATCTATTATTTATATGCAACAACATATCATTAGTCTATGCAGTAGTACCAACCAACCACATACTTTGCAAATACAAATCACCAATGTATATTTCTGAGTTCGATGGTGTTGTATTAGGAGAAATGGGAGCTTGAAAATAAAAATCTCAATAAATTTGAGATGGTAACTAGCAATCACTCAGTTAGAAACAAAATATGTCATCGTTTATAAATATAATTACACAATTTAGAACACAGTAAGTACACATCCAATTCCAATGCGTACAGTCACAGCATCTTCAACATTGAAACTTAAGAGCCTCTAAATCATACGTTTATGTAACAGTTGCATTCCAAACTAGCTATTAAAATAGTGCAAGTACACACAAGGTACCATGGAAATGTGTGTTGAAATAACTCGTCTCACAATGCCATTTGGAAATTCTCTTCCTTCAAATAGTCGTTAATTTGCTCCTGTGCCTAGCATTAGCAAGATGTCAAGACAAACTAGTTGATGAAATAAGAAGAAAAAGATGCATAAAACGAATGCTGGCAAATGCTTTACATTCAACAAATAATATTTGACCTCGATTGCGATAGCGGTAGGTGTGAGGTTGGATAAATCTCTTTGAACAAATTGGTCTGCAATACCTGTAGAATAAGACTAGCCCTCACTAAAGAACTAAACAAAGATTTGAATTCCGTGATCCTGAGTTCTACAAGATGCTAGATGCAGGAGTTATATAAAATTGAAAAAAGAATGCTAGGGGAATAGAACCCAAAACAAATCTTCAGGAAAAAATTTCGCATCTATATCTAAAAAGATGCAAGTAATAGCAGAAAAGGAAATCGTAATGAAAGTTGAGACGCTTGGGTTATTTCCATCACTTACTCTCCAAGGCATATGCTTCACTCCTCTCTTCATAAATGGAAGATAGACGCATGTAAGTCGAAGCACCAAAATTCTTAGGAGAAAGTTATTTTCAAGTAATCATTTTTTCAAGCTAGTAGAAGAAAAGAAAAGAACTAAACAAATGTAAGATAAATGGCCAACTTTTTTATACACATCCTCAGACTCGTGAGGCAAAAGTGGCCGAGAACTCGATCTGATAGCAGTGCACGATTTAGCACGTGTATTGAGCAAGAAAAAATGTAAATTAGATCCGCTTCACTTTTTTTTTTTTTTTTTGCTAAAGGCAATAGGCAGGAGCCTAGTGACTGTGGGTAGGGGTGGTAGGAATGGGGGTGGGAAGTATAATTGAATCCAGTAAAGAGGCCGTATTCAAGGCAGCTGCTGAACTAGGTTTGACTAAGTTATGGGCTCTGTAGTTCAATTGTCTAGGAATCCATCGAATGGAAATCATTGAGAACTGCGAGAGACAACTTTGAAGTTGCTGAATGATTGCTGCTGCTGTGAGTGATAGCTCGTCCTTAACATTCTCCATCAAGGCGCGAATGACAAATTTGGCATCCCCTTCTATGTAGATTGCCTTATGTTTGATTGTTAATGCATGAGTAATTGCTGCTTCAAGAGCTAAAGTTTCTGCAACATCTACACAATTAGTATGTCGGTGATCTGTCCAAGAGTTGATAATGTTCCCATGAGGGTCAGAGATGGTAAAACCAATGGTTGCTCTTCCTTGTTTCCAGGCTGCATCAAAATTGTATTTTATCGCATTCTGAGGAGGTGGTTGCCATTGGTTGGGCATAGGGATGTAAGGCTCCTCGTTAGAATGGGTATGATCATAGTGTTTTGGTGAAAGTGAAAACCTTTTGAATTCCTCAACTCTTCTGACTATGGCTTGGATCGAAGTGGGTCCTTCAATGTGGCCTGTTGCGAATTCAATTTGATTTCGAGTAAACCATATATGTTCAAGCATAATGACTGCTGTCAAAGTGAAATTGTCAGTAGTGCAATCAGCAGGCAGTAGGAACTTGGGAGGTTGTAAAAGAAACTTAATGTAAGAGAAAACATCAAGTTTATGTGTGAACTCCCACATAAGATTCCAATTCCAGTGTTTCCACCAGGATTGTAAGATCTCACAACGGATAAAAAGGTGCGCAACGTCTTCCACTTCTTGATGACAAAGGGGGCAAGTTAAATCATTGATAGGGATGAACTTGGCGAGTCTCTTCTTTGTACTAAAAGCATTTCTTAGTATTTTCCACAAAAAAAGTTTATGTCTTTCATGTAGATTTGCAGTCCAGAGTAATTTCCAAAAGCTCATACCAGTAGTGACCCCTTTATTTCTGATGAGTGTGAGATAAGCATTCTTGACTGAAAAATGCTTCTTACCAGTACCGAACCAAGTAAGCACATCCGGTGTATTTGGTGTAGGTGGGGGAAGTGCTTTGATGAAATTCGCAATGTGTGGAGGGAACAAATTGTTTACCTTTGAAATGTCCCATTGCAAATTAGGGTTCCAGTGGCATAGATCTGCCGGAGTGAAAATATTTGGCTGCATATTGATGTGAGTTGAAATAGGGAGTTTTTGTTGAGGTAATCCAGGAATCCAAGGTTGAGTCCAAATGTTTACAGAAGTGCCTTGCCCTAATTGCCAATAACTTCCTTTAATGATTAAATCTCTTCCCCAAAGGATACCTTTCCAAATATAGGAGTCGGAGGTGCGAGAGATGATGTGTGAGAAATCCATGTCCTTCACATATTTGGCACTGAGAGTCTTGACCCAAGGTTTGGTTGGACACTTGAACATATCCCAAGCAAGTTTGGATAACATTGCCTGATTAAAGTCTTTAAGTTGACGGAATCCCAAACCACCAGCATCTTTGGGTTGACAAAGTTGAGTCCAAGCTATAGGAGTGTAATAATGAGAGACTTCATTATCTTTATTCCACCAGAATTTCCTGATTATGGAATCTGCCTCAGCCCAAATACTAGAAGGGAGTTTGAAAGTGCTTAAAGTATAAGTGGGTATGTTTTGAAGGACAGATCTGATTAGTGTGGCTTTACCAGCTTGAGAAAGTAGTTTTGATTTCCAACTTTGGAGTTTACCTTTAAGCTTTTGGATTATGCCTTGAAAATTTTCTCTTTTTGATCTGCTGAGGGGAAGTGAGTTACCCAAATATTTGATGTTACCTTCGGCTTTCTGAATTTGGAGTACATTGCAGATAGTAGTTTGAAGCGTTGGGTGAGTATTTTTGGAGAAGAAGATGACAGATTTGGAAAGATTCACTTGTTGTCCTGACCAGTTTCCATAATTCTGTAGAATGGTGTTGATACTGTTGGTATTCAAAAGATTGCCCCGCAGGAAAATTACTACATCATCAGCATACATGAGGTGAGAAATGGATGGTGCTCTTCTTGCAATTTTGATATCATGAAGAGAGCCTTGATCTTCTGCTTTTATGATCAACCTTGATAGACATTCTGAAATTATAAGAAAGAGGTAAGGAGATAGCGGATCCCCCTGACGAAGTCCTCTTGAAGGTTTAAAACGACCAAAAGGGGAGCCGTTCAGTAGAATTGAGAGAGAAGAAGTGGATATGCATTGTAGGATTAAATGTCTAAATTTGTCGGAGAAGCCACACAGTTCCATGATATGCATAAGAAAATTCTATTCCACTCTATCATAGGCCTTTTCCATGTCCAATTTGATCCCCATGAGTCCACCTTTACCTGAATTTTTCCTAGAGATAGTCTGGGCTACCTCATGCGCCAGGATGGTATTTTCCGCTATCCAACGTCCTGGGAGAAAGGCTGATTGAAAAGGAGATATATGTTTTTGTAGTATTGCCCTCAATCTATTCACCAAAAGTCGAGAAATGATTTTGTAATTAACATTGCACAGACTGATGGGTCGAAAATCCTTGCAATGCATAGGAGCAGCAGTTTTTGGAATTAAAGCCAGAAAAGTATGGTTCCAATTGGCGTTTAAAGTACCAGTGATGAAGAATTGTTGTATTTCTTGAACGATCTGTGCCCCTACAATATGCCAGTACTTCTTGTAAAAACCAGCAGGGAATCCATCTGGATCGGGGGATTTATAATCCCCCATCTCCCATAAAGCTTTCTTGATTTCTGCATGAGATGGTATGTCTGTGAGAAGAGAATTTTCCTCCGTTGTGACTACAGAAGAGAATAAGTTGTTGAGTTCAGGATGGAAGGTAGGATTGCCTGTAGAGAAAGAATGTTGAAAGTGATGTAAGAATTCAGTACCAATTTCTTGTCGGTCCCAAGTTATTCTGCCAGCATTTAATTTTAAACAGTGAATAAAGTTGGATTTCCTCCTGAGTAAAGTTGAAGTATGAAAGAACCGGGTGTTTCTATCCCCCTCTTGTATCCACAGCTCTCTGGATTTTTGTTTCCACATTGAATCCCATCTAGCATGTTGTTCTTCAAGTAATGAACAAAGCAAACGTTCCTTTGCCACAGTGTCAGTAGTAGGCGGCCCTTGTTGGACATCTTTGAGTTGAGATTCCAGTCGTTTTATTTTTTCCGGTATAAATCCAAAATGTTGTTTGTTCCACCGGATAAATTTCCTTGCCAGAGAATTTAGAGTCACAGTGGTGTTGAGATGACTGTGAGTCTGAGACTCCCAAGTTTCCCTTATTAGTGTTTCACAGCTAGAGTCATGTGTCCACATTTCATAAAACCTGAAAGGTCGTTTTAGATAAGTTTCTTGAATACCATTAACATTCAGTAAGATTGGATGATGGTCTGAAGTATATGAGATTAAATTGGTGACCATCGCTTTTGGGAAAGCATCTAGCCAATGTACTGAAGAAATAGTTCTATCCAACTTTTGAAGAATCCTGTTATCATCCTTTCTCTTATTACACCAAGTGTATTGACCGCCCACACTTCCCAAATCTATTGCCCCTTGTTCTTCAATGAAGCGTATTAGTTCATTCACAGGTTGAGTGTAAAAGGGTAATCGACCAAATTTTTCAGATCCCTGAGTGATGTCATTTAGATCTCCGATTAAACACCAGTAAGCATTCAAAGTTGTGATCTGATTAGAGATATCCATCCAAGTTTGTTTCTTTTCTCTATGATAAGGTGGGATATAAGCAAATATCATGTGTATTATTTCATTAGTTCCAAATGCAGCATTTAAAGCGACAATTACAAAGGTACTGCCCACAAAATTCACAGTTACATTGACAGAATCTGTCCAAAATAAACAATAGCCGCCTTTTACTCCCACAGCAGGAATAATAAGACTATTGTTAAAACCTACTAGAGTGGTTTGTAAATGAGAAGCCTGTAGAGCCTGGGCTTTCGTTTCCATTAGCCAGATAATGTCCGGTTTTTGTTTTTTAACCAAAAAGCGCAACTCGCGCCTGGCACGAGGTCGGACCAGTCCTCGGCCATTCCAGCTAAGTATTCTCATGGGAACTCGGGGGGCAAGTTTGAGGTCGCCTCCCCACCATCAGCATTGTTCAGAGTTGGATTACTTCTAGTACCAATCGGAATTCTTCCAGAGCCAAATTTATCTCCTCGCATGCTAGGACCAGTATCCTGTAAGTTACCAAAACCAGGATATATCAAATCATTCAAACACATTACAGAATCAGAACCTAAGTTAAGGTCCGAGTTGCTAGGAAAAGGTTTTTTGTTAGCTAGTTGACTGTCTTCTGGTGCTTTACGTTTAGAAGGACCAATTTGTGCAACATTGGCAGTCTTGTCTGTTGGGGAATGTTGGTCAGACAAGGGCGGATTGCCTCTCTCGCGTTGTAACAGCAGGTGATATTGGAAGAGAGCAATAGTAATTTTGGATATATGATCTGAGGCATGAAATGATATACCCTTGTGGACATATTCAGCTAACTGAAAAATTCTTGTTGTTGTAAGCATCTTTGGGGGTTCCTGCATATTAAAATCCAGACGGAAGCCAATAGCCTGAGCTAATAACCTGCATTTTAAATTAAGATCAGAATCAGTGAGTATACCAGCCGAGTACCAATCATCATATACTGCTGCAAAATGGATGAGATCCAGGTCTTGAGTCTGAGTGAGGAATTCCTGTATGTCCCCATGGAATCGAGCAATTTTTGTAGAGAATGGTTCCTTCTGTGTTACTGATTGTGAAGAGCTCAGATCAACATTGCATTTGAGTATGGGTTGTTCAGAAGGAATAGAGAGTTTCTTTTTGCTCAACCTTGGAATGGACTTTTCATGGCATTGAGAATTGAAAGGGATGGAGCTGGTGAGTTGTGGTAGTGCAACAGAGTGATTGAGAAGCCAAAACTTGTTTAGAGGGGCTGGTTGGTTAGCACTGACTTTCATCCACTCGCCAAATACAGGGGAGAAGAGTTCCTCATTAATCATGTAGGTGGTGGCCACTTCCAGTTCACATTCTTTAGTAAAATGATCTAGGATTCCACATTTGTAGCAAAACTCAGGTAGTTTTTCATACCTGAATTCCACCCACAGTTTGTCATGAGGATATTGAGCAGTCTTCCTGGGAATAAGGCATCAAGCAGCAAGTGGTTCATGAACATTAAGTTCCACACGAAAGCGCAGGTATTTATGTTTTTGTATTAAATCTTCCTCGTCGGAATCCTTGTCTATGAGTTTACCTGCCACTTTGGCTAGTTTTTCTATGTTGGAATTCTTCATCCCAGCAAAATGCAGACCATGGGCTTGTATCCAGAAGCATGTGGTACTGAAGTCAAGTTCCTGAATTGTGAGTTGGTTGTCCCAAGTTCGAAGTACCAGTAAGGAATTATTAACATGCCAGATTCGTTGTTCCCAAATGTAATCCCGGTCTCCTTCCATGGAGAAAGTGAACGAGAATATGTTCCTGTGGTAGTCCATCACTGAGATTAAAACATCTCCTTTTAAGTTCCATGCTTTTTTTGCGGCACTAATCATCTGTGTCTTTCGAATGTTTGATCTGGATATGACTTTCCCCATTAGCTTGAGTGAAGAAGATATCAGATCAGTGTCTGGGTCCTCATCGATGATTATCTCTGGTAACTGGCATGTAAGGTTTCTGGTATCCTCAACTAATTGTGTGATATCATTTTCAGTGATTGGTTGAAGGTTGGAAGGCATGGTGATCGAAGATAGGTGAGAAGTGTGTAACCAATGTTTTTTCCTTGTTTTGAAACGCTTCAATGGGTATAAGTTCAGTGAAACTTGATGTCTTATATAGTGTTGGGTAGATGCATAGAATTGCAATTTCCAGAGTAAAAGATGGATAATGGTGATAACCTGGAAAGTAAATGCTCGTTGCTTGTCTGAGAAAGTGTGCCGAGCTATATGAATAATCATTTCAGAAGCCATTGATCAGTCTAGTAGAAATGGAGAACTGATGCGTCAATCTGAGGAAAATCAGTTCAGGAGATTACTGAGAAAACATTTAATTGCCGATTTGAAGTGGTTTGGTTTGCAGTCTTGATTACCGAATTGCAGAGGGAGAGTACTGAAAAATCATATTACTTCAGAGAAAATCATATTCAGAATTGGGGCAATTAATCATCATACCAGTTGCAGAGGAGGATTACTGAAAAATCATAAATGTAATTACTTCAGAAGTGGCGTGTGAAGGGCGATGAACCCTAATCTTCAAATTCGGATTTGGGAGATTTCTGGTTAGCGTGTGAATGTGGTATAGCAGGGTAAGGAGGAGATCCAGGAGAACAGATGAAGAAGACACGAACACGAGCTGCAGCTACCGGCGAATCGGGCAGAGGTCGCAAGCACCACTCCAAGAACGGAGTTCCAGTGGTCGACGCTCAGGAGAGCAAATAAATAAATAAATAAATAAATAGATCCGCTTCACATAAACAAACAAAACATCAGATTGTGCTATTTTAACCATCAAAGATCAAGAAATGTTCAGACGTAGCCTGGAAAGAGGGGCACAGTGCACACACTTTTTTTTTTTTTAGTATTTTTCGTTTTTATATTCTGTCTTTAAACAGTTAATTTTAAATATAATATTATTTTTTTTAGGGTTAGATTTAATTCAACTATTATTTAAAATTTGAAATGAATATTTAATCTTTGTTATATCATAAATTTGTATTTTAACGAAGATTTAATCTATTATATCTTATATTAAAAGTTCAATTGTATTTTGACAACTACATAAATAGGTTCTTTAGCAGTACAATTAATAAAAATTACTTATTTTATTTGCTTTCTTTACTTTTTTATTTTTATTTTTATTTATTTATAATATGTTATTAGCATGATTATTTGTTCAAGATTTATGATTTTATACATATAAAATGACATTAGTTATAATATGCCACAAATTTTTTGTGCCATTAATATAATATCACAAAATTTATAAGTTCTTGAATTTTCTTATTTTTTATGATTAAACTTAAATTTTATTTTCTCTCAAAATTTATCAATTGTATTTTTTTTATTTTTTTATCGATTTAATCGAATATTATAAATTAATAATATTTATTTATCTTTTCACACATTCATCAACTCTTTTTATATCTTAACAAACCTAAAAAATCAAATATCAAGGATTAACAATATGCACAATTTATTAGTTATAACATAATATAATGTTAAAATTAACAAACTTGATACAAGTTCAATTAATATTAGTGAATTTATATGTGGCGATAAATTATAATGCTCAACAAATATAGTCAGAAATTTCAATCAAGTTACAATGAAGATAGTAAAAAATGTTCAATTATCTAAGAGTATAATTTAAGCAATAAAATGATAAAATAAATAAATTGTATTACTTGATAAGTAATTACAATATTTTTTTACGAGTTTTCATTTTTTAAAATCTTTGCATAATAACTTCATTATCAACATCATCAAAATCATCTTTCTCAATATATGCAATGAGATTTTCATTCATTCATTAATCTCCCATACGATTACGTAATCAATTCTTTACAAATTTTATGGCATAAAATGCTCTCTTAACAATCGCCATTGCAACTGGTAGAGTAAGTATCAATTTGATAAGTAAATAAATCAATGGATAAACTTAATTCTTTTTTGTCTGTACCATTTTTCTTGCAAGATCACTCATGTTCAAAGTTGCAAATTCATTGGTAGATCACATGTTGATGATGTAATTCTCAAATTGATGTTCATGTGTAATAAACTTAACATCAATAAAATTCTTTTCATAAATTTGAGTGAGAGAATTAGTTTTAGTTTAGTGAAGCTTGAAAAGTAATCAATAAAATTTAAACAAGTCATATATAGTAGTAATTTTATATTTTTTTTTTTTTTTTGATAAATTTGTTATTAAATTCTTTAAGTTTCATATTTACTGCAGTATAAAATAACTCAATTTTATAATGACACATTTATAATCTCTTGAACTTTGCGCCTTAGTCAACTACGAGCTTACTTTGTTCAAAGAATTGAAGTTAGCATGCTTTCAACTTTGTTTTTTTTTTTTTTTTTTTCTCTCTCTCTTGTTACGGAAATGAGTTGGGAAGCATAATTTATTTTATTTTATTTTTTTTATAAAAATGGGCTTTATCTTTTTTTTTTTTTTTACAATAAAATGAGTCTTCTGTAATATTATAAATGATTGGCTTTAAATTTTAAATCCAATAAAATATGTGAAAGGGTGAAAATGAGAGAGGACATCAACAAATTTTATCAAAATATTATATAAGTATTACCTATAAAATTTACTTTTTAAGAAATTCAGAGGGGCACTCATCCCTTTTCAAGTATATGTTCCTTTGTCTATTTGTTCCGTTTGGATGCTGAGAAGATGCAATCAGAATGAACGTAAAAACAAATTAAATCATATTAAAAATCACAATTTCAATGGGAAAAGGAAAGTAAACAAAACATCATAGCAGCTCAAAATTATTTTCTACATTAAACTAGAAAACCATTAAAAATCCAAAAAGATAAATTGCCAAACAAAAAATGCAAGATTTTCAGTAAATGTTTTATAAATTAAAGTGGATTCGTAAAACAAATTACAAACATACCTCAAATAGAGAAACGAAATGCACATGAAAACAGAATACGCGAGGATTCGAAGCAACAAGATTGTTAATGCTAACCAGGCTCTTTCTATTTTTTTTCGTTTCAGTATAAATTTACTTATTGCGAGCCTATGCATTAAATTGGTAAATTGTTCCACATGTTAAGAAAAATATATTATATTATTAAATTTTAATTTCACTACATTATTATTAAAAATAAAATAATATTTCATTAATTATTATAAAACTATCTAATTTGTAACAAAATTTATATATGATAAGTAATAAAAATTGACATGTTAACGAGAATAAAATTTTAATGAGATTAAATAAATATATTTATTAAATTGTGATAAAAATTATGTTTATATGAAAAAAATTTAAAATGAAAATTTGGAATAAAATATATCTATGATCTATATAAAAAGCCAAGGTTTGGCTTGGTATTCGACGTTGTCAACATGCCTGTTTCTTTTTTTTGTTTATTTATTATTTCTTTCTTTACATTTTATTTTTTTGCGCTCTTCTTTTAGTTATGTATATCCGCTCATTTGACGTCGTCCTTTTTTTTTTTATTTTTTTTTTACAAAATAATATTAAATTTTAAAAATATTTTTTTATCACTATATATTAATTTATTGAAAATAATTTAATTGATCATATTAATTAATAATAGTCATACAATTATTTCATAATCTCACATTATTAATTTTATATTAAATCAATAACTAATATGTTACTTGATACATATAACAACTTAATGCATATAACACTAATTAAAGATAAAACTTACAAGTTTAAATATTAGGTATCATACACTTTATATAAATATGAATATTTGTTATTTCGTAATTTATATAATTATATCATTTTAAAAAATTGTGTATAATAACGATACTAATGCTTAAATTTATGGATAGTTTATAATATCGTAACCGCTTTCTTTACATTCTAAAATATATTCACTCATTTACTAATTAAATTTTTTTCTCTATAAAAGCAAAATTATTCTAGGAATTTGGAAAAATAATTTTTAAAACATCATTTTTTAATTAAAAAAATTACACAATAATAACATTAAGACCAAATTCATACATATAGATTATAGATACTAATACTTAAATTTATAGATAAAATAAAATTGTAACTACTTTCTTTATATTTTAAAATATATTGGCTCATGTACGAATTTTTTTTTTTCTTTCTAAAAGCGAAATTATTCTTCGAATTTGAAAAATTGATTTTTAAAGCATCATTTGTTAATTAAAAAATGTACACAATGATAATATTAAGACCAAATTTACACATTATATATTAAGTATCATATAACTTAAATAAATATGAATATTCGGTATCATATTATATAAATATGCCACTTTGTAAAAATATGTGTATAATCAAAATATTAATATTTAAATTTATGGCTAGATTATAGAGTCATAGCTATTTATTTTTTATATTTTGAAATATATTAACTCATTTATAAATCAAATCACATATAAATTAATTAATTATCTAAATAAAATTTATTACCACAGTTTACTCTCACTTTTAGTCGTTGTCTTTTTTTTTTTTTTTTCCTCCATAAGAACCAATTTATATGAGAGATTTAAAAAAAAAAATTAAAGCATCATTTTGTAATAAAAAAAATTATACAATATTGATATAAAGACCAAACTCACACATTTAAATATTGAGTATCATATATCTTATATAAATATAGATATTTTGTATCATATAATTTATATAAATATATCATTTTGTAAAAAAAAAATGTTCATAATTACAATAATAATATTTAAACTTACGTTATATTATAGAGTTATAACTAATTTTCATATATTTTTAGATATATTAACTTATTTATAAATTAAATTTTTTTTCTTTATAAAAGCTAAATTGTACTAAATATTTGAGAAAGTGAATTTTAAAACATCATTTTGTAATTATAAAATGTGCACATTGATAATATCAAGATTAAACTCACACATTTAAATATTGGGTACTATATTATTTATATAAATATAGATATTTGGTATCATATAACTTATTTAAATATATCACTTTGTAAAAAATATGTAAAATGAAAACACTAATACTTAACTTAAAGCTAGACTCTATAAAATTATAAATATTTTTTATATATATATTTTAAGATATATTAACTCATTTACAAACTAAACCACACATATATTAATTGATTATCTAAATAATATTTTATTGCCACAATTATAAAACAATATTTCATTAGTAATAATTTTATTTAGTAATAATAACAATAAAGTGTAATTAAATATAAGATTATAATAAACAGTTCGTATACTTTGACATTAATAAAAGTTGTATGAATATCATTAATCTATTTTTTGCATTAATTTTTACACATGTAGGAACAAAATATACATAAATAATAACATATTTTATATAAAATAGAGCTCAAAACTTTATGATGAATTGTTTTTTACAAGTTACACCATTTTTTTTTAATAGTCCATAGTATTAATCCAAAATAAACACTATAATACTAAATAAAATTAAAAAGTCATTTTTAACTTAAAGTATGTATCTTAATTTATTGTTTCTTGAGTTGACAATTCATGAACCTAATATAAACATGATTGGTTACAAAATATCTTTAACTTAAAATGATACTACATGAATTGTTTACCGATAAAATTAAAATAATTTAAACAATTAGATACAAAATAATATATTTATTAAATGGTTAGATATAATATACTTAAATTTTTTATACTAGTTATATTTTAACTAATTAATTCAAATGATGCACCTGCGTCCTAGTAGTGAATAAGACTTTGGGGTTGGGGATACGAGTTTGATATGTGGCAATGATGTGGTCAGGCAGATTTCACCGACCACAGTGTGACAGAGTTGATCCGGCCATTCATTCAATTTCATGTTTAGGGTTGGTGAGCATTGGAGTCTCATGGCATAACAGCTAAAAGTTGTTGTCACTGGTTTGAGTAGAGTTAATAATTATTTTATATATTTATTATTATTTTATAAGTGTTGATTCTATACCTTATATAGATCAAATACTTATAATTTAATAATTGAGATTATTGGATCTTGACCATAGAACTTCTAACTTTAATATTAGAGCAATTTATCTAAATAATTTACATTTTGCTTAAATTTTCTAAAACTAGCAATAATATGACCAAAATTATGCATATTAGTTGTATCAAAAATTCAAAATTAGATAAATTATAAAAAAAATTTAGCTATGTGATATGTGATATCAGTATATAACAAATTACATAATCATATTACAGATATGTAACTCGTATTATATATATAATGTGATATGTAATATTTATTACATACCACTATTTTAATATGTAACAAGTTGCATATTTACATCTCAGTTTGAACATTTCACTATGTAACAAGTTACATATTTACATATCAATATGTAACAAGTTACATACTTGCATCTCAAGTATGTAAACTTGAATAAATACCTATGAGAATAAGCGATTGTTGGAGAGCCAAAACAGAGTATATGGGAATGGAAACGTTTTGTTGGTCTCATTTGTTAATTTCAAAATGCCATCTTTTTTAATTTATGCGATTCCTGTGAGAGAAGATTAGTACCCACATCATTGAATCCGTAAAATAAAAAGTTATTATTCTGAGATGAAATAGAGATGGCTAGAAAGATTATAATAGAGAATAAATAAATTATATTTGCCATGTTAAGTATAATATTTTGAATAAAGGGTTGGTGAGATTGGACTTAATTTACTAGGACGAAGGGAAAATTAAGCTTGGTAGCTAGATTTGTTAACTTTATGATCAAAAAAACCTCTTAACAGAAGAGGTTTGATTTCAAAGATTTTGAGAAAAAGAAAGAAGGAAGCTCATAAAATTATAAAGCGTAGGCTTATGTCTATTAGGTATTATAAGCGATGGAAGTTACCCAAGTGGAACTAAACTAAAAAAAATTAAAGGAGCATTATGATATGAACTAGTGGAAGAGACGAGTGCCATTTCCATTGTTCGGTCTCAATTTTGGAAAAGTTTTCGCGCTTTAGAAATTTGAAATAAGGGCAAAATTGTAAAAATGAATGCTTAAAACGACGCCGTCAAGTGAATTAGAAAAAAGTATTAAAAATCTCTGGGTGCTATAACAGGTCATTAATTCTTGATATTATGCTAGAAGTCATTGGGATATCAACTCTCCCAAAAATCTTAAACTTTACGCAATGATCTTTATGTAATATCCAAAAAAAAGGAATCAAGACTCTCGGTGGAAGAGTCCTACATACTCCTTATCTCTATTTATTAATTTATTATTTAGTTATATTAGATAATAGGGTATTAGGGTTTAGTCTTCTTTTACTTCTACCCTAGCCGTCTCTCTAGTCCCTCACGACCAAAAAAAAAAAAAAACACAAACAAAACAACCACAAAAGAATAAAGAAGAAGCATTGATCAAGGTAAAAATTCTTCTAGCTACAAAGCTTTTATTAAGGGTAATGTCTACTTTTCGTTTTCGTTTATATTAATATTATAGTTGATTCCTTTTTCATCTCTATTAATTAAGAACATGATCTGAGAATATTGTTTTGGGTGACATGAATCACAAAGTTAACATTTGAGATTAATTTTATAAATTTCTATAAAAATTTATAAGACAATTATTTGCAAAATTTATGTTGAAACATGAAAATAAATTATTTATGAACCTCTATATTCGTCAAATAATTTTTATATAATTTTTATAATAAACTAAACTTCTTGAAGGGTCTAAATAATAATTTTTGTCAAAATATAATTTATATTTAATTTATTATGAATTTTTGAAGTTTGTATTTTAAATCTGTCAATTTCTGAACAACTCGTGTTTTAGGGTTATTTTATATGGGTTTCGGTTTTGATTTGAAAGTGAAATTTTTATATTTGAAACTAGATAGAAAAATAAAACTTTTGGATTTAAAATCATTATAAATTTCTGGGTATTTAATTTTATACATTTTTTTTAATTCAAAATGTTCTGCTGGAAACAAGAAACTTGACAGATTAAAACGAAAAGTTTTGAATTAATTTATGGCGTTATATATGTTAAAATTATATGAAAATTTTTATAGAATATTATATGTGTATTTTTATTTATTTGGTAAATTTTGATGATTTTTAGATCAGATTTGAATACTTTAATAAATTTTTTATTTATATATGTTTGCTGCTAAAAATGCTTACAACAGATTTTATGAACTGGATTCAAAACCTGTTTTAGCCATGAAAATGGTTTCAAAAATATTTGAAAATTTATATATGTGTTTATATTCAAGTTATGAAAGTACTGTAAAAATTTGGGTTATATGCTGTCATGACCCCCTATTTATTAAAAATCTGATATGACCCCCTCCACTTGATTTTTTTACATATTATGACAAAAATGCCCTTAATAACCCATCAGTTGGACGACTGTCCAACTCACCTCAACAGAGTTGGACATGTGTCCAACTGAAAACCAGAGGAGTATATTTTAGAGGACACATATGTCCACTCGCCGGAGCTCAGTTGGACGACTGTCCGGCCGGCGACCTCACTCGCCGGAGTTCAGTTGGACACATGTCCAACTAGACTGCTCAGAATTGGACGACTGTCCAACTAGCAGAATTTTGATTGGCCGACAACCCCACTCGCCGGAGCTTAGTTGGACACATGTCCAACTGAGTTGGACGTATGTCCAACTGATCGAATTTTGATTGGGCGATGACCCCACTCGCCGGAGCTCAGTTGGACGCATGTCCAACTAAAAACTACAGAGTTGGACGTATGTCCAACTAAAAACCAACGAGCTTATTTCAACAGAGTTGGACATTTTTTCAACAGAGTTGGACGTACGTCCAACTAAAAACCAATGAACTTATTTCACTCGCCGGAGGTCAGTTGGACGACTGTCCAACTGATCAAATTTGTTATACGAGCTCCAGTACACCACAAATTCTGAGCATCATAATTTAATTATATGATACTAAGAAAGTAGAGCAGACAAATTGCATAAACAAGCAATCAAACGAGAAAATACAAATACAAACTTTGACCACTCAAATTGCAGACAGTGACTTTACCAGATGTTCAAATTCTCGAACTAAATCCAGCAATCAATACTACATCTTCTATGGAGGAAAATCAACACTTAAGGAGGTGGAAAAACACATCTGCCTTGCCGTAGTGAACCCCCAAAATTCTCACGCCTGGCCTGGACTTGAAACTCCCAAATTTGGGTGTTCTCTGCACTGGAAGAAGGTGCATCAGAGACAGCAACAACAAAAATATCAGCTCCTGCGATAATAAGCGGTGCAATAACAAGAAGAGAAAGCAATCGCCGGAGGAAAAACGAGATCGATTCGTCGGAGAGACGGTTCGACTTCTTCTCTACTGCCGGTTTCCCCAGTGCTGTCGGGATAGTAGCCGAAAGAGAAGTAGCAGATGACGCTGGCGCTGGAGTTGATACAGCCGGAGTATAAGAAGATGTAGTGGATGAGGTCACCGCCGGGTCCGCCGTGATCAGATCCATGAGCGTCGTCCCCGATGAATCCTGTCTCAACATTTAGCACAGTAACATTAAATCAAATTTAAACAACAAAATGAAATGAATTGAATTGAAAACTCAAATCATAGCTTAACAAAATGTCGTTGAAAACAGACGAAATCGAAATTTGAGCCATAGTCGAAAAACAAAATCTCTCAAATTTTCGAAGGCTAGACTTGGACTTACATAGGCTTATTATGACAACGGCAATGGTGGTGAGGTCGCAATTGGAAAATGATGCAGTGGGGGGTAAATTTGGAATATATAATTTGGTGTCCATCTTAGATTAAAAGTATCAAAAGGGGGTCATATGAGCCTATTTCCCTAAAAATTTCAATTTAAGATAGTTTACTGATATTTTTCTAAAATTGTTTAACTTTAGTAGGGTCGCTGATTTTTTTATATAGACAGCTTTAAAAGTTAATGAACAAAAATCGTTTTTATAATTATTAAACATTCATTTTTACCCAAAAAAATTTACTGAACGTCTTACTACATCTATATGAAAATCTTGTATAATGCTTTTATTTTATGATACCATTTGAGCCTAAAATAAATTATTTAATTTCCGCTGACAGTGAAATAACAAATAATTTTGTAATAAAAATACGAAATTTTTAGAAAAGAATATTATGCCTAAAATGAGGGTTAGACTTAAGTATTAAGAAAAGGAAAGTAATTTTAATTAATACGAGAGTCTAATATTTATTTAATTATTATGTATTTAGGTTAAATTTCAAGTGAACTAGTAGGTGATTTTAGCTGTGCTAGTTATTCGTACCAGGTAAGTAGACTAACCCTACTTGTAATATTAAGTACTGTTTGCTTTGTTTGTTCTGTTTGGTGTATGAATATTTTTGTGGTTATTTTTACATATATGTCTTGTTTGGTGGCTGTATAACTAAATAGTTTGTGTGATCTCCCTTTTGTATGTATATATGGTATGTGCTAAGTAAATATTATTGTGCTAAGATTGTATAATTATCTGATTATGATATTATGCTTATTTGAATGGATTAAGTATGCTTACAATTACATGGTCATTAATGGCATGACATATGCATCATTGAATCATGATATTTCAAATACAAGTTTTGAAAGTATTTCTTTTATGCCAAGCTTTTGAGAGATTATAAGTTTTATGCAAGGTTTAAAACAATAAGTTTTATATGGTATTTTTATTGATACTTGAACCATCATTATGAAATTCTATGTTTTGGAGCAATATGATAGGTTAAGTGCACTATAATAAGTTAAGGGCCGTGTGCGGGAAGTGTCTCTCGTGTAAGTTAGGGTACCCGAGGACTAAAGAGTCCTCACCGTTGGTTTGGATGTATGTGTGCATGTGAGAATATGTATGGAATTCCAATTTTGATATGTTATAAGTTAAGTCTCACTTGCATATGCCTTCCACACGTGCCAGTCGCCGACGGGTGACTTATGTAAGGCTCCGCTATGATAAGTTTTTAAGTGGATGGTTCAGGTTATATAATTAAGATAAGTTTTTGGTATTTTCTTTCTAAGACATGTGCATTGTAAGCACTATTTCAAAAGCACAAGCATAAGCATAAGCATAAGTATGTCATAATTAAGCATGTCATATTTACTTATTGTTTTTAAGTGTGTACATGTGTTGTGTGTGCTTAATGTTTCAGGTAAGGTAAGTTTGCTTATTGAGTGATTTTCACTCATCCCAAGCTTCCCTTCACTTTTTCAGGAACACCATGATAAGGATTTGGCAATGTTTGAGGATTGTCATTGGTTCCCTAGGATTTAAATTTTCTTTTTTTTTTATAATTAATAAATTGTAAACTTTAATAAGTGCTAAATCTTTTGCAAGTTTTTGTTTGTAAGGTTTTTAACTATAAGACCCCTTTTTTTATTTAAGTCATAATCAATCACATCAAGGCTTTCAAATCAATAAAATGCTTAGATAATGCCCTTATTTATATGTAAAATATCGGGACGTTACATTTTATGAGTGCCTTTTTTTTTTTTTTTTTTTTCCTTCTTTCTGTTGCTTCTTTCATTTCTATTCCTCTTGGAATTTTTGGACCTTACAATTCCGAATTTCTTGAACTTAAGTAGTTGAAACCTTGGAATTATATGTAAATTTAGTGATTATGGGGAGGTCATTGACGGTCCTAAACCTGTTGAAGAGATTGTACACTCACAATGAACTAGTCGGACTTAGATACCCATACTAAATTATAGAAATCACAAATTTTTTATTCAATGTGGAACTAGATTTCACGTACTAGTTATTCTGGTTTTTTTTTTTTTTTTTTTTAAATCTGGATCTTTTAGTAAACAAGCTTCCACGCAGAGTCTATTTACTCATTTATCTGAATGTAATTCAGAACTCATCTGTGTGAGTGTACTATACGTATATTTTTGTAACTTCAAAAAAAAATTTAATTTAAAAAAGTCTTATTATGTCGAACTTTTGAGGAATTTCAACTAAAATGTTTGGACGTGATTTGATTAAACAATTAATTTAAGTATGTTTTTATAATTTAATAATATTTTAACCATAGAAACTGAACTGCACTTTTTATATAACTAAAAGCAAAACTACACCCTTTTGTGATGTAGGGAGGAATTGAAATGGAAGTATAGAATTTCAAAGAAGAAAGAGTAAAAAAGATGGTTTGGGGATAAAAGAGGTAACACTTCAATCGCCATTCTCAATATTCAATAATAAGCTGTTATAAATAAATAAAAAACTCAATAATAAGCTAATCAAATATAAAATAAGAGACATATATATGCTTATAGTATTGGACTTTTTGTCCATGGGCCTTACAATATTTCAATCAGTTCTAACTTCATTTTGTAAAGAAACATACTAAGGTTATATAATTTTTCACACTTTCGTGTCCAAATTATTAATATCATATGACAAAATTATATTAAAAAATAAAAAAATAATTTATTTTTTTAGATAATTTTATCATATATCACTATATAAGTAAATTAGATTTGAAAACCTACTTTCCAAAAAAAAAAAAAAAAAAGCAATATTTATTACCTTTAAAACTTTAATTATAAGAATAATATTCATTATGTCAAGCTCATATTTTTTACTTAAAAAATTCTTTAGTCTATAAATTTTATATTGAATATCTTCCAATAAAACTTTTTTTTAAATTAAACTATAACTAGTTATACTCGTTTAATATTCTACGATTAATTAAACTTCAAGATTATATATTTTTTTGTTATAAGTTTAAGAGTTATTATGTAATTTTTCAAGGGAGTGGCCAAATAAGCAATAGAACTCATCTTTTCGAGTTACAGAAGAAAATATATATATATATATATATATTTGGCCAAGTTGGAGATGTGAACATTCAACGGATAAACATAGCTTCTTTGACTTTGTGTCCAGTTAAATTACAACCTCCAAACTGAATGCATGGAGCTCAAAACTGACAATTAAGTACCACAAACTGTCAAACGTAAAGCATTAGCAAGCGTCCAAGATCAAATAACCTCTTAAATATACATTACAACATTTTGAATAAGACTTCTTCTGTTTGTCACGCCTTCACGCAGCAATTAAAGTAGCTAAAGAAACTTCGCCTCCCCTGTATGAATAAAAACGAAAGCAATTAAACCCAAGGAATCAAGAAACTTGATATATATCCCAATCAGCCATGAAAAGTTCCTTATAGGGGCCAAATTATATGGTAAAGTCAACTTCTGTATAGCACACCTCAATTGGTGGTAAATTGAGTGAATGCAGCTTACACAAATGTAAGCATATAAGTCATGTAGCTTTTTAGTATATGACATAAATTTTTTTGCTTTTATAAAATTAAACTAAAATTTTATTTTAACATTCCAGTGAGATGAAACTATATTTTATCATTTAATGATCATGTTACTAAATTTTTTAGGATAATTATAAAATAACAATTTTATTTAAGTTATTAGAGTGATTGTTTACATTATTAGCACACAACAAAATTTGGCCCAATTTTTGAGTTAAATGTCAAAATAAAACTTTCGTGTTAATTTATGAAAATAACGTCTCACGTAACTTATGCGCTCCACTTATACAAGCTACATGATCACTGATGTCTTTTATCCTAAAATTTATCACCTAACCTTCCTTTTTCTTGAAAGGGCATCGAATATCATTTCAAAGTTAAAACAGCTACCTTATTGCTGTTATTGTTTTTTTTTTAACACCATTACTCACTCCATTATTGAATATCTAACTGGAAAAGATAAATAGTATATCTTGTCATATGAAACCGGGAAATCTAGCATGCATGATAGTGAAATGACATGTTCCAATTAATTGGGTGTCAAACATTAAATAGATCATACACTATTCGGTTTATTCAATGAAAAAGAAAGGAAATATAACAAGTCTAAAATAGCTTATTCATTGTTTAGTTATGATAGCTTTTATTTTTTTTTGTCATTTAGTCACTAGATGGTATAACGTAACTATTCATATTTTAAAAAAAGACGAATGTTAAGACACTCAATGAGGCCAAGAGAATATACCCCTTAATGAGGCCAAGTAAAATATCATCATCAACCCATCGTAGTATATGGCCTAAAAAGGCTGGTAAATTTGGACCACAAATTGCTTGTGGTTGAGATCAAGAACCAGTCATCATAAATTGCGATTAAACAGAAGTTTTTCTTCTTTTGACTCTTTTAATAATTTAGATCTATGGTTTAGTAGTCACAGAATATTATGTTTATCTCGTTTGAACCATCATTGACCTAATCATATGGCCTCGAACATTTTGCATGTGTAACTGTAGCCACTAGGATTTGCGTGTAAACCAGAGATGTGCATCTATAATCAACCCTCAATAATATGAATTGAACATTAAAAAGAAGATGAATCACATACGAGAGATGTGTATGAATTGAACATTAAAAAGAAGATGAATCACATACGAGAGATGTGTATGAATTGAACATTAACAAGAAGATAAATCATAAATTTTTACTCTATATGAACACAACGGTACCAAATGTGGAACATATTAAGGGTGTTTTTGTTTTGCTTTTGAGTTTTAATACTGTAAAAAGAGTTTCTGAGATTCTAAAACTAAAAAGGAATTAAGTGCTTTCTAACAAAGCACAAGTCATGCTTCTCGAAAGCGCTTTATTATAAAAACATTTTTTACTAAATTTACTTTAAGCACAAGTAAATCTAATATTGAGCTTTGGTTGGGCAGATTACCAATAGAGTCCATAATAATGGAAGAAGATATTTATGACAAAAGTCTTCCGTAAAAGTTGTAACCATAAAACCTTATCAAGAAAGTTATTGAACATGAAATCTTCTTGCATTCTAGAGTCTAGACAAAGTAGACTAGGTAAGAGGCCGTGTAACACTACTATTTTCATGTATTCACGCCAGCAAATTGGAAATTTGACTTTGGGATGCTGAATTTCAAATTTGTCCTATTTATTATTCTATTTACGTTATATTTTATTAGAAACTACTACTAAATATTACTTTTTACCAGAGCTAGGCGTGGCCATGGCCTCCCACCCCATACCCCTAGTTCCCTTCTGCTACAATTTCCAGAGAACCGGCCAGATCAAACAGCTAACACATGCATTCTTTCCTAGAGAAATGCGAAGAGCACACATTGCTTCCTAAAAATGCAACTCTCTAACGAGAAATTACTCATTGCTTCTATAGTAAGTAATGAATGTAACTTTTTATGTAATTAGTGCAGGAGCAATAAATAACACCTCTTTTCCACAGTTATAACTAAACCTACTACCAAATTTGTTTAGGAAAAAAAAGGTAAGCGGTCAAGTTGCTAAATTAAGAACAATGTAAATGAATTTGACAACCGAAAAGAAGTACCAACTACCTTCTTTATAGACTGTAATGAATAGATCACATAAGAGAAAAGAAGAAAGCAATGAATCTTACAGAGGGAGAATGCTGGTCCTGATGATAATGCGTCTGTTGATCACTTTGAGCAGGTTTAGCACTAATGGTAGTTGAGGATGAAATTAGTTCTTCTTCATTTCCGAGACTTACTCTTGATATATCTCTCTTGTTTTGCTTCCTCATCTCCCTTACTTTCGAGAAATCGAGGGAGTAGTCTGGAACTTGACCCTTTTGGTCCCAGTCTCCGAACTGTGGCACGGATAGCCAAGGGGCATTCTTCTGCATTGAATCAAGTTTAATAAAAAAATTATTTTTAAAGTTGCAACTTAGAACAATGAAAGGAATCGTCTTTATTCCTTAAAACAAAAAAAAAAAAAAAACAAAAAAAAAGGTGTAACTATAAATAGTAAATAATTACACTACCAGCAATAATGATGCTCGACTAAGTTTTTAATGAACTCATAAAAGTATTTAAAAAATTGCTTATTTATCCGTAGTTCAAGATTTAAAAGCAAACATAATGACAATGTCATGCAGTCATGAGACCTATGAATACATATCACCATTAAATAAAAGTCATCCTATGTCAGAATGCACATGGAATCTACGAGGATAGCTGTTAGGGATGTTAATTTACTCTGTAGGAAATGTGTGAGAAAACTTTAATTTTGACACCGTTGGAGAATGATGTGTGTTTGGAATTATCCTCCACATCCACACTTATTCCCCAATTCACAGAGTTGAATTAAATAACTTTTAATAAAAAAAATAATAATATTTTTATCAATAAATCAATACTTTAACAATAAAAATCCAAGATAATGATATATAAAAATAGCAAAATAAAAAATTTAATTAAATTTAACTACAATTAAAATTTGTAATCTAGTTCAAAATTATAAAATTTAGTTACAAATACAAAGACGGCTAAGAATATATAATCTTGCATCTATTTTTACAACTATATCATTCATAATATGCACATGTTAGTATTATTAATTTAGAAAAAATAATCATTTTTTTAATTTTTAAAATAATTTAATACATGACACAGAATGAAAGTTATGAGTGAATTAAAATCATTTACTTGTTCTGTTTGAGGTCCTTATTTTTGCTTGGCGAATTTAATAATTAATAGTGTATATTCAGTTGATACAAATAATTAAATAAACATTTAAAAACTCTATTAATGTCCAACACTTGCCAAGTGTACTTCACATTAAATGAATGCTTTGAGAGGAAAAGTCGATAAAAAAAAGAAAAAGACGAAGAAGAAGAGAGAATCCAATTTTATAGCTAAGCAAGTTGCCCACTATTTGCAAAAGAAGAATTTGTACTATTGACACTGATAGATAAATAGTTAATGCGATTTTAACTTTGAAGTAAGCGAAAAGGAAAACCGCAAACCCATACATAAAAAGACCCACCACTTGAATGCTCCCTGCTCAGGACCACATAGAAACTGTCTACAGCTTTGGTCCAGCAGTTAAATTGAGGTTTGATAATACAGTATTATTCAAGTTAAATAAATATTTTTTTTTTTCAAAAAATTTTAATTTAATACTTTTATTGAATAAATAATACTAATATTATAAATTATAAATAATAAATATATTTAATTTAAAATTTTTAATATGTATCATACATATGACAAAAAATTTAGGACAATTTTGACATTTAATTTTTTTTTTCCCTTCCCTCCCCTTCTTCTTCCTTTTTTTTTTTTTTTCCTTCTTTCCAGATTTAGTTTTTTTTTCCGGCGCAAAAAAAAAAATTCTGGTTCTATAAAAAAATAAAAACGAAGAGAGGTCAGTTTTCCAGAATCAGTTTTTTTTTTTTTTTTTTTTTTTCTGCACAAAAAATAGTTGGTTGTATAAGAGAGAGAGAGAGGGGGGGGGGGGGGGGGGAGGGAGGAAAAAAAAAAACAAAAAGATAAAATTTTTTCTAAAATTTTTGTCACGTTAAAACTTTTAAATTAAACGCATTTTTTGTTTATAATTTACGATGTTGGTACCATTTATTAAAAATAGTACTAAATTTGAGAAAGCACATTAATGTTAAATTAATTAAAATTTTACAAGTTAATTATAGTGTTTTTAAAAATAAAAACATTGTTATAACACCTAATTACTTCAGATTCATTTGGGTGATTGTTAATTGTTATCTACATAGAAAAAAAAAAATACTATATTTGCATAAGAAAAAAAATGGTGACAAAAATATGAAAAATAAAAAATAAGAGAGAATGAAAGTGAAAAAAAATTTAAGAAATTTTTTATAAACTCTTCTCTTCTCTTCTTGTAGTAATCAATTCATAAATAATATGCTACATCTCTAGTATTTTCCTCACCATTTTTTTTTCATCCAAATTCAAGAGCCTAACAAACACAGCCCAGAGAAACAAGATAATATTGTCACAACAATGTTTTATTAATATGCAATAACAAGAACAAATATTCTTCTGACAATATATTATCCTAAACAAAATATTAAAGCAAATTGTTATCCGGGAAAATGAAAACAAGAGATTGGAGAGAAGGAAATATAATAACAAATATAATATTAAACATTATTTTAATATTAATATTGAACAAAATTAAATTAAAACAGTTCAACATCAATGACAATCTATTAAAGCTCCAAAAAAAAAAAATGATGTAACAGCCTAAGCTTTGTGATTTCACCGGTTATTGAAGTAAACGAAAGTTTTTGAATTAAAACAGAAAAACCACTAAAAATTAAACAACTGAAAAGGAGAAAGAAATTCATGATCTGTTTGGTTAAATGAAAATCAAGGAACCTAATTTGATCTAAAATCCACAGACCAAAAATACAACTTGCCAGCAAGTTTTTCATTCTTATTCTCAAACCTAAATACGGCACATTAATTTTCACAAACTAATTTGATTTCATAATCTTTCGGCTGTTTCTCGGCAAGCAAACAACAAAACAATAAGAAAAGAAAGCAAAAGACAATTGCAGGGGAAGAAATAGAGAGAGGAAAGCACCTCCTTACGATCCTCCATGAGAGAAGAGAGTGAACTTCTTATGCCTTGTATTTATCTTTGCAAGAACTTGTTGATCTATTTCAAAATTTGCTCAATCAACTTCCGAAAACTATGACTTGTCAGAGCTTGGTTGAAAGAAACAAATAACAGAAAACAGAGAGAGAGAGAGAGAGAGAGAGAGAGAGAGGAGTGTATTTATTTGTAGCATTACAATTTTTATATATAGGTCTCACTTTTACAGGAATGAGTCTGTGTTTCTTTATTACTTAAATGCCCCTCTCATGACACGCACTCGACTCGATGTCGAATTGTCGATACGCGGCTACGCCTTTCGGATATGTATTCCCCTAAAAATTCTAAATTGTTTTCGTAACGTGTTGGCGTCCTGCTTCAAATTAATTAAAATAGATTTAAATATATTTATGTTCAATAATAAAAATATTTTTAATATTTAATTTATTGTAAAATTATCTTACTTATGTTAACATTTATATTATTATTTTGTCATTTTCTTGGAATAAAAAAAAAACATAAATATTTACTAAACAAAAAATTGAATACATTTTTACAATAAATTAAATATTAAGATATTTTTACTATTGATCTTAAATAATAAGAACATAAAAAATATATATAAGCTATTAAAATATAAGAAAGATAATTGTGAAAGTTATAAAAAGAAGGAAAAAAAAATGCGTATTGATTATACACTAACTACTGTTTACATGTTTTAATTAAAAATATTTTTTTTAATATAATTTAATAACTTAATTTATATAACATTAAAGGGTAACCAAAATATCTTAGTTAAATGAGCTTTTACTAATCAATTAAATTTTATTAAAATATAAAGGTTATTAAATTTATAACATATAAATAAATTTAAGTGATCTAGTTGATATTATAAAAATTCTTTCAAATTTTATGCACATATTAATTTATATATTATAATTTAATTAATTTGTGTTAATCAATAATTTGGCAGCTATTACATCATCTTTTATCAACTTTATATCATTATTTAATATATATAATAATTTAATACATATATAATAAAAATGATGCAAGATAATAATAAAATTATATAAAAATTAGTTAAATTATCTACATTAAATTTATCATTTATTTATATTTAGTATTTAGATTTTTAATTATGATATTATTTTGAATTTTGATAATTATAATTAGATTTGAATTATGACTTTTATAAATAGGAGATATCATGTACTTTTATTGGAGAATTGAGTTGATGAATGAAATTACTTCTCCTCTTTATTTCAATCTTTTTTCCTAATATGAATCTCTAATACTAACTTTGGGATGGGTATTTAATGGTACTTATATATATATATATATATATATATATATATATATATATATTAGTATTTATTATTATTTAAATTTTTAAATAATATCTTAAAAATATCTAAAATTTTAAATTTGTACTTTTTTGGTCAAAAATTAATCACATATATGTTATATAACAAAAAATAAAGAATAATTTGATAATTTAAATTTTTATTTTATTTTATGTCACATTGGTTTTATAACTTTAAGAAAGTGATTTCTCTTACTTTAAAGATATGTCAATTTATTCTTATAATTTAAAAAATTATTAAAAATAAAAATAAATAAAAACTCTATATATTTGTTTTATCTTTCATGTTATTGAGATTAGTTTTTTTTTTTTCTTTTCTTTTCTGAGAGTGCTTTTTTTTGTTTGAAAAAATTTGGATATAAATTTTATTTAAGAAAACTAAATCTTGTTAACTATGATACTAAATTTACATAAAATATGAGGATAAAATAATAGATGAATTAAAGTTAAAGATTTAGACAAATAAAAAAAATAAACAACAAATAATTAGAAAAAAAAAAAAAAAAAACTAATATTAACACGTGAAATAAATAAATACTAAGTTTTATTTGTAGAACTGAAATAACAAAATTAAATAATTATTAATAAAAAATAGATAATTAAATATTAAAAATTGAGGGTGAAAGAATATAAAGAGTTTTTTATTTTTATTTAATTTTAATATATTTTTTATTTTATTTTTAAAAAATTCTTGACCAATGTGATATGAAACTTAAAAAATAATAAAAAAAATTTAAGATGATTAAATTATCTTTTATTTTTTATTATATAACATACATTAATTTTTAATAAAAAGATACTAATTTAAAATTTTAGATATTTTTAAAGCATTACTGAAAATTTTGAACTATAATAAATACCAAAAGATTACATTAAAATACCAGCCCCCAAACTCTTATCGTTCTTTCCGAACTTAGATGGTGTTTGATTGGGTGTAATAAGAGATGTAATGTAATTGATTCTGCACATTACAGTGTTTGGTTGGTACAAATACATGTAATGTAATGTAATTGATTACATTAGGAGAAGGAATAAGGATTACATGAGGTGGAAGAAGAAATGGGGATTACATTACATGTGTGAACAATACCAGGGGAATCAGCCATCGCGTGCGTCCCAGCCCGCGTCCTCCGTGTGCGTCCCAGCCCATCCCGTGCGTCCTCCGCCATCGAGTTGTCGTCACCGGCCAGCCATTGCGTCGCCTCCAGCTCGCGTCGTCGTTCAGGCCAGGTCCAGTCGTCGTCCCAGCCAGCTCGCGTCCAGCCAGCCATTGCATCGTCTCTGCAATCGCGTCGCCTCCAGCCTATCGCGTCGCCGTCCAGCCCATCGCATCGCCATCTAGCTCGCGTCTCGTCCAGCCTCCGTCACCCAACCCATCGCGTGCGATTTTGGCTCTTTTTTTTTTTTTTTTAAATTGTATTTTTTTAAAATTATATTTTTTATCTGAAATTGTATTTATTTTTTTAAAATTGTATTTTTTATTAATTATTGTTATAAAATTGTATTTTTTCTGAATGTAATTTTTTTTAAATGTAATTTTTTTTAAATTGTATTTTTTTATTAATTGTTGTTATGAAATTGTATTATTTCTGAAATTTTATTTTTTGAAATTGTATTTTTAAAATAATTATATAATTTTTTTTTTCTATTCTATTACATTACAGTTGTCAAACCAAACACTGTAATACTGATTCCTTTTTTGATTACAGTGACTAAACCAAACACTGTAATCGTAATACTGATTCCTTTATATTACATTCCATTACGATTACGATTACGATTACATTCAGCGAATATTTCTTTCTCCTGTTTATCACCTCGTTTCATATAAGATTAGTAGAAGGGCAAACAATTTTTTGTTTTCTTAAACAAAATTATCTATTCTCAGGAAGAAAAATCAGTTAAAAAAAATACAATTATTGTATTTTAATCTGAAAACGGAGGGAATTCAGTTCGTAATGATAATATCTATGCCTGAATTTTCAAAAAAAAAAATAAAAAAAATGAAGATATAGAAATTAAAATTTTGAAAAATATGCTTGCTTTGATTGGTAAGCTTCAAAGTTCAAACACCTGTGGACAGCGTAGCTAAAGGCTTCAGCTGAGATTCTGGACAAAATTTGAGACAAGTCATTTGATTATTCTGGCCGAGCCCAAAAAAAAAATTTAGGGGTATAAAAAAAAAATTTATACAAACTTTAGTATAAATTATAATAAATTATATTCAACCTAACATTAAATTTTTTTCATATCATATTATAATAGAGACATAGATTTAACACATTATAATTAACGTATAATGAAAATTAAATAAAAATATAACAAGTTAATAAGTATTAGTATCATTCATGAATAAAATAAATTTATTAACTAAAAAATTTAAGCAAATAAAAAGCTCAACCAAATATATTAAGATTTATAGTTGTTTTAAAACTAAAACTAAAATAAACATATGAAAATATAAAAAGTAAAATATGATTTATAATTTTAAGCTTGATACTATATTTAAAAATATATATATGTTTATAAATAATATAAGAATGGCTAATAATAATAAAAATAATAAAATTTTTATATAAAAAAATTTCACTCAAATTCTAAAAGATTATTAAAATAAAATGTCAAATAATATAATATTAAATAAAGTTAAATTTGGATCGAAATAAAAGTTTAATAAACATAAACTTAAAAAATTTTAATATGAAGTTTATCCTATATTTATTTTTTTAATTTTATTTTTATAATGTTGAGTTTAAAAATATTTATACATTATATGAATTATTATATTTAAGAAGAATTTTTACATAGTATATACTCTAATTTTATTTATATTACTAATAGTTACTAGATATATGAAAAAATATATATATATTTAACTACTTTATTTACAATTTATGTGATTTTTATCTATATATTTGTTAAATATTATTAATATATACATAAAAATTAGACACAATATATTATTATAAATAAAATATTTACTTAATATTAAAAATATAGACTTAATTAATTTTTTATTATAAAATAATTAGCCAGTACAGCCACACGTAGATCCGCCTCTGGATTTATGATACTAAGGAGGATTTTTCAATTGAAGTCAAGGCTGGTATATCTTTCGTTGAAGTTTGCTCGACCCTGTCAAGGCCTACAAGTCTCAAAAGAGCCATTTTAGCTACCATAAGTTTGGCGGATGCTTGCCCTTAGTATAATGCAATTCTCGAGCTCCATGGAAAGCAATTTACTCCTCTCTCATGGATACCATGCACATCTTGGATCATGCTTAGTGAAAGAACTATTTGTATCACCATTTCATTACCTTTGTCTCTTCTCAAAAATTCTAAGAACATCTTGCCAATATACTTACAATTTCGTTTATTGATTTACAATTCAACTCGTTGGAGTTGAGTTATTTTAGCAATAAAATTATTTATAAATTAGTTAGATTATCTAAATTAGATTTATCATTTATTTATATTTGAATTTTGTATTTAATATTTAGATTATCAATTAAGATATTATTTTAAACTTTGATAATTATATTTACATTTTGTATTCCAACTTTCTTCTAATCTGAATCTTCTCTTCTGACTTTTGTTGCTTGATTTCCGAATGGGAAATTGCTTAGCTCAAAATGCTTTTGTACGGTACATGAATATATAATAATAATATACTTTAATGATAAGTTTAAAAATATATCATTATTACCGAATCTTAAATTTTATTTTAAGACATAACACTTCTTCCAAAAATTTTCATACAATCTACTTGTTTTTCCTCACACACCTCCATATTTATATCAATAATTTTAAACCATAACTTAAAATATTAAAAATAAATGTGTTTATAATTTAGGTGAGAATTCTTAGCGACATAGATGAATCAAGTTCATATAAAAGTGACTAAATAACATTAGTCTCCAAGCTATAATTAAATCTACACACAAATATTGTACTTTTAAAACGGATAATTTTGTCATCAAATTTTAAAATTTAACGTATAAATCTATAAATTTTTAAATCATATAATTTAATCTCAAATTTTTAAAAATTTACGTGTGAGTACTAAAGTTGATCAACGATAAATAAAATAAAAAAAGGCAAAATCAATGGGTACAAAAAATTGCCAAGAGATGGAATTGAGGCAACTCTGATATCTTTCTCACGAAACGCCGCTATTTGCAGGCCCTTAAATTTAATATTCCCTGAAGAAATGTAGGTGATGGTCAAGTAGCTTTATTGTTACGCAGCTACTTGACCATTTGTATTATACATGTGTTCAACGAATCACAATCTTGATAATATCAAATCCTTGATGCATGTATTCCGAAAAAAACACAACACTACAGCTTTTTGGTGTTCCTCTTCTTAATCAGGCTGCAACAGAACTACTTTGACATAGTTGATAATGAGAAAATCTGAAATTATGGCATCACTAGATTATCAACAAGTTCAAAGGCATCTGATGGCTTGTCCTCATTGCATACAGTAGAAATCAACATACTCCACATATTGATGTCAATAACATTTGCATTGGCGAGACTATTTAGATTTCTCAATAACAGTTCTGCATTACCTTCCTGGAATAGCCCATTAACAAATTTACATGCACTACTACTAGAAGGAGCATAACCCATAAAGATCATCTCTTCTAAAACTGATGTTGCTTCCTCAAACCTGTTCCAATCACAAAAGCCACTAAACATTGTTCGATATGTTCCCCCATTCGGCCGGCAACCATGTCTCGGTATGTCTTCAAATAAATCATTTGCATCAACCCATTTGCCCTCCTTACATAATGCACCAATAATTATATTAAAACTAATAATATCTGGTTTAAAACCCTTCTCTTTCATCTCATCTAAAACTCTATAAGCCGTTTCAAAATCATTTTCCTCACAGAACCCACTAATCATTGCATTGTAAGTAACTGTATCAGGCTTGCAGCCATATATACTCATTTCTTCAAGAACCCCATGAACTTCATCTCTTCTACCTTCCTTGAAAAGTCCACTGATTAATGTTGCATAAACAGCTGAGTCTAGTTTTAATTTTCTTCTTACCATCTCTTCCTTAAGGTTTAAGGCCAAACTCAACTTGCCAATCTTACAGAGACCTTTGATCAATGAGGTATACAAAGATGCATCAGGCTTAACCTTATAAACTTTCACCATACTCTCTTTCAACTTAAACGCTTCTTTTAACCTAAGATTCACACAGAGGCCGTAAATCAAAGTCCCAAAAGTCACAGCATTAGGACGAATATCTTTTCTTAGCATTTCATCAAACACATTCTGGGCAACATCCAAAGAGCCATTTTTACAAAAAGCATGAATCAAAATATTATACGTACAAGCATCAGCATTTACCTGCTTTCCGAAATCCACCAAAAGTTCCCTCGTCTTCTCAAGTTCTCCACATTTCAACAATGTACTTAGCACAGAATTATATGATCTCACGGTTCGCGCACAACGGAAAGAGGGAATTTCATCAAACACTTGGAGTGCACGTTGAGGAAGACGAGCTCGGCCATAGAAAGAAATCACATTGCAGAAGAGAACTTCAGAAGGAATAAAGCGAGTCTCTTGCTTCATTTGATGGAGGATTTGGTCCATTTGATCGAACATTTTGGCACGGCCGAGCTTGTTGATAATCAGGTCGTAAGAAAGGAGGGAATATCGAAAGGGTTTTTTGGGATGAGGGTTTTGAGGGTTGGGGTTTTGGAAGAGATTCAAAGCCATAGTTGGGTCCTTTTGGAGACGGAGGAGAGATGAAAGCCTGAAAGGAGAAATGGCTTTAGGAGCCACCATTTCTAAAGAGCTCTAGGATTAAACGTTAAAACCGACCGAAACTTGAACTATGTCTCCCCTTTTCAACTCCACCAGGTTCTCAATCAAATCAGAGATTGTGTTACACGACCGTATTTTAAATTAGGAACTTAAAAAAACCGGGTTTAATTAGGGGTGTCAAACGGGCCGGCACGGCACGGCCCATGACCCTTAACGGGCTGGGCCGGGCCGACACGGCACACAAAATTTTATTATGTTAAAAATAAATTTTAAAAAAGTACCAATAAATAAATAATTTTTTTTACATTTAAATAAAATTAGACGTAATCTAATGAATTTTTAACAATTTATAAAATGAGAGGTTAAGAGTTCGACTCTTACTTTTAATTTTTTAAAGCATTATTAATAATTTTTAACTAAATAATTAAAAATATATATTAAAAAAATAAAATAAAGGGGTCACGGGCCGTGCCGGCCCGTTAAGAACAGTCCAAAGGGCCGGCACGGCACGTTAAGACCCACGGGCCAAAAACTGAGGCACAACACGGCCCATATAAGGGCCAAGGGCCGGCATGGCACGCTAATTAACGGACCAAGGGCCCACACAGCACGCTAATTTGATGGGTCAGGTCGGACCGTGCCGTGCCGGACCGTCCTTTTTGACACCTATAGGTTTAATGACATAACACAACAACATTTATAAATGAGATTTTATAATAAAGTACACATATACAACATTTACGAGCAAAATTAAGTAATATGATTTATTTGAGTGGTATCATAATTTATATATGTAGATTAATAATTCTCTATGGCTTAAATTAAATAATAAATATAACACAAATTTTAATACTATATATTCAGTCAATTTTTTCTAAAAAATAATGATATAATATGACTTAATTTAGTAATAATAAATAATATTTTTTAATATTTATAAAAAATCTTATATATTGATTTTTTTTTTTTATTTATAATCCTAAATATTTATATATTGATCTTGAATTAATATTAATGTGTTGGTTGAAATGAAAATTTAGTTTACAATTTAAAGAGTTAAAATAAAAATAAAAAAATATGGTACATTTTAACTCTTTTTATTCACTTTCTTACGTATTTATGACATACTATTGATTTAGATTATTGGTCTATAATTAATAAATAATATATTATATTTATAATATAACAAAGACAAAAATGTGATATAAGGTATAACTAGTCCTAACATGACCGTGTTAACTGTTAATCGTATAATCCAATTGGATTATTTATTTAACCGTTAACATTAATCGTTAAGATTAATAATTGTATATAAAAAAAAAGAGTAAATTGTGTTTATTTTCCTTAATGTAAATGTGACAGTTGCAAGCAATATTGACAAACTTTCAACAAAATAATATATATGCTACATAGAACAATATGCGGGGATATATAATAGATATACAAGTACATATTTGGACCTAATTTTCCATCTAATATTAACCATAATTACTATCCTTAATGACAAATAACTTATTTTTTAGGATATGAAATTATGCAAAAATATATTATATTTAGATATGTTAAATGAATTATTTAACTCAATTTATTTTACTTAAAATTAATTCATTGAGCTCGTGAGTTAAAAAACACAACTTACCTAACTCATGAGCTTAAATGAATAAAGCTCATTTAATAAAAATATATTGAATTAAAAAACTAAAAAATAAGAGAAAAAATGAAGAATTTATCATAATATAATTATTAATTTCTCTTATTAAATTGACAAAAATGTTATTATTAGTCAAAATAAGAAATAAAAAAGCAACTGATTTAAAAAAAAAAAAAAAAAAAAGATAAAGATAAAATTAAATTAAATTTATATTAGAATATTCAAGTAAATTTAGAATTTTAAGATAAATAGTAAATTAAAAAATATACTAAATATAATTTAGGTTAAAGAGATTACCATTGATACAGTTTTAAAATTAAAATTGTATTAATTTATAACTAAATTCATATATCTTTGAAAATATTAAAAAGTTTATTTTATAAAAAATGTTAAGTTTTAAATTTTTGTGTTTTCTAGAAAAATTATGTTCATTTTATTGAATATTGTTCAAATTCTATTAAATATTTTTAAAATATAAATTGTACTAGTTCACAAAATGTTATGATTTGTTTCATATATCATTAGAAATTCTAGTAAAAAAAATTACAGTTTATGATTTGAAGTTTTATATAAAAGTTATGCTCATTTTATTAAAGATTATTCAAATTTAATAAAAAAAATTTGATTTATTTTTGAAATATACATTGAACTAATTTATAAAATATATAAATCATTTCATATAACATTAGAAAATTTTAGAAGTTTATTTTCTAAAAAAATTTACAATGTGTAATTTTGAGTTTTTTTATAAAAAATTATGTTCCCATATACAATTAAAAATTATTCTATTTATTATTGACTCATTTTTGAAATATATTTAGTACTAATTTTAAAATATATATATATATATATATATATATATATATATATATATATATATATATATATATATAATTAATTAATTCCATAAAACATTAGAAAACTTTATATTTTAAGTTTTTAAAGAATTTTATGGTTGGAAATTTCACAAGAAGCTTATTTATTAAAAAAATCACGTATTTATTTATTAAAACATAAGATATGTTTTTTTTTATTTGTTCAATTTATTTAAAAATTAAATGAGTTGAAGAAGCTAACATCTCTAATTATATTAATTTATAAAGTTGCTTCAATTCCAAAACTTAAATAAAATCTTTATTTACTCTTATTCAACCATTTCAATTTGTAATGAATTTAAATAAAGAAGGAAATTAGAAAGGAGTGAAAAAAGTGAGACTTGCTTAAAAATATAGGTAAATTATAAAACATTTGAATTTATCTATACCATGGATGTATTAGGGAAAAAAAAAAAAAACTTCCTCTGTCCCAAGTACTGACGCATGTACTTTTCTTTGTTTCTGCTCATAATTTTCAGAATAGCCGACACTCAACAAGAAAAGAAGCTTGACAAAGTAGGCTATATATTTCCTGAATCATATATTTTATTCTTCCACACAATGTTATGAAAATTTTGATTCCTAACTTTTTATTCTTTTACTTATTGACAAAAATATATATATTAACTCTTTTTTTTTTCGTCTCTTCTTAATTCTTCTGGTTGGGGGATCGGTGTTTTCAAAAACAAGTTACAGAAAATCAATTCTTATTAGGGATTTTTAAAAACCATGTTCTAGAACAAATTTCGTTACAAATTTTTTTTTCAATAACACCGACTCATGTACAAAAAGGTTCGAACTCACTTTCTCTCAATGCAATACGAGACAATTGATAAATTTCGTTAAACAAGTTATTAATTCTAAGGAAAACTTAAAGAGGAATATATTGTGGGAATTAAAGTTGTTCAAGGTCAAGTTTGAAGTTTTCAAATTAGTAGATGAGTGATATTGAGTTGAAGCACAAGAATGCATTACGAATTTCCTTTGTCTTTAGCTTTCTTCGGAATCAAGAAAGAGGAATTTGTAATATATATTGAAGAGAAAAAAAGTTTTCAATTGAAACTGACGTTTTTCTTCTCCGTCGATAATTAAAATAAGGAACTTAATATTGCCTTTAGATCATAAATAAACCAGTATTAATCTTCAAGATTTATGAGCTATATATTTGTTAATAAATCATCATGATATTTAGCTATTTACATTTTTATATGATATGCTAAGCAAACGTATTTACATATTCTCAACCGCATAGTTTTTTTTTGTTGTGTGGGGTTATATATGTGTGTATGCACGCACTTCGTGTGTTTGTTGGATCAAGTCATCAAGACATATGTTCGTTTTTTTTTTAGATTTAATTATATGACATAATTCTCGTTTATACATAGAGTTTCATTTTAACTCTACTAGGAAAAAAAATAAATTTTTATTTTTTTTAACGTTAAAAAAAAGTAAAATCAATTGAATAGTATGGTCATTTATGCACCCAAATGGTTTTTTATGCTTGCTTAAGAGTTTTTGAATATCAACTGTTTATAAACATTCAGTGCATGCAATGAATTTGAGGCTAATATAGAAGATATTCTTTGAAATATTTATGCATCATTTAACCGCTTATTTCGTATTTATTCTACGTGAGTGTATGTATATATACATATATATGATGCCGCCTGAAAATTTATTATGAATTTATAAAGTTTTTGTTCTCACATGTGTTATATTTGGTTACAATTAAGCAGCCAAGCAAATGAACAAGCTCAACAATGGAATCAACAACTTATACACAAGGAGCAAAACTGCAAACAATCCACGCTACAAGCATGCAAGTTCAACTTCGATTTCAACTTGGTGGCCATGGATGGATAATATTGTATCACCTTCTCAAGAAATTTTTTGGGAATTTAAAGCAAGCTTGGATGCACTTTTTTCTCAGCAGAAAAGAAAAGAAGCTTGGAACTCTATTGTGTATCTTCAAGGTGATGATAGAAGTTCATATTATAAGAGCTGCGCCTAGTTAGGTTTATAAATTGATGCACCATCGTACACAATTTTTTATTTGCCCATTTGCCTTTTGTGGTTCTTAATCATTCATTGCATTTACCCTAATTTTGTAGGTTACCCAAAATCTCTCTCTCTCCTTATTTCTTAGGGGAAGAGGGAGAAGCTTCAATGAAGAATCACCAGCATTTATATTTGTGTCGAGGAAAAACTTCTAATACTACTGTTGTACGGAATACTCGGTGCTCCTCTCACATGAAATAAGACTCGGCCGACATACGAGATATATGTGAGATGGAGTATATGCAACAATTTTATATAGAATAAGCAGCTTTATCACAAAGTTAAAAGAAGACAGACAGTAAGGTACAGAATAAGTAGAAACTTAACACAAAGATGGGCAACACAGCAACCATAAAACATGAATTGAAAGAAATGTACATAGTTTCAGCTTGAACGATCAATCATTCACGTTGTAATCATTCAACCAAACAGTGAAACGAATCACTTACAATGAGACATCCTGTAGTAATGAAAGAATTGGTGTATCATTTTACAAAACGCTATTAGAAAAGTTCAGCTCGCATCAACTTTCTGTCCATGCAAAAATACATTCTATGTTGTAAAAAGACCAAAAGCCAAAGAGACTTAAACATTAATATCTGAGCGTTTTGATCTTGCAGCACCGGTGATTTCTGAAGAACCATTATGTGCGAATCTTGGCAGGCTAAGGTTTTCAGAAACAGAAACTGGCTGCTGAGGATAAAGCGTCGGTGGTGGTGTCAGATTACGTTGTGCTGGAAGAGGCGGAAGCGTGTTGTACTTGTATTGATCACCACGGAAACTGCAAATAAATCATATTTTGATAAACATTGACGCAAAATGGCATACTGGAACAACTAGACAAAAAGAGAGAATAAATTGACATAGGTGATGGTGATAAATTCATATACAATTGATCATAGTAATAAAATAAAATAAAAACAACATACGGACGAGTGCAGGCAATCAATCACCATCTTTACAGAGGCATACACTCTATTAGTGATATAAATTTCATTTCAAAGCCAGCAAAAGGCCAAAAGTCACACAAGTATGAAACAAGGTTCCAAATCACCTGATGGTGTTGTAAGATTGATCATCATCACTTTCATCCAAGCGCTGTACAGGCCTTTGAACCGGGGAAGTAGACCATGGACTTGGTGAAGGAATATCATCAGAAAAATATCGTCTCCTGATTAACTGAAATAATTAAAGATATGAGTTCAATAATTTACCATTCAGCCAAGTAATAGTGCAATTATTTATATAATGCATATTTATACCTCTAGTATCTATGATTTATAAGTATAAGCATATGATTTACTGGAACTTATCAAATAAGGATGAAATGAACTAGCTAACACGTAAGAGAAAAAGAATACTAACCATTCGGAAAAATCTCATCACAGCTTCTTTGTCATATCTTGCTTCTTTTGCAGCCTGGATATATAAGAAGCATAAAATCTTTATGTAATTGAAAAAAAAAATTGATCATATTCTCCAAGAACTGCAATATTACTTTTGACCACTTATTGACAAATTAAAATAATAATAATGTGAGAAGGGATTTTGAAATTATAACACTGACAACCCATACAAAATATTGAGAGTATCAACTTTTATGCAGTATAAAAGTTCAAATATTTGGTTTGTTCCTAATGTATTCCCCTTTTTCGTCTTAATAAAATCAATCACATAAGGGAAATTCCAACTACTCTAAATAGCTACACATCGATTTTATAAGACCTCAAGAAAGGGAAGAACTGCTAGACAGAGGAGTTCTCATTTTAATTCAGTAAATTGTGCTCCTCCTTTCATAACGCTGGTTGAAGTGGACACTTCAAGAAAAACAGAAACAAAAAATGTTTTCCAAGGGGAAGAAAAATTCAAAGAACTATTTATGTAAAAGTAAAAACATAACAGATAAATAGCAAAAAATGACAAAAAGGTAAAAAAAGATCATGAACACATGAAGCCTTGAGAATTCAATGATTTGACAGAAAACAGTTGAGCATAGAGGATAAAAGATTTCCATTTGTTGGCTAAAGATGCTTAGGATATGCCCTTTCCATGGCCATTGAACAAATGGACCGATAAATGTTATTGACTAAATCTATAGAACTGCCATTTTCAAGTCATATAAATTTAAATCTGTCATGATTTTTTTCGTATGACACAGTCCTTCACATTTTTGAGCTGGTAATAACCAAGAAAACGTTTTGCATCATACCGCCAGAAGGCCTCCCGAGCCAGGAAAACTCTCAGTTAGTGGAAGCTCCTCGCTGGATGGAAGAAGACCCTGCTTTTCGACCCACTGGCGAGCTACATCAACAAGATTGCCGCTACTTCCTCTAGTACCCTCTTTTGCAGCAATATCAGCTTTGTTACCAATAACAATATATGGAACAGGAAGGCCACCAGGACCCCCTGATCCTAGAGGAGCAGAAAATGTACCAGTTGCTGCAATCTCAGCTGCCCACTTCTGCAAGCTAGTTTTGGTCCTCCTTTGAGCGAGATCATGAACAAGAATAACACCTATGCAAAGCAATTGCAAGTAAAAGTCTTAAATAGCAGCAGATGTTGAGGCTCCAAAGATTAATAATAAACAAAATCAGGAAAACATCAGATTAGAATTAGCCATTGGACCAATACATTACAACATAGGTACTCAACTAGAGATAATTGTTTCTTTTGAAGCTTCTTAACTACAGCTTATATTTAGACAAAAAGGAATGCTTCCTCATTTAGATACAGATACAATATGAGAGCACTGAATGTTATCAAGCAAAAAAATATAGCTTAATGTCAACTAAAATTTCAAAGTGGAAGCAGGTCCTTGAGGATAAAGCATCAAGCAACTTATTGTTCAAAAATAAAGATTTTACTCCTAATTTTAGAACCAATCAACATCATGCATAAACACAACATCGATGCACCAAGAAAACTTAGATGTTTTCCCATGCCCTCACAAATTTGAATAAGGTCATTGGTTTCCTATGGAAAGATGTATTTGAACCATTCATATATCTGATGCAGGATTCATAATACATGAATGTATATCAAGAAATAGAATGCAGACAAAAAGTAACAAAGGTAGCAAGTTACCCACCGTTAACTTGTGAATAGAAAAGAGATCGGCAATCTTTGTATCTTTCATGGCCGGACACATCCCACAGCTCGATAAAGAAATCTCTCTCACTGTCACTTTTAATGCTACTTGAAGAGCTACTAGGACTCCCATAAGAAGTGTGCTGAATAAAAGAAACAACAGAACCAATGATATTTTTTAAATCAATTAATGGTTTTATATATAATCCCTGACTCAGAATTACAGCAAATTTTACCTTAACTCCAACTGTACACCCAATTGTGTGAGCTGGACGAGCAATAGAAGAACCTTTTACCATCAAATGTACAAGAGAAGTTTTCCCTACACCTGCCGAAAAATCTAGATATCAGTTTACAACTAAAATTACCGGACACAAAGATTAAGAGGACAAAAATAACTAGAATATTTGATTGGGACTAAATTGTGAATTGTTAATTGATTTTTTTTTTATGTAATCTGAATATTTTATGGACTAAATTGTGTGAATTGAAATGTTAGGGACTGAATTGTGGCATCTTTAATAGGTTAGGAGAAAACGTATGGATAAGCCTTTTACATTTAAATATGGGCAAACATGTTGTGAAAACCTATTTCCACATCTTTACATTTAGGAGTTGAGCATTTATAATCATGTCAAACAAGAACTTCCATTTCAGTCTACCAAGGAACTAAATTATAGCTTCACATACCACACTCATGAGTCATGACAAAGAAGAAGGAGCTCATACTTAAACTATTATGTGATTAAGAGAGCCAGAAATTGTACATCTTTTAACTTATGTTAGGAATATCCAAGCTATCATCACAGCTTGCCAAACTAAGATGTCCAACTGTTTAAACACCGGAGCAGAATCTCTAACTCAAAACTTAATTTACACACTCCATAATTGTTGCTAAATAACGAAGATAGATTTGATCCATTCAACTAAAATTTCAGATTTTGAGGACACATACAAGGCCAAACGAATAAAGATTTGTCCAACAAACATTACATTTCCAATTTTAATACATAATGACACACACATACAAAGCGCAGAAATCCCTGTCTAATGCAAAATCCTTTACTATTTCGTTCTTCAGAAGCCTAAATTGGATTTAACTAATCTACCTTATGTACAACAGAGTATCATGTAAATTTTTAGAATGGTATATGACATGATGAAAACAGTTTTCATAGGGTGCACAAATGTCTTTGTCATCCTAAAACTTGTCAAACCATTGACCAACTACTTAACCCAATACTCTCTCAATCAAAATTAACCCAACAACTATAATCAGACATGTGGCTCGATACTCGCACCAACTCATCTCCAAAAGTTAAAAGTATAATTTAATTTTCCGCGCCATAAGTTCATGAGCGTGAAATTTATATAGTTGGAAAATCGTTATACACATGATATGGAAAATAAATGTACAAGTTTACAACACAACACAAAACTGATCAAATCCAGTGCAAAATAACATTGAAGAATATCACAGCAATTAAAATAAGAAAAACAAAGAGCCAAAACAAAATGTTATAGCCAGAACTTGCTACCTGAGTCACCAACAACAAGCACTCGAACCTGCCCACATGGCGGCCCGCTATTTTGCTCTTTGGTCTCTCTATCTCGGTCTCTCCAGAACATTTTTTTCCCTCCTCCTAACCTTTTATACTACAATCACCTCCAATCCGAAAAAGATACAATAACGAACACCAAACTGTTTGATTCAAACACTTCTTCCAACGCATGTACAACAAATCAAGTCCCATCAAATAATCCCCAAGATAAAAACCAATTCCTCAAAGTGGGTAGCCCCGAATTCAGTCTAAAATCCATGCCACATTGAAATTAAGCCAAGATCCAAGCAGAACCTATGAAACCCTTTTCTAAGCATTTTCCCGTAGCCGAACCATCAGAGCTCGCTTGGCGCTGAAAAAATAAAATCCAATACCCACCGACAAATCCACAATAAATGTTGACCTGGGCCTTTCTTGTATAGTCACGAAATCAATAACTGGGTCACAAAAATTGAGAAACGGGTATGGCTCCAAATTCGCAGTAGATTACAGTATCGAACAGCAAACTAGATCTAATGTTCAGACATATGAAATTGAAAAGCAAAACAAAAAAGAAACGAAAAAAACTGTTTTGGTTGAAAGATCGGGACCATGATAGAAAAATGAAAATTTAAGGATCAGAAACCTTCTTTTCTTATTTTTAAGATTATTATGTTCATTTCAAAACAAAATAAAAAATTTATTATGTTATCATGTAAGGTGTTATTTATGGATTAAATCCCTTTAGTTCCTTTTTATTTTATTTTATTTTATTAAATATACTTAGTATTTTTATTAAAAGAAACATTTTAATTCTTTTTTATCATAAAATAAATATTATACTTCAAATTTTAGCATATAGATAATTTTGAAGATCAAATGATTTTTTTATCATCAAATATTATTATTATTATTTTTTTACAAATAAAATTCACATTCTCTTCAGCCTCTATCCAAAGCACTGAACATAAATTGTAAATTATTCACCACATCTTATTCTGTGACATTAAACATAAGAAAAAATGTCCTTTTTCCCCGCATCTTATTCTGTGACATTAAACATAAGAAAAAATGTCCTTTTTCCCCGACAGAGTCACAAAGAACATAATATTTTGCTGTAATGTAGTTACTACTAACTTATGCAATGCATTCATGTATTTTTTATAAAGAAATATGTAGATGATATCTTCCACTGTGAGACATGTTGAACATTAAGGTGTTGTGGTTGAAAATAATAATAATTGTAATAAAAATTATTTATAATATTATTGTGTTTGTTTGATTATTAATATTTAAATATAAAATAATTATAATAATAACAGTAATTTTTATTACACCCAATTTATCACAATTAATATAATTATTTATAATCTATTTTATTTATTTTATCTCATTTAAAAATAAAAAAAATTATTTTTTAATTTTACTACATTTATAATTTTATAAATTATTTTAATATTATTATTTATTTTAATTATATTAACTTAAATAAATATTATAATAATAATAATATTTTCACTCAATTTAGTTTGTATTATAATTCACGTTTTTAATAACGTTTTATTTTGTAAATCAACCTTAAGTTATCTGACGTTGAAAATGACATTAGTAAGATCCACAATGAGCCATGACATAATTTTTTTTTTCTTTTATGGTGGAATAAATTTGACTTCTCTATGCCTAACCAAATGATTTTCCAAAAAGAAAGGAGACTAATCTTGCAGTTTGGTGTTATAGACAGGAAGGACATTTTTTGCCAATTGAATGTTACCACTTAGCCGAGTACAATATATTTTTATATTCTGTGTCTTAGCTAAAGGTTGAAAAATAAACAAATTTATATATATATTATGATAAAAAGACCATCTTGACTTCCAAAATCATCCTAAAACCATCTATAATAATAATAATTATGTTAAAATTTGAATCAAATTATCCATTTTATAATTAAAAAAAAAATTAAAATATCCCTTTTTAATAAATAAAAAAAATCAAAATATACCTTTTTAATAAAAAAGGGACAAAGGGATTTAATCCATCAATAAAATATAACATAAAATTCCAATATTTATTTAAGATGCATATGAATGGTTTGGATTAAAAGGTAACTTTTATCAATTTGAAATTAAATGATAATTTAAATAATTATGGGTATAAATAATAAAAAAGACTTTTACTATTATATTTAATAATTTTTCTCTCTAATATCTTTGGATGATTAATTTACTGTAAAAAATATATATATATATTTTGTCCATTGACTTTTTGTAATAAAAAAAAAAGTTAACTAAATCCTTAAAAAACACTTCTTAGTATAAAGGAAAATCTGACTAAGGTAAATGAATATCTAAGTCCTCCAGATTTTAAGGTCCAAAAAAGAAAAAGAAAAAAATCTTAACAACAAATAATTTCCAGATCTAATTTGAAAAATAATTAAAACCAAATAAATTAACCAAACCCTTCAAAAACATATTAACTCCACTTCAATTCTAGACAGAACTATAAACAGATAACCAATCATCAAATGAAATACAAACCTTCGCTTTAATAGTCACTTGTTGCCTTTTGAGCTCCCCCTTCTTAAACCTCGCAAAACATGTACATCCAAAACGTCCAATGCCAACTTCCTCTCCAAGCTCATAGTTGCTAATCAGATGCTTAAAGAAGCCGAAGCTCTTATCTAGCCTAGTCTCACAGGCTCAACCCTGAATGATTCGACTTGCTAGTGAAGGAAGAGACAAAATTAGTGGAAAGAGAAGCTGAATGTGATTGGGTTCGTAAAGATAGCAAAGTTAGATAACGTGTGGGTGGAGCTTACATTGGTGTGTGGAGTGCAAAGGTCGAAGTAGTAGTCGTCACCTCCATAACATGGCAATGTTTGACACCGTTTGTAATAGTTCGATGGAAGAAGAAGAATATTAGATATTGGGAGGCAGATGGGAAAAGAAGGGAAAGAGATTAATCCATAAATCACAAAAAGGTATAATCTTAAACTCCATTTACAAAAATGTTAGCAGATTTACGTCCAGTCTTAAAAAGGCTCTACTCTAGGTAATGATCACGTTTATCTGGCCACATCATTTTTTATTTATAAGCTACTTTTTAAATCATTTTAATCAATATAATCTGATTTACTTGCAAGAATTCGATATAATTATATATATATATATATATATATATATATATTTTTTTTTTTGTGTGTGTGTGGCTATTTTCTATTTACCTAATGTTTAAAAACTACATTTGTTTTAACATTTACACGTGATAAAAAGATGAGCATTATATTAGGAGGGCGAACAAATAATATAAGTGTTAAAAAATATAGCTAAATAATACTATAATAGCACTAGATATAGATTGAAATGAATTTTTATTTTCTATCTATTCACAATATTATTCTTTAGTAATTATTAAATAGTTATTATAGATAAATTATATAATTATAAAAGACTTTTAAATTAGATTATTATGTTAATAGTGATTAAATCAATTTGTATTACTTGTTTTCTTATCTTAATATAATATAATACGAGTTTATTTGGGAGAAAAAAAGTTAAGAATAATTTTGTTATGAAATAAACTTAATCTATTATATTAAAAGGATAGTTTTACGGTTCAAAGATTACAAAATGGAATCAATAAATTTTTTTTTTAAGAATGATTAATATATCAATTGAAATAAAAAAAAAAATCAATTGAATAATATTATAATAGAGCAAAAAATAAAAGTTCAAAATTTTTCTCAGTATGCTTAGTAAAATTTTTAGTTTTAATTTAAAAAAATTAATTTATTGATGCATTTAAATTAATGATTATTTTATTATTTTTTGATCTTTAATAAAATTTTATTTAAAAAAAAAAATTGAGGGACAAGGCAAGGTTGTCAATCCTCACGCTAATATTGGCAGGTGTAAAATGGGTTCTTTATCTATCTTAATGGGATTAAAATTTCCTACTAATAAATAATATATGTTTATTTGTATATTTTTTGTTTTAAATTAAAAAAATTATGTAAAAAATATGATACTATAAATTGTTAATAATTATTTTTATTATTTTCCTAAAAATTCAATTTTAAAAGCAATTACTAGTGTTGAAAAAATGTTTTCCGATCCTTATAAACAAAGAAAAGGATAAAATTGACTTCACTAATTTATTAGTCTTTATATCTATAAACTTTTTGAATATATGATTCAGTGAATCAAACATTAAAACTTTTATATATATATATATATATATCATATTTTTAAAACTATATACATAGTTTTTAACTTATCTATTAAAATTTATATTTATAATTTAAAATTATAAAACATATATGTAAAAGTTTAAAATATCAAGATTAAATTTTACTATTTAAAAATTTAATAATAATGCATAAAGTTTAAAAATTTTAAGCTTTAAATTATATGATTTAATAACTTAAGGAAATATGTATTAGTTGCTGAGAAGTTATTAGTTTTTTTTTTTTTTTTATGTGATGATATGATGTTTTAAATAAGAAAAATTAAAATTAATACTAATATTTAATAAATAATAAAGAATAACACTTGATATAACCCGGCTGCTTGGGTAGTATAATTCAGTCTAAAATCTAGGTAAGACAGTCTACTTGATCCAACGGTTGGTTCGGCATCATAAATATCCAACGGTAGGAGGTTTAGAAAATATTACACCTGAGAATCATCATAGTATCAGTGATCGTCACTCGCAACGATCCGAGGAGGAGACCAGATAGATAGGCGCCTCATTATTCTTATTCCCTCTGATAAAAAAATCATTAATATCCGTTCGGACTGTCAAACCCTAATTTCTCCAAACGAAGAAGAAGCAGACGACGACAAAAAGTGAACTCCGATCATGGCATTCTCATCCCGTCCTTTATCCAAATACAGACAGGTCAGTCATTCTTTTGATTTCTAGCTAGATGTTCCTGTTTGATCTTAAACCGTGAGATCTTAGGTTAATTCTGCTTACCAATTATCATTTTTAATCTCGTGGATTTCTTCGTGCTTCAAAGACATAGTTTTTGTAGATACAGATTAATTAGCCGAATACAAATTATTTTTGTTTTTGATTGTCCGAATCGGTGATGAATTTTCTTTGTGGTTACTGTTGAGTTTACAAAGATGATTGCCAAAAATTATTTGAAATATGAACCATGAGCTCTGAATCGGTGATGAAATTTAGTTGCTCACACAATGTATGCAAATGAAGCCAAATGGATCCCCCACCACTACTTTTTAGGAATTTTGGTCGGCGTTTGTTTAGTTTCCATGTAATTTTCTACAAATCGGGTCAAGCGACCTTTTATGAATTTACAAGAGAATAAGAACCTACCTAATTCGTAGAACTTCCAAATTCCAGATGTGTAGAGGATTAGGAAGCTTATAAAGTGAGTTAATGCCACTCTTGTTTTAACTTTAAAACATATAGAAAAACTTAGGATAGGCCCTCCTCCTTTAGTAAAACTAAAAATCTTGTAGGTCGTTTACGTGCCACAGCTGCCTCAAGGAATTGTGGATCCATTATTTTATTGTGTAGAACTGAGTACACGTAATGATTTTTCTTATGTTTTATCTCATACAGTAGGTAAAGTGTATTTGTTTATTTTTGTATCTAAAATCCTTTCACACATATATATTTTTTAATTTTAATTATTTTCTCACCCTTTTCATCCGTGGCTGTTCATTTCGAATCTGCTTGAAATGTTACAGTTGTGTGGCATTCGATTCATTCTACAGCAGGAACATGCTATTCCAGTCCGCTTCTTTGCCAAAGAAGCTTCTCGCCCAGCTCTGAAGGGAGATGGTGAGTTCAAGATTAATTTTTTCTCATTCTGTTTTTCCTTTGTAACTCTTGACCAATTATAGTTGCTTCTTAGAGAGGCCAAGTCATTGTTAGTCTTATTGAATTACATGGAAAAGATGGAATCTTACACTTTGCGCATGTGTGTATTTTATTGCATTCTGCATCCTTGATTACTCCATCATTGAAGAAATGATTTTTTTTTCATGTCAAACTTAATGTATCATTAATAGATATTAATGCAAGGAAATGAGCAAATAAATCAATTTGACTTGCTTGGTGTTGTTAATAGATATTACATATTCATCAAGGATGTTTAGGCATTTTTGGCTCCTATTTTTTCATTATTTGATCTAATTTAAATAACTGATGATTCTCATTGCATTTACAGCAGTATGGCAAAATTTAGTGGTTAATGTAACTATTGATTGTCCCTATGCTTTGTCATTTACTGACAATTTGCTTTGCATTTGAGTGGAAAAGAGATGTTGAAGAACATATTTCTGGAGGTTAAGAATAAATTTGATACAGCCATGGGAATACTTCGGAAAGAGAAGATCACACTTGATCCAGATGATCCAGCTGCAGTTTCTCAATATGCTAAAGTCATGAAAACTGTGAGGGAGAAGTAAGCTCCTTCCACTCCTTTTCTATTCTTGCAGTCGTTTTTCTCTATAATGTGATTTTTTTTAAGTTTAAGTTTATATTGTGAATTGTTTGTATGTTCAAATTTATGTCAATTTAAGCATCTCATATATTCATTACGAGAATTTTGCTAGTAAGTATATATGTTTATGTTAATTTTAATGTTCTTGCTACTTTTTTCTCAAAACTTTCTTCATATTATCAGTTAGAATATTAGAGAACTATTATTTAGTTTCCTTGTTAGAGTTTGAATATTAAATAAGATAGTGATGTTGTCATAATGCAAATTTTTATTGCCATACTAATAATTTATTAATGTTAACTTTTTATAATAGTAGTGGTTATAATGTGTAACTAATATTGGGGTAAAATGAACATTTCTTACACTTTTATTGTGGCAGTATTATTATCCATTAAATATAATGTTATTAATTCATGAGTCGTATATGAATCTTTTTAGGATTAGGATTTTAGTCTTCATTGTCTTTATAAATATCGATGTAATCTCTAAATATTATTATGAACTAATGAGAATTAGAAATGTTTTCTTTAATTTTTTTTTTTTTGTTCTCCTCTCACCCTATTTCAATTCTTTAGTATTTGCTTTTGTGTAATCCTATTTTATATTAATACTTTATCACCTAGTTATTTACCCATGTAATCAAGCATAACCTACAAATAATGCAAAAAGATTAGGTTGTTTTAGTGTGTCAACTTAGATTGTCTGGTGTTTTTAGCATTTCTCCTTTTCTCATCAGAACAGTTTTTTTTTTTTTTAAATAAAATTCACAGGTTTACACTTACACAAATATTTCGTTCGATGGAATGCCATGTCATGTCTTTTTTATGCCTTCTGGGTTCATGAAACAGAATTCTGTATGTTATACCACCAAAAGCAGTGCTATATCTTTCTAAATCCAGAAGTCTTTTTGACAAGAAACATTAATTATTTTAAAATAAGTAGTAATTACAGAGGTATAAAGTGACCAGTAATCCACTTACAAAAGAAGCAACCAAGCTATACCAAATAAATAGATATATGCCCTATCCAAAACAAAGAAATTCTAAAACTTTTAAGAAAATAAATTGAGAATAATATTTCAATTTGTTAGAAATTGACGCCCAAGATGATGCTAAAGATGATTCTAAATCTTGAAGTTGTGTCCACTTGAAGAAAATATACTGAAAAAAGCGATAAAAAGGAAGAAAAAAATATGAAAGAAGAATTTTTGGTGATTTCAGCCGCCATTCTGTTATTATATTTATGAATGTACTGTTATATTTAAGTTGTGTTATATTAAGTTGTTAGTTATGCTTTATATTTCTTTATTCTGCTGGGTGGTTCTGTACATTACAAAGTTATAGACTTTAGTCATGTGAGGCTACACTTACCTATGTCAAACTATACATCCGATAGGGCAGATTTGTTCTCAGAATCCCAGCGCATCCAAAATACCATTGAAACGAGGACAAAGGATATCCCAGATGCTAGAACATATCTCTTGACATTGAAGGAAATAAGGATCAAGTAATCTCTACTTGCTTACTCAATTTGCGACACCTCTTATGTTGAATGTGATTGACTATTGGTTTGGATTTTTATTTGTTCTTTTGTGTATTTATTTGTCTTTTTTTCCCCTCCCTTTTCCTTCTTTTGCAGGAGAGGTCTCACTGACGAACTTGGTGCAGAGGCTATGATGATGGATGCACTGGAGAAAGTTGAAAAAGGACTGAAGAAACCCCTTATGAGGAATGACAAGAAAGGAATGGGTCTTCTTATGGCAGAGTTTGATAAGATTAACAAGAAGTAAGTGTAATAACAGCAGTTTTTATGCTATCTGTAATCTGTTATTCTAATTGGGGGCAGGCTATTGATTTTGATGACCTGCTCTTTCCACCTAGTTAGTAGGTTGGCTCAACTAGGCTTTGGCTTTGGTTGATGATATGTTTATTGTTGAATCATAGTTTGAAGTTTTGCTCGTCTTGCAGTGACTTTGTTGTGCTAACAACATGATGTAGTACTGTTAAATAGTTAACAAGTTGTTTTGTCTACAAATTTTAAAGTCTGTTTAATGTTCTGAAATTGTTCACCTAACTGGTTGAGAATCAACTAATCAAGAGAAAGAAAGGGGAAGGGTACAACTGAAGAGAAATGTCAAGAATAAATTTCATCCTATACACAATAATACTTGTTAATAATCAAGGCGTCTAATTTAGAATGAGAATGGCCCTTTTACAGGACAACCACTATCGTCCTAACCAAACAAGAAATTCTAGTTATAATCAATATCAAATCCTTAATATTTTAACTCTCCAAAGAAAAATCCTCATACCTTTTTCAACTAATGATTTCATAAACCAGTAAGATTTCATTTCATCTGCATGTCCCTTCTACCTTCCATTCTGCTTGCTCTGTGGTTTTACCTTCCTGCAATTGAGAAATGCAAACTTTCTAATATATTCTATTATTCACTTATCAGGCTTGGGATCCGAAGGGAAGATCTTCCAAAGTATGAAGAGCAGTTAGAACAAAAAATTGCCAAAGCGCAGTTGGAAGAGTTAAAGAAGGATGCTCTTGAGGCAATGGAAACCCAAAAGAAGAGGTACATTCTGAAATTTGTGGGTTGCCAGTCATTATACGGTTTAGAATTGTGTAGCAGTATTTTATCATACTTTCTGAGGTTTATTTAGGCATAGAATATTATCACCATAAAGCTTCTTTGTTTTGAATGTTCCATTACCTGTGCTTTGCTTCCAACTTCCAAGCATGGCTATATCTTTGTTTTTTTTTTTTTCCCCTTCCAAGTTGAATTCAAATTTTTACATTTCAGTCCTCTTCCTCAGCCCTTGTTCATCTTATCTGTTTAGTATTGTAGAGGGTGTCCCTGATCTTATGATGATAAGGACATTGTCTTTGCTTCCCTATGATTTATTGCTGAAATTAGGTTGCATTTGATTGGCCAAGTGCTCGCTTAGCTTTTGCTGCTCCAAAACTGATTCATTTTCTTGTGAATAAATTTCAGGGAGGAGTTCAAGGATGAGCAAATGGTTGATGTGAAGTCTTTGGACATCAGAAACTTCCTCTAAACATGAGTTTCCTTTTTCGTGATTTATTTTGTGGGTAATAAAGAAAATGCTGTTGGAACAGTGTACCATGACCATTTAAAGAGCGGGAAACCTTTCCCGTAATTAGTCGGTTATGATTATTATGTGTGAACACCATGTCCGTTTATGAGATAAATTGGACTTTTTTTGGGGTACTTTTCTGTTATTTTTTAATTTTCCAGGTGATAAGTGGAAAATTGTTGTCACAAGTCGTAGTTTGCCCCCCAACTTCTTTTTAAGAACTTGTTTAATTTTACTACATTTATCGCTAGAGTTGGGATGCAAATTTTGTCGGCCGTTTTTAGTGCTGCTTGTAACAGAAAATAGAAAGATTAAATGACTTTCCAGGTACTTGAGTCTATTTTATACAAATATACCTTGAACGTTTTTTCTAACTAGAAAAGTATTTCATATTTTAATTCCGTTTAAGTAAACGTAAGTAGAATTAACGTATACAATGTTTGAAAATCAACATTAAATTATAGTTTCTTTAACACCGATATCTTGTCCTCCCATCGGCCTCAAATTCAAGCAAGGTCACAACAGAGTAACACCCTTAATTCATATCATAGATAGGAAAGGGACACTTAGAAGGTCCTTCCCAAGACTTTAGATTACATAGGATCTTATTCCATTATGAATCACTCGGGAATATTCAAGAATATTGTTAACTAAATAATAAATCTGAAAAAAAAAAAAAAAAAAGAGAGAGAGACCAACAGAAGGGTGATAATGCTACATTCACCCAGGATACATTTAATCCTCGCTCAAAATTATGCGCACATCTACTAGTAACCCAGCCAAAACAAGCAATAGTAGTGATTACCACTTGGTATTCTCTCATTAAGATTTATTCTTTTTGTTCGATTTGAAACCTTGGTCATTTTTACTTCGCTTCTTCCCAGCCTTGTGACTCTCCTTTTGTGTTCCACGCTTCTCCATTTTATTACTTCTACTGGATTTCACACTGATATGACCACCTGAGGGAATCTTTCCACCACCATTTTGCAAAGCTTTCTCCAAGGCCGCTTCCCTGTCCTCGATTGCAAACTGTTGGAACTCCTCGGGCTTCAACACTCCGTCCATCTGGGATTTCATTCCCACCTGAATGTAGAGTCAGGTTAACTCATCCCTTCGTGTATTTATTATTACAGGATATTAAATAGAGAGAGACAAAAAAAAAGCATCATAAGAAGAAAGTACTTAGAAACATACCTCAACCTGCCTAGCAGCGTCATTGAGATCGTCATCCACAGAAACATTGTGTGGTTCCATCACAACCTGCAAGTAAAATTGATAAATTACAATAGCTTCAACATTAACATTCATAAGATTAACCTTCCACCTTTTACCAGAGGTTGGCACTAAATTGATTTCTCTTAGTTTTTGTTTTCTTTCCTTTTTTTTTTTTTAGGAGACTCTAAACTGATTTCATTGGATATTTCAACTTATTGATTCTCCTAGAACAGATAGAACAGCCTAAAAGATCTATGCTCCATAAGATTCTTCTTTTGTTTTTTTTTTTTTTTGGCTAACAATAAGAAATTTATTGTTTAAAGCAACAGCCGGTTTGCCAAAGCAGAATACAAGCTTTTTTGGGCATAGTAAATCCAACCCACTCAAGAGTACAATAACACCATGACTCTCAACATTGCATTTCTTTTTCGTCGTCTTCTAATAAAAACTTACACCAACTCAATACTTTTGAAGGAGACAAAGTCGTAAGTGTAGCCACAATAAAGATTTGGGAGAGATAAATCCCTGTTTGAAATACTAATTGCAATTGACCAGAAGAACTAGCTTCTAGTTTCATGTTTGCATCATTTGATGGAAATATAGTTGGTCATTTTAATTTCCATGGAGGATAGATTAACATTGGCCTACACTGTGTGTCTACTGTATTTAGTCTAGACTCATTTGTAAAATGAGGGTCCTTTGCAACTTATGCATACTAAGCATTTTTCCCTAATATCCGAGAAGATATGTGCAAATCATACATAGGTTCTTAGGTCAAGTGATATAGCATCTGCCTTCTTGACCTTTACAGTTGGCCCCCTCCCTCCCGCAACAACAAAAAAATAAATAAATAAATAAATAAAGAATAATAGCATACACAAATTCTTCCATTTATTACAGAAGACTTACTTCTCTCAGCCGTGGCAAACTTGATTCAATCTCCTTGGATGCAATATAGTAAAGATATTTGTGGAACTTTTTCATGACTTTAATAAACTGTGACAATATTTGCTGCCTTTCCAATCCCATCTGCCCCTGTAGCATAAGTACATTTCAGTCAAAATTAATCAACACGAACATGTTCTATATAATTGAAAAAGAATTAAATTCCTCGAGGTCTGTTGTATTCACAGCCAATTATTGCAAATAGAACCATTAAGTGATAGGCACAAACAAGTCATATATTTAAAATGATATTTAGTCCATTTCCTCTAAGGAGCTAAGGCTTTAGCCTTTTCTACAAGTATCTATTAGCCTTATTATCGGCAACTAGTAGGTAAACAAACCTCAACGTGGGAGATGTTTTGATTCTGCAAGCCAGTACATAACAGAACAGAAGCCTGGACATATGACAGTGAAACTGGTAGTTTCTCCTCGAAATACTGACGAGCAAGGATCGGAACTAGATCCAAAATCTGCAAGATAAAATACACTTCAAAACATGCGTACGTTTCTATGATATTCATAGAACACTCATTTTGTTATCTGCTGAATAATTTTCCTAAAGCTCATATTTTCATCTACAGAATAAAAAGAGGATCCTTTTCCATTTCCCAAGTCAGTAAAATACTAGAGCAAGTTGTTTGTCCCAATTCTGTTTAGCAAAGATAATATGAACCAAGGTATATTCAACGTTGTGGTTGAACGCATTATTATTTCCAATACATAAACCAATACAAAATCTTCTGTTCCTGACATCTATAGTTCTTACCATATGGAAATCAGAAAGATGGTTGGTATAAGCTTCCAGTCGCTTCATATCATAAGCTGATAAAATTTTAATAATTGATGTCATAGTTCCATCAGTGCTGGATATCCTTGATTCTGGCTCCATGAAATTGATCTTTGGATCCAAGATGCTGTATGATAAATTGCATCTTAAATTATAGGACCATGAGTCTGAATGGATAAATTGATCTTTCAATACTAACCTCATAGCAAGCTTGTACTCCATAGTACGGAAAGTAAGACCCAACAGTCTTGTAAATCTTTGCCTGAAATCTGAGAAAAGTCAAAAGTCTATCAAGATTTGAAATGAAGGTGATACATAACATGTTCGAAAGAAGAAAAAGTAGAGGGTCCTTTGGAGACACCTCGGTAAAATGGTTCAAAAAAGCCTTTATCTGTTCCATTAGCCTCAATCTCATCATTGTTCAATGGTTTCAGGATCATGCATGTATGCTCACCCGTTACAGTACTCTGAATTTAAAAAGTATAAAAGGTCAGATAATAATTTCACCTAAATTCACAAAATATGAAACTTTGGCAGTCATATACAGAAACAAGGGATTCTTAACTGGAATTTGGCCAATATAAAATGGAGCAAATTTATGTTTCCTCCAAAAACGAAACAAGTCCAAGGTAAGACCAAAGGAGACACCAATATAATGAAGCTTTTCTGGTTGCCTCTCACGAAGATGAACAAGCAAAGGAGGAAGGTTTGTTTTAGGCTTTACATTTTCTTCTAGCAATGAAACCTGCAAGTGGAATATCAGTGTCCAGTAGCTGGTAACAAAAACACAAACCACATCAACTGTGAATGCTACCTTTACAGTGAAAGGCTCACTTTAATGCAAATTTAAAAAGGGATCTTGTTAGGCTACGACGTAGTGCTTGAAGTAAAATGTTTTGATTGCACATGTTCCATTGAAGATTAAAGGAAATTTATGAAGATTAGCATAAAGCAAGCAAAGAAATCCAAAGTCTTAACACAAATAGAATGAAACGCATAACAGCATTCATCATTAACAAGCATGAATTAGTTAAAAATATCTTGCAATCTGCAACAATTAAATAGAGTTGTGATTGGCGCACAATATGTCAGAGTGAGAGAGTATTCAAAACATATCAAAAATTGAGGCTATTGTTCAAGGTGAACCTTTTGAGCAGCTTCTGTGACCCTAACAGGTTGGTTATCTTCAATGTCTCCAGAATCCAATTCAGAAATAGGAGTAAATTGTCCTTCATAGTACCTGAGTCAATTAAATAACAATGCTCTCTAAACACCATGGGAAGCATATAAGTATTACATGTTAGAACTTAGAAACCAAAGTATATCTCAGGCAAAATATATCACATTGAACTTTTTATGACGCAGAGCCCAAGTAATATTTTATACGGGAAAACAAAGTTGGGTTTGAAACATGAACAAGGTTTTATTTAACATTACTATCCCAAAGACCAAAAAAAAGAGCCAAGTTTAGAATCAAAATTTATCAACACCTTACAAATCCGAAGGAAAATATCCAGAGTGATCTAATGGTAAGTTGAGTGAGAAGAAAAATGCATACCTTGTCAAGAGTTCTACAGCTTGTGAACCATATCCAAGCTGAAACATAAAAAAATCATAAGAGCTTTATTTTATTAAAATAACAAAAATAAGTTCAATGCATAAAAATGATAGTAACCTTCATTGAACTTGGATGGGTGGCAATTCGTACAATCCGAGCACCTGAAAGACTTGGGAATTCAGTGTCCTGGAACTGCTCACAAAACTTCCAAGGTATTTGATCGCCAGCAGGTTGATGACCCTCACTTAAGCTTTTCATGGCAGAATTACGAGATATCTTTCCCTCAAGACAAACCTAGCAACGATCCCAGTAAAGCATCAGCCTCATAGTTTGGTCATTAATGACAAAAAAAGTAATGTAAACAGATACAGAGAGTTTACACCATGTAAAACTAGAGATAAAAAAAAAACTAGTAATGCAAAAAGCTTGGAAGAAGATAAAATCCTACTATCAGAATTACATAGTCCCCTAGCAACTGTATACCATCATTAAGTATAGGGAAATGTTCACTTGAGTAAGTCTCCTGACAATGACATTACTAGGTTAAGGTTCAGCTACATAGTATATTTTCACTCCTTTTGAGCTCTAAACAAATGCTAACAATTCAGCCAGAAGACGAGAAACGCTTCTAGTCAACTTTTAAAAGACGAGTATGAAAACCAGCACCAAAATTTCTAATAAGTTGTGGAATATCTTATCTTCTTGATTATTCCAGGCTTCACTTATCTACTTCATTGCTTTTGTTTGAAAAGCTTATCAACAGTATTTAACACCACCTTTATCAGAAATTAGCCTCCTTGTTGCACCAGTACAGCTCTCACACAGATTTTTCTTCAAAATTTACTTCTATTAACTAACTTTTACACTCACCTGTTATTGTTACATGACCATGCATGTACTTCAGTAAATATTTAGACATCCGCTTTTTTCTTTTACTGAAATGATTGACAGCAACAGTTCTATTTTTTTCCTCAGGAAAAAATATTTACAACCAAATTATAAAAATTAAAAAAGACTTAGAAGCCCACGTTTTCTTATAACGTATACAAGCACGAATGTTCAATAAATTCTGGGTCACATTAAGATGCGAGGAGTTTGAAGAATTTGCATCTAAGTGACAACAGTTCAAGGTTCAAGGAGAATTCTTCCGCTAGACACTTTATCAGCTCTTTAAATTAACAAAGCAAGTTAGAAAACTGCTTTGCCTAGCTTCAGTGCCGTATCATGAACATAGCTGGGTATGCCAAATCCAAAAGTCATCCAAAGGCACCTAAATGATACTTTAATGATGGAATACAAAAGACACTGCTTCAAAAATCTAGGAGTTTGATTATTGTGAATGTGCTATTTAAAATCTGTAGATGTAAACCTGAATGACGCATAAAATATCTGGAAGGTGATTTCTGGACTCATCAACAGGACCTGCATATCCAAACTAAATGTTAGATCAGTTGTTGCAAGCAAAACAAGTTGGATAAATATGGAAGTACACATACCAAGTAATACAAACAAATGGTGAGCAGGAGCATCAGCCATTAGTTGTAAATCATTTGGAGAGTTTTTGTAGTGAGAAGCAACGTATAAAGCCATCATCCTCTGTAAAGATTAAAATATGTAAGCAATAGATAGTTATGGGGGAAGTTCAACAAACCAATTGGGTGCATAAGGAGAGTCTGTATTACCTGCAAGAACAACTCACTATCTTTGTGATAAGAAAAAAGTGTGTCACGGTTAACATAATAAAGATCGCAATCACTGGGTTGAGGTAACCTAGAAGCCAAAAAAAGAGAAATTACCAATGAGCTACCAAAGACCGTTTTTGTCTATAGGTCTCTAACAACAATATCTTACCCACTAAGTTTAGGAACAGAGTTTGTAGCATCAAGACAAAGTAAACCATGAAGCCATGATTCAATAGTATCCCCAGCAGCATATCTGATAGACTCGTTCAATTCTATTTTTTTAAAGAGACGACCTATAGCCAAAGATGAATGAAAAATTACCAACATAGCTACACAGAGAGTGAAAAGAAAGCTGACACCTCCAAACACCCAAAAGAAAAAAAAGGAAGGGAAAAAAGGAAGTACAAAATCCAGGGAGCATACCGGATTGGGAACCCTCCAAACTCTTAGCAGAAGTCTGACTTTTTTCTTCCAATTGCTGCAGAAGTTTAAGGGACAAAGACCGACCAGTACCCTCATACCTTTCAAAGATAATGGTCAAGGAAATTAAAACTCCAGCATATGATCACTTTAGTAATAACCACATATATTAAACACAATACTAAAAGCATGATTAGAAAGCCAAATTGTACCCATTCACGGTAGATGAAATAAAGACCAAATAGGGACCAAGCAGTGACTTCACTATAGGCAGTGGGATAGCTGCTGCCTCATCAATAACCAACAACTCAACTTGGGAAAGCTTTTCATGCTCATTTGGTTGTACATACTGCAGGCACATGTGAGAGAAACATGTTGGGGCTGAGCAAGGAATGAACAATCTAAAGACTAAGAGTAAAAACTCAGTTTCAAAAAAAAAAAAAAAATATATATATATATATATATATAAGAATTATATCTTGGACGACGTCATCCATTTCATGCTGAGCGAAAACTATAAACTCTTCTAGTTTAGGACTTAAATTTTAGGATTTAGGGTTTAGATACTAAAGTTTGAATTTTAGGGTTTAAGTTTATACAAGAATATGTAGATGTCACTCAACATGTAATGGATAACATCGCCCAACAAATCAATAATGTGTGTGTGTGTGTGTGTTGTATGGGCACTCGAGAATAAAGGATTCTTGCCAGCCCAATTTATTGTATTATCAAATTACAATGTCTTTTGGTAATCTGGCAAATTGTGATCGAAATTATAATCACACGAGACAAATATAGGCAAAGGCTGAGAAAACCAAGGAGAAAGCAAGATATAATGTAAATCTCAATAACATAAACTACATTAATCCTAATTAATTAAGATATACATTAAAATAGTGTGTAATAATTATGTTATACTTAAAGAGCATAACTTATAAAAAAGTTCCATCACATGACAAGAAATTTTGGAATACAGCAAATAGACTATCAGCCACTTTTACATACAGCAGTAGATAGTAAGTTGAGAAACTAGACCGAAGGAAACTCAAGCAATGCAAATAGACAATCATTTTACACGAAACAAATATGAACCAACCTGAATTGTTTGCCTATGCTGCTTGTAAATATTGATTCTGATAGTAGCTTTTTTGAAGTCAGGGTTGGCACTTTTCACTACATCAAAATCTATGTGTTCCTGCAAAATTAACAAACAGTAATAAGCTTAAATGAATCAGCACATCTGAATATACTGATGCACAACAATCAAGTTGACCAGTCAAGTAATTGGGAAACCGAAAGAAACAAAAAGATTAATAAAAATCTTCAGAGAGAACAAAATGGTTATTTGTAAATAAGTACACAAGATTGTGGAATTTGACTCAGCATAAAATTGATCTGTCCACCAGATTAGCACCATGTATATAGAAAATCAGTTTATAGCACGATGACATCTGATATAGCTCTAAAACAAAATCTGCAATCATGATTTAATGGATTGACATAGTTATATTGGTTAAAAATGTCTAATTTTTAAAACCACAAGTTTAAATATCACCATATCATATATAAAGACAGGAAACTTGAAGACAGAGGAACAAGTAGAACTATCTATATAACTGCAGATGATTACAAACAACATAAAATTACAATTCTGATATTAATTGGTCTGAGAACTTACCTTATACTCAAGTGCATCAAAACCTTTGCAAACAAATTCAAATAGGGTCTTTAAGTTCTCTGGGCTAGGTGCAGTTACATAAATATTAGAGTACCTGTGAAGATAAACTTTTCCAGTCAGAACCTAGTAATGGTCAATTATGTAAAATTTCACTCAGATATAAGCATGATATAAATAAAACAAATCATATCTCAATGCACAAAACAATCAGAGTACCCTGCTGCAATAGCTCCAGCAATTGCCAACCCAAGTGCAGCTGATTTCCCACGGCCACGAGCAGCAAGTAATGCAACTGTACTTCGAAGTGTCTTATCCAAAATTGAATCAAGAAATGTAACAACAGCTTTTCCCTATTCAGACATCAAACAGTCATTACCAGCTTAAAATTCTTTAATTATTCATATGTGTCAGCCACATATGGAAGAATTAAGTCATGAAACCTCCAGCAAGCTCTACCTGGTCTAGAGTACAACACTTCTTTATCAAGGGACCAACAGGAAAATCCTCACACAGTTGATCTTTCAAATTCTTGAGGTCTCGTTCTGCTTCTGACAGCCCTTCAGAGTCCTTAAATTATCAACAAGGCACAAACAAAGCTGTTATACTTATACAGAGGTAACTGTTTTGAAGCAGAGTGTTTGATGACTCTGTTACATGACTCTTCATTTTTAATTAACTACCCATGCCCAATGGTGGTGTGGGTGTGGGTGCCGTACTTGACGCTTCAAATTCCTGGAAAACTATAGAAAATTGAGAAAAGTAGAGATGTAAGGCACTGGGATGCATACCCAAAATGGACACTCAATACAAGTCCAGATTTGAAGTTGATGACCAACAATTAGAGTAATTTACTAATCGAATTAAGTTAAACAGTAAGTAATTAGCTCCAGGTTTAATAAAACAATTCTTGTTAGTTTCTGAGACTCACACACCCTGACAACTCATGACATTACAAAATCCCATAATTGTACTAGAAAAAAGCAAAATCAACAATGGCATCCCTTATATTAGTCATACGTCAGTTAGAGCAATGAGGAAATAACAGGCGATCAAGCGATCCATTAAATTTGGATCAGCTCATGTGACACTTGGTGCAAACCTGTAACACCTCAAGGACTCATGCATCAAGAAGCACCAAAATCTCAGAGGTTGAGGCACTTCAGCTCCCCCTTACCATCAAACGGTGCCTTATTCTGCCTCTTAAATCCATGCACTAAAGCAAAGTCCTATGCATTAAAAAATTTAAGTTTCCTTCCTACAAAGATCAACTCCAAAAGGTTACCTCTCTAACAGGAACTGGAGCAATTGACCTTATATGAGATGAAATTGGAAGGATGTTTAATTCATCATCCATTACGACACATGCTTTGCACGATGCAACTGACAATAAGAAGCGTTCATTAAAGCGTCCAGCAGCCTCAGAATGTGATTCAGTTCGAAACCTCTCATGAACATCCTGAAATCAGTAAATGTATTCAGTTGATGTATTCAAAACCCTCAGTGCTCATTATATAAAGCATAAGCATTCTTGCAAAGCCAAAATACCATAAAAATTAGCGACCCAAAAGAAGCACAGGCAACCAATGGCCCAATTCTTTGATCAAGCTATAAAAAGTAGAGCATGGAGCATAAAACAATAAAAACACATGTGATACACTATCTTCTTCACCGTAATTACCATTTGGCATATATTCTTCCACAATAGATTGATTATTCTAATTCAAATGAAAAAAAATATTTCAATGGAATATCCTGAGACTTAACATATTTAATCTTTATGGAGTCAGATCGAAGAGATATATCTTTATGCACAGAAACATGAATAAACATGTGTATACTGTATAGCTATTACAACCAAGCAAGTAGAACTCACCCTTAATAAGCGCTTGTCAAGGGGAGGGTGCCTACTTGGTTATAAAGCCCACACAGATAGCCCATACTACCAATGTGGGACACAATCAGTTCATAACAATACCACCCCTCCTCGGAACCGACGACCACGTCGGTAGGTGGCTTCGCGGATCCAACGGTTTAACCCGTGGTAGCAGCCCTCCCTCGGCCTAACCCGTCCAGGTGACTGCTCTGATACCAATTGTTACAACCAAGCAAGTAGAACTCACCCTTAATAAGCGCTTGTCAAGGGGAGGGTGCCTACTTGGTTATAAAGCCCACACAGATAGCCTATACTACCAATGTGGGACTCAATCAGTTCATAACAATAGCATAACAGATATACTATACACATTACATGATATACATACATACATATATATATATATATATATATATACATACATATATATATATATAAGATAAAAAGATGATATAGTTCTTATACCCCAATAGCAAAATAAAGGGATCATAGCAAAAGAAAACTAGATATACATTCATACCATAACCATGGTGTAGAGGCTCGTTAGTGAGGATAGAGAACGCAATAACAATATTATTAATCCACCACCTTCTACAGTCTCTATTGTTCTTGCAAGTAGATTAGGAGTCAGAGCCTCAAAATCCTAAAAGCAATACAATGAGTTAAAGACCCTCCAAAGATAAACTGTAAAGCTTCTACAGTTTTAACCATTACTGAGCATGTTAAAAATAAAGAAAACATTGTTATACTGCACATGCCCTGTCTAATGTGTAATGAAAAAATAATATAGATCATAACATTAAAATAATATAGATGTGACAGAAAAAACTATAAATTTAAGTTTCCTCCTTTCTCTTTCAGAACACACACTACCAAGGGACTGACTGAGCCCATGACCTTACCTTCCATTTCACACTAGCACGAGAAGATCCCCCTAGGCCTGGAGGTCATCTAACTAAAGAAAGTTCATGGACTCAAAGTGCAAGGTTACTGAGAAAGGACTTTGAGTTAGCACTTATGGCATTATAGGACTACATTCATACATTCTTAATGGTCAAGCCAACTTTAGTCAAACTTATGCAGAAAAGCTTCATATCAAGTACGCCTGCTAATATAATGGTGTAGGTAAACAAATTATAACTTACTTGAAGTATGCACATCCCAAAGGTATTACCCAGAATTCTTTCAGAATCCTTGTATAAACAGTATGTTATTCCCGAAGTTTCCAGAAAAAGTGAAAATGGATCAGCCTTCTCAGGATCAAAAAGCCCCCTCTGTATTTGTTTTTTTATCTGCTTCGCACGTTTTTTCCTGTGACTGCATCAACATCCAGCCAAATGAAGATTGTCAATGAAAACTAAAGAACTAGTAAAGTAAATCCCTATTTCAATTCCAAACTAAAAATGTGCAAAATAAGTATGGCCTTTTCATCAATTCTTGAACACCAATATGAAAGTTGTAAATCCTCTCGTATCAGGATCAGGGAATGTCTCAACCACAATATACATCCATATGGGTGACACATCATTATATATACTAAATATACATATACATACACACATACACATATATATGGCCTTCAAACACTGTAGTTCATGCGTACTAGTGCACAAAGATTGAAAATCATAAATCGATAGAAATAATGTGAATGAGTCAATAGAATTATAGCCCATGTATTGCTTGATCTAGTGGGAAAAAATGGAATAATATCAATCTCAAATTTTTTGGCCTTATCTCAAATAAAAATTCCATTGCTTCAAGCCTGCTGAGGAATCAATAAAGGTTGAGAGGATAATGAGAAAAATCAAAAGGTTCTTGATATATCAGGACATCACATATTTATAGGGACACTGCAACACTAAAATCATAGTGACACAAACTACTAATGAGACTATTAAGCAAAGTTTTAAAAGGCAGTTTTCTCGTACGGGACGAGACGTAAGCCTCATTTTGAAGAGTTTGAAACAAAATTATAATAACATAGTCAAAATTTAACATTGAATGATTATTATAAGTCAAAATATAATTTTAGGGTTATTAATAAGAAAAAAGTTATGAAGGATAGAATCGAGATACTTAAGGCCAAATACATAATTTCATATTGGTTATTTTGCCCTCTAAAAACTAATTTTTAGCCTAGTATGAACTCATTGGGTCACTAAGACTTTTAATCCACCTATGAGAAAACAATCATAGACATAAATTTTGAGCTATATAGCCTTATTGCGCACCTAATTGCGTAAACCTCAACTAAAAAAAAGGGCAAGCCTCAAATAAACCATTTGAAGTTAAGCCTTAACTCGTTTGAAAGATGAAGCTTACTAAGGCGAGCCTCAAAATAACAATTTAAAACCATGCTATTAAGGAAACTAACATTAACAATTTATTTTCCAAAAAAAACTAAGATACACAATTAAAAAAGGGCCAACTCTCCATATAAATTGATTAACCTTTGTTGAAAGTTATCCAATTCAAACAAGCAACCTAAGATGTTAAGTGTTGAATATTATATATTTCCATATAATAACCATGATGGGTCCCCTTAGGTCATAATAAATGGACTCATCATTGAAATTTGTTTTAAAATTCCATCCACATCATTGTAACCTTGTCTGCACCATTGACTTTCCAACCCATACAGCATGTTGGATCCATTTCTTTCCAATCTCAAAGAAAAGAGGGAGGAGGGTTAGGGAATACTGTTTTCCAACATCTCCAAGTATAAAGATATGACAAATTCAAAAACCAAAGGGCACCATGCTTGACACATAGAGTTACCATCAGAACTAAAAAAATAAATGATTCAACCTCTTCCAGGTCCCCTCAATCATCCTATACCCTGTGTATGTTCCTTCTCATCATCATTCCATCATCTTAAATGATTACAATGGTAGTTTCTCAACACACTATCCAAATAACAAGACATTTATTGACATCATCACAATCATATACATGAATGCTTGAAGAACATGCAGCCCTCTGGAATGAAAGTTAAAAAAAATTCACATATAAAGTTCATAGAACTTCATCTTAATAGTCTGCAACTCCAAAAGGCTGACAACCAAATAGTAAGCAGACTATGCAAAATAGTCTTGATTGCACTTACCACCTTTCCTTTCAATTAATATTTTAACTTATCTATAATTCTATACCACTATCCTTCAAGTTTTTAGTACTAACTACTAAGTGCACTAATGTGCTAATTCTGATAGTGGTTTTAAAAGCTATCTAAGGCTAGCCTCAAGGCAAACCTTAAGGCCTTGTTTGTTCCCAAAAAAATCACATCAAGGATGGTATTTTCAGTGTTTTCTAAGACTTATGCCTCACTTTGCGCCTCAACCGACTAAGACTTATGCCTCTAAACTTTGCTAAAGTTGTGTTAAATTGATAGGTTTAGAACACAAAATAGGTCTAATTTATGTTTTGAAAGAAATATCATGTCAAATTTGGCCTTCCCAAGCTAAAGAACAAGAAAAACTAAAAAAGTATCGAAACCACAATCAATATAGGCTTTTCAAATCAATCGGCAACTTCTTCCTCCTACTTAAAACAACAACCAGCAGCATTGTTCCACCATATTTTACTATTCTCAATTGTTCATAAGCTACTTCACCATATCCTAACTCCATTAAAAAAAAAAATTCTCTAACAACCTTTACTTTTTACAAAAATTTTTTTTCTTGTTCTTTCTAAGTGTCTTTCATTTCTTTTCCCACATTGTGCATATTATGAAAGTGTCAACATTGATCCCAACCCATCTTCTATGATTTTTTTTGTTCTCTTTCTTCTCTATTAGTAAGGTTGAAAGCTTATTTAGGTGATTTCCAGTTTTTGTTTGTAGTTCACGTCATTCAAAATAATGAACTACTTGATTTTATAGATGCTGCTATTTGTTTATTGCTTGCCTACAGAATGTTTGACTTTTAGTTACTTATTTTTAAGTCCTTATTGAGTTATCCGATATTATTTTGTGACAAAAAAATTTCAGTTTTTATGTTTTATAAAAAATTCACCGGGTGGATGTAAAACGCCTCCTTTTAAAACCTTGATTCTGATATCTAAAGTAGTGTTGCAACATATATAAATAACAAAGTTAAAAAAAATAATAATAATAATAACAGGTATTTCGTTGAATATACAAGTGAAAGGAGATGTGAATTAATACAAATGGAAAATATCACCCTAAATCTAATTTGATACCTTGTCATGTTTCACCAGCTATCCATTCCTTTCACTTAATCACTTAAGTACATCAAAAACAGATAAGAAATACTATGCAGATTAATTCAAAATAAAGTCAACTTTATTCAGACGCCAAAGGTTAAGAAAAAGAAATAGAAAGAGGGGGAAGTTTAAATTTACATAAAGAACGAACCTGCTGAGTTCAAGCTTGTCCTTATAGCACCACAATACAGTAGGCCTGGACTTTATAACTGCCTTGCTTAGCATGTAGTGAAGATTGGCAATCTGTTGGAACTCAAAGAACTACAGTTAGCAAATCAATTCAAGCGATGGTCATACAAGCAATCCAGCTCCCTTTATTACAGTCAAAGAAGCAGAAAACGAGAAATTCCTATTTTTCCCATAGTTTTTACTGAATTCAATAGCTTATTAAAACAAAAACATATTTGAGAGAGATAACGTGCCTGGTCACGAGACTTATCACCGACAATGAAGAACATAGAGCGATGCCTAGTTTTGACGCCATTTTCGATCAGGGTTCTGATGCGTTCGTCCACTTTCTTCCTCATTCTCTCCTCAACTTCTTCTCTGAAGTTCTATTGTACAAGACCAGAAGGGCTTCACAACTTCGCTGTGTTTGCTCCTGGTCCGTAGGGTTTATGAGAGATTTTATTGAAGAATAAACTTTGCGGTTACGTGGATGCAGAAAAACAATTTTATAAATAGGTCTCGGTGGATCCAAATTCAGCCCACAATGAGCCCAAACAGTTAGTAGGGATACGATTATGCCACGACAAAAACACAATTAAATTATAATTTATCAGTTTTGTTTTATAGATTAAATTGTTCTGTCATTTTTATTATTATAGATTATTTATTTGACAAAAAATTACCTAAAACTTTTCTTTTAAAATATTGTTGATGTAATATTTACCTACTTCAAATACAACGTTATGTATGAAACCAATTTTAAGTTAGACTGGTTTGGTTTTGGTAGTCCCACAACACAAGACTTGCTTAACTTCTAAAACGGTAGCACGACATTTTCATAATTTTATTTTTATAAATGAAATATATTGGTCATTTTTTTTAAATTAATGCATATTAGTCATTTAATTATTATAAATATAAATATAAATATTTTAATCATTTTTTGTCAATTTTGATATTTTTATATCATTATTTTATGAAAAAAAAATTTAAATTAGATCGAATTAAACCTTATTAATATGAGATTGATAGATGTTTGAAGAAAAAAATGTCTCAAAAAATTAAAAATTAAAGTGATTAAAATGACAAAAATTGATATAAAATGACTAAAATTTTCAAATTTATAATTATGGGTGATTAATATGTCAATTTTGATATTTTTATATCATTATTTTATAAATAAAAAAAACTTAAATTATATCAAATTAAACCTTTATAATATGAGGTTGATAGATGTTTGAAGAAAAAAAATTTTAAAAACATTAAAAACTAAAATAATTAAAATGGTAAAAATTGATATAAAATAACTAAAATTTTCCAATTTATAATTACGGGTGATTAATATTCACTAACAAAAAATAATGACTTATATTTTCTTTTCATAAAAACTAAGCTAACAAAGTGCACCTTTTTCATCTCTAAATGTTAACTTAACGGTCACTGAAGCTTATGATACATATAAACTTTACATGCATAACAAAGTTTTGAATTTTTTTTATAGGAAAAGTTATCATAAAAGTCATTTTATTTTTATAAAATATAATACTTTGTTTTTTAGGTTATAAAAAGCATTTTTAAATTTCTTTATTTATGAAAAATGTATTTTTAAGTCTCTCTACTTATAAAAAATATGTCCAGGCAAAGACAAAGTTAATTTTTAATCCAATTTTCTTTTAAATCTAACAGAATAGTAGATGTGTCACATGCATATTTTTATTTTTTAATATATACATACGTAAAAAAAATTAATATTTAATTAAAAAATTACTCAAAATTTTTAATTTTCGAAAAAAAAAACTTAAATAAAATTTTTAATGTAATTTAAATATAATTTTCAATAAAATTTTCATTATCTAATATTTAAAGTTATAACTTAGATGAAGAAAATTTTATTTAAGTTTAATCGAATTCAATAAAATTAAAATAGAATTTTCATTGTTTAATATCTGAAATCACAAATTAGACAATGAAAATTTTATTTAAGTTTAATCAAAAAAATTATAAAAATTAGAGTAATTTTTTAATTAAAAATTAATTAATTTGATATATATATATATCGAAAAATATAAATATGCATGTGACACATGTACTATTCCGTTAGATTTAACGGAAAATTGAATAAAAATTTAATTTTGTTCTTACCTGACACTTTTCTTACAAGTAAAGGGACTTTAAAACATATTATTTATAAACAACTGGACTTAAATATACTTTTTATAAGCTAGAGGATTAAATAATATCTATTATATAAATAAAATGCCAATTTTAGCCCTTCACCTTTTTTTATAATATGTTACATAATTCACTAATAAACACAATTTGATTAAAATATTTATTAAAGAAAAAATATTATATGCTCTTGAACTAAAAACATAAACATAAAAAGCCTTGACCAAAGAAAAAAAATCTTATTAGTCTTATATATATATCTCAGAATCCCAATTAGTCTTATTTTTTAGACAGTACAAATTGCTTTATCACACGAATGCCAACAAACTGATCACAAAAGCTACAAACAGAAACAACTAATGTTGCGAACCTCAAGCTAAGTCTCTATACACCATTTTCAATCTAAATAGAGGAAACAAACAACTTCCTTGTGAGGGATTCTTTTCCACAATATGAGCTTCCCCTCTAGAATTACAAGCCTCAAAGTGTTAATCTTGGATTTGATAATGCATATTAAAAGCATAAGAAACATTCCTTCTCTCATTCAAATTGCTACAATAAGTCCCAAATCCCAAACTAGTAAACTCCGATTTTGAACAAGCATGACTAATTTAATCACCAATTTTGCTAAAGTCAATAACTTCATCTTTCAAAAAACATTATTTATTCTCCAAGTACATAATACCCTTTGCTCCGACTGGCATTTTGTTTTGCCTGTTACTGAAGAAATCAATCGAAAATTTTGGCCAATCATATCGGAAAATCTCCTAATGACATTCAAAATTGCCAAGAGCAATACTCTTTAGATCCTCATAAAGTTGACTAAATAGATAGACTTCAATATAACCTACCCTCTTTGGTGTAACTTTATTGTTAGCCAATTTTTTCAAAAGTTCACCATAAAATTCCATTGCATTATTCACATTCATTGTTATCCAACCAGCTTCTCCAAACAAAGATTTTGAGTTCGGGCCTTTAGTAAGATGCACAAAATTGTACATAATCAAATTAATTATAAAATACTATTTATTACAGTATATATATATATATTTTTTTTTATTAAAGGGTGCAACACGAGGACTTCCCAGGAGGTCACCCATCCTAGTACTACTCTCGTCCAAGCACGCTTAACTACGGAGTTCTGATGGGATCCGGTGCTTTAGTACTGGTATAAACATGTACAAAATATACATATCATATACAATATAATATTTTATTTCGGGTCAATTTAATTATGCATATTATATACACGTATAATTTTAGGTATTTTCAAGTCAAGAAAACCAACCTTATTTAATGCATAAACAAGTGTGTCATAGTTTGCATCAAACACATTATTGTTGTATGAAGTGTCTTTGTCATGAACTTGTTCACCTCCACCAAAGAAAGCAAATTCTTGTGGGAAATTAGAACTTTGATAAAGACTAAGATAAGGGTATATGTTTACAACTAATGAGGCATTATATTTTTTGAGAAATCGAACAGTTTGAGTCATAAGATGGTTTGTATGAATCCAAGGAGGAGTCATAGCTAGACATCGACATTAAAGAGTTCCATTTTCTACCCTAACTCTAGAGCTCGATAAAATTGCTTTCAAAACTTGTTTTTTCTTATTTTAACTCTACCATAAGATATTCTTTACACGAAAATCACAACTACACCTTTCTACAGTAAAGTTCCCCATAAACTTAATTAAATTTTGAGAGTAAAAGCATAAATGAGTATTAAATAGTGGAAGCATAAAACAAGACATATGACAAAAATTTTCAAAAAAAAAAATTTTGTATTATGTTTTCATTTTTAGACAATATAAAATAAAACATGCTGCTTAACTTGTCTTTGTTTTATTTAATAAATGAATTAAAAAATATATAAAACTAGTTTCAAATAAAAAAAATATATTTGAAATTATCATAAAATGCACCAAATATATTGATAGGTGGAATTAAATTTTACGAGAAATGGGAATCAAAGAAGGAAAAAAAATGATTAAGTAAAAAAGGCAAATAAATTCACATTTCTCCTATTCTTGTTATGAAAAGAGCACTTTCATACATTGTAAATTTATTAATATTATAAAGTGTCATTAGACATAATTCTCTAGATCAATAATAATATTCAATCATATTTAATCGCATTTTTTATCATGTATTATAAGCTTATCATATTTAGAGTTTTAGTTGTGTAATTATCAAAACTTTTGAACATTGAATGAGACACATACCTTTTTCAATTTTATGCTTTACTTAAAAAAAAAAAAAAAAAAAAAAAATCTTTTTCTTTTTTTCAATTTGAGCCCATATAGTAGGAATTTTTTTCATTTATATTATTTGAAGAGAAAAGAGTTCAAATCTAAATCGTAAACATTTATTAACCTAACCACTTTTCTTTTAGGATTTGCTTGTTGTTGCAGATAATCCCTTAATAATAAACACATTCCATCTAGATTTTGATGCGGCATGATTTGCTCATCTAAGATTTCAACATGTTTTTATTGTTGATTTATTTATAAGATTTAGATTTAGATTTGATATTTTTAGGTTATGTCATAGGGTACAAATGATTTTTAAGAATTATAATAATAATTTGGCGTATTTTTAATTTATTAATTTAATTATTCTTATAATCTTAATTTAAATTAATAGAATTTTATATTTTTTAAATGAAAAAATTGATTTTTATTACTTTAAAATTAGATACATTTTGATTTAGAACCTTATAATAATATGTCCACTTTTATATAATTTAAATGGTAATAAAATAACATGTAAATTATAATATTAGAGTTACACATGCATCATATTGATTCTTTTTTATCAACTCCATAGATAAGCATAATAGAGAACCACACTTTACCCATGTAATTTTTTTTATTTTTTATTTTGAGAGATGATATGTCTATTTTTTTTTATAAATAATATAATGCACTCCCAATGATTTCACACCATTTAAGCTACTTATGGTCAAACTTGCCACTATTATGTCAAATTTAAATACATTCCTACCGGCCAGTTTGATCTATTTTAATAAAAAAAAAAAATATATATATATATATATATATATATATGAAATATAAATATTTGGTTGTCAAAGTTCAAAACCATTACATCAATCAAGCCCAAGCGCTAGCTATGAGCCTATGACATGTAATGCTATGAAATATATTTATTTTGCTAAAGATATCGTGCTTTACTTAAAATGAGTAATAAAACGGCATTCCGAAGGAAATCGAACCTTGAACGTTTAAGTTGTAACATTGCGCTCTTTTCCACTTGCACTACAATACAATTTATTAATTATGGTTGTTTTTTTAATATATATCTACAAGAAAAGTTATTAATAAAGGTCCCCAACCAAAATCTGACCGAGCTATACATTTTAAACTAGTGGCTATTATACAAACAATTTGGTCCGAATTGAATTTTTTAAAAAAATGGACAGATCCCTACTTATTGATATCTTTTTTTTTTAAAAAGCAATAATAACTTAAAATTTTGGTTAAATTGGTAGGGATAACTTTTGACATTTAAGATTTCTTTAAAAATACTAGGTCAATTTTTTTAATTGTTAATCACAAAAATTTATCGAAAGAAGGATGATTTTTAAGAGTAAAATAATTTTTTTTTGTGTGAATAAGAATAGATAATTTAGTTGATGAGTCAATATTCTTTGAAATAAATACACAATATTTTTCAAAATTATGCTACTTTGTAGTTGTAATCATCGATCTATTTTTATTATTAACAATTAAAAATTTCTTATATAATTTTTTATGAAAATATATTGTTAACAATTAAAAAAAAAACTTTTATGTAAATAAGTAATGTAGTTATTTAAAAAAATTATTAATTAATATATAGTGCAATGATATATATTTTTATTTTTTATGGGCACTCAAAGGACGTGAAATCATCAATGTAAAGTAATGTATATGTGAGTATATAACTTCCATTTTAAATTTAAAAAAATTATTAACTTTTTTCAAGGAAATAATTTTAATTGTCAAAATTATCCTTCATTGTTTGATAAAAAAAAATTAGTTACTACTACTTTTGAGGAAACTAATAGGTAAACTTAGATATTAAATTGATACTCTTTAATAATATAAATAGGAACAAATATCAAAATAATAATATGAATATCCCTAAAGTATCAAAAGTTAATTAATATTGTTATAGCAAATTTCTGTTAAATAAATCTTACCAATCAAGAGAATAAAATGCCGATGTATTTGCAGCACAAGTGGTACTAAAATTTCATTTTTGTGAGGAGTGTATTTGCATACTGAGGGTTTGATCTACCGTCAGTTTGAGTTCTGTATGTTAATTTTAAAAATCAAGAGAATAAAATATAAAGCTGAACAAAAATGCATCGAATGGTACTGTTTCCTAACAAAGACAAGTAACGTCCATTAGTAAGGCCCATGGATTTAGCTTGGCTTACGAACCTCGAAGACTGGTCCAAACATATGGGAAGCACAGAAAGCAACCCAGTGTTGAATCAGCCCACGTTGGCCTTTTCTGTTCTTCTTTTGAGAAAGCCTTAGGCTCGACTCAAGCATCATATTTCGTTTTTGTTCAACTCTTATGTCCCATATATGAATAAAATATCGAGATCCACAAGCAAAAAAGCTCGAATCAGCCATCTATCAGCATGGAGTGTTCATGAGATTTTAACTTGCCTATTTAAAAAAAATAAATAGAGAAATTTGTTAAAAACACGTTTGAGTGGGTGCAAAGATAATTTACAAGTTTGCCCCTCATCCCGATAAATTGGTGACAAATGTGGCACCCCATATACTTTTGGACGTGAGTTCGAATCTCCTTTCCAGTAATTTAGAGTAGTTAATGAGTGTGTATTTAAAGTGAATTGGATCGATTAATTTTTTTTTTTTTACAAGGTTTTCATTAATTTTTTGAAAACAACATTTATAAATCCTTAAAATTTGTAATAATATAAAAAAGGGTGAAGAGCCACACTAATCCCTTTAGTTACATAAAATGTATCATTTAGTCCCTTAGTTTAAAAAATGTGTTATTGAGTTATTTTATTTATAAAAAAAGTAATAAGGAAGGACATTTAATATTTTTTTAACATTTTTTTTATTATTAAAGTCTATATGTGATTAAACAAAAGAAGGCAGAGTGGTCATTTTATTCAAATTAAAATTCCTACCCATTCAAAAGCCTCAAAAGTATATTAAAATCTCATTTTTTAACATCATAGTCTTCACTATCGTTCACATTCACACTCCTTTTTTCTGTAAAAATTTGTTGATCTCTATTTCCATATTCATTTCCAGCACACACGAAAACTCCACCTTTGTCATCTCCTTTCTCTCCATCTTTGCTTAGTTTTTTTTTTTTAAATTATTTGCAACAATGGAATAAACATAGAAATGACCTCGTATTGTTTTTGTGGGATTGAGGCTGAAATATCAACTTCGTTGACTCTAAAGAATCCTAGAATGTAATTTTTTAGTTACTCAATGATATGTAATAGTTTTTTACAAATTATTTTAGGTTAGTTAGGGACAAATAAATGTAAATTTCTTATTATTTTTGTATTTTTTAAGAGAAATTGATGATGTTGATGGTTCAAATGTGATTAAATTGTTTATTTTGTTGGATTTTACCAAAAAATGATTCATTGAATGACATTAATTTTCTCCTATATTCAGATAGTTAAACAAATAATTTATTTCTTGTTTAATTATCCTGTTATAATATATTAATTTTTTTCTTCAATATCCTCTTAGAGAGTCTTTATCATTTTTTAAGGATTCAATCCTCTTTATAAATATTAAACAAGTCATTGTATCTTCTCTCTTCCTTCAATTTTCTATTTCACTATTAAAAATAGGTGAAGGCAGTTCACGAATGGTGAGTTAATGGGATTTTGAGATTTTTGTTTAGGTTTAGGGAATGAATGGGTTAGTGGGTATTAGAGATGTTAGGTTCTTTGAGAGTCTTTGTTATCTTTTAAGGATTTAATCATCTTTACAAATACTAAACAAGTCTTTGTTTCTTCTCTATTCCTTCGATTTTCTATTTCATTATTAGAAATGAGTGAAAGCAGTTCACGAATGATGAGTTAATGGGATTTTGAGATTTTTGTTTAGGTTTAGGAAACAAATGAGTTAGTGGGTACTAGACATGTTAGGTTCTTTGAGAATCTTTGTCATCTTTTAAGGATTCAATCATCTTTACAAATACTAAACAAGTCTTTGTTTCTTCTCTCTTTCTCCGATTTTCTATTTCATTATTAGAAATGGGTGAAAGCAGTTCACGAATGATGAGTTAATGGAATTTTGAGATTTTTGTTTAGATTTAGGAAACGAATGGATTAGTGGGTATTATAGATGTTAGGTTCTTGGGTATTGTAACTTTTGGTTTTTATTTTTTTTAATATTCACGAAATGACAATTTTATCGTCTTTAATATTTCAACTTAAAATATTTTAATAATAAAATATTAATCATAAATACAAAAATTCTTTATGTGGCCTTTTTTTTATAAGCAAAAAGATTAATTAACATATTTTGTAAAATAAAAGACTAAACACCACTTTTTACTAAAATAAAATGACCTATATGACATTTTTTTTTATAAAAAACTTCACTAACATCTAGATTATACATATATTTTTATTACAAAGAGAGTTTATATTAGACAATGTTTAAGTTGAACTCCAATTGATTAGACCAGTTCAATGTTAAACTCTAACTAGTTATAATTTATTTAATATTATTGAGTGTTATTTTTATTATTATAAATTTCAGGATTGATATTTGAGATAATTTCTTTTTCTCTCTTTTTTTTCTTCTCTTACCATGGAACATAATTTAAAAGCTAAAAGCTAATGCCTAATAAAGACAATGAAGTAGCAATTAACTAGATCGAAAGCACCATGAAAAGAAGTTAATTCCTATGTAATGTATCATTGCCCTACCAATAAAAAACAATTAGCTATAACAATACTTTATCTGGCCATTTCATTGCACATACACTATAATACAATTTCTTACATGGGTTGTTGAGAAGGCATACATCACTTGCATTTTATTGAGCTCTATTTGCTATTTTTTGCCATGATTTGTGTATAAATTTATATAAATAGATCAATTTAAAATAATTAGTGAGTGTATATTTTAAATAGATTGTACACCAATGTCAAAAAATACAAACTTTTTATCACAACATAATAATAGTATATCTCTTATATGAGTGAGCAATTGTCAAACCTTATTATATCAAACACTATTAATCTCTAGACCAAAAACAAATGTTATTATTATCATATTGGACTTGTAATGGCAAACATAAGTAATAATGCCAAAGACTTTTATGGCATATAAATCCCTCTCTAATGTAGGCCCAAGTATAAAAAATCCATTAAAAAAAAAACCTAATTATTCCCAAATACACCACAGAAAAGAGAAATAAGTTTGATTTAGTTGAGTATACTCTTCAACTCCAATCATTCTTAGTGACATTTTGGCTCCATAGGTTGCCTTAGTTTCAGCTCTTAGGTCATTGTTTTGACACATGAAGTATGAAATGATTAGAGGTTAAAAGAGAGAGGAAACGAAAAGAAAAAGTGTTAGTTTAGTAAGTCATTATAATGCAAATAGGTCCTGCTATTGTTGGAGTCAATACCAATAGACATTGAATTTGATGGAGTTACAATGACAAGAATATTTTCGGTTTAACTGTGTAACTCAATTATCTTTATAGATTAAGGTTTATTTTTCACGTACACCATGAGGTATACATTTTTTATAATGTAAAAAATATATAAATTTATTAGTCTATATTTCTCGTCAAGAATATCCACTTTTAGGTACTATTTTGAAGTATTTAAAAACTTTCCCTAGAGATATAAACAACATTAATTTAAAGAAGAGTGAGTAAAAGTAACTAAGTACATACAAAATTACTATTTGGTTGAAACTCGTCAGCCAACTTTGATCGGGTTAAATGTAGCTAATGTTCATAGTTTTAAGTGAGGGTTAAGATCTTGATTTGTTTGGGTATGGTGATATTGTCGATTGTGAAGAGAAAAAACCATAAATTAAAGAAAAATGCTCTTAGTCACTTAGAATCTCAATCCAAATGTAATGAATCAGTCGGTGTGCTCCATCGATTCTTTTCACATTCAATTAAATATTGACACGTGAATTAATATTTGTATATTAATTATGATCACAAACAACATTATTCTAAATTAAAAGATAGGAATTTGAGATAATTATAATAATAATGTCATTTCTCTCTTAATTTAACCAACACAATATCTAAAACATACATTGCGACTTTTCATTAATTCAACATACATTTTGAATCAACTCATATCTCAGCACGTGTATATTGTGAATTTTCTCAAAAAATTTAACTTTTTATTATTCAATTAAAAAGCTAGAAAATATTTTTAGACAGGGCTAAACTGTTATATGTTCTACTTTATTAAATATTAACAATAAAACCCACAAACTTATACAACAAATTATAATTCAATAACACGAAACTATTTAGACATATTAAATATATAGAGTTGAAGTATCATATATTTACGAGTGAATAATTTGAGTTATATAAAAAACTTAAAAATTATTCTAGGTATAATTCATATTTATTTAAAACTCAACAATAATTATAATCGATATTTTTAATATATGATAAGTCATTGTTATTATTTTATTGATAATTGTATATCTTATTGAACCTTTTAATATAATTATTCATTAGGGTCGTCATCTTTTTTATGAATAAGAATATCATTAAATGTAGTAATAAATAAGTAAAATATATTAATTAAAAGTTAAAAGGTTTTGTAATTTAAAATAATTTAGAAGGAAAGTAGAACATATGTGAAAAAAATAATCATCATTAATTTTATTAAAATTACATTTGGTTGTATAAATTTTATATACCAATCTTATAACATAATAATTTTAAAAAATATAAATTGTTATATTTTACAAATTTAAGGAAAATAAACTACAATTATATATTAAAAAACTCATTTTGCTACAAGATGAGAGTGGTTACTTCCTAATATTCAAACATAATAAAAATAAGTTATAATTATTTCTTATATATTAATGAATTTACTATAATTTTAATAGAAAAAAAAAAAAGAAGAAAGGAAAAAGGAAAAAGGAAAAGGAAGAAGATTTATATAAGAAGTAGAGTTTAATAATTTATTTTGAATAAAATGTTAGATTGAATCTAGCCTATAACATGGCTCCACCGATAATCAAAGGTAAAAATATTTACGCAGCAGGATTTTGAGAAAGTGGCTCATACGGTGTTCATCAATATTTTCAGAAGAATTTTTTTCATGACTTTTATTTTCTGTACAGTTGTAGGTACTTAAATACATGAGTATATTTTTTTTATTAATAAAAAATAAAGAAATTTTAAAGTCCATTTTTTTATAATAAAAAAAATTTGATCCTCAAAATTAAATTAGCATTTAATAAACAAGAAATCGAAATTTTAAATAAAATAAAAACAAAGGAGGAATAATATAGTGCAATTTTTCATTTCAACTCCTTTACAATATATGGGAGTAAAATAAATCATCTTAAAACTAAAATGCATATTTTTTAAAATTATAAAATTAAAATAATTCATTTAAAAATTATAATATGTAATTATTCCTTTGTTCAAAATTACAGAATCACTGGAACTCTTCTCTCATAAAATAAGGCGTTGTCTCATTTAATGTTGTTGATAATATATAAGAATTAAGTATAAGGGTTATTTTGTTTAGAAAAAAAGAAAAAAGTACACTGGTTATTATTTTTTATCCGCCATACATATAATATTTTTGCTATATATAGTTAATCGAGTTGGTTGAGTAAAAAAATTTAAGGTCACGTTTGTACTGAAAAGTAGAACTCAAGCTTGAAGCTTGGGATATGTGCTGCAAGGTTAAGTTTGATAACAGCTTTAATTTTACTATAATTATAAAATTCTATAGCATTTTGATAATTTAGAAGTATTATAGTAATACTAATTCACTAAAAAATAAAATTTGAAAAAAAAAATACTTCTTATATTTTTTGTTTATTGAAATTTTTCAATCCATAGTTCTTTTTTTATTTTTTTTATTTTTTCAAATTGATCTATCCAGAAATTATTTTTTCTAATATAAAATTTGTCAAATGACAGACTAGAGTCCACACACTACAGACTACAAAGAAAGACACCGACAATAAGTAACTGGGTAGAGCACGCATCTGTCAGCTTCTGATTTTCATAGACATTCCCTAAAGAATTAAAAAAATAAATTTATCATGATACATACATTACAAAACATAATATAATTGATATTATATTAATAAGATATTTTATAATTATTTTTTTATTTTATATTTAATTAATAATTAATATTTTATTCAATATATAACACAACTCAATACATATCACAACTTAATATATGTAACAATATTTAAAGAATTAAGGTCATGTTTGGTTCAAAAAATAAAAATGTAATGAAAATTAAAATAGTAAAGAAATAAAATTTAATAAAAAATGTATTACTATTTTTTTTTTATAGTAATATAATTAAAATAATAATAAATATTAAAATAATGTTTATAAAATTATAAAATGAAGCAAAATTAGAAAATAAATTTATTTTATTTTTAAATAAGATAAAACGAAAATAATAATAAATGATTATACAAATATGTGAATAAAATAGAGTATTCATCAAACATATTTATGAGAAGTTTGGGAGGAATGATAATTCATGATATTGTTGAAATGTTTTACATTTTATTCAAGATTAAGAATTAAATCAAATACAAAAATTACTTAAATCATTCACATTATAATTTTTATTATTATTAATCAAACATGATTTAAGTGCTATAAAATAAATATATTGATGATATTTTATTCACTTTTCATTCATATGAGACATTGAAGTCTTTTTTTTTAAAGTAAAAATATGATACTTTAGTTACTTTTTAAATAATAAAAAAATATTTTATTAGCAAAAAATTATAATATAATAATAAAATGTATTCAAACGGGAGCAACAATTTTATTTTATTTGAATAATTTAAAATTGAATTTGAATAGGAGAATAGTTTTTTCATTTTTTGGGCAAAAACTTTTAGAAATTTTATATTTTATGAAATTTTTATGTATTTTTAGGCACTTTTTTTAATCTATTTTTTATAGGTATCATATTTAGATACATAATAGATGATACAAGAAAGTGCTCAAAAAATAAAGAAAAAATTTATAAAATATAAAATTTACAAATAGAATTGACCAAAGAATAAAAAAATTATTATTATGTTCAAATTTAGTTTTAAACTATTAAAATAAGATAATAATTTTAAATTAAATTTATTATTATATTAAATTTTTATATTAACAAAATAATATTTATTAATTAAAATATAACTAAAATATTTTTTTTAAATAAAATGACCTAAATATTATTTATTAAAATAAAATAATTAAAATATTTATGTGAATAAGCACTGCCACCATTCAACAACCAAATACCTTCTATTTACATCCACGCATCTCTGTTTGTCTCCTAGTAACATCTGTGTTAAATATATAATTTTTTTGAAAACATAAAAGGTAATTAAATTTAATAATTATTATCGGATGAGATTATGGACTCAAACAATTTCATACTTTCAAATATCAATTATTTATTTTAAAATAAAAATTATAATTTTTAAAATTTTGGAAGCAATTGCTAACAAATCATGGTTCAAACTCTAAATTTTCTATATCTATATTTTCAAATGGCAATATTTATCATTATCATATATTTAAACAATATATCATATAATGTTAATTATATTAAGATAAATTTATAATATATTGTAATATTGTTTATCAAATTTTGAGAAGTAAATTAAAGTAGACATTTTTAGTTTATCTTCACCATCTCTAATACTTGAACGCACCCATGCTATTTCTCAATATATTCATTATATAAGTGTATATATTGAAGAAGATGTATTATTAATGTTAATATATATATAGTTACCAAATTTATTTGTCTATATAAAATATTTGAGATTTGATTTTTAATTAAATGTACACGAGTAATATAATTATTTTAAATATATATATATATATATATATATATGAAAAATGTTTTTTTTATATATTAATATATATTAATTAAAATAATATAATATAATTGAATTAAATTAAATTATTAAATGATATTACAATTGCTTTAATGTTTTTATTTTTAATCTAACAACCAATACAACAAAGACAGGGGTCCCCTAATGAAATTTTGCTTTCTTGTATCTTTTTTCTTTTTCACATTAAAAAGGTGTCACTTTATTTTTGACTAGATGAGAACTTGATGGAGATATATAGAAGAAAGGAAAAGCGGAACATTGTGGCTCCTTTCTAATCTGTTTGTACTTCGTACTCGACAAATAAATTTGGAGCACATTCTCATAAATTGTAGAAATAGCTATACTTAAGGGCGATAGAAGAATGTTAGAAACCGACATTAATTCTCATTGAAACAAGAGTTAATTATATTTTATGTCCAAAAATTTTGAATTTATTATAAACATATTTATAATGATTATAAAATTGTATACATATTTATAAAGTATTTAAAATTATGAACTTTTTTTTATAAAATAATTTAAAATTTATAAAAATTATAAACATGTTTGTAATAAACATATTTATAATTTTAAAATTTTAAACACGCAATAAATATATTTATAACTTTATAAATATTATAAGTATACTTTCAATAAACATAATACATCAGGGAACATTAGTGGTACATTCTCACCCAAATAGAAAAATCTGTTGTTAAAATGTTTTTGAAAAAGTTATCAACGGCTATATTGTGCAATAGTATAAACTTCTTGAGAGCTGAAAAGATTTGGATTCAAATTTTGTTAATGTATATACGTAGGTGTGTGATATGTGTGTAATTGCTATCTCAAAATTTAAAAAAAAAATAAAAATAAAAATTTATCACCCCCTTTTTTTTTTTTTTTTTTGGAAATAATCTTAAATACTAAAATCACCTCTTTTTATTTAACCAAAATTTTGAATTACTATAATATTTTGATATAAAAAGAAAAAAGAAAAAGAAAAGCACTAATAGATAAACTTAGGTACAAAATTAGCATTATTGAATACTATGGGTGAGCATGGTACTAAAGTAATAATATAAGTGCCACTAAGATACCAGATTTCCCATATTTATTTAAATGTGCGGTTGAATTCGGCAAGCTGGTGCATCTAAACTTAGGCCTATTCTACACAAATATACATGACCTATTTTTTTCTACGTAAAGGTGCTCAATATTTTTTTTTTTTTATTTTATATATAGGTATTTTTTTGAAATTAAAGCTTGTCATATTAGTTAATTAATTTAATTAGCTAATACGATATATGTTAAATTTGACACGTGGTAAGTTTTAATTTTAAAAAAGTACTTATGTATAAACAAAATTAAAAAAAAACAACTTTTTATAAAAAAAAAATAATAATTTGAATATCTTTGTGTAAAATATACTCAAATTTGAACAATTCTAAAACTATTTAGCATATGAATGCTGTTCTTGTAAATTAAAGTAGCTGATGAGTATATACTAAAGTTGATTATATTGTTTGAAAAGAAATTAAGAAAATTAACATTATATATAATAATAATAATAATAATAATAATAAACCTAGCAACATCATGATGGGCTAGCAACACATCATTTGTCAATCTCCCAAAATGGATTTTAAGTCTAAATTGTGGACAATTGTTTCCAAAAGGACAAGGAGGTATATGCAATAATGATCTTAATAAACTTGTGAAACACTACGGTTAATTTTTTGTGAAACACTAATGTTAATGTTAATTATAATAGGTCTAACTCTCTTACTAAATGATTTTATAAATTTTTGATTCCCCATTGTCCTTCATTTCATTAAACCAATAATGTCTTTAAGCCCATGATCATATGAAATGCAAGAAAAATTAAGTGACTGTTTGGCCGTGTAACTCAAAAATAAAATTTTTTTTATAACAAAAAATCATTCTTAAAAATAATTGAAGTGTTTGGACAATGTTGTTAAGCATTGTTTTAAAAGACAAAAAATATGAGAACAACTCTAAGTTGTTTCCACTGTTTTTAAGAATAGTGTAAACACAAAGAAAAAAAACTTTGTTGAATAATGTTGAAAATTTCAGATAATTAACACTGTAATTTTCTAAATTTGTGATGAAAATTTTGGTAATGTATAAAATATCGATATAAATATATTACAAAATATCAATTTAAATTTTTTGATTTTGTCAAATTAAAGATACATAATTTATTATTTGTATTATGTATAACTCAATATTTATGTAAAAGTAACCACCTTTATTTTTTTCCCAAAATTTTCACATTTAATTTCATAGTAAATAACTATTTGATAATTATAATTCAATGAATTGTTATACATTTATACATATTTAGCTACATGAATTTTTTTAATTGTCTTTTTACTATCTCTCGTGCTATTTTGTATTTTGATTTATATAATTCTTATTTTCAAAATAATTTTTTATTATTAATGTTCATCTTTTTATTTTATTCATACAATTTATATAAATATCATGAATTAAAAAAATAATTTTATCTTCATAAAAAAATAATTTTAATCATAATACGCTAGCAATATATGTATATTTTAATAATAAATATAACATTTAAATAAAAAATAATTTTAGTTAATCTCTATTATATTTTTTAGTAGCTTAAAAAATTATAATTTCTTTTAAAAATATATATAATTTTTACAAATTTGATAACTTTTTTTAAATATTTATTGATATATATAATATTCTCAATATTTTAGTAAAATTAAAGTCTCATTATTTCGTTCATGTGCGATCTAAATATTTTTTTTCTTTAATTTTTGAATTGGTAAATACTAGAAGTTGGTTTAACAGCAATGGCTCAATTCGCATTTTTTACAAATAAAGTCTGAGGAGGAAAAAAACAAAAATGCCTAAAGCCCATCTCAATTGGATCAACTCTTTGTATTAAAAATTCCTTTCTTCTTTTTTCATTAATACATTGCATTGTTTATTTGTCATGATTAAGTCCCATAATTAAAAATAATAAAATTAATCTAATTAACATAATATCATTAAAATTATAATAAAAGAAAAATTTTAAGATAAAAAAACATTTTACTATGAAAACTATTTTTAAAAACAATTTGAGCAAACATTTTTGGGACCGTTTGTCATCATCAACCTACATTAATCTCCAATACAAGCTAATTCTTTCTTTTGATATTTTTATGGATTATTTATTGATTTTAGCAATTGTTATAGATAACTAAATTTGTTATTTTTGGTACTGTACATTTGTAGGTTCTTAAATATGATTAAGGGATATTTTTTTTTTTAAGTCTTTGATGATATTTAATTTTATAATTATGTTATGGGTACATGACATTATCGGTTCTATAATTATTTAAAAAAAAAAAATTAATCTTGAAATTTGTGGGTTGGACATTAAGTCCCATAGTTTTTACAAAAATGTAGAATTAATCCTATATTCTAAATTTCGTTAAAAAACTAAACAGTAATATTTTTCTTAAAGTGTAGCTGTGATATAAAAAAATTCTCATTCTTTTAATATTTTTCAACAATTTTCACTTATATTTTAGTGTAATTTGACTATAAAAATTGACTTAATTTTATTATTTTTTTAAAGCAATTTAGTTGTAAATTTTATATTATAAATTTTTAAAAACATGGTATGTTATGAATATTCTATTAAATTAAAATAATGTAATACAAATATACATTTAAATGGTAAAAAAATTCTAATTATTTTACCTCAATATTATATATATCTAAAACCAGTAATAACTTAGTTTACATGTTTAAGATTTATTATATATAGAATAAAAATGAAACTATTAAACCAAAATATTACACATTTACATTTCACTAATATTCAAGATATATATTTAATTAAATTAGAACAATTTTATGTATAAATTTGCTACAAAATGAGAAAGAAAAATATATAAAGAATGAGTTTTGTTAGTTTTCCTTTTTACTCATTTATTTTTTTATTTAATTTGTTATTTAGTTATGGTTATAAAAAATTAAAATTATGTGAACAAGACATAATTTTTTTTTAGATATCTTATTTTTTTAATTATCTATAGAATAATCATTATTTTTAACGGAATAAATTAATAATATTAGTCTTTTAGGACTAATTTTTCCATTAAAGAAAATAATGAAACTAATTTTAAATTTTAAATATATTTTTAAGTATAATTCTAAAATTAATTCGATGCTTTTCTTATTACGTTATTATTTAATAATTTTCATGATCATAGTTGGTGATGGTTTTGTTTTTATGTTGAAAGTCAAGAAAAATAATTGTATTGTACTAATTAGAACGTTATAATATTTTAATATGTACAACAATTACTATTTAAATTAATTTTGACTTTGATTTGCAAAACTGATTTGAAGGTATTTTTATATCATTCCGCATTTGGAGTTGAAGAAATTTTTTGTGGAACAATAGACAGCTCCTTGGTTGAAAAATAGGACAACGCCTGTTTTTATCTATTTATTTAAATTAATGTTAATATTAAAAATATGAATAATAATTAATACTCGAGACTATTGTTAAAATGATTTTTATGGATAATTATGAGTTTTTCACCCTTAAATTCATATTAAAAGGTTGCTAACAAAATTAATTCGAAAGTTTTGAAAAGGTCACAATGACAATAAATTGCAATTGGGGAAGCACGGACGTATGGTAAAAAAATGATGAGTTGAAGGAGTACGAACGAAATATGTGGGGGAGAGAGAGAGAGAGAGGGGTCATGTCAAAGACAGCTGATTACAATGAAGGGATGGGCATGGGATGTCTCTGAAAAAGGCTGGAGAGATGCCTGTGAGAGTTTCTTGGACGGATCTGTATACACAATCAACATTTCAACCAGAGGAATCCATCAGGAAATGGGTGTTTGTGGGGTAATCATTGCATGGAGTTTTTTATGATTCAATTAAACAATAATACTGTATGAAAAATAATAAAATAGTATTGTGGTAGGTAACAATAATACTTATCAAAATTTTTGTAGTTGAGGTGATAAGATTTATAATTTTTTAATTAAGAATTTAAATTTAAATTTCATTTAAATGTGTGTGAGTATATTTTTTCTTTATTAATAAAAAAAATTTTTTAGAGCCATTTAAAAAAAAAAAAAAAAAAGATAAAAGCTAATAAAGTTAAAAATATAAGACGGTGAAATAATCGTAAATTTTTTTATTAATTAGTTACAAAAATGCTCATAAAGTTTTCAAAATTTTAAAATTATAAGTATATTTATTATAAATATGTCCATAATATTTAAAAATTATAATGTATATTTATACCTTAATATATTTATTTTTAAAAATTTTGAATAAGTTATGGATAATATATGCAATTTTATAAATATTATGAACATATTTGTAATAAAATGAATATATTGGGACATAAAACATAATTAACCCAATTATAACACCTTAAAATTTTATTTTTTAAAATTTTAAATAAGTCATGGATAATATATGCAATTTTATAAATATTATGAGCATATTGTAATAAAATGAATATATTGAGACATAAAACATAATTAACCCAATAATAACACCTTAAAATTTTATTTCTAACTACTTTCTCGAAATATATATATTTTTTATAATATCAAATTATATTTTACATATATTTAAAAATATAATACACATATATTTTTATCACGTGAAAATATATATTTTAAAAATTAAAAATAAAATCAGTTAAATAATTAAGCAATTAAAAATTCAGAGAGGATTTATATGTATTAAAAAAATATTGTATCATGTATGCATGTGTCATATTAAATTTGATGTTAAATTAAATATATAAGATGCTAAAATAATTGTATAATTACTTATTAATTAATATAGTCAAATTATATTGTTGTATATGAATTGATACAAATATCAAGTTGTAATAAAAAAGTATCAATTAATTTTATTTTTAATTTTTTTAAAAATATAATAATATATGTGTCTTATATTTTTTTAATATGAAAATAAAAAATATGTGTACCACTTAAAAGATCAAAAATAATATTTTATTTATGAAAAAAATTATGCTATACATTAATTTCTTTTCTCCCTAGAACCTGTCTCTTGCTCCTATTCATAGATGTGAATTTAAAGTAGTGTTATATATATACATTAACTAACATATTAATTATTAATTTAATATAAAATAATTAATTAATTATAAAATTATTTACTAATATTAATCAATTAAACTATTTTATATAAATAGACATATGCATTTGTGATACTAATAAGTAATTTTGATAAATCAATTAATTAATCCATGCATGTTGTATTTTTTATCTTTCCTCCTAATTTTCTTATTATATATCAATCACTTTCTTAAATTTTGTTAATTATCAATTTACTCTAAAAATGATATTTTTTTTATTAATTATATAATTAAATTATAAAAAATTAGTAAAGAGATTACATTATTATTGATAATATTATAATTCAAGTATTTGCATAAAAATAACAAATTATTTTGTCACATAGCTAAACTATATAACAATTTTATTTTTTTTTCAATGTTCATTACTAATTTTTAGCATTATGTTTATATTTCTTGTGTTGTTACTTTTGAAGCTTAGTGTTCATATTGTACTCAATTTATTAGTATCTAAAATGATATTAGTATTTTATCGTTTTGAAAAAATAGGGTATTGCTCTTTACAAAAAATTAACTTCGCTATTGCCTGTTTCTAAGAGATTTATTAATCTAAATAACCCATGGGTTTAAGATGTGATGACTCATTTATGATCAATGGGTAAAGGTTTAGAAATAATAGGTGAGCAACACACTTTTCGTTATACGAAAAATGCTAATAATACTAATTTTTGTACATTTTTTATTTTGTGCTAATTGTTAAAATTGTTTTGAAAATTGAATAAATAATTAAGTTTTTAATAATGATTGACACATATTATAGTACAAGTTAAAAAATATTTGTACTGTACATGAATTGTTTTACTTATTTTGTTATTTTTTACAACATATTTGAAATATATATTAAATTAATTTTTCTTCTACTTTCAAATTAATTGTAAAAGTAAAATAATATTTAAAGTTTTTATTTGATTTGAGAATTATCATTTGATTAGAGTTTTGATGTGATTTTTATTATTATTTAAAAAAAATTTGGTTAATTTCTATAATATATTTAAAATAGATAGAAATTAAATATTTTTATACTTTAAAATTAATTGTGAAAGTAAAATAATATTTAAAGTTTTTATTTAATGTGTCAATCATCATTAAAGTCCTTTTATGATGCTATCTTTATTTTATTATCATGTGTATAAAGGTTTTATTGAATGTGATAATTATCATATAATTAAAGTCTTTGTTAGATGTTAGAATTCTTATTTAATGTGATATATTCTAAAAAGGACAATCAATATCAATAGCTTAAAATACATGGATAATTTTTTCAAAAAAATAATAAACATAATTTAGATTTTTATATATAGTATAAATAAATAATCCAAATAAATATAAAAGATTAAACTAATTTTATGCATTTTAAATATTTTTCCATACTATATTTTGAGGTATGGCTTACCATTTAAGTATTTAGGCAAAACTCAAAACTTCAATTGGCCAAGCCTACAGGGGAGTGAAAGACTGATATATAGGCTATTTATAAAAATATTAAAAATAAAAATAATATTTTTAGAAAATAAAATATAAATATTTTAAAAAATAAAGTTATTATTTTAATTATAATATTCTTTCATTAATTAATATTGTAACTGAATTATTCCACTAACTTTAATTAGTAAATAAATATTTTAACTAAAGTAATAATTTTATTTTTTAAAATATATATTTTATATTTTTTAAACATGCTATTTTTTTTTTCATTTTTATTTTTAAATATAAATACCAGTTATTAGGTCTTTTAAAATTATATATTTAATTAAATATTAATTTACATGTTAATAATTCATGGAAAAAAATCAAGTTATATGTCATTTTACTCTTATTTTTCTTATCTTAGATAAAATAAAATCGACCAATTTTAAAGCTAATTAATAAAATTCGTGAAACTATTATTTTAACTTTAGTTATTTCTTAATATTTATTTCTTTTTCTAAATTAACTGAGATTGTAAAAAATAAGAACTTATATTTATTGTTTTAAAATTTCTATTTTAACTTTTAAATTTTATGTTGTGTATATGTATTTGTTTTATTTAGAAATAAACATATAGCTGAATTAAAACCTTTTATTTTACTTCATTATTTTTTTCTCAAAATAATTATTAATTTTTTTTGTCAAATTTCATTTCTAATAGATCAAAAGAAATTTGTAATTTTTTTTTTAATGATTTTCCCGTTTTCTTACTTTATAACAAAGTTCAATTGAATATTCATATTTTGTTTCTTTACGTTACTATAATTTTAATTTATCATTAATATTTGAAAAAAATATATATATAATATCAATCTTTATGTAAGTTTTTAAATTTTAATATTTATCTAATTTTGTACATTAAGTATATACTTCATTAAAAATTTATCTTTGTTATTTGTGTTTAAGGAAAAAAAAAAACTTATATTAATGAATATATATATTATTTATTTATTTGGTATATATTATACATGTCTAAATAAATTGTTAAAATAAATTTATATTATCAATATTTTAGTGGTAATTAATGTATTTTTGTCATTGCAAACTCTTTTTGGGACTTTTTTTTTTTTTTTAAAGTGGAATATGTGGCGATTTACACTACTGCTTTTCAATGATCTTTATGAGAAATATATCTCATCAAAATAATAATAAAATCGCTCATAATTTAGGCCACTAATCTACGATTCAATATTTGGAGGAATAAAAAATTATGTCAGGTGAACTTCTAGAACAAATTTGAAGAGGTTATTAAATATGTTTTTCTTTTACGTAGAAAAAAAAAATCTACTGCTTCACGTTCATAAAAAAAAAGAAAGAAATCTACTGATTCAACTACATCTTAGTTTATATGCAATGTGGTAAATTAATTGTGAAATAAAAAGATATGAAGTAAAATATATTTAACAAGTTGGTGAAAGCTGAGAATGAGATTAATTAAAAAGGATGTAATCTGATAGAAATGATGACAACCTACAAACAGAGACAAAAAACAAATGATGTATGTTGGCCACCCCAATAGCCTCACCTCTGAATTAAAGCCAAACCCACATCATAAATAAATAAATTATTCCATAATAATCATATCAATCAATACGGTGTCGCTTTAGATTGATGTTATGTAATATTCCCTCGGTACATCTCACAATGACATCATCTCCACGTTTGCTCTGCGCAAGCTTTATTACTATTCAAAGGGGGAAAAAACATCGATCTTTTAAAACTTTTCCATTACATATTATCCATATATTTAATTAATTATTTCAAATACTGCCTTGTAAAATTTTAATGTAATCTTATGTATATTTAAAATTACAGTTAAATTATATTTTTCATCTATTAATTAATACTTTAATCTCTTACTTAAATTTTTGTAACATTTTATTCGCTAACTTTTCATACTTAAAAATTTTAATATAAATTTAAAAATAACAGCCTAAATATGTAAAATTTTAAAATTTAATGGACTAAATATGTTAAAAAATTATTTTTTTTAAACGTTAATTCTAACTACTACAATATAATTTAGTCTAATTTTTAAATTTTAAATTAAAATTATTAATAATGAAAAATTATTAGATAAAAAATTATAAAAATTTAATTGATTAAAGCATTAAATGTGATAAAGTTAGTAAAAGAAAAATATGTAATTAAGCCTAAATTTATATGAGGGATAAGATTTAACTCATATTTAAGATGTGACACGATCTTTATTACTAAAGCAAAAATTTTGCGTCTTCATTCGTCACACAAGTTATCTTTTCTAGCAAATAATATTATAGTAAATTCTATAAAAAATTTAATAAAATATATATATATATATTACTTTTTATAATATATTTTGGATGAGATTTGAAAAATGTAACTCTTAAAAAAAAAAATACCATGTCTTATAAACTATATTAAAATAAATTTTGTCCATTAATTCATTAGGGTGGTAGTAAAGTTAATGTCTTATATTATTTTGAATGTGGGTTCTAAGTTTTTCTTCAATAAAGGAGTGTACAGCCCAATGTAAATTGTATATATTGAAAAAATAGATATAGTAAATGTTGTTTCGTTATTTAATAGATTTTTATGAGGAAGAAGCCATTATTATAGCATGATGAAAATTGATAAAAATGAGTTGCATTTAACGATTTTGTAATATTATTAAGCCCCTTTGTAGTTTTATATTGATGGAAATTAACACCTGATTTTGCATAAAATTATTATATGCATTAGTGACATATTAATTATTAATGATCGAGTCAAAGCTCAAAATTTTTGATAATATTTATTTTGTTGCATTTTGTAAATGTATTTTATTTATATATAAAAAAAAATACAACAATGTCCCTCTTAAGTTTATTATTTTAATATTTTATCATATTACTTACTTATAATATTATAAATAATAAAAATAACATTATTTTTTTTTACTGGGAGAGCTATAGTATAGTCCTTCTAAATTTAGAATAATAATGTTCCTTTTTTTATTAAATTTTTTACGAATGAATATTTATATTACCTTTTCAAATATATTTTTTTTAATAATAACCTTGTAAGTTCAAATTTATTGCATGTATTGGATAGTATTAATGGACATTGTTAATATTGTCTCAATAATATTCATATTTTAGAGGTATTAATATTGATACATATTTTCCACCATAATATCAATTGATAAAATATTGATGTCAAGAAAATATTGATAAAATATTCATAACATAGAATAATTGTCAGTAAAATGTTGGGTAACAATAAAATATCATTTATGGTTAAATTTATTTATTTTTAAAAATATCCTACCATTTTATTTAGTTATTTACAAGATAATTTCTTTTAAAAATATATTTTTTTAAATTTTGAAAATTTTATTTTTTTCAATAAAATTTATTATACTATAAATATTTACACTATTTTTAATTATTAGTTTAGATATTGTAACTACTTATATTTAAATATTTTATTTATTGGTCAAAATAAATATTACACATATTCATAATTATATGTTTAAATATGAAAATTAGTTTAAAAAATAAGTAATTGTTTGTTTGATATTTTTATTTTTTCAAAGATTTTATTGACAACAGCAATATATTTAAAATTTTCTTAAAATTTAAGTGTCAATATATTTTAAACTTGAGATAGGATGAATTATGCTCGATAAAAAAGAACAGAGTATTATGGTCTTACATATATATTTTTTCCCTTCTAATAATTACATATATTTTTATACAACCTTTACTGTCTCAAGAAAATGTCTAAATAAGCCAAAGGATTCTACAACAAATTTAATATCAATTTAAAAACCGAAAAAAACTCTTAAAAGTATTTTTTTCATAGAAAAATGCATTAAATGATTATTTTTTCAGTTTAAAAAATTAGCATTAAATATATGTGGCAACAAAAAAAAAAATTGTGTTAATGAGCCCAATTTTTTATCAGATTGCTTGCTTATCAGTTAAAATACCAATGACGTTAAATATAATTATTTGAGTCATTAATACAAATATTTAATACTTTTTATTTAGATACTATATATTATACAGAAAATACTGGTTAGTGATAAAGTTGATGTGTTCATCTAAATTATTAGACACTGACTAGAGAATAATGAAATATATAAATATAAAATATATAATTTTATGTATGTCATCATTCTCTTATTCATGTTAATTGGTCTTAAACCAACATATAAAACACGTAACAAAACTTTTTGATAAAAAACTTTTTATATATTTTATTTTCAAATGTGTTAATTTATTTTTAAAATACGTAACAATGCACTATCTCAAATTCATTTATTTAATTATTCTTTATTTTTATGTATTATGTAAATTTTATATAGTGTATAAGTAAATGAGATATATACTCTTTAAAAGATTAACTTCAAAAGTAGCTAAGTTTTATGATTATTTATGAATCTTATATTAGTATCATGCTTAAGTAATGTTGGACAATACCTCTAACATCACCCTCAAAATATGGATTTTTATGTTTTGCAAAGCCCATCACTTTATATTTTTAACCTATTTTATTATATTATATTTATGTCACTTATTTTTTTTCTTTTCCAATACCCTTTTTTTTTAGGTAAGACCTAAAGTATCTGACTCATTGATCAATCGAAGTTCTGATACCATGTAAATTTTATATAGTATATGAACAACATAAGACATATACTTTTTAAAATGTTAACCTCCAAAATAACTAAGTTTTATGATTACTTATAAACTTTATATTAAAATCATGCTTAAATAATATGAGATAATATCTCTAACTATTACATACTCAATTAATATTTCTCATTTGCTTTTTATGTTTTACTCTAAGGTAGAATTCACTTAAGTATAGTCTAATGGTAAACGTTTAACATATAGCTTCTTCTTCTTTTTGTAACCTAAATATTGTTTCTTAAAAAAAATTAATTTATCTTCCATAATTTAGCTATTTTTTGTAACACAATATAATATGAGAATACAATTATATAATTATCCATTTTTTTTTTTTTATAATTGTAATACTACTTGTATTTTTTTATTTTTTCTTTCAGAGGCTTATATTTTTAGATGTTAAGATAGTTTATTTTTTTTAAAAAAAAATCTTATGTATAAAAATAAGTTATAGTATATAATTAAACAATTTAGCTGGTGTCATTGTAATTGAAGTCTTTTAATTGGATGTGGATAGCGAATAGACTAAACAACCTGAAACAAGATTAAGAAATTTTCTTAGTCAAATGTGAATTCATTATTAATTTGATTGGAAGAGTTATATGCATTATTGTTCATATTATCTTGTATGCTACATAATCCATCATTGCAAGTCCCCTTTTTAACTAAGCCCATTAATGGTGACAATCATATATACACATAGATGTTCTAAAATTATCCCAACAAATTATTGTTATTTAAAATATGTAATCATCTTATTCATCTTCATAATAAGGCATTACCAATATAGATCAATACTTGGGCTTTTAACGTTGTAAATAACATGAAGAAGTGTATGATTGATGTAATTAATGTATTTCAAGGTTGAAGTTTAATCATTTTCATCTAAGTTTAACATACCCATAATTAAAGTACAAATCTCCATTATTATTTAATAATAAAAGGTAAATAAGCCTATGGTTAAATTCATTCAAATACTACATTTATGATATATCAAATATGTGTTGGTCCACATAAGTAATTAAACTAATTAATAAAAAATATACTGAAACATAAAAATTAATAGAACTTGAATTTTTCACTTTCTATACTTTAATTCCTTTAATTTTTATAATTTAATTCATTTGTTTTTTAGTTTTCACATTTTGTCAACCTTGGCTCATTTACCTTTTAATTTTCACACTTTTTCATCTTAATTTATTTTTTTTAATTTGGCCAATTTACATTTTAATTCTAACACTTAGATAAACGTAATTACTTGTTTAAAGATAATTGACTGCTGAATTTTAATTTCAAGTTAATCTACTAAATAATTAAACATTAAGAAATAAATGGACAAATCATAAGAAAAAAGGTAAATAACCGAAACATAAAAATTAAAAAAAAAAAAAAAAATTGAATGGAGCAAATTATAAAATATTTTTTTAATAAAAAAGACCAAATAATTTCTTAAATTACCCAAGTTAATGATTATAAAGTTAAACTAACAAAATAGATTGTATTACAAAACAATAGATTATTAGGGACTAGTTTGTTAAAATTGGTGCTAAATGTGGGGTTCATTAAAAGCATTTAAAAAAGGATATTAAAAAAAGAAAAAGAAAAAGTTTAAATAGTTAAAAGAGGGATTAAAAAGGTAAGGAGCTTTTTTTTGGTTTCACTGGCAAAAAAGTCAAATAGGGCCTATGTCTCTAATGATAATGATATCTTCACCGCCGATGCAGAGGCCAAGATTTGCACCCAAGATTCATCATCATTGCCCATCTGATATTTCTTTTCGGGCACTAAAAAGAAACCCTAGAAATTTCATAGATTTATTGGTAGTATTATTATTAACCCACCCTTTTTTCTTTTCTCCAACCTTTTTCAAAGACTTTGTGGTGAATGATAATTTTAACTTGTATGCACTTTGCATTTGTGATTTCTCTTCTATTATTATGTACTCATCTTCCCAGCACCCTTCACTTTTTATCTTGCAGGTATAATATTATCTAAATTATGAGAATACTTCTAGTACATCCGTTTTACATGCCTCATTTTCTTCATGTTAGACCCACTTCTCTCACATGATGTCTCGTGCAACATGAGAAATTATTGTCCCTGTAAGTAATAATATTCCAATAAAATGCAAGATTAATTACGGATAATTATTTTTGACACGACACTACACGAATATTTTTTAAAAAAATTAATAAAAATTAATTGATAGTTTTTTATGTATATGTTTTGTTATTTCTTATTATCATGAATAAAAAATAAAAAATAATAAAGTAAATTTTTTCATATATCAAAAAATATGAAAATTCGACACGATTAATCTCAAAGCATGACACACGAATAACACGAACATCGCTAACATAACATAATTATCACCTCGAAAATTAATGCTACTATTTTTTTAAAAAAATATATAATTATTTAATATTTAATAAATAAAAGAATTAAAAAAATTATTAAAAAAATAAATAAATAATAAATAATACATCATCCAACTCCTATGTTACGTAAAATTTCGTATGTCCCGAGTGAGTCACACGTTATGTGAGGATAAGTTTCCGCAACATTTGTATCGTTACTTTTTTTTTTTTTCCGACAAACATAATTGATTTATTGTTCTTTACTTTTTTAAAAAAAAAAAAAATTCAGTTTAATATATATTTTTTAAAGTAACATTTACACTCACTATCTCATACGACTCACAAAAAGCATATCCTTTATAAATACAATGTAATTGATAATTCCACAAAACCTTTAAAAAATATGTTAAGTCTCTTTATAGTACAATCTATAAAAACTTGATATTTTTCAAAAGAGCTATCCTTCCTCAAATAGAGAAAACTTTTTACACGGCAATTTTTTTCTTAGATTATAAAAAACAATGTACTATATATTATACAATTGTTTTTGAGAAAAATAAATAGCACTTATTAATAATATTAAAGAAATAATTTAAATACATTAACAATTAAATTTAATAAACTACATGAAAACAAAACTTAAAACTTTCATTATTTTATGCCGTAAAATTTTATAACTGAATATCTAATTATTTCAATTAATATATGTATATTTTTAATGTTATTGTTTGTAAATTTATATGTAATTGTTATAAGTGGGTACAATCTATTGCATTTTTTTTTTTTTCATTATCTGTAGCTAGTTGTTGTGGTTTTTTTAATGTTCATTCTGTCGGGTGTATTGTTGAACTGCACAGTAAACAGTAAATTCCACTAACCAAAGAGACATAATTCTATGTCATGCACGTCAAAGATTAATATGTAAAAAAAAAATTTAATTAAATTTATACTTATATTAATTATAATATAGTATATAATAATTTATTTTTAAAAAATAAAATTACATTTTAAAATTATTTTATCACGTAACATTATTTGTATATCACTTTTAAATTTCAAATCACCAACTACGTAGAAATTTCTGAATTGTTATTTTTCTACGAAAATTAAAAGTCTTCAACACTTTTTAATTTTTTTAATATCTTCTTTTTCACTTTAATTATAATTTTATTTTGCTGAATAATTTATTCTAGCGTAATACGTTAGCTACTTTCTTCTTTGCTTTATAATGCTGCTAACTAACATTCTCTTCTATGGAGTATAGACCGGGACATGTCAGTTAAGATAAAGAATTTAGAGTGACTTTTATACACATCTTTTTCTCAGTCGGGGAAACAGAGAAAAACATACCCAACTTATATATATATATATATATTTTTAATTAAATAATATTTATTGTGTTTCGAATTTATAATTTGAAACAAGAATATATGAGTTTAATCGAACCCGTATCTCTTGCTTTTGTAAAAATGACTACACTTTAATGAGAAGTTATAACGATTTTAGTTTTCTATTTTCTAAAATGTGAACATATTATATAGAAAACTTGTTTGGTGAAATTGTATTTTTATTTTTTACTTTTCTATCTAATACTCATGTTTTTATTTTAGGTTTTTTTTTTTTTTTTTTTTATAACAATGGTATAAAAAAGGTGGGATTGTGGTCCTTGCGAAAAATAATTACTGTTAGAGTAGGTTTTAAAATTTAATAATGAAAACAAAATATAAGTTTCGAAATCTCTTTTTTTGTTTTTTCAAGTTTCAGAGTATAATGTAGAACTCATTTTCGATTAAAATAAATACTAATTACCAAACAACATGAAATAAAAAACTTAAATTTAAACATAAAAAACAGAAAAACAAAACATGTAATAAAAACCAGCACGAAGTTAGAAGACGGTTTCACACATGTTCATATATACACAGGAGAGGGAGAGAGAGAGAGACAACCAGCAAAAAAAAAGGGAAAGTACATCGTTGTTAATATTTTATTGGTATTTTGTTTGTACTATATACTTTCGTACATATCTTTGTAGAGCTAGTTTGATTTCTTTCCCTTTAATTTGCTTAAAACCACCAACCTTGAAGTTTGAGAGAGAGAGAGAGAGAGAGACTCCCTTTTTCAGTTGTGCTCTTAATCTAGACTAGTCTGCTTATAATCTTGGTAAAGATCATATCCACATAGTATATTCTCTCATACAAAACAAGCCAAAACTTACTATTTGTTCCTCATCTTCAACAACCTTCACAAAACAAAAGATCAAAAGAGAGAGAGTGTGTGTGTGTGTGAGAGAAAGAGAAAGAGAGCTAGATATCAAAGATGGCACCAGCCTCCCAAGCAATACTCAACCAAAACATATTTGAAGATCAAGACACATCTAATACACAGATGGGTTTCTTTTCTTTTCCTCCAAACATGTCTCTTCCTTCATCATTGGGTTGCCAACAATCTATCAAAACCTTCAATAGCACTAATTTACCTGAAACCCTACTCTCATCTCTCACTACTTGTTTAAAGCATAAAGATCAAGAAGATGATGAACACCTTAATATTATTGGAGGTCCCCATCATCTTTCTTTGCAAAGATCAAGTACAAATCTATGGTAAATTTCTCAAATAATCAAATCTCATGTATACTTACTTCATATATTTTCAAACATGATTTTTATTTTCGAGGATTTTAGCCATGTTATCTGAATCTCTGGCACTCTGGAGAAATATCTAGTTTTTATCACTCGATGATTAGCTCTTTCATGCAATTATTACTATTATTATTATTGATGTTGATGATACTTTTTTAATTAGGGCATGGGGAGATGTGAATAATGATCCATGCATGAACAACAAGCTAAGATCTAACGGTGGAGATCATCTTAATAATCATAACCATCATCAATTTGGCGTCTCCACAATGAAGATGAAGAAGATCAATAAGGCAAGAAGGAAGGTTAGGGAACCAAGATTTTGCTTCAAGACACTAAGTGAAGTGGATGTCTTAGATGATGGCTACAAATGGAGAAAGTACGGACAGAAAGTGGTAAAGAACACACAACATCCCAGGTAATTACACAATTATAAATCATCTTCTTCTTTTTTTTTTTTTTTTTAATAAATCAATTTCTGCTTTTAACCCTTTTCATATTTTACCTAAAAAAAGTTGGTTATATATATTTGGATTTTAGCTTTCAATGGTTGTACCCCATATAGAAGTGCTTTTAAAATTTGATACTCTCTCTATCATCTCTATATATATCTCATCATTGTCTTGGTTATGATTGTCATTAGGCTTTACAGACTTAGTGCAAGAGATCTTGATGGGTAAATATGTTGTTTTGAATATATATATATATATATATATATATATATATATATGCATGACTCCATTAATTGATAACTAAAATTTTTGAAGAGCAATGAGTAGTGAGTGTAAAAGAACTAATTATTAGTTTCAAAAAGAAGTACATAAATTGGCAATGAAAAGAGAGCCACAGCTAGCTAATATTATTGTTTTAGATTATTGTTCAATTATAGTGTTACACTCAAAGCTAACAACAAGATTCTTAATTTATAATTCATTAATCATATGCTATAATTAATTACATAAGATGGGTATAACAATGCTTGTTTATATATACACTGAATTAATTTTGCTTATAAGGAATGAATTTATAAAACTTAGCCTTCCCCCTTCCCTCTACCAGTCAATACAATTTTTTTTTTCTTTAAAGAATTTGGTGAAGCTACTCTTCGAAGGCCTTCAAAATATTTATAGAGCCCACATTTGAAGAACACACTTAAGCGTATTAGTAAACTACATGCTATGTTGGCTCATTAACCAATAGTTTAACCTTAAATATTTTGAAGGGAAAATGATTGAATCCCACCATTCTTCTTCTATTAATTTGAGAATAAATGCATATATTTGCCTCTTTCTTTTCTTTTTTATCAAAACATATTTGGGTGTAGAAGATTTGAATTACAGAGTATTTCATGATATTAAGCCTTTATCAATTGTATTAGAAGGCAACTGACTTATTTAATGCATTTTTTTTTATACATTCAATGCAAGTTATTTATTTAAATAACATTTACACTCTCACACGTCCCCACACACACACTCATATACATCAGCAGAACCCACACCTTTATAGTATCCACAACGAGCATATCCTATTGCTAGCAATCGGTAATGCAAGTCCTTATTTTGTACAAGAAAACTATCCTAGATAAAAAGTCAAAAATAGGGTTCTGTACGGTCTTTGAAAAATAACCTCACCCTTTTTTTTTCTTCCCCACAAAACAAAGGAAATAATCTAGAGGAAATGGTGGGGAAAAAAAAGTCAGTATATAATAATGAAATCTAACGTGATTCACCATTCTTGGAATGGTTAGATTGAGCCAAAGTCATGATCAAATGAAAAAGTTTAAGAAGAAAAACTGAAAATCTGTTGTACAATAATAAACACTTCACCATTTCTCGGAACTAGCGTCACAATGTTAAGTCTGAATACGGCTTTAAGTACTACTGTAGTTGACAAATCTACCAAATTTTCGATAATCTGGAGTGTAGCAATAGCCCTAATCCAATAAGATTTTTCTTTTAACTAAAATAGAGAAGAAAATAATTAAAAAGAACTTTTAGAAATCAAAGCCAAAAATCAATTCACTCATTGAAACATGTTAATTAAAAAGACTTAAATTTGTTTTGGTATATAAAGTTTCTTTAATGATAAAAATTTAAATTTTACATTGATTAAAAAATATATTAGGATATAATTTACAAGAATCATGAGTTTTTATTCTCACTGTTACCTTTTTAGAATTTAACAACTCATAATTCTTAAAATTGTATGAAATTAACTTGATATCAAAACTCTAGTCGGTACATTGAGCTAAATATTGATGACTGTGAGAATATGTCATTTTCCACATAGAAGTTACAGACAATGTAGTACTTGTAACTTAAACACCTCTCTATTATCAGCAATTATAATTAAAGGAACATATGGGGTCTCCTTTATAATTATGCATTTCTTGAGCATATATTTATTTAGTTAATTCTAAAGTGAAGTTGTTGCCTCAAAAGACGTTTGAGATGTCCATTGTTGCAAATATATGCTCTCTTAAAAAAAAAAAAAATTACCTTTTAAGTGTTCATATATATGATTATGGATCTTTTGCTTACTTTAATTACATGGGACCTTTGATGATGAAGTCTCTCTCACACTAATTAATAACATCGACCAATTAAATAAATTATAACATATAAATTAATATATATATTAAGTTGTGATAAAAATAATTTTTTATACTGTGTTTATCATATTTACAAGTGTAATGAGATGATTGGATACACTTATATGCACTTAATTGGAAATGTTAAAAAGTAACTGATAAGCTCGTTTTTGGAAAACTCTATTTATCACAAGTTTGTTAGTCTTAAATTATCCCAACTTTTTCTTTAGTTTTATATCTCAGCTTTGAAGATTAATATTCTTCACTCTTGATTATTCTAAGAGTTCGCTAGCACTTGAATAGCATTAACAATTACGTCCCTTCCCCCCCTCCCCTACCCAAACAACAACCTTTTACTCCAATTTGCCCAAAGAAACAAAATGCAACAAGTACTACTTGTTAAATAAGTTTTTTTTTTTTATATATTTATAACAAATTGTCGTATAAATGATTGAATGGTGCATTATAGAAAGGGGGCTGATATTCTCATCATCTCATACTTGTGGGCTTGAGAGTCTCGTATTTATTTTAAATGTTCAAACCATTAAAAAAAAAGTACAATATTTATGTAAGTATGTGACTAAAGTGAACTTGTTGAGGGTACAACTAGTACCTCTCACTATATGAAGATGTACATTTACTTAACGTTTGAATGTGATTTTTGTAGGAGCTATTATCGGTGTACGCAAGATAATTGTAGGGTAAAAAAACGAGTAGAGAGATTAGCAGAAGATCCAAGAATGGTGATTACAACTTATGAAGGGAGACATGTACACTCTCCTTCTAATGATGATCTTGAAGATACTCAATCTCCATCTCACTTGAATAACTTCTTCTGGTAGTTATGTTATTCTTTTTACATAGCTTATTTTTAATCCTATAAACTCTGTTTTTTATTTTTTTTATGTCCTCACTGTGATAGTATATTTTGTACTAAATATGATCGTAACCGAGTGGCATATACCACTTTGATATAAGATGTTGGTCTCGGGTTCGAGACTTGAAAATATGGATGTTAAAATCTATTAGAAAATATGATCGAGCTTTTTCTATGTTCTTCACACAGTTTGGTTATATTAATTAATAAGCCTTCACTAACTTCAATTTAATGCTCTATATAATGGATGTGTTGGGCTAGTGTCATGGTTTTGTATTGGTATGTACTATTTTATAATTATTAAAAATAAGTACTTTAATCCTACTTTTTAAGCGGTCTCAACTAACATATTTTTCTTTATTTTATATCACAAGTAATGGAAGAATTTGACTCCTTTTAGTGAAGCATATTAATTAATGCAAATGATTCTTTAATTTTTTCTTACTAAATGATGTTATTTTTACGCCTCCAATCCTTCCTATTGTTCACTTTTTTTTATTTTATCATTTTTTATTTAGCAAAATTATTTATAAAAAGTTGCTTAACATAAATTTTATACTCTTTGAGGGTGGCATATTGCATCACATGAACAAGACACAATATTACAAGATGCGTATAATTCAGTTTGTACTTAAATTAGAACAAACAAAAGTTTAGTTAAAATTTTGTTGTTATTTTATTTTTCAACATGACGTGGACGTTTTCAGTAATAATTTTAGCTCTAACTTTGTAATATATATATATATATATATATATATATATATATATATATATATATATAGTAACAACATGTTGTACAACATGACATAAAATTAATAGACCTTTCCTCAATAATCACAGTTCTTTTCATAGTCAAAGAGCTGTACGATAGAAGATTAAGCATCTTATCGATCTCAAAACTGCATAGAATATAAGAAGTATCCAGTAATATCTAACACAATACAATGGATAAAAAATTTAATTATAATTAATCGATAATTTTTCTTGTTTTTAAAATTGAAATAAATTTTATTATATATCAACTAATATGTTAATATAACAAGATAAATGAAAAAACACGATGTAATAACATGACAAACACATATGACTAATTGACACAATTTTTCACTTTAGTTGTATGTATCAGTTTCAACGAGAACAAAAGTTACTAAGGTGCTCAGGGAGTTTTTAAAAAAATAGGAAGTTAAATGTTGGTAACAAAGGATTTTCTATATCAAGTGTAGCGTTTGGATGTGCAAATGGGCTCCTTTTCGTTTACATTGTTCATAAACACTAATGGGCTTTATAATACAGACAATGAGCCCAAAATAAAATGAACCTTTTTGTTGGCAAAAGCTACATTACGAGAATGTTGACATAATAGTTGGCGAGCATTTAATTCATAATTCATAATTCATAATTCATAATTTTATTCTTGCAAATACCAAAATACCTTTACATTATAAATTCAATAAAATAAAAATAAATTAAATCTGATATTCTCTCTAGCGACAACAGTCGTTGGTGTCCCACCAAAATTCCCGTAATCATCGTATGCAATATATTACATTAACTTATATATTTGTATGTAATATATTGTATTCATCTGTACAAGTTGATCGATTAAACTTTGCTCTATAATTTATAAATTTATTTTTACATTTATATATAACATATTACATTTACCTCTAGCATTATATTTAAAATGATTGAACCAACCTTTTATACCATCCGTAATTTAGTTCACTAATATTTTTTTTTAAATATAGTCACAAATGTACAAAATTTATATTATATCATATTGGAACATATATTTACTCAATTTGAACATATATTATTGCATTAAAAAAAAAATGATTCCTTTATACCAATAGTTATTTTATGTTTTCCTGTGTGTTTATTTAAACATATAAGATGTATTTATGATATGTATTAATATAAGATTGTTTCATTAATTACAATTTGATTTGATGAGGGAAAAAGCCTGGACCTATATTTTCATGGGCTTTATTGCCGTGGAACTTGCTGTGCTTACTTCCAGTGACCATAGCAACGGGCCAAACACAACGACCTGGCCTAGTGGGCCATTTGACAACCCTAAAACCATCAAATTGCATTATTCTAATTGAAACTCTCTTAAATTTAATTATCCCAAAGACAAATGCATCTATTTGTGCTCAATTATTTTTTTAGTCTATATAAGTTCAGAAACTTTTGAAATATATTTTACTAATACTCAAATTTCAAGAAATTTATACATAGGTTGTTAAAATTTTAAAACGCATTATTTAATTCTCAAATCTTTAAAAAAAGGATGTACGAATTTTTAAACTTTTAAATTCTATAATTTACAGTAATAAAAAATTATAAATTTTACTGATAGATCATAGCGTAAATACTAGAACACATATTAATAATTCAAAATTTTGGAACATATGTGTAAAGTTTTAAAATTCTGAGAACTAAATCATAAGACGTAAAATGCTATAAAGTTTATTTAATATTACCACCGCCTTTATAACACATTTAGCAAGATGATATTTTTATTAGGTTTTAAAGATTTAGAATTCAAGTCTTGCACCATATAATACGATGTGTGTGTTTTGAAACAATTATAACTCATATACTTATGGTTGAAATTTGAACTCCGAGCCATCAACATATTCAAGTGTACTTCAAACCCTTATCCACAAGTCTTTAAACAAATCGATTTTGGTAACATTAATGAAATTTGCACTTTGGTTAGCCCTTAATTGGGGTACAGATTGCCCTCCATTATGGCAATTATCTCACAATGCAAATTGGAATTTGTCGCTCTCAAGTGTCAATATCCTAATTAATTATAAAGACATTTTAGCAAGAAAAAAATAAAGTTTATAATGTAAGAGCTAAAGCAAAGCAATCTAAGGAAAATAAATAATAAACGATAACAAATCCACACGTCCCAAGAGGAATTTGCTGTTACACACGTGGAAACCTGACCGAAGTAGGGCCGGGCAGCAGACAAGGAATGGGCAGTGTTAGGGGGCAAGTAAGGCAAGAAAAATAATTGAACGATTTGCAGGCAGCTCAGCTTTGGTATCGTTTATGACTAAATCTGCCCACGTGCATCTAGTAGATGTGGACCCACACTAGTCACCGATGGTTAAACAAGACGAAACAACAATTAAATAAAAGCGACGGCTCTGATTGCATTTAAGTGAATTATTTTTTATGAAAAATGCTTATAGATGCTACTTACTGGCATTTAAATTTATTTTATTTTTAAATAAAAAATAATATTCTATTTTTAAATAATATTAACTCAAACCTTAATATTGTATAACTTTGTACATCATGAAAAAACGAAAATATATGAATAGAATTCTTATAAAAAGTGGATATGTATGATATTTATTTAAGAAAAAAATGTAAATAAAATTTTTAAAGAAGGTAGCTTTTTTTTTTATATTTAAAAAAGGGCATTAAAATCTTTTTTTTTTTAATTAATTAGAGAAAATACACTCACACATGAGTGAGATTTAAATTTAAATTTTTGGTAGAAGAATTAAAAATTTTATTACCTAAATTACAATAAATTTTCAAATTTAGATAAAAAAAAAAAACACAATTATTTTACTTTGGCTAAGCAAGGATGGTTAATTTACGCGAGACATTAAATAAATGTATTCAAAGATGATTGAGATTAAAACACAATACATAAAGATATACTTTATTGACACAGTAAGCTGGTAAGACCTAGAAACCTGAGTTTGAACGTGCGGGTTACGAGGAAGCACGTGATGATTTGAATGGAAAAATAATTGTCAACCCCACTCAATTTTTAACAAGGCAATTGGGATGAGCTACTGAGTGCATAGGAACCAACAAGGCAAGAACCTATACCATCCACCATGGCTGGGCTGCGAGCCTGCGAATACAAGTAAATAAAAAAAAAAAAAACATAAAATAAAATTGTGGTCGGTTTCGATTTATAGGTCTATAAAATCTTATGATCGAACGTAACCAGCAGCAACTCATTCAATTTTCATAATTTACAAACCAACCTACCTATAAAATTTCTTTTTTTTTTTTTTTCTAACCTGATTTGGGATCAGTAGGTTTGTGTAATTTTTGGTGTCATATGTCCATCCCTATCGCGATGTATACAATGTTAGATATCTACTAGTAGTCTAATAAAATGCACCATCATATTCATAGTCAAGGGCTCCTTGTGGGACCTAGAAACTCTAGATTAACAAACAAAATTAATTTTCTTTTGTTTTTTGTTATTTTACTATAGACTCTGATTAGTTAGTTTAAGGAATCACACGATGGACATGTCACTATTGATATTGAACGTAAAGGTTTTTTTTTTTTTAGATCAAAATGTGAAGGGGTTTTGTTGTTTGTGTGGGAGTGGGACTTGAACTGGGATAACAGTTGTACAGGAAAGTGACTTTGTGGGCGTGACATCGTCCGACATTACCAGCTGTCCTATTGCTACACGTATTTTGCAATCTATGATTTTTTTTAAAACATTGCGAATGATTTTCCCTAAAAAAAAAAAAAAGTGGCTCCTTGGTGAAAAAATAATATATTTATTTATTTTTTTTCTCCGTTAAAGATGTTTACGAAACAATAGCATCTAAATGTTGCAATTTTCGTCAATCAGGCTTCTGGAATAACCTTTGGAAAGCTAAACTACATGAGCGTCACAAATTATTACTCTGGAAAATTCTTATGGGAGCTTTAGGCACAAAAAAAAGGCTGAGCCGTTTCATGCATTTTGACTCTATTCTCTGCCCTTTATGTCACTCAGAGGCTGAAGACGACGAACATTTGTTCATCAGGTGTGATATTCTTAAATCTTGGTGGAAGTCTTCTCATTGGAATCTCAATTGGGAATTTGTGGGTCAAGTTGACTTGCACACTTATATTAAGATCATTTTAAATCCTCCTAAGATAATTCTACCACCTGGTATGTCTTCAAAACTTTTTACACTCACTGCAGTCATCATGATTGAAAAGATTTGGTGGCTGAGAAATCAGGTATCTTTTGGAGCCTATACTCTCACAAACCAAAAAATTATTCAGGACATCAAATTGAGAATTGAGGAGTTTCAAAGTTTACTTTTGGACGATCCTAACCACCAACATCCTTTGGATGAAGAACATTTTACTGTCATTCCTGCCTCTTGGCAAGCACCTCCTCTAGGTGCTATCAAAATTAATTTTGATGCAACATGGTTCTCTGGGTTAGCTACAATTGGTTTTGAATTGTTTGATAATTTTGGCAGATTATTTTTTGCTTGGACAAAATCTTTACCCACCTTATCAATTGAACAAGCAGAAGCTTTGGCTTTTCGGGAAGCTCTAACTCATGCACTCGAGTATAAAAAATCGGCAGTATATATTGAAGGTGATAATAAGCAGATCATTGATGGTTTTAACAATCATGAGTTCAACAATTTATCGGAAGAAGCTAGGGAGTTAGTTATATCGCTTGATCATTTTCTCCACTACTTCGCTATGATCTCTGTTAGATGGATACCTCGGCAGAACAATGAAATCGTTCACAATTTAGTCCATTGGTCTAGAACTACGCATATTGAAGGAGAAATTGTGCTCAGTAGACTTCCAGAACACATCAAACGCGGGTACCAAACAGAAGATTGAGACTCTTGTCTTCCTTTGTAGCAAAAAAAAAATATATTTATTTTTTTATAATACTAAAAATATATATTTATTTATATAATTAAAAAAATATTTTTTTGAGCAAAATTAAAAATAACACTTTTTTATAAATAAAAATTATATTATATAATTAAATCATAATTAATATTCTAATCATAACTCTATTGTTACATTTAATCTATATATCTAATTTATAATTTCCTTTCTATCTCATGATTTAATATATAAGATAATGTCATTACTCGCCTTTAAAGTCATGATTTAAATGACCTTGACTACGTTACCTTGTGGTACACACCAATCAAAATACTAATTGTTAATTATTTAAATTAATTTAATTATTAAAGATTGTCATATTTTATACAGTGGTAGAAGTTTTAGTTAGTGTTTTCTATTCACAGGATTACAGCAAAAAAAAAAAAAATACAACTTTAAATGTTAACAAAAAACGATATCAATATTTGACACCGTCTATAAAAAAAAAGTATGTTCTAACAATAAAAAAAGAAAGAGAATAGTAGGAACAATTATTGTGTTCTCCACTATATATAAAATGAGAAAAACATTCTGTTTAGACGTCCCAACAGAAGTTGTGTGAACGCCCTACAAAAATCTCATGCAAAGATTTACTGTCTGTTCACCCGACAAAGATGAATACTCCCACAAGTTCTGGAACTTCGACTTTGTCAAGCAACCAAGAAACTCCACCAGATTCTTATCTATTGCTTCTCACGCAAAGACTTATTGTCTGCTCTCTTGACAAAGATGAATACTCCCACAAGTTCTGGAATTTCGACTTTGTCAAGCAACCAAGAAACTCTACCAGATTCTTATCTATTGCTTGACTAGCTCGCTGAAACCCATCTAGATGTTTTGGAAAACGCACTCCACACTTTCTTAAAGCACCTCCCATAATAAAATGCTCCATAACTAGATCTGGTTTTGGGAGGTATGCCCTCAAAATCTTCCTAGGCTCAAGGCTTGATCAACAGCCTAACATGATTCAATCCGAGACATGATTTGGCCCATTCAAATCAAGCCTATAGGCCATTAGAGCAAATCCCACACAACACAAAAACACCCAGCCACTCATGCTTAGGCACCATCTCCCCACCAAGTAATATTGGACCCCATGGAACTATGCAATGTTACTTGCATGAGCGCCTAGAAGCCCACATGCACGAAAAATACATCCAAGCTAGTGATGCCGATTAGGAAGCCTTTGTAGCCAACAGTTGACCAAAAGATCGCCATTGGGGGCAAGTGCTAACACTTCCTCGCCAGACCATAGATAAAATTGTTAAACAGCTACAAGAAGCGCAATAAAGGCTAAACAAAGGGAGACTTATAGATATAGTAGTCTCCATAAAATCCCCCATACTCTTAGTTATGGCAATCCCTTTGCCCAGCAAGTTTAGAATGCCTATTACAGGCACCTACGACGATACCAAGGATCTTCTATAGCACTTAGAAAATTTTGAATGGTGGATGCATCTGTACGCTTATAGCTATCCGGTAAAGTGTCGTGTCTTCTAGCTAGCTCTGATAGATAAAGTCAGAGTCTAGTACATAGGGGTAGACATAATAATTGATAAAACAACCTACCGACTAAAATTGAGGCAAGTCGAACCGACTTATATGTTTTATATGTCCAAATAAGTTGGTTTTGATTTTAAAAATGCAAAAACTTTTTTTAGGTTTGTTAAGGCTTTAAAATTTATAAACCAATATTTAACCAAATCGACCTATATATTACTAATACACATATTTATTTTTTAATTTTATACATTTATATTATATATATCATATATATTTATAATAATCTAATTTTAGTTAATTTTTTATATCAATTTAGAATATGAAGCCACTTATGTTATTATTCTCTAATATTCTTTTTTATAAATATTTAATATAACAAATAAAAAATTTAAATTCCTTTTTATTCTCAAATTTTAAATTATTTACTTATTTTTCAAGAGTTATTATTTACTTAAAAATTAATGCACAATTCTAAATTAAATGCTAATATAAACTTTTTTAATTAAATTGTTGATTAAAAATTAATCTTATTTATTAATTTAATATTAACATTCGATCAATATAATTTGAATTCACTTTAAAAATAAGTAGGTCCAAACCACAAATCAACATAAATTGATTGGTCTAGTATTTTTCAATCAACATTTTATAGATAGATTTTGATACTTAATTTAGCAAATTAATATATGTCAATTCCGTTAACATTTGGGGCAAAAGTCGACCAAAATTGAACCATGCCCACCCTTACTAGTAATGCACTCTAAAACCAACAACCATAGAGTCATTTGCAAAATTTGGAAAGCAGTTCATGCCCAATTTTTCTACAAAGTAAAGAAGACCGAAAACAATCTCCCACATTATGACTTTGCGACAAGGGAAATACGAATCTTTAAAGAACTTTGATTAGTTCAGCTCCAAGAAAATATATGTCACCGAATGTTTGGACTTTGTGGCTATAAGTGCCCTAAACTAAGCCCTATGTTAGGGTGCCCTATGACACAACATGGCCAAAAAAGCTTCTACCACATATGTGGGGGCCACACATTAATGAACACTTACCTAAATGTGAAAGAGATGGTCTATAACGAAAAGGGCAATGAACAACTTGAAAGGAAGAGAGGTGAATATAAATAGGTGGATAGAGATGAACCTAAGCACAAGAAGGTAAAAGGTCCAACATGGACGAAAGGGACAATTATCGAGATAAAGACACAGATTTTGACCTCTTGAGATAGGGTATCCAGACCTACACTCCATTAACAACACCTCGAGAAACTATTTTAATGTAAATTAAGAACCAACATATAGTGCAATGGCCCAAGAGAAAATGATAAATCTTGAATGGGATAGATCCAAGTACTGGAGGTTCCACTATGTTGGGCACTTCACTGCTTCCATCTGAAAAAGGAAATTGAAAGTCTAATTAGGAAATTATACTTGGAAGAATTTGTATGGAATGAAAGGCAACAACAACAACAACCACATCGAGCCTCCCCACCTAGGGACTAAGTGTAGAAAAGAAGAATGTAATATTTGATTTTGAATATTTTACTGAATTGTATTGCTTTGTACAGATTATATGAATTTATAATAGAAATAAAACGACAGAAAATGATAATAATTAAATACAATGATTTCTACCATATTGGGAATGATCTCTACCATATTAACATTTTAATTACTTTCTTATTTCAAAATGAATCTCAACACTCCCCCTCAAGTTAGTGCATACATGTTCCACATGCCCAACTTGTCTAAAAACTTTAAGAACACTCGATTTGATACTGCTTTGGTGAGAATTGCTTTGCTGATAGCCAAATTCTTTCATAGACTTTGTGAACCTGCTTGCTACTGCGAAAGTGGATTGTAACCAATTGGAAGTGTCGGACTCCAAGTCCAAATAATATAGCTTCCCTCTCTTAACACCATAACCAATCGTTTGTCGAGTCTCCAGTGTTTGTAGTAGTTACCAATGTTGTTGACGTAGGAGTGTCATCGTCACCCTGTGTTTGAGCAACTGCTGTAGTGGAAGGTCGCTTGGAATTTCGATGTCGTGCTGGATCCCACCAATCTGGATATCAAATAAGTTCAAAGCAACAAATTTTCGAATGACCTGTTTGATTACAGTGGGTGCATTTGTATGAAGGTTTGTCTGAACTATTGGATTTCTTTGGATTTGTGGATTTCGGCCGGTCTTGTGACATCTACTTAGGTCGATGGCGAGAAATCATAGCAGAAGCTTCAAGTTTTGCAATGTCCATATTTAAAGTTGCAGATCGTATGACCTCACAGCGGACTAAGGAATAACACTCTTCTAGACTGAGGAGGCGTTCACGACGCAAAATTTCTCGTCGAAGTTGATCAAAAATAGTATCCAAACCAACAAGGAATATGTGTACTCGATTACGCTCAATGGACTATCGGTTTACTGTAAGATCATGAGGATCCCTCATAACCACTTTATCACGATGATCCAGTCTCGAAATATTTTGGTTAATTCCCCATAGTAGACAGAAAGTGATTTTGCATCTTATTTGGCAGAAAAAGCTTGTTGATGCAAAGAATAGACATAGATTTCATCATTACCATCATAAAAAGCTGTGGAGAGAGTATTCTAGATTTCACGTGTAGTGGGTATGCAGAGATATCGCTTCATGATGTCAGGCGACATAGACATTAGAAGCCAGCGCTATAAGGGGGATAATAAGAAAAGCATATATGCAATTATTGTGTTCTAAAAAAAAAAATACTACTTTAAATGTTAACAAAAAATGATATCAATATCTGACACCATCTATAAAAAAAAAAAGTATGTTCTACTACTTGACAACAAAAAAAGAAAGAGAATAATAGGAACAATTATTGTGTTCTCCATTATATATAAAATGAGAAAAAAAATCAGTTTGGACGTCCCAACAGAAGTTGTGTGAACGCCCTACAAAAATCTCATGGAAAGATTTACTGTTTGCTCTCCCAACAAAGATGAATACTCTCACAAGTTCTGGAACTTCGACTTTGTCAAACAACCAAGAAACTCCACCAGATTCTTATCTATTGCTTTTCAAGCAAAGACATTGTCTGCTCTCCCGACAAAGATGAATACTCCCACGAGTTCTGGAACTTCGACTTTGTCAAGCAACCAAGAAACTCCACCAGATTCTTATCTATTGCTTGACTAGCTTGCTGAAGCCCATCTAGATGTTTTGGAAAATGCACTCCACACTTTCTTAAAGCACCTCCCATAATAAAATGCTCCATAACTAGATTTGGTTCTGGGAGGTATGCCTTCAAAATCTTCCTAGGCTCAAGGCTCGATCAACAGCCTAACATGATCCAATCCAAGACGTGATTTGCCCCATTCAAATCAAGCCTATAGGCCATTAGAGTAAATCCCACACAACACAAAAACACCCAGACACTCATGCTTAGGCACCATCTCTCCACCAAGTAATATTGGACCCCATGGAACTATGCAATGTGACTTGCATGAGCGCCTAGAAGCCCACATGCACGAAAAATACATCCAAGCTAGTGATGCTGATTAGGAAGCCTTTATAGCCAACAGTCGACCAAAAGATCGCCATTGGGGGTAAGTGCTAACAGTTCCTCGCCAGATCATAAATAAAATTGTTGAACAGCTACAAGAAGTGCAATAAAGGCTAAACAAAGGGAGACTTCTAGATATAGTAGTCTCCATAAAATCCCCCATACTCTTGAAGTTATGGCAATCCCTTTGCCCAGCAAGTTTAGAATGCCTATTACAGGCACCTACGACGATACCAAGGATCTTCTATAGCACTTAGAAAATTTTGAATGATGGATGCATCTGTACGCTTATAGCTATTCGGTAAAGAGTCGTGTCTTCTAGCTAATTCTGATAGATAAAGTCGAAGTCTACTACATAGGCGTAGACATAATAACTGATAAAACAACCTACCGACTGAAATTGAGGCAAGTTGAACCGACTTATATGTTTTATATGTCCAAATAAGTTGGTTTCAATTTTAAAAATGTAAAAACATTTTTTAGGTTTGTTAAGGCTTTAAAATTTATAAACCAATATTTAACCAAATCGACCTATATATTACTAATACACATATTTATTTTTTAATTTTATACATTTATATTATATATATCATATATATTTATAATAATATAATTTTAGTTAATTTTTTATATCAATTTAGAATGTGAAGCCACTTATGTTATTATTCTCTAATATTCTTTTTTATAAATATTTAATATAACAAATAAAAAATTTAAATTACTTTTTATTCTCAAATTTTAAATTATTTACTTATTTTTCAAAGTTATTATTTACTTAAAAATTAATGCACAATTCTAAATTAAATGCTAATATAAACTTTTTTAATTAAATTGTTGATTAAAAATTAATCTTATTTATTAATTTAATATTAACATTCGATCAATATAATTTGAATTCACTTTAAAAATAAGTAGGTCCAAACCACAAATCAACATAAATTGATTGGTCTAATATTTTTCAATCAACATTTTATAGATCGATTTTGATACTTAATTTAGCAAATTAATATATGTCGATTCAGTTAACATTTGAGGCAAAAGTCGACCAAAATTGAACCATGCCCACCCTTACTAGTAATGCACTCTAAAACCAACAACCATAGAGTCATTTGCAAAATTTGGAAAGCAGTTCATGTCCAATTTTTCTACAAAGTAAAGAAGACCGAAAACAATCTCCCACATTATGACTTTGCGACAAGGGAAATACGAATCTTTAAAGAACTTTGATTAGTTCAGCTCCAAGAAAATATATGTCATCGAATGTTTGGACTTTGTGGCTATAAGTGCCCTAAACTAAGCCCTATGTTAGGGTGCCCTATGACGCAACATAGCCAAAAAAGTTTCTACCACATATGTGGGGGCCACACATTAATGAACACTTACCTAAATGTAAAAGAGATGGTCTATAACGAAAAGGGCAATGAACAACCTGAAAGGAAGAGGGGTGAATATAAATAGGTGGATAGAGATGAACCTAAGCACAAGAAGGTAAAAGGTCCAACATGGACGAAAGGGACAATTGTCGAGATAAAGACACAGATTTTGACTGCTTGAGATAGGGTATCCAGACCTACACTCCATTAACAACACCTCGAGAAACTATTTTAATGTAAATTAAGAACCAACATATAGTGCAATGGCCCAAGAGAAAATAATAAATCTTGAATGGGATAGATCCAAGTACTGGAGGTTCCACTATGTTGGGCACTTCACAGATGACTGCTTCTATCTAAAAAAGGAAATTGAAAGTCTAATTAGGAAATTATACTTGGAAGAATTTGTATGGAATGAAAGGCAACAACAACAACAACCACATCGAGCCTCCCCACCTAGGGACTAAGAATAGGCTCTACCCACACGTTGATGCCCTGGTAATCACCCTCTTGATAGCCAACAAAAACCTACACCAAATCTTGATAGGCGGTCTTGATTTCCCAAGCCTGAAAGCAAATGCAAATCTCTTACCCATTCAAACTGGTGGTAACTCCCCTAGTAGGCTTATTCAGACTTTCCCTAGTCCCAAAAGGTAGTGTCTCCCTAGTTGTCAAAATTTTACATGGCACAAACTTGCGCACAATCATGGTTGAACTTTTCATTGTAGATTGTCCATCCCTCTACCATGGAATTATAGGAATACCTTTCTTGCAAGTGGTGCGTGCCGTGACATTGACCTACCATCTCATCATCAAATTCCCAACAAACTTAAGAACTGTAGTGGTTCTGAAGACAAAAGATAGCAAAGGAATGCTACACCATGTTTGACTGCATGGTACAAAAGTAAAGCCGCAATAATGGAAGAACAAAAGAGTGCCTTACAATAAATTAGAATTTTTCAATTTTTAGTCTTTATTTTTAACTTCTAGTAAAATAAGGGCCCTAATTGGCCGAAGTTCAATTCCACTAAAATGGAGTTAAAAAATAAGGGCCCTAATAGTACACTTAGCATTTTCATGTGATTTAGTTAAAAAATAAATAAAGAAAGAAAGCACTTAGGCCATGACAGGCCACTACAACTGTTGTTCTCCACTTGAGTTTATTGCCAGTCTCTAAAATGCAAAATGCATCACCAGAGGGTAGCCTAGACTTTGGAAAGTTTGTCACGCTTGACACCCCACAATAAAGGAGTTGTGACTCTGTCAGCATATCTATAGACTACACTCCCCTCCATATGTGGGCAAAAGGGTAGCAAAGCTGGCTCGTTACATAAGGGTGACATCTTTAACATAGGCTCTGCAACCCGTGGATGGCATGCGATGAAGCGCATCTTTACCTAACTCTAAGATTGAAGTACTGAACTTCCCTATATGTGGGGAGGCAACTACTAAGCTAGCGTGCCAAGTACGGACCACACTCTAGTGATAGGTTCTACATCCCGCAAAGGGCTTGTGATTGGAGCAGCTTTACAAGCTTTCTCCAACCTAGGGTCCAAGAATCATTCCAAGTTCATGTAGCCCACTATGCGCAAACAAAAAAGTTTGACGCAACTGAAGGACCATAAGTCCCCATTAAGATGGTGAAAAAACACTGCCACATTAGCGATGACAATAAAGAATGCATACGCTTCTTCCAGAAACATGATCGTTATCTCTAAACTTGGAAATTTCCTAAATTAAAAAACTTCATGCTTGGCCTTGACTAAGTCTCAAAATAATTTTAATTTTTTTAAATAATAGAGCAATAAAACATGTATTACAATTTTGAATAGCATATAACCTAAAATAAAAATTTAATATTTAATTTATTATCATAAATTATGTGATTAAATAAATATTAATATAATTTACATGTATTTGTATGATATCTCTAAGTTTTTTTTTTTTACTATATTGAATAGACATGTTGTCGTGGGACAAAAGTTTATGGAAGGAGACTCTTTGGAGGTTAAGAGTGTCCTGCTAAGTCAGAAGGTAGGAGAGATAGAGTAATGTCGCCTACTCTGTTATTATTAGAAACCCATTGTATTAGATTGTGTGCTCTATAATTGAGGTCTCGAGGGATCCATCTGATTAAGATCATGTTAAAACATGAAATATGCTTATTCATTTCCATTAGAATCTGCTTGGTGGAAGGATGGATGTTGGTCCAATTTTCTTCAATTAGAGCATGAATGACAGTTTAATTATCTCCTTCTAGATAGACTGGTTGATTGGAAAATTGTTGCAAGTAAAAGAAAGCTACAGCAAAGGCTAAGGCTTCAGCTTCTTCACTGTTAGTAGTATTTCAATAGTCAACCCAGGCATGAATTGTGCGGCCATAGCTATTTGTAACAATGAATCCCAGTCCAACTTTCCCATTTTGCCATGCGGCATCAAAATTTACTTTGATGGCATGTGGAGGTGGAGGTTGCCATTTAGAAGGAATGACAATAGTTTCTCCAACTGTAGTTTCTCTAGTCCATGGTTTAACTAGTACATATTTGAATTCTTCAATTCTGTTATGGAGTTTGTGAATAAGTTGCTGCTTATTTAAAACCTGTCCTTTAAATAAAACTTCATTTATTAACCACCAGATTTGCTCCATCATAATTGTGGAAACTAAAGTGAATTCTTCAGCAGTGATGTTATTGGGTAGCCATTTTTTGGGCTGGTTTAGAACGAAGTTTATGTAAGAGAAGATATCAAGTTTCTCCAAAAATTCTCATCTGATGTTCCATTTCCATGTTAACCACCAAGACCGAAGAATATCGCATTTGATAAAAAGATGAGTAGAGTCCTCTAGTTCTTTTTGACAAAGTGGGCAGAAAGGATCATCTAGATGTTTAAAAAGGGCAATATTCTTTTTTGTGCTAAGGCAGTTGTTCACAATTTTTCATAGTAAGAGTTTGTGTCGTTCATGAAGTTTTGATTTCCAAAATTTCCTCCACAACTGTGAGTGTGAGAGAGGGAATAATCTGAATGAGACTTGAGTCCAATAAGCATCTTTAACTGAGTAGATACCTTTCCCAGATCCATACCATTTGAGTTCATCAAGACTATGAGAAAGAGGGTTAATATTTATTATAAAAGGAGCCATGTTTGGTCCAAACAGATTTTGTATTTGTCTATGATCCCATACCCAGAAATTTTGCCAACGACAAAGATCAGTTATGTGGTGTAATTGTTGTAAGTTTTGAGAAGCCTGTGCGGGAAGCTGATGAGTGCTCAAAAAGCACTAATATTTCGTGATTAATTGTGCTTAATTGTTTAAAATATAGATTTGTTATTATTGTTTATTTGATTATTTTCATAAATCTATTCATTCGAAGTCACGGGTATGTTTTAGTGCATTTCAGGTGTTTTTAGCATCAAATGAGTCAAATAATGCAAGCACGCAAAGACGGAACACTTACGGCGCTCGGATCACGAGTTACGGGCTAAACGAGACAAATATGTAAGCCGTACATGTCGAGCCTTCACATATGTAAGGGGGTACATGTGAAGAAACTGAAGACAACACGCGCCGCGATGAGGAAAAGTCATGCCGCTGCGGGGAGCTCTCGGGTTTTTACATTATTTTCAGAATTTGTGTTGCGCCGCGGCGGGAAAAATGCATGCCGCGGCGCGCCTATTCCTATGACAATCAGGATTTGTGTAAACCCTTACATCTATAAATATCCCCTTAGAACCCCCCTTACACCAGAACTCGAACTTGTACATAACTTTACACATTACAATTTTTGCGACCAAACACTACATTCAATCAACTTTGGGAGTTTCGCTACACAAAAACGAAGCAAGAGAAACCATTCTAAGGATCCAAAGAAGCCGTCGACAATCGAAGATAAAGCTTTTAGAGAAGAACGCTATCCCATTCATAAGCGGTATTTAGATCTAGGTTTTCTTTGGTATTGTAGAATTCTATTTTTCTTTTTCTTTCGTTGGAGTGTATGTTCATATTTTATTTGTCTATGAATATTAATATGAACATGTCTGGCTAGTTTTATTATGGATGTTTAGTTTATGTTGCCATGTTTGCTAGAACTGTGTATGGTGTATGTTTTATTGATTTAATATAAACAAATTACTTTTTGATTAAGAGCATGTTTAGATATTTAATTATAAATTATCATGAGCCCATTTGAGATTCGTAGTTAGGTTAAAAGATCTTAGAATTTAGTTATAGGAATGTCACCTTAACTTTATTCTGAAACACTTAATCAAAGCTTCAATTTAGTGACTTAGTCATAGCATTAATTTGATTGGCATGTTTTTCCTTGCGCATAATTTGATTACTATTTGATTTACCCCGACCAAAGGCAGTTAATTAGTTAATCAACAAAGAGATTTACCACGACCGCAGGCAGTCTCGTAATTAAAAGAAAAGTCGGTAATTTTGTTTATATAGAACGTTCATGTTATTTCACCATACCTTTTCGATGCAAGCATGGTCAACCAAGCTAAACGTCCATACATCCTCCATTGATCTTCAAATATATCTGAATTGATTGTTTAATTGCAATTTTGTTTTTGTTTAATTACTCGTACTTTGTTCCTGTTACAAATCAAACACCTTTTTACAGTTTTATTAGCTTTAGGATTCTAGTTACTTAGAGTTTTAGTTTTACTAGAACTCTATTTAATTAGTGTTTTATTTTCATTAGAACTCTATTTAGATTAAAAAGTTAGTTATTTAGAACCACTGCAATTCCTTGAGAGACCGACCTTGGAAGTTGCTTATCACTTTTCTACAAGTGATTCGTACACTTGCGAGTACTAAATTTAACACATCAGAAGCTTTTGGTGTGGTAATCCCGGTATCCATGCATCCTGTTTAAAATTGAATTGTTGGCCATTTCCCAATTTCCAGTAACTACTTGCTTTTATGAGTGCTCGTGCCCACAAAATACCCTTCCAGATATGTGAATCACCTGTTCGTTGTTGAACATCTAGAAAATGGTGACGTTGTAGGTATTTGGCTTTAAAAATTGTGACCCATAATTTCTCAGGTTGGGTAATTATTTGCCAAGCGGCTTTGGAAAGCATCGCCTTGTTGAAATTCTCCATTTTCTGAAAACCAAGCCCTCCGAAAGTTTTAGGTAGACACAAATTATCCCAAGGTAGAGGTGAATAGTAATGGGTGGCATGAGTATTGTTTGCCCACCAAAATCTCCTAATTATGGAGTCTGCAGTTTGGCAAACATTGCTTGGAATTTTGAAAGTACTCATGGAGTAAATTGGTAAGTTCTACACCGTTGAGGTAATTAGAGTCATTTTTCCTGCTTGTGAAAGTAGTTTTGATTTCCAACTGTCCAATTTATTGTGTATCTTCTCTAAAATGCTATTAAATTCCATAGTTTTTTTTCCTTCCGAAAGGGAGTGAGTGACCCAGATATTTGATGTTTTCAACCATGTTTGTCACAAATAAAGTTTGGCAGATCAGATGTTTTTGAGAATTGCCTATATTTTTTGAGAAAAAGATAGCAGACTTCTGATAATTTATTTGTTGTCCAGACCATGAATAATAAGTATCCAAAATCCTCTTGGTTTGATGTGCTTCCTTATCATTTCCTTTCAAAAAAATAAGTATATCATCTGCATAGAGTAAATATGAGATTGCCAGGGTAGCTGGTGTCAGTTTGAGACCATGTAAGAGGTGTTGACTTTTCGCTTTGAGCAACAGCCGAGACAAACATTCCGTGATCATAATGAAAAGATAAGAAGAAAGAGGGTCACCCTGACGGAGTCCGTACTGCAGCTGAAAATTATCATGTGGAGTGTCATTTATCAGGATTGAGAAAGATACTGTTGAAATGCATTGATGAATGAGATTGCAAACTTTTGGAGAAAACCCTATTAGATTCATGATGTAAAGTAAGAAGTTCCATTCTACAAGATCATAAGTTTTTTTCATGTCCAGTTTATGATATCTCTAAGTTGAATATAATTAATCATTCATTAAAATAAAATAATTATATCCACACAAATACCAATAATTTTAATTTTTGAATTTTTATAACAAAATTATAATATAAAATAAAAAATAAATAAAATAATATTAATAATAGATCTAATTGATTTTTATGGTATTTTAAATATAAAAAAATCTGATCAAACTTATTATAGATCAGTTTTGAAGTTTTTAGAGTTAATTCAACTCAATAAAAAAAATTCAATAATATAAATTAGATTAATTCAAATTGCATAAATAAATTAAGTTGAATCAAATAAATTTTATACATTATTATAAAAAAGATGCTATATTTTTTTTGGTGGAAACAAGAGTACAATACTATTAATGAAATTGTCAAACGTACATACAGAAAACCTACTGTACTCTATGTACTTTCTCCAGACAGCCACTCTATATTAGTGACATATTAGATATTCAAAACTTGTTTTATAATATTGTTAATATGAGCTGTAACCAATTGTCTCCAGAAAAATACAAAAATAAGAAAAATAAATTTACAATTAAAGAAAATAATTGGTGGACAGCTGAGACTGAGAAAAATCTTGTTATTTATGGCAGATTAGATTAGAATAGTTGGCATGGAAAGAAAAATCAAACTGAATTATTGTTCCCCTTCCTTGGGATCTTTGATACCGATCGATGCTGGTTGTTGCATAAATAGCGGTATTTATATATTAAAAAATATGTATTTTATTTATTTTAATTTTTTAAATTAGTTTTTATAATACATATAGAATAAATATAAAATTAATTTTTTTATATATTTGATATTTATATAAGTAAAATAGTATTTAAAATTTTTATTAGAAGAAATAATGATCATATGATTATAAAGTCTTTATTAGATGTGATATTTATTTTATAATTCATATCATGTTTAGAATTATTATTTAATGTGATAATAGATAATAAAATGACAAATAACGTTAATAGTTTAAAATACAAGGATAATTTTATCAAAAAAATATTTAGCATAATTCAGACACACACATATATTAATTAATTATAATCACAATTAACATATCAATTTTATAAAACTATTCTATTCATCCCAAACTAACTAAATTTACGTTTTTAAACTTTTAAATTTTACAATTTAGTTATCAAATTTTAAAATTTTATACATAAGTTACTGAACTTTTAAATTTTACAATTTAATCTCTAAGTTCTAAAAAATTCACACATATATCATATTTTGAGTAGTAAAATACATATTTTTTAATCAAAATTTTAGAATTTATGTGTAAATTTTTAAAAATTTAGGACTAAATTGTAAGATTTATAATTTTATGGACCTATGTAAAATTTTAAAAATTTAAGGACTAAATTTAAAAATTTAAAAATTTAAAAATCTAAATATAAATTTAATTAAAATTTAAAGATCAATTATATAATATATTCATGTTCTAGTAAATACTGTAATATAAACTTTTCTTTACATAGTTTACTTCATTAAAAAAAAAAAAAAACATAGACAGTTGATTAATTTTGGTTTTTTGTTGTAGAATGGTTTTTTATTTTTAATTTTTAAATAATTTACGTTCAAAATTAAATACGTATTAAAAAAACAAACCTTATTTCGTGTGATACTCATTATTCAAAGCTTTTATTGAATTCATACAATGCAACCAAAAATAATGAGATGGTTTAAAAATAAAAGCATTTCTCAAGGGTTATGTTATGCAATATAAATAATCAATTGAATAAAAACCTCTCTATGGTTTCTTAAACTCGAATCCAGCAAGGTTTGGTTACAGACTGAAATTGTTTCTTAGTGTCATGTATAAAGTTGGGTTTAATTAATCTTTTGCATTTTGATAAACCAAGTATACACTGACTTTTTAGTTGCTTCTTATGATCGTTTCACCAATATTTTCTGTATTATAAAGTTAAGTATTTTAGGAATCACTTCCTTTATATCAATATGATATTTGAATCATTTTATTTTTGTAATAGACACATGAATCACTCACTAATTAAAAAATAATAATTTAATAACATAATATTTTTTTTATTAAAACACGGGACAAAGTGGTCAAGATTAGTTTTTCCTATACTCTCACATTTACTCCCAACATTTTCTTCTTTATTATCGTTTTTAATAATTTTTTTATAATTCTATTAATATACAAATTTTTTAAGAAGTATACGATAAATTATATGAAGGTGTTATTTCTTTTTTATTTATTGTTTTTAGCGGGAAAAATTATTTATATCATAATTGAACATGTCACTGATTTATTCCAAATCTGTCATTTTCTTTAGCATCTTTTTCTAGTAACATGTGCATTTAATAAGAAAATGAAAAAAGAAGTAATACATATTCATAATTTCATGCAAAGAAAAAGAAAAAGAAAAAATGGCCATATAATAATAATACAACTATAAAAAAAATTTATAAAAAAAAAAAACAATGATAATAGATGAAAAAATTGATACAAAGTAGTTTTAATAATAAAATATTATGTCATTGTTTGAAGAATGATTAAATTATTTTATTTTTAATAGATGAATAATTTAGGAAAATTATCAAAAATAACACCCCTAAAATTTATAGTAACAAAACTAGCACCCCAATAAATTTAAACGTAAAATATTGAACATTAAATATTGAACTGGTTTAAATTGTTGTCGTTCAATTCTAATTGGATGTGTGTTAAAAAAAATGACATATTAGTCTTTTTTTAATTGTGAAAACATAAGTTTAAATATAAGATATGTTAGTTTTGTTATTATAAGTTTTGAGGGTTATTTATTTTGTTATTTTTTTAATAATTTATGTATTTTTTATAAAAAATAATATAATTAAAATATTATGTTAATACAGACAAATCCTTAATTATAATATAAATTTTTTTAAAATAAATTTACGTGAAATTGAAATTTATCCATAAGCTATATATATTTTAAAAGGTATGTTGCTTTGAAGAAATAAATATTTTAACAAGTGGTTAAAAAAGAAATAAATAAATATTCGACAAGTGTGTCTTATAAGTTAATGCCCTTCCTTAAAGTAGTCTGCTTTTTAAGACATTGTTTTTAATAACACTCTTATCTTTCCAAACAACAAAATAAAGAAATACTCACACTTGCCCAAAGAACCTTTGCTTAAAGATAACATCTACATTTCTTGACTTTATGATTAAAAAATATACACGTATTTCCAGCTACATGGACTTTTTTATTTATGATAGACCTAATAATAACACGTGACCCGTGAAATAAAAATCTTGTTTCTTATATATTTTTTATTATAAATAATATAATTTAGACTTTTTTTATTTATTAATATTTGTTATGATTTGAATTTATAATTTAAAAATACAAAATAATACATTTTACAGCTGTGGACAACACTGCTTCTCTATACACATTTGATGTAAACATATTTCAAAGTTCAGTAGACCATATATGTACTAAACCAAGAACGATAAAGCCTATTTTGTGGACAATGTTGGCAATAATGGGACTGAGGCCCATTGATATTAACAGTGAAATAACTTTGGAGGAGTTTTTATTTTTAAAAAAATATTTACTTACATATTAAAATTTAAACTTCACACATTTTATATTTAAAAAAAATTAACACATGATCATTATTTTTGATAAAAGTATATTTTATATCGATAATTATTTGAAGAAATACTATAAATCTATTGCCACAAAAATTTATTTTATAAATATAATAGATTTCTACCGCACGTATTGTAGTAATAATATAAATCTATTATTTTTATTAAATAAATTTTTGTGATCATTTTTTAAATAAATATAAATTTAAAATATATTTTTATCGAAAATAACGAACTTTACTATTATATTTATATATAAATCTTATATTATTAAGTCTGAGCTCATTAATTCATCATTATCTACTAAATTATGAGAAACAAGAAATGAGTCCCCAATATTATCATGCAACTATTGATGAATTATCTTCGCGAGCATAGTAGTAATAATAATGAACGAACGAACGAACTGGGATTATACAATTATCATATTTGCTTTGCCCTACCCAAATATAGTGGGTTCAAATTTCTCTCTATATTGCACACATGATCATCACTTTTCTCTCTTCTTTTGTCTCTTTCAATTTAATTTTATGAATTGTCCTCTGTTCTAGATTTGAAGACTTTTTTCATCTCATTTATAGTCTACTTGAATTCAGGGTTTTTAGAAGTCTTTATGGAACTTTGAAAAAGCTAGTATGGTATTATTGTAGCTTTAAAAAAAACAAATTATGATATACAGTTGTACGGTAATAGTTTTTTTTTTTTTTTTTTTTTTAAATAAAATTACTAGCCTTTGATAAAATATATATTAAAAATCATTTTAATATTTACTAAACTAAATTTAAAATTATTGCTGATGATTAATGTAGATATTAAGTTAAATTTCATTCTCAAAAGAAAGCCTTTTAATCATCCAACCCCTAACTATAGATTGGCAAAAATATATATATATAAATAAATTAATGTGGCATAAATTTTTCTTTCTCAAATAAAGATTGTGAGGTGCCAGAGAAACACTAGGCACAACTTTATTTTTTGTAAACAACTTCCTTTTCGAAAAGTCGTTAGTTATTATCAATAAACAAAATTAGTTTTCTCAACTAAGCTGCATAAAGCCGGTTAATATGGCTTAATTATGTTTACCACAAAGAAAAATATTTTTTTTTTAAATTTAATACATATATCAATTTAAATAATATAATCTAATTAATTTTAAAAAAAATTACCAAAAATAATATCTCTAAAACTTATAATAACAAAACTAGCAACCCAATAATATTAAATGTTCAACATTAAACGGATTTAAATTGCTGTCGTTTAATTCTAATTGAATGGGTGCTCAAAGAAAAATAATATATCAATCATTTTTTTAATTGTGTAAATATAAATTCGAACACAAAGAGTTATTTTTGTTATTTTCTCTTAATTGTATTAATAAGTAAAAGTCCCACAATTAATTCATAATTATTAATCATTAATCTTGCATTTAATAAATAACTGACATGTTAATTAATTAGAAAAAATAATAAAAATAATACCTTTAAAATTTATAATAATAAAAATAGCATCTATTGTATTCAAATTTATAATTTTACAATTAAAATAAGAATTGATATATCATTTTTATTTAATATTAAACGTTAAATATTACATATTTAAATTAAAAATTCAGTAATAGTTTGTTCGACCCACCTATTTTTTACAATTTTATGAAATTTTTTTTAAATGTTGAGTAACCATGCTCAGTATATTTGGTGTCCCTTGGACACAAAACACAGTTTTTTTTTTTTTTTTCTTTTTCTTAAGTACAGGCAACATAGACCACAAAAGAGATGGTAAACAAATCAGTTTTATTTTTTAATTTTCTTTTAACAAATCAGTATTACTGAAGAAAAGGCCGAAAGAACCCTCTACTTGGTCGCCATCAAGTAGAGTACCTTTTGAGGATTTTATCGAACTCTATAACTTTTACTCATAAAAAAAGTACAGGACGCTACACTAAAGTAGATTGTGAAAACTGGAAACTGAAGCTGTTTTATATACACATTTAGTCATTTATAACAAAGTTTAAAGGGGAAAGAAAAATAGAAAAAAAAGAACATTCTATGTATAAATAACTAGTTTACATACATTCAATGGTAGAGATAGAGATAAAGAGTGAAAATTTTGGTTCCTTTAATTGTTTTTCCAAACAATCACTTGAAACACAGGTTTTGATTTCTCTGCCTACTACAGCTTGTTTAATTCCGGGACTTCTTTTATACTCATATCTACCATTTCAACTGCATAGAACCCACAATCATCTGATCCAATGGTGGATTGTGAATCAATTCCAGAACCTGCTTGTATTTCCTTAAACATTGCCATCACTTGAATCATAGTAGGTCGCCGCCATGGTCGATCATCCAAACAAGCACAACCTACTTTCAAATGTTGTAAGAGCTCAATTTCAGGGTTTGGTTCTTCTTTCATAAGCTCTGGATCAAAGACATCACTTATTCTTAGCCTAGCATGTTGTCTCACCCAACCCACCAGATTATTGTCACCAAAGTCAGCTGAATCCGTAGGTCGCTTTCCAGTAAGTAACTCCAGCAAAACTACACCATAACTGTAAACATCACCTCTTGTTGAACATCTAAAGCTTTGGTAGTATTCAGGAGGGACATAACCTGGTGTGCCTGCTAGAGTGCTCACACTCAAATGAGTGTCCATTGCACTCATAAGCCTTGCCATGCCAAAGTCCGAGACACGAGCTTCCAAGTTTTCGTCGAGCAGGACATTGCTAGACTTCATATCCCTGTGAATAATATGTGGAATGCAATTATGGTGAAGAAATGCTAATCCTCTTGCAGCCCCCATAGCAATCTTTCTTCTTGCTGCCCAATTCAGTTTGACACCGGCTTTCTTTTGGTGCAACACATCTTCCAAGCTTCCATACTTCATGTACTCATAAACCAAAAGCCTTTCTTCTCCTACTTTGCAGTATCCAAGAAGAGGAACGAGGTTACGGTGTTTGATTTTCCCAATTGTCTCCATTTCAGCAGTGAATTCACGGTCACCTTGCCCACTAATGTGTATTAGTTTCTTAATGGCTACAACACTTCCATCTTTCAACTTAGCCTTGTAAACATCACCAAATCCACCTTTGCCAATAAGACTATCATTGTGGAAACCGTTAGTTGCCTCGAGGAGGTCTGCAAAAGTGAGCTTCTTAAGGGGCTTCTCAAATGCAGCAAGATTGATACTCAATGCCTCCCGAGCACTAGTTAGCTTCCAGTTAGTAACTGCTGCAGTTCCAGAATGAGAACAACTATCAACGTAAGCATCAAGGCTAGATTCCTTTTTCTTCTTCCTTTTCTTGGTCTCAATGACAATTATAATCACACCAACAACACAGAAGAGAGAGAACAACAATCCCATTGCTACACTTCCTACAAAGGATGCTTGTTTTCGACGAGACTTTTGATGCTGAGAATTTGCACCAGTCCCATCATTTTTCGCACACAAAGCAAGAGGGTATCCACAAAGGCCTGCATTGTTGTAAAATCTATATGCAGGGAATGTTTCAAACTGACCCGACTCAGGAATCATTCCAGAGAGAAAATTGTTTGACAAATCAATTTCCATAAGCATAGAAAGCCCAGTTAGAGACTGAGGTATATTCCCATCAAGCTTATTACTAGATAGATCAAGAATGTTAAGATTCTTCAAACTACCAACCTCTTCTGGGATTTTCCCAGATATATTATTGTGTCCCAAATTCAAGATATAGAGATAGAACATAGTCCCAATCTCCTTTGGTAGAGAACCAGACAACTTATTATGAGAAATATCAAGAAAAATCATAGACCCATTATGATTAAATGTTGGTTGAAGAATACCTCTATAGACTCTGGTGAAGTTGCAAGGATTTCTAGTAGAAATTCTGTTCAAAAGCTCTGTTCTAATCCCTGCAAACTCAAGCAAATTACCAGCTCCATGACACTCTTTACTTCCATCATTCTTGATATACACGTATGTCTTTGATGTGATGAAATTAACAGCAATATTACCAGATTGCTTGAAAAGTGTTGGTGGGATTGTGCCATTTAAGAAATTGGTATTGAGATCCAACCAAAGCAAGCTCTTACAATCACCAAGCTCAGATGGGATATTTCCATAAAATGAGTTATTGCTCAGCTTTAGTATTGCAAGGTTAGGCAACTTACCTATCCACTTTGGAATCTCACCACTCAATCTGTTGTTTGATAATGAAATCCAATTCAATTTAGTACAGTTGCTTAAGCCTGCAGGAATAGTTCCCCTTAGTTCATTGAAATCTAGAATCAGATTCTCAAGTGACTGAATGTTGGCCAACTCTGATGGAATTTCTCCAGTAAGTTGATTCAACCAAATAATCAAGTCTCTCAGTTTTGACAATGACCCCAAACTTGAAGGAATAGTTCCAGTTAAGTAGTTGAAACTCAAATCAAGAGAAACAAGATGTGAACAGTTGCTTAGTGTAGCTGGAATTGACCCTGTGAATCTATTGTTTTGAAGAAACAATTCCTTTAAACTGTTATTGGGATCTTGACAAATCCCATAAGGAATAAACCCAATTAAATTGTTTGAACTTAGATCCAAGGATTCCAAAGTTTTGAGCTTTGATAAAGAATCAGACAAGGTACCAAAAAATTTGTTGTGAGAAACAGACAGTGACTTAAAGTTGCTAAGCTTTAGAAAAATCTCAATTGGGAATTCACCAGAGAAATTGTTGTTGGAAATATCAAATCTTTCCAATGAATAACAAGAGCTCAATGAATTTGGGACTTTCCCAAAAAGGTCATTTGATGAAAGGTCGAGCTCAACCAAGTTCGAACATGAATCGAATAGGTTCAGAGGAATCTCACCTTGGAAATTATTGGCTGCAAGAGAAAGAAACTGTAAGTTCTCAATTGGAAGATTTGGAATTGGACCATTGAAGAGGTTTTTTGAGAGGTTCAAGAAATTTAGTTGCTTGCAAGTAGAGAGAGAAAGCTCAATATCAAAAGCAAGTTTGTTTCCAGAGATGTCAAGGTACTCTAAAGCCAAGCAATCTCCAAAAGAAGGAACTTCAACTGAGAAATTGTTCAAAGACAAGTCCACATGCTCTAATTTCTCGCAGCTATTGAAACTCAAATCCCCTGTGATTTTGTTTCCCTTCAAAGCCAAGTGTTGCAAATCTTTACAACCTCTAGATAAGATCCAAGGCACCACATTAGGACTCCAAATCTTATTGAAAGAAAGATCAAGAACTTGCAAGTTTAGCTTCAACCCAGTTGAGCTTTTCAATGAAAAATCAAGAATATTTGAGGAGAGATTCAGAGACTTTAAATTTGGACAAGAACCCAAGTTTGAAATATCTGAAATGGGACCAGACAAGCTATTTTGAGCTAGATCTATGGTGGAAAGCAGAGGTCCGCACTTTGATCCAGTATGGAAAGAAATGGAACCACTGAGGTTGGTTGATTTAAGAGTGAGAGTCTCCAAGCTTTCAAGAGTCATTAGAAAGCTGCTGACATAAGTAAGATTGACACTTAACTTGACGGTGCTAAGGTCTATGGAGTAAACTTTGGAGTCTTTACAATGAACACCTGTGAAAAAACATGGGTCTTGATTGGGAAGCCAGTTTTGAAGGATTGTGTGATTGGGAAGAAAGGATTTGAAGTTTATAAGCTGTTGGGCGTCTTTATAAGAACTTTGAGCTCTTGTATAAACAGAGATTGAAGAAGAAATAGACAGTGAGGGTGAAGAAGAAAACAGAGCAAGGAAGAGAAACAAAAAAGGGAAGTGAGAGAGTGAAATGGGATAATGGGTTTTCATCTTTTTTGTACCTTTCTCGAAGGATTGAAGGATTTGGGCTTTTGGTTTAAGACCTAAGCTCTGCCATTAAAGAGAGAGAGAGAGCTCAGAAGCTATAGCTTCTGAGAGAGAGGAGAGAGAAACTCTAGTGAGTCAAAAGTTGGAGAAAGGAAGGTAAGAGGGGTATTTATAAATAAGAAGGAGAAGGAAGAAGAAGAAGAGAGAGTAGACACAGTTGTTGTTCACATGCCATGTGAGCTAGCTTCTCTCTCTCTATCTCCTCTGTTACTATATCTCCTCTCTTTCTTTCTCTAAAAACCAGCTTTCAATCGTCTTTTCTTTCACAAATAATCATTCAAAGAAGTCTCTTTTATCTTCTTTTTTTTCTTCTCTTTCTTTCTCTAAAAATAAAAAAATAAAAAAAATCTAATCTATCTCATTGTTATCAAAATTATTTCTTTGTCTCTCTAAGGGGTTTCTAAAATGCGTAATTAGGGGTTAATCAATGCCATAATAATTTTTTTATCTTCTTTTGTTTAATTCAGTAGCTGTAGGTGACTTTTTTTATTTTTATTTTTGGTTTGTGTTTTAAAAACTAATCAACTATTGCTTATTTGTCTCTCTAGCTTTCTGGCGTACGTGTGATGAAAGATGAGTCATTCACTCTCAATTAATGGAGATTCCATTGTCTTTAATTTATTGGGACTCTTTTACTCACTAGGATTTATGGATGTGATCTTGTCAATATTTTTTATTCCATACCTTTTTAGACCTACATTATTTAATTCCACACGTTACTGCAGTATTAAGCTAATTTTTGAATGTACTAATATTTTTTTTTAAAAAAAGCAGTAAATGTTATTTTTTTTATTAATAAAAAAATACACACATATATCTCAAATTAATTGCATAAAAGGTATATTTTATTGTATAAAATGAATTTTCATGTTCATGTATATCGTGTGTATAGCTGGCAAATACATAGCACACCATAAATTAACAATTAATTTGAAATCTAAGCCCAAGGCATTGTATTAAGGTTTTACTGCATTTATCTCATTAAGAAAAAATAAATAAAAAGTAGGCATTATATCGTGTTGGCAAAGCCCGTCGTTACGCAACTTTTTGCGCTCGTATACCCATAAAGGCTACCTAAATTTTGATTTTTTTTTTTGGTTGTATTTATAACATAATTATTATTTTTAAAATATTTTTTTAATAATTTTATTAATTATTCTTTTTATTAATATTATGTAGTTGTATTTTTTTTTTTAAATATTTATATTAATTTAATATTTTATTATATTTAAAGTACTATATTATTATTTATTTTGAAAACAATGTATAATTTTTTTTTTATTTGCTATAATTAATATTTTTTATTTTTATAAAAAATAGTATTAATAATTATAATTTATAGAAGATATAAAATATTTTATAATTTAAACTCGGATCATATATTTATTACTCATCCAAGTTGTTCCACACTCACCTTAGGCACGTGTTACCAATTTCTTTGAAGTTATAACTTATTTGGACCCCACGTCCCGTGGTTTCTTAATTTACAAATAATATGATTGGAACGTGAAGTTACGCGGTTTTCTTCAGATGAAGTCATAAACGTCCTTCGCAAATATCCATGGTATTCAATTGGCATAAGGAATATCTTTAGATTTAAATTTTAAAATTGTTGTGTTGTATAAATTTTGTTATTTTTTTAAAATGAGTTAAACAGCTTTTAAAAGACTTATAACGTTAACAGTATTCTGTTAAAATTGTTGTGTTGTATAAATTTTGTTATTTTTTCAAAAATATTGGAATATTGTATCTGCTGATATTGTACATGCTGTTAAATGCTTCTTTCGTTATGGTACCCTTTCTTCTGCTGTCAACTACACTCATATTGTTCTCTTACCAAAAGTTGATGCACCACGACAAATGACTCAATTGAGGCCAATTAGCTTGTGTAATGTTCTTTACAAGATTATTGCAAAAATTCTTGTGAATCGGCTCAGTGAAGAAATTTCTGATGTCATTAGTTATACTCAAAGTGCGTTTGTTCCTAAGCGCCTTATCACTGATAACATTCTTGTAGCTCATGAATTATTGCATGCTCTAAAACAATGAAGACGGGGTCAGCAACAATTTATGGCTCTGAAGTTGGATATAAGTAAGGCATATGATAGAATGGAGTGGGGTTTCTTACAAGCAATGATGTTGAAGCTTGGGTTTGCAGATCAATGGGTAAAATTGATTATGGCCTGTGTGACTAGTGTATCTTACTCTTGTGTAATAAATGGAGAACCTTCTAGGTTTTTTAGGCCCTACCGGGGATTGAGACAAGGTGATCCTCTGTCTCCTTTTCTATTCTTGACTTGTGCTGAGGGATTATCTTGTATGCTGCAAAAAGAAGAAACTATAGGGACTATCAGTGGGTTCAAGGTCAGTCGAACAAGCCCCTCAGTTTCTCATTTATTCTTCGCAGATGATGCACTTATTTTCTGCAAGAGTAACATTAATGAGGTGGAGCGATTGAGATCAGTTCTGAAGTATTATGAACGATTGTCGGGTCAATCTGTCAACTTTCAGAAATCAAGTATTTTTTACAGTTCAAATACTCTGTCCAACACAAGAGAAGCTATTCAAGATTGTCTGGGAATTCGTTGCTCTTTTGGATTTGACAAATACTTGGGCCTCCCGGCGCTGTATGGGAGAAATAAAAGGTCACAGATAAATTATATCCTAGACAAGGTTCATAGTAAGCTACAAAACTGGGCTTGTAGATCACTCTCTTTGTCGGGCAAAGAGGTTCTTTTGAAATCTGTTGCTTGCGCCATGCCTAACTATGCTATGCAATGCTTTGTTCTTCCTCTTGGGTTATGTAGTGACATTGAGTCTGTATTGAAAAAATTTTGGTGGGACTCCTCAGGTCCTTCTAGGAAAATACATTGGGTGGCTTGGAAGAAGTTGTGTGATATTCGTGAGGCTGGTGGTTTAGGCTTTAAAGACCTGCATGCTTTCAATTTGGCTATGGTGGCCAAACAATGCTGGCTGATCATTCAGTCTCCAGATTCTTTACTGGCTCGTATTCTGAAGAGTAAATATTTTTGGCATACATCTTTCTTGACTGCTAGTCTGGGTTTGTCTCCTTCCTGGGCATGGAGGGGTCTTTTGTAGGCACGACAGGTTCTTAAGGTGGGTCTTCGGTGGGAGGTTCATTCTGGTCTACTCATTCGCATTTGGGATGATCCATGGGTTCCTGGTATCCCTGGCTTTTGCCCTCAATCTCCTAGGATTGCAGGTGTTACTTGGGTTAATGAATTACTTCTTCCGGGATCAGGAGGTTGGGATGTTCTTAAAGTTAACCATTTATTCTAATCTAGAGAGGCAAAATGCATTTTGGATACCCCTGTTTTGGGTTTTGGGTCGACTGATCGTTTATGTTGGCATTTTGAACCCAGTGGATGGTATTCGGTCAATTCTGGGTACCCACTTTCCTGTGAAGTCGTGAGACGTCCCTTGTCTAATGCTTCTACCATGAATCGGTTGGACCGGTTGGTATGGAAGTCAGTTTGGAAAATTAAAGTGCCACCTAAGGTGCGACATTTCATTTGGAGATGTTTGCATGGGGCACTGGCTGTACGTCACTCGCTTCTTCAACGTCATTGCCCTATTGAGGTCTCTTCTTGTCCACTTTGTGCCCTTACAGAGGAAATGGTTAACCATTTATTAGTAGGGTGTTCTCGAGTCCAACCAGTTCTCTCCACCATATGCTCTTCCTTTCCTTTTCATCAGTATGATCATAGATCCTTCTTGGAGTTCTATCGAGATCTATTCAAATGGACACGACCTCGTACTAATGGAGCTGAGTTGTTGGCTAAGGTGGTACTTGGTTTATGGCGAATATGGAAAAGCCGAAATGATTTAACCTTTAATCATAAGGTTTTTGACCCGAGAGGTATTATTGCAGGTGTTGGATACTATTGGCGTTTGGTTACCAAAGCTTTTAGCTAACATGGCGGCCGACTTGACCATAAATTTGTTAGTGGCTATTATGTGCTAGTAAGATTTTCAAAATTTATATGCTTATTACCTTTGGGAGCAATCTTGCTCTTTGTACTCTTTGTACTGTTAACTGCTTAGTGGCCTTTTTAATAAATCAATACCCTATCGTTTGATAAAAAAAAGCTATTATTTCATAAATTATTTACAAAAAAAAAAAAAAATTATTAAATGACTTTTATTTTTTTTATCCTAATTTTAATATTTTTATAATCATAACTAACAAATAAATTAAATAAAGTAAACAACAAAATAATAACGTAACTTATTAAGTTATTCTCTGTATCTTATTCTCATTATCCCCTTTATCTTTTCATAGAAAATTTTTTAATAAAATATTCGAAAATTTATTTGCAAAATTTATTTTAATTTAGTTAAATATTAATAGAATATAAATGTGTAATATTTTAGTTGTATATTTTTATTTTTATTATACGTATGAAAAATTTTAAAAATATAAACAAAGTTGTTACAAGTTTAAAAATGTAATAATGGATTCAAATAGTTAGAGTTTTAAACTTTAATTCAATTTTTGTTAGATTAAAAGTTATTTTATAAGATTACATGTAAAGTCATTTTATGATAAAACTTCAATGAATATACGATGAATCATATTTTTCCTCTTTACTTATAATTTCATACAGTTTTTTTTTTTTTTTTTTCACAATTCCATTGTATTAGACTATTTTAATTGTTATAATATATACATAACATATTATATTCCCAAAACTTTATAATATAAAATTTATAATCAAATTGCCATAAAAACTAATAAAATTTAGCCAATTTTTATAGTCAAATTACTTCAAAATAGAAGTAATAATTTGTTGAAACACATTGAATAAATGATTTTGTGTCCCACAAATACATTTTGAGAATAATATCACTGTTAGTTTTTTAATAGAATTTAAAAAATATGACTAATTTTGTATTTTTTTTTTAAATTTTGGGACATGAGATATCCAACTCACGAATTTCATAACTAAAATGCTTTTTTATTTTTATTTTTTATAAATAATTATAAGACCTATGGTGTCATGCACCAATAAATAATAGCAAATGATTCAAAGTCTGCACAATATCCTTTCCGTTGATTTCATTAAAAGGTTAAGGCCTGACTTTTGGGAATGTGATATATTATACCAAAGAACCAACCTGCAAGGAGTTATTCGTTACTCTTGAAATATACTCTTTACCAATAAAAATTAATATAACAAATTATCGGATAATCTATAAGGAATGAACAATTTCTTCTTGTTGTAATCTATACATTCTTGTAGTAAACCTAGTACTTTTTCACCCATTTGTTGGGTTAATTGTAAGAGAACGAGAGTGTTTAAGTCATTGGACTTTTATATAGTTCATTGAATGACATGAAAATTTGGAGATTGTAGATCCTAAATACTAAATGCTAAATATGAGTATGGTTGTCTTTTTTAATTCTTGCTTGAAACTGGTTTGAAAATTTTGAAGCTTACGTGTTAAGATCTATTGAGTTGTGGATATTGTTAAAATTTGTGCTTTAAATTATGTATTATGAATAGATAAATTATTCATTGTTTTTTAAGTATTGTTGATGTAATATTTCATATCAAAATACATGCATATTTTTTCTTAAAAATCGAACTTCTTATAAGAATCGTTGGACTTTTATATGGTTCATTGAATGACATGATAGTTTGAAAATCGTAGATTGTAAATACTAAATATGAGTATGGTTGTCTTTTCTAATTTTTGCTTGAAATTGGTTTGAAAACTTGAAAACTTACGTTTTAAGATCTTTTGAGTTGTGAGTATTATTAAAATTTTTGCTTTAAATTAAACTATGTATTATGGATAAATAAATTATTTATTATTCTTGAAGTATTATTGATGCAATATTTCATGTCAAAATACATGCATATTTTTTCTTGAAAATCTAACTTTAGATAGAAATCAAGGGCCCTACCACCAAACACAAGCTCAAAGACCAAGAGGTTCAAAGAGACATTAAATGGATTGATGCAAAGGAGGTACGAAAGAAGAGTCCAAGAAGGGACATATTTAATTGCTATAATTCAAGTTGTTCAAGGGGCCTTGCATATGTGCAAAAATAATTAATCAAGCATTATTTTCTCACAAATTCGTGGACACAAGGGGTTTGATTCTTACACACATATCGTAGACTCAAGAAGAGCCAAAAGAGCCTTGTATTGTCGTGCAAGACTTTACAATTTTATGTAATTCTTGGTTTCCAGAGCAACACACTTAGTTTATGACTTTTCAATTTATTTGGAATTAATTATTTTTAACAATTATCTTTAGCAATTTTTATTGTTTTAAGCCTTTTATTTGTTTTAGGATTATATCTATTATTTAGTTATAAAAAAGTATTAAGATTGGCCTATGTACTAAGATTTGATGAATTAATAAAGTTGAGTGCTTTTTGTTTACTCATGGTTCCAAACCAAACCCAAACCTATCAAGGTAATCTCATCTAGTGTTCAATCCTTATACCTTTGGTTTTTGGATTTTTTTATAGCCATTAGATCAAAGTCTTTTATACCTCTGGTTCTTAGCTATTTATAGCCATTAGGTCAAGGTCTTATCCTTAATCTAATATTTAGCTTTCATGAGTTTGTGATTTCCATTGATCGATGGTTTCTAGACCTGTCTTGAGATTCTCAAACATAGGTTGTCTGTGACTTTTAAGACGTATTCTATAGGATTCACACCATTTGATATTAGAGCACAAACTCTAAATTCAAATTCCAATCCCTTTTTGTTTTCATTTTTTTTTATAAGTCTTGATTTGTTTATTTCTATTGTTCTTTGTGTCCTTTTTTAAGTTAGTGTCCTCTTTATTTTATGTGTCTCCTTCTTGTTGTGTTTAAGAGTAAAAAAAAAAGTATCAAACGTCAAAAAGAAACATTTTATGGGACTGATTATATTTTATAGTATAAAAATTTGGTAGTATAAAAAAGGGGAAAAATATGATCATATTCATATTTCAATCCTTTTTAGTTTGTTATCTTGTTGCTTGATAGTTTTTGATCTTCTTCTTCTTTTTCTAACTTTTGTGTCTTCATTGTTAGGTCAAGGTTGAAATTTTTTGGAGTCCTAATTCATCTTGTTTTCTTAGTTTGATTCTTTTAACTTGGCTCTTCTTGTTTTTGTTCTATAGTCATTTTTCTCATTATCTTTATTGTTTTTAGTTGATTGTTCAAATTTAGATTAAAAGAAAAGAGGCAAAATTTGAATATGATAAAAAAAAAAAAAGAGTGAGAAGGTCAAACAAAAGAGAAAGAAAAGTAGTTGTGGTAGATTTTTGCTTCTTGAGTCATATTCCAATAAAGATTTTACTTTATTTGTGATTCTTGTGCAATGTGAAATTATATTGCTCTTAAAACTCTATCTTTATGGAACTATTATTTTTAAAAGAACCAGGCTAAATTAGGAGTCATATTGTTACTAAAAAAATTTCTTCTAAGGAGTGCATGTAAACTAAAATTATTTGTTCAAATTGTTTGGAACTGAAATATTGTTTTCATTGCTTGTTGTCCAAATTTCATACATGTTGTCTAGATTTGTTTTCATCATTTCTTCATGTCCAATATTGTCTTGAGTCCCTAAATTGTTTATATAATCATAGTAGCCCATTGGTTATTTTTCTACTTGCTTCAACTACCATTAGGTTTATTTGAAATTTTACAAGTCGTTTGACTTCTTGATTTGAGTTTTTAGTTTACTAAGAGACCAAAAGAAAGCTTGAGTGATCAACTTTGAGTGCTAAATGCGCGAGATGAGTGTGTGAGAAATTTTATTTCTAATAATTTTATGTGTTTCAGATTATATTGTCCACTAAGGACGAATAACCAAGTTAATCAAACCAATCGAGGTCAACAGCCATTCACAATCCAATCCATGCAAAAAAAAATTTGCAAGGTCGCACCCAGTGTTGTGTGACATGAGGGACCGAATGGACAAATTTGAACCTAATTTGCAAAGGAATCAACAACAAAGAATTCCTAATGCTAGGAGGCAAGAGAGAAAAGTATCATTGAAGATAAACTTGGAGATGAATATGGGGCTGAAATTGGTGACCTTGGGGAGGAGGAAGATCGATTATCAATTGGCAAAATGGACATTCTTGTTAATAGAAGGGTAGACAAAGAAGATGAGGTTTTAGGAGACCACTTAGGCCATTTTATAGAGTTGATTGAAACTCGGGTAGCATCAAAATGAAGATTTCATCATTCCATGGCAAAAATGATTCCGAAGCTTACTTGGAGTGGGACCAATCTTTGAATGTCCCAACTACTTTGAGGAGAAAAAGGTAAAACTCGTTGTTATTGAATTTACTGATTATACACTAACTTTGTGGGATCAACTTGTAATGAGTAGGAGGAGGAACTATGAGATCTCTACAAACACTTGGGAGGAGATGAAGGCAATCACGAGAAATGAATTCATTCTAAGTCACTACTATAGAGAGCTACATCAAAAGTTGGAAAGACTCATTCAAGGGTCTAAAATAGTAAATGAATATTTCAAGGAGATGAAGATAGCCATGTTTAGGGTCAATGTGGACGAAAATAGGGAAGCTACCATGGTAAGATTTTTAAGTAATTTAAACCCAAAAAATTTTCAATGCAGTATAGCTACACCATTATATGAAATTGGAAGATATGGTACATATGACCATCAAGGTGGAGAGGCAATTCAAGAGGAGGGCAATTGGTCATTGTAACAAAGGCCAAGTTTTTACACTTTATGGGAGCAACTTGGAAAAAAGGATGGGGTCCCTTCCAAGTCCAAAATCGAGCCACCAAAAGGGAAGGAAAATATGCTCAACATAAGAAAAATTAAATTGAAACTCAAACTAGTAATCTTGATATTGTGTTTTCGTTGTTTGGGTGTACGGCACAAAGCTTCACAATGTCCACACTAGAGGGCCACAATTGTACATGGAAATGGAGAAGTGGTAATTGAAAGTGAGAGAGTGAAGAAGAAATGTCACCATTTGAAAATGCTAGTAATGAAGGTTTGGCGTATCCAAAAGAAGGAGAATCATTTGTGATTAGTCAAGCTTTGAGTGTTAAAGTCAAAGAAGATAACATGGAGCAGTAAAGAGAAATAAAATTCACACTAAATGTCACATCAACAATTAAGTTTGCAATGTAATCATAAATGGAGAAGGAGTTGTACTAATGTAGCTAGTACTATTATAGCAGAGAAACTAAGTTTACAAACCTTGAAACACTATTGTCCTTATAAATGGTTGAATGGTTATAGGGAGGTTAAGGTTATCAAGCATGTTTTATTTTTATTTTATTTTTCTATTGGGAAGTGTAAATGTGAAATACTATGTGATGTAGTTCTTTTGCAAGTAAGACACATTTTGTTAAGTAGACCTTGACAATATGATAAAAGGACTATGCATGATGCGTTTAAAAATAGGTATACTCTTGTAAAGAATAACAAATTCATTACTGTTGTACCCTTCTTTAAAGAAAATTTATGAAATCAAATTAAAATAAAAGAGAAATGAGTGAAAAGAAAATTAGTGGAAAAAAGAGTTAAATGAGTGTAATGGAAAAAAGGAGGGAAAAAATGACGATATTGAGATAGGGAAAAAAAGTGAGTTATGCTAAGAAGTGTTTATTTGCTAACTTTTCATTATTGCATGAATTGTTTTTGAAGAGAAAGGGAATGATGGGAATCAAGGGCCTTTGTACGTACTAAATGGGCCAAACACAAGCTTAAAGACCATGACGTTCAAAGAGATATTAAATAGGCTGATTCAAGAGCTATAGATTGATGCAAATGAGGGATTTAATGACCCGTTATAGCACATCTATCACGAATAGAGTCCATTTACCTTAAATCGCTTGACGACTTCGTTTTGAGCAACAAATATTACAGTTTTGCCCTCTAATCTCCGATTTTCAGATACTTCCTTTTCGGTTGTCTCTTTCCGTTCACTTTCTCCATTGATCTTTATTTTCTCTACCGATCTCCGACGAAGCCAATTATTCCATTCGAGGTTGATGGTTTCTAGATCTAAAAGAGAGTGAGAGATTGCTAACAATTGAGACTATTGTTTCTGACGATCTAAATTGTTTATCAAAAAAGCTGCAACACCCATTTTGAAAGAATAACATTTGACAATTGAGATATGAGATACCAAATTGAATGTTATCAACAACAACAAAAAAACACCAAAACAAAATTTGAAGAGACAGTGCTTGATTTTATGGCATTAGTACGAAATATTTGCATATTATTGAACTATTTTTGACGGGTGGTCAACTGCTGATGGTTAACTGGTGGCCCTGGTTGCTCTGCTTGGTCTGGAACGTCGCCGCCTCTTGTGGGTAAACTTATCTGATATGTAAACCTATTTACATACTGTTATATTAATATGTAAACTATTTACATATTATGTAAACAGGTATGTAAATAGTTTACATAGTATGTAAACTCATTTACATACTACCACATTAGTATGTAAATTCATTTACATACTGCCATATTAATATGTAAACTCATTTACATATTATCATATTAGTATGTAACACAGTTTACATAGTATGTAAATAATTTACATACTGATATCACATATCACATGGTTAAAAATATTTTTGTAATTTATCTAATTTTAATGTAATCAAAACTCACAATTTTGATCCTATTATTGCTAGTTTTAAAAAAATTAATTTTTTAACCAAATGTATACTATTTAAGCCAAGAGCTCGCAAATGAGGTGCACTGAAAAGAGCCTAAGAAGTGCCCATATTGAATTGCTATAATTGCAATTGTTCAATGGGCTTGCATAAGTGCAAAAGCAAATTTATCCCTATAATTAATTATACTTTATTATTATTATTGCTAGATAAAATTGTCATTGTAGTTTTGAGTTATGACAATAATAAATTGGGTAAACTAACAAATACACCACCAAATTTTAAATGTTTGTACAAATCTACCACCAAACTTCTTTTAGGGTTTCAAATCTACTACTTTCATGACAAATTTATCTCCAAACTTCTTATAAGTGTTACAAATCTACCACTACCATTATATGTTTTGGTTGTAGATTTATATCCCTAATAAAAAATTGGTGACAACTGTATCACTAAAGTAATAGATTTTCCAAACTATAAGAAATTTGGTGAAAGAAAAATAAAAATTATTCTTTAAATACTATAAAATTTAACAGAGTTATTATTACCTCAAAATACTATTTATTTATTTATTTTTTTACAACGTAAAGCAATATATATATATATATATATATATATTTTTTACTAAAACATATGTTTTAACGAAAGACATATATTATTTTATGTTGTCAAAAAAATAATATATGTTATTTTTGTAAGGAGTATTAAAAACAAAATTATATAAACAAGAAAGTCATATATGTACAAATATTTGTATTCAAAGAAATGAAGTACATTTTATCTATCTTTGATTTAATAGTTACTGTTAATCAAGCCCTAGTCAACAACTAATCATTTTTATGAAAATTAATCAATATTAATGAATAATTATTAAACATGTTAAATACGATAGGAAATGAAAAATTTTTATATATTATAGAGTGATACCTTCAAAGAAATCAAACTTCTAAACTATTAAATGTACTATGAAAGTGCACGCGCATCGCAATGCACATAGTATATATAAATTTAATAGTATATCAGAAAATTTATAATTTTTAGATATAATTTTACTTGTTTCTTTATAATTGAGGTCATATAAATTTTTAGTTAATCCTATAAAACGTTTTATAAATTATGAATGCACTAGTAACTCGGATACGTATTTTTTTTTTATCTATATTTAATAGATATCTATGTAATATAAATTATAATATTTCATATCGTTCACTATTTTTTTAGTGATGATATTTAAATTTTTTATTAAGTATGTTAATAGAATTATGTTGATATAAAATTTTAAAATAATAATTAATGTTAATAATTTTAAATATATAAATAATTTTATTTAAAAAAAATATTATACATAATTTAAATTTGTATATATAATATAAATTATTTAAATATATAGATATAGAGGATAGCGTTATATTAACATTATACTAATTGTAAATTTGTAATGCCGTATAATTTACAGGACTACTTGTTAATAAAGTTAATTGTATTTATTATTTAGAATTGTGTATTATTAATAAAATCTATTTGTATCTATGTATTTATTAGTTTTTAGTTAATTGCATTTTTTTGTGTGTAATATTTCTGTTAGAGTAAAATCATTTCTTAGATTTGTAGAAAGAAAAAAAAATCTTAGATTTGAGGTTATATCATCTTATATTACTGTAACTCTGTCAGTCTGTACGATCCACTCCAATCTCTCTCTTTTTTTCACCAAAACCAAGTACAATCTTACATGATTGCATACAAATTTTATAAAGTGGAGTTCCATCAATTAATTTTATCAACCTCTGATAAATTTAATAATTATTTATATTTTATTAATATCCAATCAATAAATTTTATAATATTTATAAAAAAATTTAAATAATTTGATACATTTTTATTAATAAATATAAATATAGCAAGAGTTATAGTTAAATTAAGTAAATTAATCTTAATAACCTCACTTGAGTTATAATTTTTTATAATTAGTGACATTAGTTAATGCATGGTGTAATAAGAAATTATAAATCATATGAGCATTAGTTTAAATTTGCTTACATAATATGTATAGATTTTAAAAAATATTTACATATAAATAAAAATAAATTACGTATAAAAAATAAATTATGAATACTTGAAAAAAAAAATTGAGTACGTTAAATTGAAACCCCACACACACATAATTTCTCATCTGTGGGTCCTGCCTTTATGAGCTTCCCATCCATTTTAAGTAAATGGGGCACTGAAAATGGAGATGGTCAGATTGGTTGGTGTTTGGTGTGAGGAAAAGAAGGATATTACAAAATTTGTCAATATCAAACAGCTAAATTACTCTTATTCTTTTTCTCTCTCTTTTTTTTTTTAAAAAAAGAAAATATAATAAAATATATTTTAATATAAATCGAATTATAATTAAAATAAAAAAAATTAAAATTTTACCAATTGAGCCACGAAGAGCAAGATTACTCAAGTGATTATTCTAATTTAAGCAATATAAATTACATCCAGAAATGAGTTTAAAAAAAAAATAATTTAGCTAGATGTTTTGAGTAAATTTCATCCATTATATTTTATTTAAATTAATTAAATTTAATAAATAATAAATACATTATAAGGAGCTGTAATAAATAATATTTCCTTAGATTATGAGCGTGCTTATTTTTAGACTTAAATTAAATTATCGTTAATAATTGTTTTATTTTTTTATTTTAAAAAAAATATTCAAGTAATTAGGATCTCATGAGTTGAATCCCATAGAAAAGTTTAGAATTCAATTCCAGCATAAAAATATAAAGTTTATCTTTTCTAATTAATATTTTTAAAAATCATTATAATTTTATTAATAAAATAATTTATTAAAACAATTATTTTTATTCTCGTTCTAAATAATTTCAATAAACACATAAAAAATTAATTTTGATTTTTTTCCAATTCTCTCAAATAAAACTATTAATTTTTTCTTTAGATAACTTTAAAATTTTATTAGATATTAATAAACATGTTTACATAAAAAAAAATTAATAAAACTATTATTAATAAATTAATTAATTAAATTATATGATATAAATTAATATTTGAATTAAAATGATATTATTTTGTTTTTTAAGAAAAAATCAGAGTGAGTTAGGAGATAGGGCCCCACAGGCTGCTATCAACACGTGGTGTTGTCCGGGTAAAAGACGTGATATAATAGGACATGTTCAGTTCAGTTGTATAAACATTGTGGTTTGACCGATCAGTCACACACAGACAGTCACGCCAGCCTGTCTCCGATACCTTAGCTTTTAATTGAGTTACTATTTTCTGACCAAATTTTACTGTTTGAGTATAACTATCACTTCTTTATTAAAAACAAAAAAGCATTAACTATCCCTTACAAACTATTTATGGATGACATTAATTTTTCTAAAAAAATAAAATATATTTCTCATATTTATTGAATAACAAGTTACATGTTTTCTAAAATTAAAAATTTTATTTTTTTAATTATAATTTAATAACATAAAATTTATTTAAGTATGTAAATAATTAAAAATTTGAATATAATTATGTATTTATTTTTTTAAAAATTAAGATTTATTTCAAGTCAATTGAAGAATTGAAAAGTGTATTATAGAGTCCATCAAAAAAGTGTCGTTATTTTTTTTTCCTTCAAGAGTTGGCATTCCTTTAAAACAATGGAAAGAAGGTTGGAATTTTACTTTTGAAAAATTTAAAAATTTTAAAAAAATTTAAATTTACAAAATTCTCTTTAAATTTAAAACAAAAATACATAATATTAGTTTATTAATTTATTTATGAATGTCTATCTAAACTTTTCCAATTTTTCTTTAGCAAAAAAAACTTTTCCAATTTTTTCCATTTCAAAAAAACATAATGAGAGCAATGATTATGCTTTGCAATTTTACGAGATTTTTTTTTTATGTTAAAAAAATTGAGAGAAAAGATTTGTGCACAAACACGACAAAACAATCATTTTAAACTTAATTGTTTTTTAAATAATAATTTCACACTCACAAAGAATTTTATATAAAAATAATTCTTATTTAGTTAAATTAGGCATGAATATTCTTCTAACCATACAATTTTTTTCATCTCAAATAAGAACAATTTTGGCCAAGTAGGAAGCAACTTTATTTGTTTGTAGTCGACAAAAACCAATCAATGTAAATGAAAAGGGAGTCTAACTTAGCTTTTTTATACACAATTTGACTGTTGTATTTAAATTACATAATTAAAATTTATTAAAAATAATATATTCATTCTTTCTAAATATATTTGGTTTGTATCTAAATTTTTTTTATATAAGAGTAGGTAAATTAAGGAACAAAATTGTTTAAAATATAAATATTTTTGTTTTTTTTTTTTTTACTTATTGATAATATATACATCAATTTATCAAAAAATAATGTCCACAATTTAGAGCAGAAATTTACCAAATGAACAATATATATAATGGACGTACAAGTGAGTCACTTTCTATAATAAAATTATTAAAGGCATTATAAATCAAATTGTTCAAGTTGTTTGGTTGTAGATAGTAAAACTTTTTCCGTCATTATCTATGATAATTGCTGCTGTATATACCAAACTTATTTTGAAAATTGTGTGCACTATCGCCATTAAGTTTTATATGAATTGCTTGGACAGGGTGCCATCAGATTTTTTGATTATCCAACAGTCTTGAGGTGGTTCATTGGATTTTCAAAAATTTCTTCAAGAGAAATATAATTTTTTTAAACAACATTTACACACTCACACTCATACATATGTATATATTGTTGGGGTTCAATTCTATGTCCTCATAATACTTAGAACTTTATTTGAGACATTTAAATCTATAAAGTTTATTAGTAAGAGATACTTTATTCTCTAAACCTTAAATTTTTAGGGAATAAGGTGTTCCATTTTAATTTATGTTGATAAAATTTAGGGATTAAAATATTTTTTTTTATATATAATGTCTTGTAAAATTTATGGAGTATAGTGTCCTAAAAACATGAGTTTAAGACCATAGAAATATTTTTTTCCTTTTTAATTTGTTTAGGAAAAAAAACAAAAAGCTCGTTTGTAAAATGTTTCATTTTTTTCTTTTATTTTCTCTTAAGTCATAACAAAAAGTAAGTAAAATTAACTTATGAAAGGAAAATTAAACTTGAAATATGGCTTTCAAAGTTTTTATTTTATTTTATTTTAAGTTTCAAAAATCATAAAAAGTGTGTGTAAAAAATAAAATAGAATTCTAACATAATTTTGAACTTAAAAATAAAATTAATTATCAAACACCACACATTTTTAAAACTTTTGAGTTAAAAAACTGTAACTTAAAAATATAATTGTATACAAAACACGCTCTAAATCAAATAAATTTTGATAAACATAGTTTTTGGGTCTGAACTTGTCATCATTGTTCCACAATGTTTATTCATTCCACAAAATCCACATTACGTGATCACCAATTCAATTTCTTCTTCCTCAATAATTGATACGAAAAGTGAAACAAAACCACAACATTGTTCCCAAAAGAAAACCTCCTAAAGTTGGTATATGATTACCTTCCAAACCTATTTTTTTACAACTTCATAAAACATATAAAATACTACAAGTCGTATATAATCAAATTAGTTCAAAAATAAGATATTTAGTTTATGTATGCAATTTTGATGCAAATTTAATTATATTTAACATATACATCCAATGACAGCGAGTCTTAGGCTTATTACTGGTAGCAAAATTCAAATTTCTCTACCGATCACAAGGTCAAGAATAGTTTGTACATTATAGATAGTGATGATGATCATTATGTATTTGATGTTATCATGGTTGATCTGAATTCATCTTATGTGAATAGTAGTGTATTTGCTCCAACATTGGAATTTATGCATAAGGATGTTCTTTTGAAAGAACTCTCGGGAACTATAAGAGTCTTGAAACTTTTCAAAGAGGTATGCCAACTCCTTTAATGATGCTTAGTTGGGTTGGCCACTCAAGTCTTCGCTTTCATGAAATTGGCATAAAGTAAGCAATAAGTTTAAATTTTCATCATACATAACTCCTTGGATCAATGTTTAAAATATATATGATGGTTCTTTCAAGTTTGGACCTGTGTCAAATACAGCACATACCACGAATGATGGCAATTCATGTTCTTGTCATGTTTGTTTGTATTGTGCGTGTTAGTTTTTGTATTTTTTGGCCCAAATGTACATATTTTTAATATTATGAAAAAAGTAAATATTTAATTGTATTACATAATCTCTTCGTATATAAAATTTTATTTTTAACTCTTTCATAAAAAAAACATGTAAAATATATATATATATATATATATATATATATATATATATATATATATCTCGAAGGAAAACTAAATTATTTTTAACTAATTTATTCATGGATGAAGGGTAGTTACAGTCTTGTAACTTTTGCAATGGAGCATAAAAGTTTTAGTCCAAACAAGTCTTATAGCTAAAAAAAAATAAATAAATAAAGCACAAAAGCCTTGGGTTAACTATTTATCATTGACCACTTTTATGGAAAATTAATGAGGGCACTTTTGGTAATAAAAAAAATAAAAACAAATTTGCGCCGTGCCAATCATTTTCCCTCCAAATTTCAATCTTCTTATTTCAGTTATCTATTTGCTTTTCATATTTCCTTCAACTTCCTGGCTCATTCAACGTATTGTCTCTCCTCTGATCCTTGCATGTTTTATTATTTAAATTTTTTTTGCCTTTCACAGTCATATGGATTTTCTGGTTGCAGCTAAAATTGATGGATGAATATGGTTTTTATTCTATAAAGTTTCTGTTTGTAGCAAAAATTTATTTTTCCAAATGGGTTCCTTATAATTTTGTGTATTTTGGGCTGATCACTATCTTAATTGATTTTTTTTATTATTATTGGTGTATGGGTTGATTAAAATTTCGGGGATGAATATGAGTTTTGTTCTATAAAGTTTGTGTTTCCTCGTGTTGTGTCTTTATTTGTTTTTCTTTATATGGAGGCTCATGGTAAGGAAATATATTCATTGGAAATATCATGTTATTTGATTTATAAATGCTTCAAATAGCCTAAACCCATTCCAAAAAGCAAAAATCCCTCAGCCTCACCCACCTGAAAGCCGCCCTTCGCTTCTGTCTTCCTCATCGCCCCGAACTTAGCGTAGTGCCACCATGAACTCAGCCCCTTACCTACCAAAACTTAGCCCTCTCCGTAACGAAGTCAACCCTCGCCGCATTCCTTCACATTTGCTTTAACTCTGTACTTGTTTAAGCCCAAATTTGTTTTTTTTTATTCCAAAAAGCTCTCACTAATTTTCTAGGTCAACTTAGAACTTTTGTATTATTATTACAAAAATTATAGAATTTATTTAAACTATTTAAAAGTTATAAAATTTTTGTACGTCTATGCCAAAAATTATAGAATTATGACTGTTTTTTACTCCTTGTTTATTTATAAGAATAAGAAAAATTAAAATATTTAAAAGTATAAAAAAATTAATTATTAATTTTAATTAAAAAATAATTTATATCGTGTTATATTATATTGAATTCGTGTTTAAGGTTGTAACCAAATTGTCACTCCTGAGCCAAGCTTCCATTGGAAGCTAAGTTACAAATTAAGAGCTTTTCATCTTTGCTGCAGTAGAAAGGTGATAAACTACATAGTAGTAAAGCTTAAGGAAAGGAGAAGAGAATAAATAAAGTTGAATTGTATTATTCTCAATTATTTTCATTAGGAGTACAAGCTGCAATTTATAGACATAAACTGTGTAGTCTAACAAATTATATCTTATAGTATTATTCTAGTAAGTTCTAATACATTTTGAATAGTAAAGTATCTTAACACCTTCCCTTAAGCTCAAGGTCTGGGCACAACTGAGAGCTTAGTACGCAACTCATTGAATCTGTCAGTTGGTAAAGCTTTTGTCATTGCATTTGCTATCTGCTCCTTAGAAGGAGTGTATTCAACAGTTAAAAACACCGGTAGCAATCTTTTCACGTATGAAATGAAAATCTTTTCATTAGTGCAAAATAGGATTTTTAGCTAAATATCCTGCACTAACGTTATCACAATAAACTACTGGTGTGTTAAGCAACTTAAAATTCAATTGCAACAATCTTTCTATCCACAAAACCTCACAAACAGTAAGACTGTAAGAGCTAAAGTTCTAAACTCAACTTTTGTAGATGATATTGAAACAACATGTTGTTTACCTAAAGACCATGAAATAAGTGAGTTGCCTAAGTACACAGAATACCCCCCTCCCCCCCTCCCTCGCGTGCTTCATCTATCCTAATCTGTATTAGTTTATGCACTCAAACGCAATGAATCAGTCTTATGAAACATAACACCATAGTATGCAATTTTCTTGAGGTGTCTCTGTAACCTCTTTGCTGCCAACCAATGTGTTTGAGTAGGACATTGAAGAAAATGACACAGTTTGTTTACAAAGAATGCATTGTTAGGTCTAGTCAAGGTACAATACTGCAAAGGTCCTATAACCATTCAATACTATGTTGGATTATCAAGAGGATCACCATCACCTTTAAACAGTATCTTCCCTGCTACTAAAGGCGTATGAATTGGTTTAGTGTGTAGTCCTTCAAGAACCTTAGTTACCTCCAAACCCAAAAAATAGTTCAATTCTCCAAGATCTTTCAAGGTGAAAACTGCATTCAATTTTGTAATAATAGACTGAATAAGAGAGCTATTACTACATGTGATCAATATGTCATCAACATAAATGAGGAATATGACCACATCTTTACTCATGTGATACATCATCATAGAAGTGTCTGAATTGGAATGTTTGAAACCCCACTCAACCAAGGAATGACTTAGCTTGATAAACCAAGCTCATGGAGCTTGTTTAAGTTCATATAGAGCTTTTTTTAACTTGCACACATAGTAAGGAAATTCAAGACTCTCAAATCCCTTGGGTTGTCTTATGTAAACCTCTTCCTTAAAATCACCATTGAGGAAAGCATTATTAATGTCAATCTACCTGATAGGCCAGTCAAAAGTAAGTGCAATAGTGAGTACAACACGAATGGTGGTTAGCTTGACTACAGGACTAAAAGTCTCTGAGTAATCGATACCCTCAGTTTGGTGATAAACCTTTTCCACAACACGGGACTTATATTTGTCAAGACTTTTGTCTGGAAGCAGTTTGGATCAAAAAACCCATTTATTGCCAATTAGCTTTTTACCAGTAGGTAAGGGAACTAAATCCCAAGTGTGATTTCGTACCAATGCCTCGAACTCCTGTCTCATGGAGGCCACCCACTCTAGATGTTGTAATGCTTCTTGAACTGAACTAGGTTCTGCCAAGACAACATTGATAGCAAATGCCTTTGGCTTATAGATACTGTGTTTGTTTCTAATAACCATGGTATGAACATTTGTATCTATAGGCTGTTTGTGAATAAGAGAGTTAGGTGGTTGTAGAATTGGAGACAATGAAGGTGAGGAGAGGATCTGAGCTGAAGCAAGAAGGATGGAGTCACACTCATAGGAAAGAACTGGTGTTAAAGAGTGTGAAGAAGTGGAAGAAAGACTCGGGGAAGAAGTAAGGATATCATTTGAAAGATTAGAAGAAAGTGTGGACAAAGTAGAGACAATATTTTGAACAACTTGACCAGAGGATGTAGGTGCGAGAATAGACACAAACCGTGACTCTTGAGTAGACAAAGAAGAACTAGGTGGGGTGCTTGTTGACTGTTGAATGATAGAATAAGGAAAACCATGTTCATTAAAAATGACATGAGGGGAAATGTATATTTCGTGAGTAACTAGATCAATGCACCAAAACCCCTTAATAGTTAGTTGCATATCCTAAGAATACACAAGGCAGGGAACAAGGTTCTAATTTGTTATGATTGTAAGGTCTAAGAAAAGGGAAACAAAGACAACCAAAGACTCGAAGACATGAATAATCAGGTTTTGAACTAAAAAGGAGCTTAAAATGGGTTTTACCATGCAAAGTTTTGGAAGGCATGTGATTAATAAGAAACCATATTCCAAGAGAAATAAAGGTATACTAGCACGAGCCATCATAGCAAGACCAATTTCAACTACATGCCTATTTTTGTGCTCTACTACTCCATTTTGAGGAGTGTAGGGATAGGAAATACGTCGAGTATAACCTCCCTAAAATAAATATGGAGCTAGAGCAAGGAACTCAGTACCTCCATCACTATGAAGACCTTTGATTTGACATTGAAACTGACGTTGAACAAAAGACTCAAAGTGTTTAAAAATAATTGTAGCTTGACTTTTAGCATGTAAAACATAAATCCACTGAAAACGGAGTAGTCATCTACAAAGAGTAAGTAATATTTCATTCCATGTAAAGAAGTGACAGGAGAAGGTCCCCAAATGTCAACATGTACAATGTCAAAAGGACTATTAGAATGAGTATGTACATGCATTAAAGGTAAACGATGTGACTTGCCAAGTTGACAAGCACTACAAACAATATGACTACTAAAAGGTTGTTACTTGAGATTAAGATCTTTTAACACTTGATGTAAAGCAGAAGAGTGAGGATGCCCCAGCCGATCATACCACAAGGCAACATTGACAGAGGCTATGTTGCACTGAGCACAAACTGAAGAACTTGAAAAAGAGGGAACATAAGTTGTGGAAGTGGATGACTGAGTAGGAAGCTTGTACAATCCGTGCTCAGTTTTTCCAACGAGAAGAACAGATTTAGTGTCCAGATCCTTCACAAAGAAAGAGTTAGAAAGAATTCAATGGAAATTTTGTTATCAACACAAATTTTTTTAATAGAAATTAAATTTTTAGCTAGATTAGGCACATATAACAAGTTATGTAACTGAAATTGATGATGATTACTGCTAAAAATTGCACTACTTGTGAGTGAGATAGGCATAGAATATCCATTACCTAACATTACTTGATCAGATCCTGGATAGGATGTAGCATGAGAGAGATTGTTTTTATCAAGAGTGAGGTAATGACTAGTACCTGAGTCAAGATACCAACTCTGATCAGCCACTGTGTTAGGAGAAGTGAATTGACCAAAATTCAATTGAACATTCTTGGCTGAAGGTGATGGTGTGACAAAATCAGTATTCCCTATAACTTGTCCAACATTTTCCTGAGGCTAATTTGGTGGTCTAGCACTATTTCGAGATGTTGAATAGCGAAATCTGCACTTTGCTACACTATGACCATACTTCTTGCAGATTTGACATTGCACTTTTGAGAAATCAACAAACTGTCTTGCTTTTGCTGGATCATGCATCTGACATTTGAATTGATTCTCTGTTATAAGGCTGATTAGATTTAGAAAAACTACCTTGTGATCCTCAATTTTGAGTGTTAGAGTTGTAAGATACTCTAGAGTAATTTCTTGCAAAGTTTGCTTGCACCAGATGAGGATCTGGTCCAATCATTTGCCTATTCATTCGTTCAAGCTGGCGATCATGAGTGTGCATTCTACTAAATACCTCATCAAGAGAAGGAATGCGTTTCTTGTTAGTGATTGAGGTTACTAGTGAAGTGTAATTCAGATCAAGTCCACCAAGTATGTATAGAACATGTTCTCTGTTACTCAGATTATTACCAGCTGCAATTAAATGATCCATAAGCTCCTTTGAAGTACTAATGTAGTTCTCCATACTCTGAGATCCTTTACAAAGTGTTTGTAGTTAACAACACAGTTACATCAAGCATGATTGTGAATCATCATTGAACACCTTGGCCAGAATACTCAAATATTCATAAGCAATTTTGCGATTAATCAAATACTTCAGAAAACCAGTAGAAACAGAACAATATATCCAATTCTTAATAGCACAGTCTTGTTTAGTCAATTATCAAAAATTGGATTGGGTATAAGAACTTCTTGCGAGAAAGTTGTCTTATCTGCTCAAGTAATTTCTACAATTTTTTTTTCAAACTGTGCAGGTTGCTCAGCTGAACCATCAATGAATAAGTGCACTCCGTACACTGTAATAACATGCATAAGTTGCTCACGCCATATTAGATAATTTGTCTCATCCAATTTCACTGAGAAATTAGGATTGATCGACAGATTTAATATTGGATAAGTGCTTTTAGAAGAAACAGTTGGACTAGAAGGAGAAGAAATTGATGCGCACGGAGAAGCAATTGCTTGATTCTAATTTGCTTGTTCAGTCGCCATTAATGGAGGCTCTGATACCATGATAAACTACATAGTAGTAAAGGTAAAGGAAAGGAGAAGAGAATGAACAAAGTTGAATTGTATTATTCTCACTTATTTCATTAGGAGTACAAGTTGCTATTTATAGACATAAACTATGTAGTTTAACAAACTACATCTTACAGTATTATTCTAGTAAGTTCTAATACATTATGAATAGCAAAGTATCTTAATATGGAGTAGATTGGGATGAAATAAAATTTCATACGCTTCCGAAAATCCCTTATACCCACATTCCCTTCACAACCTTGGCAGAACCACTGTCAAAAACAGTTACGTAAGTGGTCGACAAGCTCTGTTTCTTGAAAACCTCTACCACGGACTTAACCAAGTATCCTAAATATGAAGAATGTAATAATTCTTCATAATTTCTTCACTATGATAGATTTTTAACAAAAATGATTATCTAGCTATGATTTTATTATGATAATAGAAAATTGCATGTCTCAGTATCGAGATATAACTTCTTGTGTGATGTGAAAATTCAAGACCTCAGTTACATGTAACAAAATCACTTTTGAGTTGTCTAAATTTTTTCTATTTTGAGGGTATTATTACCTTTCTATTTTATATCAAAACTTTAAGGGGTATATTTCTTGAGTGATAGCACATGTTCCTTAGTTATGTCAAAAAGAGCATTTCAATTGCTTTATTATTATTTTAGCAATTTAGTCATTTTCTTTGAATAAGAACAAATGATCAATTTTTTTATTTTATTTTTATTTTTCTCATATTTTTTCAAGTTATTCATTTCATATATTGTCTTTAAAATTAGACAACAATAAATGCAAAATTGGTATAAAAAAATAAAACAAAACAAAAAAAATTTAATCATTTATCCTTGTACCATTATTTTTTCATAATAAAAGAACTAAACTGCTAAAAAAAAAAAACCCCTAAACTATTCTAACTTACCATGAGTGCATTCCTCTCATTACTTACGGGTTGGACTTTTGAACTTTCTCTGTATGTTTAGGTTAGAATTACTTGCATAAACAAAGCTAAACCGAGATCCCAGTTGAAAAGAGTGTTGAAGAAAATAGAAGAAAGAATTAAGAGAGAATTACCCAATATACCCATCTTTTGAAAAAGATCACTATTTTCCAAAACCACGCCAAAAATAAAAATAAAAAAGGAACCTTAAGTTTTACATTCCTTAAAGTCTACAATCTATAAAGTCTAAATTCTCATAAACAGAACAGATCACTTTCAAAAGCGTCTGAATCACGATGAGTGAACATTGGCTACTGGCTAATTGTAACCAACTCACATAAAATGGGGTTCTCTTTGCCATGCACCTAAGCAATTTTTCATAAATCTATAATAATCATACAAATTCCTTATAAATACTAAATAGTCGTTTGATTCTTATTATTTATATTATCAGAAAAACAAACACTTATTTGGAACCCAGTTCATCAGTTCATAAACATTTTCAACGCATACAACTCGATTCAATTGTCTTGATCCAACTTACCATTCACTATCGGATATAAAGAAAGTACAAATTTGAGACATTTATGACGACTTTTCTTTCATTTAAGTGAAAAATTCAGGGACATCCCAAAGAATAAAGTGAACAAGATTCAAGGCCCTATTCTTTAAATACTTCTGAAATTGAACAAGAAAAATAAATTACTATGACGTAATAGTGGAACAACTTACTTTTGGGGGAATTTACACTCCCTGCTGAATAACACCTATAACTTTAAGTAAATTTGACTGTAGATGAAGGACGAGAAAAAATTGTTGGCATTCCAGGACCTCCCGTAATTAATCAGTGATATGAGGCTCAATTTATCTTGTTTATTTTTTCTATTTTTTTATTGTTAGAAGAATTCTATACCTTCTCATCTAGATCAGAAGATTCTGACCTTCCATTTTTCATTGATTTGTTGCTTGGAAGGGAAAGGCTACGCCGCTCTTTCCCTCCTGGCTTCGACGAGGCATTACCATACCAAATCATTCCTGCTATTGCAATCATCATACCTAAAACCACTTGTAGATTTAGACCCTCTTTTCCAAAAAATATGAATCCTAAGGTCAATACCAGAATAGTCTTCATGTGGCCAAGGACTTGGAAAGATACAGCTGTGAATCTGCCAATGCAGATGAATTGACTGAGGTTTGTCCCTACTGCAATCGTGCAAGATAGGATAATGAATAACTGCAGACAGCAAAGAATGGCAAAAGGTCACTATTATTTGTTCATCGATGGTAGGAAAACAATGTTATATGCTATCAAGGATATGAACAGATAAATATTCAAGTACATCTGTCTAGTTGTGTTATACCCTGCTATGGATCTGCATGAGTATGCATGCATTGCGGCATAAAAAAGATAATACACAAATCCAGTAATGTGTCAAGTAGAAAACTTAGAATGTTTTCAAGCAAAGTACCAAAGGTTAAGGATGTGGCATGTGTTGTATTCATGTATAGTTTTGAACATATACAATTGTTGCTTTGTTGGACAGCCATACCTTTCTTAAAAGAATCCAGGACCAAATCCTAAAGAAATTCACACAAGCACTTTTGATTTTGAGGTATAAATAATAATCAACATTTTCTAGGCTAAAACTGTTATGATACCATTACCCTTGTAATCAATGATTTTTGAAGAACAAGTTTTTGTGCATCTCTATCGGTTAAAATATTAGATTAATCGTTAGTTTCTTTATTAGTGTAAGAAATTATTATGATTAGAATGTTAGAAAATTATTCTAATATTTTCCTATTACTTTATAAGTTTTAATTAGAGTCCTATTAAAACTATGATTTCGGTATTGTTACTCCTATAAATACATATGTAATTTTTTAGTATTATTGTGGATGAAAATTAGAATGACTTTATTTGATTTTCTAGTTCTCCTCTTAATCTACTTTAATTATTTATTATTTTAGCTTTCGTATTCATTTTTTCATCTATTTTACATTTCTACTTGTTTCAGCTATATATTTCTACTTGGTATCAAAACCGTGTTCGTTCCTGAACACTATAAATCTATTTTCTAAACCCTTTTGTCCTCTCTTTAATAATTTTTTCATTTTATTAAAAAATAAAAAAAGTGATAAGTTGCAATTTTTCCTTTCTTAGATCGCGAAGGTCACCTCGATCATGTGGCTTGTTGCCACTGTTGCCAATTGACCAACTAAGCCAGCGTTGTCGTTCAACCACTATTGTGAGCCCAGTCACTGAGTCACCCCTTTTGCCGCCGCTGTTTAGTGTTCTAGTTTCTGTGGTTGTTGGACCTATCTTATCACTCCTATCGCAACGGTCGAACAAACCATCTTGCGATTTTCAATTTCCTCACATAGTTCAAACCACTCTACTCGCGTGTTAGCCAACACCATCATCGAGGGACCCAACCCCAGACCAGCCTACACTACCACCTCTGACTCAAATGTTCTAGGTGTATTTTGCCACTGTTCTAGGTGTTTTAGCCGCTGTTTGGGTGTTTCTAATGTTACCCACCAGCGCCGACGATCACAGAGTACACCAGTTTGTGGCGTTCTCTTCTTTATCATGAAACTTATTTTATTTCAGCTTGTTTCTCTCATTATTTACGTGTTATGCCTAACTCACTTTTGTTTTAATAGAGTTGCTTTGCTACTTTGGTTACTTGTGCTGGTTTTGTATTTGGGCTTATTGGATATTTTTATTTGATGGTTGTTTTGGCTGATTTAGGCATGGTGGCTTATTTGGCAATGTGTTTTTCGACTTATTGGGCAACAAATTTAGGTATTTTTCAAGTTTTCAAGCTTATTTGGTTGATTTGAAGCTATTGGGCTTTCTTCTTGGGGTGCTATGATTCACAAATGGGTCGATGAAGGGGATGTAAATTGTGCATCGAGACTATCTAGGTAACTTCTTATCATTTAATTTTTAAGTCACCACCGCTTTTTTTTGACAAGTTATGCCGCTACTATCTATTGTTGTGGACTTTGCATTGTTTAGCATTGAGTGATTTGATATTTGATTAATTTTGGATTGATCGAATGTTTTGCATTGATTGATTATTTGAATAATTTGAGATGGTTTGGTGCATTCTTGATTGAATATTTGGTCTCCGACATATACCATTCACGTTAAACTTGCATCATTCTATTATTGTTGTGGGATTGTCCATTATGAAATGTGTTGTTGTCTTTTATAGCCGACACCAATTGCACACGGTAGGGGTAGTTTATCATATTTCATATTGTCTTCTACCACCTAAGTGTTGATTGGCTACTTCTATGGTGGTGCTGGTTCTTCCATGGTTTAGTTGAAGTGCTTCTATGTTGTTGTTGTTATGTGGTGCACTAATTAAGGTTATTATTTGAAAACTGTTTGATTACATATTTTCTATATGCCTAATTAAAGTTTTATTATTTTGAGCTCGATAAAATTTGAGTTCTACTATTAATGTCCTATAATAAGGTTCTTTCTTATTGGAAGATTTTCATAGCTCGCCATTTACGTTAAGCATGTTTGATATTTATGATCTAATTTGAGGGAGAGAATTAAAATATGTCTTCATTTAACGTGTGTTAACAGCAATTTACACCAACTTTGGTTTGCTTGGAGTCGTTATCTACATCGCTACCTCTCAGCTGCTTACGCTGCTGACTATCACAACTTTCATAAAGATCTTTTCAATGTGGTTTTGCATCGCTTCATCACCAACTACTCCACCACCTGTCTTTTATGTGTGGTTTTGTTGTTGTTTAGCCTATACGACCACATCTTTTGTTGCTTTTTATGATAAGGAATTTTTTTGTGTTATCCTATATTCTTAAGAATATTCTACCACGTGTGGCCTACGACTTCAATCAAGGTTAAAAGTCCTCAACAAAGTAATGTATCCTATGATTTTCAATTATTTACGATTGGTTCAGTAACTGCTTTTACACTCCTTAGCACGATTACTATAAGTACCTTTGAAGTGCAACATCAACTATGACAAATTTATTCTTATTTTTTACTTATTTCTATTTTATGTCCTTTGTAATTGTCCAAACTGAATATATCCATGTTCTAGTTGAGGGAGAAGTTAAAATATTATATTTTTCTTATTAGTGTTGAAAATTATTATTATTAGGATATTAGATAATTATTCTAATGTTTCTCTATTAGTTTACGAGTCTTATTTAGAGCCATATTAGGATTAGGGTTTCGGTATTGTTATCCCTATAAATACATATCTAATCTTTTAATATTATTATTATGAATGAAAATAAGAATGTCATTATTTGATTTTTTGATTCAACTCCAAACCTACTTTGATTATCTATTACTTTAACTTATACATTCGTTCTTTCATCTATTTTACATTTCTACTTGCTTCCGCTTTATATTTCTACTCTTTCCTTTAAAATAAAACAGCCAATTGAAATTACTAATGGAATCATGAATGAACATTAGTAAAAAATCCATCATTCCCCCTATTTTCTTTCACAGAAATTATAAAATTCAGCACTTAATAATAAATGCTTCGATGATAGAGAAGGGATATAAAGTTTTGAGGTTCATTGTTCAAAGAACACTTACCAAAATTCTGAACAAAGACAATAAAGTCAAGCAACATCAGAATTATTGGGGGCTACTGGTTTGGCACAAGTTCAAATTTATGCAAGTTTTATATGATAAAAGATGTACAATTAAGATCATGAAGTATCATAAGAAAGTTTAGCTTGGCCCTGAAGAAAGTCTTCCACGATGACATTACAGCTGAAATTTAAAGCATGTTGTCTTCCTAACAGATTTGATTTTTTTTTCACCCAAAGTTTCAAGGAATCCACCAGACTAGCTTATGAATTATGATAAAGTTTAACTTTAAACAGTCTACACTGTACCGTGCCCTCATTCAATAGACTTTCCAAAATTGTCATCATGATCAGACCAATAAAAAAGATAATATTTCAGAAGAAGAAAAGGCCAAAATTTCCAAAGAAATCTATTAATTGAAGTGCAAAATCATGCTACTCAACTTGGTCTTTTTCTACTATATTGCACACATTTTACATCTCCTAAGAAAAGTTAGTTTCCTTCATGATATATTATTTGGAAGAAGAATAGGCTAGTTTGGGACTGGTCACACAGTATCTAGTTTTCCTAATTCCCTGGTAGCTTGATTGATCAAGATCGATTTCTTAGGAAACTTCACTGACTAAAGAGCTGAACTCTGTTAAAAGCTTTAAAGTTTTCCCTACCAATTATAATATTGGCAACCATGAGAATCAAAAGTTGAAGATACAGTTGCACCTAAAATGTAGGGGAATAAAATTGATTATATTGTTCCCAATTATGTATGAAAATGTAAGCAAATAAAAAGGTAATGCATTTTTCTGGTGAAATAGGAACACAGTAACTAGCCTTAACAAGGAAGAAACTTATTAATAATATAAGCAATCATGAGCGTATTAAGATTAGAGAAATAGTTGCATCTACGATGGAAAGTTTTTTACACAAGTTACGAGCTGATGGATGCATATGCAACTGTGTGCTTGTACGATGAGAAAGTAATGACACTTGGGGCATGACTTAAACTTACCAAGGATGTCAGACTATAGTCATAAGCATCTACCCTTTTGTTTGTCAACCAGTAGTCCAGAAAAGGCCCCACTAACAACAAAGAAGCAGCTTGAGATGGTGCTGTATGCCCCAATAAATTGAAAGATCCAAGAGAATACTTTCTCTGAAGGAAATGTACGTACTGCATAAACATAAATATGTATGGCTCTTAATACATCAAAACATTTGGAATATCTGAAACTATAATCGAATTCATAACCCAACCCTTTATCTGTCTAGGCATTGCATGTTTGATATCAATATAAATTAATCAAGAACAGGTAATAATTCCATATCTTTTTTCTTAAGGAGTGAGCAAATACCCAATACTTTATTAATAAAAAAGTTCCAAGTGAGCTCCACTTTATATTCTAATTTCTGGTCAATATTCATATGAATACAACTGCCAGGTAATATAATTTTTAAAAAAAAATCATGGATGCACATATAAAATTCACTAAGGAACACTTACATACTGCTGTAGGGCAGTGCTCCAAACTGCCACCAAGGCAGCAATGAAACCCTTTGCATTGACGCTCACATCAGTAACTGTACAAACTGCAACACCAAGGAGTACTAACAATATACTGAGCTTTGTGTCTCTTGAGTACCGAACATTGTCCAAGAAAACTTCGAGAAGACAGGACACTGGAATCATACTCAGTTTTGCAATCTGAAAAAGGTGGAGGGTGTTAAACATGATTTATGAAGATTGTCATCAAAGAAGAACTAAATTTGGTACTTCGTCTCACCTGATAAAATCCAACAGAGTTCCACATTAAACTCACATTCATTCCAACAATGGAGCAATTTGCAAAAAGAACAAATTTCAGAAGATCAGAAAGTGGTAGATGGGAGCCCTGGATGTAACCCAGCCACTTTAGGACAGCTGTCAAGATGGTTGTAGTGGCAAAGTGCAGTCCTGTTAATGTTGTAGCTGTATTCCGTAGCAGAGAATCTCAGATTTATTAGCATATTATAAAAATTATTCTTTTATCTTTTTAGATTTTCCTAATCAATTGCTTTAGAAGAAATATTATCTTTAGTCAACTTCATCATTGGAATCACTATAGTCTTCAATTCACTATAAGGTTAAGAAACATTTTAAAATGTACTTGATTCACAAAGCACTTGAGTGTGCATTTGGATGAACTACTAGAAAGTGTTTTTAGGTTTATAAGCATTTTGCAAGCACCTGGCAACAATATATAGTGCTTTAATTGTTTGTAGAGCCCATTTTTGAAAGTTTCTAAGCGTGCTCTAAATCACGCTAAATTCATACGTCATATTCAAATCATCTGGTGAACCTTTACCAAGCAAACTTGATAAATACATGGCACCTAATTAGACTCAATATTCATAGACATTGTCAGATATAAGTCTATGAACTGAAAACAGAGCGTAGAAATTGAAAATTTCCTAAAAGAGTTCCAGAAGTAAAGGTTTTTTGTATGCTCTTTTGAACCATTTCCTTTCACATGATTACATTAACAACAAAAAAAGAACATTCGAACATAAGGAAAATGCAAAATAGATTAACAGCCAAGAGATCCTACGTTGGGAAATGAAGTAAACTTACCAAAGCTGAAACCATACGTAGCCATAAGAGCCTTATTGACAATGATTATTCCAACAGATGTGACAACATTGAACATCCATGAGGCTGTATCAAGAACAGCCTTCTTCTCAGCTTTGCCTCCAGAAGACATTTTATCTACATATGTGGCTTTCAATTTAACAGAAGACATTTTATCTATATATGTGGCTTTCAATTTAACACTAGATTCTTCACTTCACAGTCTTCATCAAAGCATTTGATAGATGAAATCAGTGGAGTTATCTGCACAGGCAAACATATTTTAAATTTCACAGAACTAAATGGTTTACTTTGTTTATTCAGGCAAAACAAAACCTTGTTTTTCAAAGCAAATGAAATAAAAATTTATTTTTCAACCAAATTCGGACAAAATATAAAAAAAAATTATTACAAATCTTTGGCAGCCACTGCCAAGAGCCATCAACTGCAGATTGAAGAGCTATGCTCTTCATAAATGACAAGAGAAATGCTACTTATGTATATTGACTTAGACCACCAAAACAAACATACATCATGTCACCATCTGTTACCTAAGTAGATTTACAAATATTACAGTTTTTCAGCTATTTGAAATTCTATTAGAAAAACGACGATAAAACTTAGAGACAAAAGTATACAAGTTCAGGAGGATAATTCGTAACAGAAACATCAGTAATAGAATTTTAGTTCTCTCAACTTTGAAGATCTCAATTCACTTTTGCAGGAAAGCCGTAGTTCACATTTTTCACGCATTCCTTTCCGTGTCCATTTAGTAGCAAATCACAACATTTAACAAATTGGAAAGACAATGATGGAAAAAAAAATGAAGCTTTGTAGCAACAGTTCCACACGCCTGGACTAGAAGGTAATCACTATAATTGGCATAGTTTCAATTTTACTTCAGTCATATTAACGGATTCTAGAGTCAATCTCTCGACCAGAAACTGTTTGCAAAAGAATTCAATCCAGCTGAAGTAAATCAAAATGAGAATCTGCACTCGGATCTTACAATAAAGACGAATTGAAACCCTCAAATTTCACAATTAGAACCGGCTAGCATGCGAACATGAGAGCTACAATATCAACATAAATAAAAACCATTCCAGGAACTTTAACAGTAATCGATCTTAGACAGATCCAACATTCGTAACACAAATACGGACCAGATTCAATAATTCAAATTAACAACAAAATACTTAATCAACCTGTTCGAAACTCAAAAAACGCTTCATTTGTTTGAAGTATCCAAATCCATTAGAAACATAATCCACTTAACTCCATTTACGAGTTACGAGCTATCTTTTTTCAAGTCTTCGATTTAATTTAGTAATTTTCTCAGGTCAAACATTTTTTAGATAATGAAAAGGTGAACAGAGAATTGCAAAGCTGTAGAGACGAACCTGAAGAAAAGGAAAAATCAGAGAAGACCTAAAAAAGTGACGCCCTTGTAATTGGAGTTGCAGAGAATGTTAAGAAGTTTGTAATTGGGAGCCCTGCATCTGAACCATCAAAGACAAAAACTTAGACTCTGAAGGAGAAAGAGCGAAAGAAAGTCAACTTGAAGTTTTCTTCTTCTTATTTTTTTTTTTTATAGAAAATTCCTGCATATCGAAACTCAATTTTGGAAAATAAGTGAAAATGTAATGAGCTATTATTCTATTACCATATTCTCTTAAAATATATATACACATACGTAAACTTAGAGTGTGTTTGGTAATAATTTTAATTCTAAATTTTTTATTTTTTTAAATAATTTTTTAATTATATATATTTAATAACGATTTTTTATATTTATTTTTATATTTTTAAAAAATTATTACCAAATTTTAGAATGATTCCGTAAGTTTTTAAATATAAAATCTTTAAATTATATTTTTTATTTTTATCTTCACCAAATCTTTTTTTTTTCCTAAAGAATAAATTAAAATTGATGACTTTTATATATACAAATATTTAAAAAAAAAATTAAAATCTTAAAATTTATAAATTTATAAATAATAACTAAAACATTTCTTTATTTTTAAAGTTTTTGAAAATATTAAAAAAAAAAAAAAAAAGTAAAGTGATATCAAACAAATTTTAGGTAATTTTTGATTTATTTTATTGAAAATGATTAAGTAAAAATTATTATCAAATACATTAATGATTATTTTTATAAAATAATAAAAAATAAAAAAAATTAATTATTATTTAATTATAAATTATAAATCAAAATTATTATCAAACAATACATTATTTAATATTTTAAATACGTGTGAAAAATAAAAATGTCAACAAAAATAATGCTAATTTTTTTTTCCCAAGCTGCCAAGAGAAAGAAGATACAATTAAAATATAACATCACACTCTAGAATAATATAATTTTTTTTCAACCTTTTAACTTAATTCTTCCTGTATCAATTGACTTTCTTGTCTAATTTGGCATCAATTTTAAAATAATATCTTTATTGTCTCTCTCAAAATAAATTAAAGTATAATCTTATAAAGCACAATCAAAAATTGCTTGAAGAGTTAAAGATTGTGCTATTTAAACATTAGTGTAACAAATCATTTTGAAAAAGTCTATAAGGAGACTTTTGCTAATTATGAGGTATATATATATCTAAAATTCAATTCTTAATTGCACCTTATTAATAAATAAATTTGCTACACAGGAGTAGACGAGTAGTCTTTATGAATCACCTTAAAGAAGAACCAAATAAACTCTAACATAATTATAGAAGCCAGAGTTCATTGTTCTTTAGAACAATTATTAAGAAGTACTTTATGTGATGGATCCAAAAGAAAATTGATATACAAACAATTTCAAAATTTTCAATAATTTTTCATAATAAACATCATTTTCAAGACGACCACTAAAATCTCAAAATATCACATCTAATAAATAAATATTCAATATCTTCAATTTTTATGAAATAAAAGATAAAGATAATCATTAAATAGTTTGAATTTTTCAATTTCGTTCATTGTATTTAATCTATTATGCAATAATTTTTAAAGAAAAATTATGTTTCTTTCGCACGTTTTTACTTTCTAATGTTTTTTTTTATTTATTTCCAAAATTCAGCTCTATCAAAATTGCATATTTATTTTTAAATAACAAAATAGCTTTTTTTTAACTTTAAAATCTTCATTACCATTTCTTTCCCTACAACGTTTATCATTTTGACCTTAAGATAATTTTAAAATTAAATAAGCTACATTATCTTCAAATAGTCTACTTACTTTTTGACAGTCTCTTTCCCAAATGTTCATATTATTTTGAATCCTTGAGCTCTTTTATCTTTTATTATTATTTTCAGCTTGGAATACTCATCTAAAAAAAACAAAAAAAATTATAAAATATTAAAAGTTATTATTTATTATGTAGATTTAAAAAAGGATTCATTCGGTACAACATGTGAAAAAAGGGTAAATTTGTACCTAATGTTTTATGAAATTTAAATAAAAATTTTTAGTCTTAAAAATAGTATGAGGGGTCATTTATTTCCTCTTTTTTAAAAAAGGTAGTAGTTTAATTTTATTTTATTTTAAAGCTTAATTGGTCCTAATTTGTTTTAAGAAACAATTAAATAAATTTAAATAATAATTTTTTATTTAAATATGACAAAATATATATATATATATATATATATTATGATTTTTTTAATGAATATTAGACAGATTTTATTTATTTTAGTATCAAATAAAGCTATAAAATTATTAAATTTTATTATTTTAAAATTAAATTTTTTTATACCATGGGTAAAAGTATTTCATTTTTTTTTTGTTATAAGAATTTTTTTAAAAATATTTTTAATTATTATACCTTAAAAATTCTAAATTTTTCTTAATTAATTAAATATATGATCAATAAATACATTTTTGGTTATATATAATGCCTAATTTCAATGATGTTATGTTAATTTAACTAATTTAAATATTTTTGTTAAATTACATAGTGTCAAATTGACCAAACTTAATAATTATAAAATTAAAGTTTTTATTTTACAATAATTATAGAGCTGATATTTTGTCAATATATATATGTAAAAATTTAAATAACATAATTAATTTTTTTTAAAAATTGTTATAATAATATTTTAGAAATAAAATAACTAATAAATCATACCTTATAACTAAAATAGAGTTAAGTTAAATTAAGTTTTATGTTCTATATATTTAAATAGATTATTTTAAGTTTTAAAAAGCAAAAAATTGTTTTACGTCACCTTGGTCAATATTTTTAAATTATTATAATTTTAGTTAAAATTTTATATTAATTAAAAAATAAAACAAAATATTTATAATAATTATTTTTAATTATCAAATTTTTAATAAAAATAAGTTTTTTTAATTAAATAGTGGTGTATAATTTTAACTTAAATGCTAATATATAATATTTATGGTTTAAGCCGGTGATAAAATGTCACATCTTATATATTCATGAAGTATTTTTTATAACATAATTTAATTAATTTATATTAATAAATAATTTTATAATTATTTTATAATCTTATCTTCTTCTTATTTTATATTTAATTCATAATATTTAATGTATATATTAATTTAATGTATGTAGTAATATTTTATATTCATTGCCTGCCATCTGTACTAGTTTACATCGGTAGGGCCCTGCATCACAAATCGCTATAAAGCCAAGTGTCATCCACGTGTAAAAGCTATCAGGGTGGTATGCACTCAAGTCTTTTCCTCTACGGCTCCACCAACTTTCCGTCCTTGCCTTTCTCTCCTCTCTTCCTATAGAACCTCATCGTCTTCATTTGCCTCTTTACCCATTCACAAAACTAACGAGAAAGAATAAAGAGATCTCCATCTCTCTTTATTTAATTTTTTTTTTTGGACGATTACTCTATTTCTTTTTTCCTCTCTTTAGAATTTGTGTTTGGATATCGAGCTATGGCGAAGAAGAGGAAATCAGATGCTACGCGCCTTGACGAGGTTGATCGAACCACGTACACCACCTTCTGCAGCGCAGCGAACTCTCTTTCACAGCTTTATTCCCAAGCTATTAACCATCAACGTCTCTCCTTTCAAGCTGGTGAACGTCACGCGCTGGTTTGTTGCTCTATCTTTCTTATACACGTCTCTTTTATTGTTTAATTAATTTTATTTATTCACTTCATTTTAAGTTTGTCTTGATTTTTGATCCGATGGGTTCTTTGCTGAGGTAATTGATTATTGACTATGTAAAGTATAAATAATGAGTAAAATGAAGGTACATTAGTATAATTTACTTTGAAATGTGTAAAAAAAAACTGGTTATAATAGGTTAATAACTTGAAATGGGTCCCAAAAAAACATTTTTGAGGTCTTAAAATGAATATGACACCATTTTTAATTGGTTTTATCGTCAGAGTAGTTAATTTTTTTTTTTTTATGAATATGATTTTGTGCTGTGTGTAGTTATATACTTATCTGTATCTGTGTTATATATATTTTGCATTTCATCTTCGTATTTCATAACATTATAGTTTTGGGTTTTGTGTTTGACTGTTTTCTATGCGTATGGAGTTCAAAATTGCCTTTTTTTTTTTTTAATATAATTGTAGATAAAAGGAGATGTGATTCAAAATAAAATGACACCAAGAATATCTAAATAAAAAAAAAAAAATCAAATCTATCATAATGACCATACCTACTTTTAAATCTCTGTACGATATATATTGTATATGTATGTGTATATGAGTATTGTTGGAGTGGATGGATTTGTAATGTTTACAATTTGTATTCAAAATTTGCCTGTGATTAACTGCTATAATTTCTAGAAATTATATACTCGACCGAGCTATTCACCTGAATAAATTTTTACTTCTTGATAAGCTCCTGTTATTTTAACAAAATGCTTAGGAGAAGTGGATTGCTTTAATCCTTTAAGCCTTTCTATTGAGTCATTTTTGTAGGAGGAGTGTAATTAGCAGTTTTCCTACATCAACTATTACCTTGTAAAAGTTAAGATCACATTAACAGGTGTGAAAGTTTTTAATCACGGATCAAATAATCCTAGAGGGGGGTGAATAGGTTATTTTCAATTTTTAACAAATATTAAATGTGTAATCTAATCACAACGGTCAGACATGCAATTGCGTGTAAAGATAAATGCGGAATAAAAAAAAAACAACACACGATATTTTTAGGTGGAAACAACCTAGGCCACAACAATGACCTAAGAGGAAAACCACCGGTCCACCGGACCACCTAACTATCCACTATGAAAATCAATGTTCAATTACAACCATAGAGTCCAGAACTACCCGTCGCAGATAGATCCCCCTTTCTGTAATTTACTTACGAGCCGTTGCTCCTTTCACAGCCTCCAATAGCTAGATGTCTGGATCCAGACCAACGTTCCGATCTACTTGAGTCACACAAGATCAATCGAACCCGTCACTTTCGGTAATTTCGAGTCACACGAAATACCGAACCCCTCACCTGAAACGTTAGCACAATAACACAAGTGCAAAGTGTGTCCTAGAGCGGATTCAAACAATAAATATCCTAACTAGCAGATTTAACAACATGCGATGTAAAAACAGGATCAGCTAGCAAACTCTAGAACAATCATATAAAGCTCAATATCATGCAAATCAATTAGGCATATGAATAAAACATGAGAACGCCTAAGAATGATAGATGAAGAGAAGAAGTTAAAAGCACAAGTCAGATTTATATAAACTTATTTCGATGTGGTGAATTTTATGCACAAACTAGCTTCCCTTAAATAGAGTCCAATTTTACTTCAAATAGGATTTGCAATAGACTATAACTCTACTCATATCAGGATTTAGTTCTCAAAAGAATTCTACTCATACAATGATTCTATTCATATCAGGATTTATTTCTCACAAGAATTCTACTCATACAAGGATTCCACAATTCTACTCAATTCAGGATTTTGCTTTCACAAGAATTCTACTCATACAAGGATTCCACTTTTAAAACAATTCTACGCAAATAAGGACTCTATTTTCACAACACTTTTATTCACACAAGGATTCTACTTTCTTAACACTTCTACTCATACTAGAATTCTGCTTTCTCATTAAATGAGTCAAATTGGTAAAAGTAACACATGAGTCCAATTAAAAAAGAGTTCTAGTAGAAGTGAAAAACTGGCTCGATCGATCTAATGACTGGCTCGATCGATCCATCCAATTCTCGATCGATCGACCAGATTGATCGATCGATCTAGCTCAACCCGAGAGCACCTAGATCGATGTCGTTCTACACTCGATCGATCGATCACTCGATCGATCGAACAATATACTCGATCGATCGACCAATTCAAGTTATTTTTCATTACGATCCATACTAAGTGTCGTGCTCATTTGTGTGAAGATGTATGCATGATAGAATATTATACCTGTCATATGGGCGTTGCAAGCTTGGTGAATCCATCATCATGTATTGTCTGATTAATCGGTGAATTCCTATTCTAGATTACAATCAAACATTTTGTCCACGAAAATTGCCAATACAAAATAAACCTTACAAGGTGGACCATCTAGCCCCCTTTTGTGCATATGGTGCTTTATTTTTAGCTGTGGAAAGTGAAACTGTTGGAGATTAACTTTTGCATATTCATCCATATTTAGTTTGGAAGAGAACTTTTGGAGCTAGGATAGTATAGTAGCCACCTTTAAGGTCATTTGTGAGGATGATACTAACTTTTTGAGGGGGGGGGGGGGGGAATATTTTGGTGCTTAACTTTTACTTGCATTCAACGCATGGAACAAGAAAAGAATATTAGTAAGCTTGAAGTGTGTGCATTGGTGCATCTAGCTTCTAGCAGCATATTACAAACTGCTATTTGAAACTTTCCATGATGCATATGTGGAAAACAATGAGGATCGTGTCACTCACCTATGCTTTAAGATTAGGTGATGGGATTTGTAAAGAATAAACTATCTTAGTTAGATTTTTCTTTTGAGTTGATTGCTTGTCCACATTTTGTACTTATGTAACTATTTTTATATATAATATATCATGATGTTTCTTATTAAAAAAAAAGATGTTATGAATTGTTGCACCAGCCCCTTTAGAATGCTGTTTTGTGCTTTTGAGTTAGGTTCATGTGTCTCTTGTTGCAAAGATACATGCCATCCTGTGATTTGACATATGTGGAAATTGGATTTCTATGGGTTTGGTTGCTTCTCTACTAGTGATCTTTCATCTGGTATAGTGTCAGCAAATCAAATAATAACTACGTTTTATTAGCATTCTCTATTCGGATTGCATCTTGTTCCATTTAATGTGCTCTGCAATCATGTCATATGCACCAATGATTACCTCTGGAAGATTACTTAATATAGCTCTTCTGTTGTTTCCCAGCTAAGAGCATGACATATACTGCCATGTCCCTTTGAGATTTGATGTTATCTTCTTCATATTGTCATCTTCAAAAAAATTGGGAGTATCATGAATAGTTTGGAAAAAGGGATCTTTGGATGATTCTTGTTTTGAATTTTTGTTGACATTTTAGATTATGATATAATATGTTATTATGTTTTACTACTTGATTGCAAGTCCTAAAAAAAAGGATTTGGAAAAACTTGTGTAGAGATACGAGCATCATTTTCTCTTTTGGTCCCTGACATATGAGTATGTTGACTTACCTAATTAATAATTTTAGAATTTGAATGTTCTAGTGTTGCTTACCTTGGTGTGAGTTTTCCGGCTAGTTTGTTCTGAAAAAAATGTGGCTTGAATTGTACCTGGGTATGAGCTTAGTACCTAATTAACTAATTTACCAGAGACATAAAATTATCATAATATTGATAGGAAACAAAAACTTAAATCAGACAAATCTAGAAATGGAAAGCATGTAGGCATACAAACTACTTGTAATTTCCTATAAACATTGCCTTGTCACTTCCTTGAAATCATGAGAGGCTGCTGAGAGAAATAAAATAGAAGTTTTCTTCCTCCCCAATTTAATTATTGTCTGGTTTCTTTCCCTCCGAAAAACTCTTCATGTAAAAGCCTAGTACAGCCGTGATACCAATAGAAAAAAACTATTTTATTGTTGTTATTATTTTATGTTTCAATAACAATTAACACTTCTTTACAAACGTCCATGCAGCTCGTGAATTATAAAACCCCACCCATGTTATTTAGTATTATTCTTTCTAACCACTCTGAAACGCACCTAGCCCTTACCCGTAGCACTTGAATGAGTCTGCTGAACTTATTAACACCTCCAAAATTAATACGGAAATTATGAGTTTTAAAGACCTGAGCTGAACTATGGATGTTAACAAAGACTAAACAGCCACACATTGTCTGTTGTGGTTTGGACTGTGCATGACGAGCATTCTCTTTTTAATCTCTCCTTTATCCTCAAACAGGAAAAACTTGATCAATGGATTTTGAGACAGCAAGAGGAGGGATCAAGAGTGACAACTGTTGATGTAGTTGCTTACTTACAGGTATCCTAGTTCAGTCACATTTAATCGCTCTTGCAATTGGTCACATGCAACACTATTACTTGTGTTTAGGAACTTGTCGGCTTGGCACACATAAGAGAAGTTAAAAGAACAAGCAAGTGGTCATTTGCAGCACCACCACACTTTTGTCTCATGTTATGTTAAAAGAACATAGGAAAATAGGGAAGAAAACGAATCTATGCATCCTTGGATATATAGCCCGACATGCGATCTTTCAAGAATGACTCAATTATTTAACAGTATTCCAAGTCTTGAAGCCTTGAAAGAGGTCTGAATTGCAACTAAAAGATAAAAATGTGTTGATTAGATGGCATTTGACACAGATTATTAAACACCGCCATCTAGCCATCTTCACTTCAGGAAACAGAACATAGATAAATGTCAATTTGGCAATTTGAAGTGACCTCTTAAATTTCATTTTCTTTTGTAGAATGAGCTTGATTGTGGAACTGACGAGCCTCAACAACAGAATTTGCAAGCAGCAACGTTTGCATCTAATCCGGCTATTCCAACGAATGCAGGGCTAGGAGTGCGTTCGGGACAATCAGATCAAGTTAAAAACTCAGTTTTCTCAAATGCTCTTTCTAGCCCTGTTCGTCGCAGTCTTCAATCTTATCACCTATCTCCACCTTCGAATTGCTCTCTGTTGGCAGGAAATGGTTACCGGAGTACCGAAACCAATAATCAGAACGGGGATACCGTTTCTTCAATATCAGGTGACTCTATGGACATGCATGCAGACACTCCAGACCGTGATTTTCATTACTGATTTTACTTTTTGGAAGGTAAGAGGGTTTTGATAGAAACTGAACGAAACTAAAACGCTAAACTATCGCGAACTTTTCATTGTCATTACCCAGATAATATTAACTGAGTAGCCCTTATTGGCACAATATTACTTTCCAAGTGATATGTCACAATGAATGTAAGCAACTGTTTTTTCTTTTTCATATTGTCAATTTTTCATGTTCAACTTTTTTATTTTATTAGATTATGTTTGAACTTTAAATATGATAAATAAAAATTGAAAGGGGACTTTGTATATGTTTATGGTGGTTATGGGCTACTGAAGGTCTTGATTTCAAAGCACGTACCATAATGAAGTAAACAAACAAACTATACAACTAATACAAGCATCATCCAATGGAGCAATATTATTAGAATTTAGACTACAACCAGATATATTCTTTATCTCTAAATTGTGCTCGATGAAAAGTTGCTGACTCTTGCCGAACGGTTTTATTTATCGATCCATCAACCCTAAAATGCATATAAAATTTGAATCTTACCGTAAAATTTAGATTTTTGAATTTCTTCAACTGAAAGCAACTCAAATGACATGCAATCAGGAAAATCAGTCTATAATGTCCAAAAAAAAAAAAAAAGAAGCTAATTTATTATAAGGTAAAAGGGCGCTATATTTCTAGAGTTTATACAAATAGATAGCATAAATAAATTTTTATTGTTTTTATAAAATTAATATTAAATTTTTACTTTGATATTTGTTAAAAAAATTGGGCTAAATTTTATTAAGTATGTAATTAAATTTATAATGTTATTTCTACTAATTTTTCATCATTTTAATAACTTATATATATATATATATATATTTGCCTAAAACTTAAATAAACTTATAAATTTAATAACATAATCAACAAATAATAAACATATCCTATTTTTTCATTGCAAGTCAAAATAAGATTTTTATTATTTTATTTTTAAAAAGCAACTGCATTTATGACGCATTTCGCCCTTTATTATATAAAATGTATTTGTGTATTGCACTTCAAGTTCCCTTAGTTCCACTTTGCCTTTTCAATCCTTTTAGAAATTGTTTTTTTTTTTTTTTTTATAGATAAAATTAAATTTTATTAAAGATTAAAATATAATGTATATCAAAATTCATTTATTTAAATATATCAATTATTAAAATTAATAATATTCATCGACACATAGAGTAAAATTTGAATTTTAATCGTTGGCTGCTCAGGTTCTTCAACTGAGTTTTTAAAACTTGTTTGTAGTCTCTTAAAGTTAAACCATGAATCAAAGGGTTACTAACAAGAGGTGGATAAATAATTTAAAATAGCATGTGTACTATTTTACAGAAATAAATACACAAAGGGAGTTTAGATTTGAAGAGAAAAAATAAAACATTAAACCTTAAAAACATAGGTGAATTTTTTTTTTTATATATAATATGTTACATATCTTTTATATATTTAAGTCGTTGATGTTATTCACGAGCTTAATATTAATTTTTATTTTATAAAAATTATTTATTGAGATCCATCCATTTTATCACATAAAATTTTGTCGTTAATTACGGATATTTGAATATATTTTTATGATCAATAAAAAAAGGTAGGTCGATTGTTATTGAAAATTTTATCTATATTCTATACGGTTATAATATAAGATGTACATATACATTTTAAGAAAAAGATAAATTTAAATATGTTATGACTCATATGTATTATTGTGTAGTCCTTAATTTTTTTACTTATTCCTAAATTTAATAGAGTTTATTTCTCTTCTAATATATCCACACATTTTATACTATTACTGTATCGAAAAAAAAATCTTGTAATATTGTAAAAAATTGTTCATCCAATTTGTGGTATATTAGTAACGGGACCATTAGGACAGTTAATATCAGGGACTGTCAAAATAACACGGTTGCAACATATAATCTGGATCAAAATTATGGACTCATTGTATATATCAACTTTGACTTTTGGATTGTCTCTCTCAATTATACTCTTTGCTTTCATTGCTGCTACTCCTTTCAATTCAGGCCATTCAACTTTCAGCCCTGTATTTTAGAAATGTAAAATATATATTAATGGATCCTAAAATTAGTATAAGAAATGGAGAAGTGCTTCTTCATCATATGGTGAAAGTGCTTCTTCATCATTCATCAAGTTCCCGACTACCAAATCAAAAACCATTAACAAAAATACCATGAAACTAACTAGTTGTCATAAGTCATAACCAATATCCAAACCCATTTTTATTCTCTGTTAGATTTATTTGGGATTGTTTCAAACTGCACATTCTTTATTTATACAATTCATGTCAGCACAGTGCATTGTGAATTAGCTGTGTAACGTAATTTACGATTAATACCAAAAACAATAGCTTATTAATTGCTTTAATCAATAACAACATAACGTGTTTTTTTAATTAAGTCGTTTCCATACGTGAATTGATAGTTACTAATTTATATATTTATATATATTTTTTTAATAATCATATTTGTCAGAATTTAAATTATTATTATTGTATTATTTTTTATTAAATTATTGAATCCCTCAACTCTCGGGAATCAAATTTCACTACTCAGTATACTCTCGAATATTCAACCCCAAAGAGCCCCACTATTTCTCTCTCTGCAAATTACAAAAATAAGAGTAATTTTATATAGTAAATTAGGGCATTAAAATTATTCAAATGAATAAGTTTCGATTTTTTTTTTTTAAAATGCAATTATTTTGGATGTGGTATGCATTAGGGGTGAGCAAATAATCCAATCAATCTGCTTAAATTAATAAATCCGATCCGTCGGATTCGGATCGGATTGGATTGATATATTTTGTAGTCGGATCGGATTCGGATTGAAAAGTATATAATCCGTTCGGATTCGGATTGACAGATTTTATAATCCGTTGTAATCCGATCCGGACTGAATTACTATTAAAATTATAAATAAAAGTATATTTATTTTTAATGTGTTATATTTAAATATTATACATACCACAATTACATTAAATTATTATTTTAGTTTTTTAAAAAATAAAAATATTAAAATCTCTATAATAATTTAATAATATTCAACAGTATACTTTTTATTATTTTGATTATCTAATTTGTGACTATAAATAAATAAATTTTACTAAAAAATATACCAATTTAAAATTTAAATGTTAGTATATATTGTGTTTTATATATGATAATAATAAAAAAATAAATTATAATCTCAATCCGACCTATCCGATCCGAAAAATTCGGATTGGTGAAAAACAGGCGGTTTCGATCCGCTGCTCACCCCTATGCATGATTGAAATTTGAATCTTGAAATGGCATATTTGATAACGATTTTGATTTATGATTAAACAATTAATTTTATAATTTTTAATTTTTTTTATAAAAATAATCACAAATATATTTGATAATAATTTATATTTAGTGATTTTTAAGGAAAAAGTCAAAAATTACCTCCAAGTTGTTTAGTAATTATTTCTATTTTTTTTATTTTTTTTTCAAAAAATTTTAAAAATAAAGGAAATTTTTAGTTATTTTTTATAAATTTGAAGTTTTTAATCATTTTCTTCCGATACTTAATCATACAAAAGTTATAAGACTTGATTTATTATCTATAAAAATGTTTGGTCAAAACGAAAAAAATCAAAAATTTAATTGAAAAATCTTTTTTTTTTTTTTTAAGATTTATGAATCACTCCATATTTTGTAGTAATTTCTTAAAAATGTAAAATTCAAAATCAAAAATCGTTATTAAACATACCTGATTAAAAATCACTTAAAAAACCAAAAATCATGAATCAAAACTATTATCAAATAAGGCCTAAAAGTACCACAATTTTGAGGACCTGATCGATTATACGTTGGTTTTATTTTCAATTATCAAAAACTAATAAAATGAAGCAAAAAAATTCATTGGTATATTATATTAATTTTACTTTTTTTAATTAATATATTAATTTCTTTAAGAAAACCAAATGAAGCCTTATTTATCACTCAACTTTATCATCCTTAATTACTAAATCGTTCTCTTGAGATTTTTTTTTTTTTTTCATTTTTAAGAAATTTTTTTTTTTATAAAATCGGTGTATATATCATATAGTAAAATAATCAATCTCAATCATCAATTTTTATAAAATAAAAATTAATATTAATTACGAAGATAATATCAACAACTTAAATTTATAAAAAATATAAAACATATTATACACAAAAAAAAAATTTCATTTTTTGAGTATCTTCTTGTATATTATAATCATAGTTGTTGGTTACATCAACAGTTCATTGTTTATTAACTATTATGATTGCTCTTGCTTCTCCAAAATTTCAAATTAGATACTCTTGGCAAAAAGGACAACTTTAGTTCTTCAGATTATTATTACATTTAGGTCATGTTTGGTAGACTGTAATAGAATTAGTAATATAATATAATTGATTTTGCACATTACTGTGTTTGGTTGGTACAAACACATGTAATGTAATGTAATTGATTACATTAGGAAAAGAAATAAGGGTTACATGAGCTGGAACAATGAAAGGGCATTACATTACATGTGTGAACAATACCCGTGCAGCCAATCGCGTCGTTTTTCCCCATTGCATCCTCCTCCAATCGCGTTGTCGTCGTCGCCGGCTAGCCATCGCGTCGTCGTCCCCGCCAGCTCGCATCGTCTTCGCCATCCAGCATCTCGTCTTCGTCCCAGCCAGCCATCGTCGTCCCTGCCATTGCGTCGTCCCTATAATCGCGTCGCCGTCCAACCATCGCGTCGCCTCTAGCCAATCGGGTCGCCGTCCAGCTCGCATCCCGTCCAGCCTCCGTTCGCGTCGTCACCGTCTAGCTCGCGATTGGCTCTCGTTTTTTTTTTTTAATTGTATTTTTTATTAATTATTGTTATAAAATTGTATTTTTTCTAAATGTATTTTTTTTTAAATTGTATTTTTTTTCTGAAATTATTTTTTTATTAATTATTGTTATAAAATTGTATTTTTTCTGAATGTATTTTTTTTTTTGAATTGTATTTTTTTCCCTAAAATTGTATGTTTTTTATTAATAGTTGTTATGAAATTGTATTTTTTCTAAAATTTTATTTTCTGAAATTGTATTTTTAAAATAATTATATAATTTTTTTTCTATTACATTACATTACAGTAATTAAACCAAATATTGTAATACTGATTCTTTTTTTTATTACAGTGACTAAACCAAATACTGTAATAATAATACTAATTTTTTTATATTATATTTTATTATGATTATAATTATAATTATAATTATATTTAGCAAATCAAACACGACTTTGGAGTTGGTTTGTTTTTGAAACACGTAAAAGTGACACCAAAAAAGAATGTAACAGAACGTACATTTTGTGCATTTTGTGGATAAAATCATAAATAAATAATGTGCTTTTTTTTAAAGTGTTTTCTTTTAAAATTATTTTTATTAAAAGTATAAATTTTAATTTTATCTATAAATTTAGCTCAAATTATAATTAATTTAACAATAAAATTTATCATCATTATCAATTCGATTGTAATTAATAATTTTATATTAAATTTTATAAATAAAGTTAATTTTTTTCTTAATTTTGTACCAAAATAACTAATATTGTGAGAACATGGAACCAAATTTATCCAAAATACTTATGTTATTTAATATTTCCTTAGCTTTTTTTTTTTTTTTCTACTCTGAATAGACTTAATGTCGTGAGACAAAGTCTATAGGAGGGGACTCTTGTGTCTTTAAGAGTATCCAGCCAAGTCAGCAGGTAGGAGAGATAATAAGATGTCGCCTACTCTGTTATTATTGGAAGCCCATTGTATCAGGTTGTGTGCTCGATAATTAAGGTCTCGAGGAATCCAGCGGATTGAGATCATGTTAAAGCAAAAGAGATGTTGATTCATATCCAATAAAATTTGTTTTGTAGTGGGAAGGATATTGTGCCAGTTTTCTTCGAGTAGAGCTTGAATTATAATTTGATTATCACCTTCTAGATAGACTGGTTTATCTGAAAATTGTTTCAAGTAGTTAAAGGCGGTAGAAAAGGCGAGAGCTTCAGCTTCTTCACTACTAGCAGCATTTTTGAAATCTACCCAGGCATGAGTTGTACGGCCATAGCTATCTGTGGTGATGAACCCCAAGCCAGCAGTTCCATTGTTCCAAGCAGCATCAAAATTGACTTTGATTGCATTAGAAGGTGGAGGTTGCCATGTAAGAGGGATGACTATGGATTCCCCAATTGCAGATTCCCTAGTCCAAAGAGGGACAATTTTGGATCTGAATTCTTCAATGCGATGATGAAGTCTGTGGATAAGTTGCTGTGGATTTAAGACTCGGTGTTTAAATAGAACTTCATTTCTCAACCACCATATTTGCTCCATCATTATTGTTGATACTAAAGTGAATTCCTTGGCACTGATGTGAATTGGTAGCCATTTCTTGGGAGGGTTTAGCACAAAGGTTATGTAAGTGAAAATATCAAGTTTTTCCAAAAATTCCCATCTGATATTCCATTTCCATGTTAACCACCAAGAACGAATGAAATCGCACTTGAGGAAGAGATGATGAGAGTCCTCCGGTTCATTATGGCATAGTGGGCAGAGGAGATCATCTAGAGGTTTAAACCTGGAAATATTTTTCTTTGTACTAAGACAATTGTTGACAATTTTCCACAGAAAAAGTTTGTGTCGTTCATGAATTTTGGCTTTCCAAATTTGCCCCCAAATTCGAGAGTGTGAGAGTGGGGAAAGTCGAGGAGATATTTGGGTCCAATATGCATCTTTTACTGAGTACATACCTTGTCCAGAGCCATACCATTTGATTTCATCAGGATTATTGGAAGGGGGATTGATGTTGAGAATGAAGGGAACTAAGTTTGGTCCAAGAAGAGTGCTTATTTTGTGGTGATCCCAAATCCAAAAATGTTGCCAGTGACAAAGATCAGTAATGTGATTTAGATGTTGTATGTTTTGTAAGTCTTGATCAGGAATCTTCTGGTAGGGAAGTCCCGGTATCCAAGCATCCTGTTTAAAATTGAAGTTCTGACCATTTCCCAAATGCCAGTAACTGCCTGCTTCTACTAGTGTTCTTGCCCATAAAATTCCCTTCCAGATGTAGGAATCACTAGATCTTTGTTTGGTATCCAGGAAATGTTGATTTGGTAGGTATTTTGCTTTAAGTACTGTGACCCACAATTTCTCAGGCTTGGTAATCATTTGCCAAGCGACTTTGGAGAGTAAAGCCTTGTTAAAATCTTCCATTTTCCGAAACCCCAAACCACCCACTGTTTTAGGTATGCACAGCTTGTCCCATTGCAACGGTGAAAAGTAGTGTTTCGCTTGAGGATTGTTAGCCCACCAGAATCTCTTAATTATAGAATCCGCATTGTGACAAACATTTATAGGGATTCTGAAAGTGCTCATGGAATAGATCGGTAGATTCTGTACCATAGAAGTGATGAGGGTCATTTTTCCGGCTTGTGACAGTAACTTGGATTTCCAGCTGTTAAGTTTGTGTTGTATTCTTTCTAAAAGACTATTGAATTCTGTAGTTTTTTTCCGTCCAATCGGAAGTGAATGACCCAGATATTTGATGTTGTCAACCATGTGTGAAACAGATAAAGTGTGACTGATCAGGGTCTGTTGAGCAGTATCCGTGTTTTTTGAGAAAAAAATAGCGGATTTCTGGTAGTTGATCTGTTGACCAGACCATGAGCAATAAGTATCCAATATCCTTTTTGTGTGAAGAGCTGCCAACTCTGAACCTTTCAGAAATATAAGAATATCATCGGCATATAGTAGATGTGAGATTGCAGGGGCAGCTGGATTCAGTTTTATACCAGAGAGTAGGTGTTGACGTTCCGCTTGAAGCAGCATTCGGGATAAGCATTCCGTTACCATAAGGAACAAATAAGGAGAAAGGGGATCACCCTGTCGGAGCCCTCGTTGCGGTTGTATATGATCATGTGGAGCACCATTAATCAAGATGGAAAAAGATACTGTGGAGATGCATTGATTAATGAGATTACAGACTTTATGTGAGAAACCCATTTGATTCATTATGTGTAGTAAGAAGTTCCATTCAACCTGATCATATGCTTTCTTCATGTCCAGTTTGAGTCCCATTAATCCCTCTTTTCCTCTCGTTTTCCGATGGATCTTATGTGCTATTTCATGGGCTAAGATTGTGTTTTCTGCTATCCATCGGCCAGGGATAAAAGCTGCTTGGTAAGGGGAGATGTGTTCAGAAAGGTAAGATCTTAGTCTTTTAACTAGAATGCGCGCAATGATTTTGTAGTTGACATTGCATAAGCTGATGGGTCGATAATCTGTTACCTGGATGGGATTCTGAACTTTGGATATGAGTGTAATGTAAGTGTGATTCCAAGTGGGATTGAGTATGCCAGTAATAAAAAATTGCTGAATTTCGCTGATAACATTTGTGCCAATGAAGTCCCAACTCTGTTTATAAAATAAAACAGTGTATCCATCAGGTCCAGGAGCTTTGTGAGCATGCATGTCCCATAAGGCCGCTTTTATTTCTTTTGGTGATGGTATACTTGCAATGTGATCATTTTGTTGGGAGGCGATTACAGCAGGAAATAACTCTTGAATGCCTTCTCCGATGACAGTGGAAGTGGTGGAAAACAATGTTTTGAAGTAACTAGAGAAAGCAGTTTCTATGTTAGCTCTGTTCCAAGTTAGTTCTCCATTTTCTGACTTTAAAAGAGGAATATGATTAGACCGCCTGTGAAGGATCGTGGATGTATGAAAAAATTTAGTATTGCGGTCTCCATCAGTGAGCCATAGTTCTCTTGATTTTTGTTTCCATAAAGAGTCTTGTCTCTCTAGTTGTTCATTCAGTTGCTCTTGTAATTGTTGCTCCATTTGTATTTGATTGTCATCCAACGGACATGATTGTAAGAATTTGAGTTTGTGTTCCAATGTATTTATCTGCTGCTGTACAAAACCAAAGTGTTCTTTATTCCAGGTGTTTAACTTGGAAGACAGTGATTGCAGTCTGGATGAGAGGTCCGTATGTGGAGGAAATGAATTCCAAGTATTCTGTATTACTGTTTGACAATGAGAGTCTCTATACCACATGGCCATGAATCGAAAAGGTCTGATTCTGTAAGGTTCTCGAATACCATTAGTATGCAAAATGATTGGATTATGGTCTGATGTGAATTTGGGAAGATTTAAGACCTGTGCTTTTGGGAATTGTGTAATCCAGTCTGTAGAAGTTAAGACTCTATCAAGTCTTTGCATTATTCTGTCTGAAGAATTTCTGTTGTTACACCAAGTAAACCGAGTGCCAGAGCTTCCAATATCAATTGCATTATTGGACATAATAAATTGTTGTAGAGGATTATTGTGATGAGGTTGGAAGATCAAACCTCCAGATTTCTCAGATTGCTTGATTATGTTGTTTAAGTCTCCAATTAGTGCCCAAGGTTTGTTTTGGTGATTGATGAAATTTGTTAAATTATGCCAAGTCTGCTGCTTAAAGATATGATAAGGAGGAATATACACACAACAAAAGCAGATTGTATTATTTAAGTTTCCTGCATGATTAAGATCAAAGCATACATAGCTAGTACCCACTGCAGTTATCTGCAAATCATAGGAGTCATTCCATAACAAAAGATAACCTCCCTTGTTTCTTTCAGCCGGTATTACTTGGCTATGTAAGAAACCAAGGTAGGTTTGTAACAAAACAGAGGCTTCAGCGCTCAACTTTGATTCCATGAGCCAAAGAACATCAGGTTTGTTTCTGCGTGTTAGGTAACGCAGAGCTCTTTTGGCACGAGGTCTCCCCAGACCCCGGCCATTCCAACTTAACAGCTTCATGAATCCGAGGGGGGCAAATTTGAGGCTGCCTCCCCGCCTTCAGCAAGATTTTCATCAATCATAAGTGGTGTAGCAAAATCAGACTTGAACTGGTCATTCAAACAAATTAAAGAGGTGGAGTTTGTAGACTCTGTGTGCTGGGGTGAATGACCAACAAAAATTTTTTTGGGGTCATTCCAAATGGAAGTCAGCGCCTTTCGCTTTCTAAGAGCTTTCCTAAGATGACTAGCATGGTTTTCAGTAGACTTTAACTTGATGTTTTTTTGTCGTGTGGATCTACGAGGTAGATGTGTGAAAGAGTTAACAGATGGAGGAGACTTCAAAGCAGTTGAGGGAGACCAAACTTCATTGCGACTGGGGATGTCTTGCATATGCAGTGGAGCAGAAGGTGTTGGAGTTGGCAGTTGCTGGTTGAATTTCTTGTGAAATTTGAAAAGTTCATAGAGAATTTGAGAGGAGAATTCTGATGGCTTGTAACAAGTGTCGTTATGAACTTCCTGTGCGATGTAAAATATCTGTGAGGTCTGAAAATTAAACCAGTTTCTTGCCATGTCAACTTCGATGTCAATGCCAATTTCATGAGCAAGCATCTTAAATCTCAGGTTCATGTCAAGAGGTTCTGCATTTAGTCGAAAGTACCACTCATTGAAGTAAGCAGCAAAGCTAACTAGGTTCAGCACATGTATCATTTGTAGGAGTTCTTGTACCTCAGCATGTAAGCGGCTAGCTTTGACTGAAAATTTTTCTTTCATTTCTACTGATTCTGAAAAAGGCTGTTCAGAAACTGTAGGATTTGTGGCCCTGTTAATGGGTGTTAGACCTGTATTGCGAGGAGGTATGGTGTGTGAAATAGGCTGATCAGCTGTATTGAGAGGACGTTGTGGAGATTCTGAGTTGAGTGAAGACCAGTAAAGCGACATGGGTGACAGTAACTCGTGGGTGGCACGAAGCCAATCTCCAAATAACGGAATGGTCTTGGAATCAGAGACTTGGAATTGCATGGGTGATTTCAGATTGCAGTTATAAGTGGCATGAGATAATAATCCACATTTGATGCAGAAATCTGGCAGTCGTTCATACTTGAATTCCACCCATATATGAGCTTTGAGAAGAATGTTATCCACATTGCGTCGTGGAATGAGGCAACCAGTAGTGAGAGGTTTGCTGAGATCAATATCAGTTCGAAAGCGAAGATAGTTGCGAACCATGGAGGAATCAGCATCCAAGTAATCAGGTTGGATAAATGTACCTGCAAGATCAGCAAATTTTTTAGCATTGGACATTCTCATACCTGCGAGATGGAGGCCATGTGCCTGCATCCAAAAGGTTGCAGTTTCAAATTTCAGTTCTGTTATTGTAAGAGTTGGATCCCATTCTCTGAGTACTAGTAAAGCACCATTTACATGCCATATGCGACGGTCCCAGACAGAATCACGTTCTTCAAGTGTTTCAAATGAGAAAGAGAAAATGTTTTGTCTGTAATCCTTTGTAGCTACTAGTACCGCACCCTTAGTGTCCCAAGCTTTATGGATGGCAGAGACGACTTGGTTTTTCTTAATTGGATTGTGAGAAAGGACTTTGCCGACTAACATCTTGGAAGCTGCTAGTTGTGTTTCTTCTGTATTTTCATCCAAATCTAGGAAAGGAATTTCACAAGTTAATTGGCGAGTTTTCTCCACTAGTTCACCAATGTCTTTCTCAGTTACTCCATTCGAGTTGGTAGCCATATGGAAATGAAATTGAGCTGAAGTAGTTAGATGAAAAGTTGTGATTTTTTTTGGTTTTTTGAAGAGTTGGGCAGAAAATATGTAACTTGCAGTATTTATAAGCCGAAATTGGGCGGGCTTCTGAGTATCCATCTTGAACTTGTTGATATTGGAACCTGGAAGACGTTTCATACCCAGAGAAAAGACGGATGGTAAAAGCGTGTTCAGGAGCGTGTGATGAGGCGAAATGATTGCAGTGTATCTCTTAGGCGTGAAGGATTTGCACGATGAACCGAGCTTTGAGGTTAGCTATTGTGATTGATCAGTGTTCTGTAAATCAGATGGAGTATGGGTGCGATAATGAAGTTGGGAATTCTGATTAAGGTAAGGTGATTGCAATGATGATGGACAATGAAGAGTGTACTGCTAACCCAATTCGAAACGAGATCGAAATCGAACCGTACCAAAATCTGCAAACCAGAGGGGCAGTCAATCAATGATCTTAAAACGAAATCGAAGAAACAATTAGTTGGAGGAAACTGAATCGAAGAAAAAAATTGAAGAAGTCCCAATTCGAAACCCTAACGCGAAGGGTGAAACGAAGGAAATCTTATTATTTCCTTAGCTATTATATCTGTACTTTTTTTTTTTTTTTTTTTTTGAGTTAGTCTTCAAAAATTAATTTGACTAATTTAGTACTCTAACTGTCACATTTTGACTAATTTAATATTCTAGCTTCTTTGATTTGACTTATTTGAGATTATTACTTCTTCAATTTGACTAATTTGATATTCTATTTTTTTTAATTTAGCTAATTTGAGATTATTACTTCTTCAATTTGACTAATCAAAATATTTTTAAAGTATAAAATTAGTTAAATAAAAAAAATTAAAATCTCAAATTAATCAAATTGGTGAAGTTGAATATTAAATTGTCAAATTAATACTTGACATATAACTTAGTTGAGTAACAAAAATTATTATAATATTTAACTTAATTAATAAGTGTTATTTTATAAATACTTGAGATTGATACTACTCATTTTTTTTTATGAAACTTTTGACGGGGCTACAACCGTCCTAGCCCCACACTTAGGACAGCCACATAAGTACTAACTCATCACATGGCCGAGAGATGAGTAGCATGCATAGTCAAGAGTACATTCAAGACACAAGCACAACATATAGTCCAGGCATGTACAACACTGCAAGCAGCAGTTCTTCCAGTATAAAACCATACAGACCACATGAGACTTGGCACACATCTCTTTCACTGTTTCTTCGTTTATTAGTCCTAATGCTCTTAAAAGCATCAAGAGTTTTACCCTGTTACATGCCTCCATTACAGTTATCGTTCATCACGAGGAAAGTAATTGATGCAGGACAGTAATTAATACATTGTTTAATTTTCAAAGCAAAATCTTCACCCATGAACTAACCATAAACTTTAAGAAGATTTACTAAAGATTTGTTTATTTTTTATTTTATTTTATTTTCTTAATTTTCGTTATAAACAAAGGTATGATAAGACTCCCAGAATCCAACATTTTATTAATATCAATACCATGTTAACTCTATCATCTTTTCTATTTAGATACGTAAATTATGGTAAGATTCCCAGAATCCAACATTTTATTAATATCAATACATATTAACTTTTTTTTTTTGAGAACTCTATCATCTTTTCTATTTGAATAGGTAAATTAGAACAAAATCTAACAACCTCTAAATTAGTTTCATATCACGTCTCCTTTTACTTTAGATTTTCAAAATCTTGATCCAAATATGGTATAAAATATAATTGGATTACACAAAGAATTAGATAAAATATTGCAAAATGAAAAAAATTGCTCACGTTATTATATTGTGAGTGAAGGGTGCCAGGTTTTTATAGTTTACACAAGTTTAACGCATAAATTTTATAGCTTTTGATAATTATATGAATTCACTATTATAGAGTAATTATGCGACTGTTATACATTTACAAAAATATTGAAGGAATTATAAATTTTACAAATAGTCATAAATAAACAAAATATATTATTTATTCCTCAACAAAAATAATTATGTTAAATAATTTAAAGTCATGTATTAGTTGAACATGTTTTTATTATTACCAATAATGTTGTGTACATAATTTTAACTACGTAAATATTTTGAGAATTTTTGCAACTTACCTCATACATTATGGGCATAAAACGCAGTTAATCCTACTATCCAAACAAATAATTTTACCAAAATATCCTCAATAAAAACAATTATGTTAAATAATGTTGAATATGTTTTTATTATTACCTATAATGTTGTAGACATAATTGTAACTAAGTAAATATTTTGGACATTTTTACAACTCACCTCATACATTTTGGGCATAAAACGGAGTTAAACAGTTAAATAATTTAAAATCAATTATCAGTTCGATATATTTTTATCGTTATCATAACATTGTTGGCATAATTGCAACTAAATAAGTGTGCAATTCACCCCGTACAGTATGAGCATAAAATGTAATTAACCCTAATTTGATGCATAGTTATAGAAACTCGATATTCATTTTGGTAAAATAACTTGCATTTAGGAGGCTATAAATTTCAGTTACCAGTAATGGGAATGTATAGGACCAATTTACATGTGAGACTAAGTTGATGAAATTTAAATGGTTGGCAGTGAGCACAAAGAATGTCTTAAACAGCCAAAGGGGCAAAAATGAACAAGTTGTTCATACCACACTTTGATCACATAATTACAGGCGTCTGAGCAAGAACAATTAGATCATTTAAACCCATTGACATCTGAAGAAATCAGCACCTTCCTCTACATCATCAGTTGTGATACATCCGCTTTGTGCCATTAGAATTCTGAACACTCTCTTTGAACAAACCTCGCCTAATCTTCTTTCTTCACTAACCAGCCCTTCTACTATCAAGTCCTTGAGCAAAAATTCCTTGTCATGCAGCTGTCATTTTTAATATAAGAGCAAAATCATATTTGTAATAATCCTTTTGAAACCCAATAAAATATTAGAACATGAGAGCAGAATCTTCGCTCTTAAAATCATTCCTTTAGCAGGAAAATGTGCATGTCTATGCTACTTTAAAAACATCACGGTCTTCGAAAAAATTAGGAAATGTAGCATGAATTAGGCTTTAATACCATTATTAGAAGGAAAATGGTATGTATCTCAAATTTGAGATGCATAATGATGTGACAATCGGTCCACAAAATTATATTAATTATAAGTTGTCATGTTAGTTTGAAATTGTGATATATAATAGTGCTCTTATTAGAAGGTATTAGGTGAAAATGTTTGTGAAAGAACTTATCAATTGAATCTTTAGTTTTGACCTGTATGATATTATCTAATGCATTACATATTATATTTACAGAATTATCTTGTTTTTGTAAAAATATCCCATTTAATGACCATGCTATTAGATCTAATTTAATGTATATGTTTGAGTGGTACAATTGAGTCTAAATGGTTCGGAAGCAGTATACAGAAGAGTCCTTGAACTCTTATCCCTAGGATGGCCTCAAGTCATTTTTCATGAACCAGTTGACGGAACCAACGAAGACATTACTCATAAATCTTTTATACATTAGTACCTTAAAAATCTCCATAGCCAAAAAGCCTTCTTCACTCGAAACACCAAAAACAAAGACCTTAAACATGATCTGAGAACTTTAGACTTGTGACCATAACTCTAAAACTTGACCTAAATTAGGACAAAAGCCAAATTATAGGATTCTGGGATCAAGATCCAACTACTTAGGTAACACATTTGAGGGTAACAGTTCAAACTTCAGTCAGAAGTCAGAACGTTTGGATTCAGCCATGAACCCTGGATTTAATATTGATGCTGCAGAATGGACAATTACTGCCTATAGGAAACGATTGCCCAACTCCCAAGTCATATCAGAGAAAAATGACTGGATAAGGGGTGATTATAGACAGCAATCATACAACATACGTTTTCTTCTATGATAAAAAACATGCTTTTAGATTTCACGGTCATGGCAAACTATATTCGAGCATTTACCTCTACCTAGGTTAACAAAAGCACTGCAGTAAAAGTACATAAGAGTTAAAAAGAAGCAATAATAATTGAAATGGTATTCCAACTTTATTAAAAGTTTAGTTTACTCCTGTAATTTTATGTTTAAGCAGAATAAGATTACTAATTTTTCTAAAGGTACAGTTTAATCTGTAATTTTTTTATTAAGCAAAATAAGGACACTAATTTTATAAAAGCTCCAAATTAGTCTAAAAAAATACCAAAAACTCATATTTAGACCATTATTTTGACAATTTTTTGGACTTATTTGGAACTTTTATACAATTAGTGTTCTTATTCTGCTTAACCAAAAAATTACAGAACTAAACTAGACTTTTAATAAAGTTACAGGACCATTTCAGCATGCGATCCGTTAAAGGACCTTGCATCAATGAAAGGGCATGGGTTATATATTTCATGGTAGTAGTCAAAGAGAAAGACATAGTTTGCTCTTACATACCGATTTACCAGGATCCATGTAAACACTCAAAAGTGACTTCATAGTTGGGTATTTCTTCCATATAGCAACAGCAAATCGTGGCTGTACCTTTGGAATAGCTACCAAAGCTTTTAACCTGAATGCAAAAGTAATTTGAGCAACAAAATGCCTATATTCACAAGTTAAAGTAGATTCAGAAAATGGAAATGTCAACTAATCATAGCAAATGAGAAACATGAGAACGAGAAAAGAAAAGAAAAACATGAAAGAATAAAAAAATTATGATATTATCCCCAACTTTAACAAGTAATCTTTTCCGAAGCACCTAGCATGGACAGACAGACATTTAGTAAACATCCTTGGCAATAAAATGTGGAATTGGTCCCTAAGACCCAGATGCTGTCAGGAGCACCAGTGAAATTGAAGAGACAAGTAGATGGGGGATCAAACATTTATGTGCTATAATTTGAATAATTTATAAAGTATAGCACTCACCACAAGCTACTTTTTATCAAAGTCCGATCTGAGTCCTTAGGAATAATAGAACCATTAGCATTTATAGACAGTCGTGTTAACTTTTTTCTGCAATTCAATAGTAAACGTAAAAAAGTATAAATTTTCCTTTGTCAAAACATTAACTATGCTATACTAAATCACCGGAATAATACTTGTGTAGGGTGCAAAACCTTATGAACTACAACATGAAATTAAACAAAAAACAAAGCAAACGAAACCAATCAAAGTGGGAAAAAGCCTAATCGTCAATAGGATATGTTCATTGTTTTAAAGCTTTCTCAAACCACAATGTTTTAAATACATAAAAAAGTTCATGTATTCTTTAATGGAGGGTGGGGGGGAAGCAGTACATGTATTCAGTACCTAAATTGGCAAGAGGCCAGACTGCAAGTCAAACCAACAACATGCTCAGCAAGTTCAGCCTCATCGACACACTGCCTGGAATGTACTTTAGCAAAGTGAGTTGTTAACTTCGCCAGCACCTATAAGAAAAATCCACACAAAAATTAGAAATTTGCATCTGCCAACACTATAGAACCTCAAGATCAGGTATATTTCACAACTGGAATTATTATGAATTTATATTTTAACCTCTTCAACGGGTGGGTGTCTCCAAGCACTATCATTTGTTGGGTTCTTGTACAGTTCTTGTTCTCTAAACACAAATAAAATCAGTGTTACAATTTATTGCATAATTGTGTCATCAATAACCATGATTTGCAGGTTCACAAGAAATTTTGTAAATCTTGATTTACATATCACAGATATGACGCAAAAATATGCACTAGAAATACAGATGACAAGTAACACAAAATAAACAATATATTATTACTTCAAATAATAACTTTTTTCGCAGAATTCAGAGCCATCAAAATGTTTTCTAAGGAAATATATGTTTAAGCAGTCAGTATCTAAATCTAACAAAGTAGAAAAAAGATGAAAAAAGAAAAATAAAGTAGAAAATTAATAAAGAAAAGGGAGCATGGTTCAATAAAAAGAAATATTATTATGGTATAATTCACTTCATACAGTCTCTTTAGTAAGCTTTTAAGCCTTGTCTGTATCTGTTATACTCTCATCTAAATGATTTTTGTCAAAAACAAGTTTTTCCTATTATGACTGTGCATAACCTTCCTTTCATATCAGCTTTGACTGACTTTTGGAACTTAGCTTGCTTGCCTCTAAAGACTTGGATTTAACTCTGGGGACCCCTACTAAGAAACTATTCCTAATCTTATATTTTTCTTTGTACGGTGTAAATGTTGTTATACTGTATGTGGGCATGAAATGCTATTCTCCTATCGGCTTATAAATCTATAATTAAATGAAATAAATGATTAAAGACTTTAAAATAATCATTAATAGCATAAAGAATTATCAGTTCGGCATCCTTAAATGCCAAGATCTTTCAACTCCAATTTCAGTAGCAAATAACTTTATAATGTACATTTAAATTTAGACTGTTCCTCAAATTAACTATGCAATTTTAGAGAATTCCCAGACATAATGTTCATAGTTTAAATAATCACTCGATGAGTCAAGGAAGACAGATATGTGATTAAATAACAACATTTGAAGAATAACGGAAATGCGAGTTTCAATACCAGTGCAGATATTGGTGATCTCTCACCTTTTATTAATGTATGCTAGTAACCTATTTGTCAGATAACAGATTGTGTGAGATGGATAACGACTTTGAACACCAAGAATATCACTCATAAGAGATTCCTTGGAAACAAGGTTACAAAATTCTTCAGCTTCATATACAAGCAATATATATGGAATTTCTATTCCTTTTGAAGAAAGCTGCAATTAAAGACATCAATATCATTAGCCTGGGAAAACAAATAATTTAACAATTAGAAAAATAAAAAAGTGGAAAATCTGAGAAGTTTTAAACAATATCACCAGTAAAATTGACCAGTTTACATTGTGGGCCCAATTTGAGGCAGATGTAGACCTCATATCAAATAATGGAAATAAGCAATAGTAACGTATTAAAAAGGCATGTCGATTAAAAAAGTAAGGTAGAGTCCTTTAAAAAAAAAATAGTTATAAAAAACATTGCCTTCATCATATATATAATCATGAGTTATCACTTAGCAGTAAAAAGATGTTTTAACATGTAAAGCTTACAGACACCTTGGTACCAAGAAGGCTACTTATTACCAGAGGTATATTTTCCGGAACATTCATAGTCCAAATAATTGATCTTTCTATTGGATTTGATGTAATACGATATGTGAGTCCTTTTTCAGCAAATCTTGTGAGCAGAGTCCCTGCCATAAAGTTTGTAAAGGAGCTACTTAACAGTTAAATAGTTTCAGTGAATTAGTAACACGCATGATGTCCGCGTGAAGAAGAAAATGTTGAGCTTTAAAAGAGATCACACCTCCAACTGGCCCCCATTCAATAACTTTAGCATCAATCTCTGCCACAATGTATTTCAGCGCAAGCTTCCCATTTTCAAACCTTTTCTTTTCCTTCTCCATCTTTTTCAACTCTGCAGCCTCAGATTTCAGAGCTTCTTTGTGCAACTTATCTTGCTGTACAATAGATGTAAACCACCTAATTTCTACTAAACTATTATAAATAAAAACGCAATTCTCAAACACTAAAAACATACGAGCTTCTTTAATTTTTTGTCTTCCATCAAGCGAATTCTTTCCTCTTTTGTTATCTTCCGTCTTCCCAATGTGTCACTTGTATTATTTTGCTTCTTAGCATTAGCTCGAGCATTTTTAGTTTTCACAATTTTATTTGTATCAACCATGCTAATGTCTTGCACTCCAAAAATATCACATACCTGATCAAATATCAGAATGCAACAGGTGAATTTAAGATCAAAAAGGGGGAAGAAAATGAAAGGGAGAAAATCTTTGTATAAATAAAAATTTTCAAACTAGGACTTGTAGTTCTTTGGTAAAGGTGGCCATAAGTGTTATAAGAGATAGGAAAGATGGGGACTATCATAAATACCTCAGCAGTCTCATTATGCAAAGAGGTTGGATGCAAACAACTATCTTCAGACATTTTGGTTAAGTCAGTAACATGCCCTGACAAAAGCATTTTTTTTGTGTGTCAATAAATACAAATTGCTGAGCATTTGCTTGAAACATTATATTACCAGAAGATGGAATTGACTCAATGAATCTAGACCTCCACTCTGGGTCCACTGCATGAAAACCTCCGCTTGTAGTCTCATTCACCAATCTGAGTTCACTGTCTTCAGACGTTTGTGTTAAATCTGTGTGTCATGACAAAATGCATATGCATATATTACATGTTGGTACATGTAAGATATCAGAATGAAGATTTCACCCAACAGAAACACTTGCTTTAACATTTTGAAGAGTCAAAACCTGAAAAATTCAAGAAGTACGCCAGCCTAGGTACCACCATCAAACAGAGGTATCTAGATACAAAATTTACTCACCAAGCGGACAAATGGAATCAATAGACCTAGAATTCCAATCTGAATCCACCGCATCCAAACCTCCATTACCGTTTTCATTCTCTTTCGAATTTTCCCTTCCAGTTCCAGGTCCACCCTCAGACTCATCATCAGACTCTAAACATATCAATCCCGCTATACCTGAAGGTAAAACCAACCCAAATCAAATTAACCAACAATCACAAGTTGAAAACATACTGAATTTCCACCAATTCAATTAAGAGAAACAATATGTTGTCAAAACTAACGACAACGACATCAAGCTCACAATTGCTAAAAGCATTCGTAATGGCGTAGCATAAAATACCAAAGACAAAGGCATTCTAACAAACATTAAATTCGCATTAAGCAAACATACTCAGAACTCACCAAAGAACTTGTGCTCGGAACTACAAGTCCTAGTTTCAGGATCAGATGGGGCAATCAAGCTTTTGACAATAGTAACGTCGGACATCGGCGTCTCAGGGACGAAAGAGGCCGTTGAGGTCGGATCCAACTTATACGGGGTCGGGTCATCGTCGATGGAGATAACTGTAATTACAGGGTTCGGATTTGGGTCCGGTGAGGTTCGGCGTCTTTTGGAGAGTAATGGAGTTGAGAAATCTCTCTGATCCTCCTCGTCGGAAAGGATGATTGGCTCAGACATTTTCTGGAAACTTGGTAGTTCAATTGTCGCTGTGCCCTTCTGGCTGTTTTTCCTTTGAAGTTTGAAAATGCGCGGGATTTTTTTGAAGGAGAAACGGGGGTGTTTCGCTTCCGAGAATTGTCCCTCAGTTTAATGGTGCATAGTAACCATTGGATGAGGGGTCTAAAAAGTAGGGATTTTGTCTAAAATGGGCAAATTTCATAGCTTAGTTTAGAAATGGGCAGATTTGTGTTAAACTTTACAAATGGGCAAATTAAAATTGGTTCTTCCAGTTGCCGGTTCCCACCTCTTATTTCCCACCAAAGTTTATTTCTCTCTCCTTCTTTACGCACTCTTCATTTTTTCCTCTTTCTTCATCTTCTTCATCTTCCTCTTCCTGTTCATCTTCCTTCATCTTCTTCTTCCCCTTCATCTTCTTCTTCTTCCTCTTCTTCAGAGAACACGTGGGTAATTTAACAGAAACAACGCCTCACATTTCTTGCACAAGTTGATGCTAATCAAATTGCACTGTTCATCATCTTCTTCAAGTTATCTGGCATACCAGAGATATAGACTATTGAATTAACAACATGCAAAAAATATTTGATTGGTTTAAATTCAACGAAGGAGAGGTCTTCATATAGACTATTGAATTTTAAATGAGCCAAATTTACGCAGCTCATACAAATATAATAGTGCTTACAATTTGCGTCACTATCTAACATTGAAAATCAGCTGCAAGAGGAAGAATAAGACTATATAAAAGAACTATCAATTGCAAAATATTCTCCAACTAATTTACCATTTAATTGGAATTTATATTATTCAGATTATACGTGCTAATCAAATTTAACCAGCATTGCACTATTCATCATCTTCTTCAAGTTGCATTGCATTGTGGTATATCTGTGGTATATCTAGATATACCTTGGTATACCAAGGTATATCTCTGGTATATCTCGATATACCTTGGTATACCAAGGTATATCTCTGGTATATCTATGATATATCTGTGGTATATCTCGATATACCTTGGTATACCAAGGTATATCTCTGGTATATCTGTGGTATATCTCGATATACCTTGGTATACCAAGGTATATCTGTGGTATATCTCGATATACCTTGGTATACCAAGGTATATCTGTGGTATATCTCGATATACCTTGGTATACCAAGGTATATCTCTGGTATATCTGTGGTATATCTCGATATACCTTGGTATACCAAGGTATATCTCTGGTATATCTCGATATACCTTGGTATACCAAGGTATATCTGTGGTATATCTCGATATACCTTGGTATACCAAGGTATATCTGTGGTATATCTCGATATACCTTGGTATACCAAGGTATATCTGTGGTATATCTCGATATACCTTGGTATACCAAGGTATATCTCTGGTATATCTGTGGTATATCTCGATATACCTTGGTATACCAAGGTATATCTCTGGTATATCTCGATATACCTTGGTATACCAAGGTATATCTCTGGTATATCTATGGTATATCTCGATATACCTTGGTATACCAAGGTATATCTTTGGTATATCTCGATATACCATGGTATATCTCTGGTATATCTCAATATACCAGGGTATACCAAGGTATATCTCTGGTATATCTCGATATACCTTGGTATATCTCTGGTATATCTGTGGTATATCTCGATATACCATGGTATATCTGGTATTTTTCTGGTATATCTCGATATACCAGGATATATCTGGTATATCTTTGGTATATTTGTGGTATATCTTGAAGAAGATGATGAACAGTGCAATGTTGTTAATTCAAAGTTCAAACCTTTATTAAATTACAAAATATATTTGTTGTTTTGAACCTAACAATTGAGGATTTTATATTTGAAAACGTTTGTTGGTTTTACTTTGAACATATGTAACTCTCTTGAACAAAATGTCAAATACAAAGTCTACTGACATTTTACTTCAGACCTTGATTTTATCAAATTCTGTTCAATGTCGAGGACGAGAAAGAGGAAGACGAAGAGATAATTGAGGAAGAGAAAGAGGAAGACAAAGAGAGAATTGAGGAAGAGAAAGACGAAGACGAAGACGAAGAGGAAAGAGGAAGACCTGTTAACTTAAAAGTTTCAGGTTCTAAGTCAAAAGTTGCCCATTTCTAAACTAAAACTTAAATGAGCCTTTTTTTAAACTATTCTATACGATTTGCCTATTTTAGACAAAAACCCTAAAAAGTAAGGTTTTTGCTCTATTTAATCATATAATTTTACCCGACTAACATATTAATTTTATAATTATTAAAATAAATCTATTTAATCCTTTAATTTTAATTTTAGATTTAATTTATCTAAATATTTAAAAATTATATTTTTATTAAGGATAAAATTAAATTTTACATTTTTATTTAAAATAAAAAAATAATAACAAAAATTTAATTGATAACTTAATAAATAATTAAAAATAAAATAAAAAAAATTTTAAGAGTAAAAGTAATTTGTTAAAATTCTTCAAAATATGAAATATTTACTAACTTTAATCCTACAAAACTCATAGCAGATAGAGAGAACCAAACTGATGAATATATTAGAATAAAAAGAGGAAAAAATAACAATGTTCATTAGAGAATAACAATTAAAACATTTGTTAATTAGAAAAGAAGAGTGATTTTTGTTGTTGTTTTTTTGTTTTAAATAAAAATGTGAAATTCAATTTTATCCTTAAAAAATTTCATTTTTAAAAATTTGGACTAACTTTACTTAAAATTGAAATTATAAGACTACATGAACATACAATAATTACAAAATTAATGTATCAATTAAATAAAATTATAAAATTAAATAAACAAAATATTCATAAAAAATAAGTATAAATTTATTATCTGTTGAAGTATTTTGCTTGTGGGACAACACAAAAAATTATAATATAAGTAGAGCTGTGGCACCATATTACGAACTCTCTTTTGTCTATCATATACGAAAATTAGTACTAGAAGTACTTTTATTATGTTGCTTAGAGCTTTTAATTTTTTACCTATATAATTCTTATTTTTTATATTATAAATTTTTTGGTTTAATTTAAATGAAATACCTATAAAAAAAAACGTAATATAAAATAGTGTAGAAAAATAAATACAAATTTTATAAAATATAAAATTTACAAAAATAATTAACAATAATATATATATATATATATATATATATATATATATATATATATATATTTAATGCAATTTTAAAATGTTAAAATAAAATGATAATTTTACTCTCATTAAATTCACTTTATTATTATTTCAAAAAATTTATTATTAAAAAAATATTTTATAATTTAAAAAGTAATTAAAGTATCTATTTTTTTTTTTTTACATAAGTGTTATTTATAAAAGAAAAGTAAGTAAAGTGTCTTAAAAACATAACTAAATGACTACTAAAATACTTAATTCATTTGTTATGAGATACTTTCTAGTCCCATTGTTACTTCTTAGTGACCGTAGTATAAATGAATAAATAATTCAATTAATATACTTAAATTAAGAAATTCGATCCAAACAGTCAAATTTTGATCGAATTAAATTGACAGATTTTATAGTTTGATCGAATTTAGAGTGTAAATATATAATCCATTTATATTTTGATTGGATTCAAATTGACAGATTTTATAATCCGCTACAATTCAATTCGGACCAAATTACTATTAAAATTATAAATAAATGCATATTTTATTTTTAATATGTTATACTTAAATATTATACATAACACGATTATATTAAATTATTATTTTGGTTTAAAAATAAAAATAAATATTAAATCATCTATAATAATTTAATAATATTCAATGGCATATTTTATTATTATTATTTTGATTATCTTATTTATAACTATAAATATATAAATTTATCTAATGATGTACTAATTTAAAATTTAAATATTAATATATATATTGTGTTTTATATATAATAATAATTTAAAAATAAGTTATAATTTTAATTCGACCTTATTCGATCCAAAAAATTTAATATGCTTAGATTCAAGTTGGTTCGGATTGAGTACATCATCAGATTGAATTTAGATTGCAAATCTTTAAATCTACTTCGAATGGAATCAGATTCAAATTTGTAAAAAATAGACAGTTTTGATCCTCTACTTAGTCCTAAACTGTAGTAGCAATAGTCCAATGTCTTCTTAAAAAAATAAATATTAATACATAAATTTGTGCTTATTTTTATACTTAATTTTTTTATATTGTGATACATGATATAATTATTTTAAAAAAAAACAAAGAAGTAATTTATTTTCAATATAATTATAACATGTAACGTGATATAGTGATTTAAGTGTAAAAACGTGTCTAAATTTATGTTTCTTTAACATTTTTCAGTAACACTTATAGGCCAAGTTTTTTTTAGAAGAAAAGCCTACTACCTTTAATAAAATTATACTTTAGACCTGCATCTATTAGGTGGGATAACACAAGCTATAAAAAAAAATGATCATATAAATTTATTTTGTAAATATAATAAATTTGTATTGTCCATACAAAATAGATTTATGTTATCATTTACCTACTATTTTTATAAAAATAACAAATTTATACTATATTATCTAATAATTATAAATTTAAAGAATAATTTTATTAAATATAACACAACCCTTTTATTATTTATATGATAAAAAAATGCTTCCTAAATATCATGGTTATGGTAATTTTGTCGATGTTGCTTATCATAAAGATCAAGCTTACGATCCCATTATGAAATAAATTTTAGATATTTAACCTATTTAATGGGCAAATAGGTCTGTAAAATTCTATTATAATGTGTACAACACAAGCATCCCAATGTAAGAAGAGTCAAATGTACACCTATAATTAGGATTCATCAACAGGTTAAAATTGTCTATTTGTTATCGATTTAAATTTAATTTAATTTAAATTCGAGCAAGTTAAATATTTTAGATTGTATAAAATTGAATTAAAATTATAACTTATTTTTAAATTATTGTTATATATAAAACACAATATATATTAATATTTAAATTTTAAATTAATATATTAAATTTATTTATTTATAATTATAATAAGAGAATTAAAATAATAAAAAGTATGTTCTTAAATATTATTAAATTAATATACAAGATTTAAAATTTATTTTTATTTTTAAGCTAAAATAGTAATTTATTGTAATCGTGATATATATAATATTTAAATATAACATATTAAAAAAAATATGTATTTATTTATAATTTTAAATAGTAATTTAGTCTGGATCATATTGCAGCAGATTATAAAATCTATCAATTTGAATCCGGTCTAAATTCGAATAAATTATATACTTTATAATTCAAATCCGATCCGAATATAAAATATGTCAATCAAATCTAATCTAAATTCGACAAATTGGATCAACCTTTTAATTTAAATTTATCAAAGGAAAATTCTGGAAAAATCTCAAAATTTACTGTGGTACATCCCAGTAAATACAAAAATTTTATAAAAAAATTATTAATACTTAAAATATTAAAAATATCCCTAAAAATTACTCTTATATATCCCACTCAAATGTGCAGTGGTTCGGTAAGGAGGTGTCGAACCTCACTGTTTTGTTCGGTAACCCCTACCGAACATATCATGTAGATTCGGTAGGGGTTACCGAACCTATATGATATGTTTGGTAGGGGCTACCGAACCACTGCGCGATTTGCAAAAAAATAATAATTTATATACCAATTTTAATTGCTTTTTATCTCTATTTTTTTCAAAAAATTTCACCTCTTTTGTATATTACATATATCTATCCTCTATTTTTAATATTTTGGGTTATGGTTGATGATAAATATGGAGAGAGGGGTAGAAGTGAGTGAGGGAGAAGAGATGAAATGTATGAAATGTTTTTAATAATTTCTTATTTTTAAGAGAGTGGGATGTGGGGGTGGGGGTGGGGGTGGGAAGTGGGATATATTTTTTAATTTTAAGTAAAAGGGTTAAATTTATCATTTTATTATATTTAAAATATTTAATTATTTAACGGGATGTCTCGAAGTAAAATTTGAGATTTCTCAAGAATTTTCCTCTATCAAATTATTTGCTCACTTCTACTTATAATGATGTGTTGTTTACGACGCTCTCGATCCCATGTTGTTCCCAAAAAATTTTGCCTTTCAGATTGAGATATGCGAGCTCAACTTTTTCTCATGTATCGAAGGCTCAAGGCAGTGTCTTCTTTAGTGAGATGTTGAGTTTGATGGGCGATGGGCGATGGTCGATGGTCGATGATGATGATATGAGCATGATTGTGATGCGTATGATAAAAGGTGCTTGCGTATTTTGTTTACCTTTTTTTTTTTCTTTTTAAAATCATATATTTATATCCTTTTTTTTCTTTATAGTAAAATTTAACATCCATATGTGCTGATAGGTCAAAGCGATTGACAATCACGTATTTATGGTTTAATATACTAAAAATGGTGTGTTTAATTAAAATTTGACAGATTTTTAAAAATTTATAAATTTAAAGAATTTTTATGAACTTTTAAATACTCTTATAAATTTTAACAAATTCTTTTGAATTGTAGTTGAAGTTCTTGTAAATTTAGAAGAAGAAGAAAAAAACGAGAGTAATTTTCATGTAATTTTAATTAAAAAGTCAATAAAAATTCATAAAGTTTCTTTATTTTTAAAATATTTTAAAATCAACATCTTTTTTAATATAGTTAAATTTTTAAAGATTTCTATAAAAACGTAATTAAATATTTTTAAATATTTATAAATTTTTAAAAGCTTCTAGAAAATTATAATTAAATATTCTTAAATTTTAGAGGGTATTTAAAAATAATTATTTTTTAAAAAGAAAATTATAATGGGCCATTCGTCATGCAAAGATGAATTATGATGGAATTGTGAATAAATAAATTTATTTAAACATTTGCCATCATTATTTTTTTATTAAAAATAAAACTTAAAAGGACAGTTTTACTCCAAAAATTTTGTTCTAAAAGAATTATTTGAATTTATTGGCACCTTTTAGCCCAAAAAAAAAATGATACTTGAGTAATATTAAAACTCGTTTTTTAATGTTTTGTTTTCTATTTTTTTTCGTGTTTTAAATTAATTTTATATTTTTTAATTCTTTTAGAGAAAAATACTAAAACTTGTTTGATAAAAAAAATTATTTTTTTCTTTTATTCCCTATTAAGTTACAACAAATAAAAAGTAACAGTGTGTTTATTAATTCCTAATCGGAATCAATTGAAATGAATCAGTTAATTTCTTTTAATAATATTTGCTAACCATTCATTAGAATAATCAAAAATCGATACACTCTAAAATATGAGTTAAACACCCTGTGAGAATCAATGAATAAAATTTTACTCTTTACAAAATTACCTTTATACATAAACTATTATTTATATTAGATTTAAATTATATATTATTTTTATTTATAAAAATAATTAATTTATTAATAATATTTAAATTTTTAATTAAAAATTAAATTACACTTAAGTATCATCATTTAAAAAAAACAATTAAATAGTAAAAAACTTGTTATATATTTTTAAACGAAAACTATATATATATATATATATATATATATATATTTAAAAAGTTATAAAAATGTTATGTTATATAATAATTATTATTATATTTTTTAAACAAACTACAGATATCTTTTAATTATATTTTTGTTTTGTTTTAGGCTTTAGCATCTAGGATAGGATGGGAGTAGGTTGGTCGGTTCAGTTTTTGACTCAAAAAACTAACCGAACCGATTTGGTCGGTTAGGCATTTTTATAAACCAAAACCGACCTACCTATCAAAACTAACCGAACCGCAAACCAACCTATTTAATCGGTTTGTTCGGTTCGGTTGGTCGGTTTGAACCTACTATATTTATTAAAAAATATATACACATAATAATATTAACTGCACTATAATATAATATTAATTGAATAAAATCACCAAAATTAAAGTCATGTAATAAGATTTAAGTTTATATAAATATATCATAATGATAATATGTAAATATTATCATATATAAATGCTAATAGAAATAAAAAAATACGTCATTTTACATTAAAAAAATATTATTTTAAATATGTAGGTTCGGTTCGGTTTAAATAGGTTTTTTTTTCATCTAAACCTTAACCGAACCTATTTAATCGATTTTTTAGAAAGTTCAACCGAACTGAACCTACTAAATCATTAAAAACCAACTTAAAAGGTTCGGTTTAGGTCCAGTCCGTTCGGTTTGGTCGGTTTTTTTATTTTATGTCCATCCCTAATCTAGGAGGCTTTTGCATTGGTGGGCTATCCTCGTTTCCAAACATGCCCTATATTGAAGTTAGGTGAGCAGTAAGCTCAACCCCAAACTAGACGGATCCTTGGCTGCATTTGGCAACTAAGAAGTGCCTCGATAATCTTTTGCTTCGACCAACGACTTAGCACGGCTTCAATGGATTCCACCAACATAACGGTAACTCTTTCTTATTATCCGTTTGGTTACCGACAAAAGAAGATTAGAAAAACGCAGGAAATGATTGAAATATTATACTCATCTTCAAAGTTCTCACAGTTCCATTTGTTCGGAGCTGCCACTTGTTTATCGATTGTTTCATTTTTTTTCTTTCTCAATTATAATTTTTTCACCATAAATTAAGTTTGAAAGCAGATGGATCGCAGTTGACTCAACTGCGCGATTTTTTTTTTTGTTTGTTCTCGACTGTGAAATTAGTTTGCATGTTTTTTTTAATATTTAATTTTCTGTCTGATTACGGAGAAAGCGTTGAAATGAATAGAATTATGAATTTTGAGATCATCCTGTATATTTCCACTTTGTGTTTGCTGCCAAATAATGTTGTAACTTGTATTCTTGTAAGTATTATTGTGAGTAGCCATTACCCTGTAATTTTTTTTAAATTCTTTTTTTTCCTTATGTTCTATTAAACTTCAGATTGCTTCTCCTGTTCGCCTGCAAAATTGGAATGAAGAAATGAGGAGGAACACAACTCTTATTTGTGTTCCTATAATGGCGGAATCGATTGATAAGATGTTGATTGATGCAGGCAAGGCAAAAGCTAGTGGTGCTGACCTTGTGGAGGTCAGATTGGACAGTTTAAAGGTTTTCGACCCTTCAGAAGATCTTAAAACCCTGATTAAACAATGCCCTTTGCCCACTTTATTTACATATAGGTAAGGTCACCATGAATTCATGCATTATTGATTCCACTTTTGCAAAATGCTATTATTTGCTATTACCTTTCTAAGTGAGGATTAATTTCGGCAGTTGGAGTATAACTGAAACCGCTGACAAGCTTAATTTAGTTTAAAGTATCTTGAAGACTTATTAGTAATATAAAGATAGTTACTCTTCAATAATATAATTCCCTGTCATCTACTACATGCTTAAATTAATGTATAAGGTGCAATGCTAATATTTATCAAATCAAGTTTTGTGCCTTCTCATACTTGGGAAAAAAACTGAGATTTTTCCTTTTTAAAGGCGTAGTTCTACAGGAGAAACCATAATTATGTTTCATACTAAAATATTATGTTTGCTAGTTATAGTTGGTTTTTCTTCCCTTTGCTTTCCCACTAGTCTCATGTTGGATACTTTGTACTCATGGACGGAGGCAAGTTCAAGTCAGGACGGGCACCCCTCCCCCCCCCCCCCCAACTTACATGTTTGTTATAATTATATTATTTAATTCTCTTGACTTCCTTTTGTGTTTTTTAATAGAGATTAAGCTATTTTATTTAATTTTTTAGTATATTTAAATTAGCTAAAAAAAGACACATTTAAGTGTGTGCGATACACTTTTGGTCCCGTGTTTAAGGGTTGGCATATTTTAGCCTCCTTGTTTTAAAGTAGAACACCAATAGCCTGGAGCCTCTTCTTTCTATATTTGATACACTTTAGTCCATTTTGAACACTAAAATATATATATATATATATATATATATATATATATATATTAAAATGACCCAAACTATCATGTGCAATAGTGCAAGTCCAAAGTATATAAGAAGAAAGGACAAAGGAGACCATTGGTGCCCTACTTGAAAGCATGAGGTTAAAGTGTACCAATCCCCAAAACAAGGGGACGAAAAGTGGACCGATTCCCATTAACATGTAGCATAAGTGACCCAATGTTCAAAAGCATGGCAATTTGCAAACAATTCCAACCTTTTGCGGCTCTATTATGGATTTATTGGAAATATATATTTCATTATTTTGCAATAACTTGATTGAGGAAATCATTCGTTTTCGCTATTATTGTTCACATGGGACCAAAAAATTTCATTTTCACTATTGACATTCACACTGTGTCCCCATAAATCCTGTTTCCATCCCTGTTTGTATCCTATCATTGCGCACTATTATAGTGTTTATTTTTTACCAAAGGTTTTTTGCTATAGCCCCCAGGCATTTCTAGAAAAATATTAAAGTAGCTTCTAATTTGTTATTGCTTTTTGTAGACCAAAATGGGAAGGTGGCCAGTATGATGGTGATGAAAGCAGGCGGCTAGATATTCTTCGATTGGCCATGGAAATTGGAGCTGATTATATTGATATTGAGCTTCAGGTTGCTTTTTCATAACCATACTATAGCAATTTTAAAATTCAATAGCCTAAGTGATTGAAGAGGCCTTGAAAAGCTCTCAGTTCAGTTAGAATTGGTACTTTTTTAAAAGCCATTGCACTTGTTTGATTCAATGTTTTTGACTCTGTTATGATTTCCATAAGTTTTACATAGAACATTACTCTTCATGCTTCCATGTTAAGGAACACGATTGAAATAGCTTGATACAATAGTGTGTGTATTATTCTTTATATTGGCCAGATAATTTAGTTACCAATATAGCCTTTTGCTTCTCTAAAAAGCTATATGTAGATCAGTGTTCTTCATGAAATGCTGCATGACATCTGACAGTATTCCAGAGATTTGAGTTTTTGCTCATTAATTTATACAGAGATGAAAATATATGGTCGGAATATCAATGTTCGCACTTCAGAGAGAGACTAGAATAGCCATATCCGAGGACCTTAACTGACCATGAGAAAAATAAGAAGTGCTAGTTGTGTCTTGCTCCCATAACTACAAATAGATTAGTATGAACAAGTTAAATAATGAGTAAGAGAAAAAAGAAAAAGAGGAAGAACAAAGGTGTATTTTATTCAACTTTCTTAATACATGCTACTTTCCTAGAAGCAAACCAGAACCTACCATGTTTGGATTGAGAACTATTCTTGATTCTAATTCATTTTAGATATCTGGATTTTAACTGCTTAATTACCTTTTACTAATCAATACTACATCTTTGTGAAGGTTGCTAATAAATTCATCGAATCCATAAATGGAAAGAGACCTGATAAATTCAAAGTTGTTGTTTCTTCTCACAATTATCAAAACACACCATCTGTTGAGGATCTTGGCAGCCTAGTTGCGAAAATACAAGCAACTGGCGCTGACATAGTGAAGATTGCAACAACTGCTTTAGAGATCACTGATGTAGCACGCATTTTTCAGATAACTGTGCATTCCCAAGTAAGCAGTGTATGTTGTATAACTCCTCTTCATTACGAGTTGATTGTTAAGCTATCCTTAAGTAGTTGTCATGAATACCACAAACTTAACGAGATTTGAGTAGATGGATACTTTGTAGTTTATATAAATTCATATATATGTAATTTCATGTATGATTTATTATAGTACATCAATATTGCACCAGTTGAGGGTAAAATACACCATCTTGAATTGACTTTCAAATACATGAATTTGCTTTCATTGCACAATTGTTTGCCCAAGTGTAAGCAAAATTAGTGATTTTGATCTAGATCTTTTTTTCTTGATTGTCTGGCCTGTTTCTTGTCTGTTGCTTTCTTCTTGTAATGTCTTTTTTCTTTTTCTAATCTCTTATATGTCAGTGACTTCTGTAATATCTAACTCATTATTCTTTTGAGGATTCTTCCCATTATAAAAACAAGAGCATATTAATTGGTCCTTGCTCTGGGATATCAGGTTCCAATAATAGGACTTGTGATGGGTGAGAGGGGTTTAATATCTCGGATACTTTGTGCAAAATTTGGTGGTTTTCTCACTTTTGGTTCTCTCGAGCGAGGAATTGTTTCAGCACCTGGTCAACCAACAATCGAGGATTTATTGTATCTGTACAATTTCAGGCAGATAGGACCTGATACAAAGGTCTTTGGTATCATAGGAAATCCTGTAAGCCACAGCAAATCACCTATGTTATACAATAAAGCATTCAAGTCAGTTGGTTTCAATGGAGTTTATCTACATTGCTTGGTAGATGATATTGCCAATTTTCTCCAGACTTACTCATCCACAGACTTTGCTGGTTTCAGGTTCCTTTCGCCCCTTATCAATTTCAAGGATGAGCTTTATTTTCTTCTTTGATAAAAGAAACAACAAAGATTTGTTTAGAAAGTTAGTAGAAATAGAGATTTAAAGTGGGTCATTCCATCCCATGTCCCCCATTTAATGTCCCTAATGGGCTCATGATTTAAAATTATCCCATCCCATCTCATTTAGATTGGAGTGTTAATGTGCCTCACTTTAGACATAATGTTTCATCATTTTTCTTTCTATTAAAACATTCATAGATAATCATGTTTCATTTTTTTCTATTATTGTAATTTTACTTGTTCCATTTAAGTTCATTTGATACAAATGAATATTCTAGCTTGTACTATCCTATCCCATCAAAAAAATAAGTGGGACAAAATTAGAAGTGTTCTTAAAATTAATGAGTTGTACTGTGGGATAATGGGACATGCCATCCCAATTTACATCTCTAAGTACTAATAACATTCCTACTGACTTACAGAGTAGACTACAATGCAAGAAGGAAAAACTTATCATGAAGTAAGAAAAAATGGGTCAACCTGTTTTTCTGTCAGGATAAGGGATATGCTATAGTGTTGCTCTGTGTTTTTTGTTTCTGTTTTTTTTTTTTTTTCGTTTTCCGATTACATCAATACCAAAGTCTTTAGTATATTATTATGAAAACCATTTTTTGGCATCCTATACTGTTTAGCGAGGAACCGAAAACTAAAGTTATTCTGGTGCGGGGGATTTGCCTTCTTTAGACGATATGCTGTTAAATTACGGTTTACATTCCATGAGACATATATTATAAATTTATAATACCCTATTCTATTCAGTTTCTACAACAATTTTGATTGTGTTCTTACATGACTAGAATGTGTAATTTTTCAAATGTAGTTGCACAATTCCTCACAAGGAAGCTGCACTGACGTGCTGTGATGAGGTTGATCCAGTTGTAAAGGTGATTAGTTTACCATTTGTATCTTGTTGTGTGAAAGTCTCCACTGAGCAGGGGGCTGATTTTTTAAGCTTCCGTTGCTCAATCTGTTCATTTTCTCTTAATGTTATTTTTATCTTGCTTGAAAACAGTCAATAGGAGCTGTTAATTGTATCATAAGGAGACAGACTGATGGAAAGTTACTTGGGTACAATACAGACTATGTTGGTGCTATCTCTGCTATTGAAGATGGATTGAGAGGTTTTATAATATTAACTTATTTCATTCTTTTCACTATTACATAAGATTTCAGGCTCATTTTTTTAATCTACAGGTTCTCAAGAAAGTAGCAATCTAACTTCACCTTTAGCTGGTAAGCTTTTTGTGGTCATTGGTGCTGGTGGTGCTGGCAAGGCACTTGCTTATGGTGCAAAAGAGAAAGGAGCAAGGGTTGCAATAGCCAATCGCACCTATGGTTAGTTCTTAATCCAGACCATCTCTAACTGTTTCTTTTTAGTTGTCAAATTACTTCTGTTAGTGCTATGCAATTTGTCTTTCTGCTCATATTAGTTCTTCTGCATTTGTTTATATTTTTTTGTTTTGGAATGAAATCCATTTCATGCTAAAGCAAATATTTTCTACTTTCAACCCAAGAAAATTATCTTAAGTAGTAAACATAGCATTGCTATAAATACAAAATTTGCTCACGGAAAGGTGCTTTGTATTTAGGTGACGTTTGGTTCGCTGAATGTAAAAGTAATGAGAATGGTAATTGTAATTGAATTGAATGTAAAGAAAACAATATTATTATTATAATGTTTGTTTAAGCAATATAATCAAAATAAATAATAATATTAAAAATAAAGATTATAAAATTATAAATAAAGTAAAATTAAAAAATAAATTTTTTTATTACTAAAAGAGATAGAATGAGCAAAAAAAATCATAAATAATTATACAAATTGTGAGAAAAATAGAGAAAGCTGAAGGCGTAATGAGGATTACTGCTACTGCTGTAATCCCTTTACATTTCATTACAGAGTACAATCAAACCAAACACGGTAATACCCTTAATGATTTCTATTACGATTACGATTACTGTCAACCAAACATATCTTTAAACTGTACTATCCCTGGTTTTCTAAAATGATAAAGTTGTGCTTAGATTGGGGGTGAAACATAGCTTATTTGTTTAGAATAAATTAGATTTTCTTAATAATATCTTCCTTTTGATGGAAATGTTATGCTACATACTTTCATTTTTATTTTAGTGATGTTATTAGTTATGATTTATAATTTATTTCATCACTTATCTTCTTAGGTCGAGCGAGGGAACTGGCTGACACAATTGGAGCAGATGCTCTATCTCTTGCTGACTTGGATAATTTTCATGCTGAGGATGGCATGATTCTTGCGAACACAACATCTATTGGGATGCATCCTAAAGTCGATGAAACTCCCATCTCTAAGGTTTGCCATTTTATGTAGGTTTGGCATGGCAAAGCATCACCTTGGCTTGTATTCAAATGTTGTAAATAAAGGGACAACATACTTTCTCTGGTATATTAATATGAGGCAATCACGATTCACAACCATAACTCGTTAGCGAGTGTTATGATGAAATTAGGTTTTGATTGGAACCATACTCTTTGTCTCAGAATGAAACGTACCCATTTCCCAATCATGAGGTTAAACATTTTTCAGTGAATCAAATGAATTAAGGCTGGTTATTATTCGGTATTCCTGCTTTCTTTTCTGAATTGCTTCTTTAACTTGATATGCTTTGTAGAAAGAGAGAGTGCAACTTGATTTGGTTTGTCCCAGTTCTGCCTAATTCCATGACCCTGGAGCAAACGAGCCTAGACTTTGGTTTTCCTATCTAAACTCATTGGTCTAAGTGCCTGTATTTTGACTGAATTCTTTCTTTCTATATTTCAAATTGGGATGGAGTGGATTGATTCAAGGAGCTTTTTTCCTCTTTTTTTTCCAAAGGAACAAGCACCCTATGGTGGATAAAATGCAGAAACAAACAGTTCTAAATATATTTTGACTAGTTAAATAACTGACCATTTTGAGGGAGTAGTAATGTATTTGATATTTTAAGGGGAAAACAATCTTCTGTTATATATGGGTCAGTTCTGTTCTTTGGTTTCAAAGTACCTAATTGTAACTTATGACTTGCACCTGACAAGTTTATCATTTATTCACATCAACTTGTAACCCTATATGAAGGCAATACACTTTAGTTGTTTTTTTTTATTGTGCAGCATGTTCTGAGATATTACTCTTTGGTTTTTGATGCTGTATATACACCCAAAATTACCAGACTTTTAAGAGAAGCAGAAGAATCTGGAGCCACAACGGTCAGTGGGCTGGAGATGTTCATTGGACAAGCTTACGAACAGTATGAGAGATTCACTGGCTTACCCGGTAAATGATTTTACCATATTTTTTCCCTTTCTTTGTCTCCACTTAATTTATTCTTATTTATTGATTTTTCTTCCCCATACATTGTTATTGGCAGCACCCAAGGAACTTTTTAGGAAAGTTATGGACAATTACTCTTGAGGTCCGTCTCGCAATTCTTTTGTATGTCATATTCTCATGGTTACAAAATTTATATTTTCAAGTCCACATATAGGAAATGTGATGAAAGTTGCTATTGGGTGAATGTTTGTGGTTTTCCTGAGTTAAACTATGCCATGCATAGGAAGTTATTGTGTACTTGTTGTACTGTTGTATGTCTGTTCTTTCTGTACTGTTGTATGCTTATTCTTTCTAACCAAGTGCCATTTGAGCTTCAAAAGTGTGCTTTTATCAGCATGATTTGGGTGCTTAATTGCAAAGCTTAAAGGTAGTATGCTATTTTATGTATAACCATATGTTATAAGGATCATATCCCTCTTCGTTTGGTGTTTCAATCTCTAGAATACGAAACAATCTATTGTTAAGGCATTGTACAATCCTATCTACTGGTAGGTAGCAGGTTAGTGAAAAAAATCTACTGGTAAGCAGTGGCGGATTTAGAATTTATATCTAGGAGAGGCACCACACATACAATAAAAAATAATATTTGATACTTTTCAATAATTAATTATTTTTAATTAAATATATATATTATATATATCTTATTTTAGTAAAAATATGTGTAAATTATTAAATTTGTATTGAGTTATTGAATATTAAATCTAAAATTTGAAATTTAGGTGGGGCATAATAATATTTTGTATATATAATTATCTATAATTTTATAAATATTACACGTAAAATTTTATTTGTCGAAAATTGAGGTGGGGCACGTGGCCCCTCCTGAAATATGTACAGTTCCGCCCCTGCTGGTAAGCATCAAGGTTTTTAGCAAAAGTTACCATTACACTGCTTTAATTCTTCAACAAGTATGCCTGAGAGTTCTGGTAGCTTTTGAAATCTGAGATTTACACAGCCTATGTAGTCCAAGGAGTCTCTGGTTTTGTGACCCTCTTAAATCTTTTTGTTGCTCAAGATTCTACTTCCTCAGTGAGGCCAGCAGCTCTTACGCTTTGGTGAATGCATTTGAAGTGATTCACATGCTCTGAGAATTCTTGGTATGCACCCATTTTTGTACCGCCAAATTACTAGGTGAACTATTAGGTACGGTTTCAATCAACTTGGAGCAAATAATGAGCAATTTCAAACATCCTTACATCTAGCTAACAAATTGAAGAATTATTAAATTTCAAATGTTCCACTATTGATGTTATTTTCCTGAAGATGAAAATATTTTTCTCTGGTAGCTATCTTGCCTCACATATCCTTCATACTATACTATAATACTTTTAATTCGAAAAATGCTAAGAACAATTATTTATACTAGTTTATGCACTCCACTTATTTGAATTCATTTTCTTTCAAAAATTCAACTCTTATTATAAAAAACACAAAATGTAATTACTGGTCTCCCTTCGGTCTCTTTGGCTGAACTACTTGTAGCAGTTGTAAAAATAATATAAAAGAGTGTTTTAGCATTCCTTTCAGATTTATTTTTTTCCCCTAGGAGATACTTTAGATTTAAGATTGTATTTTTACTAAGAAATTTCGAAGATATTTTTTCGATTTAAGATATTAAATTTAGATTAAGTATTAATTCATATTATTTTGGGAAATAACTTTTTTAACCGCTACTGAGCATTCAAATGTGTTGGATTTACCCTTGAACATGAGGGTGTGGAACATCGTTTGCTTAACTAGCATCTGCAGATTCATTAGAACCATTCATGAATATTAATGGGCTTTTCTTGTTATTTCGAAATGAAGCTATGTCCCAGATAATACGCTTTTGCGAGGTTCGGTTGTATCACTCATGCTCACAACGTGTCCGATGGAATGCCTTACAGAGACACAGTTACTTGGAATGCAATGCAATTGAGGTATTCCCAACTGAGTCATCACAACGAAACCTTAACTCCCTTCCGTTTCATGAGAATTTGTGACACCAGGCTTGATAACTTCACACTCACTGCAGCCTCTAGTACTTGTGCTGGTTTAAATGAGTTTTGGTATGGAACTAAAATCCATGCTTTGGTGAACATATTGGGTTATCAATCCTCTTTACCAGTCAATAATACGCTAATTGATATGTATGAAAGTGTTTGAAAACCTTTAGTGCTAGAAGAGTATTCGAGGAGATGAATATTAGGAATGAAACAATTTAGCGTTCACTGTTAATGCACATAAAAAGTCTAGTCACTTTGAACTTGCACTTGAAATGTTTACTATAATGCCAAGAAGGGTAGAGATTGCCTGGAATATCATGATTGCATGTTATGCTCAATGTGGGGAAGTCGGGTCATTTGGGCGGTCCAGACCATTGGACTCTCAGTGCTCTCATGAATGCTTGTGCTGAATCATCATAACTTTCGTATGGACATATGATACATGCATTAATCATTAAAAGTGGTTGGAGCTCCACAGTGGAGGCAATGAACTTGCTATTAAGTTATTATGCAGAACTAGGTTGTCATGGAGATGTTGTAAAGGTTTTTGAGTCCATTGGAGCTCTAAGCCTAAGCCAGGTGTCGTGGAATGCCATGATTGATGCTAATATGAAGTTGGTAGACACCCAAAGGCGTTCTTTGCATTTCAGCAATTCCGGCCAAGAATATTGTTTCATGGACATCAATGATCTCAGGGTATGCAAGAAATGGGCATGGAGAACATGCTATTTAGCTTCTTTGTTGATATGATCAGAAATGGTCTCCAACCAGATGATATTACATTTGGAGCTCTACTACATGCATGTTCAAACCCATCAGTACTAGGACATGATAAAAATGTTCCATGGCTGCACAGCCTACTATGGCTTCGATGCTTATACACATGGGCTATATCCCCTGAACTGGATCATATTGCCTGCATCGTAGATATGCTTGGCCAAGGAGGTTTCTTAGAAGAAGCTAAAGAGTAATATAGTATAAAATGATAATTATTTCAGCTCTTGAGTTTTTAAGAGAATTGGTTAATAACTTTTCCAAATTCCAAGATTTCACTAATATTAAAATGGGTATCTTTTTCTTCCATTTCAACCCAACTTTATCTCCACTTGATGGCCTCTTGATATACTTAGACGAAATTTTGTCTAACTTAACTTGATGGACCTTCAAAATTATCTTCTCAGCCCACAAATAAGAGTTCACCATAATCTACGCAGTCGATGAAATTATATGTATCTCCATTTGATGGGCTTCAAGATTGTATACTAAACTCATATGTACGGACTCATCACAATTGTCTACTTAGTCCAAAAGTGAGAGCTCACTTATTCAGAAAAAATGTTTAAAAAAAAAGTCAAACAAGTGAGAGAAAGTATGAAGACCCAAATCAAATGTAAGAGGATAATTAGTCAAACTCTTAACAATTTGAGCTTGTAGGAGAATTAGTAGTTAACTCGTTTCTAACACACTCAAGCTAATAGGCAACAAGTAGATGACATAAATTTTATATTAACCTAATAGAACTTATGAACTATACTATCTACCTGTAACTTCTGATTGCAGATGCATATTTGCTTGACCAACCTAGAAATTAAATAATTAAACTGTCATTTGGGTGTCACAAAACAACACAACTCAATTTTTAGAGTAAGCCAAGTTGGTCATTATTATAATATTAAGTGATATAGTTGTTGGTCAAGTAAAATCCTTAAGAGTTCTTATCAACTAATATACTTGGTTGAGTAATGACTATTATTCAAGTAATTTACTTGTTAGCCAAGTAAATCACTCATATAGGCGTTCTCTCCAACTTGAAGTACTAACCATCACCATAAGTTTAGAAGCCACAATATAGAAGTCACATTTGTTAATCAAGCCATCCTTTAGCCATTGTTGCTCTTTCTTTTTGATTATCTAGGTACGTAATTTGACTCTTTCTTTCTCATAATTTGTTCTATCATATTCTTGTCTTTATACAACTACTTTTGTTGAAAGAGTTTTGAGTGTATTAGTAGGGTTTGGTTTTGAGTGACTCTTGAATATTAATGTTTGTATTCTCTATTTGATTATTAGTGAATTGTTTTCATTGTATTATTGTTAGTAAAGTATATTTTTTACATTGAAATGTCGAATAACGTAAATCTTTGTGTCCCATCTATTTCCTTATTACTTCTTATTTTTCCGGTACCATAATTATTTATTTGTGCGATCCAAATTTAGTTCTCGACTTTCGCTTCTGCATTGCCAATATTATAACATAAACTAATAACATATTAAAGATCACATACAAAAAAGTTGTTGCTATTACAAATGTCTATTGAAATTCAGTGTCTTGTTCCTGTTTTATCTTTCAAAGTTATGAACTAATGAAAGTCTAAGCTATATTTTTTTTCCTTCTCATTTTGAACCTCAGTTTTCACCTTTGTTTTATAACCTTTTCTATCTTGAAAAATAATAACCAAGAATCCATACTCTGAAGAACATAGTAGATATTCATCTGCCGGCTGAGTTGATTATGAGATTACAGTGAGTTTAGAATCACCTAGTAGCTCAGTTAATATAGTCTGTCCATATCAGAATGATCAAATCCCACCAATCAATCTCATCCCCTCCCTTACACTCTTAAAGATTGAACTAAAAAAGAGATTACAGATATTTACCTTTAACCAAATACAATAGCAATAAGGAACAACATGACAAAATATAGGGGGCCTATTGGTTGCAGGCTGAAGGTATATTTCTGAACAACAAATTGATTTTACATTTAATACAAACCAAAACAAACTGAGAATATAACAAAACTGTTATAAAAAATGGGTAGCAGAAAGGCACATATGAAGTTGAAAGTGTCCTCCATGATTTAAACATAAACGTTGAAAGTTTAGCTGTAGCCATTATAAAGCTTGTGGGCTCATCTATATGGAGATTAACTAACAGTATCTGGGACCCTTTTTCTTGTCCCAGCTTGCTGCAGAAACCTTATGAACCACTCATTAGATCTGATTATTATTTGGATATGGATTTAGATAAATTCTAAAGACTTTTTGTTTCCTACACCCAATTAAGATCTTATGTACTGGTTTCAAATAAACATAAATTGGTTTGAATCTGATAGAATCCAATGTTTTCTGTAAGGGTAAATTAACTCCTCAACTTTTCATTCTTTTTTCAAACTAATATGATTAATACAGAAAACATAGGATTTATTGATTCTACTTAGTTCAGAAGGCTAGAATTAAAATTTGCAAACAAGAAGAGTTGAGAGTTCAGATGATTTTTATTTTTATTTTTAAATCTAAAATTTAGGGTTGAGAAGAAATTATATTTCATATAGATGTTTTCTCATCAATAACGCAGATTCATTCACTACAAAGCAAATTCGATATAACTTAACACTTAGTTAGTTTGACTTATTTTCTTATATAGTTTAAAACAACAATGTTGAAAAATTAAGAGAAACGAAAGTAATCACAATTACTCTATTTTGAGTTTTGGCATGCAAAGTTGGGTTGGTTTTATTTTGTACAAAACTCGAACTCATCCGATTAGACCGGTTTTTTAAAAATAGAAACCAAACAAAAAAAAAAAAAAATTGGGTTGGTTTTTGCACCATTTTTTGAACTTTTTAATTTTTTTAAATTGTTCCATAGAAGTTTTAGTCCCTTTAAAATGAATTTAGTTATAGAAACTTTTAAGGTATACAATTTGTATCATATATGATGTCATAATTGATATTGTTTAAATATTAATAGGTTTTAAAGTAGCTTAAGGTATGAAACACATGTATTCTAATTTGAATATGAAATATATTATATATTAGAACTTTGTATTTAAAAAAAAAGGAATGAATTATGAAAAATGTATAATTAAAGAGAAATAAATTAATATAATATATTATAATATATATAAGGCTTATTCAGTTTTGATTATTAGTTTTTGGCATTTAAAAATCAAACTAATTCATATTTAATTAGTTCTTAAAAATTAAAACTAAATCAAATTAATAATCTATTAAAATCGACAAAATTAAATTGCTTTAGTTCGAATAATATTTGCATACCCTAATTTTGAGGCAAGGCAATACAAATGTAATAAATGGCAAGTTGTTGATATAAGCAATACTGTCTTCACTATCCAGCATATATATATATATATATATATATATATATTATAATGGTGAGAAAAGGGGATGTGAGTGGTAAGATTTGATTATGCCATCTCTACTTATACTCAATCAATTAAGTATAGTAATTATCCTCCGCGTGATTTGAAGTCCTTGTCAAGGTAGTTAGTTAAGCTATTAGCACATTAATAAATAATATTCCACGATTTGTATTTTATATTAAGCATTTTAAAAATCACTTTATTTATATCATTAAAATATTTTAATCATTTTTCTTTTTTAAAGAGCACTTAGATTTCTTTCTTCACAAAAATAAAATACTTTAGTTACTTTTTAAATAATAAAATATTATTTTATTTATAAATTTTTTTGAAATAATAATAAAGATAATTTTATAGGGGTAAAATTGTTATTTTATTTTAATAATTTAAAACTTAATTGAATAGTATAATATATATTTTTTTTGGTTCATTTTTTTTTTATAAATTTTATATTTTATGAAATTTTTTTGTATTTTTTGAGTACTTTTATGTATAGTATTTTTCTGTAGATATCGTGTTTAGATTGAAATTGTAGACTTTATAATATTAAAAATAAGAGTTACACATGTCAAAAAAATTACAAGATTAATGATGTTGAAACTACACAGATGGGTTTTTTCATTCCACCATCGTTGGAGACCACAAGGATGATGCAACCGCTACCAAACTCTGAGCAGCACAGTAGAAATGCATCGTTCAATTTCTAGTTATTCTTTGAAGATGATGGACTGAAGAGAGCTCATTCGTAACGCTACTGATTTTGTAATTTTCTAACATATGTAGCTTCTATTTTTAATATTATAAAGTCTGCAGTTTCTATATAAACAAGATGCTTACAAAAAAAAGTGCTAAAAAAAATACAAAAAATTTCATAAAATATAAATTTACAAAAAGAATTAACCAAAATAATAAAAATAAAATATTATGTTCAAATTAAATTTTAAATTATTAAATAAAATAACAATTTTATCTACATTAAATTATTTTTATTATTATTTCAAAAAAATTTATTAATAAAATAATATTTTATTATTTAAAAATTGATTAAAATATTTTATTTTTATATAAAGAGTAATATAAATATTATTTATAAAAATAAAATAATTAAAATATTCACTATACATAATCAAAATAACTTTTACAATCCCAGCTTTGTATTTTGCTTTACTAATTATCTGCAAGAATGTCCCTATCTATAAGCTCTAAAACTGCCTTTGATTGGGAAGATATATAAATAATGTTTATCAGTTCTTTTTAATTGAGATTTTTAATAATATTTCTGAAATTTTAAAATTTAAGTATATTAATTAAGTTTTTTGATAAAAATTTGAGTATATTTAATTACTTTAAATACATACAAATTTAAAGGTATTTAATTATAATTTAATAGAAAAATTTTAAATTTTTTTAAAAGTTTGGGTGTATTTATTTAGAATTTTATAAAACTCTTTAAAAATTTAGGTGTATTAAAAAAGTCATTAATTTTGAAAAATTCTTACAAATTTTGATGAATTTTTTAGTTAAAATTATACATAAAAAAATCTCGGCTCATTATTTACTATACCCAAAGATTTTTAAGGAATTTTACATATGTGTATTCAATTAAGATTTTTTATGATTCTTATAAATTTTAAAAATTTAAGTATACTCAATTAGGATTCTTAAAGACACGTTCAATTACAATTTTATATAAATTTTTAAAAATATAAGTGTATTTTAAAAGTTACTGATTTTAAAAAACATTAAAAACTAATAAATTTTATAAATTTTTAATGAATTTTTAGTTAAAATTTATGTAAAAAATAATATTTACTTATTTATCTCATTACCTCAAAGATTTATATAAATTTATAAGAATTTTTATTACAATTAAAAAGTCTCACTTAAAATTTATAAGATACCTTAAAGTTTTCAAATATCTTTTAAATTTATAACTTTTTAAAAATTTATAAAAATTATAATTGATTATACCTTTTTTTTTTTTATATTTTAAATAAAATTTACTATAATTGACAAAAATTTATTAAAATTCATTAATGGTTGTTAAAAGTTTATAATTTTTGTATTATATATATATATATATATATATATATATATATATATAGGGACAATGGAGAGTACAGGGAGAGTGGGGGACCCACCAAATTGACCATAAATCGCAACCTACCACGTGATTTTCGTACATAAATATATTGTTGATCTCCTTAATCATCTGAAATTGATAGAAGCTCCACTTGGTGTTGGGCTATCTCCCTTCACTTGTTAATGCTATGTTTTTCCTTTGATTTAACCATAATAATAAGGATTATTTAGTTATGTGACAATTTATTCACAAATTAGTATTAATATTTAGGGCTTTTGAAAAGAGAGAAGAGAAGAGAAGAACATTTCTATAAATTCACTTTATATTGAGGCTAATAAAATCAAATCAAATATTAAATATTTAAATAATGAAATTTTATTTATTCAAATGATATATAATAAAATTATTCACTGGTTTTCGAACCGAGTGTTTAATTGTTTCAATTGATATATTTGATGTTCTTAAGATGTAATTAAATTTTAATACCATATGGTAACTTTTAAAATCTTGAATACAATACATTTAAATAATGATCTAGGCTTTCAACGAAAAACAAGTATAAACCTAACATAAATCGTCATAGATTAAAATCTAGATGAAAAAAGATCACCTTAAAACAAGATACAAGTAAAATAACACAAATAAATGTTTTTTATTCAAAAAATAAGATGATGAAAAAAAAAAACTAATCTATTGGGATGGGCTCCTATACAAGCAGATCATCTTCAATAAAAAAAACAAAAGAAAATACTTTGAAAACTTTAGAAGAGGAAGAAGGAAAGAAAAGTGGCAAAAAATTTTCCCAAGTTTCAACTGTTTACCATTTGTGACCATAATGTTGATATTAATACATTTTATAAAGCCTACTTATAAATATATTGAAATGAGAAAATTAAATCAATGAAAACACTAGTGGGTCTTTCTTGGAAAAGATAAATAGAGTGGGACATTTAATTTTCACATTCCTCAGTATATATACAAATGAAAAACTACAAAGGTCTTTTCTGGTCTGAAATTTTGGAGTCTATTGTGAAAGCACAAAGCTATCATTTTCCAGGTAGACAAAACAGGAGACAATGATATTGACTCACTTAGACCATAATACTCAAATAGACCCAATTCCTAACAAAATTTGAGTTTTTTTTTTGTTTTGAAAATAACAAAAACAACCGTTTTTAAAATTTTTAATAACAAAAATAGTATTTTTGTGTGTTCAAATTTATGTTTTTACAATTAAAAAAATAATTAATATATCATTTTTCTTTGAACAACCATTCAATTGGAATTGAACGACGGCAATTTAGACCTGTTCAATGTTGAATGTTCAATATTACATGTTTAAATTAAATGTTTAATATTATTGAGATGCTAGTTTTATATTATAAATTTTAGAAATGTTATTTTTTATAAATTTTTTTTTTTTTTTTTTTTTTGTGTGTGTGTAAAGAAAATTTATGAGTCTTATTCAATTTGCAACCCACATGTCTTGTCATCTGGGTATCTAACTATTGCTGTATCTTTGTCTATATAAGTGAGAGTAAATATAGAAACTATACCACTTCCATGCAAATTAACAAAATCAATTTTTGAATGCTACTACTCAAAAACCTCTAAGCGAATTAATATATCTATGGCTCTTAATTTTCCATTCAAGCGCTTTGTACTTGTGGCTTTCATTTTTCTTTCTTTCATGATAGTCACAGCTACAGGTAAATTTAATATTTCTGTATATATAACAATATCAATTTAATTTTATTTTAATACAAATAAAAAACACACACACTTATATAAGTGGAACTCCAACTCCATACTTCTAGATATTCAAATGGATTTCATGCAGTTGAAAATAATATCAATTTAATTTTTAGAAATTGTAAATATATTTATATTTAAAATATTAATTTTATTTTGGGGATTTATTTTAAATTTGATGCAGCTATGAGGAGTTTGGGAGTGGCTAGTAAGAGAATTGATGAGAAGGTTGGTGAATATAATTCATTTAGACCAAAAGAAGATGGCGAGCAAGAGAGAATTAATAGTAATGATTTATTTTCTATGGACTATACTCCAGCTAGTAAGAAGCCTCCAATTCATAACTAATATATATATATATATATATATTACAAGGTTTTGTTCAGCCAATTACTTGTAAAGAGCTCGATTTTAATGAATTTTATTTTCCCCTAATTTGTGATGATTTCATGAGTGGTACTTTTGAATATACAAATCTGCAGTTTAGAAATAAATACTTTCACGGTTTGAAAAGTTATTGCTTAGTTAAACCCAAAAAAGGATTGTGACTAAAAAAGACAAATATTAGAATACTAATAGAAGGGTTGCAGATTCAATGAATATCCGAGTAAACTTTTTGCTTAATAAATATATAAATATTTTTTAAAATAATATTACACAAATTATAAAAATTTAACCCAACGTTATATTTACAAACTTTAAAAGAAAACTTATGATTTTTTTTTAATTAATTAATAATGTATATTCATGTTTATATTTCTGCCAATTCATCCATCTCGTTTTTGGTATTTTAGCATGTGCTACCAATACACAAATACATGCATAAAAGTTGTTGAAAATATAAGCTTTATTATAAAACTAAACAATTAAGAGTAGAAAAGTAGATAAAGCAAATAAAAAAAAAAGATTTAAATTATTGTTGTGTTTACAAAACACTGCTAATGATCTTATTTATAGGGTTATCAATATACAATATAAATTTTGAATCGTAGATATAATGGATATTAAATATATATTTAAGATATAAAATAGATTAAATTTACATCTAAAACTTAAAATAAAAATTGTTATAATAAATATAGATAATATTATATTTAAGATTGACATCTAAATTATAACACTTTTCTTGAATGTCAACCACATGAAGAAATACGTCTAATTAAAAACCTTGCTTGTGGGACAAAACCTAAAGAAGGAAAAAAGAGTACATAGTTCTTATGTGCACGCAAGATCTGCCTTGTTAAACCCTTGTCAAGAAAACCCAATAAGATAAAACCTGTGCAAAGGAAAAAGAGTATATTGTATGTGAGTTACTCTCCCTAATAATGATAGCTAATAATTATGAAATTTCTTTAAGTCTATGCATTATGATATTCAGTATCATCACCAACTTTTATGCTACAACATAAAAAGCAAAAAAAGTGGTGATAATATAAAATCAAAAAAATTACAAATATAAAACATTTCTTTAGATGTAGAGATTGACCTAAATCCCTTTCTAAATAAAATCCAACAAGATTATGCCTTAACATGCATAAGAAAATTATTGAAAATAATAAGTTCTAGAAACCCATTAGATCCAAACATAAATAAACTTAATGAAATAATAAGTATAAGATCAAAAGATCATTTAAAAGTCATTAGGATAAAATTGAATGATTTATACTCTAAAAGATCGAGAAGAAATAAATCAAAGAACTTTTGAAAATAAAAGCAATTATTTATGGTAATTCATCCTATTATAGTCCATCATCCTTTGTAGAGAATGAAGTTGATAAAAAAAAAAAAAGAGGTAAAAAAAGAATGGTAATAAATTTCAAGGCTTTGAATAAGGAAACTATTGATGATGATTATTTTATTTCAAATAAAAAAGAACTATTATCACTCATAAAAGGAAAGAAATATTTCTCTAACTTTGATTACAAAAGTAAATTTTGGAAAATAAAGTTGGATGAAGAATCTCATAAATTAAAAAGAGTGTTACTACAAAAAAATTCTTTTCAAGATAAAAGAATTCACAAGTCAGGTTCTTGTTATAGAAACATTTAATGCATTTTTTATAGGTATCATCTTGAATTACTTCTGTCAATGTTTCCTTCGCCCTTCTTTAAGTAATTGAGACATCAGTTTTATTACCTATATTTTTCTACAAATGAGTGTCATATATAGGTGAGTCAATAAAACCAATAAAAGCATACTTATTTATAGTAGATTAGAAGGAGTAGGCAAGGGTTTAAATACTTTAAACTTTATAGTCTCTCATAAAACAGCCTAAAAAATTGTTGTCAGACAAATTTGGTGAATAAGTTAGCTATGTTATCATTTGATTGAATTTATTGAACATTTATATCACTATTTTTTTCATAAGTATAGAAAAACTTTGGTGAGATGTATTTGATACTATTGCCTTCGATGTAACCTCCTTTAATCTATGAAATATAAGTAGCATTATCCCCATACAATAATGTGGCTTATTTCTTAATTGAAGGTAATTTACATGTATCTTAGATATGTTAGATCATAGATTTCAACTATATGCATTCACGACTTGCTTCATGTAATGCAAGTATTTTAGAAGGAATTGATGATGTGGCTACCATAATTTGCTTCGTACATCACTATGATATGATAGAATTTTCACATGTGAAAATATATCCAGTTTGTGATCTTACATTATGTAAATCAAATAAATAGCCAGCATATACATATCCAATTAATTGCATTTTTTATCATTTTGAGTAAAACATGCCTATATCAATTGTTCTACAAAGATAACATAGTACGTGCTTAACCCCACTCCAATGCCCTTTTGTTGGTATTGAACTATATCTTACAAGTAAGTTCATTAAAAATGCAATATCTGGACGTGTATAGTTTGCAAGATACAAAAGGGCACCATATCACTTAAATATGATACTTTAAAACCGAGAATTTCCTCCTCATATTCTCAAGGGAAAAATGAGTTTTTTTTTTTTTTTACATCAAGTAATCTCACAACCATAGGATACCTTAATGGATGTGCTTTATTCATATAGAATCATTTTAAAACTTTTTTAGTGTATGTCGAAAGTGAACAAATATCACATTTGACAAATATCTTTTCAAGTTCTTTCATTTCAAACTCCAATTTTAAATAATTACTCGTTTTATTTATCTCTTTAAGGGTTCCAATAATGTTCAAGTCGCTCATATATACTGCGAGAATGACAAAACTAATGTCTAATACTTTGATGAAAACACATGGATATATTGTATTATTCATAAACTCTTCCTTTAAAAAATATTCGATGAGACGAATGTACCACATACGACCTTACTGCTTTAAACCATACATTATCTTTGTAATTTAATGGAATACATGTTGGATTTTAGGAACTTTCATTAGGCAATTTAAAGCCTTCGAGAACTTTCATGTTTATGTTACTATCAAGTGATCCATATAGATAAGTAGTCACTACGTCCATAAGATGCATATCAAGATTTTTCATAATTGCAAGATTGATTGAAAATTGAAATGTGATCATGCTCATTACTGAAGAATATGTTTCTTCATAATCAATTCATGATCTCTAAGAGAAATCTTGTGCAGCAAGTCTTGCTTTGTAAGGCACAATTTCATTTTTCTCATTTTGCTTTATCACAAAAACCTATTTGTATTCTACATGTTTAATTTTTTCAAGCGTTTGGATTGTAGGCTCAAAGACTTTGCACTTTGCAAGTGATTCTAATTCAATATGAATTGATTCTTTTCATCTTGGCCAATCTTTTCTTTATCAACATTTATAGATGAATTTTGGTTCAAGATCCTAATTTTCTCTTTATACTTTAAGAGCATATCGAAAGTAAAAGTGTTGTTAACAATAATTTCATTTTTATCATATTTTTCTCCCGTATCAACATACTTTATAAAGATCTCAATATTTTAAGATGCCTGAGACTCTTCCTGAGTCATTTGTTTTATAATTTAGACTGATCATTAGTGTTCATTTTTTCTCTTACATCTTCTTTGGTGGTAATAACTTGCATATTTCTTTTTAGAGGATTTTTATCTTTTGCACTAAGGGGTGACTATGTTTTAATTAAACTTGAGATTCATTTGAAACTATGTTCATAGATTGTCTTATAGGAACATCTATCTTTTCATAGTATTTACTGCCAATATATGTGATTTTGTTACTCTTTTTGAGAACCAGTAAAGGTATCAGGTAATTTATTTGCTAAACTTTGTAAATGAATAATTTTTTAAACTTTAAGTTCACATTAGTTTGTTCGCTTATCAAAATGAGATAATAAAGATACATCCAAACAAATTTTGATGACATTCGTTAAGTTTTGATTTCTCTCCCCCTAAAGTCGGGAAATTTATTTCATCAAATTAGCGATCAGCAAAACATGCAGTGAAAATATCATCTGTTAAGGGTTTTAGATGTCTTATAATAGATGGGGAATCAAAACCAACATAAATTCTCAGCTTTCTTTAAGAGCAAATCTTAGTTTGAAGTGGCAATGCAATTGGAATATATATAGTGCAACCCAAATTTTTTAAATGAGAGATGTTTGGTTCATGACCATAGACTAGTTATAATGGAGAATATGTATGAAAAGATGTTCGGACACGAACCATGGCTCTAGCATGTAATATAGTATGTTCTTACACAAAAACATGACGTTTCGTTCCCATAATCAATGGTGTAGCAATTAGCTGGAGACGCTTAATAAATGATTTAGTTAGACAATTTTAGGTGTGTACATGGGAGACAATATGCTCAATATCAATACCAATCAACATACAATAATCATTAAATGCTTGAAATTTGAATTCTTCAGTATTATCTGGACTAATTTTCTTAATACGAAAGTTTGAAAATTGTGCTCTAATAATTTGAGTGAAAAGCTTATCGAATGCTTGATTAAAAGTAGATAAAAGGTCCACAAACGTCTTCTTGAATTCTCTCTAAAAATGGAGATTTGACATCAACCTTGGCTACTGATGGTCTTGTAATTATTTTGTTTTTTGTACATGCAGTACAAAGATAATTACTTTTCAATTGAATCTTTTGATATCTCAATAGATGTCCACTTGAATTTTTTATTATTTTTTTCAACGTTGTGGAACCCAAATAACCCAATCGATCATGCCATAATGTCAAAGATTTTGATTCTGAGTTATTTTCATTCATTACTGCATATGATTTAATTGTGTTTATAAATGTATAATATAAGCCACAAGATAAAATATTGAGTTTTTCTAGAACAAGCTTCTGATTAGAGACAATAAATGTAATGCAAATATATTCTCTATATTCTCATTGATTGTCTCATTATAATATCCATTATTGCAGACATCTTTAAAACTCAACAATTTTTTTTTTTTTTTTATTTAGAGAAATACAAGGCACAATTTATTTCTAATTTTGTTGCACTATAGAATTGTATGCGTTGTTGCACTATCCACTAAGTATATATTATCATTTTCTTCAAAATAAAATGATTTGCTTTAAAGATCTATTTTCCTTTCACATGCAAAAATAAATGAAGAAAATAAGATATTATTTCTTATTATTTTTGAAGAACTAGTGAAAATTTAATAATCATTAAATAAATATAACATAAAACTTTATTATGATAAAATAATGATAAGAAACAAAAATACTAATGTGTCATTTAGTCATGCCAATTATTGAAAAAAAAATTAACATTATAATTTTTTGATCTTCTAGATAATCTGAAATGTTTAATGGATTAGAGGTAGTTGGATCAGATTTTTTCATAATAGGGGCATTATTTTGTTGATCATTAAAATCAACAAAATTTGTTTCCATTTGTTTCTTTAATTGAAACTCGGTAGAGTTCCATAAGATGACTGAAGATGCAACAATTTTTAACCCAATATCTTTTTGCACCACAACAAAAGCATAGTTGTTCATTATCCTGAAGGATTTTCTCCTTTTTTGATTTGCTTTCATATTTATTCTATTTTTAGTGGTATGTGAAAGAATTCTTAAAATTTTGAACAATGTCCACCATACTTATTATTTCTACCATGACCACGATTGTGACCATGTCCTTTTTTTTTTTTCCCACAATTGTGGCTATTAGATGGAACAATATTTACTTAGGCAATGGTGCAAAGCTCATAGGATATGTCTAATGATTTTTCATTAATAACTCGTTATTTTATTCATCTAATAGAAGGAACAAAATTAATTTTGAATATGTTTTAAACCTTCTTTCTCGGTACTACTGTTGCAAGAAATGCTGGTAATATCAAAAGCAAAAAATTATAATTTCGTAAGATTTGTTGTGATAGTTATTAAATAAATAATACAATTAGTTAATGTTTTAAGAATTTTTTTGAAAAAAAATAATAATAATAACAATGTAGTAATATAATTAATATTCACTAAGAATACTCTCATGAAAGAATGATGAAATGAAGCCTCCTTAAAAACCACCATTATAAATAAAGCAGCATTTCTAGAAAACTTCCTTAAATCTTACTTTCATGCTACACAATTGATAATATGTAATATATATAATAATATATTTAATATGCAATTAGTTTTATAATCAAATATAAAAATATTAATTAATTAATCACAAAATTTGTTCATTACAGTACAATTATATATTAATTATATTTTAGCATAATTATATATTAATTAATTGAACAATTTGTTAATCAAAATTTAACAAGTTTTAAAACATAAATTTTGTTTCAAAAAGAAAGATAAAATATAAATTAAATATATTAATTACTTATTAAATCATAATAAAAAATCATTTAACAATTTAAATTTAATAATCAATTCAAATATAATATTGAATAAATAAATAAAAGATAATTATTGCTTACAATTTAATTAAGAAACATGTTAGAATTTTCCGTCTAATATATATATATATTTGACATCGTATATATACAGGGATTAGATAAAACATGAATATTGATTAAAATTGTTGAAACATAAACATCTATATAATAATATGATAATCATTATAACACTTTGTTTATTTACTGTACGGTTTTTTAAAACAGAGAACTTAAAATATTTACGCAGTAAATACACATAAATGAAATCATGTACAAGGCAGTAGACATTAACATAATGAGAAGGTGGACAGTACGTGGTGAAATAAAGGCATGAAAGTTTTTTTTCTAAATTATCCTTGTATTTTAGTATAATAACATTTAGATAAATATTAAAAAATAAAAAATAAAATGAAAAAAAACTTGGAAGAAGATAGTACGTATTCTTTAGCAATATAAATATAATGATATATTTCATTTACCGAATCTCATAAATATAAATGCAAACTGATATTATAATTGGAGATATAAATGATAAATGATTATTTAATTTAAGTAATTATAACATATCTAACAAAGAATCAAATTAAAATATATTAATAATTATACTATTTAAAAAAATAAATACATGATCTTTGAATAAAATAAAATAAAAAGAGGTAATTTAGCAAAAAGTATTTACTAAAACCTTAGAAGTCTAAGAGCATTCGTACCCTTGGTCTAAGCATACTAATAACGTGTTATAAAATTAAATAATTAAGATAAAAGAAGTAGAGAAAGTAAATAGAAGAAAAAGATTTAGATTATTTTTGTATTTACAATATACATTTATGTGTTTTATTTATAAGATTGTCAAGATATAATATGAATTTCGAAACTTAGATATCATGGATATTAAATCTCTACTTAAGATATAAAATATATCAAATCTACGTTTAAAACTTCAACTACAGAATGTTATACTAGAAAATAAATCTAACTAGAAAATAAATAATATCATATTTAAAATTTGACATTTAAATTATAACAAATTTTAACATAAAAACTTGACATTTTGTTCATGTATTTGTTAATTATTGGTAATATATACAATAATGGAATACATGATAATGCATAATTAGGGTCTAAATAGCATGTAAAATATGTATATAATCAAATTAATTTTAAAATAATATGTTAATTGTACATAATATGTATATATAACTAACATGTGTAAAATTTACACAACGTACATAATTTATAGAGTGAATATAAACTAAATATAAATATTATATACAAACTAAATTTTTAGAGTGAATATAAACTAAATATAAATATTATATACAATCTAATATGTTATTTTAAAACTAAACTAACATGTGTTTTAAATCTTTAATACATTTTTATGATTGCCGTCACTATTTATATACTATCAAAATTTAAAAAGAAAGAAATTATATATTATGAACTTATCATTTTAGCTTGAAAGGAAGTTCGTTTTGACCCAAAACAAAATGATCTCTCTTTCTTTAAGAAAAATTATAGATTTTATTGATCTTTGGCAATTTAGCATGGATCAAAATATCGATGTGCGATATTTAATATTTTAGAAGGGTACTAGAATTGGAAAGCATACTAAAAATCTTTAATATCTTGACTTTTTAATTTTTATAATTTTTTACTAATTTTTTTTTATCTATATCAATAATGTTTAGTGATAGTATAACTCAAAGGAAAATTTGTATTATCGTTATAATTTTCTTTTCAATTGTGGTTCATATATATATATATATATATATATATATATATATATATATATATGAAAACGTATACGTATCGAATAGATTTGTCAGACAAAAATATTATTTAGTTTAATTTTATATATTTTTATTATTGATTATTTATTTTAGACTTAAAATAAGTTTTTACTTACAAAGAATTTATGATATATATTTTTATTTTTGTTAGAATTTTTTTTGTTACTGTTTGAGACTTTAACATATTAGTTTTGATGTATCACAATATTTATGATTATTGATATTATTTTTATTTTATATTAGTTAATATTTTTACATTTTTTGTTAAAATAATGCTTAAATTAATTTAATTTTTGGAGTCTAATTAGAATTTATTATGTTAATAGGTTACATAAATATATGTTGATACTCGATATAATATCTCTGATTTTTTTATATTATAAAATATAATATATATTATTTAATATATTTACACTGGTTAAATGAGTCAACCTATATATTAAATAGGTTGGGTTAGGGTTCACTTTCTAACCTGCTTAATAAATGAGTTGGGTCAAGATTAAGCTTACATAGATTGAGTCGTAAATAGGTCGATCCGAATTCAATACGACCCACCCATTTGACAACTCTAAATAGGAGATTCCAAATCTTTATTTCATTTTTGTTCTCCATTCACAATCCACGTGATATTTAAGTAATTTCTTTATATAATTGAGGTTGAGATAGAGATGGCAACAATTTCAGGAAGGGTTTTGATACGTGGGTTAATTTGGACAAAATCATTTTAAGTTAAACGAGTTTGGGATGGATAATATTCATATGTCAAAAACTCGATCTATTAACTCATTTGATTTCTTCCTTTTTGTTTTTGGCATCTTTCAAATAAAAATAAAATAATATATTTTTATGTAATTGAATTTTTTAGCAAACAATACTTTGTAATTTGAATCTATGATTTTCAATTAGGAAGAGATGAATCCTACCTCCAGATTACTAAGTAAATCATATATTATTCAAAATATTTATTATATAATTATTTTAAACTATGTGAGAGTGTGAGTTAACAAAAATTAAATTACGTTTAAAATTCTTTTTAAAATCTTTTACATTTTTTTAATTCATGACTACATTAACATTGTGTATAGTATAAAGATTTTTTTAAATATATAATAAATAGTATAAAATTATGATATTATATTTAAATACATTGTTGTTTATTTTTCTACGTACAATCTACCTTAAGAATCATCAAAATGATTCATAAATAGTCTAATAATAAAAAGACAAATACTAGTATGTATGTGAATTATAGAGTATCTTTGACCACAAAGGGAGCAAATTGCTAAATGTTAAAATTGATGAAGTGATTAAAAAAATAGATACTTAAATGGTGTCCCGAATCACCTGATTTTTGTCACGACCCAATTTACCCCAAATATGCCGTTTAAAATAAAACAAATAATGTCCCACTCTGTTTTCCATCTGATTTATCCCAACACAATCTGACTCAAACGATTCGAGCACATACGAAGCCCCGACCCGTCCGATCAAACTGTGCCATCTCTACTTGAGAATTTACACAAACTAAAAAAAAAAAAAAAAGCTAAGAGACAATGAAACAATATAATTTGTTAGCAAATAATTGAATTGAAATCAGAATTATGAAATTCATTCATCAAATTAAATAAAAGTTCTTGCGAGCAAGTTCATGGCTTAACAACATGTTTTTATTTGAGTATAAAGTTTGAGTTCAAATTCAGTAGCAGTTATTTAAAAAAAAATCCTTTTTTTTTTTTTTTAAATTTAAAATTCCTCTTTTGGTTCTGAGCCCAAAAAAAAAATCTAAAGAGTTAAACATAGATCAGCATAGGTTATCGATTTTATTTATTTATTTATTTTCCTTTTCTTTTCGGAGGAGATCGATTGTAACTTTAAGTGCATGTGGATTATTGTTAATTTTGAAAAAAAAAAGTAGAAGAATAGATAATAAGCTTTATTGGTTTTGAAAGGGTGTTTGTAGCAGCAAATAATAAATCCAAAGGAATTGTTTGTTACTGTTTAAAGCAGCAAAGACATGCAGCTTAATTTCCTCTACTTGTTTCATCTCTCTGATTATGTTTTGGACACTTTTGCTGGGGAATACATGCAATTCATATCCAATGTAAAATTAAAGATTCTTAATTTCAGGACTATCATTTAACTGTACGTACTACTGTTGTATCACATTGCCATTTCTTCAACTACCTCTCAATTATTGCACTAATATGACATATAATAATGATGATGATAATAATAATAATAAAACAATATTAATACTTGATGTGATTCGCAGATTACAATACTCATTATTGAGCAAATTTAAATGTTAAAATAATGATCGCTTAGGTAGCAAACCTAATTATTTTGATATTAATGTCACCCTTGATAATGTTATTTTCACAATACTTTATGTTTTCTTTTTTTAAATAATTATACTATTGGATTCCACATACTTAGATTTCATAACTTTACAATTCTTCAATTAGAGAACATGTCATTGGGCTACTCATGTTACAATAATTTTGTTTAAAGTGACAATTTAATCTTATGATTAATTATTGATTTGACATTTTGTTTATTTTTATAATCAATAAAAATAAAACAACTTATCATATAATTTTTTAACCTCTCTTGCAATTTATCTATTACATAATTTAAAATTTTATATATAATTCTTATCATATTTTTTTTTCTGCTATATCACTGTAAAAATTATAATATTTTATTTAAAAAATAATAAAATTTATAAGATACAAAACTTAATTCTTATTATACTTCAATAAAAAATTAATTATACTTAAACATAATTTTAATTTTTATATTTTCTTATACACACTACCACATAATATTTGGCTTGGAAAAAAATCATGGCTCCACCCGGTCGGGATTGTTATTAATATTAGATAATATGATGAAAGTCAGCCAAAAAATTAATATTTTTGTTTTTTGTTTAAAAAAACAATTAATATTTAAGATAACATTAATGATTAATGTTCTAAATAGAATAATTTTTTAGTGCGGATTATACACTTGCCTAGCGCATATACGCGATGTTTGAAATATTAATATTCGTCAAAATATTAAAATATAAATTTTATAAAAATATTATCACTATTAACAAAAATATTTGAAAAAAAATTACAAAAATGATAGACAAATAAAATTATGAAATCTGTAAGTTGAAACTTTAAACAATCCATTACTTATTTGTTAAGTCAATTCTCTTATTTAGTAAATATAAATATGATTTTTATTTATTTTGACAAATAAATTAAAAAAATTAAAATAGATAGTTAAAATGTTTAAATAAAAAATTTTATGATTAATAAAATTAAATAAAGATGATAAATTATTGTAAAAAATAAATAGAATTAGTCAAAAATGATATTTTATCGATATTATTTGATATTTCATCGATAATATCTATATTATTAATTAATATTCTATCGATGTTTTTTCAACATCGGTATTTTGTCAATATTATTGCAAATAATGTGTATCGATATCAAGATCTCTAAAGTACAGATATTGTTGAAGATATTTTTATTTATGCATATACATATATATCATCGAGATTCAAACTCGTCCACATAATATCAATAATAAATATATAATATTGCAAAATTGATCTAATGGTTAGAGTTTTGTGAAGAAAAATCATTTGCTAATAAGCAATGAGCCATTGAACTCAAAGAATACTTGTTAACAGTACTTTTAAAACAACAACCACCGAATAATATTATACAAATATGTAATAATATGTATAACTACCGACATATAAATTGTGATTTTTTTCAAGCAATATATGCAACAAAGATTTTAATTAACACATATTTGATTACTATTTAGGTGACAAAGTTAGAGCAATGTTAAATATCTTTTTCAAACCAAAATGACTTGTTAGTCGAAAGGGAGACAAAAGTACCAAGTCAATGAACAGTTGTGGAACATGATCAATAAATCAGTAGAGCAAATTGATGCCGCAGCCAAAAGCCTAAACACAAATGAGAACCCTTTTAGCAAACTATTATTGTGATTTCGTCACAACAGTTTGATGATATTTGACTTTTCGCCCTTTATAGAAACAAGAAACCAATGATTCAGTTTTTTTTTTTTTTTTAAATTCTTTTTTACGGCGATAAAATAGTCTAATTAATATCACAACTAAATTATATGTATTAGAATTTAGGTTCGAGAGAGTAAACCATGGCCTTGAATGATTCAATTTCTACATACAGAAAGGAAAAGCCATGCCATAATTTTTGCAACGTTTGGTACGGGCTCGGTACTGTTTTGGTTCCTTCTTAAAAAAAAAAAAAAAAAAATTGGTATCGTTTAATTCCTATAATCTAATAAGAACCGCTCGATACAAAGTGTAGCTTAAAAAATAACTTTTCTAAGAAACAAGGGATATTTAACTTAAGAAAAAAACACTTTATCACTGTGAAAGTGATTTTATTCCTTCCAAACGAGAAAAAAGGAAAAGGAAAAAGTGTCTAGTAGTAATAAACTTGTACAAATACGATCGTAATATGACAGTGAATCATTCATTATATTATTTTTTACCAGAACATTGATTCATGTAAATGTATTTCAGGTAATTCACAATATTGATATACTTTTTATCAATTCAATCTTTATGGTAATAATCAACATAAAAGAAGTATTGTGCCTAAGACTAATGTCAGATTTGAGGTCATTGGTTTAAGGTATATTCTAATAATCCCTTCCCCTTTGTCCAACAAAGTTGTTTTGTCTCCCCTGTATCAAGCCTTGCTCTTTAAAAAACACCTCACTAAGAATCAAAACTTATTGTCAGTATTTGAGCTTTTTCATTGTTGTGAGTTTCACAATAATGTAGTTGACCTAGTTTTCATCTCTCCGATACTCTTTCGTAAAATAGCATGCTAGCCTCAGCAGCAAGAACATCTTCTTGTGAAATGCTATACACTTCAGAATCTGAAATACAGAACCAGCTTTCTGAGATTGGCTCAAGTGAATTGTCAGGTTCATCCTCGCATGGCTTAGGTCTCACGCTTCTATGAACAGTGTAATGCCCACTACCGGCCCTTCCAAAATGCTCCACAACTGAAACTAGACGATACAAACAAGAATCTGGCGGACCAGGGTCGCCACTCACAGTCTTCTGCAATACATTTTAGTTAAAAATAAATATTTGACACTGAAAAATTCATCAGCTAATATGTCAATATAATAACTTGCCGGTTTAACATGCAAGATCATTTGTCATGTGAATTAGGTAAACCAAATGGATTGTAATTAACTTAACACATGTTTTGTTTTGCTCCTTGTTTCAAGAGAAGCGATTTGACTAAAAGTTGTATTAAGGGAGTATTTAGGTGTTTAACATGAAAATGTTTACATATGATTTTGAGTAGCACTTTAGCAATTATTATAAGAATAAAATACACATCCAAAACTAATCCTGTATTATTACTAGGTTCTCCTAAAAGCACTCTCAAAATTAGAAAGCACTTGCCACCATATATCTTTAGAAGTGTTTTAACACATCTAAAGGACTTTCAACCCAAATCATAATAAGTTACAAATAGACCCATAAGCTTCTTTACAAAGTCTTAAGAGAAAGGGAGGAAGAAAAAAATTGACCAACCTGGTAATCTGATTGCATCTGAATTTCTGCATCGATGGTTTTCGAACATTCTCCTGCTGGTTGGAAAGTGGATTCTCCTGGTAGTGAGCTACTAGATTCATCTAAATCTAAATTGGTTGAGTAGATACTCTCTCGTGCTACTTCACACATATAATTCAACTTTCTTGCATCATCTAGTATGTTATAATTGTTGGAACAAAGAATTGGTTTTTGATTTTGAAACTGCTCTTGGAAACTTGCTTTCCAAGTCTTTATTGCAACTCCATCTATCATAAATCTTGAAAGATCCAAACTCAATGGAAATGAAATATGGCCCTATAATTAATAACGAAGAAGTTCTACCATTATGTAAAGAACATTAACAATAATCAGCAAGGAACAAATATACATGAAGAGTTTAACAATCAATATATGTCCTTATATATAGAGAGAGAATGAAGGGAAAAATAAATCTGATACCTTAAGCTTGACAGGATCGCCAAACATAGTAACTGAAACCCTTTTTAGATGAATGCATAGAACCTGCAAGCAGTTAAAAACAGCATCATACGTTTGAAAACAGTGTTCCTTGATATGCTCAGAAACCTTTTTTCTTCTATCTGATTGTTACTCAGCTTGCTGAATGGAGGAGAACTACATAATTTTGAGATTGGATACTCTAGGACATTATACCAGTTTGTTTCAAAATTGTGTTCTTGGCATGCTCAGAAAAATTAAAATCCCATACAGATTAGCCCCAACTCGAAAACCAAACAAACAGATTTGACGATATATACTGGGTCTCTCAGCTTTGGAATAGGTTTCCCAACCTAATTATCAAAATTTTGCCAGAGTTTATAATCCAAATTAATTTGCATGAATAATTTTGCACAATAACCAAGTGATGGGGTCAAGAATGAAATAATAAGGATAATTATGGGTAGTTAAATAATTAGGATATTTATGATTAGTTAGATATTTTTATGAACAAATTGAGATTTTAAAAGTTGAAATATTGTTAAGATTCTGTTTATCTAATAAATATGTATTTGATTTTCATATTAGAATTTTGAATTGACTTTGTTATTAGAAAAGTCCTTTCTTAGACATAAGATTGTACGTTTATTTCAGGCCATGAATGTGAATTAAATATCATTTCTCCCTCCTCTCTAATTCATAATACTTCAATCTTTAACCCTAATTACCCTTATACTTCTCCTTTCCCATTCTAATATCTTCTCGATCCACATTACCTAAACTTTCTAATACTTGAATTTTATTTTTAATAAATATGTTTTAAGACCACTAGTAATCCTCAAGCACACTCCTCAAGTCTAGATTTTCAAGAACCCCCCTTGCTTCCACCTAGAGCACAAAGTCTCATTTAAGTGAGTAATTAACCATGTCCTTTACAGGTGTAATCTAATGTTGTTCAGCCAAAAAAATGATAGTGTTATTGATGACTCAAGAGGGGCACGTACCCCGTCTCATCTTCCGTTAAAGGAAATTATAGGTGTAATATTTATAAAATTGTAGATAAATTACGTATATATAATAGAACTGTGCTCCTTTTGAATTTTAAATTTTAGGCTTTTAACACTCAATAATTTGAACATATTTAACCTCTAATGAGATACATATAACATATATTTTCAAATCAAAATAAGCAACAACTATGACATCTTTTTATCCAGTCCATCAGACCAACCACAAATATGACGTATTTAGGTTTTATGACAAAGGATCAGAATACATACCTTTGGACAACGAGAAATACATATTTGCTTTAGAGCACGAGAAAATTTGTTTGACCATGGTAACCTATCTATACGAAAAAGATTTTGGCAGTCACATGAATCTTGCTCTGTGCACGTCCTAAGTTTCTCAATCTTAGCCTACAAAAAGAAAACTAAATAATTAAATAAAGGAATTCACTTCAAGTAGAAAGGATGGGGCAAAGGGCAAGTTTATGAGAAACTCAAGATCCAAACTCTGGCCACAGGATTCATCTATGAGATTAAGATAAGAAAATTCATTAACCAGCCATGTATGTTCCATCAGGTAATCACACCATCAGCTTGCATTTTTTATAATTGAAATGAGCAAATAAACAGTAATGCAATGGAACTACCTGATTTGCTCCTGTTAAGGTTAGATACTTAATTCCAGCAATATGCCAACAATGAAAACAGCGGTAATTCTCAACTTGTTCAGCATCAGTAAACTGTTTTAAGCAATCCTCCAAACTACAACCAACCTTCTAATATTGCATAAAAATAATAAACCAACACAATTAATAAGAGGGAAAAATGGTACCCCAGGTCAAAACTGCTACAAGAATAGAAATCCAAGCATAGGTCAAAAAATACGCACAGTCAAAGAGTAAAGACTCAGTAAACTTACAATGTTGGCACCATTTAGCACTGGGGAAAGAGGCAAGCTGTAAAAAGATTCAAAATTGAATGAGATCTGCAAATCAACAGAAGTATTATAAAAAATAAAAATAAAAAAAAGGTGAGCAATAAGAACACATGCAAAATAATACAAGTATGATAGTAAAATAATTTACCAAATAATAACTTCTAAAAAGGCAAGGTGAAAATAAAGAGTTATTTCCGGTTATACAAGAAAAAAAGTGCAAACTATTAATGAAAATATTGATCAGACAGAGGTGCAAATGAGAATGTTCCATGAACGTGGCAATTGGTGAGATCCAGCAAAGAGATTGCACATTTTACAAATGCAAAATTGAGCATAAACATGTACTTAAATAAATAGTTAAAAAGAAAGAAGTGCTCATATGAAGACAAATGAACCTGAGATGAACAACTTTGGCAAGTTAAGATGCTGCCAAGAATCCCATCAAATGGTCCAAAGAAACTCTGCTGCCACCTTTCTGGTTCGCTTAGGTCCTCCATTTTCGGTAAAGTAATAATCCTACAACTAGAAGCAAATAGTTCTGCTAAAGAACTGCACTTTGGATTATACCAGTCAAGAAGTTCCTCTCTTAAAGAGGACAGTAGATGAAGGAATGCTTCTGCTGCATCCTAAGCACACGCAAAACTATCAGAATCGAAATCATGCCGTAAGAAAATTGCTATGAAACTGAAAAGAAAAATCTGAACCTGCTGGCTAGTGAGATTGAAATTGGGAACATAATGAGACATCGCAACCATTACTCTATGTGGACTCAAAACAACTCTCCCTTCATCAACTACCCGTAATTCTACAAAAATGAGGCACTCATAAATTAGGCCATAACAACCAGTTGAAGTTCTGAATATTTTGACTTCCAAGAAAACCATAGAATGAAATTGTACATAATCTAATTACTTTCAATGATGGAATTAATCCTAGAAAATGCAAGTAACTATCTCCTATGTTACTTTTTTTTTTGGGAACAATTATCCCCTATAGGACTCTTCAATTTTCATGAAGTACAGGTGTCCAAGCGACATAGACATGGTCATGGATACACGGACACTCAATTTGGTGTAAATTTATAAAAAAATTATAAAAAAAAAAAAGGGGTGTGTCCGACACTGTATCCACAAATTTACGTAGAATCATAAAAAGTCGGTATAACATAGACTATCCCAAGAGATCTAAACATGCACATTTAGAGAATGGAAGTATAGAACCAGAAAATTAGAATTCACTTGGCAATTAATGATCAACAGAAGGCGAACCATGACTCACCTTAAGTGAGAAAGCTCGATCATTAAACAAGATCTAGGTTCTCTAATAAAATCAAAAATTAAAAAATCCAGTGAATATAGAAATAGAAAAGTGGAATCACTGATATGGCATTGGCAATGGCATTAATTAATAAACGAAGCAATACAAACAGTTCTGATTGCATTCCAACATAAATTTCATATAATGAAGTTCTAAAGCTCAAAAAGCATCTGCTACCTTCTAGTAAATCAGCCAAGGCAATCGTAAGCGAGAAGTTATCTACCTCCTCAGCAGCACCCACCTGTTGACATTCCTCTATGGCCTTTTGCAGGAAAGGTTGGAAGTACGAACAGCTCCCTAGAGCCTGAAAATTTCTCAAAACCAAACTTATAGCAATCACAAGTTTTCATCAATCAAAGCAAAATCAATACTTTCTTTGCTGATTTTCCATTCTCTTCTTTCCTATCATTTTCTTAGCTGCCAAACAGTAAACAAACTCAACGTTTAAATTAACCAACTCCAATTTCTAGACGCTTAATGCTAACATTGCAAAACGATTATTTTGATATCCAATTTCTTGCTTCAATTTTTAATTTTATTTTGCTCTCATTTTCTTCGCAGCTAAACTTGAAGATTCCAAAGAAGCCATACCTGTAAAATTACGTTAAGAAAACAATTGTTTCCAAGATTCTGCAACCCGGGGATCAAGCGCGAACTATCTGGAAGATTTGTGCTGCTGGGTAAACATTGAAAGCTGCTTAATTTGCCAAACGTGTTGTTCTTCAAAGCCAAAACAAAACCAGCAATACCCAAAAGGCCTACCATAGAAGCTGAAACCAAGCTCGAAAGAGACATGGTCCGAACGCCATGATTGAGCTGTTGAATAAGAGGCTTTATAGTAACCTGTGCTTCCTTTTTCATTTTAGCCTTTAGGAAAGGAGATAGATGAAAGCCGATATCAGACTATTTTGTCCAATCGTCCACGTAAAAAAAAGTTACATATTATTAAATACTCATAATTTATATATAATTATAAATTTAGTTTTAAAATTAAATTATATGTAAAAAATTTATCATTAGCAAAAAACAAAAAAAAAATTTATAAAATTAAAAAATATAAATGTAAATAATATTGAATAATTAATTTAATCTATTTAAATTTTTAATTATATAATTATATCTTTTAACATTTTTTTTTATTTTAAATTAAAATTAATGTTTTTTTTATTTTTAAAAATATAATAAAAATATAAAAATAAATTAAGTATTAATTTAAATAAATTTTATAATAAATTTTTTTAAAATATAAATTATTTTAGTAAAATATATATAATTAATTTAATTCAATTATATTATATAATTTTTTGTTAAATATTATATAAATTAATTATAATATAATTATATTTAATTTATTTGATACGTTGTAATAAAAACTTCTACGCGAACAGAACAGAGCAATGTAAACTTCTATGCGATTAATGGGAAACTCTAGCAAGTAGCAAACCAATCGCCAATTGTCTCTCAAAATGTGGGGAACAAAAAATAGCAAATAAAATAAATGAAAATTTGATCAAACGAACAAAAAAAATACAACCAACCTTTGTTTGTTTATTTATCTATTGTATCGTGAGAACTATTGTGCTAATAATTATAATTATTATGTGCCAATTTTGAGTGATAATGGTTGGTCATAAATTGATAATAATTTTTTCTAGATTTAATTATGATTCTAAATTTTTAATATTTATGTAAAATATATTTAGTTTTAAAAAATTATAAACTTTTAATTAATACTTATTATACTAAATTATTTAAAATATTAATATTATTTTTTATTATTTAGTTATTATACACATGTTTTTAAATTAAATAAATAATATAAATGTAAAAATAAAGAAAAACAACCAAATTATTTTCAATATTAAATATGTTTTTTACTATCTAATTATGTACATAAAAAATATATAATATTAATATATGTTCCATTTTAATTAACTACAATTTCCATAATGTAATAATTATCTCTATTTTACTTTATTAGTTACGAATAATTTCAAGAAAAGATCATTGAATCTTTGCAAATAATCGCAATTTCATTTATTCATAATTAAAATGCTCATTCTTATGCTCAACTTCCTTACGTGTAACCCATTTAGCTCATTTAAATTTATGTGAATATTTTTAAATAAGTTGAGTTTAACGTGATTATTTATTATTTTAAAAAATAAAATAAAAATTTTAACAATTATAATATTTATAAATATATGTAAATAAAATTATTAGTATAAATATTATAGTTTTTGTAAAATAAAAAATATATAGACGCATTATTTTTTAATTACAAAATTTTAAAATGACAATGTTGTAATTAAAGAAAATGCTAACTATATTTGTTAAAGGAGTTTGCGTGTGGTTCATGAGCTAAGTACAAGTTTGGTGAGCTTAACTCAATTGAGTTTATGAACTTTATTTTTTAGTTCAAAGACTTATTAGATCAACTTTAATAAGTTGAGTGTCTGTTGAATTGTTCATTTAACACTATTATATATATTTATATATATATTAATTATAATATGTTGTGTGATAAAATAACTTTTAAAATAATTAAATTATACATTTAAAAAAAAAAATTACCCATGGCATATTATAATTAATAATACAAATTCATACGTTAATCTACCAATACCATTTGATTATATTTAATGAAATTAAAAAATAATTAAAAATTAAAAAAATATTTATTTTAATTATTAAATTATTATATGTATTAATATTTAATTAATATAAAATAATGAAATAATTATAAATTTATTATAGATAATTATCAAGTAAATTAATACATACATTATTTTATGATAAAAAAAATTATTTTTAATTATGTTGTACCTACCAAACCCATTATAAATCGCAGGGGTTAGACCTTTTCTTTTCTTTTTTTCCTTTCTTTTTTGAACTTCAAATTAAGCCTACACAAATTTTACTGGTAGTTGGTTCAACCAAAGTTTAAAATTTTAAAATTAATAAATTAAAAGTTGGCAAGTCCATTGAGATCTTTAATTGTTTGAGCAAGAAATATTTTCATTTATTTAAAATATTATACATATTTATTATTTTTAAAGTTATTTATTATTTTTTAAATTTTAAATCTTGTTAAGCTTTTTATGTAATTCTTCAGTATAGACTGTTTTGAGCAAGTTTAGTACTTTAATAATAAAAATTGGAAATGATATATATGCTTAGTATTTTATTAAAAGTGTAGAAACATTAGACAATTGAGATTACTGAAAAATATACTCAAATGTCACTTAACGTTTTACAGTTTTGAAAACAAGCGAATTGGGTATGTACACTCTAAGATTTTCTTTTACTTGGCATTTGGGTATGTTTTTTGAAAAAATCGTATATTAGTTCTAAAATATTAACTCAAAAACAGGTATTTCAGAATTCAAGATAGAATTTGTGTAAATTTTTTAAATTTTACATTTTGATCCTCAAATTTTAAAATTTGACAATTTAGTTCCTAAATTTTTAAAATCACAAAAATCCCTAAACTTTTAAAAATTCACACATTAATTCTAAAATTTTGATTCAAAAACATATATTTTAGCATTCAAGATAAAATTTATATATAAAATTTTAAAAATTTAGAAACTAATTTGTAAAATTTTAAAAAAATAGAAACTAATTTGTAAAATTTAACAATTTAAAACATGTGTAAAATTTTAAAAATTATGGGATCAAATTGTAAATTTTTTAAGTTTAAGAAATATAAATTTAAGTAAAATTTGAATAACAAATAAGTAGTTAAGTTTTAATTTAAATTTTTCTTTGACGGTAGAGTTAAATTATATATTTTATAGTAAGTTAGTAAATGAAGTAATTACAAGCATCTAAATCAATATAAATGTGACATTAATGCACAAATTTATAATTACAATCATTTTCCTTATATACATGCCTACGCCCTATTCTTTATGATCATCTTCTCCTTTTGTTGCATCTATATTCTATACACAAGTCTTAAACATTGCAAATATAGTGACAGCACTACACTACTATAGTACTATACACGTATTTTTTATCTAATAACCTTCAACCTCTCTACATTCAATGTTTAGAACTAAGGGTGTCCAAAAATTGGACTAAATCGAACAAAATCGAAAAATCGAACCGGACAGGACAATTTCATGAAATACATGGTATGGTCCGGTCCGATTAAAAATTATACAAACTGTTGGTAAAACGGTCCAGTCTAATTTTGTAAATTTTTTAACCAATCAGACCGAATCGTTATAAATAAAATATTAATTTTTTTAAATAATATATTATTATTATTATTATTATTATTATTACCCACTGTTAATCTCTATTTGCATTCGCAAATAGCCAAATATATTACTAATTTTGCACTTTGCAACATCTCTCTGTTTATAACTAATATTATTAATACCCATTAGTCCATTACCAGTTTGTTCCCAACTTTCCAGTTACTCACTTCCAGAGTTCCAATCCTCTATCTCTGTTTGTTTCAACTCAAACCCTAAAGCCACCAGCCTCACCAACACCCGTCGCAAGCCACCAGTCGTTATGAATTTATGTAAATTTTTTATTATTTTAGAATCTAAATTGTAATTGTTTTGAATTTTTTATGGATTAATATATTATGAATATGTATTTTATGGATTAATGTATTATGAATATACATTTTATGGATTAATGTATTAATTTGTTATTATGTGTGTTGCGTTATTATTTGATTATATTTTTAGTTATAGAAAAAAGTTTAGCAAAAAAAAATTTAAAAAACCATTAAAAATCGTTAACCAAACCGAACCAAATTAGATAGTTTTAAAGTTTTTATTAGTTAAACGGTCCGGTCTAATTCAATTAAAATAATATGAACGGTCCGATCCGAATAAATTTTTTTTACTAAAAACCGGACCATGAACACTTCTATTTGGAACAGTAGGGAATGCACCCTCCCATCCCCACAATATTAACCATGTCATGATTGGAAACATGCCCACAATATTATTATAATTGCATAGTAGTAAACATTTGATAATTAGCGTTACTTGACAGAATCGAGCAAAAAAAAGGGTAATCAAGCAGCGAAAAGTGACAATGGGAATTAGCATCTCATAAATATGGTTGTTACCATATGTAAATATCTCCAATTACCTTGAAATGTAATGGTAAGCAAGTGAGATAATGTTATTTTACAAAAACGTAAATTCAGAAGTGATTTATTATTCGAAAAAGAACAAGGCACGAGAAACTACAAGCAAACCACCAAGGTCATAATAACGGAATAATTTTGGGGGGGTTACAAATTTATACAACTTCAGAATTATAAAATGTAATCCCAACAGTCTTAGCATAGACTTTGTTGGACAAAGTACATGAAATTAATGCTTAGAGCATGCACTTTGATGCTAAGTGCCTTCAATAAGTAATACTTGGCCACAATCCGTACCCAAATAGTTATGAACTTTAATGGTACAATAATATATGCCAATAACTCTATACTCCCAAAATCATAATTTCTTTTTTTGAAAAAAAAAGATGTACGACAAATTTTTCTCGATCCATATATACATTTTGACAGCATTGAATATCTTTTACTATACTTCTCACATTCTCCATTAGCCTAAATTGATTAATTTTAAATATATTTGTGAACAATTAAACCTATTATTAAATAACGTCACCAATTCAACCCCTCACCCCCAAGTTAATGATATTAACGCATTAAGACTTATTATTGTCAAAACAAAAAATTGGGAGTCATCAATGAAAAATTATCACAATGACGATATGTTATTGTCCATAATTGTTCAGTGACTTTCGCAACTTAAAAGCAAGCTACAGCCACATGACATAATTCGGCTTTAATCTGGCGCAAATGAATAGGCAATGGTCAATAGGTAATGTTATTATTTTAATGTTTACTATTTGTCTTCTAATGAGATTTATCCCAGAATTTTCAAGCAAATGACCAGAAACTTTGCTACCTAGTATAATAACAGCTTGAGTAATGCGTGGTATAGTCTCTGCAACAATTGTGTTCCTTTAATAGGACAGAAATTTGTTCAACCTCTTCGTTAAATATTTACATCGTGTCCAACCTTAAAGGCAAAAAGAACAGCCAGACATTACAAAGAGTATTGTAATATATGCATGTGTATTATAATTATTAATCAAATATAAAATTAGATACATAGTGATTGTTAAAACAATAATACAAGTACTATGCAAATTGATTTTAAAAATTAATTTATGAAATTTAAGTCACTTCTTTCAAACTCAAGTTTTGAGTTGTCAAATTTTCATTGCCAGACTAAAAATTTATCCCTCTAGAGTTAAAAAGACTTTTCCCAAGAACAATTAAACAGCCAAAGGGATGATCGTTAAAACAATAATACAAGTACTATGTAAATTGATTTTAAAAATTAATTTGTGAAATTTAAGTCACTTCTTTCAAACTCAAGTTTTGAGTTGTCAAATTTTCATTGCCAGACAATAAAAATTTATCCCTCTGAGTTAAAAAGACTTTTCCCAAGAACAATTAAACAGCCAAAGGGATGGCAACTGACTAAATGATGTAGGCCATATGAGTGTTTTGACAAACAAAATTTCACAACATGATGAACACAAATTTCATGTAATATTGATACAGAATAGTAAAAAGCACTAACACAATTAATTTAAGTTTCACATTGATGAATAAATTATACTATCTTTTAAAAGAGTAAATTTCTAAAATAAAATTATAAATTTAGTTTACATAACTTAGCAATTACTCAAATAAGAGATTTTTAAGTGTAAAATTTCTTGTAATTCAATAACGTATACAACTTAAACAACCTTGCGTACTATCTCCCTTCTAAATAAGGTAAACACCATACCACATTGAAGGGTTAGCAAGGGGAAAACTATCGGATCATCTCCCCAAAAATTTTCAAATGTTTGCCAAAGCCCTAAGGAACCTTTAAGGCTAAAAAGCAAAGGAAGCATACAAAGAAATAAAATTTTCCATCCAATAATGATCAGCAATACACAAAAACGAAAGCTGACAAAGTGATAGGATGGATGATTTTTTTAAATATCAGGGACGTGTTCATCCCTGAAGCACAAAATAAACTGCTGAAGGGGCAGACAAGTCCCTATACAGAAACTTCAGCATTTAAAATCTTATACAATATAACCTTATAACAATCGTAACAACAAAGTATCAATATTACAAAGATTTCAAGAAAAAATCAAAAGAACCAAGAAAAAACACAGAAATTTTAAATCCCAAGAAAAATTTATTAAAGCCTCAGACATCCAAGGAAGGATAAAACAGCACATGCTCTCAAGCCCGGCAAAAGGCGAAAGCAGTTAGGCGGCCACTGCGAATGTTTTGAGAAACAAGCCTTAGTTTAGTCATCTTTGGCAATTGAACATTTTTCGCAACAGTACAAATTGAGATTTGTGTTTATAAAACGAGAATTTATATGATCCCTTCCGCATTCATTTTCAAAATACAAGACAATACAACCCAAATGGACACCAATTTGAAATAAATAAAGGCCTCAGACAAAGGATATGAAACAGCACAAGCTCTCAAGCCCGGCATAAGGCGAAATCTCTCAAACCCGGCTCAAGGCGAAAGCTCTCTAGCCCGGCACAAGGCGAAAGCTATCAGACGGCTATTGCTACGGTTGTGGGAAACAAGCCTTTGGTTTTGTCATCATTGGCAATTATACAATTTTAGCAATAAAAGTACAAACTGAGGGGTGGGCTTATAACCCGGCATGAGGCGAAAGCTCTCAAGGCCGGTAAGAGGCGAAAGCTTTAAGAAACAAGAATTAGGTTTTATCATCTTTAGTCAAACAACATACCGAGATCAATTTAAAACTCAAAATGATAATAAACCTAAAAAATTAGCCAAACAAAATACAAAGTTGGATAAACAATATGACACAAAGCAATCAACCAAATATCAGAAAACAAATTATGCACATACGCATTCAAATGCATGATGTAATTAAAAGGAAAATAGCCTCAGACATCCAAGGAAGGATATAAAGCAGCATTAGCTCTCAAGCCCGGCGAAAGGCGAAAGCTTCAGGCGGCCACTGCGAATGTTTTGAGAAACAAGCCTTTGGATTTATCATCATCGACCAACAACTTTATATAATACGAATCACAAAGGCAAAAGTTTAAAGAAGATCCAATAACAAATGTAAAAATAAACTGAAATCCCGAAGATCTAACATCACATCCTGAAAAAAAAAAAATCCAAGCAATTCTTCTTTATTGTAACAGATCAGAAACAAAAATAAAACTGCGCGTAATATTAAACGATTGAAAATAAATACATGCTTTTCTGGATGCAAGTACTGAATACCCAACAATATTATGATTTGAAAGCATCGGAAGAAATATAACTGAGCATCTTGAGTTAATCCTCGGATACCGATGAAGAACAGACTATAAGCAGCCTGTATTTACTCCCACAAAAATAATTTAAATGAGCAAAAAATCAAAAAATAAAGAAAGGGCATTATGAAAATGAGAGGCGAAAACGATTAACGAAAAAGTGCATAGGATCCAAGCAAAGGATGTGAGTTTATAGGGTCGACGACAGAGTTTATAGATGGAAGGGTGGGAATTAGGGTTTCAGCATTTACCCATTTTAGGGTTTCGCGAAACGGACGGCTGTGATCTGTTGATGGAATTAAGTATAGGGAAATTACGAAGAATTCATATTAATTGTAAAATTATTACAATAAAATTGTAAAAATATAAAATGACAAATATATCCTCCTAAATAACATTCGGTTGATACATCCTAATCCCTCTACCGAACTACATATCTTATTTAAAACATCCAATCACCTCCGCACCCGTCACGCCACTAATCGAGCTAACCGACGACTGTTTAATTTTCGAATTAATTTCTGCAAAATATTTTATTGTTAAATTTTAAATATTTTTCATTGTATGCATTATATTTATAGATAAATTAAATTATTTTATATATATTAAAATGCATTTTTTTTATTTTTTTATTTTATGTATTTTCTGCAATACACTACTGAACTTTAGGTTAGGGTAAGGGGTAGGAGACGATGAATAGACCAAAGAAAATATGCAGTATGTTCAGTAGGGGTTACCAAACCATATTATTATGCTCGGTAGGCTCTACCGAATATAACTGTATGGTTTGATAACCTCTACCAAACCTACTGCATATTTTTTTCACACTCTTACCGAACCTAATTCAAATTTATATTCGAACTATCAAACAACTTTGGTGTTTACTGAATTAGTGTTTACTATTTTTTTGTAAATATTCATTATATATTCATTGATTTAACAATTAATTTTTTTATTTTAAGTATGAGTAAAATACTTCAAACTTCTCATAGGAAACTAAATGAAAAATTGTATGAAGTAAAATGACTTGTATATAAAAGAATAAAAACTAGGCAAATAGATAGTCAGGCCTTTAAATGCTCAAGCAATAATAGATGTTTTCTTAGAGTTTGTAGATAATCGGTCTAAACTTACAAATTATTTTTTGATACATGGGCCAAACGATCATACTGTAAAGATGACAGTAGAGCATGTGACCGAATATAATGAGGTTCATGAAGACCCTTCCTCATCTCCAATTGGTTCATTGAATATGGACGTGATAAAGAGTTTCAAAACTCACATTACATATGAAATTTGAAACAAAGTTTTAAGTAATTCATTTTTAAATTTAATATTTAAATTTATAATTATAATTTTTTTCAATTGTTTGTAATTTTTTCTGTATTTAGGTGATCATAAATTGTTAAGATTTATTGGTCATTTTGTTAGACAAAGTGATTGAAATCTCAATCAATCTCATAATCAAAGTAAATTAAAAAAAAAGGAGGTGAAGGGGACTCAAAGCATGCTTGTATCAAAACATTCCTATTGCTAAAGATCGTAACAATATTTTTACTTTAATAAATATTATAACATTAATCATTAGACAAAAATTTAAATTTTAATTGTAAAAACTACTTATGATAAAATTTTAAAAAAATTACAATTGTGCCTTTTTTCTTATATATAACTGTAATATTATAAATATTTTTTATTGAAATAAGGCGCATTTTTCTTTAGAGTATTTAATCTTTATAATAATTAAAATTATAATAATTTGAATATTAAATCTTAAATATGATATTATTTTTAGTTAGATTTACTTTAATTTTTATTTTAAATTTGAAATTTGAAATGAAGATTTAATATTTATTGTATTATAAATTTGTATATAAATAGAGATTTAATCTCCATCGTATCTTAAATTTAAAGTTCATATTATATTTTATCAACCCTATAAATAATACATTTAATAGTGTATTAAAAATACAACAATCAATAAAAATTATTTGTTATATTTTATTTTTAAATTTATAATGCCACAAATATAAGTCAATATTTGAAAATATTTTTTTATAAAATAAATATAAATTTTAGTTAGTAAAAACTTAAATATTTATTATTACTAAAATTAAGTCACAAAATTAAAATTATTTTATTCTACAATAGAATGTTAAATGTTTATTGACCAAAGTCCAAAATTTTATTTAGTAATTATATGTGTTATATTTTTATAAGGTAAAATAAATTTATTATATTTGATAAAAATTGATAATGAATCATACACGTCTAAATTATTAATCATCTATTATGAAAATAATATTGTATGTCTTATTATAGAAATATAATATATTTTAGGTTCAGTTTAACCCACAAACTTATTATTAAAATTTTTTAATTTCAATTTACATTAGTAGCAAAATAAAATTGTATTGTTCGTATTGTACCAACTTAATACATTGAGATTGACCTGCCAATAAATTTTAAAATATGTGTTTTGAGTTTAATTATTTATTTATTATTGAATATATTAGACCCTTTGAAGGATAAGCATGCTTTTTAAATAGTTTTGATAATAAAGTTAATTTTCGCAATTAGGGGGAGAAAAAAAGATAAATGACCTAAAATTACTTAAAATGCATTCATTTTATAAAACATTAAGTTTAAAAAATTACTCGATGATAAAACACTATATATTGTTGAACAATTGCCATATCAAGAAGAGCATATATGTATATGTGTTGTTGTTGTTGTTGTTTTTTTTTTTTTTCATGGTTTTGTCATATTTGATTTTTTCTGGAAATATTTTAATTAGGTAATTTTAGCATATTGTATGAAAATAATGTATTTTTTTCTTTTTTTGTCCCATTGAGTTTTTTTAGTAAGATTTTTAACAAATTATATTCTCGATGCATTTAACATCTAAGGATAGTGTTATAATTTATATATCAAATCTTAAATATGATATTATTTATTTCATGGTTAGATTACTTCAACTTTTATTTGAAATTTAAAATCAAAATTTTATCATAAATTTATATTTAATTTAAAATTTAATGTCTATTATAATTTAGATTCAAAGTTCATGTTATATACCGTCATCCTAATAATATAGCCTTTAATAATGTATTGAAACAAAATAATTAATAACAATTATTTCTTATATTTGTTCTTATTTTATGCTCTTATTTTTATTTAATTTTTTTAAAAAAATATATTTATTTTATTTTAATTATTTGGACAGAAAAAAAAAGTATAAATATATTTTATTAGCACAATGAAATTGAAGTAAATTTTGTTTTATAAAGTAAAACTAATTTAATATCTTATAATTTATATTTATATTTCAATAAAAAAACACAATTTTTTTTAAGGATTGCAATTTTTTTTTGTAATCTCTTACCAATAGTATGATTTAATCTATTAATATTTTTTTTAGGATTTTGCGAGAGTAATCTTCAATTTTAAAAATGACAAAAATTCCTAAAGGTCCTTCTCAACTTAGAGATTCATGGATATTTTAAATGGAGCAGCTGAGCAGCTACTGTTGTTGTTTTTTTTTTTTTTGGACAAAGCCATTGTTGAATTTGAAGGTTATTAAAATTGAGCAACATAGCTAAGATTCCTTGGTGGATATTTTTTCACCTGAGAAAATTGCATCCTGAGCGATCAACAATATGTTAGTTTTTTTTATTGTTGTATCAATATATTTTCATGTTGAAATTATTATACTTTTTGTATTTTTTTTTTATAGATTTAATGAAATATTAACATATTTTATAAAAAAAATATAAAAAATCACATTAAATTATAAAAATAAAAAATTAATAAATATAATATTGCCCATGGGTGAGTGGGTTGCTCGTGATGAGCAAATTTTGAAAATATGGGTGTATATTATATTGAACTATTTTAAATAAAAAAGTTAAGAATATATAAATTTTTTTATATTTTTATATTTATATTAGTTATTTTTTAAAATAAAAAAGTAATTTAATTTTTTAAATAATTTTAATATATATCATGATTAATATTGATTTAAAAACTATATTAATTTATGTTACTATATTAATATTGATTTAAAAACTATATTGTTTAAAAAATAGTTGTACTATATATACGGAGTATATATATTTTTTTGGGGGTCCAATACGGAGTAATTTTCTAAAAGAGTGAAAACAAAACAGATGTTTGTGCAACCGCCTTGCCAAACATTACCAATTGCTAAAAACCACTATACCGCTCTCCATTTTCTCTCTCTGTCTATCCTCTCCATTTTCTCTCTCATAGGGTTTGGAGTGTTGCAGTGGACTAGCTCTGCTTTATTCCGTTATTTATTGAGGACGATTATTGCTGGAGCTTCCTTTCATTTTTTGAGCTATATCAGTTCAAATCCTTGAACTGAATTTCAAAATGGTAAATTCAATTCTTTTAGATCTAGATTGTTTATCGTTATCGATTTAGTTTGGAGTTGAATGTAAATCGATTTGCCTTTTTGAATTCGATGACTTTGCAGGAAGGTGGAGGCAATTTAGAGTTGCAAATAGAACAATTGCTGAATGTAGAGAAGCAGATGAGGCTCGCTGGCGATGTGGCGGGCACTAAGAAAGCCGCTACCGACATTCTTGAACTCTGTTTCGAAGCACGTGTTTGGAAGATCCTGAATGAGCAGATTTTGGTTTTATCGAAACGTCGGGGTCAACTCAAGCAGGTAATCCATCTATAGGAGCTCATGATTTTTTGAAATTAGATTCGTAAGATGTCATCTTAAGTTTGGATTCAGTTTTATAGGTCTATGATCGTTTGATTGTCGGAACGTTAATGTGTTAAAGGTTAAGTTGTCTCACAGGAGACGGATGTGAATTGCTTGGTTTACTCTTTATTTTCGAAGAATTTCAGATTGTCTGGTCATTGTAAGAAGAAGAAATTGAAATCAATGCATTGTTTGTTGCATGCTTAGTTTTTGGGTGGCACTTAGCCATGCATTTCTTATCACTCGAGCCAGCCGTCCATTTGTTTATAATTATTGAGTTTTTACCGAGTCATGGAGTGGGTTAAGTATTTTGTTAGGCCAAATGATGTTATTATGTGAAGGGGAGGGGTTGGTGGAATTTCAGGCTCCCTAGGGTATGCTCAACTAATTGAGTTATTGAGCTACGTGGTTCCCAAGGGTCAGGTATTTCTCTTGAAATGTTGGTGTAGATACTCATTTTAACTCTTATACATATAATAGCCTGTGCTTGTATTTTTTAGTTCAAAATTTTCGTTTCCTTGTTGTTTCTTGGTGTATATGATTATTATAATGCAGAGGTGTAATTTTTAACCATCAAATTTATATACAAGTTGGATTAGTATCTAGTAGTGGTATTCAAGTGTTAAATTTTCTGGCTAACACACACACATATATATAACAGATACAAAAAATTGCATATATCTTATGATTGAAGTAGGAATGATTTGTGCACTTGAAAGAATGTTGGGTTAATAGTTTTTTTTTAACCATTGAACTATGGTGCTAGTTACAAAAGTACCATTAAACTTCAAATTGTTATAAAACTATCATCGAATTTGAGATTTTGTTATAAAAGTACCATAGCTCTAATTTTGTCAAAATATTGACGAAATATTTTAACAGTGATAGTACTTGTGTGACTTCTTTAATTTCCCTCAATTTTTAACCATATTTAACTGATATGGTACTTATGTATCAACAACTATAGTTTGGTTTTAGTTTTGTAACATTTTTAAGTTTGATGGTACTTTTTGTAACAACCAGGTAAACAAATCTATTTACCCAAATATGTTTGCTTATACGAAAATATTAAGAGGCCGTGACCTGCTTTCTTGAGGAGTTTTAGATTTTACTTGAGAGAGGATTCCTGGTTGTGGACTTTGTAAAAGGATTTATAGATGTAAATAGTTGTCCATGTAACCTACAAATCTGTATTTTATAATGTTGACACTCTTGTCACTGAATGGTTCCACTGCATTAATATTTTGTGAACCAATCAGTATTGTTTCATGGGAATGTCTTTGTTTTTATAGGTTGTGACTGCAATGGTTCAGCAAGCGATGCAATATATTGATCAGACACCAGATCTTGATGCTCGCATTGAGCTCATTAAAACGCTAAATAATATTTCTGCCGGGAAGGTAAACATGTAAATAAAAAATTAGACTTCATAACCTTCTGTTTATGTATACGGGTTGTTTTAATTAGTTTCATTTTTCAATAGATATATGTTGAAATTGAGAGAGCTCGGTTGATCAAAAAACTTGCAAAGATTAAGGAAGAACAAGGGCAGATAGCTGAAGCTGCTGATTTAATGCAAGAAATTGCGGTTGGTTCTGGAAATTTTATTTGCTTGACACCTACTTTCTATTCATTTCTTTTATCCATGACTCTTCTCTGGTGGTTATACTTTACAGGTTGAAACTTTTGGTGCTATGGCAAAAACTGAAAAAATTGCATTCATTCTTGAACAAGTATGAGACCTTCCCTTACATGAATACTGCTTGTATTGAATGCTTATTAACTACAATTTGGGTGTCTTCTCAGGTTCCGGTGAACTGTTAATTAAATCAAAATTTCCTTGTAAATGAAAATCTGTAGGTTCGGTTGTGCTTAGATCATCAAGATTACGTTCGTGCACAAATCCTTGCAAGGAAGATCAGTCCAAGAGTTTTTGATGTTGATCCTTCAAAAGAAAAGAAGAAGCCAAAAGAAGTTGACAATGTTGTGGAAGAAGCACCGGCCGATATTCCATCACTCTTGGAGTTGAAGAGGATCTATTATGAACTAATGATACGGTATATTGGTTCATTTCTATATTCCTTGAGTTTGGTTTCATATAGTATCTTACACTTTTGGGTGTCTGTATGTGAATATGAACTTAATCATGTGCTAGTAAGGAAGGTTTTATACGGTCAATCCATGATTCCATAAATAACAATGGCTGTGTATTTTCAGATTAGTACCTCAAAATATTAGTCAATTTTAGAATTGTATGTTTATCGTAGCTTCCAAGTTTAGTATCTCTATATTATCTCACCCTGTATTTTTCATATTTATATATTTAGGGCTCTAAGATTCTTCTAAGGTGCTTTGGACTAAAATTTAATGTTTTAGTTAATGATTGTTAGTATAATGCTATAGCTTCTTCTTGCATTTTTTTTTAATCTCAAATGTTCATAAACACTACACTAAATAGACTTTGTTCTCACTTTTTAGTCTAGTTTGTTTATTCCTTAAAACCTTTTGATTTCATGATCATATAGTCCTATTGGTAGGTTCAGTTTAGGAATTTTGTTATTTTAAGACGTTACATGTATCTCATGATGGAAGAAAAAATTGAATTATTTGGAATGTATCTCGTAAATTGACCTAGTTTGGGGGTCCAGTTTAAAGTTTATTAAGCCCAAACAATCAAAGCAGATTTTTTTTGATTGAAACAATCAAAGCAGATGTTGGAACAACTGTTTCTCTAGTGAATTTTGCTGGTGGTATAAGGTAATTAAACCAAACATCATATCTGCTATTCAATTCGTGTTGCGGGCATTCTGATGATTGTATGTTGATTTTTATTCATAAGGTAGTTTCTGTTCACCATGTAATAAGTAAATAGAATATATGAAAAGGATGTTTTTAATAATTTGATTTTTACCTGAGAAAACACCCATCTGATTGCTTATCATTTTAGGTACTATTCCCACAACAATGAATACCTTGAAATTTGCCGCTGCTACAAGTCGATCTATGAGATTCCTTCAGTTAGGGAAGACCCAGCACAGTGGACACCGGTAAAAATCTTCACACCATTTTCTTTATAATTATTTTATGGATAAATGTTTCATTTAGTACTAAAATTATTTGTTTTATGTTGACTTAATACTATATATATATATTTTTTTTTGTTTTGTTTCAACTTACCATTAAAACTATTTAATTTTATTTCATTTTAGTACTATATTAGTTTAAGCATCTAAAGTAACAAAAAAATTAAACTTGTGCTTGTCATGGGACTACATTAGGAGTATTTTAGTAATTTTCATATATAATGTAAAAAAATTGAAAATTGAGGGGGAAAAAACCAGCAAGGTTCCTTCTCATCTTAGTACCTTGCTGCTGCTTTTTTTTTTTTTTTTCTCTTTTCTCTTTTCAATGTTTGATTTTTTTTTTTTTTACATTATATATAAAAATTATTAAAATATTTTTAATGTTGATGTTTGATTTTTTTGTTATTTTAGATGCCTAAACTAATAGAATACCAAATTGAAACAAAATTACATAGTTTTAGTATTAAGTTGAAATAAAAGAAAAGTTTTAGTACTAACTCGACACAAAAATAATAGTTTTAGTACTAAATGAAACATTTGCCCATATTTTATTTATTGACTCCTATAGAACTTCTGATGCATATTGTTTTTATGTGTAGGTCTTGAGGAAAATCTGTTGGTACCTGGTCTTGGCACCACATGATCCAATGCAATCAAGCCTTCTTAATTCTACTTTGGAGGATAGGAATCTTTCCGAGCTTCCACATTTTAGGTATAGTCAGATAGTGGTGCTGCCTGTTATCCTTTCTTAACTTATATGTACGTTATATGTTGTCATTGTGACAAATGGAGCATGATCTACTTATTCTCAGGTTGCTATTGAAACAATTGATCACGATGGAGGTCATTCAATGGACAAATCTTTGGAATGCATACAAAGATGAGTTTGAGAATGAAAAGAACATGCTTGGAGGCTCTTTGGGTGACAAAGCTGCAGAAGATCTAAAACTGAGAATAATTGAACATGTCTATTCCCCTCTTACATGCCTGCTTGTCTTATATTTCTGTTATTCATTTGAGTTGCATTTGTCAATATCCATTAATCTGATAGTTAATATTGCTAACACATTTTTTTCTTCAGAATATCCTTGTTGTTTCCAAATATTACTCACGGATTACTTTGAAGAGAATTGCAGAGCTGTTGTGTCTGAGTATTCAGGTTTGTAAGGTTTTCTTTGGCCATTAGGATTGATTAAGAATTTGAATCATACCTTTTAGGCATTGGATCATAATTAGGTGCACTGAGTGTCTTAATCTGTGAGAAAGTTTTTAATTACGGATCTAATAAGCCTAGAGGGGGGTGAATAGGTTATTTTCAATTTTCAACAAATATTAAATATATATAATCTAATCACAACGGCCAGACATGCAATCGCGTGTAAAGATAAATGCGGAATAATAAAACGACACATGATATTTTTAGGTGGAAACAACCTAGGCCACAACAATGACCTAAGAGGAAAACCACCGGTCCACCGGACCACCTAACTATCCACTATGAAAATTATGTTCAATTACAACCATAGAGTCCAGAACTACCCATCGCAGATAGATCCCCCTTTCTGTAATTTACTTACGAGCCGCTTGCTCCTTTCACAGCCTCCAATAGTTAGATGTCTGGATCCGGACCAACGTTCCGATCTACTTGAGTCACACAAGATCAACCGAACCCGTCACCTTCAGTAATTTCGAGTCACACGAAATACTGAACCTGTCACCTGTAACGTTAGCACAAAAACACAAGTGCAATGTGTGTCCTAGAGCGGATTCAAACAATAAACAATCCTAACTAGCAGATTCAATCAGCATGCGATGTAGAAACAAAATCAGCTAGCAAAATCCTAGAACATTCATATAAAGCTCAAGTATCATGCGAATCAGTTAGGCATATGAATATAACATGAAAACGCCTAAGTAAGATAGATGAAGAGAAGAAGTTAAAGTGCAACTCAGATGATAGAGAATATTAATTCAGGTTGATTCAGGATACCATTATGCACAAACAACCCTTCACTTATATAGAGTCCAATTCTAGCTCAAATAGGATTTGCAATTCACTATAACTCTTCTCCTATCAGGATTTACCAATTACCACCATTATCCTCAAATAAGAATTCTGTTCTTAACATTAAATGTGGTCAATTATGTAAAAATAACATAAGGGTCGAATTTAGAAAAGGAGTTTGAGTAGGAATATAATACTGTCTCGATCGATCGACAGGCCGTCTCGATCGATCGAGAAGGTCTCGATCGATCGACACACAAAACTCGATCGATCTAACTCAAACAGAGAGAACTTGGATCGAAGTTGTTCTATACTCGATCGATCGAACAGGGTTCGATCGATCTATCCAATTGCTCGATCGATCCAGTCCAAACAGAGAGAATCTAGATCGAAGTTGTCTCAGGCTCGATCGATCGACAACTCGATCGATCGAACAATACTCTCGATCGATCGATCAACATGTGCACAATACATTTTTCGTTACGATCCATACTAAGTGTCGTGCTCAATTGTGTGCAGATGTATGCATGATGGAATATTTTACCTGTCATATGGGCGTTGCAAGCTTGGTGACTCCATCATCTTGTATCGTCTGATTAATCGTTGAATTCCTATTTTAGATTACAATCAAACATTTTGCCCACGAAAATTGCCAATACAAAATAAACCTTACAATCTGGATTTGGATTTAGGCATTTTATGAAATCTGATAAAGAATTAAAGATTAAACGGTTTTTCTCGGTCCTGCTGTTCATCGGCTTTAAACATCTGGGGCTTAAGTTGTTCATCCCTTAGTTGGTCCATTCCTATGAAAAATTATGAATTTATGTTTTGACTGTACTTTTAACAAAAGTTATGGCTATTTATTTGAATCCCTGATTAATCTGATCATATTGAAAATAACATTGTTGTCTTTCTAATCCAGGAAGCTGAGAAGCATCTTTCAGAAATGGTGGTGTCCAAGGCTTTAGTAGCAAAGATTGACAGACCATCAGGTGTGGTCTGTTTCCAAACAGCAAAGGATAGTAATGAGACTCTTAACTCTTGGTCTATGAACTTGGAGAAACTGCTTGATCTTGTTGAAAAGAGTTGCCACCAAATACACAAGGAAACAATGGTTCACAAAGCTTCTTTGAAAGTTTGAGGTCTCTTTGCGTGCATGTCATTGTCAATATGTTATATTTAAATCAGATTTGAAAAATAGGAAAATTTAATTTAAAATGCATTATATTCGGGAGCAATGATGTAGGTCGTCTTCAATATTTTTGCAGGTTGGTGGAAATTAGATTGGTTTTGGTGACCAAGAGGAGTGATGGGATAAGAACATGAAATATGAAAGTACGTGTCTCGTCTACTGGTTGATGAGGCATCCATTTATGAACTTTATCTTTTATAGTTAGTCAGTGATAAGCTTCTTAAAGAACATGGATTGTTGTATACCGCTACATTGTTTGCCACTGGCTATTGACGAACCCAAGCAGGCTTTGTTTCTATCTTTGGAAAATAATTGAGTGCTTTACCTGCCATTTCAAAAATGAAAAAAAAATTGGTGGTGGTTTTTTTATCTGTGAGACTGTGACCATTTCTTGGTCTTCGGGCAATCTCTTGCCATCCACCGGATCTTGTTCCCCGTTTGATTTACGCTCCATTACTTTTGGAGATCGGGACTGATATAGAGTATGTAGGGAGAGTAGTTGCAAATTAGACAGAAATAGCATGAATTGGTACTGATACGAATCGTTTTGGATTACAACTAAACATTACATTTACAAAATTATCCTCATTAATTGGATTTAGGTCTGGAAAAAAAAAAAAAAAAAAAAGCTTTAATTTTTCTCTTTCGTTCTGTCCCATCTTTCTCTCTCGTTCTCTTTCGTTTTCAATGAAGAAATTATTTCTTCTTCAGATCTGGGAGAGAGCTAAGGTTGTTTATGGCAATGAAGACACTCTTGAAATTCCCTCTTTTGATATTTGAGTGAAAATCTACTGAACCCACTTCTTGTTTTGTGCTCTCTCTCTCTTTAACTACTGAAAACGATGATGAACAGTTCTGTTTCTGTAAACTGTACGTATATTATCAAAATTTATGGAAACTTATATAATTTCTGGATAACATACGTACAGTTTACAGAAATTATATAAGATTTTCAGAAATTTGGATAACATACGTACAGTTTACAGAAATTATATAAGATTTTCATAAATTTTGATAACATACGTACAGTTTACAGAAATTTCGATAACATACGTACAGTTTACAGAAATTTAAAAAACACTCTGCAAAAAACGCAAAGAGGCGAGGAATTATGATCGAAGAAACTTGACCAGAAAGATTAACACGAAATTGATACGCGGGAACAAAAATGTAAATTTATACAGCAAAAATGACGTCGTGAATCGATATAAGGCAAAAATTCCGTCTGAAGCATTGGGCCTCTATTTCACGTCTTTATTTCATTACTTTTGCTAGCATGTAGTACTAAAATTACTAGTTTTTAGTGGACTTAGTACTTAATTTGTTTTTTTTGTTATAACATATTGTTAAAATTATTTGTTTAAAACTTGTTTTTGTTTCAATTTAATTATGTAATTTTGTTTTATTTTTGTATTATGTTAGTTTAGGAACAAACAATAGCTATAAAAAAAAATGCAAGTTATGTGATGCATTAGGCATGTTTTAACAATTTTTATATATAATGTTAAAAAACATAATTTTTTTTTCTTTCAATTTTTGATTTTTTTTACATTATATATGAAAATTATAAAAATAATTTTAATGTTGTATATGTTTAATTTTTATTTTGGATGCTTAAACTAGCAAAATTTTAAAATAAATCAAAATTACGTAATTTAGTAGTAAGGTTAAACAAAAAAAAATATAAAAGTTAAAAAAAAAAAAGTTTTAATACTAAGTTAATATAAAATTAATAATTTTAATACTAAATAAAACATGTCTTTGTTTTTATTGTTTAATTTAGAGTTCTTGATAGGTTGGGATCTTTTCTTTGTTTTTCGTTCATGATTTTGAATTTATTTTTATAGGGATCTTCAATGGAGGATGATATATCTAGAATGGTGATCAAAGTAATAATAAAATTATTTTTTTTAATTTCTTAGCAATTTTTTATTTTTATATAAAAAATTATTTAATAATAAATATTTTATGATTTAAAGAAAAAAAAATCTATCTAATAAATAATATTATATTGATAAGAATAAAAATATAATTTAAAAATAAATGTATAATGTATAATACATTTAAGCTTAATTTAAATTTTATGTAATTAAATTTATAATTTTTTTTTAAATATATTTATTAAAATAAGGTGGTGTATAGTTTTGAAAAATAGGGCTTACATTTTTTTTTTTTTTATGCAAGTAATAGGGCTTAAACTCTAACATCATCGAATAAGATTTTAGAGTTCGTGATGCGTCATATAATTTGGATGACTTTAAGTATCGGTCAATATTTTGGTATTTCATTTTTACGAAATATTTTGGTAGAAATTTGGGTTTTGGCTTCAATCTCAGTGAAAATATTAAGTGAAGCTGTGATCAATTATTTTAATTGATAATGCATGATTTATCCTTATTACCTATTATTGCGTTTGTTTGTTCATACAATTGAATTTTTTTTTTTAGTCTTATTTATACAACCAAACTTATAAAACGTTGCATTTATATTTTTTCATTGGTATTTATTCAACTGCATTATAAGTGATAACATAAATTGTTGTTCTAAACATACTACTAAATTGTTTATAATCTAATATGAACTGTGACTCTATTGGGCGGAGGTTAATGGAATAGTAGAAATAAAATTTCTATGAGTTAGATGGTATAAATGAGACAAAATAAAATTTGATAGTATAAACGAAATATTTGCAATAATTTAATGATGTTTTATAAGTTTAATTATAAATAAAGTCGTGAATGATAAGTATAATGTATAATGGATTCTGAAATATAGCTAACTATAAAATTTCATTTAATTGAGATAAGAAAAATGCATCTAATTTTAAAATAATTTAATATTTATATAAACATATAAAATTAAAATTTTAAAATAATTGTGAGTTATCTCCTCCTCTTCGTCTTTTCTTCAACTTCTTTTTGTCAAGCTTTTCTATTGATGAGAGAGCTTTTAATAGAAGCCCTCTCTTTTATTGGTTTTTTTATTTATGATTTATTTAATATTATTATATAAATCATAGCTCTTTTTGTAATAGTCGATCAAATGCCATTGTTTTATTTAACATTGCACACAAGTAAACTTAATTGGTTATTAAATTATTTTATAAATTGATTTTATCTTTGTGGTTTTAAAAAAGTCAAAACTTTAACATACCTATAATCTCAAAAAAAAAAAAAAAAAAAAGACTTTCAAGTCGATCTACAATATCAATTTGAAGAGTTTATTTGGGGATTGTTAACCTATAATTTTTATTTTCGAGAACCAAAACTTGCACCGTGCTAACCAAACTATAATATAAATTATAATATGATTTAAAAAAATGAATTTTCAAGTGATCTATAATGGGAATTGGTGTGAATGTATTGAACAAACTAATTTATAATATAAATTATAATATATATGCATAAATATTATAAATATAATAAAATTAAAATATATATTTTGGACTTATAATTATTTTAACTCTTATATATATATATGTGTGTGTGTGTGTGTGTGTGTGTTTAGTTTTGTAAAATTGAAACTTTCTATCTGACTTGACTATGTTAGTTTTCAAAATACTTGAATCTACACTGAATCAACGAACGTATAAATAAAAGTATAGGTTTGATTTGGTCTTGAATTCGTTTAATTAGGCGGTTTTTTAAAGGAAAAAAAAAAATGCCCATCCCAATTTCATCCATACGAAGAACTATAATCTGAGATATAAAAGTGCTAATAAGAAAGCTCAAAAAGTGCTCAAAAGATCTATTATAGTTCAATGATCCAATTTTTATATATACTTTTGTTTTGATCAATGTATTCTTCATAATTTGAATGATAATTTTATCTTTTATATAAAAAATAATAATAAGTGTGAGTTAAATTTGTAAAAAAATAAATTGGGTATTTATTGAATTTTAATAAAAAAAATATAAGCCTCAAAATCAAAATTTCACCAATATTTGCCTAAAGTTTATGAAATTTATCAAAATTTCCGGACAAACATTTACTGAAGTTTACAAAAGTTTTGGAAGAAATTGACTTTTAATCAATTTCTATGTCGATAAATCAAAATTTTCAATGTTAAAGAGATATTGTAACCAAATTTCTAAAATTTTCATCAATGAATGGCTTCCACATACACATGCACCTTTCTTATAATATTTTTTTGGAAGAATTAATCGTATTTCCTTCCAAAAAAAAAAAATTGTAATTAAAAAAATATAATATTGATAAGAAAAATTTTCAAAGACCGAAAGTACGAAAAGTCAAACGCACTTGAAACTAACTGGCTTGAGCCAACTGGGTTTAGAGTTGGATATTGGCGACTTTTTGAATGGAAGGTTAGTAGTTCGAATTTCAAAAACTCTATACCTATGAGACTTATATTCATTTTTTCTGTGAAAGACGAGATCAAACTCCAATTCCATATACACATTTAGTGATTATGAAAACAAACCATCATTTTTTACAATTACTTCTTTTTTTGCGATTTTGTGATTTACCAATAATCTAAAGACGATATTTATTTAATGACATGCTCAACAAGCAGATGATAGATGAGACCATAAGTGAGAATAAGATCCAATTTGGCACATATTAAACTAGTAAATGTCTTGTTACTATCTTCGCATCTTCTAGCTGCAAAAAAGTTCTTGCAAGAGTTGCCCTCAGATCTCTATCTTATACAGACAGAAAGAAATTAGACTATACAAAACTCCTATTACATAAAGCAACATAAATATGTACGTCAAGGTAGATCAACACTACACTTGTGGTTTAGAGCTGCACTTAAGTGTGGACTCCAATCCTCTCAGCTACCTGCATCAACAAACATTAACACGAACAGCGCTCAAATTTTAAGCAGAAGGTTTACAATGAAAATGGAGAGTAAACTTTCAGGAGAATGAATATCGAAAATGGGGAAAAAATTAAATCAAGCACATTATTGATGACTAAACCAGACTATACCCAACTTCTACTCAGAGGAAAGATGGGTTAGGTAGATCATATTATAAGGTTTATGGGATATAGAAGGGACAGGTTACTCCATAGTACATCTTTGGTAAGGCATATATACCTCCTTGAATGAGTGAACATCACTTCCCCAAAGCCAAGCATCACAACCAGCATCTCGCGCACCCCATATATCATTTCGACGATCATCCCCCACATGCACAGCTTCCTCAGGTTTAACACCCAGTAAGTCACAAGCTTTTAAAAATATAGTTGGGTTCGGTTTCTCCGCTTCAACCTTTTCATAAAAATTCATGGGTATTATATTAAACCAAATGTAAAATCTACATGAGAGAGAGAAGAAATAAAATGGAAACTTACTTCAGCTGAAACTGCTACAGCATCAAACCAATGATCACAATCTAGAGCCCGCAGTAGAGGTCTTAATCTAGTGTCAAAGTTTGACACAACACCTACTCTCACACCCACATTTCTCAGAGCTTTAAATACTTGCTCGGCCTCTGGGTCACAAAGGTGCCATGCCTATGGATGAGAACAATAGTTAAGAGATCAAAACTATAACACTTCTTCGATATAGAAGAGTATAAATAATGTGACACAACCTTATCGGTAGTATAATAGTTGTACAATTCTTCAAAATATTGAGGATCTGTACAACCAGTTGAAGAACTGACTATATATTGCCAGAAAGGCCTCCCATCATTTACATATCTGCAATAAAATATTAAAATAAAATTAAGAATTTGTCCATTTATTAAAAAAAAAGGTTCAGATGGACAACCATGCACAAACAGCTTTTTGTGACTGTTGATTAGCAAACAAAAATCTGAAACACTTGAAGTGAATGATCAATTTCAAAAAGAAAATATGCTGATTCGATTTCCTTAACAAGCATTATAACCAATTAGATTTAAGAAAGAAACAAAGTATTAAAAATAAATTCTAACATGAAGAAGAGATTCATGAATTTGCCATGTACAAAGAATTCACTTCCTTTTATTGTAGCATCATTACCTAATATCATCATTCAAGAAAGAACTAAATTCTAAAAGAGGCCTTTAGATGGAGAAAGTCAAGCAGTATAGTCCCCTCTTTAGTTCATGAAGTAATAGAAAGAGAATCAGGATCTCTGAGCTCCAAAGTTCTGGTAGTGTTTTCAATCTCGGGGAAACTTCTGATGCTATTTTAAATACATACAATGAAGGCCGGGGTGCGGGGCTGGGGAGTGATGCCAATAGTACACCCAACCTTTTGATTCTCTAATGAATTCCCAATCTTTATTTATATTTCTCCAATATAATCCCCAACTTATCTTGAATTTTGACAACAGAGAATAATTTTTGGACAAAATTGGAGAAATTACCAGCAAACTTTTCTTAAATTTGCCTAGATTGAGCAATTTAAGAAAAGTTGGGACTGTTCTATAACCTATTAAAAATTAATCTATCCAATCTTCCCCAATCCAATTCCAAGTCTCAAAAGTTGAAACTTTCTTACAATTTTGACCAAACTTGATTTTTGCTTCCATTCCCAGACAAATCCCGAACAACATTTCCATTGTGCTTCAGGTGTTTTGAATTGCTAAATAACCTCAATTATTAGCTTACTGTCGCACATATTACATAAGCATACACTCAATTTCTTATTGAAGCTGCTGCATTTCTTTTGCAAGAAAACAATGGTGGACTCTACAATGGAAACAGTCTCTTCAATCTCAAGCCAAGGCTTGGGAACAGGGTAGTTTGGATTCTAACAGACAAAGGTCAAGCACTTTAAATTGGTTGAGACCAAGGATGGTTTATGAGAGAGAAATGATAGGGAGGAAGGAGTTGATATGGAAGAAATGGATTGGATGTGAAGAAAAGGAAAAATAAATACAAAAACTGGATGTAGTGCCAAGTTACAACATGGTAGAAATGTTACGAATGTGGCACGCAGACAAAAATCAGGGAAACAAATGGTTTCTAAATGGTTTTGTTCAAATCATCATTTATTTTGCTGTACTCTTATTTAATTACACGTGGCTTCGGGGAGTTATCACTAAGAAAGCACAATTTTGGGCAATAGGTCAATGCTCTACAAACACATACATGTGTTTAGTAAACAACCATGAATTACAAGTCTTTCTTATCTCAGCAACTACTAAAAATTCACTCAAAATTTCGTTTTCACTTCAACTAAGTACAACCAAAGAGGTAACTTTCATTGACACAGGTTGACACAGCTATCATTTTTAACAGACAAAAATTACCATAATGAATAAGTACAAAGAGTTCATAATAGTCAACATGCAAAATACAGAAATTGAAGAAAACGAATACGCATATATAAATGCGGAAATATGTTAAAAACATATAAGTTGAATGAATACAAAATTGAATTAAGTAGGAAGTACCTGAGTCGAGATTTGCCCCAAGGCTGCTCATAAGCCCTTCTATATCTGTTCAAAATTTCAGCCTCTGAGTACTGCACTCCATATTTCTCCCCAATCTGCCTATATATCTTAAAAAATAAACGGAAGACCAACAATACAAGCAAACACTTCAGTATGTTAATGAACAATCAAGAGATGTACAAAAAGCAAGGTAAGCTATGCAGTCTGATTATCCAAAATATAAGCCAAAGAGTAGAGTTTAAACAATACAACCATGTTCCGGCAGCAGAGAAGCAACACTATAACAAGTACCCTTAACAACACTATAACAAGAACACTTAAAAGATTAGCTTAAGACCTAAAACTTCCCTAGACAGTATAAGCTCCTCCAACACAGTTATTCCAGTACATAAAGCAAACTGGCAAACCTATTTAAGATAAGCAAACACGGTCAAATATGCGTATTTAACACATACAAGTCCCAAATAAAACATAGAAAAGAGAAAATCAAAGAAATGAACACAGCCCAGAAAACCATAAAACACACAAAATCCAAGATATTCTATGTTAAGTATTAAAATGCTTTCACAGAGAGATATATATAGAGAGAGAGAGATGGAGCACCTGAGCCATAGGCTGAGAGGGAACAAGAAGGGTACCAACAGCATCAACCAACAGAGCCTTGTGAGTGATATCCCCATATAAGGACCTTCTATAATCCTCATAATCTTTCACACCCAAAATTGAAGAGGAAGAATACAAAAAAAATTGCCCATCTGCTTTATTGGCTTTAAAATTATTAGATTTAAAGCCATTAGAGAAAAACCCAGATGATTGCGTTCTATGGGTGACGGCCAACATGATTCTTGATAACATTGCTCTTGTCATCGCCAATGTTGATCAGCTTCATTTAACTCTCTTCTCTCTCTCTCTCTCTCTCTAAAGCTCCTTTTTTCCTATTTTCTTTGGTCATTCCTCTTGAAAACGGACTGCCAAGAGCGCAAAGTTCTAACATTGCTAACGTAGACCGTGATTTGTTATAACGTAATAAATATTTTAATTTTATAATTTATATATAATTATGTATTTAAATCTTAAATTTTGATTATATAAATTTATATATAATTATATATTTGATTCTTAAATTAAATCGTATTATATAATATAAAATATGCACTCAAATTTTTGTTTGGATCCGTGGCTGAAGTGAATAAACATAATCTCTTGATGGTATATGTCGAGATAATAATGCAAAGCAAAAAGGTCCGGCCAAATTTAGCCACACAAAAATGCTATAATTTTCGGATAATTATATATTTTTTAATATACTAGAGGAGAGAGCTCTATTTCTTGTTATTTGATTTGATGCACATAACGAGTATTTATATAATTGAGAATGACATAAAGGTCATTAATAGTCCTAATTATTTTCTTAAATTAAAATATATAATTATTTAAATGATAATAATTAACATCCACAATTTGCTATTTACAACTCTATTTAACATTCACATTTTATAACATTTATGATATTTAAAAGACTCAAAAAATTTACTTTTATTGCTTGTCTCTTTCTTTCTTTCTTTTTAAGTTTTTATTGTTATTAATTTTCTTTTAGAGTTTTATAATGCTATAGATTTAAATTGAATATTAAGAAGCATATGTAAAGATTAATGGCCGTCTCATCATAATTATTTAATATTTTTTTCTTCTTCATAACTTTTTTTCGTTCTTTTTTATTTTTATAATTTATTTACCTATGACTTTGTTACACATATTAATCACATTTACTTAGTAAAAAAATTACAAAATAAAGTACACCACTCTATTAAAATAAATCACCTACGTATTTATATTTTAATAAACAATTTCTAGTTCGTTTAAAATTTTTATTGTTGTATTAAATTAAGATAAAAAAAGATATAAATTTATTCGATGTTAATTATATATTAGATTGCATTATCAATCAAGTTTTCTTACCTTTTAGGGTTTTTATTGCTATAACTCAAATTGTTATTACTATAAAAATAATTCATTAATAATAACTTTATCTAAAAATAGTGGTATTTAAATGTGATTAATTATGAATATAATAGATAATTTATATATTTTTATTATAATACTAACAAAATACACTTTATCAATATCACTGGTCTAAATTTATAAATGTATAAAATTGAAAGAAAAAAAAAATTAAATGCACAAAAGAAAAGAAAAGCTTTCCAAGAAATAAAAAATTGGCTACAAATAAGCCTTTTATCATAAGTTTGCTCAATTTGTTAAATAACTATATTATTTAACGACTAAATATATTAACATAATTATTTTTTGTATTGTCATGTTAAAAATATATGAATTGTATATTTATTTTTATAATTAATTACTTTTAGTGTTATTATTATTGAATAAATTTATTATTAATAAAGAATGATTATTAAAAAATGATTTAAGTTATTGCAATATATCAAACTTCCTAACTAAAAGGTGTTTATATAATACTTGTTATTTATAATAAAAAGTGTTTTTTATGCAACTAAAAATATTTAAATATGTAAACAATTATAAATTTTATTATTATTATTATTATTATTATTATATATAAATTTAACTCTTTTATCATATATTATATATTATATTATGTTACCTGTTATATACTTGATACATAAAGAATTATATAAGACAAAATAATTCATGAATGCCTAAATTATTATATATAGAATATGAAAATGTTTGGCTATTGTCCTGTCTTAATAACATATACTATAAGACTACAAGTGAGTATGAAATTATATAATTGTTATGTAAAAAGATTTTAAATAAAAATAAAATATAAATGATAAATGTAGGAAAGAAAAAAAAAAAAGGAAAAAGAAAAGGAAAAAAATTAAAAATGAAAAAGAAATGATACAGTCAAATTAGTTCGTGAATGCATAAATCATGAAATATTGGATATGAAAATGTTTGGAAATTGTTCTATGTCTTAATAACATATACTATAAGATTACAAGTGAGTCATAAAATTATGCAATTATTATGTAAAAATATTTTAAATAAAGATAAAATATAAAGGACAAATGAAGAAAAGAAAAAAGAATAAAAAGCAAAAGAAAAAAAATTATAAATGAAAAAAATGAAAAAAACGCAAAAAGAAAGGATATAATTTAAACATCTTTTATATAAAAGAGATATACTAGGTTTCAGTATACTCTTATTTTAATTTTTATTCATATTTTAAATTTATTAAAAAATTCAAACACTTAAATAATAAATAATTTAAAAAATTTACATTCTAATTAGCATATAATAATAATAAAAACTAAAAAAAAAGACTTATTTATTGAAAATACACTATACTAAGCTTGTGAATAATTCATTTCATTGATATATATGTTGGAAATTTGTTTACCAAATTGAAAATCATATTTTCTAGATCCCATGTTGAATCAAGAGAAGAAGAAGAGATTATTGCGGAAGCGTACCAGAATCCATAGCGTTCTTGTGTCGAACAGGTTCAGATCTTCCAATTGATGCGTAGTTGTCTAAAGAGTTTTTCTCTGTTGATGGGGATACAGAGAAAACTTGTGTTCTACAAGCACTACGCTCAAATGGGGACCATGACCCCTTTATATAGATAACCGCCAAAGGCGGTTACCAATTATTAGTATTTTTAAATTGGCCCCTCATCAACTTAAAAATACAAGTCCGGTCTCTACACATTAATTCCACAATAATTTAATACCCGATAGCCAAAATTAAACTTTATAGATCACCTTTTAATTGGCTAAACTATAAGATAGCATAGCACATTTAAAACTACATGTGTGGCCCCACAGATTAATAATATTTTTCCAACAATCTCCCACTGGGCCACATATGTAACTTTGTAAATGTGCATAACTTTATGAGCTCATGAAACTGCCATCACAATTAGGGTACTTCCGAACAATCTCGTCCATTAATCATACTGATACAGGATCAAAGCGATCTTCGTCACATTTATCGTGACTAAATCTATCAATGGTCACATATACCAATACAACCAAATGACATAGATCAATCATGGATGTGTAGCATGAAAATTACATGTAATGTGATCCAAACATGTCTATTTTCAACTAGTCCTACTTTATTCTTTATTGAGATTAGTATTACCACATTACTTAACAGAGTGTGTTAAACCAAAACTTTACTTCTGCAGAAAGTAAACTGAATAATATTTGTATATAACAAATCTGAAGTTTAACATAAAGCAACACATCAAATTCAAACTCCCACTAAACTAAAGTATCCTCAAACAGGATAACACCCATATGAGCAGTATGCTCGTGAAAGACCTTGGGTGGTAATCCCTTTGTAAGCGGATCCGCTATCATGGAGTTTGTTCCAATGTGCTCTATAAAAATCTGACCACTCTGCACTCTTTCTTTCACAACCAGAAACTTGATGTCAATATGCTTTGACTTCGTTGAGCTTCTGTTGTTGTTAGAATATAAAACCGCTGATTTATTGTCACAAAATAATTTGAGTGGTCTTTCAACACCCTCTAAAATACGCAGCCCAGTGACAAAATTTCGCAGCCATATTCCATGATTTGATGCCTCATAACAAGCCACAAATTCTGCGGCCATGGTGGATGAAGCCACAAGCGTTTGCTTGGCAGACCGCCAAGAAACTGCCCCACCAGCCAACAGATAAACATAACCTGATGTGGATCTCCTGCTGTCTTGGCATCCAGCAAAATCAGAGTCGGAGTACCCAATGATCTCTAACCGATCTGATCTTTTATATGTGAGCATATACTCCTTTGTTCTCTGTAAGTATCTCATAACCCGTTTGGCTGCTTTCCAATGATCCATGCCTGGGTTACTTAAATATCTGCCTAACATGCCAACTATGAACGCAATATCCGGACGCGTACATACTTGGGCATACATTAGACTCCCTACAGCCGAAGCATAAGGAATCTTCTGCATTTCTTTAATTTCAAGGCTATTCTTTGGGCATTGGCTGAGACAAAATTTGTCTCCCTTAGAGACTGGGGTTTCACCTGGTTTGCAATTTTGCATGCCAAACCTATTGAGAACTTTCTCAATATAATTCCTTTGTGACAGTCCCAATATACCCCGAGAGCGATCTCGGTGTATCTCAATTCCTAATACAAAGGAAGCTTCACCAAGATCTTTCATTTCAAAATTCTTTGATAGAAATCTCTTGGTGTCATGCAAGATGCCTATGTCATTTGTGGCAAGTAAAATGTCATCGACATACAAAACCAGAAAAATATGCTTACTCCCACTGAACTTGTGATACACACAATCATCAACGACATTCATCTCAAAACCGTACGAAACAATGACTTGATGAAACTTGAAGTACCACTGACGGGAAGCCTGCTTGAGTCCATATATGGATTTCGTCAATTTACAAACCATATTCTTTGAATCTCCTAATATAAAGTTTTCTGGTTGTACCATATAAATTGTTTCTTCAATGTCACCATTGAGAAACGCTGTTTTGACATCCATTTGATGCAACTCAAGGTCAAAATGTGCAACAAGCGCCATAATTGTCCTAAAAGAATCTTTCGTGGAAACCGGAGAGAAAGTTTCTTTAAAGTCAATTCCTTCTTTTTGAGTAAAGCCTTTGGCTACAAGACGTGCCTTATACCTCTCCACATTACCCTTTGAATCCCTTTTGGTTTTAAATATCCATTTACAACCAACAGGATTCGCACCAGCCGGTAATGGGACAAGTTCCCAAACTTTATTGTCTTGCATAGACTTATACTCCTCATTCATGGCTTCAATCCATTTATGAGAATTGGAACTTTGCATGGCTTGGCGGAAGTTGGTTGGATCATCTTCCGACATTCCACTTTCTACCTCATGTTCCTGGAGATATACAACATAATCATCTGAAATTGCAAATCTCCTTTCTCTCGTGGATCGCCTTAATGGCGCGGGTTCTTGAGGTTGTTGAGGTTGTTCCTCAAGAATTGTTTCCTCTGGAACAATTACCTCATTTTGAAAGAGGGGCTGAATAACATTGTCTTGCCGAAGATCTGAATTCATCTCTTGATTAATGACAGGTATGGAAACCTGCACATCGTCAAGAAAAGTAGTAGCAGGAATTGGGATTACTCCCTCTTCCTCCTCAAAGACAATGTTCCTAACTTGATTTCCCCTCCCAAACTCAACATCCTCAAAAAATGTTGCAATTCCCGTCTCAAATATAGACTTACTAGTAGGATCATAAAACTTGTAACCCCTTGATCGTTCTGCATAGCCAATAAAGTAGCTGCTAATGGTTTTGGAGTCCAATTTTCTTGCATGAGGTTTATAAGGCCTCGCTTCAGCAGGACATCCCCAAATACGCAAGTGTTTTAGACTAGGCTTTCGCCCAACCCAAAGTTCATAAGGCGTTTTTGCAGCTGCTTTAGTTGGCACCCGATTCAGGATATAAGTTGCTGTCTTTAGAGCTTCACCCCAGAGTGACTCTGGTAAAGTAGATTGACTAATCATACTTCTTACCATGTCCTTAAGAGTCCTGTTTCGTCTCTCAGATACACCATTCATGCTAGGCGACCCTGGCATAGTGTATTGAGGGACGATTCCACATTCCTCTAGGTATTTAGCAAACGGTCCCGGACGTTGTTCACTTGATTTGTCGTATCTACCATAGTATTCACCACCACGGTCAGATCTGACACTCTTTATCCGTTTGTTGAGTTGTAACTCAACTTCGGCCTTAAATGTTTTGAACACGTCCAAAGACTGTGATTTCTCATGTATAAGAAATAGATACCCATATCTAGAATAGTCGTCTATGAATGTTATAAAATATTGTTGACCATTCCAAGATACTGTAGGGAATGGACCACAAATATCCGTATGAATCAATTCTAAGACGTCCGTAGTCCGATTTGCATCTAATTTCTTCATTTTGGTCTGTTTTCCCTTGATACACTCAACACAGACATCAAAATCTGAAAAATCATGGGATTCCAAAATCTCATCAGACACAAGTCGCTCAACTCTAGATTTAGAGATGTGACCTAAGCGTTTGTGCCATAATGAGGCTGAAGTTTCCTTATCTAATTTTCGCTTTGTACCGCGTGACTCTACATGCAAGGTTTCATTATAAGATGAAACAGTTTCCAGCAAATATAGATTATCAAAAGTATTAAGTAAACCAGTACCAATAACATTTGAATTTAAAGACAAAGTAAACTGAGTATTTCCAAATGAACAATAATAACCCAATTTGTCCAAAACAGAAATGGAAATTAAATTCCGTCTAAAAGACGGTACAACAAAAGTGTCTTTCAAATCCAAATAACAACCAGTTTTTAATAACAATCTAAAATGCCCTATTGCCTTCACTTTCACCGACTTGCCGTCACCCACAAAGATACGTCTTTCAGCATCAGTTGGCTCTCGGTAGTTTAGGCAACCCTGCATAGAAACACAAATGTGAGTAGTAGCACCAGAATCTACCCACCAAGTGTTTCTTGGTACAGATGCTAAATTGATCTCAGAACATACCAAAACAGGAATTATACCTTTCTTTTCACGCCATGCGCGATATTTGGCACATTCATTCTTTTGATGTCCAGGCTTACCACAGAAGAAACAATCGTCATTACTTTTCTGTTTCTTTTGCACTGGACCCTGAGGAACAGCAACTTCCTTGCCTTTATCCTTCCTTTTACCCTTCCCCTTAGAAGTGCTTGACAGATGAGCACTTTCAGTCCTCTCTTGCTTCAATCTCTCTTCCTCTTGCACACAAAATGAAATGAGCTCATTGAGAGTCCATTTCTCCTTTTGGCAGTTATAACTGACCTTAAATTGACTGAATTGTGCAGGAAGAGAGATCAGAATTAAATGCACGAGCAAATCATCTGATAAGTCGAGCTTTAGTGCCTTAAGTTTTGAAACAAGATGAGACATCTCCATGATGTACTCTCTGACATTACCTTTGCCCTTATATTTCATTGAAATCAAGCTTGCTAAAAGCGTGCTTGTTTCAGCCTTATCGTTTTTGACAAAACGATTCTGAATTTGCTCAAGGAACTTACTGGCAATGATATTGTCATCTGTTATTGCACCTCGAAAGGCTTCTGGAATCCCGCGCTTCATGATCATAAGACTTAGCCTGTTCGAACGGTCCCACTTTTCAAAGTACGCAATTTCCTCAGGGGTACTTTGTGCAGTGAGATCATTCGGTTTTGGCATTCTTAATGCCAAGTCTATGTCCATGCAGCCAAGAACAATCAATATGTTCTCTTTCCAGTCCTTAAAGTTTGTTCCATTTAACATTGGAACATTATTCATGTTGGCAGATATTGTAGTAGTAGACATTAAAGCTGAATAGAGAACAAAATTAAATAAATACACTATACTCACATAAAAGAACCAAAGTAAACAGTCATTAAATTGATTAATTACATGACAACATTTCAAGATACCAAGCACAACATTAATATCAAGTCTTTGGACAGTGATATTAATTGTAAGTAGTACTCTTGTTGCAATGATCAAACAATGACAATAAGTTATGTCAAATAATAAATCCATGTTTGCATCGATTCATTATTCACATGAGGTCACCTTGAGAATTGTCATATGATTACCATCGCAGGTGCGTGTGTAATTCGGCCAAATATGAACCCCTCTTTGGATTGGTTAATATTCGCATGAATTACACATACACAAACATCATATCCAATTATTCTCCCAATATCAATATACACAAGAGTGGTCACTTTGGTGACATCTTGTATAAATTAATGTAATTAGAATACTAGATTAGTGTTAAAAAAAAATGTTGTATATAATTAATCAAAATTTAAAAAAAATCTTAATTTATGAATTCATGAATCATGCTTCAACAAAATATATATATATACATAATCTAAATATAACATACATATATATATAGTCTTTATATGTAATATATGTATACAACTTGATTGAGCGCAGTATATATATATATTATAGCATATACATGGAAGCTGATGGAAGATATACTTGATTGAGTGCAGTATATATATATTACAGCATATACATGGAAGATATATATATATATATATATATATAGAGATATAAGATAGACTGCGGCAAACTCATTTTTTTTTTTTTTTTGCTCCACATGTGCAATATATATATATTATATATATATTTATATATGAAGTACAAAACAGAAAAAAGAAACCGAAAGTTAAAAGAAAACCGAAAAGCGGTTTTTTTTTTTTTTTTTTTTTTTATGTCCACACGATCCACATATGCAGAAGAAACCAAAAAAAAAAAAAAAAAAAAAAGGAACTGCATGGATTAAAAACTGAAAGGAACGGTTTCTGAGAAAAAAAAAAAAACTGACCATTCGCAAATTTGCAGGAACATTTTGCAAGAACAGATACTTAATGTTCTTTACAGAATCCATAAAGTATTCCAAGAACGCGTATAAGATATATATACTTAATCCATAAAGTAATAAAGCATTCCCAAGAATCCATAAGATATATATACAGAATCCATAAAGCATTCCCAAGAACCCCAAGAACGCGTATCAGATATTGGTGGCATGTATAAACAAACAATTGGGGATACGATCTGAAACATATATAATATGCATATATAAACAATTCACAAGATTAATCTCTAACATTCATAGATTCTTTTGAATCAAACATGGGTAGGCTCTGATACCACTTGTTGGAAATTTGTTTACCAAATTGAAAATCATATTTTCTAGATCCCATGTTGAATCAAGAGAAGAAGAAGAGATTATTGCGGAAGCGTACCAGAATCCATAGCGTTCTTCTGTCGAACAGGTTCAGATCTTCCAATTGATGCGTAGTTGTCTAAAGAGTTTTTCTCTGTTGATGGGGATACAGAGAAAACTTGTGTTCTACAAGCACTACGCTCAAATAGGGACCATGACCCCTTTATATAGATAACCGCCAAAGGCGGTTACCAATTATTAGTATTTTTAAATTGGCCCCTCATCAACTTAAAAATACAAGTCCGGTCTCTACACATTAATTCCACAATAATTTAATACCCGATAGCCAAAATTAAACTTTATAGATCACCTTTTAATTGGCTAAACTATAAGATAGCATAGCACATTTAAAACTACATGTGTGGCCCCACAGATTAATAATATTTTTCCAACAATATATAATAAGACATATATAAAAAATTTATTTATTTATTTTAAAAAATTAAAAAAAACCAAACAATGACTAAAATATTCAAATAACTAAAGCACTCATATTTAATTAGTATTAAATTATAGTAAAGTATCAAACATGTTATTGACATGTTATGTTAGTCTGTATATTTAAGTTATGAAAATTATTAATTTTTAATATTTTTATTTTATAAGTTAAATTTATTGGTGATAATTCATGTTAATTGTGTCATCTTATTTAATAATTGAACCATATTTGTGTTTGACACATTATGCTTGTGTGTTGTCGATACAAAAAAGTAATTAATAAAAATATGCTATTTTAATAAAAAAAGAGTGTCACATTAAGTTTTTGTAATTTGTGTCATAATGTTGTATGAATTGGGCGAGTAAAATTAGAATAAAATAGTATTCTCGCAAATTTATTCATGTTATCATATTGTGAAATGTTAGATTTATTTAATAAATAATTATGTCTCATTTTATATCGTGTTAAATAATAAAAGAGTTCATATTATTTTTAAATGAAGTTATTGTAAAAAATTACAATATTTACTTGTATTATCTATTAGAAAAATATTAAAGATATAAAATTAAATAACAATAACAATGCTATAAAAAAAGGGACAAAAAAAATTAAAATATAGTTATAGTTAGTGGCACTCAAGCCTCTTTTTATATAAGTAATGTTTACCAATATATATATATATTATGATAATGAAACATACAATTTTCGAGTAATTAATTACCATTATCATTGATACATGTTCGTCAAGTTAATTGCATTTTCTTAAAAAAAAAAAAGAACTATTGTGTTTTAAAATTATATTTAAGGGTCTAATCGGATGTTCTTATATTAAAAATATTTTAAAATAAAATAATTCAATTAAAAGTAGTTTTAAGAAAAATATTTAATTATTTAGAATAAAAATATTAAAAGTAATTTTAAGTGATATTTTGATAACCATTTTAAGATGAGATCATTAATTTAAAACTAATTTTCTTAAAAGTGTAACTGATACTTTTTAAAATTTTAAAGGCATTTTTTATAGAGATTATAAAAAATTCTCGAAAGTGATTTGTTGCATTTGAAAGTGGCCAAAAATTTTGTTCAAAGCACCAAGTAAACTGCAAGTATTTTTTTTAATCATAGATCAAGCAGTTATAGCTCAATGACATCTAAAAAAAAATTTGTTATGTATGTAAATGTAAGGTAAAAGTTTGATAAGGTGTATAATTTGTGTAATATTATTTTAAAAAAAAAAATTAACAATATAAAATAAAAGATCTAATTTATATTTTTATTAAAGAGTAATAAATGAAAATTTTAGGGATAAAATTTGTGAACAAATATATAAACAAAAAAAATATAAAATAGTAGTTATTGTTATAATTTTATAATTTAGATGTCAAATTGTAAATATAATATATCTATCTTATGATTAGATTTATTTTAAATTAAGATTCATCTCTATTGTATTATAAATTTGTATTTAATTATAGATTTAATATATATCATATCTTAAATTCAAAATTCATATTGCATCTTGTAAATTCCAAAAATAAGGCCTTTAGTAGTAGTATATTGTAAATACAATAATTAATGAGAATTATTTCTTCTATTTGCTTTCTCTCTAATTTTCTTCTCTTTTTTTTTGTTTTATAACACATTATCAGTACGATTATTTGTTCAAGACTGATGATTTTATACATATAAAATAACATTGACCACACAATATGCCACAAATTTTTTGTGGAATAATGCCTTGAACACAAAATTCACAAGTTCTCTAATTTTCTTAACTTTTTTTTTTATTTAAAATCTGTTAATTTTTATTTTATTTTATTTATTCATCTATTTAATAAAGTATCATAAAATAATAATATTTATTATTTATTTTTCTTTTGAATTTATTAAATTATTTGGTTTAAATATTAATATTTATGTATATCTAATATTATTTTCAATAATTTTAAATATCACATCAACTTATTTTTTTTGTTTTATAACACATTATCAGCACGATTATTTGTTTAAGATTGATAATTTTATACATATAAAATAACATTGATCACAATATGCCACAAATTTTTTGTGGAATAATGCCTTGAACACAAAATTCACAAGTTCTCTAATTTTCTTAACTTTTTTTATTTATTTAAAATCTGTTAATTTTTATTTTATTTTATTTATTCATCTATTTAATAAAGTATCATAAAATAATAATATTTATTATTTATTTTTCTTTTGAATTTATTAAATTATTTGGTTTAAATATTAATATTTATGTATATTTAATATTATTTTCAATAATTTCAAATATCACATCAATAGCTTCGACCATAATGATATATACTATGACCTGGTGAGTATTTACATAGCCAATCACCAAAAATTAACATATAATATATTAAAATTATCATGAAAATATGAATAAAAGATCTGTAAAAATTATTTTTGGCTATTTAAAAAAAAAAAAAAAAACCAAAACTTAAGGCTTAATGGCTTTGTATATCCAAATAAACCACAAAAATCCAACAAAAATATATCATAATCAATAAATAATTGATCTCAATGATTTCATTCTTAAATTAGTGCACATAATCACAAGCAAGATTACATTTTTGCACAAAATATTTTTGTTTATTAAATTAAATACACATTAAGTTGATTTTTAGTGTTGAGTTCTATTCGGGGGAGGGAAATCAAAACTTAATAAATATTGTCAAATTTGTTAGAATGTATCTTCATTATCTCATTTTGACTAGTGAACAAACCAATGTAAACTTGAAGTTCAAAATTTTTTTTATTTACAAAATTTAGCAAACAAATTGCCTGATGTCTCCATCGATTCAAAAAGAGTAATAAAATCACATATACCGACATTAAATGCTCGTGAAAGGATATATGTCTCGATAGGACAATTTACGAACCCAATTTTAAATGAATCTCAAAGTTCAATTAAAATATAATCAACCTCTTGGTGCAAAAGATAGTAATCTTCAAAAAAAGAAATAAGTAAGAGAAGAAACTGACACTAATTATCAATCCAAAATTATAGAACAAATGATTCATGTAGAATCTAAGATACATGAAAATATCGAAAATATTGACATCTTTATAAATTATGTTAATACGGGAAAAAATATGATAGAATTGAAATTTTTGTTAATAATTACTTTTACTTTCAATATGGCTCTCGAAGTGTCAAGAGAAAATGAAAATCCTGAACAAAAATCCATCTATAAATGTTGACAAAGGAAAGATCGGCCAAGATGGATGTAAGAGAAGAAATGAAAATTAATGATCAGTCCAAAATTATAGAACAAATGACTCATATAGAGTCTCAAGTACCTGAAAATATCGAGATCTCTATAAATTATGTTAATATGGGAGAAGAATATGATAAAAATAAAATTTTTGTTAATAACACTTTTGCTTTTAATATGATTCTTGAAATATTAAGAGAAAATAAGAATCCTGAACCAAAATTCATCTATGAATGTTGACAAATGAAAGATTGACTAAGATGAAAAAAAGCAATTTAGGCTAATTTAGAATCACTTGTAAAGTACAAAGTCTTTGGGCTTATAGTCCAAAAGCCTGAAAAAATTAAACCAGTAAAATACAAATGGGTTTTCGTAAGAAAGTAAAATGAGAAAAATGAAATTGTGCAATACAAAGCAAGACTTATTTTACAAGGTTTCTCTTAGAGACCGAAAATTGATTATGAAGAAACATATTCTTCCGTAATTGACATGATCACAATTTAATTCTTAATTAGTCTTGCAGTTATAGAAAATTTTGATATGCATCTTATGAACGTAGTGATTGCTTATTTATATAGATCACTTGATAGTAACATATATATGAAAGTTTTCGAAGGCTTTAAATTGCCTAATGAAAGCTCTTCAAAACACAACAACATGTATTATACTAAATTACAAAGATCATTATATAGATTAAAGCAGTCTGGTCGTATGTGTTATAATCGCCTCAGTGAATACCTTTTAAATGAAGGGTTTATGAACAATGCAATATCTCATTGTAATTTTATCAAAGTATCAGACATTGGTTTTGCCATTGTTGTAGTATATGTTGACGATTTGAACATTATTGGATCCTTAAGAAGATAAATAAAACATGCAATTATTTGAAATTAGAGTTTGAAATGAAAGAACTTGGAGAGACAAAATTTTGCTTGATATTACAAATTGAACATTTATTAAATGAAATATTTGTTCACTAATCGACATACACTGAAAAAGTTTTAGAATAATTCTACATGGATAAAGCACATCCATTAAACTCTCATATGATTGTGAAATTACTTGATGTAAAAAAGGACTTATTTGGCCCTCTAGAAGATGATAAGGAAATTCTTGGTCATGAAGTATCATATTTAAGTGTTATTGGTGCCCTATTGCATTTTTAGTGAATTATTTGCAACATATAGTTCAGCATCAACAAAAATGCATTGAAATGAGGTTAAGCACGTACTACGTTACCTTTGTTGAACAATTGATATGGGCTTGTTTTACTCCAAATGATAAAAAATGCAATTGACTGGATATGCAGATACAAGATCACAAATTGGATGTATTTTCACATGTGAAAATTCTACCATATCATGGCGATATATGAATCAAACTATGGTAGGCACGTCATCAAATCACTCTGAAATACTTGCATTACCTAAAGCAAGTCGTGAATGCATATGGTTGAGATTTATGATCTAACATATCCAAAACACATGTAAATTACCTTCAATTAAGAGAAAAGTTACAATATTGTATGAGGATAATGCTATTTGTATTGCACAGGTTAAAGGAGATTATATTAACAGCGATAAGACCAAACACATCTCACCAAAATTTTTCTACATTCATGAGCTTTAGAAGAATGACGATATAGATGTTCAACAAATTCAATCAAATGATAACTTTTGAGAAGCTAATACATAAGATCCAAATGCGTAGACTCAAAGACATTTCATAATCATTAAGAGGAATAACTCACACATGCATTATACTCTTTTTCCTTCGCTCAGGTTTTATCCCAATGAGTTTTTCTAACAAGGTTTTAACAAGGCAGACCTTACATGCACATGATAATTATGTACTCCTTTTCCTTTCCTTAGGTTTTGTCCCACAGGATTTTTCTAACAATATTTTTAATGAGGCATATTCCTTCATGTGGTTGACATCCAAAGGGAAGGGTTATAATTTGGATGTCAAATCTTAAATATGATATATCTATCTTATAGTTATATTTATTTCAAATGAATATTTATCTCTATTGTATCATAAATTTAGATTTAATATCTATCATATCTTATATTCAAAATTTATATTATATCTTGTAAACCCTATAAATATGATCTTTAGCAGTATATTATAAACACAACAATTAATGATAATTATTTTTTTATTTGCTTTCTCTATTTTTTTTCTCTTTATTTTTTTTAATTTATAATAGTTATATTATATTAGAGAATAAAGAAAGAAAAATTAAATATTTTATTAATTTAATTGAGTATTAAAAAATCTGTTAAATTAAATCAACATAGAGAATGAAGAATAAATTAAAAAAAAATAATTAATTTATTATATTTTTTAAAATATAAAAAGTAATTATATTGTTAAAAAATTATTTTTAATTTTCATCTTTATCAAGCTATAATTTGTAAAAAAATATTCCAATTAGAATATTTCTTGATAAGAAATTAAACATTTTTGCATGAAATTGATATTTTAATGGTACCCATATTTATCTTTTGGCACATATTGTTACTCAAGTTCTCAGTACCTTAAAAGTAAGTTATCAAATTGGTAAATTTTTTGTCAAAAATTAATCATTTACATGTCACATAATAAAAAATGAAGGGTAATTTGGTTATTTTAAATTTATTATTATTATTATTCTTTTGGTTTATTGTCATATTGGTTCTATAACTTTAAGTAAATAACACATTGGTCCTATAATTTTAAAGATGAGCTAATTTATTTTTGTAATTTAACAATCATTAAAAAATAAAATAAAAAATTCATATATTTTTTTCTCTTCTATTTTATTGGGATCATTTTTTTCCGTTTCTTTTCCTTCCTGAATGAGCTTTATTTTTTATTTGAAAAAACTTTGATAAAAATTTTATTTATGAAAACTAAATAACTCTGATACCAAACTTATATAAAATAGAAGGAAGAAATAATAAACGAATTAAAGTTAAAGATTTAGATGAATAAGAAAATGAAGAAATAACTAATAATTGAAAGAGAAACTAATATTGTATTCAATTTATTTTGGCCTATTAAATAAATAAAATACTAGGTTTTATTTATAGAATTGAAATAAAAAAAATTAAATAATTATTAATAAAAAAATAGATAGTTAAAAATTAAAAATTGTGACTGAAAGAAGATAAATAATTTGTTTTTATTTAATTTTAATAATTTTCTATTTTACTCCTAAAATAATTTTAATTTTTAAAATTTGAATTTGACTAATAATTTTTTTAAATTACAAGATTAAATTTGTCATCCTAACAGTTAGAGGTCTAATGTGACATTAAACTCGAATAATGATAATAATAAATTTAACATAATCAATTTATTCTTTATTTTTTGTTGTATCACATGCATGTGATTAGTTTTAAACCAAAAAGATACTAACTTAAAAACTTGGTTATTTTTAATGTATGAGTACCATTAAGTACCAACCCTTTTTGGCACTCTATATTTATAGATAGTGATTGTTTTTATTTTAAATGTTAAAAAATTTAAAAACAAATTAAAAAATATAACTCTTTTAACAAACTTGAAAGTATGAGACATAAAATAACATTTTGATATAAAGGTTAATAAAATTTTTCAAAACTTAAAAAACATTACATGTTTGCAAAAATGCACAAATTTTATAAGCCAAAGATACATTTTTTAATTGAAAGGGGGCACTCGTGTCTCCATCAAAGTTTGAAAGCAACTCCAACCAAAAGAAAAAATAGTTCTAAATAGATCCTAAAATTATCATAATTTTTTATGAATAATATTGTATATATCAAATAATATATAATTATTGATTATATATAAGTTTTAAAATATAAAATAATGAATTGATTCTAAATCATTATTTACTAATATAAAATTAATTAAATTAAACAATATGTGCTAATATATGCATTTAAATTTTGATATCTAGTTCGTGTCTTTTTCTTTTTGATCTCATATCTAGTTCTTGTCGGTTGGCAGTAAATGACGTTAAAATTTTTGTTAATTGATTTTTTTTTAATTCTAATTAAACAATAACTAAAACAATATAATAATTATTTAAATATTAAATAATGAAATTTTAACTGCATTTATTTTTTTATTAAATTCAACATAACTATATATTTTTTAAATAACATAACTATAAAAATAAAGGGATTTACCTTTTCAACATTTTCATAAGGTGTGCAGTTGTGCTTTGATCACCTCACCTCAACCGATTATTTATTCCTTTAAAATACATAAAAGTACAAATCAACTATCAATAATACAATATTTACATTAAAAAAAATTATAAATAAAAATAAATTAAACATTATAGCTAAAAATTTTAAAATAATACTTTTGAGTAAAGTATTTACAAATTTATTTAATTTTAGTTAAAAATAAACAAGTTTACACATAAAATTTCATTTTATAACATTCTAAATTTAAAATAGGACCGAAAACTCTAACAGTCCTTTTCTTTTATAAAAAAGATATTTTAATCCATTTCTTATATTTTGCATAACTCTAGTCATTTTTTTTTTTGTCAAAATGAGACTATTAGTCTTTCATTATATAAGGCTTACATATCTTTGTTAGGTCTTTGTAATATTTAATTTTAAACTCTTTTTATTTTTAGATTCATTTTATATGTTTCATATTAATTATTTAGTTATTTTCTTAATTAGAATATTAATTCTTTTTAACAAGAAAGTTCTGGCTCTGATATTAAAATCTCATACACTATTTCATGCAGCATTTCAAACTTGTATTAAAATGCAAACATACATGCAAATTTTTATTATTATAAAATTTGTATACAACATTTCATGGAACATTTAGAGTAATAAGATGTATTTTTGATGTTTTCTTGAGAGGACTTGTCTTATCCTTTTGTTATAAAAAGAGGACATTTGTTGTCATTTTTTCATAAGAAGATGATTAAGTGTTATAAAAAATAGATAGATGACTAAACTACTTTTTCTATAAAAATAGAGAACCTCTAAGATATTTTTTTCCTTGGAAAATATGAGCTTCAAACTTAAATTAAGAGAAGTACTAGATATTATGTTTAATATGGTTTAACTTTTATATAAATTATAAAATTTAGATATAAAATTACATTTTTGATTAAGTGAGGAAGAAAGTGCTCCTCACTTCCATTTACATCCTCCGCACAAGTTTCTTAAATATAAAAAATTTCTAATAATGGTTGGGAGGGTCAACATGGAAGATACAAGATATCAAATACCATGTTTCAATTGGGATATGATCGGATACAAAATATATATTACACAACTTTTTATAGTTATTCATTTCAAAGTTTCAGATAAGCAATTTTATACATATTTTTAGTTATTAATTCTTTTATATTTATAACTTTCGGAATTTTTTTTGAAACATTTATAGACTTTTGAAAATTCTTTGGATCAGATGGATTTATGCATAAATTCTTGGATTAACTTAGTAGAGGGAACCAAACACGGCGTCATTTTGAAGCTCTCCGATGCATACGACAGTCCCTCCTCACGTTGTTTGCTCGGTGCCCTTTCATGCGACATGTCGTTCGTCTGGTGCCTCACTAGCCAGCTAGCGCTCCCGTACAACCTGTCGTTTCTTCGGATCTCCTAGCTCTCTTTGCACGCCAAGGGCATGTTGTCCTTTTGGGGCCTCAGGGCTACGTGTCTACACAAATTAATGTCCATTTTGTTCCATCTAACAGTCCTAATTTAATCTAGCAATAAAAACCTATTTATCCCATTTAAATACCCAAATGGCACCCCGTTTGTTCATTCCACAACCAAAAAATCACAAACATTGAGAGAAAAATTCATCATTAAGCCATTCTCAAATATTTTTAAAGGAAAATTATGAAATAAGATTGAGGATCGGTGAATTTTGCTTCATTGGGTTCATTTATTCACAAAAATTAGATTTTGTTTCTCTATTCTTTTATTTAATTATGATGAAATGTTTAGTTTGTTTATTAGATTTTGTGATTTTAGTAGCTTATTAAATATTTAAAGTGATTATGGGTGATTTCAAGCCCTAATTATGATTATATGTATTTTTTATGTTATGATTTAATTAAGCTTTCAATTTTTAACTTAACGATATGATAAATTATAAGTTTGAATGTTAAAATCATGTAAGTTATGAATTAGAGTGTACAATTAATTTACTAATTTATTATATGAATGTATTTATTGCTAAATTATTGTATTAATATGTAATTGCTTATTTTATTATTAAAGTAGCAAATTTGTGATTTTTATTTGTAATTAGAATTAGTCACTTAATTGTATCTTGAAGATTGTAACAATTTTAATTAAACCTAATTTTGTTATTATCTTTTTAGAATTTAATGTTTTTAAATTAAATTTAGATCTCTAGATTGTTTCGATAATTAAAATTAATTAATAACCGTATCATTTGTTAGTTAAAAAGTAAAAAAATGTAAGAAATTTTAATCGTACTTAAGTTACCAAAGTTAAAGTCATCAAATTAAAATGAGTTTTAAATTATTTAATAGGTTTATAATTTAGAAATTAGTTCAATCCTCACATAATTAGTTGAATTATAATTTAATAGTGAGGGTAATTTCTTATTATTTATTTTCAAAACTTGTGTTTTTGCTATTTTATTATTTTTATGTTATTTCTGTAACAAAAATTGCATTTAATTTTTTTTATACTTAGAATTTTTTTCCCAGTAATTAGGAAGTTAATTTTATCAATTCCTAATAACTTTTATTTATGCTATATTACTATTAACACATTTTTTTAAAAAATAAAGTTAAATATTTAATAATATATTTTAGACTAAGCGCAAACAATTAGGTCCAGGAATCTTTTTTTTTTTATATACATTTCATTGAAATATAATTCATTAAAATAATAAGAGTACTTGAAAGATTGTCAAACGACTCAAGCATCTCCTTCCTCCCATTTTTCATCCCTTTTTCTAAATGTCAAATGTGTTGTTGCTCAACCCAACTTCAACATATTTAAAGCTAGTTTATTAAGCTCATGAGTTAAAAGAGGTTATGTATTACTAAGAAATTATTTGTGGTTAAGATGATAAGTCTCTCAATTTTTCCACCAAAAATTTAAGTTTGAATCTCAGCCGAGTGTGTATGAATGTGTTTTCTTTTATTAATAAAAATAATGGAACTTTAGAGCCCATTTTTTTTAAAAAGAAGATGTCATATATTACTACTTATTTAAAATATGACTTTATCAAAACTTATATAACAAATATCAATTGGATAGTTGTATGCTTTAACCAATCATAATTTTACATGTAAACTGTGATACATATCACTACTCATTTGAGTAGTGTTACCTAACATTACACTGAGTTAAAAAAGCCTAACTCACTTAGTTCATGAGTTTAAACGAGCAACTCACTCATGAGTTATGGGAAACTCGCTAGTTCATTTGACAAAGACATGTTGAATTAAAAAGCTAAAAAATAAGGAAAAAAATAAAAAGTTATTAAAATATAATTATTAATTATTACAACCAAAATGAAAAAAATACTATTATTATTCAAAATAAGATATATAAAAATAACAACTAATTTTTTTAAAAAATAAAAAAAAAGAAAATAAAATTTATATTAGATGTTTTAATAAATCTAGAATTTCAAGACCAATAACTTAAAAAGCATACAAAATATAATTGAGATTAAAAAGATAATCATTGACTCAATTTTAAAATTTAAATTATATTAATTTACAATAATTTATAATTAAATTCATATATTATTTAAAATATTAAAGAGTCTATTTGTAAGAAATGTTAAATTTTAAAATTTTGAGTTTTCTAAATAATTTATGCTAATTTTATTAAATACTGTTCAAATTCTATTGATCATTTTTGAAATACAAATTGTATTAATTTATAAAATATTATGACTTATTTCATACATCATTAGAAATCTATAGACATATAGTTTCCAAAAAAATTTACTGTTTGTAATTTCGAATTTTTTATAGAAAGTTAAGCTTATTTTGTTAATGATTGTTTAGATTTAGTAAAGCATTTTTGACTCAGCTTTTTAGTATAAACTGTACTAACTCACAAAATATTATAAATAATTTCATATATCATTAAAAAGTTCTAGAAGTTTAATTTTTAATAAATTTTATGGTATGTGATTTTGAATTTTTTTGTAAAAAGTTATGTTCATTTTATTAATTATTGTTTAGATTCAGTAAAGCACTCTTAACTCATTTTCGAAATATAAATTGTAACAACTCACATAATATTATGAACTATTTCATATATCACTAGAAGTCTAGTTTCTATAAATTTTATGGTTCATTATTTTGAATTTTTTGTAAAAAAATTATGCTCATTTTATTAAAATTTGTTTAGATTCTAATGAACATCGTGGACTCATTTATGAAATATAATTAGTACTAACTTACAAAAGTTTATGATTAATTTCATATACCATTAGAAAACTTATGTCAAGTTTCCATAAAATTTTACAATTTATTATTTTAATTTTTGCATAAAAAATTATGCTTATTTTATTTAAAATTTGTCATATTCTAATATAGTATAAAATTCTTAATTTAGTTTTTTCAACACTATTTTTATGTTCTATGGATTCAACTTTTCTTTTCAGTTACTAAAGAATATGTAGGATTATTTGATTATGCATGTTATTTTAAAAAAAAAAAGTCAATGTCATATTATTAAAAAAAAAATCTATATGTTGTTTGCATACTGTTATTAAAAAAAAAAGTTATGTTATTAAAAAAATGTTAGAAAATTATAAAAAAAATAACACACTTAAAATTTATAATAATAAAAATAGTATCTAAATAATTTTGAACGATATCTAATTGGATGATGTTTAACATTGAACGAGTCTAAATATTTGCAGTTTAATTTGAACGGCATCTAATTGGATGAGCGTTTAAAGAAAAATGATGTAACAATTATTTTTTTAATTATGAAAATATATTGTTTGAACACAAGGGGTACTATTTTTGTTATTACAAGTTTTGATAATGCTATTTTTTTGTTTTTCCAAAAATATTTAAAATATTTTGAGAAAAAAACAAAAATAACACCTCTCAAAATTTGTAATAACAAAAATAGTACACATTGTATTTAAATTTATATTTTTACAATTAAAAAAATGATTGATATGTCATTTTTTTTTTAATATCCGTTCAATTGGAATTGAATGAAGATAATTTAAACTCGTTCAATACTGAACGTTCAATATTACACGTTCAAATTAAACGTTCAATGTTATTGGGATAATAATTTTGTTATTATAAATTTTAAAGGTGTTATTTTTTGTAATTTCTCAAATATTTTTTCTAAAAAAACTTTGGTTATTAAAAAAACTCATGTTATTTAAAAAATATTTTTATATTATTTGTTAAAAAAAGTAGAAGATCATATCATGTTATTAAAAGTCATGTACTTTTTTTTTTTTTTTTGCTAAGAGTTAACCAAACCCACAAACTCCAGTTAAAACTGTAGATGAAGGAGAGGCTTTTAAACACACACAAAGAAACACACGCACACGATGTGGGATACTCCATTCACTAGGATTTATCCCATTGTTTTTTTGCTAAGAGTTAACCACACCCACAAACTCCAGTTAAAACTGGAGATGAAGGAGAGGCTTTAAAAGTCATGTACTTATTTGTTGAAATGTAAGAGCTTTTTATTTTTCTATAATTAATTAAATAATTTAAAATAATTTAAATGAAGTTAATAAAGAAATTTAAATGATATGTTCAAGAGCTGCTAAACTCATCTCACATATAAACGAGTTGAGTTAAGCTCATTTAAAAATTAAATAAATTGAGCTTGTGCAAGTTAACTCAGTACAACTTATTTAACACCTATATCTTTTCCATTTAACATGGTTAAGTGCACAATTTTATAAATTTAAATTGTAGTTAGTTGTTCACTGAGGTTTATTCTTCTAGGGCGTGAAGTCATGGAATGGACTCAACAAAAGTCTGTTTTAAGAATATTGATTATCTATCATAAATTTGTGATCTATAATAAATTATAAAAAATAGTGAAGTGCAATAAAAGTTTTTAATATTAGGTCATTTATATCGTTTGGTCTCTTAGATTAGAAACAATATTATTTAGTTCTTTTATTTTGTAAAAAGAGCGAATTAAGAATAAATTATATTATTTTAATAATTTTTTATTAAAATATTATTATTTTCTGTTAAGTGATTAAAACACAATTAAAATACGAGTCTTTAATGAGGATAAAAGTGAAATTGAATAGGAAATTATTTTAAAAAAATCAACAATAGTAACATTCAAACAAAAATTTATTTAAATATATATTTCAAATTTTAACAAAAATAAAAATTAGTAAAATATTAAAATAAAACAGTGACAGTTAACAAATATTAAAAATGAATATTTTGTAATTTTTTTATATTAATTGTGATTTTACCATTGTTAAAGACTTATATTTTAATCGCATTTAATCACTTGATGAAAAAATAATAATATTTTAATAGAAAAATTATTTAAAAAATTAATTTGTCCTAACTTGCCCTTTTTACAAAGCTAAAAATTAAATTATATTGTTTCTAATTTAAGAGACTTTTATGATATTTTTTCTAAAATATAATTAAATATTTTAAATAACTTATATAATAATATTCAATAAAAATTTAAAATTATACAAATACAATAATAAACTTGTTAAACAAGGAAGTGCTAACTAAATAATAAAGTGTTTTTGTGAAGGGTGTGGGTATAATAAAGTCAAAAATTCGATCCAAATTTATATGTGAATCGGAAAATATTAATATAAAAATTAGAGCTAATGTAAGCTTCAAGGAATTGAAATAATACGAAACACGTTTCTCCAATTTCTTCTATTTCTCCTCCCTCTAATAAAATTGAAACAAGCAAACTAATTCATAAAACTTGGTCCTCATATATTATAAAAAAAAAAAAATGCTTAATTTCAATGTGCCGTCGAAATTCCCGGAGTTTGACATTTTTGTTTATCAATTTAAATAGACTTCTGAAAAAGGCTTGAAAGTATAAATTGTATCAATTGGTAACATATTATTATTTTAGAATTTATTTTTATTTATATTAGAAAAATATTTAAATTTAATATCTAAGTTTATTTATTGATATCTTTTCATTATAATAAATAGGAATAATTTTAAAATTTAGGATTATTTTCTTTAAAAAAAAAAATTGAGTATAAATAGATAAATTGAAAAAAAAAATGATTTTTTTTTAAATAACCATATATACATTTCAGTGAAAGGAGTCAATAATCCTTAAAATAAATATGTAACAATATTTTTCGAAATTATGTTGCCCCTATAGTTGGTATTACTGTCTATTTTTGTAGTTAACAACTAAAAAAAATTATCACACGGCTTTCTTAAGGAAATATTTTTTTTTGTAACATTAAAAAAAAAATTCAATTGTCATGTAATTGTTTACTGAGAGAACGTGAGTTTAAACTTGTCAATATATATGTGTGTATGAGTTTGAGTGCCTAACTGTTATTTTCAAATTAAAAAAAAATTATTACCCATCTTTAAAAAAAATAACTTTAAATGCCAAACTACCCTATTTATTTAACAAAAGTTTTGAATTATTGTAATTTTTGACTAAAAAAAATCAATAAATAAATATGTATTAAATCAACACAATTTAATAATAAAAGTAAAAATAAATACTAAAATAATAATATGGATATGTTAAAAGTACCAAAACTAAGGATAGCTATCTTATATGATTCTCCTTGAATCTTGATACATTTTGAGAATTATTCTAGTCAAAAACTCAAAAAAGAATAATAAATGAAGATGGTCTAATATTTAATACCAAAATTATAAAATAAACTAAACGATCAGCAATTATGTTTTGACCATACAAGAAATATAGGAAATAACAAAATATATGTCAAAAAAAACTACTTTTTATGCCATAAAAGTTATATTTTTATTTTTTTTTTCGTTAGGTGTTACGTAGAGTAGCACACTTTGGCAAAGGAGAATTGTACTACGAAAACAAAAATCATTTATCTAACGAAGAAGAATATTGATTTGAACTAGTCCATTGCTGCTCTGGAAAATCTACTGCAGCAGTACTAGTAGTTGGCCTGAGTTGAACAGGTGGACGAATCCTCAAATATGGTGTTGAAGAAGGTGATGAAGAAATAGAAGAACTGGGCAAAGGAGACGATGGTGATGAAAATTGAGAAGTCATTGAAGATGACAAAACCATTTGAGCATGAAGACTCATAGGCATCCTTTGTAAATCAACCAACTGAGGAGAATAGCTCAGAGTATTTCTTGAGGAGAAAGTAGAGCTCGGTCCTAAGCTGCTATGGCGTGAACTATAATGGACAATTGGCTCAGCAGATGTAGGATTGGCCAAAAGGGTATTTGGAGAATCAGAACTAATGATCTGGGTAGCTGAAGAATTTGAAGTAATTGGTGATATGAGTCTAACATTTTCTGGGAAATTGAGTTTAGCTTTACTACCTCTGAAACTCAGAGCAGCTTCATCATAGGCTCGAGCTGCTGATTCAGCCGTATCAAATGTGCCTAACCAAACTCTAGCAGCCTTGAAAGGGTCTCTTATTTCAGCTGCCCATTTGCCCCATGGTCTTTGTCTCACTCCTCTGTATTTTCTTCTTGGTTCTTCTTCTCTCAGTTGGGTTTCTCTATATTCATATATATGCGTTGATGTTGTCTCCTTTGGTACTGTACAGTTTATTATTTTACTTGACCGTTGTTCAGCTGTTGTCAGATAATGTGATGAAAACGACTGAATAGTTAGAATTTTATGTTAACATGCAATCCTTAAAATAATATAGAAAGAGGATTTTAGCCACTTTAAAATTTGTTATTAATATTAGAACATCATGTGTTTAAATCTCTTAAATTATATTATAAAATATTATTACACATCTTCTAACAACTTAAACTTTAGAAAGATAATTCGCTTACTATCATAAAGCAAAGTAATTACCTATTAAAGAAGAACCTTGAGGAGAAAATTGACTAAGCATTGAAACAGACTGAGGAAACTCTTCAATTCCTTTATCTTCTCTTCTTCTCTTAATACCAACACTACTAGCCAATGAAGTATTGTCAATAGGCCCTGAAGAATCATGAACCAAATCATCTGTATTAAGAGAATGATCTCCAGAAACTACATTTTTCAAAGCAGAAATCATTTCTGACATCTCTCTTTCCTTATCTAATCCCAGAAACATTGTTGAATTTTCTTCAAATTGTTCCAAAAGCCATTCATTTATATCATCTCCTCTACTATTACTATGCCCTGCGGCATGTTTATCAGCTTTGTCTTTTCGGTTCGCCACTTTTATCAAGCACATAAACTGCAATACAAGTAATAAAACTCAACCCAATATTTTAACAACCAATTCTCAATAACCCATCAAGTCAATTTTATTAAAAATGAGTTTAATTAGATTAGATAGTTGTGGGATTTGAAAATAATACAAGTAGGCTTTCAATTTAACGCCGCTATTGAAGTCGGTTGTTGACATTTGAAGACATCTTCTATCCGAAGGAACTAATTATATAAATAATAATAGTGAAGAACAAAATTGATTAAAATTTTACCTTAATGTGTTTTTTGTGTGACACGGATAAAAAGAACAAAATTAAGGTTGTCGAGCAAGTTCTATGACAAAGAAAGGGCACCAAATAGACTTATATAATTTTGCACAAAGGAAGGAAGAGTTTAATTTCATGGATTAAAATAATTTAGTTTTATATATATATATATATATATATATTTTTAAGAATATGCACTTTAATTGCTAAAAATAAAAAATAAAAAATTTAAATTGCATCTTTTAATAGTATGAGATTAAAATACACATCTTATAAATATAAGATAAAACTTATATATATATATATATATATATAAAAGATAAAACTATTTTAATTAAAAGCTATTAAAATTAAACTGTTTTAGTTATAAGTTATTAAAAATATTCTACTATTTTGCTCGATAAGACTACCAGAGTTTTCGGCGGGTCAAAGATAAGATCATAGCTAGTGTGAAAACTGAGATAATTATAATGAAAATGGCATTTTTGTTGAGTAAACTCATTTAAAGCTTTAAAGTTAACGATCTTGCCACTTGTCAGTCGGTGTTGAGCGGCCGACCTGAAACAATAGAATAACATGTTTGCATTTGTGGGTCATCGTGTCCGTTATTACAAGAATTACAATTTTTTAATAAAAAATTACACTTTTATTTCATTTTGAAAAGTGTAGAGCGGACCAAATAGCTCTCTCTCTCCTAATCGAAAAATGATTTTTTATTTATCTATTTATTTCTTAGCCAAAAAAAATAAAAATTATATCCTATTAAAAAATAAGTTCTATATCACTAGTCCTTCGAAAGAGAGAATTACAAGTGGTCTAGTTGGTTTCCGTACACGCATGTTCTAAGTAAGGTTTTCGTATTCAATTTTCACATACTTGATTCAACCGTATCCACCCCTCTCGCCACCTCTTTTTTGTTCTTAAAAAAAAAAAAGACCTTACAATAGTATTGAAGCACCACGCAACCGAAATTTTTTCTATACAACAGATGTATTAAAAATTGAGCATATTTTAGAAAAAAATATACTCAAATTCTTTAATATTTTATTTTTTAAGATTTAACATTTTTCTCTATCTTACATTCAATCCTTTGTGTATATTTTTTCTATTATATTTATAATTTTTATATCTACAGTATAGAAAAAATTTTTCTTTAAGAATTACTCCAATTATTTTGCGTTATTTTTTATGTTTTATTATTACATGTGTTATGTAAAAAAGAGTGATTGAAAAAATAAATTTTTATTGCATAAAATTCAAATTATTATCCATATATTTATCAAAATTATTACATTTCATTTCGAGTCTCTTTGATAATTTGTTTAAGTCAACTACTTTTGTGGAGATTATGTCAGATTAACGGGTCACGTGTATATTAATTATGACCTATTACCTTTACTAAGTCACTGTTGAAATTATTTATGTCATTTTTAAATCTAATTTTTCAATTTTGTTTCAAACTTAAGGAAATTAATTTTTTAAATAAAATAGAAAATAAAAAACAATGTGTCGGCAGAATAGAGTTTCTTTTCTGAAAAAAACTTTTGTAGGAGCTAGTTGCATAAATATGTAGTATATTTTATTAATTTAAAAAAAATATTATTAATACTTATATAAAATAAAAAATTTTATATATAAATAAATGTATCTATATAAAACAATCAATAATTTTTTTTTTACATATCATTCATTAGCTTCAATTTTATAAAAAAGTATCCTTCTCTAAAATGTACACATAACCCGTTAAGCTAACATAATTGCCACAGGAACGTAAGTTAACACAAACAAATTAAGAAAAAGACTTGAAAATGGTCTAGGATTACAAGCTTCACTTAAGCGTTTTTTACTTTTTTTACTTTCAAAAACTTCAAAATTTTGAGAATTTAAATTTTCTTTAATGAATAAATTAAATTTATTATAAGTAACATATTCTTTCATAAAATTTCTAGATATTTTTTAGAATATTAAACATTTTTTTTATATATAAATAAAATCTACTAAAAGTAATATTTTCTTTGATGAGATTTTTGGAGATTTTTTTTTTTTTAAACTTTCTTCTTCAATCTCTTTCTCTTCTCCAACCATGAATCTGAATATTTTTTTTTTTATCAATAGATGCTCTAGTTGTAAAAAGGAGAGAATTCTCAACAATAAATGCGATATAAGTTTAAGTAAATTGGGTTCTAGACTGAAAGGTATAAAAGTCATCATTTTGTAAGTTTATTGGTATATAAAATTAATTATTTCAATACAAACAATATATTTCTTTTATTTATTAATTTTTCCTCTTAGAAACTTGAAAATGCACAATTTATTATAAAAATAAAATAAAATACTTTACACTTATAATTAACGACGTTCGATATTACGTTTTTTTTTTTTTTTGGAATTACAAGAGCTTATTTAACAATAAACATTTTAATATTAAATAAGTTTCATTTTTATATATTTTAAACTATAAGTTCTATTAACAGGTATTTGTTATTCTATTAACGTGTATTTGTTTTTTTCTTTATTATTTTTTATTTTATTGCATACTTAATATAAAATAATTGTATCATTGATATTTTTAAATATTTTTTTATGCATTACATTTTATATTTTATTGTAAAAATAAATAATATGAATTTTTTATTTGAATGTAGAGTTAAATTTAGAGTTTTTTAAATTTTATTTGCTAATGTTAACAGATTGTCGGAATGATGAGATATGAATATTCTTAAAAAATAAAAATAAATAAAGAATTTGATAGATGTAAAAAAAAAAAAAATAGTAATTGAATATACTTAGACTTTTACAAATTTTAAAAAAATAATAATTAAATACACTTAAACTTTTATAAAATTTTAAAAACTTTTTAAATTTATTACATGTACATAAATTTAAGACTTAACTATTTTATTATTACATGTACATATGTACCCAAATTTGAGTAACTTCGTATATAAATTTTTAAAAAGTATGATTTAGTATTTAAATTTTAAAAATTTTATACAAAGATTACAAAACTTTTAAATGGTACAATTTAATCTTTAAATTTTAAACATTACATTTATATTTTAACTTAACTATAAAAATACATATTTATGATTCTAAATTTTAAAATTTATATATAAAATTTTAAAATTTTAAGTACCTATATATAAAACTAGTTATACTTTGTTAGTATTGATACAGTTTATACTAGAATTAAAGCTTTACATTATTTTATAGAGTAAAGTTTAGAAAGCAAAAACTTTATTTTTTTACTTTTCTTTATTTGATACATATATGTTGTTTTTTATATAATGTAAATAAAAGAATTTTTTTTGTATAACACTTATTTTTTTTTATAACTTAAAAAATATATTTTTATTAATCAAGTTAAAATAAAATATGTGAATAATTAGATTAGAGTGATTTCATTTTCACATATTAAATGGAACAAAAACTTTCCCAATGGGTCTCTTCGTCATCATTTTCACACACAAATTCTGAACTCCAAACTGGTTGCCTTATTCATATGAATGGCATAGGTCAGTGTGCCATTGCAGAGAGAAATTATTCATTGCAGAACTGTGTCACGTGCAGATTATTATTCGAGTATGTAACGGTGCTTTTTGTTTCGAATGGGAAGGGAAGAAGTCAAAGGCGTCAACGCTGATTTTCAGTCAAAGTTTTCCTTTTTTGCTATATTATTTTAATGTACTTTACGCGTTTTATAGTCATACAAGTTTACTTTTCGTAAAAAAAAAAAAAAGTTTACTTTTCGTAAATAGTTGCAAATTCTAAGGTCTAACCGCAAACAACGGAGTCATCGTTCATACTTCGTAGCTACCAACCCCGTTTATGGAATGAGCTCCTTCTATCATAAATTTCATATCTTTCGACGTTATTATAAAAGCTTAATCATTTTATTAATATTTAAATTAATTAAATTTTAATTAAAATTACACATATTTTTATTAATATATAAAAAAGAAAAATTTATTCATCTTATTTATTTAATTTTATTTTATTTGATAAATTATTTATTTATTTATTTTATTTTCTATTATTTATACAAAATGTATTGCTTCAATTATGTAGCTATTATTTATTACATATATTTTTTATTATTTATTACTATATAGAGTTTATTTATCTTATTTATTTGATTTAATTAATTAATTATTTATTTTATTTACTATTATTTATATAAAATATACTGCTTTGATTAGGTGACTATTATTTATTAAATTTTTTTAGTTAAAAATTTTAAAATAAAATAAAAAGTATAGAGAATTTTTTTAAAGTATATTTTTATTACTTTTTTACGGTTATTATTACTAAAAGTATATTTGTATCTATTTATCTTTATATTATTTTTAGTACATACCAACTTTTTTATTATCTATTATTATTTATATTTAGTTATATTTTATATTAAAAACGTAAGATCATTCTTATTTATTTGACAAATATTTTGTTGGTATTTTGTAGTTTTTGTTTTTGAAAAAATTACCAAAAATAACATCTCTAAAATTTATAATAACAATAATAACATCCAATAATATTAAATGATGTCCAATTAGATGACTTTTAATATTAAATGAGTCTTAAATTACCGCAATTCAATTTAAATGACATCTAATTAGACAGGTTCAAAAAAATAATGTAACAATCATTTTCTTAATAATAAAAATATATGATTTGAACATAAATATATTATTTTTGTTTTTATAAATTTTAAAAAGTACTATTTTTGTTATTTTATTATTATTTTTAAACTTATTTGTTAGTTTTTTTCTCTAATATAAAAAAAAGTACTTATATGCAATTAATGCATATTTAAAGATCATTCAGATTGAAATTTTCTCAATTAATGCATATTTAAAGATCATTCAAATTAAAAATTTTCTTTAACAATTTTATTATTTTGACATACTCTATACTAAAAGAGGTAGTTAGACTCCTTAATGTTTGACAAATATTATATTTTACATTTTTTTAAACTTATTTTTTATTTTTATTTTTTCTTATATAAAAAAGAATAGATAATGCAAAATTAGAGTTCATATGTACTGAATTTTTTTTTTTTTTTATAATTTTATTATTTTTGAAACTCATTTAATTGTTCTTATAATAAAGTTTTTTTTTATTATAACTTAATGCATAAATCAATTAACATATTAAAATATAATTAGTTATCGATTAATAAATTATCTCACTGTTATTCTAAGTCTCCAAACTCTCACCTTCTTAATTTAACATCTAATTTAATACATACATATCATTTAATGCATATAGTATTATTTTTTCTTATCTCAAAATAACCAATAAATTAAACCACTTTGATTTAGGAAAATAATTGATATTATCTTTATTTTTTCTTTTGAAAATTTTTTAAGGTTTATAGATAAAAATAGAAATAAACACATGCAAGTTTAAAAATAAAGGAAAATATTTTTTATCGCAATTTAATGCACGCATCAGTCTACATATTATAATATAATTAGATCTTGTTATTAAGTAATTTGATAATTACTTTAAAATTTTACTATTTAAATTTAATATAAATATATTATTTGATACATGTAAAAATTTAATATATATAATATTATTAAAAAATAAAAATAAATTTAGGTAGAACGTGTAAAGTACGTGTCTAAAGCTAGTTTGTATATAAAAGAGTTTGATTTCTAGCTCATTCTTTTTTTTTTTTTTTACTTTTTTTTTTTTTTGTTTTTCTACTTTATGTTTTGTTTTTTTTTTTTCTAAATCTTTCTTTTTTTCTTTTGCATTGTTTTTTTTTATTATTTATTTACTTATTTATGGTTTTTTTTTCTTTTAAATAAAAGAGCTTCTAGGGATTTTTTTTTTTTTTTTGCTTATTTTTAATTGTTTTCTTTTTTGTTTGTTTTTTTATGGTTTTTTTTTTTCCTTAAAGAGCATGAATTTCTAGCTTTGTTTTTTTTTTTTTTTTTTTTTTTTTTTTTTTTTCTTTTGCATTTTTTTCTTTTAAATAAAAGAGCCTTGATTTCTAGCTGCTCTTTTATCTTTTTTGCATTTTTTCTTTTGTGTTATTTTTTTTATGATTTTTTTTTCTTTTAAATATTTTATGACATAACCCACACAATTTCATATTTTTTTTAAAAAGGATACTAAAGTTCTCTTCTTTTTTATTAATAAGATAAAATACACTTATACATTCAGTGTGATTCAAACTTGAGTTTCTGGTAGAAGAATTGAGGGTTTTACCACCTGAACCACAAGAGATTCTTAATCTTGAATTTTTTTGTATGTAACAATTTCATAACTTACTAACGATATTTGTCGTTAAGTCATATGAGAATTATAAATATTTTCATATCTAGATATAACAATTAATACATTTATTAATTATTTTATCTCATACAATTCTTTATGTTCAAATTATAGATAAACATGTAACAAGATATGTGATAGAAGAATAGTTAAAATCATAACAATAACAAAAATAATAATATTAATAATAAAATCTAGAATAATTTATATATTTAAATATTAATCGTATATGAAATAATATATTATAAGTGAGACAGATGAACTTAAATCATAATTTATTATTTTTAAAGGTAAATAGACAATTAAAATAAGAGCACAATGGTCATCGATCCTCTATTTAACATGTATTATTTTATTTTGAGTGTATGTATCATTCAATATTAAAATTTTTAATTATTTTGATGTTTAATTTTTTAATTTTTTTCTATTTCAATTTACTAATTTATATCTTTTTTATTTTAGCTAACATTTTTAAAAATAATTATTATTATACTAACGAGTCATTTTAATAAATGATCATTTTTATTTTGTTCACAATATTATAAAAAATAATAATAATAATTTCAATACTTTTTGTTTCTAATTCTATCAATTTCTAATTCATTCTTTTTTCCATCCATTTTAAATGTCATTAAAAATTATGAATTATGGCCGTAATTAATAGTATATTACAATAACTTAAATTATTATTCCAACAATTAATTTAGCCAACAAAATTAAAATATAATTAATTATAAAAAATAATATATGATTCATATACTTTTATTATGACATTAATAAAAGTAATTATATCAATATTTTTACTAATTAAATTATAGTAATTTAATAAGTAAGGTACATGCAAGGCACGTGCACCCATGCTTAGTATTCTTAAATTTTTAAATCATATAATTTTGTTCCAAACTTCTAAAATTTCATGTATAAATCTTTAAATTTTTTAATTCAATAATTTAGTTCTCAAATTTTTAAAAATTCACACATAAGTCCTAATTTGCCTACTAAAATATACATATTTTTTTATGCATAAATGACTTAGGTATTCACATGGTTTTATTTTTAACCATCTTTGTAAAAAATATATGTTTATTTTCTTCTAACTCTAAAAAAATATATGTTCATTTACGTTAGAAGAAAAATGAACTTATATTTAATTCTTTGAAAGGGTTAAAAATGAAACTCTATATATGAAGGGAATTATGCCATACTATTAAACCATATATATTTTTAAATCAAAATTTTAGGACCTGTGTGTAACATTTTAAAAACTTAGGGACTAAATGGTGTAATTTAAAAGTTTATAACTTATGTGTGAAATTTAGAAAGTGTTTTGATTAAATCGTACATTTTAAAAGTTTAAGAATCATGTGTGAATTTAATTAAAATTTGAGGATTAATAATAGAATTTAATCTATTTTATAAACGAGAAGTCTTTTTATTTTAAATTGAGATGTATTTTTAATTTAGGTGATCAATAAAATAGATGAATTTGTTTTTATAATCTAATTATATTTTACCAATTGCAAAAAATTATTAGGAATTTAAGATAATATAGATGTTAATTGTTAACATATAGTGTTTTTTATTTATTTATCTTTCTGTTGCTTGTTTACATTAAGTTATTATCGTGTGTTTTTTATGCTCTCTTTTATGATTTTTTTTTAAAGATTATTTACAAGATAATAGTGTTAATTTATTTATAAATTACACTTTTAGGATGATTTGAACGAAATGAAAAACCTTTTTTTGTGGATAATATAGTTTTTTTAATAGATAATAAGTTTAATAGCATTATATAACCCTTTAGCCCACCTTAGTTTTTGTTGGGTAAAAAGTAAACTAGGTTTGCATCACGCTATTTGCTTAATCTATATTAACAATAAAAAAATCAAATGGTATAGTCAGCTCACACTAAAATAAAGCTTTATTAAATGATTTGTATTAATTGCATAATATAATTATATTATTATTAAATAATATAAATATTAACTAATATAAATTATTTATCAGAATGTCATCCATCTAAATCCTATAAATAGGATCTTATAACTTGAAAAGGTACAAGCAAACTCATCCTTATAACCATTAAAATTTCCTCTGATCTTAATTACTTTTTCAAGAATCTAACTTAAGTATCGAAGTTGATAAGATATCTCATAGTGTTGTTTCTTCTAATGTAATTTGATAGTAATGTGCAGGTCGACTTGGTAGGAAACGAATGCTAGACCAAAATTGGATCGAACATTTTATTTTAGATCCTATTTCCCCCCACCCTTTTCCCCTTTTTTGTCCAATTTGATCCTCCTTTTTTAATTTTAATTTTAATTTTTTTCCAATTTTTTCATATACTCATTTTTTATTGAATGTGTATAAAATACATAAAATATAAGTTTTTTAAAAATATTATTGAAAAAATATTTTAAGAATCGAACACTTTAAACATGTAGTGTTTTAATTTATGTTGTTTTGAACATTGGATAAGGTTGGGAGGTTGAGGAATTAGATTATTTTGAAACCTGATAAGTAAGTGAATCATTGTAAAAAAATGTTGACTAGATAATATTTATGTATTTTATATGAAGTAACAAAAGCAATTTTGAGTGTAATGTTATTTCTCTACAAATTTTGAATGCAATGTTAATTGTGTTTGTGTTGGACATTTTAGTCATTTTGTTTGAAAATTAAGGTGCTTAAAGTCTAATTAGCAAAATATTTTTCAAAATTGAAGAAAATTGCACATTTTTGTGAGAATATTCCTTTGTCATAGCTTAAGTTTTACTATAACTTTCAATTTTTCAATTATTGCTGGATTACAACGTTTTGAGCTGACACATTTATAAATTTACCCTTATTCAATAATATAGCATTAGCCTAAATAAAATCCCTCGATGCATTGTGTCTTGTGTCTCGTGTCTCGAGCTCTTAACCCTCTAAACGCTCTAGTTAGGGTTTATGGTAATCGATAATCGCTTAGCAAAAATACTTTGAGAGTGCATCAAGAGGAGCGCTAGGAGGACGGTGTAGGGATTTGATGGCTACAATGAAGTCAGCTTCAGCTTCTTCTGCGAAGGCAGCCTCAGCTTTAACTTCCCCTGCTAAGATAGCTCGGGCAAACATCGGTTTAATGAAGATACTGAAGTATGTCGCTCTGAAGCTATCAAGAGAATTTGGGAATATATATCAAGCTTCACAACCTTTAGGTCCATCTCTCCCTTCTTTATTCTCATTTTTAATTTTTTACTTAGGGTTTCTAAATTATGTATCTCTATTTCCAAGCTTTTAACTTTATTTTCTTAGTAATGGAGGCTTCTGTAATTGTTGGAGTTGAAGACAAATGTAGTAGCAATGAATCAGGTTGGGATATGTATCTTGATTCCTAAATCCAATGAAAGCTATAAAGAAGATGATGTTCATCATAAAAGAAAAGGAAAAAAGGAAAGCAACAAGTAAAGCGCGCTATTTACGACTCTAAATATGATATAAATAATGATTCGCTTCTCCAAACCTCTGCTTTTGTTCTCTTATTTTTTACCAGGTAATTATTTATTTAATTGATAGAGTGAATGTGGTATTTGGAAGATTCACCAGTAACTTTTATCTTTATATTTAATACATACATACTTTTATCTTTATATTTAATATATTATGTTAAATTTTATGTTTGTAACATATTACTAAATGTATATTTCTCTCATCTTTGATACCATATTTAGCATTAAATTATTATTTTTATGTAATATATTACATTCACTTATGTTATTGTATGTAATATGTTATATACACCATATTACATGCCCCTTTGGTGACCCTCTGAACTTCGATGAAGTCATCAAAGAAGTTACCAGAGTTCTGATGAAGTCACCGACAAAGTTACCAGAGCTTCAATGAAGTTGAAGTGTTCATAGATGAAAGGTAGTAAAATACTTTATTATAATGTATATAAAACCGTGAGTTTTAGGGGTTAAATTGCTTTAAAAAATTATAATATTTATCTAAAAATAAACTATTTAGGTCAAACACTCTATTTTTGTCGTGTTTTCACCATTTCATATAACCTATTTTCATTCTAATTCATCATTTTTTTCCCAACGACCTATTAGCTTAATGGTATAAACCCTTAGTGACAAACTAAAGATAGTAGGCTTAAGGATAAAAAGTCCTCTTAGCGGTGAAGTCACAGGCGGAATCACCAAAGCTCCAATGAAGTTAAAGTATTCATAGATGAAAGGTAAGGGGTATTTTGGTAAAATATTTTATTATTATGTATATGAAACTGTGAATTTTTGGGGTTAAATTGCTTTGAAAAATTATAATATTTGTCTAAAAATAAGCTATTTAGGTCAAATATGCCATTTTTATTGTGTTTTCACCATTTCATATAACCTATTTTCATTCTAATTCATCATTTTTTTCCCAATGACCTATTAGCTCAATGACATAAGCCCTTAGTGACAAACTAAAGATAGTAGGCTTAAGGATAAAAAGTCCTCTTAGCAAAAATATTCATCATTTTTGTCAATTTTGTAACAATAAAATATTAAATTGAATTTAAATGTACGAAAGAAAACAATTCGTAATTGTTGAAAATAATGTGTTCTTTCATTAAAAAAATGGACATCTTAAAAAGAATTCGGTACTCCACAAGTTATTTATTTTTACAAAAGATATACTTTTAATCATTTTTTTAAATGATATACCCTAAGTCCTCTAATTTTTTAAAGGTGTAATAAGTTTAATTTCTTTAAAAAAAATTAATTTTTTGGCACATGATTCTTATGTGACTTTTTAAGGGATAATTTTGAAATTTTAATTTGTTTTTGGCTATAAAAAATTAAAGGTTAACTATTTTGTTAGTCCCTAACCTTTACATAAAAATAGACTTTAGTTCTCAATCTTTTTTTCATATAAAATGATCTATAATCTTTTAAAATTTCATACTTTTAGTCCAATTTGTATAAAATAGACTATTTTGTATGTAATATTTTGTATAAAATTGGACTAAAAGTGTAAAATTTTAAAAGATTATAGACTGTTTTGTATAAAATTAGACTAAAAGTATGAAATGTTAAAATATTAGAGACCCTTTTATATGGAAAAAAAATTGAGGACTAAAGTCTATTATTGAGAAAAGGTTAGGGACCAATATACTAGTTAACCCAAAAATTAAAAAATTAAAAATAAATAAATTATGAGACTAAAAAAATTAAATGAAAAATTGACCATATTTAAAAAAATATATTAATTTCTTTTTGTATTTTGTTTTATATAAAAAGCTGATTTTTTTTTAAATTCTTTTTAGTAAAAAAATTAAAATTAATTACCCATTTAAAAAGTTATATAAAAATTATGTGTTAAAAAATTAACAAATTTTTGGAGAAATTCAACTTAAGTATACTTTTAAAAAGGTTAGATGATATAGGGTATACTACTTAAAAAAAAATGAACTAAAATATACATTTTAAAAATATAAAGGACTACTGTAGTAATAAATCTTAATATATATTATATATATATATATATATATATATATATAATTGATTTTTTAGGAGCAAATTGATTGTGTATGCATGTAATCTAAAAAAAAATAAATTATAATGTATATTTTTTAAGTCCTATAATGTATGTTAGTAATATATTTGCATACGTACGTGTGTTTAATTGAAATTCTATATTATATTTTATGAAATTTGAAAAAAAAAAAAAATTAAAGCCAAAGTGCATAGTCTATTTGAAAAATAATATATATAATATTAAATCAATTTTGACATAATCTTCGACTTACATATACATTTTTTTCAAACCAATTTTTGGGAATACTAGCAAAAACAAATTGACGAAAACATCATTTTTGTGTAGTAGTATACTATTAGTAGTAGGGATAAGTCCATTCTACAAAACATTTTAAAAAGAAAGTAATCTTTAAAACTATGTAAACATTTATATAATATCTCAATACATTTACACATTGACAATAGGACTTTTACCACAACAATTTTTTTTCAATAATCATAAACAACACTCCCATGAAGCAAAAAAAAAAAGAGAGAATAAAGACAATTCAATTTTACTGTATATTCTAACAAATAAATACTATTAGATATCTCTTAATTTTTTACCACTGAGATACATCTAGACGAAAGATGTACTTCAGTGCTCATTTTCTTAGCGATCTCAGCCCATCATTATATATATATATATATATATATATATAAATCTAAATCACACTTAATTTTTTTTTTTTTTGATAAAATTATATATCTTTATATTTTAACTATTTATATTAATTATTTTTTTAAATCTATTACCGCATTAAATAAAGATTCTAAATATGATAATAAAATAAGAATTATTTCTAATAAAAACTTTAATAATAACTTAATAATGTAATAGTTACTATAATTAAAAAATTTTTTTATATTTAAACTAAAAAAATTAATTTTTATCAATTATTTATAAATTAATAAATAAAAAATTTAAAATAAATAAAATAATTCATATATAACATAAGTATTTTTAACTAAGTTAAAAAGGTCAAAATATGTTTTGGTTAGGAAAATTTATTGACCACAATTTTGATCTAGTATTAGTCGTTATCTAATACGCGTAAGTTTAAATTTCAATTTCTTTTAATTACATAAGACTAGTTTTATTACAAATTATGTTTTTTTTAATAACTACATTATTTATATATTCTTAACTTAAACTCCAACACAATTTTTTTATGTGTCCAAATGAACTACATTCTTCTGAGTTATAAACTTGTTGGCATAATAAGTTCTTATTTTTTTAATCAAGTTTTCTATTTTATAATTTATTTAGAAAAAAAAAATTATTCCCTCTTAAATCACGTTAAAAAAAATTAATAATAAAAAAGAATTTGAAATATGTTATTCAAAACTTTTTTACGTTTAAGTTTAGAAAACAATAAAAAGTTATGAAATTGAATTGAGTTCCAACATGATTTTGAATTTGAAAATGAAATTAATTACTAAATAACAGTTATCTTAAAAACTTGAGTTAAAAAATTGGAACGTGAAAACAAAATTGATCAACCCTTAACTATTCTATGGGAAAAATATCTACTTTAGTCTAATAATTATTGCAAAATAGATAATTTCGTCATATAATTATTTTGTTAAGTCAATTATGCCTCATAATTTAACAAAATATTCAAATTAGTCCAATTAACATAAAATTATCGAAATTAAGATTTGTACATATAAATTTTGATTTAAAAATAGTAAAAATTAAATATATTATAGCTTCATTTGACGTTAAAATGAAGAAAAAAAATATTAAATACCTACGAATAAGAAGATCACACATCTCCTACAACTTTTTTTGTTGTATTAAATGAAAAATTATAATTTAAATTTATTCAGCTAATTTTAAAAAAGTTGGAATCAATTAAACCTAACTCAAAAATAACGAGTATAAATTACATATTTTTCAAAAGAATGAAAATAAATTTGCCCCTTACCCAGTATGCTATTACCACTGTAATTATCTTATCATTTTGAGATCAAAGTCAAATCTTAATAAGGTCGTATTCCAAGTTGAAGTGATAGTACAGTATTACAAAAATTGTCTTTAGGACGATTATTAATCTACTCAAAAAGTGGGACGATTATTTTTTTTTTTGTTGTAACCAAAATATACGATTTTTTGGGATGGTTATGCCACTGAAATATAAAACAACAGAGGATTAAAAATTGTTGGTGAAATACAAAGATTTTTTTTTATTTTTATAATAGTGAAATACATATAGTTGAAAGCAAATATTCACCCAGTAGCAAAAAAAAAAAAGAAGCAAATATTCACCGTTTATACATTATAATATACCTGTCCCACTTGTTTTCGCGTAGCCGAACTTGAGACTTGGGAGTTGAAATGATTGAAAACAACTTCGAATCCGTTTCAAACTGTAAGGGTGTTTTAGTAATAAAACTTATATTTCGATGATTTAATGTTAAAATTGATCAAAAGAAAATATTAAGATATTTGATTTAAAGAACATCAAAGACAAAGTAAATGCTTATGTGTGGGAATCATGTCGTGTTAGTCGTGTCAAATTTTTGTGTCAATTGACATATGAAAAAATTTACTCGACTTTTTTTCGTGTTGTCTATTTATAATAGTAAGAAATAACAAAACTTTTAAGAACATGAAAAAATTATTAATCAATTCTTACTAAAAAAAATCTTGTCATATTCGATTCGTGTTATTTGATCGTGTCAGAAATTATCACCCTTACTTATGTGTGTGTACATGTATAAATTGTGAACTCTGAATTGTATTCTATCTTATTGTCTTGTGACAATCGCTTAAATTAGTTCAGATAATACCACAGTAGTTTTTAAAAATTAGATGATTTTTTTAATAATATTTATACACTCATACAACCACATACAAACATGGCGTTGTTTGAATCTACACCTTCACAGTAGAGCATATATCATTGCATTATAAGACAATTAATATAAAAATATATAATTTTTAGTTCAATCAATCAGCGTCCAATTAACTAGGGCGTATTTGATAACATTTTAAATTTTTTAAAATTTTTTTTTAATCAATTATTTTTTATAACAATTTTTATTTTTAATTTTCAATTTTTAAGGAATATATCACTTATAAAAATTGAGGTGATTAATAAATATTAAAAAAAAAACATATTTTTTATTGTTACTTTTTATTTTTATTAAACATTTTTTTAAAATATAAATCAAATCTTATAACTTTCTTAAATATAAACGTTGAATATATATATTAATAATAACCAAATTTTTGGTAATGTTTTGGATTAAAAAATAAAACAAAAATTTAAAAGCCTTAGCAAAAACTTACAACTAATTTTTGCATTTTTTTCATTGAATATAAATCATTATTAAATACATTAATGATTTTTTTCATACAAAATACCATAAATTATAATACTTAATTATTTGACCATAAATTATATTCATATTAATAATAAAGTTACAATTGACCCCAATTGAAACAATATGTCTTTTGTCTCTTAATTAATAAAATTACAGAGCACAATTAAGAATTTTGTTATTTTTTATGGGTTAATTATGTTTTATATTCTTAATATATTAGATTTATTACAAATATGTCAATTATGTTTATAAAAGTACAAATATGTTCATAACATATTTAAAATTTTAAAATATAAGTATTTTTCATACAAATATACCTATATCATACCTATATCGTTTATAAACTCCAATATATTTTTTTATAATTTTATAATTTTAAATATATTATGAATATATTTGTAATTTTATAAATATTATAAATATATTTGTAATAAATTTAAGACATTGATATATATAAAATGTAATTAACCATTTTTTTTTAATAATGAACGTTAACACAATGGGATCCCATTGATATCATTGTTATTTTTGTTATTTTTCTTTTGTCACAATTATTTTTTTTATTTTGAAAATGAAAAATTAAAGGATAAATTTAGAATTTTTAAAAAAATTTATTTGCTGGAGTGGGACCTACACATTTTAGATAATTACTAAAATTGCTTAATTGAATACCAAAAAATGACTCCACGTTTTTTCTTTTATTGTAAATGCATTTAAAAAAACCCTTTAGTCTTTAAAATATTGCGGAGAATAAGAAAAATTATATTATAAAAAATTAAATATAACATTTATAACATATATAAAATTTATAACTATAAAAATTAAATATTTATGTAAAAATTAAATATTTTTACTATAAAAAATCTTAGATAAAAATTTTATATTAAATATTATTTAATTGAATGCAACTCAAGTTAATTCCGACTAATTGACTATTTTGATATTGAACTAAAAATATTTGAATTTGTTCAATATTATTAATAATTATATTTTTGTTATAAATTTTAGAAATATTATTTATATAATGTTATAATTATTATCAAGAAGTGAGTTTGTACTTTCAAAAGAGATTATTATACTATCAATTGTTTTAATAAAACAACTTTAACCTTAAAAATTATGACATGTATAATTGATTTAAATTATTTTTTAATTATTAATTTAAATAAGTGATAAATTTTAATTTATTTAATAATTGATTTCATTATATTTATGAAAAAAATTAGAAAATGAATGTTTGATATATCACTAAAATTTTATTTTACTCTATTTAAACTATTTTAATAATTTTTTGGAAATAAGAAAAACTTCTCCTCATTTTTTCCCGATAATCTTCATCAATTTGTTGAGCTTACTAAACGCTTCTTATCTTCTAATGGTTTACGTCTACATATAGCATTCAAAATAGAGACTTTGGATCTTCTACGCCTCTCTTTGTCTTCTACTTCCATCTGTTATGTTCGTTACACTTCAATAAAATTAACTATATTTATTTAATGTTGAAAGTTTCAAGTTTTTATAATAATTAAAAAAATTAAGTTCAATAATATAAATTATTTTGCATTTGGTACCCAATTTATTTTGAAGTTCTATTATTCTTAACTAAAGATGTGTATTTCTATCGTTTGTTCACAATATTATATTATTTTTCAATATTTTCTTATGAAGATAGTAATACTTCAACACATTTATTGGTATTGATTTTACAATTATTTTAAATGTATAAGTTTGCATATTCATTAGAAAAATAATATAATTCCTTTAATATTTTGCTATTTAACTTTCTCGACCATAAAAGAATGATATATAACAAAATGATTTGTGTTTTTTTATTCCAAATTTTTTATTTGTGTATTTGATTGGTCATATTTCTTCTCGACTTTTATATTTTTAATAAAACATATTTTTTATAAAATAATAAATAACAAACAACTTAGTTAGAAATTAAAAATTAGAATTCCAAAAGATTTTGGTTTTGATTATTTAATTACTACAAATACATTTATTTTAATATTTTTAATTAAAATTAATTATTTGAGATAATTAATAATAGACATAATTTATTAATTAAAATTTTGAATTTCAAAAAACTTCGGTTAGAATTATTTAATCACTTCTTTGTAGCCTTCTTTCTTAATATTTGTAATTAAAAAAACAAATATAATAGCTTAATTAGGAATAAAAGAATAAAATTTCAAAACACTAGGATTATTTAATCACCCATTCATAATTTGTTTTAGAAAAGTTAAAAAAATTTAGATGCATGTAATTATTTTTATCATACTTTTTCAAATTTAAATTACTTTTAGAATAAAAAATAACATACATAATAACTTAATTAGGAATTAAAATCTAAAAGTCCAAAAAACTTTAATTAAGATTATTTAATCACCCTTTCATAATTCAGATTAAAATAGTTACAAATTATATATAGTTATTTTGGTCAAAATATTTCTAAAATTTGTAGTATAATAAATAATAAACATAATAATTTATTTAAAAATGAAAAGTTGGAATTTAAAGTCTTTAATTTGATTATTCAATCACACCTTTTTAAATATCTTTATACAATTAAAATAATATAAGATTGAATTTTGATGTATCTTTGGTTCTCCCATTCTAACACAAATGGGCATTATATATAGGTATATGTCACCATCGATTCTGTAATTGTCTAAAATTATCAATTTGTAGATCAGACATTTAAATCTCATATTTTTAAATTATGTTAAAAAACAACGATAATATTCTTCTCATGGTGTATTAGTTGGGATAATAAAAATTCATCACTCTTTTCAATATTTCTCATTAATTTTCACTCATATTTTGGTGTAATTTAACTTTAAAAATTGAATAAATTTTGTTGGTTTTTTAAGTTAATTTGATTTTCAATTTTTAAAAACATGATACATTATGAATATACTATTGAAATTAAAACAATATCATACAATTAAATGGTATTTTTTTTTTTAAAGAAATTATAAGTATAGAGGGACAAATCGGACAAATTGATTCACCATATATTGGGTTTGGTATCTTTGGAATACTCCAAATTTTACTATGATATCCCAAATAATCCCAAGTTTTAACTGGGATCTTTCATATACATAATTTTTAGTTACTTGCACCTTTTTAACTAAGTTATATAATTTTTTAATTAATTACAAATTTAAAAATATTAATATTAATTTTTTATTTTTTTAAAAAAGTATTTTTGTCTTTTCATATTTAATTTTTTTAATTAACTTTTTTGTTAATAATCTTCTTTTAATCATGCTAAGAAGTTATTTAGATTAATTTTTTTTAATAATTCAAGCTGGCTATGTTGGAGATTATATTATGTGAAGATTGATACACAAATTATTTTATATTTAAAATTATAAAAATTGATATTTTATGTGACCAATATTGCTAACTCTAACTAATATATTGTACATATTTATGGTCAATAGGTTAAGAAAATTTGTTTATTTCTCAAGCATTTTGATTTGGCACAAAAAGATCACAATAGTTTTAGACATATAAGAAAAAAATATATATATATAAAAATTATTCACATAAATAACTTAAGACATGTCTTGAAATAATTTAAATAATTAAAAGAAGATAATTTAAATAAAAAAAGTTAATAAAAAATTGAAAATAATTACAAAAAATAACACTCATGAAATTTATAATAACAAAAATAACACTATAATAATATTGAATGACGTTCAATATTGAGCAGGTCTAAATGATCACAATCATTTTAAATGATATCTAATTAGACGGTATTTCTAAGAAAAATATTGTAACAATTATTTTTTTAATTGTGAAAATATATGATTTGAACACAAAAAGTGTTATTTTTGTTATTAAAAATTTAAAATGTGCTATTTTTATTGTTTTCTCAAAAAAATTTAATATATTAATATAAGAAAAAAAAAAGTCTTAATATAAATAGCTTGATATGTCATAAAATAAATTAAACAATTAAAAAAAATTATTAGTAAAATGAAAGTTAATTAAAAAAAATTAAATATGAAAAGATAAAAAATATTATTTTAAAATGGTAAATTAATATTAATATTTTGAAATTTGTATAACATAGTAAAAAATATATTAGTAACTAAAATTTAGATATATAAAATATTCAACTTAAAAATTGGAGTATTTTGAAATACCAAAATAAAAATTAAGGTAATTCAAAGGTACCAAAACCTCATATATTTATTGAAATTTTGTCACAAAGTAACTTTACATGTAACTTTACAAAATAAAATTCATCCTAACAAAAATTGATTTAAAGTTTACAATTCTAATTATTTGAGTTCTGAATTACATTCCTAAAATTTGTAATAGTTTAGTATTATATTTTTAAATTTTATCATATGTAAAATAAAAATGAGACTTTTTAACCAAAATATTACAACTTTATATTCTATTAATATTCAAATTAAATATTTAATTAAATTAAAATAAAAAATAATTTTATCAATGATTTTGCTAGAAAATGAGTTGAGAAAAAAAAAATAATAATAAGAAAAGGAGATAGGGAATAGATTTGTTAGTTTTTTCTTTTCGTTTCTATTCTTTTCTTTATTAAATTTATTAGTTACTTAGATTAAAAAAATTAAAACTAGGATAAAAAAAACATAAAAGTTATTAAATATCTTTTTTTTTTTTTTTTTTTTAATTTAATCGTTATTTTTAAAGAAAACTAATTTACCCCATTAAAAATAATAATAAAATTTATATTACCTAATGTAATAATTTCAAAATTTAAGTGCATTTTTAAGTAAAATTTTAAGATTAATTTAGCACTCTTCCTTTATATATATAACTTATTAGACAATATGACCACAAAGATTTATTTAGCACTCTTCCTTATATATATAACTTATTAGATAATATGACCACAAATTTTTGTTTTCTCAATTTTGTTATGAGATTATTTGATAATTTTTTAGATGAAACGATGTTGTGATTCAAACCTATTTCGAAACAAGGGAGGGAAAATTTATTTGCCGATTTGAGAATACAAAAAATGTAAAAAAGAAAATAGACAAATTTAAGTTCAATTTTTTTTATTAAATTTTTTTTAATTCGCTTTAAAATGAATAATTTTTAATACTATAAAGTTTTAATATTAATTGAATTTTTTTAATCTTTATATTCCTGGATGTATTGGGAATTTTCTTTAACTTGCATAAAATTTTGAATTTTTAATGTTATTATTAAGTATTATTTTGATCATCAAGATGTATGAATTAGGATTGTGTTAATGTTAAAAAGTATTATATTTATTATTATAATTTTTTTTAAAAAATATTTATTATTTTTATAATTTATTTAAAATAACAATACAAATAAAATTTTATATAATTCAAAGGTAATTTTCACCATGTAGTAACCACTACATAATATTGCTTTAAAACAAAGTTTTGGGTCGTTCTTATTATGAATTCGCTTAATAATTTCTTACCTAAGGGAGAACGTGTGAGCTAACGAAGCAAGTCGTAGCTCAGTATTTGTGTATTCTTTTTTTACACCTAATCAATCACGTTCATCTCATTCTCGTTCGCTGGCTCGATTACGTGCGCTTGATTTGGTTGGTCATTGAGACACGAAAATGGTGGAAGAGAAAGAATCAACGTCCGTTCCTCTGAGTCAAGCTGAAAATGGTGGCGAGGATCCCGAGGATCCAGTTAAGTCTCCTCCTAGTTCGCCCAATTCCTCCACCCGTAGGGTACGATCTCGTTTCTCTAACATCTATATCCACCGTTCATTTTCTTGATTTCTGTTACAATAGCGTTTTCTCGCGAATTTTGTCTTATTTCTCTATTTAGAAGAAATTATAAGAATGCGGGGTTTAGGTTCGGATCTATAATTTTCGTCTATAAAATTTTATATGTGGGTGTCTCTGAAATGTCGTTTTTGTGTAGCGAATTTGTGGAATTTGGAGAAATTGAGCCGAATTGCGCAGTGTATCTAGCTGATTACCCGTTTGATAATGTTTCGGATCTAGAATATGGATTTATTTGTTTGAATTTTGAAACTATGGGATTGTCACGACAATATTGGAAGGAGACAGTTGAAGAATCGTGACGAAAGAGAAAATTCACATAACTGTAACAAAAAGCTGAAAAGATTCTGTTAGTCTTGGACATTGAAGTGTAGTTAGTCACTTTTTGCAGTAATGCTTTTTGCCCTTTTTTTTATGATCCATTCTTTTTTTTTTTTTTTCATTTACCTGAGATCAACCATTCATTTCGATAACTGATTTGAAGCTGGGGAAAAGAAAGGAAAGAATAAAAAAAGTAAAAAAGAGAGGATTCCCTTAAACACTACCGAGCAGTTCTGATAATGGTCACTGACTTAACAAAGAAGGAAAGAAGAATGTTTTGCGGAATATAGTAATAAAAGGATGAAAACAAGTATGTGCCGTGATTGAACATGAAGTATGGCTTAACATTTTGGCGAAAGAATATAGCTAGAGTGCTAAGTAAGTAGCATTCAAGTTACTGGAGTCATTAGTTAAAGCTATTGGTTTTTAAATGACGTTATGATTCTTTGCTTTTGTAACTTTTACCTTTCTTTTTTAAAATTTTGAAAATTAATTGCCACGTAGAGCTGTTTAATCTATTCATAAGAATATTTTGACACAATTTCTTGTATCAAGTGCTCAAAATAGTAGTTCTTACTGATTGTTTTAAGTTATATAGGTATTTGGTTCAAGAGGCACTATGTATCCTATTTAAGATATCTTTACATGTATTACAAAATCCAGAATATTTCATCATGTGTATTTAGCTTTTGTAACTATGATGTCACTTATACCTCCTTTGATGTTTCTTGATTTGTTTATTGTCTATATAGGCTTGCTGTTTTGTTCTCCAGAGTTGGGTTTCAAAGAAGTTTATGACTGGATGGTAATAAGCTAAGTTGTTTTTTTGGACGTTTCTATTTTTGATCGTCTTTCGTGGTGACGAAGCCTAATGTTGGCATAATACTTGTGGAATTGCAGTGTCGTTCTTTTTCCTGTTGCAGTTACATTTTTTATTACATGGTGGTTTATCCAGTTTGTTGACGGCTTCTTCAGTCCATTATATGCTCAAATTGGCATTGACATATTTGGTAAGTTTTTTCTGCATTGCTAGTTGTTTTTTCTAGGCCCTGCTCCTATGATGTATGGGGTGATTTTGCTAATTGTTTTCTGACACAGCCTGTTATATTAGCTTTATTGTTACTTATTGTTTTCTTCTTATTTTGATGTTAAATTTTTTTCTTTTTATGTGATGCTTAATCTAATGAGATTACTTTGCTGTAAGTTTTAGTGTTTCTTCTCATGAAAATTTGCTGTGTCATAGTTGACATTTATTCCCCGTTCGTCAATACCTAACAGTATCACTATCATGTTTCTCAAATTTATTTTTTGACTTCAGTCCCTTTATTTTATACATTAATGTCGTGTGTCTCAAGTTACTTGGTTTCTGATGCAGGCCTTGGATTTGTCACATCTTTAGCTTTTGTATTCTTAATTGGTGTTTTTGTTTCATCATGGATGGGTTCCACTGTTTTCTCAATTGGTGAATGGTTCATAAAGAGAATGCCCTTTGTTAAGCATATATACTCAGCCTCCAAACAGATTAGTGCGGCAATTTCCCCAGGTAATGATTTTATTTTTATATTTATTTGGTGTTTAATTGGTGTTTTAATGGAGAAATTCAAAAAATTAAAAAGTATTTGCTTGCCCATGTCCTTCTTGGGGTAGCTTGAATGCATCTCATAAATATGAAGCTCGGGAGTCTTTAAACAGGCTATAATAAAAATAACCCTATTTGCTTCAAGAATATCTCTTGCTAGGAAATAGATAGTTCCTTACATAAAGTGGATATTTAGCTGTCTATTTATTCATCAAATTTCAAAAGGGCAAACTAGTGGGAGTTGGCCTAATGTGACACTCGTCCCAAACAACTAATACAAAATATAACTGAGAAATTTTAGACTTCCAACCTTTACGAGATATTGCTCCCTCGTTGACTTTTGAACTACAACATCTGCTAATGTTTTCTTGACCATTGATCTTTTCAGGTTACTGATAACTTTATTACATTGATTTTTGATGCCTTGATGGTGATTTTGTTGTTGCTGGTGCCCAGTACTCTATTTCTGTTGCATCCAAATTGCTTTGGAAACTAGTAACATATGCATTCTGTAGATTAAACCTAAACTATTTTGAGGGTTGTGAAGAAGTTTGTGAAGCATTGTATCTGTTCAGGAAAATTGAGGTTTCAATATGGGAAACAATTAAGTAAAATTTACGAGCAAGTAATTTTTAATATGGTATAATAGTGAAATTTCTTTTTTCTTTTTTAGATGAAAGTTCTTTTCATCATATAGCTTCAATTTTCATCTTAAATATTGTCTGTGTATGTGATGAAAATATTTTCGCACTTTACACTTTTTTTTAACCCTTTGACAATCTGTTTGAATGCCATATTATCTTATAAGTGTTTCTTAGTTTATACTGCATAATAGCACAATGATAAAAATTAAATAAAACAAATGTTAAATATGTTTCCAATGGTTTTCTATGCAGACCAAAATACAACAGCTTTTAAAGAGGTAGCCATTATCCGTCATCCACGAGTTGGTGAATATGCTTTTGGCTTTATTACATCTACTGTAACCCTGCAGGTACTTTATATTCTCCTACCTTTTGGTTATTGTTGCTTCAGATTGTAACTGTAATGCACTTTCAGTTGATATTCCATCTCACGTTTCTTGGCTTCCATTTATGTCATTGTCTTGCAAAGTATTTAGTCCTCTTGCTTGAATAGAAGTATTAGTTTTTTATTTGTCTCACTCGGGTTCTTGCAGCCTTATTAAAGCTGTAAAGGATTCATTGAGCTTAGACATCTGTCTCTATCTAACTGATTTAAGGTTAGTGATAAGAAACATAATTGTTCTAGATGAGAACAATGTGGTGATACATTTAAGTGATTGTGAAAGTTTCTCTCAGTGGAGAGGGCACTTTTGGTTGGTCATGTTACTAGGAGATTTTTCGTAGAAAAAAAGAAGGAAGAGTTCCAAGAGATGATCACTAACATTTTCTTTTTGAAACCAAGATGATCACTTACGACTTGATTCCCATTGGTTAGCAAAAGGACAGCTAAATTGCAAGTGTTAGAACATTCCATTGGTCACAAAATCCCATGTCAAGCTGAATTATTATTTCTGACAGGTTTTATGACTTGACAGTAGCATAAAGATTTCCATTTGTTCAAGTCAGTGTTTGGATTATTGATATGTGACCTCACTTTACATATATATGAAAGTGCACACATTTAAAATTTGACTGGTTGAAGGAAATTAAACTTTGCTAAGGTGTACAAATAAATATATTCAAATGTTTAAATGTTGTTTTCAGAGTCATCTGAAATGAAGTTGTCAATGAAACAGAAGTTTTAAATGTGAATTCCTCTGACAAGTCATTAGGACAATTTTTGAGCTTAACGCGTACTGAAGGATCCCTATCTCGTGCTTGATACAGAGAGAAAACGAAGATGAAGAGTTGTGCAGTGTTTTTGTCCCAACAAATCATCTATACATTGGTGATATATTTCTTGTCAACTCCAAAGAGATCATAAGACCAAATCTGTCTATCCGAGAAGGCATAGGTATGTTTTTCACTTGAAATTTCCCTCGTGTCTGTTCAACTTGCCATAGTGCAATAATTGCGTAGTGAGTATTGTTATTGCTGATACCACCTGATATTTGAGACTGAAATATACCCCTAATAACATTTTAAAAAAAATGCAATTATGCGTCTGAAAAACACAACTTCACCTAATGGCTATTTCAACGCTGACAAGATACTTGATAAAACTTGAAAACTTGATATATCCCATATTTTCTTTTTGGATAAAGAAAAAAATTGCACCATGATCACTTTGCTTTACAAATTGAATACATTGTTTTTTTTTTTTTTTTTAATTTGTGCACATTGGTCACTTCACTATTAAAAATGTAGATAATTTTTGTCATTTTAATTTCATTATTTTTTTTTTTCCCACTTTTGAGACATTTTCATATCAAATATCTATTAGCTTCAGCTAATAAAGTTTAATTCGATTCAACTTAATTTTTTTTCACCAAAATTAATGATCCAAAAAATCCAAAATTGGTAAAAAAAAAAAAAAAAACAATTTAAATGCTCAAAAATGCAACAGTAAAATGAGAATTGATTTTAAAAAAGGTGACCAATATACTTAATTTTTAAAAGTAAAGTGATCATACTGGCAACTTACACCAACCTCAAGGCTAATTATGAATAAAGTTAAGTTTTCAAAAGAACAGGGTCTCCTCTGGCAAGGGTCTTCAAAATTATTGGTTCCCTAGACCTTGTCGTCTATCCTAACCTTACGTAAATATCTGTGTCATCGATCAAAAACCTTTACAAGAAAGGAAGCATAACCTTTATTTTCTTTGGCTGTGAATAAGACTAATGTAGTATTGGAAGGCCATGCAAAAATCATTATAGATATGAAACCCTTTGTCCTGTGCATGTGCTTGTGGTTGGAATTCTTGTACTTTCAAAAACTTTTGGATTTCATAGAGATCTAAAACTGTATAATTTTTCTTTTGAAATAATGCAGAGATCATCGTGTCTGGTGGTATGACGATGCCACAAATCATATCTCCTTTGGACAGGGTTGCTCGACAGAACGAGAGGATTCCTTTGAACAGAATAAAGTAATTAGCATGAAAATAGTGACATTGATGGCAAAGTTATAATTAACCTCATATTCTATATAAAAAAAATATGTATAATCAGTGTCTTCTAATGAACCAAATTATTGGATCAGATTGTGTTCCATAGCTTAGGCCGTAGGCTTTTGAAACAAATTATGTGTTTTGGGATCCGTAGTTCCGGTGTGATTTCTGGAATCCGGTTCCTCCTTTTGAGTGTCTTCTCAATTGACCGGGATGTAGCTACTGTAGTCCGTATGCTTCTTGTATAATTAACTGTCTACCGTTCATTTGAGCCTTGTGTAAGAAAAAGTACCGAGTTTCAGACAAAAGAAATACATCTTACGCCCCTCTGTTAATGAAGAATATGGACTGGTACATAGAAGCTTTTTTCGTTGGGGAGATATGATAATTGATAACCATCATTAATAGGGACTTTGAGAAATGTTAAGTGTCACACTTTTGTCATATGTTAAAATTATTTTAAAAATTTTTAAAAATGATTTTTTTTTAATAGATAATATTGATAAGTGATGTAGGAGCAAAAATGCATCTTTAGCATTCCTCATAGAAACATATCAGAAAACTATTTTATTTACGTACATATACTTGTATAAGAAATGATGTTATAACATAAATTTGCTCACACATGTTTTTATATTGTATTGTGTATTAAAATAATTTTAAAAATTAAAATATATATATATATATATATATATATTCTTTTTAGATAATATTAACCTAATCATGACTGTAAAAGCGCAAGTAAGTGTGTGTACTTGGTATTTCTTATATTAGAGGTGTTCCCTTACTCAACACTTTGTTTCTGGTTAACATTTTGTTAGGCTTAACTCTTCTTTTAGTTTCAAATTTTTATTAAATTAGATTTTAAACTTTTAAACTATATAATTTAATTTTAATTTTTAAAAATTCATAAACTTTAAATTCTACGATCTAATTTCTAAAATTTTAAATATTTTTTTTTTAAATTTTAGCTTAGTTACTAAAATACATATTTATGAATCAAAATTTTAAGATCAATATATAAAATTTTAAAAAAATTAAATCATATGATTTAAAAGTTTAAAAAACTATGTGTAAAATTTAAAAATTTGAGTATTGAATTATACGTTTTAAAAATTTGAAGATCTATGTATAAATTTAATTAAAATTTAAAAGTTAATGGTATAGTTGAGCTTTTTTTTTTTAAACTATTTCGTCTAAGTTGAATTAAGATTTTTTTAGCTATGAAATACGTGGCCCGTTACCTAAATGTGTCCAAGTTATACTATTTAAATACAGCACTTGCTTATATAATTTTACAGGATCTTATTACCATGTTAAAAAAAAAAAAATATTACAAATATAATTACGTGACACTTGGATTGATAAATCTGTATTTATTTTTATATTTAAATTATTTATATTTTAATATATGATATAATTATTTTAAAAAATAAATAAAAATAATTTTTTTAAAATAATTATGTTATGTAGTATAATAGAAATAATTTAGATATAAAAATACCTAGTAAATTTATGTGATGGTTTAGAGATTTATCTTATAATTATCCAGTGCTGTACCGGCACGATACAATTAAAGCTTCTGATTTTTCTAACGAACTACATGTAATGGTTACTGACTTACTGGCATTGGGAAAAACTCCATAAAATTGCTGTTCACATCACAGGCCACGTGTCCCCCATCAGATCACTAGTTTAGATACTGTTCTTAATCACAAAGCATTGCTATAGATTCGAAAAGTATAATTAAAAATTTACTCCTTATTTTCCACAGTGGATGAAAAGTTTGATTTATTTATATTATTGTATAGTCTTTATTTTTCTTACATCTCAATAAATTTAATTAAATTTATTTCTCTTTTATTATACTTCTAAATTTCATACTACTGTTGTATAAAAATAAAAAATAAAAAAACTCCACACCCACTGGTTAACAAGCAAATTGCCAAGGTAGGAAAGAAAATAAACGACAGACTGACGTACAAGTTGGTGGTTGCAATTCAAGTAAAAGTTAGAATACATAATTGATATAACACAAATTATTTTTACTTGGTTAATTATTAATTTTTTATTATTATAAATAAATAAATTTAATTTTTTTTATAATAATAAAAATTATATAAATTTAAACACAAAAAAGTAGAGACAAAAATGACCAAGTTTTATACATCCACTATTGTCTATCTCCTGATGTGTCAATTGTCTCTCTCCTCTTCCATTACATCAACTTAATTGACCAATAATTTCTCTTTTAGCAAAACTAAAGTTGACAATTTAACACTTATAAATCATTGGGTTGACATATGGAGCAGAGAGAATAGGCTCAGATAAGAAAAAACTCATTTTTATTTATGGATCGGGCAAAATGTATTATTTAGTCTCATAAAAAGTATTTTAAGTTTTTTTTAAGTGATATAGAAAATTAAAGTTAACTTTTATTTAAAATTTTGTTATATATATATATATATATATACATTATTTTTTATAAATATATACATAAAATTAATATTTAATTAAAAAATTAAGATTTTTTTTCTTTTAAACTTAAACAAAATATTTAATAAAATTTGAACAAAATTTTTATTCTCTAATATCTAAAATCAAATAGACAATAAAAAATTTTAACTTTAAAATTTAATTTAAAAAAAAATTTAGAAATTTTTTACACATGCATCTACCAAAAAAATATAAATAAGCATGTAATGCATATGCTATTTTATTAAATTTAATAAAAAATTAGACGAAAATTTAACTTTATCTTTTCTTAGTACTTTTTTTTACAAATAAAAGGACTTAAAATACATATTTTTGTAATACTCCAATATTTTTATAATATGATAGATCAAAATATGGTTCATTTATGTAAAATAAAATTTTCAAAAAGTCTTCCAATAAAAAAATTGCATCACTTTATGAAAATAATAACCTTAAAGTTACTATTCAACCAAAGAAATTATTAAGCTTAGTCTACTAAAATAAAATTTAACTTAGGAAAACCAACAATTTTTTAATGATGGTATCAAATCTCTCACATAAAATTCTTAAAAAAAAATAGTGAATAAAATTTGAGTGAGTGATATCAGTCAATAAACAAACTCATCTCAATTAGAATATTAAGCAACACAACAAACAAACCATATTTTAACAAAAATAATTGTTTATAACATGCTTGTGCTTATAAAATAAATTCTTGCAATGCATTGCTATTTATTAAAAATAATTTTCAAAGCTCTTATCTTTTTTTTAAGAGTATTATGGATTATTCCTTAAACTTATCATAGTGGAGTTTTATATAAGTTACTTATTAACAACTAACACATATAAAGAGCATGTGCAAGTGAGCCTTATAATAATTTGAAATAAATTGAAATTTCATTTCATGCTCACATGCACAAATGTATTCAAACTCACAATAATAACTATTATGTCCTAAGGTACCCATACTTACAAAAGAGACATATATCACATACGGCCCTTAAACTTATCATAATTTATTATATTGGGTCACTTTAAGACATTTAACTTACATTAAGATGATTCAAGAATCTTAGTAAAACATATGTTTGCTTGAAAACTTTTCTTGAAAAAATTTTATTTCTTCGAAAAGCTTTATATGAACAAAGTTCTTATAAAATTTATGCTTATAATAACATGCATAAAATAATGCATATGTCAAACAATGTTCAATTGTATATAGAAAAACTTGAGACAAAGATCGTAGGCATTCATAAAATATTATTTCATCCCAAATAAAAATATAACACAAGCACTTTCTTAGAACAACAACAAACATATAGTCAAACAAGCAAATCAAACATATACTTAATATTTCAGGTATGATTAGTTTATTTATCTCAAAGATGCTGCAAATTTTCACAATACCATATGATCCAAGCACAACCAATATTATCATATAATTTTCAATAATAAAACAATAAACTTATAATCTTAACTATAAGAATATAACTATCAATTTTCTTCTATTCGTTCTTAAATATTATTTTTCGTGTATTTCCATAAATTATGATATATTTGATAAATAATTTTATATTATAAAATCCACTTTATACTTGAAGAAGATCATCCCAAGTAAAATACAGGACACTCATTGCAATATAAAAATCTAAGCTAAACTAAACATGTCTCAATGCATGATTTATTATAGAACATAAAAAATTAGTTTCTTTGTAAAAAAATTTGGAGACAAACTAGACACATCTATCTATTTGTACAAAAAATTTCAAATTCAAAACAAACTTTAAAATCAGTTTACAAAATTTTTCAGAAAATTTCCTAATAAAAGTACCATTTATTGAAAAGTATTTCAAATATTCTAAAAAATTTATTTGGCTTCAAATTTTTCAAAAATAATTAATAATATATATGTAAAGTTATTAAATTTTTAGATTAAAATAATTATTTTAATAATTTAAAATATTTTTATTTCTGATGCTAATACAAAAACTATAGAATTTTAGATTTTTAGATCTAATTTCAAACATTCACGATAAATAGAAAACAAAACATTTTTTATTGATTCAAAAACTATTAGACTCGAAAACATGTATATTTTTATTAATAAAAATTTCAAGTTCTAATTTGAAACCTAACTATTTTGAAATTATCAGAACATACACATGATTGAGAATTTTACAGTTTTAAAATTTCATTATATAGCCTTTCTTTCTTTTTCTTTAATTTTAGAAAATAAAAAAGTTAGAAAATTCAAAAAAAAAAAAATAGATTATGTTATTTTTTATCACAAATATTTTAAATTTTTTTATTTCCCTTAAAATCCTTAATAAAAATATATAAAAACTATCATAAATTGTGAATTTTGTAACTAAATTCTTACTCTATGATTGCTTAAAGACTCTTCTTTTATTTCTCTTTATTTTGTTTTGTTTCTCCTTAAATATAAACTCTAATTTATTTATTTAATAAATTTAATTCCAATCATATTACAACACAAATGTTTTTTATTATATATTAACATTATTTATTTATTTATTTATTTTTGAGTTATTATATTTTTTTAAGCTTGAAAACTAAATAACGTTCCCACCACTACACTTTTTCTTTATTCATTATTATCATCTACCAAACAGAAACAGCAGCACTTACAATTTGACTATTCCAACAAAAAGCCTACATCCTCAAGGGTGGTACAAAAATAAGATTACAACCATAAAGAGACCCAGCAACGAAAATCCACGTTTTGTTCGGACATACAAAACAGAACACAGTAGTACAAGATCCTTAACAGCTCTGTTCGTATATGAAGTTTTCTTGTCACACATTAGACGTACGTATATGAAGTTTCCCCATCAAAGACAAGGGAATAAATAATATTTCAATATTCTCTTACAATACAAAAGCTAACAACAAACACAAGGGGCCAAACAAAACCCTAGGATCAACATAAAATAAAATAAAAGAATTTAATAAGACAAAAATAACAATTTGTCAGCCCCCTACTTAGACTTTTTTTATTTTTTATTTTTATCTACCCAAACTCTCCCCCCAAAAGGCCAAACCTTTAGTAGCTTCCTTTCATTCCCCAATCAAAATTCTTTTTGCCACACCCTAAAATGGCATTTATTGTTTGTATTTTAATCACAATTCAACCCACAAACTTCCAACACAGGACCGTCTCTTGACACAAATGGATTGACTCTAACCCACAAGAGAGTTAAGATTGAGGCAAGTAGAATTGACCATACCAAAATAATTGTGGGCATTCGGTCTTGTTTGCCGAGTAAACCTTTAAGGAATGGGTAGAGGTGGATGATGACCCAGAAAGCGAAAAACAGCCTACCAAACAATGGACCCCATGAATCGTACCCGTTATTGATGGCATCTGAAATCCCAACTATCACTCCGACTATGTTTATTATCAATAAAGTCATGGGTGGAATCAACAATGATGTCCATTTGAAGATGTAGAGCTCTGAAAATTCTCCATCATCCGCAGCCTTAGACGTTACAGTGAAGTTTGTGCTTACACCAGCCAACACTTTAAGTAGACCCTGGACGAGAGCAAATAGATGTGATGAAGCACCTCCAATAACCCAAAACTGCTCATTCCTCCACCAGTCATCTATCCCAACTCCACCCCACTGCATCTCGAGGATACCAGTTGCAGCAATCGAAATGAAAAGAGCCATGAAAATAATACTTGCATAGTTGCTTATCTGTAAATTTATTTTGAAATTTGAAACCAGAGTTAGTTTGAAATAACAAGCAGAGCAGGTGAACCTCAAAATAAGCAAAAAAAAGGTAACCAAGAACCAAACAATATGATACACCAAATCAAGAAAGCTTTTAAATATTCGAGTGCATCTTTAAAGATTACGATTGTCAAGCATAATAGCAAAGAACACGTATTTTCGTTCAGAACCTCAAACCATATCAAGATCGCGTTTGAATGCACTACTCAAAAAAGTGATTCTTTAGGACGCGTTTCTATTAGAAGTGATTTTATAGAGTAGTAGCTCATGCGTTTGGCAAAAACATATTAAAAGCACCAGATTTTAATATTGTAATTACTAGAAGAACTCTAATACTATTTACAATGGTGTGGTAAACGTAATAAAGGCAATTAATGTAATTTTATAAAAAGTAATTAATGAAATAGGTCATGCATTATTTCAGAAGTTATGCTTTTTTCAAAAGGGGGTTTCTTCTAAAAAATCACAAAAATTCCTTTTAAAATGCTTAAATGTGGAGCCCAAGACTCTCAAAAGAGAATCAATTTTTATTGTCAAACAAAACTAAAGAACTTATCCATAGAAGCAATTTTAAGTAAAGCATCCAAACACACTCAAAACCATGTATTCATACCAGAGAGAGAAACAGGTTACCTCAGGAACAATGAATTTCCCGGTGAGCAAACAGATAGCAGGCAGAGTACAATAAACGAGTAAAGGAATGGAGGTCCATGGATATACAACAGAGTTTATGTAGGAAAAACGCTCAAGCCATTTCAAGCCACCTCCATAGCCATACCATATGGGGCAATGTCTACTCAAAAAAATCTCAACCGAACCAAGGGCCCAACGCAGAACTTGGTGTAGACGATCTGAAAGGTTAATAGGAGCTGAACCCTTAAACGCAGGCCGTCTTGGCATACAGTACACAGATCGCCAACCATGGCAATGCATCTTAAATCCTGTCAGAATATCTTCAGTGACAGAACCATAAATCCAGCCAACCTGGAACATGAATCAGATGCAATAATAAGACAAAAGTAAAACTACGACAATAAGATCTCAATGGGTAAAATAAATCATCACATACCTCCTTTCCCCATTCTGTTTTATCTTCATATCCGCAGCTTATTACTTGGATTGCTTCTTTCAAGAGAGATGCAGGACTGATATTTTTAGGAATTCCACCATTCTCCAGAAGGGTGGAAGCAACAAAAACTGGGGATTGCCCGAACTTTTTCTCTAATTTCATCACAGATGTCTCAAAGTTTGATGCTGCAAATAACAAAAATCCATTTTTTGCTTGAGATCTTCCTTTATTAAGGGAAGTAAAACATATACACAAGTGATAAATACTTTTCATCCTTTATCCTTACCTTGAATTACCTCTTCAATATTCTCAAGTGCATGAATTTGCTTTGATCCTTCTCTAGGCTTCAGTTTCTTCTTCTTCTCTTTTTGAGGTCTTGTGCTTTCTCGAACCAAAACACAAGCAACACAATTTTGGCAAACAATTGCAGGTCCTACTTGGAGGCTTCTTTTTGGACGGAGCATCAAATCCATACAGCGCTTGCCTTCTGAAAACACACCCAGTTCCAACATAGATTGGTCCTTGTATACCATCCAACCCTTTCATGTTGATCTGTTTTCACTAGTTCAATTAGATACCAAATAACAACATAACATAGTTTTTTAACTTACAAGAGATTATACTTACATCAAAGAATACAACATTCCGATTTGAGTATCGATCATGACGATCAATTCCATCAAATCTCTGAGGAAACTGCACATAACATATTTTCTTCCCTAATGTAGGATCCATCATGAAACACATAGCTTCCCTAAGTGCTTTGCTATTGTTGATGTAATGATCACAATCAACATTCAGAAGATAAGGTGCATTTGAGAGAACTGCCGAGACTCGTATCTTCAGAATATAAGAAAGAAATAAAAGTCAGTAACAACTAAAGCACATCATCAAGAAACATGAAGAAAACAATTGAGGATAATAAGCTACCAAAGAATTCATGGCTCCAGCCTTCTTATGGTGTTCGAAACCTGGCCTCTTTTCACGAGAAACATATATTAGACTGGGTAATTCATTCCCTTCTGCATCATGAACTCCATTATTGCCAAGAAAGACCTGAATACAAATCAGAATAGAGGTATTTAGGATTTAAAATTACCTAAAACCAAAAATAATACAAAGGATCTAGTTGATTTGATCAATGGATGCACTTTACAAAATTATAATAATAGATCATGACAGTAAATCATTGAAGTATGAAGTATCAACCCACCTGAATCATGCCAGGATGATCGCGCACGTTGTTCCCGGGCCAAGGAGTCCCATCCTGCATTGTCCACCCATCTTCAGGAACTTTTTGTGCTGTAGCCACCAAAGCATTGATCCTTACTTTAAATTCTTCATAGTCTCTCTGTAAATAAAAAAGCAATAGAATAAATTCATTAATATAAACTCTAATCTACTTTCAAGAATATAAAAAACTGAAGGAAACAAACTGTCAAGAACATTCATCAAATAAGTATGAATAAATAAAATTTGCAAAAACAATTAAAAGAGTTGAGAATAATGCAGATACCTTCATTGCACGTCTTTCCCGAACAAATGCGGGATGAACTTTATTTTTCAAATAGTCCATTTTCTGACAGAAATACCATTCTGGGGCTCGGGGCTCAATGTTAAATTTCTTACAGAAAGGAACCCATCTCCTAGCAAATTCGGCTGTCTCAGAAAGGGCTTCAAAAGTCAACATGGCTGCACCATCATCAGAGACATAGCAAGCAACCTTATCAACTGGATAATCAACAGCAAGGATAGAAAGAACCGTGTTTGCTGTAATTAGAGGAGGCTCTTTCATAGGGTCAACAGTACTGACAAAAACGTCTATATTAGCTAATTCAGATGGCTTTCCTTCCTTTTCATATCTGTGAATAATGAAAGAAAAATTTATTCAGAACATAGGGGCAAACCGGCAAAGCCAAGTCCAATCGAAAAATAAGTATCCATTGTATCTTTTTTTCGAAATCAAACAAATAAATGTCAAATTAGACTAAATGGGACCCAACATTTTTACCTTAATGATAGGCGATCTAGGTATGTCTCTCGTTCTATTGGATACCATTTAGGAAATTGATCCATAATCCATGATATAGCAAACCATATTTCACAAACGACAGATGTCAGCCACAAGCCATATGCATCATTAACTGGATGGAGTATTCTATAATGAAAAAAGAGGCAAAGGATAACAAGACGGAGAACTATAATCATTCTGTATGGATTTATTTTGCTTGAAGGGATGGGCATCTTTCTTGAGAGTGGTTGCCGACCTTCGTCCATCCTGATTATATTAAATGGGGGAGAAACGATAATGACTTAATAAGAATGTTCAGGTGGGCAAAATAATAAATTCAAAATACAATTTATTATAAAAATAAAACTAATGTAAAATACTACTTAAAATAAAAAATGTTGGTCACTTACAAAGGCATATCAGTATCATCGGGTTCATCTTTGTCAGAATTTCCACCACCAGTGTCTCCTTGGTGCCTTACAACCTGAAGTTTTTCATTCTGTTTCTTCTTCCACTCTTCCATTCTATCCTTCCATGCTACACTTCCATACCCATATACTGCAACATCTTTATTAGGAACCATCGGTCTAGGTTGCACTACGACATTGAAAATGAAAGTGTCAGCACATGAAAGGGTAGGTAATTCCAAACAGACCAACACAACTACAAGGCATGTTGTTCACCCAAAAAATCACTTACAAGGTATAGATGGATCTGTGGAAGGCATTTGATTGATTTTGTTTCCTTGACCCATATATGGAGGCACAATGACAGCGTGCTGATCAGATGCGATGTCAAAATCCTAAAAGGGTGAAAATGAAACTTCAGGGTAATGAATTAATCACTCATAAAAATAAGTATTACTAATTAATCATATCACATTCACTATACATTTTCTCAATGCAATTTAAATGCATTGCACATGAAAATTTATGGCAATTAAAGGCAGACTCATAACACTGACTTAATTACCTCTTCACCATACGTCAACAATGGGATTTCAGTACCAAGGGGAGAGAATTCGCGTTCCATGCGATCTGACCGCAATGGAACTCCATATACATTAGAATGAGAGCCACGGTTGGCATGTGCAGATAACATTGCATCAGGATCTGTTTCCATATCATAATCAAATTCATTGTCCAAATCATCAATGTCATCTTCTTCTTCATCACCTTCAACCCGAGGACTTCCTGCAAGTCATCATGTCAGTTAACAGGTCATTAAAACAGGTGAGAAGCCAGGAGAGTAATACATAGACTTTCTCACCTTTGAGGCGCTTGTATCTTGTTTTACACTGAGGGCAAGCTTGATTTCCCTCTCTTCTTTCATATTCATAGCAGGGCCTACACACGGGGAAAGCACATTCATTGCAAGCAACAAAGAGCTCTCCATCCACAGTAATCTCTATCTCGTCTCCACAAATCTGACATATTTGCCCGCTCAATTCTTTCACAGACTTGATCTGTAACCGTACGAAAACCATCAAAATAGCGATAAAATTAATTTCTTTCGTAGAAAACAGAATCAACTCAGACAAACAAAATCAAAAACAAAAAGACTATTAATTTAAGTGCATTTCTAACTAAACACAAAGCAAAACCAGAAATCATAGACAATTAAATGTTCCAGGAAAACTCCACTTTCCAGTTTTCTTGCCTCTATTTCCAACAATTTTCTCACAATATTCCATCAGTTGAGATCAAAAGAATTCCCTAATTTATAATTATGATACAAATCCCAAATAGATTTAAACCTTTCAAAGAAATATTCAATCGACTTTGGAGTCCTTTTCCATATGCAGCACTGTAATATGGGCATTTCTGACTGCCGACAGTTCAATTATCTCTCTAGGTTACACTATGCAGGTGTGAACTCAAAGCAATTTGGTGTTTTCATCTTCCTTTATATCCAAATAATATTTCGTAGAACTTGAAAACTAAATAATCAAAATGATTCGTAAGAAAATAACATGTTTTGCTCAGTACTTCCAGACATACATAAACATAAATTTGTATCCAGAGAATTTGGAGATTGATCATTAATTGGCAGTAAAGGGATCTGAAATATCTACTACAAATCTTAATCCGAATCTTATCATTCTTCATAGCTTAAGGCCATACTGGAAACGAACTAGCATTTCATCCTAAAGACTCATTTTTCAATAAATCATTACACTAAACAAACACACTCGATTATTTCGTCAAAATAACACCTTCGGTTTCAGCAGAAAATCCCATATTCACAAAAAGCAACCAGAATGTTCCTCCATCACTCAAATCAGAAAGAAAGGGAACACACAGTGTACCAAAATAACTGCAAATACCCTAATTTGAACCATTTCCATCAGATAGACAATAAAAGGAAGCAAAATCATCAAATGGTATTTCCCAATTCGAAACAGAGGCCAAAATGAGGGATTTTGGGATCCCCTTGCCCTTACCCGTGCATTTTCATCAGCATTGATCAGCACAAATTCGTTCCTGTTGTGAGACCCAGCAATAAGTCGACCTCTGGTGTCCATCACTCACTCAGCAATATCAACCAACTACTAAATCAAACAAATACCAGGTCTTCAAATCTAGGAAACCCAAATAAAAAAACGATCTTTAACCAAACTTGTGGTTTAACTTGCGCAAAGTTTTCACTTTTGCGCTATAGACAACTCTGTTCAGCTCCCATTACAAGCAAGCCGAACCCCACATGAAGAAAAACCAAGAGAATGAATGCCAAATGCGCTTTGAATATTTCAATTATATTAAAGCAACAAAAGGCAAAACACTCTTCTGGGTTTGCTTGTAACTTGATTCCTTCACAAGCCAAAATGAGCTTAATCTTTTGCCAATCTTAGAGAGAGAAAGAAACTGTGATGACAATGAGAGAGAGTGAAAAATAAAGACGCGTAATAGAGAAGATGAGAAAGTGAGAGAGAGCGAGAAGAGTAGTAGAGAACAAATGTATAATTATGTGATGGAGAAAAAAAGTTAGTAAGGTGATGTGGGAGGGGGCCCAGATTGTGGTATTGTCTCTGGGCACCGGAGTCAGTAAGAAAATAGAGAGAGAGAGAGAGAGAGAATGGGAACGGAGAATGATACAGAAAGCGAAAAAGAAAACAGAGATTAAATAGGGAAAATCTTTTCGTATTTGGTTTTTAACCAGCATAAAAAATCTAGTTTTATTTTTAATTTTTTCAAAAAAAAAATTTGTGTATTTTTTTCTCATATTAAAAAAATAAACATATATATATATGTTTTTTAAATTAACTATAAAATTTAATATATGAGGGGATCATACAATACCTTAAATGTTCAGGTTGAAGGCTAAAAGTCTAGAAGCAATTTTTTATTTTTGATACTAATTTTGGTTGGATGTATTATTTTTTATTGTGTTTTAAAAATAATCATAAATTAAAAATATTAATTCAAAATTAAAATATAATATTTTAATTTTTAATAATAATATTACAAAATTTAGAATAAGATCCGGTACCATTTCAACTCTCAAGCAATAATAAAATTATATAAAAATTATATTTTTAAACAATTTTTAAGAATTTATGAAAAAAAAAAATGGTAAACAATACAACTAAAATAAATATATTTATTATTGGAACAATTTAATATTTATTTGTGTATAAAAAATTAACAAAATAATTATTTATAAAATATATTTACTATAGGGAAATTTTATTATTTTATTGGTATATAAGATAAATCAATTCATAAAAAATGTATTTATTATATAGACATTTTGATTTAATTAGTGTAATAAAAAATTAAAAAAGTTGAGAAAAACCAAAATGGTAGATAATATAACTAATAAAATAGTTATTCAAAAAAAATGTATTTATTATAGAAACAATTTGATACTTATTTGTTGGCTTAACTACTTCATTGATCTGTAAATTTTAACTAAATTTATACTTAGATCATAAAATTTTTAAATTCAACAATTCAGTCTCTAAATTTTTAAAATTTCACACATTAATCTCTAAACTTTTAAATTCTATAATTTAGTCCCCAAACTTTAAAAAATTCACACATATATTTTATATTGAGTACTAAAATACATATTTTTAATCAAATTTTAGGATCTATGTATAAATTTTTAAAAGTTTGAAAAATACATTCATTACTATAAATTTGACTTTATATGACGGTCATTGACTGTCTTATAAGACTTATAGGAAGGTCAGTGGCCGTCTTATAAATTCTCGTCCTAAAAGAATTAAAAAAAAATAGGATGGTTACTGACTGTTCTATTTTTTTTAGAAAAATTTTCTTGACCGTCCTAAAAAATTCTTATAAGCAATCTAGGTATGTCTCTCGTTCTTATAGGCGATCTACGAATGTCCCAACATTATTATATATATGAAAATTTTAATATTTATAGGTATACAAGAAAAGAAATAAAAATTAAAATGATATACAATAAAATTATTTATTAAAAATATATTTATTGGTGTACCAAAAAATAATAAAAGAATAATAATTGTAAGGTTTATTTGTATTGGCAATTTTTGTGGACAAAATGTTTAATTGTAATCTAGCATAAATGTTCACCGTTCAATCAGATGATATATGATGATGGAGTCACCAAGCTTGCAATGCTCATATGAAAGGTAAAATATGATCTCATGCATACATCCTCATACAATTGTGCACTACACTTAGTTTGGATTGTAACGAAAAATAAACCGTGCACATGTTGGTCGATCGATCGAGAGGATAGTTCGATCGATCGAAGTCGAGATCGAGTCTGGATCGACTTCGATCTAGGTGCTCTAGGGTTGAACTAGATCGATCAATTAATTTGTTGATCGATTAAGCATAGATTGACTTCCATTTAGCTGCTCTCGGGTTTGAAATTGCATGGTTAGATCAATCGAGTATTGGTCGATCGATCGAGTTCTTTGCTAGATCGATTGAGGCAGTTTTTTAGTTCTACTACAACTCTGTTTTTAATTTGGCCTATATGTTACTTTTATCAATTTGACTCATTTAATGTTAAATGCAAAATCCTTATATGAGTAGAATTGTTGTGAAAGTAGAATCCTGGTATGAGTAGAATTCTTGTGAAAGCGAAATCCTGATATGAGTAGAATTCTTGTGAAAGTAAAATCCTTATATGAGTAGAATTGTTGTGAAAGCAAAATCCTAACATGAGTAGAATTGTTGTCAAAGTTAAATCCTGATATGAGTAGAGTTGTACTCTATTATTAATCCTCTTTCAAATTAAACTGGACTCTATATAAGCAACACTTGTTTGTGCAAAATGTCAACCATACACAAAACTAATATTTTCCATATCTGAATTGCATTTTTAAAGAAAAATCTTTTTCTCTTCATCTTTAAGCTTAGGCACTTTCTTATTTTAATTGTTCAAACATACTGTGTGGTTATGTTTGAATAATTCACGTGCCTAATTGTCTTTCATGATATTTAGAATTGCATGATAGTTCTAGAGTTTACTAGCTGATTTGTTTTTACATCATATGCTGTTGAATCTGCTAGTTAGGATTTTTCATTATTTAAATCTGCTCTAGGACACACTTTGCACTTGTGCTAACGTTTTAGGTGACTGATGTGTTAAATTGTGTACTCGCAAGTGTACGAATCACTCGTAGTAAAGTGATAAGGAACTTCCAAGGTCGATCTCTCAAGGAATTACAGTGGTCTTAAATAACTATCTTCTTAATCTAAATAGAGTTCTAATAAAAATAAAACACTAATTAAATAGAGTTCTAGTAAAACTAAAACTCTAAGTAACTAGAATCCTAAAGCTAGTAAAACTATAAAAAGGTGTTTGATTTGTAACGGGAACTAAGTACAAGCAATTAAACGAAAACAAAATTGCAATTTAACAATCAATTCAGATATATTTGAAGATCAATGGAGGATGTATGGACGTTTAACTTGGTTGACCATGCTTGCATCGAAAAAGTATGGTGAAATAACATGAACGTTCTATATAAACAAAATTACCGGCTTTTCTTTTAATTACGAGACTGCCTACGGTCGGGGTAAATATCTTTGTTGATTAACTAATTAACTGCCTTCGGTCGGGGTAAATCAAATAGTAATCAAATTATGCGCAAGAAAAAACATGCCAATCAAATTAATGCTATGACTAAGTCACTAAATTGAAGCTTTGATTAAGTGTTTCAGAATGAAGTTAAGGTGACGTTCCTATAACTAAATTCTAAGATCTTTCAACCTAACTACGAATCTCAAATGGGCCCATGATAATTCATAATTAAATATCTAAACATGCTCTTAATCAAAAAGTAATTTGTTTATATTAAATCAATAAAACATACACCATACACAGTTCTAGCAAACATGGCAACACAAACTAAACATCCATAATAAAACTAGCTAGAATAATAAAATATGAACATACACTCCAACGAAAGAAGAAGAAAAATAGAATTCTACAACACCAAAGAAAACCTAGATCTAAATACCGCTTATGAATGTAATAGCGTTCTTCTCCAAAAGCTTTATCTTCGATTGTCGACGGCTTCTTTGGATCCTTAGAATGGTTTCACTTGCTTCGTTTTTGTGTAGCAAAACTCCCAAAGTTGATTGAATGTAGTGTTTGGTCGCAAAAATTGTAATGTGTAAAGTTATGTACAAGTTCGAGTTCTGTTGTAAGGGGGACTCTAAGGGAGTATTTATAGATGTAAGGGTTTACACAAATCCTGATTGCCATAGGAATAGGTGCACCGCGGCATGCATTTTCCCCGCCGCGGCGCAACACAAATTCTGAAAATATATGTAAAAATCCGAGAGCTCCCTGCCGCGGCATGCATTTTCCTCGCCGCGGCGCACGTTGTCTTCAGTTTCTTCATATGTACCCCCTTACATAAGTGCTGGCTCGACATGTACGGCTTACATATTTGACTCGTTTTGCCCGTAACTCGTGATCCGAGCGCCGTAAGTGTTCCGTCTTTGCTTGTTTTCATTATTTGACTCATTTGATGCTAAAAACACCTGAAATGCACTAAAACATACCCGTGACTTCGAATGGATAGATTTATGAAAATAATCAAATAAATAATTATAACAAATCTATATTTTAAACAATTAAACACAATTAATCACGAAATGTTAGTGATTTTTGAGCACTCATCAGTGACGTGCTCGGTATTTAGTGTGACTCAAAATTACCGAAGTTGACGGGTTCGATTGATCTTGTGGGACTTAAGTAGAGTTGGTCCGGATCCAGACACTTAGCTTGTGGAGGCTAAGAAAGGAGCGGCGGCTCGTAAGTAAATTACAGAAAGGGGGGATCTATCTGTGAAGGGTAGTTCTATGACCTATGGTTGTAATTGAACATTGATTTTCATAGTGGATAGTTAGGTGTCCGGTGAACCGGTGGTTTTTCTCTTAGGTCATTGGAGTGGTCTAGGTTGTTTCCACCTAAAAATCTCATGTGTTATTCTTTATTCCGCATTTTATTTTTACACGCAATTGCATGTCTGGCCGTTGTGATTAAGTTACATAATTAATATCTGTTAAAATTGAAAATAACTTATTCACCTCCCTCTAGATATATTTGATTCGTAACTAAAAACTTTCAATTGGTATCAAAGTGGGTCATTAGATAAACTTAGTGTTGCCTAGGACCTTGTTATGGATCATTTGAGAGAGGGTTCTTCTACAACCCGTCCACCTTACTTTGATGGGTCTAACTACCCATATTAGAAAGCTTGTATGAGAGCCTTTTTACATTCCTTAGATAAAAGTGTATGGAATTCTGTGCTTTATGATTGGGAACCACCAACGGTTACCAAGGATAATGTAGTCACACTTAAACCTAGGATGGATTGGACTACCTAAGATAAAATTGGTAGTGGTTGGAATCAAAAGGGTATCAATGCTATTTTTAGTGCTGTGTCGCCGATGAATTCCGACGTATTTATGATATTGAAACTGCTAAGGCTGCTTGGGACACTTTAGATGTTGCCCATGAAGGCACGTCCCAAGTTAAACGAACAAAACTTCGCATGCTAGCTATTAAGTTTGAAAATCTTAGAATGGAGGAGGATGAAATGTTTTCTGAGTTTTATGCTAATTTATGTGATATTGCTAACTCTTCTTCAAATCTTGGAGATAAAATTGATGAACGCAGGTTAGTTCGAAAAGTCTTATGCTCACTACCAGAATGCTTTCAAGCAAAGGTTACATCAATAGAGGAAAGCAAAGACATTGACACCATCAAGATTGAAGAACTCGTTGGTTCAATTCAAACATTTGAGATGAACCTTCGAACACCCAAAAGGAACATTAGTATTGCTCTCAAAACCACCAATGCTGATGATGGTGATAGTGATGATGTTATAGAAGATGAAGATCTACTCACCCTAGCCAGAAAACTCAAGAAAATGTTCAACAGAAAGGATCTACAGATTAAAGAAAAATCAAGAGATCGTAAGGGAAGAGAACTCGTGCCAATGAGTTCAGAAGGTAAGAAAACTAAACCCAATGGACCTAAATGTTTTGAATGCAATAGTTTTGGTCATTATGCAGCTGAGTGTGCCAACAAGAAGAAAAAAAACAGGAAAAGCTTTCAATGCTACCCTTAGTGACACAGAAAGTGATGAAGACCAAGCTAGTGGTTCAGAAAATGTTAACTTTAACTACGTAGCTTTTACAGCAATTGTTGGTGGATACTCCAATGAGTCAGACCTTGACTCAGATGATGAGGGAAGTAAATCTATTCTTGCTAAATTTAATGCAAACAATTTTGAAGAATTATTTATTGATTTAATTAACTGCAAGAAAGAAAAAGATAAGCTTCTCATAACTGTAACAAAGCTGAATGATCAAATCAATTCGCAAGACCTTAATTTGTCAGTTTTAGAAAAAGAAAAAGTTGAATTGTCTGAGCATGTTGACAAATTGAGTTTAAGTCTTGCAGGTATCAAAATGGAAATTCAAAGCTTGTGCAAGAACTAGATGAATCAAAAGAAACTGTGAAGAGATTAACTATTGGAGCTGAACGACTAGACAAGATGTTGAGTATTGGTAAGTCTTTTGGTGATACACGTGGCCTTGGATTCTTAGATGAAAGCTGTACACCTTCTACTTCAAAAACTACATTTGTAGGGTCTTTTAACTCTACTTCTACTGCTACTAATTTTACACAAACACCCACTACAACTGTAGTAACTAAAACTGTTAAGTTTGTGCCTGTTTGTCATCATTGTGGTAGAAAAGGCCATATTCGACCTAACTGTAGATTTTTTATGAATGTTCTTCGATTTAATAATTTTCTTCATGCTTATAGCTATAAAACTCATAATTATCATCCTACCATGCATATGTTGCATTTGAATAGGAAAGATGAGTTTAAGAGCATGTTTTTAAAACTTAATGCAATTAAATCTCAACCCAAAAACCTAGAGAAGTCAAAATTCATGAAAATTTGGGTTAGGAAAGATTGCATGTTTCCTGTCATTTGATCATTATTGCTAGCCCACCTAGGTACTTTTGTTTGAGTACTTAAATGACCCTAGGTGAGTATTTTCATAGGTTTATTTTGTTTTTATTGTTAGAATTTTTTTTAAGATTGTTTAAAAAAAAAACTACAAGGTATTGGATTTAGATAATACTTATACTTATACAACCTTATCTTTTATAGCTTATTTTGATTCTCATTGTATATTCAATGCTACAATTCAAAATTCTGCACATATTTACATTATTTTCATGTGATGACACTATTAACTGAACTTATTCACACACTCACTGAATACTCATGTATGTCATCGTTGAAATTTATGATTAATTTTAAAAGACTCTAAGACTTGAGCTAATCTTGACTGCGAAATTGTTTAAGTTCTTTTCTTTTATCTTTTAAAATATTCCATCTTAGGGAGACAACTAGTATTGAGAGGGCTACCTACTATGTTGTGTGCAGCCACTGTAGTGAGCGAAGAGGGCTATCTCATAACTAGTGTGAAAGTCATCATATTAGATTTATGGCTCGTACATGTTTAAAAAAAATATAAATAAATAAAATAAGAAAAATAAAAATTTAATTAAGAAATTTTATTTGACATGCACGAAAAGAAAGAGCAAAAAGGTTTAAAAAAAATAAGAAATCTCCTTTTGATAGACATATTTTATTATGTAAGAATGAAGATTCAATTATAATTTAGCATGATAGATGAAATTATTTTCTTTTGAGTCTCTTATAATTGGTCATAAATGAATTTATTGAAATACAAGTGGAGTTCACACTGTATATTACCTTAAGTGAATGTCAATACGCCATTATATGTGTTAGTATGCTTGTGTGACCTATTTATTTTACTTGCTAATACAATGAAAGATCAAAATTTATGGAAAAATAATTTTTCAATTGGTTGTATGATTATTCGTCTTAAATGAGTTTATTGCTTTGTGTGGTAAAAAAAAATAAAAAAAATATATTTTTTGTTTTTCTTTTAAATTTGTTTTACGTCTAGAGAGTCATAGAACTTAGAGGGAGTCATTGCATACATATTTCATTATTCTTCTTTTGACTTATGCAATTCCTCCTACATGCTTTGGACATATACATGTGTGATCATGTGCATTTTTAGCCCAATAAGATAATTGTTAAACTTTGGGGAGAGTGATCCATATCATCTTAACTGTTTCATGATTTGTCAATTTCGTATGTCAAAAAGGGGGAGAAAGATTCATGTTGCTATGGAGATTGGATTTATGGGGAGATATTGGATTCATTAATTGTGCACATACAATACATTTCATTTGCACCTTTATGTTCACTGAACTAATAAACAATGAGGCTTTCAAGACAAATTTGTGTGCTATTTGTTTGTCTAATTTTAGTGGATTGAGCGTATCAAGTATCAAGCGAAGATGGTCCACCAGATCATAGATAGTTCCACTGATGTAATTGATGTAATGATATTTTAGGTATGAGTGCTATATAGTGAGAGAGTGGTTTTGTCACACGAAAATACCAAAGGGGGAGATTGTAAGGTTTATTTGTATTGGCAATTTTTGTGGACAAAATGTTTAATTGTAATCTAGCATAAGTATTCACCGTTCAATCAGATGATACATGATGATGGAGTCACCAAGCTTGCAATGCTCATATGAAAGGTAAAATATGATCTCATGCATACATCCTCACACAATTGTGCACTACACTTAGTTTGGATTGTAACGAAAAATAAATTGTGCACATGTTGGTCGATCGATCGAGAGGATAGTTCGATCGATCAAGTCTGGATCGACTTCGATCTAGGTACTCTCGGGTTGAACTAGATCGATCGATTAATTTTTCGATCGATCGAGGCATGTTTGATCGATTTAGCATAGATTGACTTCCATCTAGCTGCTCTCGGGTTTGAAATTGCATGGTTGGATCAATCGAGTATTGATCGATCGATCGAGCTTGTCTAGATCGATTGAGGCAGTTTTTCAGTTCTACTACAACTTTGTTTTTAATTTGGCCCATATGTTACTTTTATCAATTTGACTCATTTAATGTTAAATGCAAAATCCTTATATGAGTAGAATTGTTGTGAAAGTAGAATCTTGGTACGAGTAGAATTCTTGTGCAAACGAAATCCTGATATGAGTAGAATTCTTATATGAGTAGAATTGTTGTGAATAGAATTGTTGTGAAAGAAGAGTCCTTGTTTGAGTAGAATTGTTGTGAAAGCAAAATCCTAACATAAGTAAAATTGTTGTCAAAGTTAAATCCTGATATGAGTAGAGTTGTACTCTATTATTAATCATCTTTCAAATTAAATTGGACTCTATATAAGTAACACTTGTTTGTGCAAAATATCAACCACACACAAAACTAATATTTTCCATATCTGAATTGTGTTTTCAAAAAAAAATATTTTTCTCTTCATCTTTAAGCTTAGGCACTTTCTTATTTTAATTGTTCAAACATACTGTGTGGTTATGTTTGAATAATTCACGTGCCTAATTGTCTTTCATGATATTTAGAATTGCATGATAGTTCTAGAGTTTACTAGCTGATTTGTTTTTACATCATATGCTGTTAAATCTGCTAGTTAGGGTTTTTCATTATTTGAATCCGCTCTAGGACACACTTTGCACTTGTGCTATTTGTGCTAACGTTTCAGGTGACGTGCTCGGTATTTCGTGTGACTCAAGATTACCGAAGTTAACAGGTTCGATTGATCTTGTGGGACTCAAGTAAAGTTGGTCCAGATCCAGACACGTAGCTTATGGAGGCTATGAAAGGAGCGGCGGCTCGTAAATAAATTACAGAAAGGGGGATCTATCTGTGAAGGGTAGTTCTAGGACCTATGGTTGTAATTGAACATTAATTTTTATAATGGATAGTTAGGTGGTCTGGTGGACCAGTGGTTTTCCTCTTAAGTCATTGGAGTGGCCGAGGTTGTTTCCACCTAAAAATCTCGTGTGTTATTCTTTATTCTGCATTTTATTTTTACACGAGATTGCATTTCTGGCCGTTGTGATTAAGTTACATAATTAATATCTGTTAAAATTGAAAATAACCTATTCACCTCCCTCTAGGTATATTTGATCCGTAACTAAAAACTTTCAATAGTAAAATCAAATATAAAGCTAACTGTAACTTTGGGGCATTTCTGTATTAAAATGAACTACCAAGCATTAAGAGGCTTTGATATATTGATTATATTATATAAATATGTTAGTATTTATTAATATATCAAAAATAATAACAAAATTAAAAAAATTAAATATAAAACTAATTGTAATTTGGTAGCATTTTTATGAATAAAAATGTTAAAACGAATTACCAAACCTTAAAAGGCTTTTTATATATTTATATATTGATGATAATGAATCGAAGATTGAAGATATGATATTGCCATTTTTTTTTTTAATTTCGTTTGTCATTGTGTTGTGTTGGTAGTATCTATTGTTCCACAAAGTCTAAACTCAAAATATCATTCATTTATAAAATAACAAATAATAAATGCATATAAATATAAACATATATTAATTATAATGGATTATTTGGTAAAATTTATTTAAAAATAAATAATTTTATTATTTATAAATTTTTAATAAAAGATTTTAGCTAGCAGGTTTTAGTAGGGGTGGCAATTTGTGCTATAGCTCGATTGATCGAATCGAACCCAAATCGAAAAACACGAATCGAACACGAATCGAATTAAATTTGGGCTTGTTTCGGCCCAGCTCGAATAACACGAATAAATTTGGGCTGGGTTAGGGTTGGGTTAGGGCCAGCCCATTAGCCCGAACTAAAATAAAATAAAATTAAATTTTAAATAAAAAAATAAAAAATACTATATTAAAATTAAAATAATCTTTCATTTCTTTTAGTACTTCTCTTATATGATATATTAGTTATTTTTTTTCATTTTCTTTTGAAAAATAAGCTGATAATGAATAAATAGTTATAATTTATTCATTTTGTCACAATATTATGCTACATTCTTTGATATTAATGCATTTAGCATTTAAATTTACCTAACTCTTTAAACAAAAAAAAAATATTTATATTTAATTTAAATTAGTATTATGAAGTTTCTATTTTTAAATTGATACTTGTGTTATGTTATTCTCTTTTCTACTTGTTCCTTGTCTTGAGACTTAGATATTATGTAATAGTCAAAATTTTGTTTTTTTTGTATATAAAAAAAGTTATGTTATCGTGTAACATTTTAATTTACTTTAACTGTTCAATTATTAATAAGTATATTCATTTAATCTACTCATCTCTATTTATTTTGTTTAATAACTAGAATAAATTTTATTTGGATTTGATAACTCTTTATTCTAAATGTGAGTTTTTATGAGGGCATGACGACTTCTAACTTTTACATGAGTATGTTTTAATGCATTTACTTATTGCCAAATTAATTTAGTAATTGAATTTTTGCTTTAATAATTAATTTTTTATTATATTTATATATATATATTTTATTGTTTAATGTAATTTTATTTGAGCTTTAATTATTAAACATATTTTTTTAATAATAAAAGTCATATTAACTAAAAAATATATATAATTAACAATTCGGGCTAGTTTGGGCCAGTTTGAGCCAGCTCGTTTGTGTTTGGTTTGGGTTCGAGCTCACATTTGCCAGCTCGAATTAAATTTGAATTGAGCTAGGGTTGAAGCAATTTGGGCTGGGCTAGTTTGGGCCAGCTCGAACTAGCCCAACTCGCACGAATTGACACCCCTAGGTTTTAGTGGGATCATCGAGACATCTCAAATAGGTTGACACTTCCTTAGCACATTCTTCATACAATCTTTCAATTATTAGTATTAATAAATATTCAAGAAAAAGATTACACGTTAAAACTCAAAAAAAAATTATAATTATATTTGTTATTAACATCCGAAAAATTGAGGGAACTAGCAAAAAAAAAAAATAGGGCATCTCACTACCAAGTCACCGTGCAAAAATTAGAAACCTTAGAAGCTATACTATCAGCTGCAGCATTATCTTATCTGCAAATATGCAAACAGTGAAACTAGATGTGAGTGACTTTTTCTAAACAATCAGCCCAAGTTGAATGTCATTTTCAAGACATTGAAAAATACTGAGTTTGAAACAGAGTAACAAAATACGCTAAGTCTAATTCCAACTAAATTAGCCTCTATCCAAATTTGTCAACATACATCACAGTATGAATAATTGTTGCTAGCTCTACCTTAAAGGCATATGAGACTCTAAAGGATACAGAAACAACCCTTAACAAATGATCTTAAAATTTGAAAAATAGTCGTGCAACTAAATAAGTCTGGCTCTTTAAAAGTCGCAACATCCGTATTTACCTTTATCTATCCGGGGAGAATAGCACCTTCTAAATAACCTTTATAATCTTTGGATGTGTGCAAGGTTGTTAGGAATTTCTTTGCTTGTAAGTTCCTGCCTGTTTCTAGGAACTAAACTTTTATTTCCTTAGCTCCTAAAGTCCTTCATCTTGAGATGCCTAAGCAATTGAGGCCTACATCTTTGTTTAATTTCTTCTACAAATTTTTTTCCAAGGTATTGGTGAATAGATTGAAGTCAATCATGCTTAGGTTGATATACAAGGTTCAAGGTGCTTTTGTGGGTGATAGGCAGATTCAGAAGAATGTGATTGTGGCTCAAGAAGTTTTATGTCATCTGAAAAGGAGGAAGAAGAGAGGGAAATGATGGTTTACAATAAAAATGGATATGACTGTGCGATGATAGGGTGGAGGGTGACTTTTTGAAAGCCTTACTGTTGAAAATGGGGTATGTGGTGGAATGGATGATGAAGTGGGTGACTTCGGTCTCTTATAATGAAAGAAAATGAAGCTTATTGTAAGGCTTCAGGTCAAGCTGTGAATTTAGATAAAACCAATATTGTTTTTAGTGGGAATACCCTGTTGTGCGAGACCCACTTGAATACCACTATTATAAGAAAGATCCCAGGAAAGACTGGAGGGTCACACCGGAGCCACTTAAATTCCAATCTCCTTAGACAGAACTTTCCTAAATAGTAAGCACTCAATTGAGTAACAAACAACTGCAGTAACCAAACGTAGAGAAGATAAATAATAAAGTGGACACACAAATTTTACGTGGTTCAGCGTAAGGCCTAATCCACGGGCAAAGACGAGGAGAATAATTCACTATTGGAATGGTGTTTACAAAGTGAGTACAAACTCTCAAATACCCCAATATCCCAATATACCCAATTTAGAGATTTCTCTCTAACAAACAAAAGAAGAGCAACTACCAAATGTGTTAATTTTAACACTTTGAAGCTACCAAAATGAACTTCCTAATTTTGCTCTCTCTTTCTCTCAAATGCAACTCTTGTTGTGAATTGCTAGGGATGATTTAGAAGAGCAAATGAGCTCTCTATTTATAGAAGAGTTTGTGTACTCTTTGGTTCAATTAGAGCCATAGATTTTCACCAACCAAATTCCACTAATGCTTGGTTCAATTAGAGCCATAGATGTTCACCAACCAATTCCACTAATTTTCACCAACCACATTCCACTAATGCTTGGTTTAATTATAGCCACTTTCCAACAATCTCCACCTTGGATTAAATTGAGCCAAGAACTTCAAGTGATGATTCTCTAGATCTTTGCCACACACCTATCATTGCTCAAACTTGCAGGATGTTTATCAAGTTCAAACAATGTTTGAACTTGACTGATGTCACTACCTTGGTCAACATATCTGCAGGATTATCAGCTGTTCCAATCTTTGAAAGATGTATCTTTCCATCGTTGATAAATTCCCGCACAAAATGGAAGCGAACGTCTATGTGTTTTGTTCTTGCATGATAGACCTGATTCTTTGCTAAATGAATAGCACTTTGACTATCACAGTAAACATTGAGATGTTCCTGTGCAATTCCAAGTTCTTCAATCAACCCTTGTAGCCATATAGCTTCTTTAACAGCCTCAACGACTGCCATATACTCTGCCTCTGTAGTTGACAAAGCTACCGTGGGTTGTAATGTAGACTTCCAACTTACAGGTCCTCCACCAAAAGTAAACACATAGCCAGTAGTTGACCGACGCTTATCCATATCACCAGCATAGTCAGAATCAACATAACCGACTACTAACTTTTCATCCTGCTGAAACACCAAACCAACATTTATGGTACCTAGAATGTACCGAAGAATCCATTTCACAGCTTGCCAATGCCCTTTTCCAGGATTGTGCATATATCTGCTCACAATACTAACAGCTTGTGAAATATCGGGCCTAGTACATACCATAGCATACATCAAGCTGCCAATTGCATTTGAATAAGGAACATGCAACATATACTTTTGTTCTTCATCTGTGGTAGGAGACAAAGAAGCACTAAGCTTGAAATGAGAGGCAAGTGGTGTACTAACAGGTTTTGATTGTTCATTCAAGCCAAAACGTTGTAGTACCTTCTTCAAATATTGTTTTTGAGATAAACAAATTCTACCTCTTCTTCTGTCTCTATAAATCTCCATACCCAAAATCTTGCTAGCTTCACCAAGATCTTTCATTTCAAATTCTTGATTCAGCTGTAGCTTCAACAATCTAATCTCATCTTTATTTGTAGAAGCTATCAGCATATCATCAACATATAAAAGCAAATAAATGAAAGATCCATCATTCAGCTTGCGAAAGTATGCACAATGGTCAAATTTACTTCTTGTGTACTTATGCTCCATCATGAAATGATCAAATCGCTTGTACCACTGTCTGGGTGATTGCTTCAAACCATATAGCGATTTGTTCAGCTTACAAACCCAATTTTCTTTTCCAGCAACTTTAAACCCATCAGGCTGAGTCATATAGATTTCCTCTTCCAAATTACCGTGTAAAAACGCGGTTTTGACATCAAGTTGAACTAGTTCCAAATCGTATTGCGCAACCAAGGCCAACAAAATTCGAATAGTAGTATGTCTCACAACTGGAGAAAATACTTCATTGTAGTCAATGCCCTCCTTTTGAGCATAACCCTTTGCTACCAACCTTGCCTTGAAGCGCACATTATTCTTATTAGGAAATCCTTCTTTCTTTGCAAATATCCATTTGCATCCAATTGCCTTCTTGCCTTTAGGAAGTCGAGCTAACTTCCAAGTTTCATTCTTATGAATAGATTGCATCTCTTCCTCCATTGCACGTTTCCATTGTTGGTGTTCAACATTATCAATGACCTCTTTGTAAGTGGCCGGAACACCATCATTTACTATTGAAAGTGCATATGCTCCCAAGTCATAATCAGTTAGTCGAGCAGGTAGACGAGTTTGTCTCTTCTCTTTTCTAGTTGCAATTGGATCTTGTTGCTGTGTAGGTTCTTGGGTGGGAACCTCTTCATCATCTTCTGTTATTAGAGAATTATTGTCTTCCTCCATGACTTCAACTGGATCAACTGACACTTTCTTTAACTCCACCTGCTGCGGAGTACCATTGGTCTGATTCTCCTTTTGAGACTCTTTCTTTTCTTCTTGTAACAACATAGAAGACTCATCAAAAGTTACATCCCTGCTGAAAACTATCTTCTTTGTCTCTAGACACCAAAGACGATATCCTTTCACTCCAGATGTTATACCCATGAACAAAGCATTTTTAGCTCTTGGGTCTAACTTAGACTCCCTTACATGATAATAAGCAGCGGAACCAAAGACATGTAAGGAATCATAATCTGCAGCAGGCTTTCCAGACCATACCTCCATGGGAGTTTTGCCGTCAAGTGCATTTGATGGCAAACGATTAATGAGATGACATGCATAAGTCACTGCCTCAGCCCAAAAGATCTTGCCCAACCCAGCATTGGACAACATACACCGAACTTTCTCCAGTATTGTTCGGTTCATGCGTTCTGCCACCCCATTTTGTTGTGGAGTATTTCTGACTGTAAAGTGTCGTACCATTCCCTCATCTTGACAAACTTTCAAGAACGGATCACTTTTGTATTCACCACCATTATCTGATCTGAGTCGTTTGATCTTCTTGCCAGTTTGAGTTTCAATCATTTTCTTCCATTTTAAGAAAACATCTAGGACTTCACTTTTCTCCTTCATTACATATGTCCAGACTCTTCTGGAGAAATCATCAATGAAAGAGACAAAGTAATGCATCCCTCCAAATGAAGCTGTTTTGGTAGGGCCCCAGACATCAGTGTGAACATAATCCAAAATCCCTTTAGTACGGTGGATTGTTGAATCAAACTTCACCCTAGTTTGTTTTCCCAAAACACAATGTTTGCAAAAGTCAAATTTGCTTGCTTTTGCTCCCTTCAACAAGCCTTGCTTTATCAAATTGTGCAAAGCTTTCTCACCAGCGTGCCCCAGACGCATATGCCATAATCTGGTTGTTTTTGAATCTGCATCTTCTGTAGAAACAGTAGCAGCTGCTCCAACAAGTGTACTTCCTTGTAAATAGTACAAGTTGTTTCTTCTTATGCCTTTCATCAACACCAGTGCGCCAGATACAACCTTCAGGACTCCACCTCTCATAGTCACTGTGAGACCTTTTGATTCTAAGGCTCCAAGTGATATGAGATTCTTTTTCAAGCTCGGTACATACCGAACATCTTTCAGCACTTTGGTTGATCCGTCATGAGTTTTCAAATGGACAGTACCTATCCCTGTTGTTTTACAGGTGTTATCATTACCCATATAAACAACTCCACCATCAAGCTCTTTGTAACTTGAAAACCATTCTCTGTTTGGACACATATGATAGGTGCAACCCGAATCCATTATCCACTCATCAACGTGACATATCATAGACATGCCCACCAAGGAATAATCAGACTCATTATCTCCTTGATCAACTGCGCAAGCATTAGAAATTGCTTTGCCCTTATTTTTCTTTTGCAGCTTAGGACAATTATTTTTCCAATGCCCTTTCTCTCGACAAAAAGCACATTCATCTTTAGCAAGTCTTGCTTTTGACTGTGACTTGCCTCTTCTTCCAGGTTTACGGCTTGCAGAGCGACCTCTTGCTGTCAATACTTCTACTTTTGCATCTCTATGAACAACTTTGTCATTTTTCATGATTTCATAGCTATGCAAAGCTGTACAAATTTCATCAAAAGAAACTTTATCCTTTCCATGCAGCAACGTGATGCTGAGTTGCTCATAATTATCAGGAAGTGAATTTAACAGCATTAAGGCTTTATCTTCATCGCCAAATTGCTCATCTAAATTGAACAAATCGGCCAACAGCTTATTGAATGAGTTAACATGATCATTCAATGACGTACCAGGTGTGTACGTAAACTTGTAGAGTTTTTTCTTCAAGAAAAGACGATTAAGAGGTCTTTTCGACATATACTTCTCCTCCAATGTCTTCCACAACTTCTTTGCTGATGTCTCCTTCATGACAAAATATTTTTGATCTTTGGCGAGACACAGCCTAATAGTACCGCATGCCTGACGATTGAGTTTTGCCCAATCTTTCTCATCCATGTCTTCAGGTTTATCCTCAAGAGCATGATCCAACTCTTGTTGGTACAATACATCAAGTACTTCACATTGCCACATACCAAAATTATTGGTACCATCAAATTTCTCCACCTCAAATTTTGCATTTGTCACCGTAGTTCTAACTGGTGCTGACGAAGAAGATGTAGATGTTGGTGCCACAATATCTGAAAACTTCGACATACTTCCTTTTACTCACAAATTCGCAACAACACAATTTGTAAAATATGGATCGAATCGGCTCTGATACCACTTGTTGTGCGAGACCCACTTGAATACCACTATTATAAGAAAGATCCCAGGAAAGACTGGAGGGTCACACCGAAGCCACTTAAATTCCAATCTCCTTAGACAGAACTTTCCTAAATAGTAAGCACTCAATTGAGTAACAAACAACTGCAGTAACCAAACGTAGAGAAGATAAATAATAAAGTGGACACACAAATTTTACGTGGTTCAGCGTAAGGCCTAATCCACGGGCAAAGACGAGGAGAATAATTCACTATTGGAATGGTGTTTACAAAGTGAGTACAAACTCTCAAATACCCCAATATCCCAATATACCCAATTTAGAGATTTCTCTCTAACAAACAAAAGAAGAGCAACTACCAAATGTGTTAATTTTAACACTTTGAAGCTACCAAAATGAACTTCCTAATTTTGCTCTCTCTTTCTCTCAAATGCAACTCTTGTTGTGAATTGCTAGGGATGATTTAGAAGAGCAAATGAGCTCTCTATTTATAGAAGAGTTTGTGTACTCTTTGGTTCAATTAGAGCCATAGATTTTCACCAACCAAATTCCACTAATGCTTGGTTCAATTAGAGCCATAGATGTTCACCAACCAATTCCACTAATTTTCACCAACCACATTCCACTAATGCTTGGTTTAATTATAGCCACTTTCCAACATACCCCTCTAGAAGTTAGGGGAAAGGTTTCACAAAATTTTCAAGTTCAGATTGTAAGTAATGCTGGTGTATAATTGGGTCTCTCTATTAAATGGGGCTCTTCCAAAGCTAGTATCTATGGCTTGCTTCAGAAGAGGTTGGAATTTAAAACGTCTACTTGGAGATCAAAATTGCTGTCATTTGAGGGTAAAGTGATTCTATGAAAATCTGTGGCACAAGCATTCCTAAGTGTTTAAGTTGCCTACAGCAGTTTATGGGTGTCTGATGGCTGCTATGATGACGTATTGCTGGTCTAGTGGAGAGAATATTAGTTGGTGTTCAATGGATAAGGCTGCTCGGAACAAGAAGATAGGACGTTTAAGATTTAGAGATTTGGAATATTTTAACTTAGCTTTGCTAGTTAAGCAAGCTTAAGGTATTTTAATAAAACCTGTTTCTTTGTGTGCAAGGGTCTTGAAAGAATTATGTTTTGCTAATGATGGATTTCTACAAGCTAAATGCCATGTGCATCTCCTAAGAAGATTGAAAAAGGTTTTTACTCGCTGGAGTTGACTTTTTTTTTTTTTTTTTTCAAGTAGAGTAGAAATAATGTAAGAAATAAGTTAATATAATATTTTATTATTTGTTGTTATTTTAATGATAGTAAGACTAGCATATTAAAGGCCCAAAAGTATAGAAATATATAAGTTTCTCATTTTATATTTTTAATATACTTGTTAAATTTTGAGAATTATAAATAAAGTTTAAAAAAACGTTATTATCTATATTATCCTCTAAACTCTTTTTCTTATTTCTTCTAATTTAATTATTTGCTTCAATTTTTAAATTTTTTTATATCATGCTAAAAAATTACACTAGAAATTATGTACCGTAAATTTAGATATAGACACCATATTATTTATCTAAAATGAAAATTATAGAAAATTCATTGGAAAAAAAAAAGCCAACTTTTATATCTCTCTATTAGGAAGATAAAATCTAAAAAAAAATAAAGATGAACAAAATGAGTCGAGAGAATGACTAAAATTTATTTTTGATAAAACGATTGATTGACTTGTTTCCCCACGTGCCGATAGTGAAAATGTTTTTTAAAATCTAATTTCTTTTTTACTTTTATCAAATAATAAGAATTTAATTAATTCTTCTACTTTAATTATCTTCTAACTTCTATGCTTTTACAACGTGAATTAAAATGCAATACCTTGTATTGCTTTTGAGGGAAATGTTGTACCGGTTCTTGTAGCCTGTTGCATTGTGGCAACTTCAGGTTGTGGTGGGCAAACGTTGGAGGACTGCTACGAGTGTTACGGATAAATAAATTTGTATACATATTTGAATTTATACTAATTATTTTATTTTACATGGTAAAAATATGCAAGTGCATAAATTTATTATTTTGTTCTTTCCTCATTCGTGTGAATAATATTAGAAGTGTTACAAGTGCATAAATTTCCACACACCTACATTTATAATAATAATAATAATAATATTGTAACAACAAAATATGTAAATTTATTATTTTATTCTCATTATTAATTAGACATTAATGATATTTTTTGTTAGTAAAGTTATATTAATATAAAATTTATTATTAATAAAAATAATTATTTTAATTTTAACAATATAAAACAAATAAACAAAGTGACGGTTTCTTTGCTTTTCAATTGTTTTTCCATTAACACACTTAGTTGGGTCGGAAAATCAGTGAAAAGCGTGGGTAACTTTTAAGACATAAGGTTAACGGTTCGAGTTCTTAATTTTCTTTGTTAAATTATTGATCTTTCAGTACAAACTGTCAATTTAATACATTAATAGCTTAAAGTGAATACTCTAATCTAAATATGGCTAATAATCTTTGATGATTAAAAAAGACATATCAATATGTGTAAAGTAATCACCTTTCTTTTTTAGTGAGGTTTTTTTTTGAATTTTTTTTTTGTTTTTTTATTACATGTGTTTTTTTTTTTTTTTATATACAGATGCAGATGCTGTAGTAAAAATTATGGACAATTAATTTTCACCAAAATATTGAACCTTATGGTGATCACTGCTTTGGAGGTGGTTAAATCTAAATCTATGGAGCACAATGGCACGTGGTGGATCTGTTAATTGACGGTAGGGTCCACTGGACAATTGATTGGATTTCATAATTTCAGTCCATCATGTCGAATGTGGGACCTAGCTCACCCCACTTAAGTGCGTGCATATTTAGTTTGCTGCCCAGAGAGGACAGCAATTCAAAACAGTAGCAAACTAGAGAAAAGAAGGGGCTACTACTGGGAAACCAGTGAGTTTAATTCAGTTTTTGGATTTGGGAAGCCATGAGTACGATTTTTCTTTTTGAAAGAGATACTTGCTAGTACTACACACCTGGCGTAATGAGTGCTTTGCTTTTGTGGAAATTGAACTGTAAAGTGTGAACCACAAAACTGTCCAGTAACAAGACAGATTGATGAAAATTAAATTAAATTTTAAAACAGAAAAATAATAATTTTTTTTTTAATAATAATTCTCAAATTTTAATAAAAAAATAATATTTATTATATCAAATCCATATATTCAAATTTTTTACATTAAATATTATTTAATTTAAATTCTAACTAATTACAATAGCTAAATATCAATTAATTAAATCTAATTTAATACTACAAAAATATTATTTTTATTGATATAACCGTATAAATTTAATTACAAATTAATTAAATTTTGTTTAATATTATAAAAATATTATTTTATTATAAAATTTTATGAGTAATTTTCTAATAATTTTGTAATAATAGAATTTTGGTCAAGGTTGATTCTTTGGGCAGGTTACTTTACGACTTTAAATACCTTAGGTTTTTTTAAAAAAAAAATAATAATAAAAATAACATTATTCAAAATTTGTTATAACAAAATTAGCATCTTTTGTATTCAAATTTATGTTTTTACAATTAAAAACATGATTAATATGTAATTTTTTTTTAAATACTAATTTAATTAGAATTGAACGATGATAATTTATACCCGTTCAATATTATTGAGGTACTAGTTTTATTATTATAAGTTTTAGGAGTATTTTTTTTTATTATTTTCCTTTTTTTGCACAAATATTTTTAAAAATTTTATATTACAAATATATAAAAATTATGGATGCATTTAAAAAATAAATATAATATTAAAAAAAGAGTTAAATATTAAAAATTAAGAAATTAAAAAAATTTGAGTTATATTCAATTTTATGAAGAAAAAAATATATACAATAAATATATTAAAAAGTGAATATTAAGAGAAATATAAATTTAAATTTTTTTACCTTTATTTTTTAAAATTTAATATTTTTTTTATATTTAATTTTTAATTTATATATATATATATATATTTTTTATATTTATAATTTTTATATATAGTTAGAAAACATTCTCAGATTTTATTGAGTGCCAGAGTTATTTTAGGACATCGTCACGTCTACAGCCTGTTGCCAGCTGATCCTAATCTCACGCCGTTGTCACGTCTAGCGTACATTGTCTTTTTTTTTTTTTGCCCTTTCTTTTCTATTCGTCCAGTGATATGTCTTTTCGACAGACAACAAACTTTTTTTCTTTTTTAATTACAAATTTATTTACTGGTTTAAAAATAATTATGTACATTATTATTTTTAGACTAATTTTGTGATATTGAACGGCCAAATTTTTTTATAGACTTTAATATGTATTAAAACTTCAATAAATAAGCCAAAAATTTTGAAGAAAAAAATGAAATGGGCCATTCAAAAGATAAAAAATAAAACAACTTAAATATAATAGAATAATAATAAATTAAATTAAAAATATAAATAAAATGATAGATTAAGAGAAATGTAATATATATTATCTTATATTATTTAAAATGATATTAATATTAAATTTATGAATAATTATAAACCTTATTATTTATATATTAATTTTTTGAAATTAGAAGATTTATGGTCTTTTAAAATTTTAACACGAATATTTTGGTTAAATAATGTTATATATATTAAATTATTGAATGAGTCAAATATCTTATTAGTTATTAATTAGATATAAATTTAATGACATGAGATTATGAAGTGATTATATGAAGTATTATGATAACTTATAAATAAGAATTAATTAAATTTTGCTACGTAGATTTATGTATATATAAAATTGTAATAACAAAATATTTTTATTTTGAATATTTAATAGTGCTATATTTATTAAGTTATTGTATAATATATTAGTTATTTATTAAATATAAAATTAAAAATATATAATATTAAAGTGATCATATGACATAAATTAAATTATATAATATAAATTAAAGCATTTTAGATAAAAACTATTTTTGTTTGCGTTTGGGCTAAAATCAGTTTTGTGGGCTTTGGTTTGTCTTAATGTCTCAAAGATCATTCACCCAAAATTCATAAGCCAACACAAAATAGTGATATATTGAATAAGAGTTTTTAAAAATTGGATCAAATTGAACAAAATTGAAAAATAAATTAGATCAGATAATTTTATGAAATATATGATTTGGTCCGATTAAAAATTATACAAATCGTTGTTAAAACGATCCGGTTCGATTTTGTAAATTTTTTAACCAATCAGACCGAACCGAACTGTTATAAATAAAATATTAAAATTTTTAAATAATATATTATTATTATTATTAATATCCACTTCCCATCTCTGTTTGCATTCGCACATTTTTGTAATATATTACTAATTTTACAGCATATTTGTTTATAATTATTATTATTAATACCTATTACCCAGTTACCCACTTCCAGTTCTCTCTCTGTTTGTTCCCATTTTATGGATTAATGTATCAATTTGTTATTATGTGTATTGCATTATAATTTGATTACATTCTTAGTTATAGAAAAAAATTTAGCAAAAAAAGTTTTAAAAATCATTGAAAATCGTTAACCAAACCGGATCAAATTGGACGATTTTAAAATTTTTATTAGCTAAACGGTCTGGTCCGGTTAAAATAATACGAACAGTCCGATCCGATTAAATATTTTTTACTAAAAATCGGATCATGGACACCCCTATTACCGATCTATTGCATTGATATAGCACACTTTTAGGCTTAATATCATTTTTTACTTTTTTTGTGCTACGCTGTCGTTTTTTAGCAAGAGAATTACGACTTTATCCCTTATTGATATAACGTGCAAGCGAGAGTTGGTCCAAATTTAATACAATTACTACAATAAAGATGTCGATTCCGTTCAACGATTTGTTTCCTCCAATTACAAAAAGATATGTTACACCATTTAGCATGTTTTTTTTGTTTCACTATGGATTTGAGATTGATATTGAGCTCACATCTGTGATGGTATTCTCAAATTTGTTCACACTCATCTCATGCTTTTTGAGATTGAACCCACAAATTTTTAGAATTGCTTCCACACTTTTTTCATTTTTTTTAGTTCATGGTTTTCATTGTTTTCAAAATTTGTATTATTATATGCAACTTTTCTTATTATTATTATTATTTGGTTTATTGAAGTTGGCCTTATTTTCTCATTAAGATTTTTTTTTTAATTTCTAATCAAGATTTAGTTAATAAAACAATGGAGCCAAATAAATAATAGAGACAATTGCAAGCTTAGTTCTCGAGTGAAAAGATTTTGGGTAGTTATATGAGGTGTCATAGAACTAGGAATGACAATTTTATCCATTGGGTTGGGGCCCTGCGGGTACCCGAACCATTTGGACCAAAATCAGGCGGATTTGGTTCGGAGCAGATATGGATCGGTACAATATCCATTTTATTAATAAAATTTGTGTTAGAAACGGATTGAATCGAGGCTCCAATCAAGTACCTATTTTTAAATTACTCTCTATCTCTCACATTTAGGTTACCAAAGCACAAATCATTTACCTTTATGGTTCAGCCTGACTGCCTCCAACCCAACCCTCCGTTGCTTACCTCCGCAGCTCCGCCCGACTGCCTTCGACTCTTCATTGAATCATTAGTATTCTGGTAAGTTCTTAATGTATTTTATAATTTATTTTCGGTAATGTTGATTGGGGTTTTATAATTTATCTATGGTAATAGTTCTTGGGTTATCAACGGATTTACAGTTGGTGCTTATTGTGTTACTAGTATAGCAAATTACATATTGGCGCCCAAAAGACCAAGCTTTCTTTTTCAATTATTCTTTTGCATTTTGGGACCGATTACAGGTAGTAGAAATAGTCTCATTTTTTATTATGGTTTTTCAATAAATTGATATTTTCTTATCACTTATTTGTTATATTGTTCTTGGTTTTCGAATTGGCTTTAATATTTTAGTTTATTAGTGCCTTAATACTTTAGATAATATTGGGTATTTGTAATTATATATGTAATAAATAATAGTAGCGACTATTACACGAGACTATATATGTAATTATATATTAAACAAGTTTGTTACTATTATATATGTAATAATAGTAGCTTTAGACTATATATGTAAACAAGTTTGCTTCAAGGAAATTACACGAGATTTATTTTGATCTATTTTGATTGGAGTCACTTTAGATTATTTGTAAATGAAAACAAGTTTGCTTTAGACTATTTAATCTATTTTTACTGGAGTCACTTAAAAATGGTCCCAATAATTTTAGCTTCTTTTTGTTAGATAATTATTTTAATAGAGCTTATAGAGATCAGAAGAGATCATACTTAATTACTCTAATTTATTTTTTATTAAAACTTCAAAATTGATCACAATCTAATTTCAATTGTGATTATGATCTTATCTACCAAATCAAGCACGTAGATATAAATGTGTTTTATTGCATATTAAAATTTGTAAATGTGTTTTGGACATAGCTATGTGATTGGCTCTCTGTTAGATAAATTATATTATTGTTTTCTTTGTAGGGATGGAGGATCTATTCGAAGAGCCTATATCTCCTGTTCGTATTCGTGAAGAAGAGTAAGATCATGAGTTTGTTAAGAAATTAAGATCGAAGCATTGAAATAATTTTGATAAAAAAAAAAGAATTAATGAAAAAATGAAAGCAATATGTAATGCTTGTAAGAAGGAATTGAACGGAGAGACAAACAATGGCACCATACATTTAAAAAATCATACTCTAAGGTGGCCATTGAAAAAATCAGAGATAAATTAGATTTTTAGTAGAGGAAGACAAACTCCAACTGTGACTTCCTCTTTTGATCATGAAGTTGCTAGGAGAGAACTAGCTATTATGATAATCTTGCATGAGTATCCTTTACCTATGGTGGAATACATTAGGTTTAAGTGATATTCTAATGCCCTACAGTCATCTTTTAAGGTAGTATCACGTAATACAATAGAACGTGACATATTTAATATGTATTCACTAGAAAAGGGAAAGACAATGCAACAATCGAAAAATAATGAAAGTAGAGTGGCAATTACTACTGACATGTGAACTGCCTCCGATCAAAGAAAATGATACATGATAATTACTGCTCATTACCTTGATCACTCTTGGGTTTTGTAGAGTCGAATTTTAAGGTTTGCATATATTTCATGTCCACATAAAACAGAAACTATTGCAAAGCTATTGTTGGAGTGTTTCTCTGATTGGAACATTTGTGATAAGTTATCTACTATAATGATAAATAATTGTAGCACAAATAACTTAATTATTGATGTTTCATTGAAAAAAAAAAAAAAGATAATTCTTCAATTTTATTGGATGAGTCTGTTTTGCACATGGGGTATTATGCTCATATTTTAAATTTGATTGTGAAAACTTAATTCAAAGTTCTTGGTGAGGGCTTCTTAGGATTCAGAAAAGTGTCGTTTATTAGTCACTTACTCCTAAAAGAGTTGAAGAATTTAGAAAAGGCACCAATAAAACAAAAATTCAACACACTAAGAAGTTAATACTTGATTGCAAAACTAGATAGAACTCTACTTATGAAATACTATCCACTGCTATTTCTTACAAGAAGGTATTTATTCATTTTAAGCAATGTGAACCTCAATTTAAATGTGCCCCTCTTGATAATGATTAGACATTGGCACAACAAATTATGAAAAAGTTAAAAAAAAAAAAAAACTTATAGAGTCATTCATAAGTTTTTTGGGACACAATATTTTACTACAAATTTATTTTTTTCAGAGATTTGCCAAGTAAAAAAGGCATAATGTGATTGGCTTATATTGCTACATGAGGAAATGGCATCAAGCATGACATCAAAATTTCATAAGTATTGGGATGACATACATGGAGTTGTAGCTATGAATATTGTATTGGATCTAAGGTACAAAATGAAACTAATTGAGTTTTATTTTCCTCAAATTTATGGAGCTGATAATTATAAAGGTCATATGGATAAAGTGTATAAAACTTGTGTTAATTTGGTCAATCAATATCAACAAAATAGTATAAGATGAGAGTATTCTAATTCTTCATTTTTTATCTCTGAGGTCAATACAATGGGTTATGTTGATTCTTTATTACAGTATGACTTGTTTGTGTTAAGTAATAAGACTACGGATTTGATGAAAACAGAGTTTGACATTTACTTGGAGGAAGGGGTTTTACCTAAAACGGAAAACTTTGACATACTAGCTTGGTGGAAGACAAATGGTATTAAATATCCCGTACTACAACGAATTGCTAGAGATCTACTGCTATTCTTGTTTCTACTGTTGCATCTGAGTCTATTTTTAGCATAGGTGGCAGGGTTGTGTCCAAGCACTGTAATAAGATTGAAATCATCCACAATAGGGCATTGATGTGTGCCCAAGATTGGCTTTAACCTCTTGAATTTTTTTGTATTATATGATTATTTTTAAATTTGTTAGTATGTTTAATTATTAATAATTATTCTTATTTATTTCATTACCAAGTTAAATCCATTGCAAAGTTTCAAAGCATGATATTGGCGAGTTTGAAGATGTGGAAGATATTGATTTTTTCGATAAAGATAATGGAGACGAAGAAAATGATCAAATGATTGTTGATCTTTCTTAAATGACTAATAAATTACACTTTGTGATCATGTTGCAAACGAATTGATAGATTAAAGGGATTTATAATTCTTGAGTTTTGTTTTTATATAAACAAAAATATTTTGTGATCATTGATATATCATTGATATACTTGTTCTTTAATATAATTTTTTTCTTTAAAATATTAATAATATAAAATCTTCTTTCAAATTAATATAATCTTAATATTTTATTTATACATTGCACAAGTTTAAAGATAAATTTTTTTTATATTAAACTTTTAATCTCATATTAATATCAATTAAATTTGATATAAATAGCCAACAGAATAATTTTAATAAATTATACTTAGTTAAATTATTACAATATTTTGTAATAAAAGAAAGGTCAATGGGTTAGATTTTTTACTTGTGAATATAACCTGATTTGAACCCAAAAAATTCAAACCACACGGATTTATTTGCTCTGTAGGTTGGGTCAATTTTAAACCAAACTGTCATTCCTACGTATAACTAAGAAATCAGTCAAAAAGGATTTTAAGATCGAGTTAATTGATAACACGAACACGGATATTAAAGGTAATAACATTAACATGGATATTTACATGTATGTTATGCGTTCCATTAAGCTTTATCTTTGCAACATTACATCCACTTTTTTTTTTCCTGTTACGAAATTTGAATGTTATGAAATTGTTATTGTTTATTTATTATTTTTTTCTTACAATTTTATTTGTTACTTTTATATAATATGTTACATATATTTTTATTTTGATATGTAATATATAACATTTTACATCTATCTTTATATATAACATGTTATATTTATTTATAATTTTTTTATTTTTATATATAATACATTATATATTTTTTGATTTTTTTAATTATTAATTTTGGTATTACCTTTGTTTTATTAAGTGATGATGTGAAATAACAGGATCGACAAATCTGCAAAGTCGTTAGAGACCTTACCGAAGACCCCTTTATCGGAGACCTTTAGTTTTATTTACTCTTTAGTATGGTACTGCAATGTTGATGGGCTTATCCATACTTGCTTTTGTTAATTGTTATTTTGATGTTAATAACAGAGTTAACGCCCTTAACATGTATATATTATTTTACATACATTTTTGTTGAATAATACATATATTTTATCGTTATATATAATTCGTTATATATATTTATTGTTATATGTAACACGTTATATATACCTCTGTTGTTGTGTATAACATGTTACATACCTATTTGACAAGATTACTGGAACTCCCGTGATGTCACCGCTAGAGTCTGCTAGAGCTACGGTCGGCTTACCCGCAGAGTTATTGAAGCTCCAGTATATTTATTTATTAACCCTAAATGGATATTTTAAGAATTTGTATGATTTTTATGTAATTAAAATTTATAATTTTAAATATATTTTTGTTAGTTTTAAAAAATATTAATTTATAATTTAAATGTAAAATATTTAGGTTCAAAGTTTTAAAATAATGCATCTAATTATGACTTTGATTCGCTAAAAATTATGATTTTTAGTGATTTTAAAATAATAAAATTTTTTACAGACTTTTTTCATTTTATTAAATCCTATGGGTTCTAGATTTTGTTTAATAATTTTTTATGATTTATATTAACAATAATCGAATGCGGAAAAAGTAAAAAAAAAAAAAAATAAGTGTTTTATAAATCCATATTGGAAATCTTTTGGAGTTGAAGGAAGAATGATGGTTCTAATTTTATTGTATAATTTTAACTAAAAAAAAAAAAGCATTCATAAAATTTTCAATTTTTTTAAATAAATTCAAATTTTAAAAAATTTATGCAAAGTTATTGTTGAATACATCTATACTTTTTAAAATCTTTAAACATTTTAATTGTATACTTATAAATATTAAAATTACATTAAGATCATTAAAAATCTCACCGATAGAAAGTAATTAGGTGAATAAATAAAGATGTTGTTAGCACCAACACATGTCCTACGGTATCAGCAGTCTGGTTTTATGAAGGAAAAAAAAAAATTTAATAAAAGAGAAAGAAAGTTGTGATGTTTGTTAGTTATTGTATTCTTTAATAAGAATAAGTGCATATCATAATTAATATATAATTAATATATTTTTATTTTTAAACTTATTTCATGTGTTAAATGTATGTTATTTCAAGAATTAAAAAAATCAATTAATTAGCTTAATGGTATAAAATAAGAGTATTCTTTTTTATTAATATACATTTGAATTGATTTTTTTTTTAATCAAACTATTTTTCAGGTGGTTTGTAGAACGTATTTGACGTGACTTCAATTTATGAATTGGAACGACATAACTTGGTCAAGTTTCTATCGCTAACTACCGACTATAGAAAATTAATTTTATTGCCGCACATGTTCGTGCATGTATATACATATCAACAGGTGCGCCAAATTAATTAAAAGTTTGTTTGATAATCATTAAATTTTTAATTTTTTTTAAGTAATTTTTTAATTAAATATATTTAGTAATTATTTTTTATACTAAATTTTATATTTTTAAAAAATTATTATAAAAATATAAGGTGATTCATAAATATTTAAAAAAAAAAAATTTAAATCAAATTTATAATTTTTATTTTGACCAAACATTTTTCTATAAAGTAAATCAAGTCTTATAACTTTTATATATATAAATATTGAAATAAAATGATTAAAAATTTAAAATTTATGAAAAAAAGAACAAAATTTTAATTTATTTTAAAAATTATTTGAAAAAAAAAAAAAAAAAAACCCTTATCAAATAACTTTGAGGTTCTGTCCAAAAATAAAATAAAATAATTTTGAGGTAATTTTTAATTTTTTTTTCTTGAAAATTATAAAATATAAATTTTTATCAAATACATTGGTGATTATTTTTATAAAAGAATAAAAAACTATAAAATTAATTATTTAATTATAAATTATAAATTAAAATTATTATTAAATATGATCTAATTATTAGAAGAAAATATTATACATGAGTTATGATATATATTGATAAATTTTTAATTATCAGACACATTCATGTGTAAAAATAAAGGGGTAGGATAAATTTATCCCACTAAATATCAATCCAATAATACTTTTATATTTATCATGTTTGATAAAAAAAAAAATTATAATAATTACACCAATTTTAGCTCATTGGAAAGGTAAAAAAAAAAAAGACATTGATGAAGGTCAACAACTCAAAGATAACCTTCTTTATTAGAGGTACAAAATTGCGATAAAATGTTCCATAAACTCGGTACTATAATCAGTTAATTGCAAAAATTTATCTTTATCTCATTTACTTTTTTTAAGAATTGGGAGCACGCAAGCCCAAAAGAATTTAGATGAAGAAGAGGAACACAAAACAGAATAGAAAAGAAAGTAAATTCTTTAGTAATTTATACTTATCACAAACAATACATTGTACTTTTTTATATATTGCTATAAGTAAGTATCACGTATATTAGCTATCAACTCTTTAACAGTAAAGGAGCTAGTATATAAGAACTATTACAATACACAATATTCCCACAGTAAGTCATATAAACCCTACTAGCTCTAATAATCCCCCTCAAACTGACGGTGGAGGTAACATCAACAGTTTGGGACGAAGATACAAGAAGGAAGAACATGCTAGAAACTTAGTAAGTGCATCTGCAACTTAGTCAGTAGAAGTTTGAGGCATAAACTCAGGCGGCACTGAACACTAAGAAGAGTGATAGGCAATCGAGAATGTGAATGACTAATAGCATCCTTGTAATTCGCCATATCCAAGAAATTGCTTTGATAGCATGTGCAAACCCAAAAGAATTTAGATGAAAAAGAGAAACACGAAATAGAACAGAAAATAAAGTAAATTCTTTAATAATTCATACTTATCACAAACAGTACATTGTAACTTTTCGTCTTTTCATATATTGCTACAAGTATCACGTGTATTAGCTATCAAGTCTTTAATAGTAAAGGAGCTAGTATATAAGAACTATTACAATACACAATACCCCACAATAAACCATATAGACCCTACTAGCTCTAATAGGGAGGATAACAAGAATATATGAATTGTAACTTATATGAAAAAAAAAAAAACATAATTATTTTTAATATAAAAATTGGATGAAAAGAAAAATGATAAAACTTTAAGTTTAAAATGAGATATATTAGAATTACAATTTACAATAGGATGAAATAAAATAAGATTAAAAAATTTAGGAATTATTTGATAACTATTTTAATTATTAATTTTAAAATTTTACAAATTTTAAAACTATGTACTTTGATAATTCATTTCCAATTTCTAATTTCTAAATTTTGAAATTAGTTTTAAAATTGGGCCAAATTTTGAAACTAAAAAATGTAAATTTTTATTTTTTTTATTTCTTGACACTAAAAATTAATAACTCAATTATATTCAATCATATTCAAACTTACTCAAAATAATTAAAGAGCCAAAATTTAGTAAAAATTTATCAAAAATAAGTTTGAAATTGAATTTTAAAGCTTTAGAAAATTGAATTCAAGATTAAAAATTGATTATTAAAGAAGAATATTCAATTTTTAATTTTTACTTTTTAAAATTAAAATTAAAAATTAATTATTAAATAATTTTATTTTTTATTAAATATGTTAAAATTAACAATTTAATTTTAAATCTAAAAATTAAAAATTAAAATAATTATTAAATATGAATCTAATAATTTTGAATATAGCCCATTAATTTTTTAAATGATATATGATATGATATGATATAAGATAACCTACATTACATTTATTTATATGGATTTTGTCAAATATTTTCCGGCAAATACGGATGAATAGAGAATTTTTTAAATGATATAGGATAACCTACATTACATTTGTTTATATGGATTTGGTCAAACTTTTTCGGCAAATATGGATGAATAGAGATTAGTAAACATTATTCTGTCTTTTTTTTTTTTTTTTTTTGAGATTTTTTTCTGTTAAAAATAATTATTATATTATTTTTTTTAAATGCTATTATAATTAAACACCACATCATGATAATTTAAACAATGTAACATTTTTAATATTATAAAAATATATAATTTAAATATAAGAAATATTATTTTTATTATTATAAATTTTAAAAATATTATTTTATTATTTTCATATTCTTTTTTTACTTTCAGATTTTGGCTAACTTTAGCATCTAAATTATATATTTTTATAATATTAAAAATGTAACATTATAAAAAGAAGAAAATTATAAAATTATGTTCACGATCAAAAGTTAACATAAACTTTACCTTTTAATCATATTTTTATTAAAACAATAAAAAGTTAAAAGATTCTACCATTTAAATTTGTTTATAGTAGTATTATGGTAATTATTTTTTAATAAATATATTTTGCAAAGTAAATTATGAATTATACAGGAGCAAGATGATGCAATTCATGAGCTAAAGCTAGATCAGTTAATTTTTGTTTTACATCATTTCATTGGATCGCCGGAAGTTATCTTTTAGTATTTGGATTGACCATAAGCCATTCTTAAGCCACCGGTCCGAATTGGGGTTCTTTTAAATGTTTTCTTAGAGGGATTTTAGACTGCACTGAAATGAGTTGTATTGTACATGCAACACCAATAATCTTAAGTTCATGCACTCTCATTCTTCATTAGAGTACCCAAGTTTAAGAGTGCTTGAACTTCCATTGAAGCAATGATGAAACTAGAGATTAGAGAACGTCAACATTCTACAATCAAATTGGATTTTAGCACATGAAGGTTTGTAAGAAAGTAGCTTCCATAAGTAGGCTTTCTTTTCCATGGAAAAACGGTATCGTTTTGCTGTTGTGTTCTGTGTTTTCAGCCCACTGCTAAATTGTTCAGTCCTAACAAATAAACCAATTCAAACCATCACAACATAGGAAAAGAGATTGGCAGATTCAAACTTCTTCGAATCAATTGAAATATTTTATCAACTTGGAGAAAGATATCGAAATTCATATAGCTAATTGATAACTCTAATTTGTTAGAGTATTATTAGCTTTTATATCTTAAAAATTTGTTTGATTACATGAAAAATTTACACATTGTGCTTAAATGGATCTTAATAGTGCTTTTTTGTGGAATTGAGTGAACTCTCTCATTAAAATATGAATTTATCTTTTATTTAATTCAAAAAGAATTATATTTTACAGTTCATTCATGAAAATATTTTCATGTATTGCTATTGAAGCATTATCAAAGGTTTATCACAACTTGCTGCATCAAACTTATTCAGATTTCAGCAGCGTAAAATAGAACAAGAAAACTGACAACTGGGTTTAAGTTATTGAAAGAACGAAAAATAAGCAGTATAAGACTCACTTTTTAAAGCCCAAACATGAAAGTTAATACAAGAATCTCAACTTATGTCAATTAAACCTAGGAGCCATCACATAAAAGTATTATTGATTGTTCATGCAGTCAAATTAGAGGTGGACAAAGGTGTGGGGAGTTGATTCCAAAGAATCCAATTCCTATGTCTTACAAGGATCAATTTAGGGAGCTGATTTGTAGGGATCATTAGTAAAAAAAGCAAAGAATAATCAAAAATTTTGCAACTTAATTGATCGAGAACTTGGAGAAAGGAGTTTAGTGTTGAATTTTTCTTTCTTTTATTGTTTTTTAATTTTCTTTCAATCTCTGTGATTCATTAGATATGATTTTTAATATCTCTGAATTTATATTTTATGAATACAATGAGCTAAATATCTTCTAGTTATGATCATAGATGGACAAGCTAATATAGTCTCTTTTTTCATTTATAAAAATTTATGTTTTGCTATGATAGAAAGGATGCTAGTTATTCAAGTTAGTTTTATTGTTTGATTAATCACCAATTGATAGGATAATAGAACTGAAATTAAGGTTAGAAAAATTAGTTGATATCGAATGAAATTTAAATAATGTGGGTTTAATTTAGATATAAGAATAAAAATTAAAGTTGCTATTAATATAAAAAAATAAAATTAACTCACGAAACTTTAAAAAAAATTGGTGCTTAAAATGATTTTCTTAAACTCAGTTATGCATAAGAATGTATTTCATTAAGATAAAAAACGTATAAACATTTCAAATTTAGATGAATCCATTATAATTTTTAAATTCTAATTACTAGTGCATTTTGCCGTAGCATCGCTGTAACATTTGTACTATAACAGCATTACTTATTACATTTACAATCCTAACTAATTTAATTACTTGAAATCCTCATTGTCCTTGTTGAGCATTATTTTAGTATTCTTGCTTTCTTGCTTTCGTCAACTCGTGCTTATTAATTTCTTTCTTATTTTATTTTATTACTCAAAACATTCGATATTGATTTTACTTTGTTAATTTTTACATTATTTTTTAATCGTCCAACCTCCATAGGAACAATATTTCTTATCATTATGTTACTTACGTGATCTTTACACATTTTTAAGCAACACTAATATGGACATTTGGAGAATGGTAAGAAAGAACGATCTTAAAGAAAGTCCAATATCAAAATTATTGTCGGAAAATATTACAAAGGAAAAAGGCTTCAGGACTTGAACTGCAGGGGAAAAATTTTCATTACTTTCTCATGTCTTCCACACTCTTACGGTACCATCAACCGAGGAAGTTATCATGCACTGGTCCTTTGGGTGATAACTCACACTTGTAACCTGCCGACATGCTATTGGTTAAACTTTGATATCTAGAATTAACAATTAGCAGGTAAGTAAATACACTTCTAGTAAAAATGATAATCCAGTTCATAAGCACAATCCAATAGAGAATTTGGCGGAAAAAGAATCAACAAGCAACATCTTAAAATAGGCTCCACAAATGGAAAGAAATACAGAGATAAGAGTTACATAATGTAGTGATTGAATCAACACTCAAAGGTAAAATGACTGGGTCTGTTTGGATGTGCTTTTCTTAATTAGAAGTGGTTTCGAAAAAAGTGCTTAAAATATAGTGGTTTAGTCAAAATTAGTTTCGTGAGAAACATGTAAGTCATTAGATGTTTGTCATAAAATTATTATAAAGTAGTTTTGAGTGACAATTTTAAAACAAATTTATAAAAAAGCATACATCCAAATCTAGTTCTCTCCAAAGTATGGATTACTTCCAAAAGCCTAAGACAAAATTCTGAAAGTATTTTTGAAGATTGCCAAACACCACTAGAAGTGCTTTAGACCTTTTAAAGCACTTTCAATGATTTTCCAAAGGATACAAATCGACTTGAAACTAAAGATAAGAAAGGCAGTCAATTAAATAGTATGAAATCCTTCTCAATGACAAAGAAAAAGAAAATGAAAATGGCAGCGAACTCCAAAATAGTGAGATATTATTGATATATCAGGGTGAGCCCAGAACACAAAGCATTCAATAATTGGAAACTTAGAATTTGTAACTTAAATTTTCAGACAATTTTTGTCTGGACTTCCACCTTTGCCATCAAAATATTATACGATTCATTTCTTGTCAAGTTAAGAGTCAAACAATTAAATAATATACTTTTAAGATCAACCTCCAAGCTGGCAACGTGCCTGATCAATAAAACAGAAAGAGAGAAATATACAAAATGCAGATAGAACAGAAAAATCTTCAACTTATTACAACGGTGCAGCATTTTCACAGCAATTTAAAATTTTGTCTGCATTATGTTCCACCCAAGTTGGATTCATCTAGTTGGAGTGCTTATATCTATTATCTATAGTGCAAGACTGAGAGATTATAAAATGTCTAATGTAAGACCTTTACATCTTCACAGCATGGTCATATGGAAGCTTTTTTTTTTTTTTTGGAGAAGAGAAAAGTACAAATTCGTTTCATAAGAATTAAGATAGAGAGGTTACAAAAGAGGTACAACATATCAAAAGAAAAAAAAATTATAGCTCTCGGATATGTCAAAAAGTTCACTAGATTGTGTAACGAAAAACTAATGACAAACAGTTAAAGCCAAAACCTTCGTGAAACCCTCAATCAATAAAGGTGAAAGCTATACCATTACCATTCATCATTTCATTTTACTAAAGGCCAAAATGCTTGAAGATTGTTCAAAAAAGTTCTTACCACGGAGGCATGAGCTCGGAAGCTTGACACTACAGATGCATCCACCAGATCCCAGAAATAAATGAAGCCATCCTCAGATCCACCAGTTACATGAGCATCGTCATTGGTAAGGCAGCAATCTAGTTTATAAGACTAATAAAGAAAAATCAAGTTTAAATAAAATCAGAATTCATACACAAAGAAAGAGTAAGTTATTTGTGATACTGTCAAAAGAAAAGACCGGCAGCTTAGTACGGATGGGTAAGAATCATGTTGAAATAGAAAATTTATAAGAAGTACAAAAGGAAAAAAACGATTCATCTGTATGCTAACCTTGCAAGTATGTCCTTTATATTCTTGCAGTAGTTCACCAGCAGACCTACAACACAAAAGGCGTCTTAAAACTGAATGGGAAATCAAAATATATATGCCTGTATCAAAAATTCTACTATGTTACCGGTCTAAAAGCCGCAAAGTCGAATCTAAGCAACCAGCTAATATGCAGTTACCATCATTTGACATTGAAATACAGTTGACAGACTGCCCCAGATTATCAGATAGTTCTCTACCTGATATAGTATACGAAAAGATCATAATTGAATCAGTCGCTAGAAATTCATCACGTTTAATATTAAAATTAGGATATTAAATCAAACACGCAATTACTACTTCTCAAACATCAGACTACTCTCCAAGTGTAGAAATATTTAGCATGTTAACTACTACAGAACAATATGCAACATACCTACCCATACGAATATCAAATGTTCGAACAGTTCCATCCACACTCCCACCAATAATTTCAGTTTTGGTTACAATAACAGACATCACACTGTCTTGAAATGAGTCAATAATCTGCACATAAACCACAATTTTGTGAAACATATAACAATCATCTCAAAAACAAATTTCAAAATAAACCTTCCAACATGAAAACAAAAGATGCTAACCTGAATTGGTTCAGTACTATGAGACCTGCAGTCCCAAGCACGCAATGACTGATCAAAACCCGCCGAAACCACAACAGACGCATATTCATTAAACTTTACAGCATTCACCTACACAATCCAACAAAAAAATATAAAAGAAAGACCCTAATAGTGCACCCAAAAAAAAACACATAAATACCCAAATGGGTTATAAAAAAATTACACTATAATTTACACATACCTCACCCTCATGACCACGAAACTTTCGTATAACACGGCCAGTGGAGACATCCCAATAAAAAATTTGCCGATCACCACCACAAGAACATATTTTGGAGTTATCCCTATATAACAAAAAGTAAGCAGATAATTTTTAACTGAAATTGTTACTACAAAACCCGAACAATATAACAAATGGGAAAATGGGCATTTGAAATTACGGAGTGACATGGACGTCTCGAACTTCACGGCCATGAGATTTGTAGGTCTTGATGTGAATTCCACGATGGGGGTTCCATAGTCGAATGGTACGATCTTTGCCACAGCTCAAACAGTAATTTCCGTCACCGTTAAACCTCGCCGCTAGAACTGCTCCTTCGTGGCCTTTCAGTACATTAACCTCCTTCTTTGGCAGCTGAGCCACCATCTCTGATCTCTCGAGTAGAATAGCACTTCAATGTACTTCTAGCTCTGTACTGGCAATATAACAAGCTTGTGGATATTCCAGGTTGGATTTTTTAGTACTGTGCGGCCCAAACTTGTAAATTATGTGAGCCCAGTCCAGATAGGCTTTCCTCCTCCTCCACCTCCTCCTTTTTCCATCTAAATGTTATTCTTTTCATTTTTTTCTTCGAAAATTTCAATCTAAAAAAGGATATATTTAGAGGGAGTTTCTGAATTGTGACCACTTAGCAATAATAAAGTTATGCAATTTTGATTTTCAAACGGAAAGGAAATTTTGGAAGAATATTTTTCGCTAATTTTTTTTATTAATCGATAACATACTCTTGTTATTACGTAAAGTAAATAATAGTATATGAGTATTAATAAAAAAGAGTATTAACTCAATGAAAATAACAGTAATAATTATAACATTCGGAATGAATGGTTTGCATTATATGTAAAAATTTAATTAATAATATTATATCATCGAGCGGTAGATTATATGTACGAGGTCATAAGTTTGAGAAATAAAAAGATACATAATGGTTACTAAGACTCTTTTGACGATAGTTTCTATTGCTAGTTATTGTTTGGTACTCTCAATACAAAGCGTTGATTCGAATGAATGAAAAAAAAAAAACTCGAGTGTTAGTCCGTCTCCCACTTGAAGAACTTTTTTCTATTAAAAAAAATTATCACATCAACTACCACTCATTTACGATGAATAATATTTTTTTTTCTCATTCTTATATTCAAATAAAAGTAATAATTTTGTTGATCCCAAACTTTTCTTTCTTTAGCATATAGGTCAGTCGGTTATTTTATTTTTTTTTCATCTGAGGGATGCTTAGCATACAATTTCACACAAAATTCTCAAATCAATTGGTGCATGTAACGTGTGATTCTAAAAATAATTTCAGTTTTGCTAAGCATTATTGCTATATACATGCACCTATTAAATTGAGTGCACTTAAAATTAATATTTTTTTTTCTTTTTAATTGTCACTGATTTTTTTAAATTTAGTATATAATACCATATTTTGTAAATGTTATAACATTTTGTAAAAAAGGATAAAGCGGTACTTCATGTTATATAAGTATTTGACTAAAATTGAGTCTATTTACTAAAATAACTTCCCTGACATATCGTATTAAGTTTTTCACAAGGAAGAACCTATTAGTCCTGAAATTGGTCTTAGAGTTCCTTTGCTGGACCAGGACTTCACCAAAGTTGACATTAATATTTGGATCAGTCTCATGAGTTAATATTCTTCTAACAAAAAAAAAAAAAAAACTAAGTTATATTATTAATTTTTAAACTTTAATTAAATTTATGCTTAAGTCTTTAAACTTTTAAAATTTCATACATAAATTCATAAAATTTTAAATTCTACAATTTAGTCCAAAATTTTTAAAAATTCACAAATAGGTTTAAAAATATGTATTTAATACTCAATATAGTATCTATGTGTCAATTTTTAAAATTTGTTACTAAATTGTGGAATTTAAAAATTAAGAAATTTATTTGAAAAATTTTAAAAATTTGAAGATTAAATTGTATAATTTAAAAGTTTGAAATGTAAATGGGAATTTAATTAAAGTGTGAGAATAGTTAATTCCATGAAATATGAAAAACTAAACGTTTCAGTTTAGGCTTAGGGATTAATTACTATGATGAATAACATTACTTCAAAGTTAAAACGCTTAATTAGCATTTTCTTCTCCACTAAATAACTCCTTCTAATGACACCACATTATCATAACTGTTGTGTAACGTTTCTAATTAATGGTGTCCTCTCTTCTCCTCTTCTCTCTTGATCTCTCAATGCAAATTAAGATTCAGAAGCACTATAAAACTTACTCTTTCCAATCTATCTTCATCCTTCACACAACAATCATCACTAATAGTACTAAACAAATGGCAGTTCTTAAGAACACATCTCTTTTTCTAACCTACACTTTTCTTATAATTCTTGCAAATTATTCAGCATTAGCAACAAGAGACATTCCTAACTATCATAATCTCATAAACCCAGTTACACAATATGATAATATGACCAAAACAACTATACTTGTTGAAACAAATGGCTCATCACCAAGTGGGTCATCAATGGATTGTTGGAGTGCTCTAGTGGAAATAAAGTCATGCACAAATGAGATAGTGACTTTCTTTGTGAATGGAAAAACTGATATTGGGCCTGATTGTTGTAAAGCAATTGTTATAATTACTAGAAATTGTTGGCCAACTATGCTCACTTCTATTGGTTTTACTGCTGAGGAGGGTAACATTCTTAGAGGCTATTGTGATGCTGCTAGTTCTTCTATTCCCTCTGTTGCTACTCCTCCTGATCTATCTCCAGAACTAGCACCAACTCCTCTTGGCTTGGTTTAGATAAAAAATAATGAAAAGGGTTTCTTTTGTTGCCCTGCCCTGTTTCCTCTGTTTTTCTCTCTTCTTTTATGCATTTTGTTTTAGTTTTCGGAATTGGGTTTGGTTTGTTCAGTAGGTCTTTGTGGTGTGTTTTAAGTTTGAGAGTGTGATTTAATAAAAGTATTTTATATTTTAATGTACTACTGTGTTTGGATGAGGTTAATTTTTTCTGTTCAAAAACTACTCTAAGATGAAATGAAGAATCGCCTTAGTAGTCGCAATGAAGTGGCGAGATGTGATTGATTCCTTAAGCCTACATGGTTTTAGTAGAGCTTCAAAATAATTCACACAATGATTTTAAAAACTATATAAATGATCATTAATACTAAGTAGCCAAAGTAAGTAATATAATAAGAAAAAAATTCATTATTTGATGGTCTCCATTTCACTACATATGGTGATCTTTAAATCACTTTCCTATTTTTCCCAGGCTTCACATTTCAGTTCTTCGAAAAAATTAAACCTTTAACATCTTATTAACTTGAAAGTCTGTTTTATTAATTAATAAAAATTGCAACATCAGATAATTATCTCTTGGCGTTCTAAACTTTCACTTCCCTTAACTCAAATGGGTTATTCTCAGCTGAACACAACATAAACACTGATGAATTACAAATGGATGAGGATGGTGGGTCTTCAGACATTCATTGTATGAGAGGTCATACTCTTCTTCTTAAATGGAGAAACCCAATTGGGTCATGGGTGTGTTGTGCTTCACTTATCAAGAATCTGATATCCTTCGGGGCTATTGTGATGAAGAAGATGCTTCAACTAATCCCTTTGTTCCTCCACCCATGGCTGTTTTAATACTACCATTAATAACTAGATTTCACTTTGTTCCTTCGTGCCATGAATGAATAATGTCTGCTATAAACAGATTTAGTTATTTTATACAACTGTGCTTGCTTTTCTCTTATGTTACGTTCTCTTAATCGAAATCGTCAATGGTTAGAAGGATTTGATTGACAGTGTAAGGGTCAGAAAGGAAAATATTGTTGAATATCAGTACTTATGTTAAACTAGTATAAAATAAAACAAACTGACAACTTGGCCTATTAGCTCAGTTGGTTAGAGCGTCGTGCTAATAACGCGAAGGTCGCAGGTTCGAGACCTGCATGGGCCAATGTTTATGTTTTACGATTTTTACACTTCTACCCCTAAAGGTTTTTTTGTTTACCCCCACGAAAATTAGGTTTTTTTTTTTTTTTATCTCAATTCCCATGAATAAATTAAAAAATGAAACTTTCCCAAATCGTAATCGTAGAGTTTGTTTCGTTCGTAATTTTCCTGATTCGTTTCTTTGGATGTGTTGGCATTTACAAAGATCTTTGTAGAAGAAATCATTAGAAGTTTGCAATCCAAAACCTTGAAATAGACCTTTTCAAATTTGCCCCATAGATTGGGCTACAAGCTTAAAGTCTGGTTGATGAAGCTGTACAATTGGCTCTGAAGCTTCTCCCAAACTCCGCATTTGTGCGCTTAGTTGAAGTGAGTTCACAATGCCTTCTAAACAACTTTCACCCTTCATTCCATTACTCATCCTTTTAACTGTTTTCTTCATCATTTTCTACTCATCACTCCTACCGTTGAATATAACCTCTTCCCCATCTCCACGAACCAAAAAGATCTCCAATACACTCGCTTGCAATTTGTTTAAAGGGCATTGGATGTTGGACCCCAATCAAAAACCCATGTATGATGAAACTTGCCCATTTCATAGAAATGCCTGGAATTGCTTGAGAAACAATAGGGAAAACATGGGTAAGATAAATTCTTGGAAATGGGTGCCTGAGACTTGTGATTTGCACCGGATTGATCCGTTTCGGTTTATGGGTCTTATGAGGAATAAGAACATTGGGTTTATTGGTGATTCATTGAACGAGAACTTCCTGGTTTCGTTTTTGTGTATTCTTAGAGTGGCTGATGGGGGTGCAAAGAAATGGAAGAAGAAAGGGGCTTGGAGAGGAGCTTATTTTCCTAAGTTCAATGTCACAGTTGCTTATCATCGGGCAGTTTTGCTTGCCAAATATGAGTAAGTTTTTCTATTCCTTATTTCTTTTTTTAGAATGTTTCAATTGTTTTCAACCCTTCAATTTACAGTGCAAATGATGCCTTCTGCTCTTGATTTAATGTCTTCCTTTAACTGTTTAGGTAATGCTTGTTAATAATATAACATTAGGACTTCATGTTTTTCTAGTTTGGGCATTGTAATAGAATCAGAAGATATACTCACGTATTCACTCTCACAAAAAAAAAATTGTGAGCACCATCTTCAGAGTTATGCCTTAAGAAATGGTTGTTTTATATTCATTAATGGAATTGTCCAGACTAATACTTTTTCATAATAGCTTGAATACTTTCAAAATTTTCTTTTTACCCAGAAGATCCTGAAATAAAAGACCAGATATAAATGAGTGAAGGACTAAGTCATGAAGTATTATTTTGAGATGCAGTATTTTATATCCCATAGCAGCCCGTAGGATAGTTTTTTCCTTATACCTGGGATTTCCATTGCAATGTTTTTCTTGACCATGTCATGTAGTTACAAAAACTCAATCCATGAAAATAATCTCTGCTTCTAGTAACTGGAACCAGATTCATTGAATGGGCTTATGATTTACACATTGACCATTCAGTTATGATTTACTGTAATTTTGAATATATCATGTTAGATTGGTAGTATACGCTTCTCTAAACTGGAGGTAATTTTAAGATATTCTTATATATTATCATCTTCACTCTTGTCACCGTTGGCATTTCATCTTCAAATATCTTGGAAATGGCAAGCTCACATGTTTGTCACTGATTCATTAAGGTGGCAGCCAAAACAACCCTCAGTTGGTGATCAAGATGGACTCAAAGGAATCTTTCGGGTAGATGTGGATACTCCTGCAGATGATTGGGCAAGCATTGCTGATTTCTATGATGTTCTTCTTTTCAGTACTGGCCACTGGTAATTTCCTTTTTTCCTTCTGCAGAAAATAACATTTTATCTAGTGTAATTCCCTTTTCTTTTATCTAGTTTATAGCTATGGCGTGGCATATGCATTACAATAAGCTGTAGATGTTCTTTATATAATTATATGACATAAAGAAGGCCTGGGCATCAGACACCAAATGAAACGAATCTCACCTAGAGAAGTGTGACCTGAAGATCAATGTTGTGATCTTCACTATGACTGTTCTAAATCAGATTGTAATTTGAAAAGAAAATGAGGACCGCGACCCACTATCTATAAAGAGATAGAAACCGTAGTATCAAGAATGAAGGGTTAGACGCCACACTTAAGAATAAGAGGGAGATATGAGTGATAAGTCTAGAGTTTTGAACGCCACAAAAATAATTTTTGATAAGTTCGGATAAAAGTTCTCAAAAAAACTAAAGAGAAAAACTCTCATAAAATTGTATTCATCATGTCTTCTTTACATTATTTGATCTCATATGTATTTATAAGCTAAAATAAAAACCCTAGTTAATAAAATAATTATAAAATCCTAAACAATATTTCTAAAAACTAAATAAAATCATAGAATAATTAAAATATTATTAGATGAAAAATAAATTCCTACATATGATTAAGAGTGCTGCCCAAGAGTCAAGAAGGAAAATATATTATGTCTCCAAGTTCTCTTCAAAAAGGAAAGTGCAAATTCTAGCAAATTTTTGGACAAATCTTGTGAGCTTGTTTTGACCTAGTAATACTTTGAATTGGAAAAAGGATATTTCTAGAAGAAATATAGCTCATTAAGTCATAATTTCAACACAATTTGACTTCAATTGGATGTTTAATGACCAACTTATGACCAGAAATGTAACAGTTGCTCAATGAGACTTTCTAAATTGGTAGTCTAATTGTCTATTGCTTTTGATTCACACCTAAGTAATTCTTAATCGAGTAATTGGCCTAAATAGTTTATATTCTGGTTAAAAATTATATTTTTTAAAACTAGCAATAATATAACTAAAATTATAAGTTTTGATTATATTAAAAATAGATAAATTACAAAAATACTCTTAACTGTATAATACTTACATATTCATAGTAAGTTTTACATACTCACCATGAGTGTGTAACACAGTTTACATATGTCTTAAATGAGTATATAAATTGTTTACAGTGAGTATGTAAAACATAGTTTACATACTCATGCTGAATAATCTATAAAACACCCAAAACACATTATCTGCAACTATTTGGAGATTGGATTTAACATTCACATCAGAAAACACCCAGAACACATCATCTGCAACTATTTGGAGATTGAATTTAACATTCACAGTTGTGAATCAAATTATATATACACACACACAATTACCATCATTTGGAACAAATTTACCTATTGACCTATACATTCCTATCAAAAACTGCTTGTCCCAGAGAATGAGACACTATGGATTTATGAAGTTGTCGGGAATAACTATAAGATGATCCAAAACTAGTGTTCGATGTAAGAAGAAGATGGTTGAAGCTATGAGATACCATTCACCATAGTTTGATGGAAGAGGAAGAAGATTAGATATTGGGAGTAAGATGGGAAATAAATGAACGATGATAAATAAATATCTATAAAAATCACAAAAGGGTATAATTGTAAACTCCATATAAAAAACGCTACCGTATAGCGATTTTTGTCAAATTTACGTCCAGCCTTAAAAAGGCTCTACTCTAGGTAATTAATTTGCTCTTAATCTTGTATAATACATTAAACACATGCAAATAAGTCCGATAAGCGTTTCTTTAAATAAGGTTCAATTTGATGTCGTGGATTCTTCGGTAATGTACCTTAATTCTCATCACTAATTTTGTTAAGAAGGTGAACAACTGTATCTTACATATTTCTTGTGAGAGTTTTGCAGGCACTCAAATTACAAAACACATGTTATATTTTGATACTGAAGCTTCTAATCTTAAGGTCCTTGACTATTAAGCTATTAAGATATTGCTGGGTTAAATCCCTTCCCCTCCTTCAGACATCAGTAAGCATAATTGTGGTCTATGAAAAAGAAAAAAAAAAAAAAAAAGCAACAATGTTTTTGTTAATAGTAAATAATTATCTCATACTGTAGAGAGAAATTGGAGAATGCCAAGTTAAATTATAACTTTAGTTTTTGACGGAAAAAGAGAACGAGTTAAGAAAATTTAAAAGATACTCGTATTGAAATTGAGCTTGTCATAGTTTGGCATCTTTAACACTTTAGAAACCATAACAGCTTCGAGTAATTGCTTGTTTTGTCTTAACTAGGTGGAATTCTGATAAATTTCCTAAAGAGACACCTCTTGTGTTCTACAATTCGGGTCTGCCAATACTTCCCTCCCTTGAGACGATGAATGGACTTAAAGTAGTTCTTGAGAATATGGTTGCTTACATACAAAAGCACTTGCCAAGCAAAACACTCAAGTTCTGGCGTTTACAATCGCCTAGGCATTTTTATGGTGGTGACTGGAATCAAAATGGCAGTTGCTTGTTCGATGATCCCTTTAAGGAGCACCAGGTATGATCGATGAGCCATTATGGCACATAACATGGTGTCATATTTCAGTTATGATATCATTATTAAATTGGTTCTGGCCTATGGTAAAGCCTCAATGTTTTAAATTGTTGCTTTTTAAATATATATGAGTTTATTTTACACGAATTTGAATGTTGCAAGAAACTTTTGAATATTGGACATGACTAAGATATGAAACATGATTTTGTACTTCAAGCTTCTATATCTTTGTCGTCTTCTTCTTCTTTACCTCTTGAGAATTTTTGTGTGTGATATCTGGACAGCTTGATTCTTGGTTTGATCCCAAGAACAATGGAGTCAATAAAGAAGCAAGACTTATTAATGGTCTGGTCAAAGATGCATTGCAAGGATCAGAGATTCAATTGCTTGACCTGACTCATTTGAGTGAATTCAGAGCGGATGCCCATCCAGCAATCTGGCTTGGTAAGAAAGATGCAGTTGCAATCTGGGGCCAAGATTGCATGCATTGGTGCTTACCTGGTGTACCTGACACTTGGGTTGACATCTTATCAGAATCGATCCATATAGGCTCTGAAAAATGGTGATGATCAAACAGCAGAGAGAACTCGTGTTATGGTCTCAAAAGTTGTATAGATTCACAAGTTTTGTTGAAAGCTTTTCAAATCTCAAAACAGAAATTTTCAATTAGAGAGTAGACCAAGATTAAGTTGGGGCACAAGGATTGTACAATTTAGTTTCTTACACAACATTGATAAAGCCTGGCTCAAAGATATGGTAACTTGTGAAGGGTTAGGGAAGTGAGAATGTACTCAAATTGTGCCAAAATCCAACCAACAGGAATACATTGTAACTTGTAAGAAATATCTATTAATTATTATTATTATTTTTTATTTTTTTATTTATAATAGGCCAATTTGAAATTTGGTTTTATATAATAATTTTAGGAAAGGTAAAAATAGTCAAATGGAAACAAAATGCTCAAGTCTTGGGACATTCTGAATATTTCAAAATTTTGGTTGCATAGCTCTCAGTAACAATTCTTATTACCCCAAGGATGAAAATTTTATTTACAATAGACATATTACTACTTAATTTTACGCACATATAAGTGAAAATATCGACGTTGGAGGAAAATTAAGAAGAAGAAAAAAAATGGATGAAAATTTGCTAGAAAAGTTTGAAATTTTAGATGAAACTCTAGCAAAACAATACATAATGAATCACTAATTTTATTTCTCAAGTAATTACTTAAAAAATATGTGGAGTATTACAGCTCAAATAAAATACCATATATATGAAATTGGGATAGGATACATAACCTTTTACACCCCTTAGGAAAATAATTTTACCTTTCTTATGTCTTATAAATCTTAATTGTTAAGATGTGATGGTGTAAAAAGTCATGTAATAAAATTATGCTATTAATCGTGTCCCAATGGGATGAGACCATGGGCTCATGTTTTTTTACATAATTTTGTTATACTTTTTAATTTAAAGAGTCGAAATTTAGGAAAATAGTTTTATTTTTTCTATCCCTTATGAATCTCAATTGTTGAGATGTGATGATGCAAAAAGTTATGCAGTAAAGTTAATGAAAAACAAAAATATATATGATTTCATTATCTTGGAAAATTATTTAGATCAAATTAATTTTTCATTAAATAAAATGAAAATTTACTGACATTACTGATAATGTTGGCAATAATTTGATCAAAATTTATGATTTTGGTGGTAACATTTAGTAATTGTAAATTGGGTGAAAATGAAATTAAGAGTTTAAATCTTTCTCAAATTTATGAAATAAATAAATAAAAATAAACTTATAATCGACATTTTTATAAAAGTTTAATATATAATATTTTTTTAAAATAATAAATTTTATTAAACATAATTGTTAATTATTTTGATACAAAGTTTTTCAATGTGGTTTGAACCTTAATTTGAGTTTACACTTAATTTTAAATATAACATACATCATATAATTTTGAGTAATTAATGTTTTAAGTTAATTTCGTTCATAAAAATTTATAAAGAAAAAAATATTTAAAATTACTAACTAGTCAACAATACAGGTTGGATATAACATCCATTATGTTAAAATTTTGGGACAAATTTAACAATAATTTACTAATTATGATTAAAGGATATAAAGGTTATCATTTTTAGGTAAAACATTATAAATTTATTAATTATTAAAAAGTGAAACAAATGTTTAAAATTTTAAAAATTGTTAAAATTTTATCCATGTACTCTACTTGTGTATTTTACATGAACAAAATTATGATATTTTTTAAGTTTTAGATTTTTTTTTAATTATTAATAAACTTATTATATAATAAAATTTACTGTAGCATCATTGTTAGTAGACATCATATAACTTTTTTTTTTAGAATAATTTGAGTTTTCTTTTTCATTCTAAAGTTATAACTTCAGTTAGGACTTGAGAGTGGTATCATATTAGTATGTATTATTTTTTTAAAATTATTTAGTGACATTTTAGGTATTTATATTAATTATTTTAATATTCATTATTTTTTAAATTATTCAATAGTATCCTTTAGTCATTCTATTATTAAAAATATATATATTTTTTATTAAAATATACATTTATCTTCTTTTACTCCAATATTTAATGTTTTTACTAATAATAATTTAGTTTTTTTATTTTAATTTTATAAATAAAATTTAATATTTTATTTATTTTACAGACTAAAATAAATTAAATACAATATTAATTTATTCTATGATTATTATTGTTTCTTCATTTTCTAATTTATTTAAATCTTTAATTCTAATTTGTCTATTATTTCTTCCTCATATTCTACATAAATTTGGTAAGTCAACAAAATTTAATTTTTTTAAATAAAATTTATAACAAAAATTTTTTCAAACAAAAAAAGGCTCACTCAAAAAAAAAAAAAAAAAAGAAAGAAAAGAACTGATCTAAGTAAAATAAGAGAGAAAAAATATAAAATATTTATTTATTTATTTATTTTAAATGATTTTTAAATTATAATATTAAATTAACCGATCTTTAAAGTTATGTTATTTACTTAAAGTTATATAACCAATAAGACATGAAATTTAAAAAATAGTAATAATAAAAACATATAAATGAGAAAATTATCCTTTAATATTTTATTACGTGATATATATATGATTAAATTTTTATAAAAAAAAATATTAAATTAAAACTTAAAATATTTTTAAAATATCATTAAAAATTTGAATAATAATATGTATAATTTAAGTATCATTGTGCTGCCCACCAGTCACCACCTATATATACTTATATGATTTATTATTTTTTTTAACATAAAAAAGCTCATTATAATAATGAGAGATAACGTTCCTTATTTTTCATTTATTCGAATTAACGTTTACAATAGCATCTCAAAAAAACACATAATTAAAACTATTTTATCGTCGAAACTCAATGTTGCATATATCCCGATAGATAACTTCAACGAAATATCCAAATTTCGCAAACCCAACCGACCAAAAGCCTACTCGCGCGTATTATATCGAGAAAAAAATAAAAAAAGCTTACTCGAGTACTTTAAAGTTCGGAGCAGCTCGCGTCCTTTTACGGAAACATAACAACTATCTCCTTCGAGAAATCAAACCTTAAATCTTAAACACATAGGATGAACACATCAATCTTAAATCTTCAAATGTCTATGACAATCCATCTCCTTTCCCCAAAACTTTCCCAACAACTCAAAAGACATCCTTTCGCTTCGACGACCTTTGTCGACAACAGAGTCAAAACCCAAATCCAGTGCTCGAAGAACATCAATAACGATGCCAAGCTCGCAACAGATTTTGCAAAAGAGGTCGTAAAATTGAATACCCAGTTGAAACAAAGAGAAGAAGCGATGAAAAAGAGCAAAGAGTTACTGTTCAGAGAGCTTTGCGAGTTCCTTTCTTTGAAGGCAGAGGAGGTTAAGAAGCAGTGGAGGAAGATGGATGAGGAAGAGAAGATGGTTTTAGTTAAAGGATTTGTTTCAAATTGGGGTATGAATTTTCAACCATTGTCGGCAAAATCTGTTAAAGAATTGGTTGAAGAATATTTAAACGAAGAAAACCCATCTCCAGATTCTGATTCTTCTTCAGCTCTTTTGCCTGAATTTAAGAAATTTATGGGGTTTTCATGAGAACAAGTAGATTAGTTGAGAATACTTGAATGATAGTGGCTTTATTGGGTTTCTTAGATTTTTCAGCTTCTTTTGTTTTTGTAATTTGTCATTGCAACTTTATTGATTTATTCATCTTTGAATACTTCAGCTTGAAAATTTGATTTCTTTGGTGGAAAGAGATCTAATTTTATCACAATAAATCTGGCAAAATTAGCTAGAACCTCGATCTTCTTCGTGGATTTTTGATGTGCTTGGGAGTTAAAATCGAAACCAGCATAGGCCAGTTTTTTTATTTATAAAATAATTACAATATTTATTACACTCATAAAAGAAATTTTTTTAAGAAAATAACTATCATACTTGTAAACTCATTTCATTCGTTCTAAAAACAAGAGTTAAAACTTTGATGTTTTAAAGAAAATTTCCTTTGAAATAAAAACATGTCACAAGGAAATCTTTTGTGGTCCAGTGGTAAGACTCTCCCTCCCCCACTAAGAATTCAAGTTTGAATTTCACCACGGATGTGTGAGTTATTTTCTCTTTATTAATAAAAAAAAAAGGGCCTTTAGAGCCCTTTTTAAAAAAAAAAAAAAAAAAAAAAAAACATGTCACAAAACAAGATCAATCTGAGATGGTTTGCATTTTTTTAACCTTCACATTTGAGGCATCCACACCAAATCATAAATTACATTGAGCTTGAACCACCTTTATATATGTTTGGTACCATCTTCATCAATGTTGTGGCATGTAGAGGTGCCGTTGCATTATACACACACCCAATATGCCATTTGGTACGGATCCGTACCCTTCAAACTGCCATATGCCCGACGAGTAATCGTCATATTCCCCTGAAAACTAAATTTTGGGTAATTTTGATTAGAGAATGAAATCTCTCATTGAAGAGCGCTATCAAAACTCTTTAATTATATTTTCATATTTATTTGCATCCGTTTTCAAGTAATACATGTAAATTTTAATTTATTGGCTAATTTATGATAGAAAGTAAAATTTACCCATATCATTTGAAGATTGTGCAAGTAAAAATTAAGGGGTTGTTAAAACTCCTTGTGATGGGTAATTGTTTCATTTGCTAGATTTTTATTTTATTTTATTTTATAATTTTTTTCAATTAATTGAATTGAATAACTAGAATTAGGAGATTGAAATATATTGTATGTTTTTCACTAATTTGAATCCAATCCTGAAGCTCATATGAAATTTTTTAATCCAACTTCGATCGATGACATCACCGATCTAAGTCCATCCAAATTAGCAAATTAAATTATTTTTAGAATTAGATAAGGTCGAATTAAAATCATAATTTACTTTTTAATTATTATTATATATAACATACAATATTTACTAACATTTAAATTTTAAATTAGTAAATCTTTAAATATAACACATTAATAAAAAATATGTTCTCAAACATTATTAAATTATTATAGAAGATTTAACATTTATATTTCATTTTTAAACTAAAATAATAATTTAATATAATTATCGTATGTATAATATTTAAATATAACACATTAAAAATAAAATATACATTTATTTATAATTTTAATATTAATTTGGTTTAGATTTAATTGCAATAGATAGTAAAATCTATCAGTTCCAACTCAATTTGAATTCGAACTGATTATATATATTTTTAATTCAAATTCGATCTAACTATAAAATATGACAATCTAATCTAATTTAAATCCAATAATTTTTTTAATTTAAGCAGATTGATTAAATTATTTGTTCAACTTTCATCCAAATTGAATTAAACTCAATCTAGCTCAAATAATTCAAAAAAAAAAAAGTCGAGCATCCAGTTCATTTACCTAAAATAAAATAAAATAATATTATATGATAACAGTAGCACTACCAGAAAATAAAACATTAGTTTGTTGTTTAATAGATCATGCTAATATAGCGTCTTCCCCTTTTATGTCTTTGGTTTTCTACTTTTTGGCATTTTTTTTTCTCTCTTTCTTTTTTATTGTAGTTTAGTGTGATTTGAATATATAATTTAATTTTGAGTGGGAATGTAAGACTCTGAGATTTACCCATTCGATCACATTTTTCCTGTTAGTTTGTCTTTAAGATTTTTTCCTCCTTCGTTTCAAGCTATAGATTTAAACCTCAATACATAAAAATTTGACATATATATATATATATCAATCACCAAATTTGTTTTTTCTATTAAAAATATAAATTCATTCATAAAAATATATTAAAATATAACTTAATTTCGTATATTCATGTCCTTAAAATATTTAGGATCTTTGAAGTTTGAAAATTTTGATGTCCTTCCAACGAGAGTCCATGTAGTGAGAGTCAGCACTCTGAGCATAAACACCACATTTGAATATATGAGAAGTACCACCGCGACCATCTGCCTCGAGCTTGAGACTCCCATCAATATAAACTCTTACTTTAGCAGCATCAACATCATGAATAACATTTAGTCTGAACCATTTATCATATATGTTTTCTATCAAAACTTGATCTCTGTAGTACTTTAGAGAGCCTTTATAAACTCTAAGCATTAGGGTTGAGGCATGAGGTGGGGCTGCACCAAACACTTGCATTATGCAAACACCTGATGTTCCTTTTGGCACGTATACATATCCTTCAAATTGCCACACACCTGAATAATATTTGTATCCCTATATTTCAGATCCAAGAGTTAGCATAATATATATCATCAATATAGTCACTAGTTTTTTTTTTTTTTTTTTTAAATTTTGTTGGATTTCATTTTAAGTCCAAAACATATCTCAAGTTTTTTTTGTCACGTGAAAATCTAATTTGGTCCTTTGATTAATTTGTTAGTACTTCTAATTTAAGCAAGAATTTATAATAAATTAAAATATTTATTTCAAAATAATATTTTTTATTAAAAATAATTTTACATACACTTAAGTAGCGTATTTTGAGCCGCACCAATAAATAAAAATTTGTGTGGTTGTATAATATGTAAATATTTCATTCTGGTGCATAAATAATACAATTATTTAACTGAATTTATTTTTTACTCCCTCAATAAGGAAAAAAAAAAACATATGTTCATTTTCTTTATAACAAAATGAACATATGTTTTTTTTTAAGGGTATACAAAGAAACGTTACGTAATACAATTAAACCTAAATAATTATTTTATAAAAGGAACTAAAATAGTACTTATGAAACAAAACCCTGAGAACAACAGGTTACGAGGATGTAGATATAACTACCTCAATGGCAATCTCAGTACGAGGTTTGGTATGGCTGGTAGGAGTGTGGGGTTTATCTGTGGAGTAGACCCAGCAGCTGTGAGTTCCATCAGTGAAGCTATAACGCTGGTCTTCAGGCACATCATAAGGCTTCTGAATACGATAGTATGATTCATTGAAAGGAAGGGACACAAAACCTTCTGTAGGATCAACAGCAAGTGCTGCACTTAGCTGATTAGAGCTAATACACAAGCAATGATAAACTAGCAAGTAAACAAAGAGTTTCATTATTAGTCTTTTTTTAGGGAGGAAAGAAAGAACACAAGTGATCATTTCAATTAGTTTCTATGGGAAGATTTTAATGGATCAATATAAAAGATTTAAAGTATATATAGCTAGACATAATACATATAGTTGAATTTTGCCTTCAAACCCCTACATGAAATATCTATAATATTATTTTATAAAACTCTCTTTTAAATATACTTTCATTTTTGACCACTTCATAATTTTAAACACAGGTGCTTAAATATTTTTACTTTTGTATAGTTTAAAAGTACAAATTTAGCGACAAATAATTTTCGAATATCACACTACATTTAAAAAAAAAAAGTGTTGAACCATAATTACTATAAATTTCATTTTTTTAACAATATATGTTCAGGCTTGAGCATGAATTAATACGTCAAAAATTAAAAAAAATGGGCACGCAAGGAGTAAAAAATGAAAGAGTTGGATATACAAGGAGTCAAAGATCAACAATATTATCATGTTGTTATCACAGAACGAAGGTACGTACCAAGAACATTTTGTATATTTTAATCGATGGTGACTTTGAATTATTTATTTAGTTTTTCTATTTTAATATTTACTGCTTTGCGAGCATCATTATATTCATTCATTTTGTAATTTAATCAAGTGTAGATGCATATATCAGTACTCGTTTTCTCAACTACAAAACCTTATAGCACGCATAGAAGTAAAAATCTGTTTGACTTATAATTCACCTGTTGCTTATGTCTTCTTCCTTTTATTCTATACTCTGATAATACTTCCACTTGATCGTTCTCTTGAGTCCTAATCCGAAGTGTGTACAATTGGATTATTGTAAACTTTTGGTTTCCGTAATTATTGCAAAATAGGTATTTTAGTTATGTTATTATTGTATTAGATTAATTAGGTCCAATAATTTAACAAAAATGTTTAAATTGATCCAATTAACATTCTACATAATAAAAAATTGCATTTATTAACCACATGCCTAATTAATTAAAAACTACTTAGTAATTTTAAGCTATGATAATTAAAAAAATTTGGAAAAAAAGATCCATATATATTTGAAATCTCTTTTCCTACGGTACAAAAAGAAAAAAAAAAAATTCAATTCAAAAATGTCAAATTTCAAGGATATTATAGCATTGTTTAGCACTAAAATGAATAAAATCTTATCTAATAACTAAGAAAAAGAAAATCATGCACCTTCTATATGTATTTTTCTATTGTATTAAATAAAAAATTATGATTTAAATTTATTCTACTATTTTTTAAAAAATTTGAGACCAATTAGACTTAACACCTAAAAATAACGTTCATTTTTCAAAAACAACTCTTACCCATTTTGTTGCTTCATTTTTTGTGGTATTTTGGTGTTTGCTTCCTTTACACCTTTGGTTGGCTTTAGTCCTCCCTTGTTATGTGAGAGTATAAAACATAAATCAGACATACTGTGACATCGATGAATACCAAGCACGAGTCGCAGATCTTGACATTGATGTAAAACACGAGAGCTCCACATAGATTGTGGATAATTCTAAAGTAGTTTTTAATAGAAGTTCGCACTTGTCTAGAAGTTTTGGAAGGAGTGGAGACAAAAAGCTTTAATATGATTTCAAAGCTAATATGATATCAAAATTAAAGATTACGTATTCAAACCCCAATAATCCCAACGGCAAAATTTGAAATGTTTGCTATATAGTAGAAAGTGATAGAATGTAATAATATATTACTAGTTTTTCTTACGGTTCAAGCATTTGGGATGAATGGTAACCAACAAACTTTAAAAGTTTTTATATGAACGCACTATATAATAGGTTAACCTTTTGAACAAAGAGGAGCTCCTTTTGAGAGCCTTCAAACGTTGATAGTTATACTTTACCTCACTTGTACTAATTAATATAGATGATTTTAATAACTTTAGAGACCAAGAAAAACCAGACAGGCAAATATTAGGATTACTAGAGTATATTGTGTAATAATGTACTAGCTCTTAGAAGATTATTGTGCATAGTCATGTCATGTGGTAGTTATAAAGGTTGTTAGCAGCTTTTGATTAGTATTAATAGCCAATATAGTAATATAAGCACTTATCGTGTACTGTATGTATATAGGTCCTATATAAAGAAGTCTCTACTCTCTCTGTATCAATTCATTTTTAGTTTCTTGAATAAAATATTTCTTTCTTCTTTGCTTTTCACTCTCATTCTTTGAGAGTTTTGGTATAGTATAAGAGCATTGAAGATTTCAGGGCTTGTGATTATGGGTTCCAAGAATTCATATAAAGATGTTCCTTTGGCTTCACCAATAATTAATTCTGCACAAGAATTTCGTGCAAATGGTGATAGATTAGTTTGTATTGATGAAGATAATACTGGAATTTAAGGAATTTTAGCAAGAGATACTTCAAGATTTACTGATTCACAATCTGATAATACTTTGTTTCACGTTCTTTCTCTAAATTTATCTTTAATGCCATCGAGCATTCGTTTTTTAGTCACATTAGATGATAAAAATTATCTAGTTTGACGTGAGCAATTTTTATGTTTCCTTATGGCATATTGACGAGAAGGGTTCCTTGATAGCACTTTGCCAAAACCCTCTCCCTTTCTTGATTTTGAATCCCTAGTTGCTAATCCATTTGTTTAGCACATGAATTCAGTATGACTCATTGGTGAAGAGTTGGGTTTATAGCTCAGTCTCACAAGAGATGAACGCAGTTGTTGTGGGTCATTTGTCCACACATGATCAATGGTTGGCTATTAAGGATCGTTTAGAGTAATAGAGTTGCGTGAAAAATTACAATTTTTATCAAATAATGGCATATTGGTTGCAGAATACATGCTTTGTACAAAAATGTTGGTTGATCATTTGACAGCTGTTGGAGTAATAATTTTTGTACAATAAATGATGTTATATATTCTAAATGGTTTAGGCCTATGATATTTCATATTTGTGATTGTCTTTAACATGATTTAAATAAGACATTCTATAAATTTTTTGCATAATCAGCTTGAAAATTTTGAGAGAATGCTTCTTAGTTCATAGCGTTCCACTCTAGAATCTATCTTTTAAGCTCGTATTGCTAAATTTTTTAAATGCTTTTGTAGTAAATTACATGGACAATCTAAACCATCACAATGGAATTTTCATCGGTTCTTGAAGGAAAGAAACAAAGACAACAGTCAGGTGGATCTTCTTTCAAAGCCGACAAATTCAAGAAGCCATTTTTTTAAGAAATCCATTTGTCAAATTCAGGAGAAGCAAAGGCATGTAGCCACTTGTTGCTTTATGCTTCGTAATGTTGTATTAAGAAAGAATCATGTACATTCAGATTTGTCAGCACCTACTCCTGCTATTTCAACCAGCTATTCTATTTTACATGTGCCTACATGGCTTGCTTTGCTTCAATCTGAGTTTTTGTCTGCTTGTGCTGCATCCGTCTCAGCTACTTGCTTAGCTACTCATGCAGACAATAACTTTTCTTGTCCTATTGTCCCTGTTGTGAGTGCCACTAGTCAGTTGCCAAACATGCCTATGCTTGATCAGTCATCAACTGTACCTCCTATGTCTATGTCTATGTCTAAATCTTGTATGTCCTCTATCCTTTTTCTCCTGCTATACCAGTTGGTGTGTCAGCTAGTCTACCTTTTCGCGTGTATTAATTTTCCTACTTTTGATATTATTTGACCTATTTTTGACCATGCTTTACCAGCTATTGATAATATCTCAGTTTTTTGTCCTATTATTTTTGAGTTACATGTTTGGATTACTGTACCACCATTACCCTCTGGTTCCCTAAAGTTGTTATTAGCCCTCACTCCTCATTTCACCTCAGTTAATAATATTGCAGTAGGTACCTATGTTTAATTGTCTCACCCATGAAGTATGCATCACATGGTAGTTCCTTTCTAATGTGATCTGGTGTTTGTTCAATTACTTAAAGTAAAGTTTGTCATTGGTTGCAAATGGATGCTTAAAGTGAGATTCAGAGCAGATAGGACTATAAATTACCTTACTTTCTACTGAAACTATGGTGGATATTTCACTTACCTATTAGTTCTTAACTAACAATTGCACCAAGTGTTCAAGTCTATGGAGCTATTGGAGCTGCAGAGTGACAAAGATAGCTTGCATATGTCTAAGCAACGTGTTGTGCCTTTGTTCCAGTGCTGATTAGCCACTGCTGAAATTTTATAGTTGTGTTCCTTGCTTCACTTTTATTATCTCAAAGTTCAAACTGATGGTTTTTCCCGAACCTTCAGTTTGATGGGGGCCTATTAGGATTACTAGAGTATACTGTGTAATAGTGTACTAGCTCTTAGAAGATTATTGTGCATAGTAATTTGGTAGTTATAAAGGTTGTTAGCCGCTTTTGATTAGTATTGGTTTAATAGCCAATATCGTAATATAAGCACCTATCGTGTACTTGTATGTAAATAGGTGCTATATAAAGAAGTCTTTCTACTCTTTCTCTGTATCAATTCATTTTTAGTTTCTTCAATAAAGAATTTATTTCTTCTTCACTCTCATTCTCTGAGAGTTTTGGTAGCAAATGAGAAAACAAGAAAGAAAAGGAGAATAGGTAAAAAGAAGCCAGTACGAGAGAAGACAATAAAAACTGAATGAGGATTACTACAATTCAATCACATGAATTATAACCCCGCATATCCAATAGTGTTTGACATAAACAAATAGCTGATGAAACTTCTAAATAATATGATATAGTCTAGCATCTTAAATTTATTTTAGTACGGGGTTCCAAAATGTTGTTAAGAGCCTAAGCATCATAAGTAATCTATTGAGATAAGGAGTTGCCCACATCGATCACGAACCGGTACCTGACATCAGATTTAGCAAGCCTTTCCAAGGCTGTGTTGATGTAATCCATCTTAATCAGCTCAATATCTGAAGTAATGTTGTGTTTTCCACAGAAATCTAGCATTTCCTGCGTCTCTTTCATACCTCCTATGTCACTTCCACCAACAAGCTTTCGCCCTGCAATTGACAAAAGAAGCCTTTTAGGCTGTTTCTGTTTATGTTTATTCAACATAACTTAATGATTCCACCATTTTGTTTTTAATGTGCGAGACATTCAGGAGAAGTACAAGTCTTTAGGCTCACCAAGGACTAGTGGAAATACAGGCAGCTCAAGGGGCTTGTTTGGTAAACCAAGAGTGATCAGTTTTCCATTCAGCTTCAGCAAACCAAGCAGCGGCATAAGCGGGTGAACAGCAGACACTGTGTCGATAATAAAATCCATAGTACCTAATGCTGCCTGCATATTTTCAACATTATAGAAAGTTCTCAGAATACTCAGATGGCCAGGCGGGTTTCGCTCTATCTTTTTCATTTGCTAATCACGTTAGAAAATAGATAACCCTTGATGAGAACCATTTACCAAATAAACATCTATACCTTTAAATATGGCATGATTATTCAAATATTTGAAGTTGAACTATTGCAAGCAACAAAGTCTAAAATGCTTAGAAATGGTTGCGGCAGGATAAAGAAAAAAACAATTAGGAATGATGAATGCTAAAATATAAAGTTTATGAAGCAGTGCAAAATTATGGACATGTAACCAAACCACAGTGATCTACTTCATCAGATATGCTGATAAGTGAAATTAACAAATGCTGAATCACCAAAATGGAAGCGAGTCTCATTTGCATTCACTCTTTTGAAAATTAACTAAAGTTACCTTAATTTTTGCAGGGTCATTGGAGAGAAGAAAAGCATCAGCCCCAAGTCTATCGGTTGCTTCGCTCTCCTTCTTAGGTGAGGTACTGATAACAGTCACTTTCAACCCAAAAGCCTTACCAAATTTAACAGCCATATGACCGAGACCACCAAGTCCTACCACACCCAAATGCTTACCTGGTTCTGTCATACCATAATATTTCATTGGGCTATATACAGTGATTCCAGCACAGAGGAGCGGTGCACCCCCATCGGAGGGCAAGTTTTCAGGAATACGCAGCACAAATTGCTGGTTAACTACAATCATATCAGAGTAACCACCATATGTTTTAGTCCCATCATGGCCACGAGAATTGTAGGTAAAGATCACTTGAGGGCAGTAATTCTCAAGGTCTTGCTGGCAAGGCTCGCATGACTTGCAGGATCCGATAATGACACCAACTCCAACACGGTCACCCTCTTTGAATTTTGTTACATTTTTCCCAGATTTGGTCACAACACCAACCATTTCATGCCTGCAGCCACAAACTTACAAATGGTTAAAAATCTACACCTTTTTTAGACAAGTATTTAACTTCATTGACCTGTTCCATTGATCTCTTAATGCATATGCTACCTCGAATCTATAAAGGGAGCATGGATGAATTTGGGTATCAGTATGCAGCAAAAAACTGTCACTGTGCTTCAAAGAGTGGAAGAATGAATAGAAAATACCCACTATCTTTTAATGGAACAGAGTAAGATAATACAACTATGGCATTACAGAATGGTGTCAATCAATAGAATATACAATTTCATAGTCAAAAACCTATAACACTGCTTGTGAAGACCAAAAACACTTTTCTCTCAGTTAGTGGAGAGGAGACGAACAAAAACAACTTGACAGTTATCATATTGAATTTTTTTTATTTTCATTACATTTGTAAAATTAATTTAGTTGCACCTAATTTTAGTTTTCTTCGGTTTTTTTTATTCTTGACAATATTGTAATTTACAATCTAACTTTTTTTTCCACCCTTGCAACTTGGCAACTACACCTCCATCCTTGCTGTCCATCTTCTATCTCCTACCCACCATCACAATTCACAAAATTTCAAAAAAAAAAAAAAAAATAGTTGTGAAAAATATTGTCACAAGGCTCCTATTATTCTTGGTTTCTTACTACACTCTAATTCCAAAAGCTCCATTTTCATCAATCTTTTCCCGTTGTATCCACCATTAATACTACCTACAACCCCACCACTGCCTGCAGCTACTTTGAAGATGTTGACCCCAAACAACCTCAACATTTGAACCGGACCAGATTATTATTCATATTATTAGTATTTATGTTCTTCATCTTGAGAGGAGTTTCTTATAGTACCAGATTAAACAAATCAAGGCTACTTAAGCTCTATGCTCTATAGAGAGCCACATATCTGATTCATTTCCGACCCATTACTAATACTATTTTCCCGAGTCAATTATACTGAAAACATATTTTAATATAAGGATATGCTTGTTTCCTGCTACTGAATACTTGTAAAAATATTTATAATAAAAATCGATTATAAACCAAATAGAATTTTTTTTTGTCAGAAAAGGGCTTAAAAAAAACATTTTGCGCTCTGGTTAGCAGCACAATTAATGTGATTGAAAAGTGATTTCTTTGGAAACCATTTTTGACTGGGACCACTTTTAGCAAAAGCACAAACAAATATACCCATAATAACAACCTGATCAGTGTCTCTAGCTAGAAGCACAACTAATGTGATTATTCTGAAAGCAATTTCTTTGGAAACCAGTTTTAACTGGGACCACTTAAACATACGCATAACAAGCTGATCAGTGTCTCTAGCTAGAAGTACAATTAATGTGATTCTACTGAAAGCAATTTCTCTGGAAACCAGTTTTAACTGGGACCCATTTTAGTAAAAGCACAAACAAACAATACCCATAGCAAGCTGATCAGTGTCTCTAGAAACCGTTGATACATAAAGACAGCAAGAAAATTATCGTAATTTACATTAATCTGAGACATGGTCATACCCAGGAACAAGAGGATAGCTTGAGAAACCCCAATCATTCTTGGCGAAATGCAAGTCAGAATGGCAAACCCCACAGTAAAGAATTTTTACTGTAACATCATCGTCACCATTTTCCCTGCGAAAAAATGCCAACATAAGCTTACATAAACAAAAGACCCAACATTAACTTTGTCAATCAATTTTATACGCATAACATTTCAAAATGTGGGTTCCAAATCTGTCCAGCCCATCAGTACCAATTAAGGCTCAATAAATCTAGAGTGAAAACCATCTAAAAGTTACTTAAACTCTGTTTATTTGTACTTCTGTTGAATGTGATTTCAAGCAGAAGCGATTTTATGTAAAGTGCTTCCATTTTTCTTTTTGGGGGGTAATCATGTAAGGTGCTTCCATCATCAAGCACGAAATGTAGGTGCTTCCATCATCAAGCACGAAATGTACTTTCTCATCTGAAAGCACTTACGGAAAATTTGATCCTGCTTCGTCCTAAAGCGCTTTTTGCTGTCAAAAGCTCTTTTACAGGTTCAAAAGCGGAAAGAAACATATCCCTCATAAAACACAACAAAATATCTACTGTCAATTGGAGCTTGCGTTGTTTTATAGAAAATAGGGGTATCCAAGTACCCAGAATCAATCACAAGCTGCGAAGGTTTAAATGAGAGAATCACAACGTAAATGTGAAGAGACACCTATTGCGTAGTTAAAAGTTCAGATCATATATAATAATAGTTTTTGAGATTCTAATCTTCCATTAACATCTAAAAACAGACCCACCAAAGCTAACATATTTTATTATTTTTTAAATATATGTGCAAGGGGAGGTAAAATATACTTTGGTTAATGGAATTTCTAAAATAATCCATGGTAGAAAAAACCCAGATAAGATTTTCTTTTTTCCATTGTCAAATAATTCGAAAAAGAGAAAGAAACAAAGTAAGTGACGGAATTTTTTTTTTTATATAAAAAAAGGTACCTTCTTGAGAAATGGAATGGGGATAGGATCCCAGAAGTGTCTCTGGCAGCCCAACCAAAAGTTTTTTGTGGGTGTTCTTCTTCTGGTGATTTCGCCATTCTCGTCCTCTCAAGTCTCTTCTATCTCAATGCTCACTTTAGTCGGTCACAGAGAGCACTAGAGTTTAAGCATTTCCAAGGATTATGTACAGCATAATATAGGTGAGAAAATAAGTTCCTCGAAAAAGAAAAAGGAATTATTGTTTAAAAAAAAAAAAAATTAATGTTGGAAAATAATACGTTTCGTTTATAATCTAAAAATAAATTTTTAGATATTAGTTAGATCATATTTGAATAACTTTTCAAAGATACAGAAAACAACTTTTAATTGTTTCCAAAATTATAACTATTTTTAAATTTATTCAAAAAAAATAAAAATATATTTTTAAATGAAAAGTTGTTTTTAAATTCAACGAAATGTCCGGATTTATCCAGAAATACAAAATAAAGAATAAAGAGAGAAAACAATCCTTACCTTTAAGGTTGCGTTTGGTTCGCTGGAATGTAATCGTAATCGTAATCGTAATCGTAATAGAATGTAATGTAAAGGAATCAATATTACGATTACAGTGTTTGGTTTAGTCACTGTAATCAAAAAAAGAATCAGTATTACAGTGTTTGGTTTGACAACTGTAATATAATGGAATAGAAAAAAAAATTATATAATTATTTTAAAAATACAATATTAAAAAATAAAATTTCAGAAATAATACAATTTCATAACAACAATTAATACAAAAAATACAATTAATAAAAAATACAATTTAAAAAAAATTACATTTAAAAAAATTACATTCAGAAAAATACAATTTTATAACAATAATTAATAAAAAATACAATTTAAAAACAATTATATTTAAAAAAAAATTACATTTAAAAAAATACAATTTAAAAAAAATTACATTTAAAAAAATTACATTAAGAAAAAATACAATTTTTTATCAATAATTAATAAAAAATAATACAATTTAAAAAAAAAATACAATTCGGTATAAAAAATATAATAAAAAAAAAAAAAAACAATCGCGAGGAGGCTGGCGTCGCGAGGGCTGGGCTGGGCGGCGCGAGGGCTGGGCGACGCGAGGGCTGGCCGGACGACGCGAGCTGCTGGAGGAGGCGACGTGATTCGCGATGGCTAGGCGCTGGTTCGCGAGGGCTGGGCTGGCCGTTGGTTCGCGATGGCTGGCCGTTGGATGGAGGACGAGCTGGACGGCTGGCGGCGTCAGGGACGGGACGCGACGGACGGACGGACGGCCGCTCTGGCTGCTCTGGTTCGCGCGAACATTCAGAAAAAAAAAATTTACTGTTCATTCCAAAACAATATGTAATCAGTTTTCATGACATTCAGTTTTGTAATCACTTTTACCGAATGTAACGTAATACTATTACATTACAATACCCATTTTTTGAAAAGCAAACAATGTAATGAGTTTTACATGTCTTATTCCCTTCAACCAAACATAACCTAAAAGTCACGTGTGATTTCTCTTTGCCATTTAGATTTTATTTCTCTTTTTGTGATTTCAATGTCCAAATTATTCCATAATATAAAATGGGAAAATAAATAATTCGTAGATATTTTTTTTTATAGGATACTAATGTATATTACACAAATATCACAAGTATAATTAATTTATCATAATTTTATGAGTTTAATTATATTATCTAATTAAATTAAATTTTATTATATTATTTTAAATTTATGATATTTAGAGTTTTTCACTATTAGCAATGAGCTTTTAAATTGAATTTTGACGCAAACACGTTGCGTTAGCCAAATCCAGGATTATTGGTTTTGAACACTTTTGGTCAACTATGTTATGCATGGGCTTAACTCGTTTACCTCTCTACTGAAAGCGAAATATTTGACGAACTCATCAGAAATTGACGAGATCAATTAATAAAATATTAGTATAAATATAATTATCATAATATCATTTTAAAAAGAAAAAACTCTTAAAAGATACCTTAAAAATTGAACAATACTCCTTCAGTACCCATAAAGAATTACAGATCATATAGAATTATAATACAAGAAAAAAGTTATAAATAATATCAAGGAGGATGTAACGATGAATACATGGGTCATATATTATTCTTAAAATAAAACTCAAGTCTCCTAAATATTTTTTGTGATAATTTAATTTTACTATTATTATTAAAAAATAATTACACAAAAATAAATAATTTTTTTTTCATTTTTTTATTTACAATTTATTAAAATTAAAATAATATCTATTTAATGCAGTTAAAAAATAAATAAAATTAACTTTATCTAAATTATATAATAGTAGAGGATTTGAAGTCTATCATTCAAAGCGATTAGCTGCAAATAATTAGTATATTTATCATTTAAAAAAAAATTTATGTAGAAGAAATAATATAGATATATCATAATTATAATTAACGTAATTATTTTTTATTATATAAATTTAATTATATTTATCAATAATTATATCATTTAAGATTTATATAGAATTTTTTTTTTTAATTTTGGTAAGAATATTTTTTGTATGACACAGTCTACTGAAAAAGTTACTATACTTGTTACTTTTTTTTTTTTTTTTAAAGGCTAAATAGCTTATGAAATTTTTGAAATTTTTTTTTTATAGAAAGATATCTATATTTTTATTTTATTTATACATAAATATTTTTTTAAAATTAAGGCTTTCTATATCAATAAATTTTACCAATTGTCAAAATTTAACACATGTTACATTAGTTAATTAATATTAATTAGCTAATGTGACAAGCTTTAATTTTAAAAAAAATATTTATGTGTAAAAAAATAATTATGAGTACATTTTTGAAAAAAAAAAATTGAGTACTTTTTTCTATAGAATATGCCAAATTTAAGTAAATTTAACCCTTTTTTTTTTTTTCTTTTTTTTAATTTTTGTATCATTACTAATCAAGCTCACTTGATTTGCACTTGTGATATATATCATTTGCAATAAATAAAAAGTTTGGCTATCAATCATATAATTTATCAACTTACACTTATGTATAAGTTAGAATGACCAACGCAAATTATTAAGAATATCAACTAAAAAGATTACAATAATTTATGAAAATTTTTTATAGTTTAGGTAATAAGACTTTCAATATCATACCAAGAATTTAAATTCGAATCTCACCTAAATGTGTAAATATATTTTTTTTTTATTAATAAAAAGAAGTAGACTTAAAAATAAATAAAATAAGAAGATTACAATAGTTTATTCTATGGCTTTATATTTTATATATATAGATATATATATGGCTTTATATCAATTATTATGGCTTTAGGACTTAGAAAAAAAGAGTTTTTAATATTTAATAAACTTAAATAAAAAAGCAATATATATTAACTCCTTAATAGATAATTATCAATATTTTAGCTACTAATAATTGATAAATAAGTAACAATCTTAAATAAGTTATACAACTAAGGATCATAGTAGTTATTTCTTTAAAATATGTGAAATTTTTTATCTAAAATTTTATAAGATATGATTTAAAATTTTATATATAATTAGTTAAAAATATGTGTCATATACATGAATTGCTTTACATATTTTAATTTTTTTTGTTTAATTTTTTTAACATATTTAAAATAAGTAAGATATTAATTTTTTTATGCTGTCAAATTAATTGTAAAAGTAAAATAATATTTAGAGTCTTTATATGATTAGAATTCTTATTATATATAATTATTATTATATTTAGAATATTTATTTAATGTGATAATCTTAAAAAGATAATTAAAATCAATAATTTAAAATTTATAGATAATTTTATTAAAAAAAATATTAAGTATAATTTTAAATAAATATATAAATAAATAAATATGTGTGTATATCTAATTATAGGGTACACTACTTAAATAAATAAAAATGCGCATTTTATCAAAATAACATATAAGTAAGATCTTTAGTTAATAATTCATCGATTGTGTTATCGAAAAATAATAATTCACCGATAGTTTATGTAATATCCTAAAATTTTAAAATAATATTGATTATAAAAATAGGGAGTTATTTGAGAATAAGTTATAATTTTAAAATAGAATTATAAGTGTAAACAAACTCTTTAAAGATAAAGCAAAAAGTATATTTGAATTAGTTGTACACAATATATTAGACTCTTGTTTAATTAAAAGATAATGATAATAATAATTAAAGAATTCCTAATTACATTAGGTTTCTATACACTTAAAACTCTTTATGAGATCAAAGTATATAAATTCTCTACTAGACCAAAAGAGAAACAAAAAATTTTACGTCTATCCTTCTCTTATAGATCTCTCACAACAACAATCATAAGAGATATGAGTTTATGAAGTAAATTAGGTAAGCTTTTTAATTACTCTCCATCACTTTATTATTTTTGATGTTAATGTTTAGGGTTAATGTTTAGGAATTTTTATAAGATAATTATTTGTAAAATTTATGTTAAAACGTGAAAATAAATTATTTATGAACCTTTATATTCGTCAAATAATTTTTATAACAAACTATAATTCTTAACGAGTCTAAGGAATATTTATTTGTTAAAATATAATTTATATTTAATTTATTATGAATTTTCGAATTTTGTATTTTTAATATGTCAATTTCTAAACAACTCGTATTTTAGGATTATTTTATATGAGTTTCGATTTTGATCTGAACGTGAAATTTTTATCTTTGAAACTAGACATAAAAATAAAACTTTTGGTTTTAGAATCATTATAAAAATCCATGTATTTAATTTTATATAATTTTTCGAAATCAAAATTTTCTGCTGAAAACAAGAAACTTGACAGATTAAAACGAAAAGTTTTGAATTAGTTTATGGTGTTATATATGTTAAAAATAAATGAAAATTTTTATATAATGTTATATATGTCTTATTTATTATGTGGTAAAATTTTATGATTTTTAGATCAGATATGAATAATTTAATAATTTGTTTATTTATATATGTTCGCTGCTAAAAACGTTTACAGCAGATTTTATAAACTGGATTTAAAACCTGTTTTAGCCATGAAAACGGATTCAAAAATATTTGAAAATTTATATATATGTTCATATTTAAGTTATAGAGGTACTGTAAAAATTTCAATTGAAGATAGTTTACTAATATTTTTCTAAAAATGTTTAACTTTAGTAGGGTCGCTGATTTTCTTAAATGGACAGCTTTAAAAGTTAGCGAACAAAAATTATTTTTATAATTGCTAAGCATTCGGTTTTACCCATAAATTTTACTGGACATTTTACTATACCTCTATGAAAATTATATATAATGTTATTATTTTATGACACCATTTAAGCCTAAAATAAATTATTTAGTTTCCGTTCACAGTGAAAACAACTAATAATTTTGTGATAAAATACGAAATTTTTAGAAAAGAATATTATGCCTAAATGACGGTTAGACTCAAGTATTAGGAAAAGGAAGGTAATCTTAAATAATACGAGAGTCTAATATTTATTTAATTGTAATGTATTTAGGTTAAATTTCAAGCGAACTAGTGGGTGATTTTAGCTGTGCTAGTTATTCGTATCAAGTAAGTAGACTAACCTTACTTGTAATATTAAGTATTGTTTGCTTTGTTTGTGTATGAATATTTTCATGGCTGTTTTTACATATATGTTTTGTTTGTAACCGTTATGGCTAAATAGATAGCGTGATCTCATTTTCGTATGTATATGTGCTTTGTGTTTGCATAATTGATTATTGGTTATGTAGTATTGGCATAAGCATGTTCATATGCATGACATTCAAAACTTTTAATGTTAAAAACTCATGTTTTGAATTATAACTTTCGACTTTAAAAATCAAACAGATTTTTTAAAATGGTTTGATAGAATGCTTTTGACCATCGTTATGATTGGACTCTAATTGGGAGCATATTGTAATTGTTTTGAGCCGTGTGGGGGAGGTGTCCTTGGGTACCCGAGGATATTTGGTTCCTTACCATATGGTTTGGACGTATTTTTGCATGTGAGCATTTGTTATGGAATTCCAGCCTTGACCCTACGATTTTATGACTCACTTGCACTTACCCTTCACGCGTGCTAATCACCGACGGGTGATTTATTGTTTGGTCACCGATGGGTGATTTATTGTTTGGTCACCGACGAGTGATTTATTGTTTTGGTTACCGACGGGTGACATTTTGTATTGGCTCCACCATTCATGCGATAGAGTTCATGGCATTCTATAAAATATAGTTTTGAACAGTTTTGTTATGAGTCGTGACTTATTAAGAAAGATCATTTTTGAACATTTTGCTATGAGAAGCGACCAATTAAGAAAGATAAGTTTATGTATGTTTTGGATACGAGTCACGACATTATTTGAAATATGGTTTTCAAAGATCATTGTTTAAGTAGAGACCATGCATTACATCGACATTCATATTGAAAACACAAGCATTGACATGTTGTTTGTCTTGAATAAATTGTTTATTACATGTGGTTGCTTAATGTTTCAAGTAAGATAAGTCTGCTTACTGAGTGATTTCCACTCACCCCAAGTTTCCTTTCACTTTCTCAGGAACACCATGATGAGGATTTGGTAATGTTTGAGGATTGTTGTTGGTTCCCTAGGATTTAAATTCCTTTTTTTTTAACTAATAAATTGTAAACTTTAATAAGTGCTAAACTTTTTGCAAGTTTTTATTTGTAAGTTTTTTTTTTAGCTATAAAATCTTCTCTATTTAAAGTCATAATCAATTATTTCAAGATTTTCAATCAATAAAATGCTTAGATAATGCCTTTATTTTTTTGTAAAATATCGGAGCGTTACAGTTGGTATCAGAGCACAGTTTTATGATTCTGTAGACTTAAGTTAATTGGGGACCAAGACAATTGCCAAATCTCAAGTACTCATGGTGTCATGTGATGTTTTGTGTTATAGGAAAGTGTCACACGAAAATTTTACATACAAATTTTTGTTACTGATCGAGTAATCTATAAGTCTTATATTTATGTTATTTTTATGATTTGTCATCTCAAAAGATGAATTGAAGATTTGTTTTGTCTTGAATAAAAATTTAATAATACCATTTGTTTTGAATCATCTTCCTATAATTAAATCTGAGTTTACAATCTTTGTGATCAGAACTCAAATGTATGTACATTATCATAAAATGTCATATATCATGATAGAAAATCCTATTATTTACTAGCATTGATGTATGTAACTGATTCTTTTAGAACACCTGATTAAATAGTTGGGTTCTAATGTGCTGTTTAGATTTTTAGAGTAAGTTTGATTTTTGTGTGCTTAAAGGATTGAACTATCTGCTGATTATCTAATTTATGGATCTATGATGCTAAGAAAATGTCTAATATTGTTGAGGTGACACGAGTAGTAATTTTTTTTGAGCTACTAGTTTATTAGATACTTTCCTTAATCACTTGCAGTTATAATAAAATTTATGAATTTGATTTTAGGAATAAAATATTGAGGTACAAAAATAACTTGTAGTAAGAGTTTATTTAGCTTTGTATTGTAGTGACAAGTGTCTTATCTGAAATCTCTTTCTGTTGGCAAATGAAACAATCAAGCAGGACTTATGAGGAAACAGATTTGTGTATAATCAATGGATAAATATAGTCATTTATTTATGATGGAAGATATATGAATTTTGAGAGAAATATTGGTTATAGGGTACCTTGCCCTTAAGTAAGGATAGCAAGACCATAGATAGAACATGTTATCATTAATGATCATCTCGTTGTTCTTTATCAATGTTACATAAGTAAATTAATTCTCATGTAGTCAAAATGTATTCTTAGTCACATAAATAATTTTAGTGGCATTCATAAATTCATAGAGATAAAGTGATATTATTTTATGGTGTGAGAGGATATATAGAGATGTGAAGGATTATAAGTTGATCAATCATAAGAATAACATCAAAGTAATTGTAGATCATTAATACTGAAAGGAAGTATCAAATAATTTGATTTACAAGGCTCATAATTTTGCTCAAAGTCTACACCATGTGGTAATGAGTTACTTTGGAAGTGATTGTCAACACTTAATAATTACAGGGCTTAAGATACGGTTTATAAAAAAAAAAGATTGAGTTGTAGCATGGTGGTAAATGGTACCTTCTTACTTTATTCTAGATGTACATAAGGAGATAATTGTTTCTTCATCTAGTGAAACCTATTGTCTTTTGACTTCATTGTTGATAGGATGTGATTTTAAAGGAAGGGACTAAATAATCATACGATTATTTGAGAAAATACATGATTATTAGGCTTGATTCATACAAGAATCTTCTATATGTTTTTAGTTATTGTAAGCTATATGTTTTTAGTTATTGTAAGAATTTATGAATTTGATTTTGACAATGGAATATGAAAGCATAATTATACATATAGTAAGATACTAATTAGATTGATGTTATAAGATAAAGGCTTATTCGAAATTTCTTTCAAGAGAATACATTTTAGGAAATGAAATAATAAGATATTACTTACAAGGAGCCTGAGTATATGTCTAACTATGAATGGGCAAAAGAATATTTAATTAATGATGATAGTAATATGAATATACGAAAAATAATGATATTAATGCAGTATCCCACTATTAAATATGGATAAAGAAACGTTATTGGATGTTGGGATTCATAGCATAATATTAAGTGTTAGAAATATAAACTTGATATAGAAAAAGATTAAGAAATGTTGTGATTACTATAAGTTACTTACTGTATATATCTATGATAGTAAGTTCTTAAGATGGAAGAAGATAGTATCATACTTAGCTTGCCCTTGTCATTGTTAAATACATTGATTCTAATGTTATTGGTTAAATACACTGTTTAGTTTATTTAGTAATGTAAGCTATGACATCCAAGAACAAGTTAAGAAAAAAATGAATATTTTTCAATGCGCTGAAGTTTTCATGACAAGTGATAAAAATATTTTGGTCTTATAATTAGGATAATGGTCAAAAATGATTGTGAACATTTACGATGTAAGGAGAAGAGGAAAAATAATTTAAGTTGGTTCGATATAATTTTTTGAAACTTAGCGAGACAAATTAGAACAAAAGATTAACTCAAATTTTATAATTGATGGTGTTAAGTTATCAGGTTATCGGCATCAAACTAAAGAACTTGATATATGATCATAACCATTATTTCTTTGTGACCAATTATCAGTGAAGATTAATATTAATTGTTTAAGATCATAACTTTAGGAAATGAAACAAAATAGACTTCAGGTTTAAACAAGAATTGAACAATGCCTTATGAAGTATGAACTTTAAAATATTACTATTATTGGTGATTGGAGACCTAGATGATTAAATTTGAAGGTGATGTCATGAATTAAAGAGCCTTATCTTATTTGAGTAGTAGTTCTCTAATTGGTGTATATTTGTTTTGCTTGTTAGGTGATAAGAAAATTACCTGTTATGATGGATATTTTAAGAGTATTGATTGCAAGCTGTATTTAAGTTTATGACCTCTTCAAGTTAATGAAGGACTTTATGCTAGAGAATTGAGACACTTTCACCCATGTGGGAAAAATATATATATGTTTTAACAAATGTGTTAATGTCAAGTGATAAAGAGAATACATTTGGAGGCAATGAACCTAATTGATTTAATTGAAAATTTTTGTTACTTTGTTACTAATATCTCAATTGTTCATTTTTTTTTAGAGATATGATAATTACAATTAAAGAAAAGTGGCCTAGTTTACCATGGGTGGACCCTTAAGTATAGGTGTGATAAGTAATCACAATTAATTTCATCCTTACCTATGAGTAGGCTAAGTAGCAATAGATCAAAATGTATAGATTCTAATATAAATTACTTGGTTTATTAAATAGAAATTTTAAACTCGTAAGTCTTAAGAGTAAAATATTCATAAGTGGAAGTCAATTCATAATTATATATTTGATATAGGTAGAGCAAGATATGAGTAGTAGGCAATAGTAGCAATTGCATAAAATAAAATTTGTATATTTCACATAAATATGCAAATGTTAGTAGGAACATTTTGTAAGTGATTGATATGGTCTATACTTCATGAGATTAATATTGAGTTACTTTATAGACATGACACGGATTTATGTTCGTCTAAGGGGATTATTATGCTTAAATTAATTATATTTTATGGAATATGATTGATGAATTTCGAGGACGAAATTCTTTTAAGGGGGAGGAATTGTAATATCCTAAAATTTTAAAATAACATTGATTATAAAAATAGGGAGTTATTTGAGAATAAGTTATAATTTTAAAATAGAATTATAAGTGTAAACAAACTCTTTAAAGATAAAGCAAAAAGTATATTTGAATTAGTTGTACACAATATATTAGACTCTTGTTTAATTAAAAGATAATGATAATAATAATTAAAGAATTCCTAATTACATTAGGTTTCTATACACTTAAAACTCTTTATGAGATCAAAGTATATAAATTCTCTACTAGACCAAAAGAGAAACAAAAAATTTTACGTCTATCCTTCTCTTATAGGTCTCTCACAACAACAATCATAAGAGATATGAGTTTATGAAGTAAATTAGGTAAGCTTTTTAATTACTTTCCATCACTTTATTATTTTTGATGTAAAAGTTTATGGTTAATGTTTAGGAATTTTTATAAGATAATTATTTGTAAAATTTATGTTAAAACGTGAAAATAAATTATTTATGAACCTTTATATTCGTCAAATAATTTTTATAACAAACTATAATTCTTAACGAGTCTAAGGAATATTTATTTGTTAAAATATAATTTATATTTAATTTATTATGAATTTTCGAATTTTGTATTTTTAATATGTCAATTTCTAAACAACTCGTATTTTAGGATTATTTTATATGAGTTTCGATTTTGATCTGAACGTGAAATTTTTATCTTTGAAACTAGACATAAAAATAAAACTTTTGGTTTTAGAATCATTATAAAAATCCATGTATTTAATTTTATATAATTTTTCGAAATCAAAATTTTCTGCTGAAAACAGGAAACTTGACAGATTAAAACGAAAAGTTTTGAATTATTTTATGGTGTTATGTATGTTAAAAATAAATGAAAATTTTTATATAATGTTATATATGTCTTATTTATTATGTGGTAAAATTTTATGATTTTTAGATCAGATATGAATAATTTAATAATTTGTTTATTTATATATGTTCGCTGCTAAAAACGTTTACAGCAGATTTTATAAACTGGATTTAAAACCTGTTTTAGCCATGAAAACGGATTCAAAAATATTTGAAAATTTATATATATGTTCATATTTAAGTTATAGAGGTACTGTAAAAATTTCAATTGAAGATAGTTTACTAATATTTTTCTAAAAATGTTTAACTTTAGTAGGGTCGCTGATTTTCTTAAATGGACAGCTTTAAAAGTTAGCGAACAAAAATTATTTTTATAATTGCTAAGCATTCGGTTTTACCCATAAATTTTACTGGACATTTTACTATACCTCTATGAAAATTATATATAATGTTATTATTTTATGACACCATTTAAGCCTAAAATAAATTATTTAGTTTCCGTTCACAGTGAAAACAACTAATAATTTTGTGATAAAATACGAAATTTTTAGAAAAGAATATTATGCCTAAATGACGGTTAGACTCAAGTATTAGGAAAAGGAAGGTAATCTTAAATAATACGAGAGTCTAATATTTATTTAATTGTAATGTATTTAGGTTAAATTTCAAGCGAACTAGTGGGTGATTTTAGCTGTGCTAGTTATTCGTATCAAGTAAGTAGACTAACCTTACTTGTAATATTAAGTATTGTTTGCTTTGTTTGTGTATGAATATTTTCATGGCTGTTTTTACATATATGTTTTGTTTGTAACCGTTATGGCTAAATAGATAGCGTGATCTCATTTTCGTATGTATATGTGCTTTGTGTTTGCATAATTGATTATTGGTTATGTAGTATTGGCATAAGCATGTTCATATGCATGACATTCAAAACTTTTAATGTTAAAAACTTATGTTTTGAATTATAACTTTCGACTTTAAAAATCAAACAGATTTTTTAAAATGGTTTGATAGAATGCTTTTGACCATCGTTATGATTGGACTCTAATTGGGAGCATATTGTAATTGTTTTGAGCCGTGTGGGGGAGGTGTCCTTGGGTACCCGAGGATATTTGGTTCCTTACCATATGGTTTGGACGTATTTTTGCATGTGAGCATTTGTTATGGAATTCCAGCCTTGACCCTACGATTTTATGACTCACTTGCACTTACCCTTCACGCGTGCTAATCACCGACGGGTGATTTATTGTTTGGTCACCGATGGGTGATTTATTGTTTGGTCACCGACGAGTGATTTATTGTTTTGGTTACCGACGGGTGACATTTTGTATTGGCTCCACCATTCATGCGATAGAGTTCATGGCATTCTATAAAATATAGTTTTGAACAGTTTTGTTATGAGTCGTGACTTATTAAGAAAGATCATTTTTGAACGTTTTGCTATGAGAAGCGACCAATTAGGAAAGATAAGTTTATGTATGTTTTGGATACGAGTCACGACATTATTTGAAATATGGTTTTCAAAGATCATTGTTTAAGTAGAGACCATGCATTACATCGACATTCATATTGAAAACACAAGCATTGACATGTTGTTTGTCTTGAATAAATTGTTTATTACATGTGGTTGCTTAATGTTTCAACTAAGATAAGTCTACTTACTGAGTGATTTCCACTCACCTTAAGTTTCCTTTCACTTTCTCAGGAACACCATGATGAGGATTTGGTAATGTTTGAGGATTGTTGTTGGTTCCCTAGGATTTAAATTCCTTTTTTTTTTAACTAATAAATTGTAAACTTTAATAAGTGCTAAACTTTTTGCAAGTTTTTATTTGTAAGTTTTTTTTTTAGCTATAAAATCTTCTCTATTTAAAGTCATAATCAATTATTTCAAGATTTTCAATCAATAAAATGCTTAGATAATGCCTTTATTTGTTTGTAAAATATCGGGGCGTTACAGTTTATTTTTTATTTTTTATAGATAAAATAATTTTTATTTACTCAAAATAAAAATAAATTAAAATTAAAATTAAAAACATATTGAATTATTAAAATTATGATAAAAATTGTAATAACAGAACTATGGTCTAAGAAGTAAAAAAAATTTGAGTATTTTTTTTTAACTCAAATTAGTCTCCATCTAAATTTAACTCTTTTAATTAATAATATGATAAATTTAAAATAAAATTTGATATTTAATGCCTTGAATTCTTTAATATGTAAACCATGCCAAAACTTCTAATAATAATATTAGATATAGATTTATACATGAGAAAAAAAAACTTATCTAAATCTAACAAAACATGCATAATATTATCACAAATTAGATTTAGATAAAAAAAAATTATCATACTAAATTTAAATTTAAGTAGAACGAAATAAATCATAAAATAATTATTGTAATATTTATTTTAAGAAGAAAAATAAATAACGAATAATTTACCAAAAAGAATGTTCCTATGTGGAAAAAAAAATTAATTATCAAAATAGGTACCAATTTTTTTTTTTTTAAATTACATAAATAATAAATTTAAAATTATAATAATAAAAATAATATTATAATTATAATGAAGGGTCTAATTAAATAAAATTTAATATTAAACATATTTAATTATAGCAACAATTTTTTTCTTTAAAAATTTTTATTTGTCAATTTTTGCTATTTTATTTATAAAATTTTTTCTCTAATAAATAACACAAGTAAATATGAATATCAAGACACACAAATTTGTGTGCTTTTGGCATTTTTAATAAATAAATGTCATAATTTTTTACCTAAATAATATGATCTAAACATAATATGATAATAAAGATTAATGCTAAGACACAAAAATTTATACTCTTATTACTTATGTTGTGTCACATTGTCAGGATCTATCCCAGCTTAATACTAGGGAAACATACTAACTAGCATTCTGAATCAACATTGGTTTAAATTGAAAAATTTGTGCGAGAAATTTATAAAAATTTGGGCATAGTTTGTCCCTAATTATTGAACTATCTTTCCTGCAATAAAAGACCATACTTTTAAAGGATAAATATTTTCATAATCTAGTAAACTTCATATAACTTTGCATATCCAAAAAATGGCTCATGGCCAACAATACTACATACTGTCAAATACATACAATACAACATAAAAGACTTCTTACCTTGATCACTAGTCAAAAACACCAAGCTAGAAAACACAATACAAGATGGAAAGGAGATAAAAGCAACAATTTAGACTGTACAACAAAAGATGGATCCTAAGTCTCCAAACTAAAGTGATATGGCCTCAAAACCTGTTATCTGGGAGAGAAAAATAAATATAAAATGATGAGCTTAAAAGTTCAGTGAATGAATATTCAATTATTTTTTAAGCATGGATAGTATTGTTTTGAATTGTATTTATGTTCAAGTAATCTAATTTGCACAAATTGCATATTTATGAAAGTGCATTCTTGTTAACTAATATTGGAAAAATATATATATCAATTTCAAAGCACTTCAAGAAACTTGTACACCATGAGAATATATTTTATTTTTATTTTTAGAGTCAGTCAAATATATGAAACCTAAGTTGCAAGTAAATTAAGATTAAATCTATTTTATTACATATACCATTTTTATATCAACTTGCAAGTTTAGTAAATATTTTACAGCTACCAGAGTATTTTTCCTCATGTATTCATGATAATTGACTCTACTTAGAATTCAGATATGCAATAATATGTAGCCAAATAATTTAAAATTGAAAAGAATCATTTTTCAATAAAATTTTGCCACTTGCCATCATAATTTATTTGAGGGCAAATTTTAGTGCATTTAGTATTTTTCTATGATTAAATGTCTTAATTTTTTACCTATGATAACATGATCTAAACACAATATAATATATATTATTTAAAATGATATAAAATGACACACAATTATTTACTAAATGAATAAAAATATTGATATAATATGATAAGATAAACGAACACATATAATATTATTTTATTTTAATTTTTATCACTCAATTTAACATAAATATTATATAACAAAATTAACACATATTATCGCTTTTAAATCTAGTTTATAAAATAAAGAAATCAATAATTAATAATTTTTTATTAAATAGGTAGACAAAATTATAATAAAATAATAATATATTTGGCACGTTATCATATTTTAATATTATTTAAAGAGTAATTTTAATCATTTGTATTTTTATGTTTATTTTTAGTTTATGATTTTTTTAAGATATTCATAATAATTAAAAAATCTTAAATAAATATCTTATTATACAACTCTTTTCTCTCATTTTAAATGAATTATTACAAATATAATAACTATGTTTTTTCTTTCTTTCACTTTTCAGTTGTTTTAATTTTACTATTTATTAATAATTAGAATTTAAAATATTTAAATATTTGAATTTAGTGGCAACTTTCGAATAAAAATCAAAATAATAGTGCACGTCAAACCTAGTTATCTTTAAATATTAACATGTCACCATATGGTAGTGGTATATGAAGTGAGATAATAAAAATTTGTAATTATATTTCAATAAAAGAATTGTTATAATAATTTGTAATTTATATATTACAAATTTAATTTTACTTTTGTAAGCTTAGTTAAAAATTCATATCTTGTACATAAATTATTTTTTTTATTTTAATTTTTTTATTAATTTCTAAAATAAATATAAAACTAATTTTCTTATATTTTAAATTAATTGTGATTTGAATTTGATAATCACCATATAATTAGAATCATTATTAATATTTTAAAATATATGAATATTTTTGTAAAAAATATTAAATATAATTCAAACTATTATATATAAGATAGATATTTTTCTATTTGGAATATTTTTTTTCTTCTGAGAACCTGGAATAAAAAAAATTATTTGAGAGAAATGATATTGGTGACCACTAGAGTAATAATTTTATTATTATTTATGTGGTAAAAAATGATAAAATATATTTTTATTGAATTATGTATCATATTTATTATTTTATATATACTTTATTTAATTATAATTTTATATATAAATAATGGTATATATTAATACTCATTTGAAGTATAGTATAGCATTATTCTCTTCTTCTTCTTCTTTTTTGTTATCTAGCCGAAAATAAAGGACATTACAGTTGAGAAATTTTTTCCCAGTAAAGAGGAATTGCAATTTTTTTTATTTAATATTTTATTAATTTTTAATTTTTATTAAAAATTAAAATATATATTTAAATAACTCTATATTTAACTATGAATTTTTTCTTAAATAATTTTATATAAAATTTTACTTTTATCATTGTTAATTCAAAACTCAATTTTTTTCAAAATTTTTTAATATATTTTCTTACAAATTCAATTATTTTTAATTAAAAATAAATTTTATTTTAACTATTTAACAATAAAACAAAAATAATAATATAATATTATATATTATTTGTATACAAAATACAATATTTATTAACATTAAGTACAATTTTTTTTATTTTATATTAAAAATTATTAATTTTAAACATATAAATTATAAATAAATTTATATTTTTTATTAGTCAAGAATTAACAATTTTTGCAGATATTTGAAACTTTGGTGTAGAAATCTCACCCTACCCACATAAACATTTGTTGTGGGAACGAAAATCTAAACTCTACCACCATTCCATTTTATTAACAACATTACATGTATACCTTATCTTATTTGAAAATGATTCATTTTTATTAATTTTTAAAATAATTGTGAGAAGTAATAAAATATAAAAAGTATTAATGTAAATGCGTGTAAGTGTATTATTAGCAGAAATAGCAGTTGAAGAATGTTGAATGTGAGTTATGACACAATCTGACAGGAGACGACCACTTAATGACCACATTACTGCCCATTAAAGGCTGGTTGGCCATATGCCGTGGTAGCTGGATCTAGTTATAAAGGAAATGCCAGCTTAATATGCTTTTTTTTTTTCAGTAATTCTTTAATTGGGTAATATATCCATTTTTGTTTTATCTGAAATATATCGTCCATTTTTGTTTTTAACATGTACTAACAAGTACTCTTGTTTTGTAAAATGTGCAGATAAATTCATTTCAGATAACATCACAAAATTTTGATCCGTATCTCATGTGATCAAATATATAATTTTTACCATAGACGACTTATAACATTAAAATAAACATATATCAAAAAAGTTAAATTTTGAGTAAAGATTTTATGGAAGTGATATGTAGTTTTTCAAACGCTATCTTATGCACGATTGAATAACATACAACTAAAATCCACCTTTATAAAACAAATGTAGTCATGCAACCTCCACCGGGCTATTGTCAAGCTTTCAATTATTGTCGTTAGATCAGTTCCTAATTGACATTGTGCATTTTCCACCGGCACCACACACATGATAAAGGGGTTCAATGTGGGAGGAATTGGTTACTCTTTTGTGAAATTATTAGATTAGTTATCCAAAATTACGCATTTGCCTTCCTTTTTTGTTGTTGTGGTGGAGATGTCTAATTTTTGGGATTAATTATTTTTTACTCTTTGGATAATTTGATACTTTAGATTATATTATGAAAATATTTACACTTAATAAATTTGTAATTGTCATTGGTATTTTAAAAGTAATGAATAATTTTTTGTAAAAGAATTCAAAAAATACACACAAATTTACACTCGTACAAATTATAGTATTACACGTGTTAGAATTTTTTCTTATTTAAATGTATAGCTTCTTAATTTTAAAGTTATATTATCACATAACACACCATATCCAATTTTATTTTCGAGATAAAATTATATTTTATTCATCCAAAGGAAAATACAAGAACAATAAAATCAATAAAATGAAAAAATATCAAATTATCATAAAATTCAATAAAAATCATTTGTAGCATGCTTCAAGCTTTTTGTTTTTGTTGGCTCTTTTAGTTCTCCAAACTTATATAACTATTTTCATTAATAAGATAACATATCTTTGTCTTGACAAATCTTCCGTTTGAATTATAAAAATACTTAAACAAAAATTATAAGATATAGACCTGAATATATAAACAAACATATCTAAAAGTACTACTGGAATGAAATTTAGGTAAAAAAAAACATCACACTAAATTAAGATTTATGTGTAATGCACAAATAAAATAAACGATCTACTAAAAACTCCACTTTCAATAAGAAACGAAAATATTATAAAGCTCAGTTTTCCTAAAATGAGGAAAAAAGAGACTGCTAACGTATATAGTTTAGTTAACAGAGATTCACTATATCTAATATAAATATAAATATATTTGCAGATTCGTTAGATTTTTTTTTTTTTGAAAATCATTGGCATGTCATATTTTTATTATTCTTGTCTTGGTTGAAATGGCAAAGAAATGAACATGAGTAGTTAGGACTTAAAATAGTGAAAACAAACATATTAATTATACCCATTCGTATATATTTTGATAAATTTAAATAATAATTAATATTTTTAAGATATCAGTCCTTTGAAATGGGTCAAAATATACACCAATAATTTAAATAAAATTATGTAATGTGTTCTAATTAAAAATGGAGTAATGCTATAAAGTCAAATAAGTAGTGCCTGTATAATATTATAATTGATTACATGAATCATGTATACGCAGAACCAAGATTTAAGCATTAAGGGGGCCAAAATTAACTACTATATGTTTATCAATATTTTAGAATAAATAACATAGTAAATATTTTAAATTGGATCTACGTGTAAAATTATTATTTTACCACATTTTAAAATTTGATATATTATTATAAAAGTATAAGGTACATTTAGTTCATGGTGTTTTATAAATAATAAATTCTAATGATTTTTTTTTTTATTGAATAAAGTTATATTTAAATTACAATTTTTGAATTATTTGTTGCTGAAAATAATTTAATTATTAATATATATTTTCGACATAATAATAAAACATAAAATAGAATTTAATTATATTAATATTTAATATTTATTTCATTGAAATTAGGTTAATATAATATGATTTTAAAACACAAATTTAATGAAGAAATAACTAGTGTAAGAAAATTTGGCTCTTAGTTATTTTTTTAATTATTAATTAATAATGTAATGAACATAAACGGTAATTTTCGATAGTATGGTGGTGTGTGACAATAATATTATCTTTTTTAATTTAAGGAGAGTCTTTTTTTAATAATAAAAAAAAAAAATTGTAAAGACAAGCTAAATGTAGGGGGACCAAAATACAATTTTGTCTTATAATATTTTAACTATAATGAGTCTGCCCTGAGTGTATGGATAATATGGCGAATCTTTCCCTTTAAAATACCACTTGTTTAATTCAGTGGAGCATATTTTTAATTAACACACAAATAATATTGTTTTAAAAATATCAAAATACATCATTTTTATATATACATGCTCATATAAATTTAGTTTTGAATATCAAAGTACAAATTTTAATAATATATATAAAATAATTATTTATCAGATAAATAGTCAAATAGTGCAATTTATTATTTTCCTTAAAAATATGAATAAATTAGGAGATATTATTTTTTATTTTAATTTATTTTTATATTAAATATTAAATAATTATATTAATTTATATTTTATTATTTTAAAATATTATATTATTATTTATTTTAAAAATAATAAATAATTTTTCATAAACTAGATGCCAAAAATTCGGTTTAACTGAAAGCCTGAACGGCATCTGCCCCACTAATTAATGTCCTTATCCTCTCCTCAATGTAAGTGTGCCACCTTGCCACTCCACATGAACCGCAGTAAATGTGACTTGAATTTAAGAGTGTCAATTCGATCGCGCTAGCAATAATGACTTAAATTAATTTAATTTAAATTAATAAAAATAAGTTTAAATTTAAATTAAATACAAATAAATTATATCAATCTAATCTCTCTCTTTTTTTTTTTTTTTTTTTTTTTTGATAAAAGGTAAATTTCATTAAATAAGGATTCAAAATACAATCTTAAGATACATCGATTCGAAGAAATACATCATCATTCTAATAACATAGTTAGGACTAGCTAGAAGCAAGAAACACAGTGAATATTTGCGAGCTTTCAACATTAGCTCGTTATAATTTCGACTCATTATACTGCCTGACTGATTGAAATAAAGCGATGAATACATCCCAAAATCAGAAAATGTAACAAGAAAATAATCAAAAATTTCATCAACAAAATTAAGACAAACTATATCTGGATAATTTAAGGTACACCAAAAATACCAGAACATTATTAAAACCATACTAAAATAAACACAGAATACCAAAATGTCATCCACCCCACTATTGTCCAGAAACTGTCGGAGCCGCCACTGGAAGCAGCAGAGCCGAACAGAGTAAAACCCAGAGCCACGCGAGGAAGAGGGGAAGGTACCGGTAACAGATACTCCGAGCAGCCACCAAGGAGAGACACGAACGGCCACAGCAATGACGAGATCCGCCGGAGACGAAAACGAGCGAGACAAACGCCCACAAACCATAGATCTAAAGGAAGGAAACCAAAGGAAAGGAGAAAGAGAAGACTGGCCGCCAGCCAGCAGCCGAAACCGCCTGCCGGCGGCCAAACGAGTAGTGCACAGTTTGAAACCCAAGAGAGAAAAAGGAGAGAAAAAATGAAGAGAGATAACTGCTGATCTCTTTATCGTTCGAATTAACTATATCAATATAATCTAAATTATTAATTATATATATATATTTTTAATTAATATAACTTTTTTTTATTAAAAAAATATATTTAATGATTAAAGCTTAAACAACATTACATAAAATAATAAAAATATAAGAAAAAAATTAATTATTAAAATAAAAAGTCAATTTTTAAAATAATTAGATAATTATTAGAAGCCGTCGTGCCCTTATAAAAAATGACATTTAAAATAAAAAGCTCTCAAGTCTAAATAAAATTTATTATAACTATTAAACAAAATAAATAGAGATGAATAAATTAAATAAAGATACATACTAAAAAAAATGAAGAGTTAAAAGTAAATTAAAATGTTGCACGAGAACATTACTTTTTTTTTATATACACAAGAATCAAAATTTAATTATTACATAATACATAAATCTCAAGACAATGACAAGTGAAAAAAAATAGCATAACACAGGTTGATAAAAGATTTAAAATTTTTACTTCAAAAATTAATACCTAATCGATTTAAAAATAAAAACTTCATAATACTAATTGAAATTAAATATGAATATTATTTTTTTTGTTAAAAGAGTTAGGTATATTTAAATGCTAAATGCATTAACATCAAAGAATGTACCATAATATTGTGACAAAATGAATAAATTATAACTATTTATTCATTATCATCTTATTTTTCAAAAAAAAAAAGAAAGAAAAATAACTAATATATCATAAAAGAGAAGTACTGAACGAGATGAAAAATTATTTTAATTTTCATATATTATTTTCTTTTATTTTTTTAATTTTTTATTTAAAATTTAATTAATTTTATTTTATTTCGGACTAATGGACTGGCCCCAATCTAACTCAAATTTTTTTCGAATTATTCGAGCTGGGCCAAAACAAACTCAAATTTAATTTAATTCGTATTCGATTTAAATTTTTTGATTTAAATTTGATTCGATTAATCGAACTATGATACAAATTGCTAATCCAATAGTTTTAAATTGAGGGGATATTTGCTCATTAATTTTTGTTATTGATATGATAATAGTTTATTAATAATAATTTTGGTTTTTTTTATCGGAATAATAATTTTGTTTTAATAATAATTGTATTAACTTTTAATTAATTATAAAGATATAAATTACAATTCATCCATTCTTATGGAAATAAAAAGGTTCTGTTAATATCATTACTTTTAGCAAAAAAAAATTTATTCATGGCTAATGAATAAAACGATAATTTAATATTTTAAATTAATAAAATATAAAATTAATATATTTATTTTTTAAAATTCACAAATATGTAATATTAATTAAAAAAATAATTAGTATAATTAGTGGAAATTGGAAAGAATCACCTCACGTAACAGTAATAAATAACATTTTCACTTGGTAATTTTTTAATGTAGTAACGTGATAATGTATTATTTTAAATTAAATAATAATAATAATGTAATATTTTAGATTAATAAAATTTAAAATTAATGTAAATATAAATATTTAATAAATAATGAAAAAAATATATTTTAAAAGTAATAAATAATAATTTTTTTTAAAGTAAGCTACCAGAATAAATGCACAGTTATTGGCCTATTTCTTTCGTATTTATTGGGGAAAGTCCACCGCAACGTATTTACAACTACACCATCGGAAATTATTATTACTCTCATAAATATTATATTGGTTTTCTCGAATGATTATAATATATTAATTATTAATAAAGATATCTATCTATATTGCTTGAAATGAGTGGTATTTTAAAAAAATTAATTAATTTTTATTTTATTTTATGACAACTAGCGAATAAAGAAATGCGAATTATATTCAGAGTTTTTTTTTTTTTTTTCACTTTTTAAGGAACTGTTAATTTTAATTAGTAATTCTTCTATGATACTCTTACATCGTGAATAATGTGATATTCTACGTCAATTATATATGTGTGTTTGGTATAAATATATTTTTTTTTTTTTTAAATTTATGTAATATACATACAAATTTAAAATTATTATTACTATGACTAGTTAAAAATATACATGTTCATTATTTAAAAACAATAAATAATTCTTATTAAAAAGATTAACAATATATATATATATATATATATATATATATTATATATATATATATATATATATTTGTATTTAAATTAATTATAATATTTCATTTGATAAAATAAATTTAAAAAAAAAACTATTTATTTAAAAAAAATGATATTACAATTAATATAAATGCCATAAACCAGTAGCCCAGATGATTGAGTACCGTACATAAAATTGTAGTTTTATTGGACAGCTGGACGCGAGTTCGATACTTGAGACCTGTGTTAGAATGTTAAGCTTAAATACAATCTTAGGCATTTTAGTGATCGATAAGTCTCAATTAATTTTAATAATTTTGAAGTGTGATAGCTTAATTGAATAAAACTTTTTATTGAATAAATAAATAATATAAGTAAAAACACTACATGTGCATTTGTCGTTGCTCCATACACATCATCTAAAATTAGAGCACCTTATAAATAAATATATATCCAGGCATCCAGCCCAACTTTGCATGCCAATTAAATCAACTACTGTATATAACAATGCACAGCCACCCACACCAATTCTATCAATTTTATGGGTAATAGTGTCTTTGATGGATTTAGTACAATAATGTACAAAATTGAAATCAACTAATATTTATATATTTTTTTTCCTTATGATAATAATATTATTATTGTAACGGCCCGATATTTTACATACAAATAAAGGCATTATCTAAGCATTCTATTAATTGAAAACCTTGAAATATTTGATTATGACTTTAAATAGAGAAGATTTTATGTCTAAAAAAAAAACTTACAAATAAAAACTTGCAAAAAATTTAGCACTTATTAAAGTTTACAACTTATTAGTTAAAAAAAGGGAATTTAAATCCTAGGGAACCAATAACAATCCTCAAACATTGCCAAATCTTCATCATGGTGTTCCTGAGAAAGTGAAGGGAAACTTGGGGTGAGTGAAAATCACTCAGTAAGCAAACTTACCTTACTTGAAACATTAAGCAATCACATGTAATAAACAATTTATTCAAGACAAACAACATGTCAATGCTTGTGTTTTCAATATGAATGTCGATGTAATGCATGGTCTCTACTTAAACAATGATCTTTGAAAACCATATTTCAAATAATGTCGTGACTCGTATCCAAAACATACAAAAACTTATATTTCTTAATAGGTCGCTTCTCATAGCAAAACGTTCAAAAATGATCTTTCTCAATATGTCACGACTCATAACAAAACTGTTCAAAACTATATTTTATAGAATGCGATGAACTCTATCGCATGAATGGTGGAGCCAATACAAAATGTCACCCGTCGGCAACCAAAACAATAAATCACCCGTCGGTGACCAAACAATAAATCACCCGTCGGTGATTAGCACGCGTGAAGGGTAAGTGCAAGTGAGTCATAAAATCGTAGGGTCAAAGCTGGAATTCCATAACAAATGCTCACATGCAAAAATACGTCCAAACCATATGGTAAGGAACCAAATATCCTCGGGTACCCAAGGACACCTCCCCCACACGGCTCAAAACAATTACAATATGCTCCCAATTAGAGTCCAATCATAACGATGGTCAAAAGCATTCTATCAAACCATTTTCAAAAATCTGTTTGATTTTTAAAGTCGAAAGTTATAATTCAAAACATAAGTTTTTAACATCAAAAGTTTTGAATGTTATGCATATGAACATGCTTATGCCAATACTACATAACCAATAATCAATTATGCAAACACAAAGCACATATACATACGAAAATGAGATCACGCTATCTATTTAGCCATAACGGTTACAAACAAAACATATATGTAAAAACGACCATGAAAATATTCATACACAAACAAAACAAACAATACTTAATATTACAAGTAGGGTTAGTCTACTTACTTGATACGAGCAACCAATACTGCTAAAATTACCGACTAATTCAACTGAGTTTAGCCTAAATAAATTATAATTGTATAATTATTAGATACTCATAATATATTAGGTATTATATATATATATATATATATATATATATATATATATATATATTAATACTTAGGTCTAACTCTTGTTTTTTCAAAAGTTTCATATTTTTATTCACAAAATTATTAGTTGTTTCCACTGTCAGCAGAAACTAAATAATTAATTTCAAACTTAATTGGTGTCATAAAATTACCAAAATTTTCAGAGTTTTCATAGAGGTATAGTAAATTTTTTAATAAATTTTTTAGGTAAAACCGAATGCTAAACAATTACAAAAGTGATTTTTATTTGATAACTTTTAAAACTGTCAGTATAAGAAAATCAGCAATACTACTGGACTTAAACAATTTTAGAAAAATATTGGAAAATCATATCAAATTGAAATTTTAACCGTAATTTTATAACTTAAATATTATTATACATAAAAATTTACAAATACTTTGGAATCTGTTTTCATAGGTAAAACGGGTTTTGAAACTAGTTCAATAAATCTGCTGTAAAATATTTGAGCAACAAACATATATAAATCAAAAATTCATAACATATATATATCTGATCTAAAAATCATAAAATTTTATCAAATAATAAATAAGACCCATATAACATATTATAAAAATTTTCACAAATGTTTAACATTTATAACACCATAAATTAATTCCAAACTTTTCGTTTTAATCTGTCAGGTTTCCTGTTTCCAGCATAAAATTTTGACTTCAAAAAAATATATTAAATTAAATACATCGAATTTTATAAAGGTTCCAAAGACAAAAATTTTCTTATTGTGTATAGTTATAAATACAAAAATTTTATCTTCAAATTGAAATCAAAACCCATATAAAACAACCCTAAAATTCGAGTAGTTCAAAAACTGACAGATTCAAAACACAAACTTCACAAATTCATAACAAATTCAATATAAATGATATTTTGACAAATAAATATTCGTTGAACTCTTCAAGAAGTCTAGTTTAATATAAAAATAGTTTAAGATTTTATTGAATAGTATAAGGTTTCGAAACTAATTTATTTTCAAGATTCTGCAAAAAATTTGCAAACAATTACTTTATAAAATTTCTTAAAAAAATCACTAAACATTAACCATAAACCCTTAAATCATAACTGATAAAGTGATGGAGGAAAATTAACAAACGTACCTAGTTTAGGTCATGAACTTCTATTCTCTTATGACTGTTGTTGTGAAAGACATATGTGAGAAGAATAGACGTAAGGTTTTTGTTTCTCCTTTGGTCTAGTAAATGATTTATATATTTTGTTCTAATAAAGAGTTTATATGTGAATAGAAACCTATTCTTATTAGGATATTCTAATTATTATTGTCATATTCTTTGAATTAAATAAGAGTCCAATATACCTTAGACAACAAATTCAAACCTACTTTTTGCTTTATCTTTAAAGAGTTTATTTATACTTATAATTCTATTTTAAAATTATAACTTACTCTCAAATAACTCTTTATTTTTAATAATTAATGTTATTTGAAACTTTGGGATATTACAATTATAATTATTTATTACTGCAACAAAAATTATAAATTATTAATTTTCTTTAATAATTAATCAATTTTTTTTGTTATATTAGTTAAAAACACGTATTTTGTTTTATTTATTTATTTTCTTTAATTAATTTATATATATATATAATATATACAAAATTAATTTTTTTATTCTTCTAAATAAATTGTGAAAGTAAAATAACGTTTAAAGTCTTTATTAAATATGATAATTATCATATGATTAGAGTTCTTATTAGATGTAATCTTTAATTATCATGTTTAGAGTCCTTATGTAATGTGATAATAGATTCTAAAAAGGTAACTAATGTCAATAACTTAAAATATAAAAATAATTTTGTCCAAAAAATATTAACTATAATTCAGACTTATATATATATAAGTTAAAAAAATATGTACATTGTAGGTGAATTATTTTATTTATTTTAATTTTTTATTTTGGTTAATTTTTACATTATATTTAAAATAAGTATAAAATTAATTTTTTAATTCTTCTAAATTAATTGTAAAATTAAAATAATATTTATAGTTTTTATTAATATAATAATCATCAAAATTCTTATTGGATGTAATTCTTATTCTGTTATCATGTTTAAAGTTTTTATTTAAATGTAATTTTTATTTGAATATTATGTTTAGATATGTTATAAAGAGACAAATAATATTAATAGTTTAAAATATAATGATAATTTTATTTAAAAAATTAAAAAAACGTGATTCATATGTATATATATATATATATATATAAGAAATTGCATGTAAATGATTTCATTAATTATAATATGAGTGTACGTACAATCTCACAACCAATCTCTCAAATAATTTGAGATTGTTAGTTTTATTATCATTATTGTTGGTTTTATTAGCATTATTGTTGTGATTTTTTATTAGCTTTGCTGTATTTGCACTAATTATTACTATTTAAATGAAAATAAGTATATTATCGTTTGATAAAAAAAAAAAATCTTTCCAAATATAGCAAATATAATTTAATCAAATTAATAACATGTTATTATTATGAAATTGAGAGGATATAAAGAGTTAAAAGTGTCCCTTATTATTATTATTTTTTTTTTTTTCATTTTTTTACTATATAAATTTACAATACTAAATTATCAATGGTTAAACCAACACATCAAACCAAAACTAACTGGCAATTATGTCCGATCATGTCAATCTATTAATTGTTTCGTTGTAATGATATTTTTTGAAGAAATATGGCAAAAAATGCAAAACGTCCATGACATAGAGAAGACCATAAGATCAATCTCACAAATGAATACTCATTACTAGTGCTTGAGCTTTTCAAGTAGCTGCATCTTTTTGCAGGATGTTGCTCAACTTGTACAAATTATTTATTCTTTTTGAACTACTTCTGATATATAGATTTAAAGCGCGGAGCCAAAAAAAAAATTAAGAGGTTAAAATTTAATTTTTTTTATATAAAGTAAAAAATTAATAAAAATTATAATAGGCTATACTTAATTTAATGCTGAATTTTTCTTGTCATATTATAATAGAAACATAGAGTTAGAGATCAAAAAATATAGAGTTAATACATTATAATTAACTTATAACGAAAATTAAACAAAAATATAATAAGATAATAAGTATTAGTATTATTCATAAATAAAATAAATGTATTAACTAAAAAAATCTAAGCAAATAGAAAGTTTAATTAAATACATCAAAATTTATAGTTGTTAAAACTAAAATAAATATATGAAAATATAAAAAGTAAAATATGATTTAGAATTTTAAGCTTGAGACTATATTTAAAAATATATGTTTATAAACAATATAAGACTGACCAATAATAATAAAAATAATAAATTTTTTATATAAAAAAATTTCAAATAAATTCTAAAATATTATTAACATAAAATAAAAATAATATAATATTATATAAAGTTAAAATTTGGGTTCAAATAAAATATGATAAACATAACTTAAAAGTTTTAATATGAAGTTTATCGTATACTTATTTTTTTAATTTTATTTTTATAATGTTAAGTTTAAAGTTAAATATTTAAACTTTTTTTGAATTATCACATTTAAGAAGAATTTTTACATAATATATAACTACAATTTTATTTTTGTTGCTAATAGTTACCAAATATATAGAAAAATATATATATTTAACTACTTTATTTACAATTCATATCATTTTTATCCACGTATTTATTAAATATTGTTAATATATTCCAAAATATGTACAGAAAAATTAAACACAATATATTATTATAAATAAAATATTTATTTAATGCTAAAAATATACATATAATTAATTTTTTATAAAAAAATTGGCCAAAATTATAGCACCATCCGTCCTGACGCTAATAAGATGCAAAGGTAAATGCAATAATTTGTTCAAAAACTAACTAATTAAATCGGAGAGTATCAACTTTGTTTCAATAAATTCTCAAATATAACATGTTTAAAAATTTCATGTGGTTCAGTCGCAAACAAAATCCTACATAATATTTTCAGTGTAAAGCCTTCAACCACTCGGCCATCTCTCCTAGATAATAATTATAGTCCAAAATTGAAGAGAACTTCGAAGGTAGAAACTCTTCCTAAGAGGAAAATTGCCTTCCATAAACCAGAAGGAGTCCAAGAAGAAGGCAAAGATATTCAAGATTTTTAAAGAGAAGTTAGAGTCAAAATATCTATTTGAAACGAGATTAAAAAAAAAAAACAGTTATATGTAAGTAAAATGTGGAACACTTGTGAGATTTTTATGGTACATATTCTTCTATTTCACATCTATGTTGGAGAGTTATTAAGTATTGTAATTTCTTAAATAAAATTTAATGGATGAAATTGATGGCTTAGAATTGAAGATGTTACTTACAACCTTAAACTAATGTAACAAAAAGTTAATAAGACACAAGTACATTTAATATACATAATGCTACTAAACTTTTAACATCTCTTGAAAGCCTTAATAAAAAAAAAAAAAAAATCACTAAAATATAATAGTAGTTATAAAAATACTATTAAATTTTAATTTATTATAAAATTACCATCAAATTATAGCAATTATTATGAAAACGCTATCATTGCTAAACTAACAAATTTTTTTCAACGATGTTGGTACTTATGTAACTTTATCCGTTAGTTTTTAACAAATTTTAATATATATAGTAATTATGTAACAAATCTAAAGTTTGATGGATGAAAAGCTTTCAAAGTCACTCTACTTTGCCATTCATCCTCTTTAGTCACCTTGCAATTAGGCATTTTTAGTCACTTTGCTTTTTAATAGCTTACCCTAAGCTACTTAGCTTTTAGAAATTTTTTACCTCAATTTATATTATTTACCTACAAATTACAGAAAAATCATACATGATAAGGGCATTGGTTAAAAATCAACTAATTCCTTGTTTTGACACCAATCCTTGTTTTTTTTTTCTTAAATAATCCAATCTCATGCTTACAAATATCTCATATTGCTTACAAGTTTTTATTGGTCAAGTACAAAAATAATCCCTAAATGTTTTCACATTCTACTATTTGATTCACTTATTATTATTTTTCTAATAATTTAGTCTATTTATTTTTTAATTTTAACACTTTTGAACCTTTTAGTTTTTTCTTACAATTTAATACCTTTATTTTTTAATTTTGCACTTTGTTCCCCTTCATTTTTTATATTTTTGAAGTATAATTTCAAGTTATTTTGGAAAGAATTTGTAAAAATAAAAAAAATAAAGAGAACCAATTATAATAATTAAAAGTAAGGAAATTAAAGCGTAAATAAATAAATAGACTAAATTATAAGAAAAATTAATAAAAGATCAAAATGTAGAATGTGATAAAATTTAATGATAATATGTGTAGTTAAACCTTTCTTTCTTTCTTTCATTTTTAAAATAAAAAAACCAGCCCAATAACAATGTGAGATAACATGTGTGAGATAATCTTTACTAATTAGTTATTTTGCAATTATGGCATGTGAGATAACATGTGAGTTTTTTTTTTTTAATATTATCCTCGTAAAAGTTAAGTAACTGGGAATTAGAGTGGGCTTGGTACGTTATATCCATGTTATTAATTTAATATTTATTTTTATTCATATTATTAAAAAGTGTTAATTTAGTATTCAAGTTTGCTCATTGATATCTTTTTTATCAAAAATTTATATTAACTCAAAATTTTATAAAAAAGAGGGATAATTTTAGTATTTAAGATTATTTTTTTTAAAGAAAATCTAGTTGAATTTTTTAATTATTAAAAGAAGAAATAGACCCCAAAAAAATAAAATTTTAAAGATTTTGTATAATTTTATAAAATAAATAAAATAATTTTTTGTGTAAATAAAAATAAATATTTTAGTAGATGGAGCCAATACTCTTCAAAATAAATATAAAATAGTATTTTTTTAGTGGTATGCTACCCTATAATTACCCTCATCTATCTATTTTTGTTGTTAATAATTAAAAATTTTATTAGCTCAATTTTTTTTAGAGATAATTTATTGTTAATAATTAAAAAAATTATCTTATAAATATGTGAATAGTATAATTATTTAAAAAATAATTAACAAATTATCAATTATTATATAGTATAATAGTATATAATTTTTGTAAGTATTAACAAGACGTGAGCTTGAACATATAAATATATATTTATATATGTTAGTATGTAAATGTATTTTAAAATTAAAAAAAAATTATCACTCATATTTTTTCAAAAAAATAATCTTAAATGCCAAAACACCTCGCTCTCTTTTTAACCAAAATTTTAAATTATTATAGCTTTTTAACAGAAATAATATTAATATGTGAACTTTGGTACTAAATTGGTATTATTTATAATTAGTTAAACATACGAGTCATGCACGTGAGTTTACTTATTTTAATTTTTTTTAGTTGATTTTTACGATATATTTGAAACAAATATAAAATTAATTGTGATAGTAAAATAATATTTAGAGTTCTTGTTAGATGTGAAAATTAACATATGATTATAATCCTTATTGAATGTTATTTTTATTTAATTATTAGAATCCTTATTTAATTTGATAATACAACTTAAAAGAATTACTAATGTTAATAGCTTAAATATAAAAGTAATGTTGTCCAAAAAATATTAAGCGTGATTCAAACTTTTATATATAATACAGACCAGCTAAAAATACGTGTCATGCACGTAAATTATTTTACTTATTTTAATTTTTTCTTTAATTAGATTCTATAATATATTTAAAATAAATATAAAATTAATTTAAGTAAAATAGTATTTATAATTCTTATTAGATGTGATAATTATTATATAATTAGAATCTTTATTAAATATGATTCTTATTTCATTATCATATTTAGAGCCATTATTTAATGTGATAATCCTTTCTAAAAGGATAATTAATATCAATAATTTAAAATATAAAATTTTTTTTGTTTAAATAAATATTAGATATTATTCAAAATTTTATAAAAAATATAAATATAAAAAGAACTAGTATGAAAGTAATAATATTAATATCATTAAAATACTAAACTATTAAAATATAATGGCAATTTTATAATAGACTGTAGATATAACTCAAAAACTAAATAAAAAACGACAGATTAAAACAAATTTGAGAAGAAAGCCACTAAAACCAATTTGGAACAAGAACGAAAGGACATAACAGGCTGCTAACTGAAAAAAAGTACCGAGAATTAAATGTACATGTAAAACGACAAATATATGAAGAGAATTTAACCATAAGATTTCATAATAAACGAAGTTATGAGTACAATGAGGATGCAAAATGGGCCGCTTAACCAAATATTTGGGCTTGGACAAAATTCAAGCAAAGCTCATCTAATTCATATCTGGACAGGAAGTTTCCCACAATCAAAATTGTTCACACTGAAAACCTTATTGAAAAGCAATTTATAAAATATAACATCCCTCAAGAATTTCATCCACCAATTAGATCCTCCTTGTTGCATCCAACCAGATAAATATGAGCCCATAATCAACAAAGTCACCCTCCACCTTCTTTCTTCAACATAATCTGCTAATGCTCTATCCACTTCTCTGGGCAAAACACAACCATTTTGTATAAACAATGTTCCAATCCTTCTACCTAACACAATTGCATCTTCTAGTGATGAGCAACCTCCTTGTCCTAAATCAGGTGTCATTGGGTGCATAGCATCACCAGCCACTGTTATGTTGTGTTTGTTTAAAGTCCCAAATACCACTTTCCATGGATATCTAAACATCAATTCAGCCCAAGTCAATGTTGAAAGATCAGAATGTTGAACAATTTGTAGATATATTTCAGGGAAATCCTTGGCAAGATTCTCAATTATTTCTCTTTGTATTGCTTTAGGGTCTGATTCTAAGTCTGAACCTGCAGTGAATAATTATCAAATAAATATACAATGTTAGCACATGCTTGTCTATCATCTATTCCTTTGTTCCTAGCAGTCCATGTCGTCTTAATTTACATAACTTGGTATATAATCTTTTTAAATTTGACAAATTAAGTTCAATTTTAAAATTTTCGTCAAATTGATTTAACGCTATAATAATATCAAGTGAATATAAATTAGTGACAAATTATGAATTGAGTTAATTAAGGACCAAACATTACCAACATTAACTCAATTTGATAAAAATTGAAAACTTCAACTTAATTTATCAAATTTAGAAAGATAATGGACTTTATTTGATCCGTTTGCTTGTATTTTTTTAAAAATGGTTTAAGACATAAGTAGTTTTGAAAAAAATGGTTTTAGGCATAAGTATATTATATATGTGTATTTTGAGTCTGAAAGCACTTTTGAAAATTTTTGTCTATTTTGTCTTGAAATTTTATTTATCATTAGAAGCGCTTTTATGAAATCCTAGAAACAATTAGAGATCAAAGTGTTATTTTATACTTATGTTACCCACCGACCAACTGAATAGATAAATATTTCTTTGTCACAAGCCAGTATTGGTAATGCAAAGCATGTTATGTCCTTTTTTTATTCATTATCAAGTGTAGACAATATCTTTTAATAATACACTTGATGTTTGATAACAAGCTTATTTTGAAGCCTATTGATAAGATAATAGACCTCAGGGATTTGAATCTAATGTCAATAAGAAATGGAATGAAGGTTAAAGTAGAACTACCTTTAGCTGGAGATAGGCAAGTGAAGAACCAGTAAATCTCTTTATCATTAAGGGGAGCAAAACCAGCTCTTTTGCCAGAACTAACAAACTGTTGAACTTCTTGTTTAAGTCCATGGCCTTGTGGAAACACTGCTAAACCACGTGTTGCTGAACGACCTGAATGGACTGCTTCTGAGAGCCCCAACCAGTTTGCTACCACAGAATGCACCCCATCACATCCTATCAAAACCTACAAAATTTGAATTCAAAGCCATGTGTTTAGGAATAATTATTCTATAAGTCACTTTGTTTATGTCATTTGAATGTTTTGATCACTCAATTTTTACAAAGATACATAACTCGCTTTTCCTTAAAAATTGATATACTTTAATAGTATAATTTTTATTCTCCACTTCGTAAATGACTCAATTATTTAATTCTTTGATAAAAAACATATATTTTTTAGCATCGTAAGAAAAATTAACATTAAAAAAGTTATCTTATGCAACTAAACCCAACTTTTTTATATTACTAAACCTTGCATGAACTATGTGACCAAAAGTATCCTAATAATACAAAGTGACTTTTAGAACTGGTCACCTGTGTTTATGTATGTTTTGCAGACACGGGCCCTTATAATATCGCCAAAATTGGCCAGCATTACCTTTGCTTTGATGATTGCTCCATCTTCCATATGAACAATAGCAAGCTTTGAACCTTCATGTGTTTGAGTTTCAATGGAAGTGATTTTGGAAGAAAAACGTATAGATTCAACTGGTAATTCTTCAGCCAAAGCCTTGAGTAACGTCTTTCTGTGAACTGCTCTAGGTCCACGTTCAATATCATCGCTTCACATTAAAGATGACAATATTTTCATATAATTAAAAGTTTTTTGAAGAGAATACATAGATTTCATTATTGAGGATCAATTATAAGCTATTTATTTGTATTCTTCATTTTTCGTGTTCAAGCAAATATGAAATAGACACGAGCGTGGGTACTCTAACAATTCAATTTGGTAGAAGAAAAATAAGCACATTTTGACACTACAGCTTACCCATTTATTGCAGGGTAGGAAATTTCTTGAATTGCTCCAGTATCAACACTGGTTATGTATCCCCTAAAAATGCAAATACATAGAAAGTATTTAATAAGTAAACCCCAAATAAATTTATATAGACAAGGCCAAGCAAAGTTCAAAACTTGGAAGTAAAAAAGAGAACAAAGGTAGAGAGAGCATTTACTTTGTGAGAGGGGCATAAAGGGAAGTGAGCTTTGTGGAAATGCCCAAAGCTTGAAGAGCAAACCAAGCATTTGGAAAAAGGGTAAGAGCTGCACCTGTATCTCTAAGCCTATCTGATCTCTCTAAAACTAGGGCACGACTAATCCCTACTCTCTTCAGTGCCAGTGCTGTGGCTAACCCAGCTATTCCTCCCCCAACAATTACTACATCTTCTACTTCCATTTCCATTCTCTTTTTCACCCTCTTCTCTAGATCTGTCGGTCTTTTTCCCCCTCTGTTTTTTGTTGTTTAACATGTGAGGGGTTCAAAGCGTTTGAATACATGTGCGTACTTGAAGATGAAGAAATTAAAGTTTAATGGAGTAGTACATAAGAAATATCAATGAAACCTTTTCTATTAAAAAAACAGAGAAGACGACGTCAAACATGATGACTAGCACTAATCCTCCATCTCTATCGACATATACTTGCGTGCTTTGACCAGCAAGCTGGCCATAGATTTTATAATATTATTAGCATTTTGTTTCTAAGCCGCCATGGCCCATAACACAAAAGGCAAAAGAAATCATATAATTAATTATAGTCATACCAATCAAAATTGAATACATGTCACGTGTTGTGACAGATAGAAACAGTATTCAAGCCCAAACATTTTCTCGAGTGAAATCCACTGATCTCTTACAATTGTCATGCTGACAATGTGTACAATCATTGCTTGTGAAACTGACGCGAAGTTCTAGCTCTTCAACGTTTCCATTAATACGACTCCAATTCCCATACTCAGGATTCACAGTTTGTGATCCTATAACAAATCTTGATGGCTCAACTAGCACTCAATTAATGTAATCCTCAAGTCCTTAAGATGACATCAAACTCAGCATCTGTTCTCGCCATGTAAGGTAATTTCCTCGATCTAGTTTGACCGATAGTGTAACATTGATTGGAGGTGCTTGCACTGTTAGTTGTGACTATGTTGAGTGACATTGTTTAACTGCTGTAGCACTAGATGTTGATCTCTTAGTCTCCATACTGATCGCTCTGATACCATTATAGATTTATAGTAAACAAGGTCTGATAGGAATGATTAAGGAGATGATCAATGCTACCAAGAAAGTTAGAAGAGAGAAAATATCTAATGCACACAAACAGTGAGGGAAAACAATTTGTTTTCATTTCTGTTACAGCATGCCTTATATAGGCTTTACATGACATTATATAGTTAGTTACAATAAGCACACTTTCTAAGCGTGCTTTAACTTATCCTATAACACTATTACATGTTTGCTGGATATACACAGTTAATCAAAACCTTCCCTATAATACCAAAAATGTAATGTTGGTAATGATTTCGATAGTTGATTTTTTGATTTTTTTTTAAATGATTTTTCAATGGGTGTTCAAAGTTGGAATGGTTTGGTATTGAACTAAAATTTCTTACCAACTCAATCTAATCGGGTTCTTAAAAAATGAAAAACTAATCAAATTAATTAAAGGTGCAAAACCAATCCAAATCAAACAAAAAAAATTTAGGTTGGTTTGGATTGGTTGTATTGTTTTTTAAATTTTTACTTCTCTGTAGATTTTGCTAGATATATATATATATATATATATATATATATACATCATGCATATAACTACAAAAAAAACTTAGGATTGTAGATGTCTATGATTATGTGTTAGGACTTTGAACTTTAAAATAGTGGAAAATACAAACAATTTAAAAATAAATAAATGAAAAATAAAGTTTATATATATATATATAGGTTCGATTTTGGTTGTTTTTGAGATTTGAAAATCGAGCAATCCAATAATTAATTGATTCTTTAAAATTTAAAGCCAAAACAACATAATAATCATTCAAAACCAAGAAAATTAGATTGGATTGGTTTGTATTCGTTGGGGTGTTTTAGTTCGATTAGTTTTCGCACTCCCCTAATACATGTAACGATTTTGTAATTTTGATTTTCACATATTAAGGAATTACTATCAAAATATGTGTGATTCATAAATTTTTTAAATTAAAATTTTTGAATTAAATTTTGATTTTTTCATTTTCACCAAATTTTTGTTAGACGGTAAATTAAGCTTTATAATTTTTGTATACATAACATGAACGTTGTGCCAATGCAATTATTATATGAAATATGACTCAAATATGTACGCTTTTGTAAACCTTATAAGATGAAGACAACTCAATTTGTTATGTACTCTAAGGTGCCTGTAGATGTGTTTAAATATGTACTCATTGTATAGGATCAACAAGTCACTTAAGTAAACATCTTGATGCCTATATATAGATCGAGCAGCACATGTTGTAAGGCATCTTAAAAACTAGAAGTGTGACTGAACTGTTAAAAGTACTTTTCCTTGAAAAGTGAGTTGTGTGTGATCAATCATTGAGGACTGAAGGATAGAGGGTGTATCAGTTTGTGACTCATAGTAGAATGTGGTAGGATGTGACCCCTCTCGTGAAGTAGGGAAATGTTGTGTGGACCGAACTACGTTAAATTCCTAGTGTGCATTTGTTTTTTTGGATTGCATCGTTAATTTCTCTATTTTGTTGATTGATAACAAAAAGGAAATAAGAACCTTCACTTTCTCAAGAAAGTGATAAGAATGTTATAAATTGGCGCAAGCAGAAGCGAAGTTTGAGTCCAATTTAGTTACACAAATAATTTATAATGGATAACAGCAAAATAAGAAAAATAAATGGCACACAATGATTTAAATGGTTCAACCTTTCAATGTGAAAAATCTACTCTACTTGGTGACGGCACATCGAGAAAAATTCCACTATCAAAATCAAAATCCAAATGGAGAGTACAAACATCAATATTCAAATAATCAAATAACCATTTACAAATGAAATCTAAATTACACAGTATCTCTAACCTTGTACGATGACTAAAGGCACAAGTGATATATGTGATGGTTCTTCAATAAGAGATCACTGTTTGCTTCAAAAAATCCAAATTAACTTCAATCAAATAGTAACTTTATTAATTCAAGAATGATAAATCTTTTGTCTTCCTCTCACACAAAGACAGTGACTTTTCTTATCTCCTTGTGTTGGGTATGAATGATATTATGATGGTAATATATATAGGCAAATTGGCTTGGTAAGAAAGTAGCTTAATCCCTAAGTATAGAGCAAACTTAACCCCTAAGTATAGAATTAAATAAAATATTTTATTGTAATACTTTTTGTCCTTCAAGTAAAAGTTAAGACCAAAATATATATTACCCAATGCCATCCCCTTTAAACTTAAATAATGTTTTGTGATATCAATTAAATATCAAATCTCCACCTTGGCATAAAACGAAACCAAGTTCTTCAAATATGAAATTCCTCGAAATACCAAATGGCCGTCATCTAAAAGCCCCAAAGGGCAACCACTTACTGCAAACACCAACCAAGTCCAAACAATGCTTGAACTTGTTAATTAGAACTGGTTTGGTCAACATATCAGCTGGATTCTCAGTAGTAATTATCTTATTAACAACAATAGCACCCTAAGACACAATGTCACGAATGAAGTGATATCTTACATCAATGTGTTTGGTCCTCTCATGATACATAGTATTCTTGGTCAAATGTATAACACTCTGACTATCATAAAATACAACAGAAGTATCCTACTATAAACCCAAATCACAAACCAAACCTCTAAGCCAGATAGCTTCTTTCACTGCTTTTGCTATTGCCATATATTCTGATTATGTAGTGGACAAAGCAACTGTAGACTGTAAAGTAGCCTTCCAACTAATAGCATAATGAGAAAGAGTGAAAACATAAGCCGTTAAAGATCTTCTCTTATTAAAATCTCCAGCATAATCGGAGTCCACATAATCAATAACACTGCAACCAGTATTAGAACTCCTATCATATGCTAAACCAAAACTAAAAGTGCCTGCCAAATACCAAAGTATCCATTTCACTGCTTGCTAATGACCCTTTCCAAGGTTACCCATGTATCTACTAAAAACACTAACTGTATGTGAAATATCTGGACGAGTACAAACCATAGCGTACATCAAACTACCAACGACACTAGCATATGAAACTTGAGACATGTAGTTCTCTTCTTCTTCTAACTGTGGTGACAAATCCAAAGAAAGCTTGAAATGCGCAGCTAGTAGCGTATTCATAAGTTTAGACTCTTTCATACCAAAGTGTTCAAGAACTTTTTTAATGTAACTTTTCTAAGATAAATAAAGCTTGTCCGCTTGTCTGTTCTTGTAAATTTTTATTCCCAAATTTTTTTTTGCTGCACCCAAATCTTTCATCTCAAACTCACCACTAAGCTGAGACTTTAATTTCTAAATCTCAAGTTTATTCTTAGGAAACAATAAGTATGTCATCAACATATAATAATAAATAAACAAATGAACCATCCGAGAATCTTTTATGATAAACACAACTATCATAATCACTCCTAGAGTAACCATGATCAATCATAAAAGAATCAAACCGCTTATACCACTGCCTAGGAGATTGCTTCAAACCATATAATAACTTTTTCAATAAACAAACATGATCTTCCTTACCTGGAACATGTAAATTTGATGTTTACCTGGAACATGTAAACATGTTGTTTACCTGTAACATGTAAACATGATCTTCCTTATAATAACTTTTTTCAATAAACAAACCCCTCTAGCTGATGCATGTAAATTTGTTCCTCAAGCTCACCATGTAAGAAAGCTGTATTGACATCAAGTTGTTCTAATTCCAAGTCAAACAGCGCAACCATAACAAGCAACACACATATGGAGCTATGTTTCACAACGGGTGAAAATACTTCATTAAAGTCGATACCCTTTTTCTGAGAATAGCCCTTTGCAACAACAAGTGCCTTGAACCTAGCTGTTTCAACCTCAATTATACCTTCCTTTTTCTTGAAAACCCATTTGTCTCCAAAAATCTTCTGGCCCTTAGGCGGTTTTACCAATTCCCAAGTATGATTCTTATGAAGTGACTCAATCTATTCATTTATAGCAACTAACCACTGAGCAGACTCATCACAAGTGACAAATTCATGATAACTAAAAGGTTCATTTACCCTAATAGTCTCTACCACAGACAATGCATAAAAAACTAAGTCTGCATCTGCATATCTCTTAGGGCGTCGAATCGCTTTTGTTCCTTTACCCTTAGCGATACTGTATGATTGCTCTTGTTGTTGCTCTGCTACATCAGGAGCATAATCATTTACCTCATCCACAGATGGCTGATTTGAAGTGCTCTCTTGCACTTGAATAGGAGCTCCACTCTCAAGCTCCACCTGCTCACTAACACTGAGGTCTTTACCTGCAACAACAAACTCTTTTTTCTTTTCCAACACGAAAAACTCATCAAATTTAACATCTTTGCTAATTAAAATTTTAGGTGACTTGGGTTCAACACACCACAATTTATAACCCTTCACCCCACAAGGATACCCTAAAGATATACATTTTAATGCCCTAGGCTCAAGCTTACCATCATTAACATGAGCATAAGAAAGATAATCAAAATTTTTTAAATTAGAATAATTAATAGGAGTATTAGAAAATATCTCAAATGAAGTCTTCAACTCAATTGCAGTTGATGGAGATTGATTCACTAAATAGCAGGCATGGTTACAAACTTCAGCCCAAAAAGATCTATCCAAACCAGCTTGAAAGAGCATACAATGAGGTTTTTCTAAGAGAGTCCTATTCATACGTTCTGTAACTCTATTCTGTTGTGGTATATTACGCACAGTGCAATGTCTCATTATGCCATTCCTTTCACAGAACTCATTAAGCTGACCCTCACAAAATTCCAAGCCATTGTCAGTTTTTAAACGCTTGATCTTTTTGCTAGTTTGATTTTCAATACAAGCCTTAAACTTGACAAACCTTGAAAACACATTCAAAAAATATACCCAAACATGATGAGAAAAGTCATCAATAAAAGTCAGCATATACCGGGCACCACCCTTGGATGCAATACGAGAAGGATCCCAAAGATATGAATGAATATAATCAACAGTACCTTTCATTTTATGAATGGTTGTACTGAACTTAACTTTGCAATGCTTTCCATAGATACATTAATCACATAAATCAAACTTCCCAATTTTCTGACCACCAAGTAAACCCCGCTTGCTCAAAATAGACATTTCTGCCTCACTCATATGACCCAACTACATATGCCACAAGCGAGTAGTATCTGAATCTTGATCTGACGAGAATGAAATTGAAACATTGCTAATGACAGTGCTACCCTGAAGCACATAGAGACCACAAGACAATTGTCTTTTAATAACAACCAGAGCACCCTTAATAACTTTCAAAACTCCACCTTCAACTATGTACCTATAACCCTGTGAGTCAAGAGTACCCAAAGATATTAAGTTATTTTTCAAATATGGAACATGGCAAACATCTTTCAAAGTCCTGACAATACCATCATGCATCTTAATCCGAATAGTATCAATACCAACAACCTTACAGGACACATTATTTTTCATCAAGACAACACCCTATCAATGGACTGATAAGAAACAAACCAATCCCTATTGGGGCACATATGATAAGTGCAACCTGAATCAAGAATCCAAACATCTCTAGGAAAACAAATAGATACTGACAGAACATTATCACCATTGAAACCAGAGCTATCTGCAACACCAGCAACATCATTAGTATCAGAAGATGTTGTGGTAGATTTCCCTTTACTTTTGAGTTTCTGACAGTTAACTTTCCAAAACCCTTTGATAGCAATAATTACATTTATCTTTTCTCTTTCTAGATTTTGATCTAGACTTGCCTCTATTATTACTTGAGCCTTAAACAAACCACTACTACTATCATTATTACCCGTAAACACCTTTTTCTCCAACTCTCTAGAATTCAAAGCCGCTTTGACATCTTCCAAAAAAAAAGTGTCCCTCCCATATAGCATGGTATCAACAAAATGTTCAAACGAGTGAGGTAAAGAACATAACAGAACTAAAGCTTGACCCTTATCATCAATTTTAACACCAATATTTTTCATATCATGAATAATTTTAGTAAATTCATTAAGGTGATCGTGAAAAGGCGTACCTTTTGACATTCTGAAAGTATACAAATGCTGCTTCAAATATAATAGACTTGTCAAAGACTTGGTCATATACACACTCTCCAATTTAAGTCACAACCCAGCAAGAGATCTCTCATCACCAACCTCGTATAGTACCTCATCAGACAAGGACAATTGAATTGAACTGAAAGCATTTTCCATCAATGCATCTTTTTCTTCATTAGACAATTTTTCTGATAATTTATCCTTGCCTTCATGTATCTTAACGAGCTCTTGTTTAACCAATATGTCTCGCATCTTCATTCGCCAGAGACTAAAATCATTCCTACCAATGAATTTCTCAATTTCGCATTTTGCCGCTATGATAGAAAATCTAAAATTAAATTAATAGAAGCACAAACCAAAAATATGAAACCAACCAAATAACCAGAAGCTCAAAATAAATCCAAAAGAGCAGACTTGATCACTTCCAATAAATAATACAATAACCCAAAGCTTTGATACCAATTTGTTATAAATTGGAGCTAGCGGAAGCGAAGTTTGAGTTCAATTTAGTTGCACAAATAATTTATAATGGGTAACAGCAAAATAAGAAAAATAAATGGCACACAATGATGTAAGTGGTTTAATCTTTCAATGTGAAAAGTTTACTCCACTGACGACGGCACACCGAGAAAAATCTACTATCAAAATCTAAATCCAAATGGAGAGTACAAACACCAATATTCAAATAATCAAATACCTACTTACAAATGAAATCTAAATTACATAGTATCTCTAACCTTGTACAATGACTAAAGGCACAAGTGATATACTGTGATGGTTCTTCAATAAGAGATCACAGTTTGCTTCAAAGAACCCAAATTAACTTCAATCAAATAGTAGCTTTATTAATTCAAGAAGGATAAATCTTTTGTCTTCATCTCACACAAAGATAGTAGCTTCTTGATGTGTTAAAATGTGTACTCGCAAGTGTACGAATCACTCGTAGTAAAGTGACAAGCAACTTCTAAGGTCGGTCTCTCAAGGAATTGCAGTGGTTTTAAATAACTAACTTTTAATCTAAATAGAGTTCTAATGAAAACAAAACACTAATTAAATAGAGTTCTAGTGAAACTAAAACTCTAAGTAACTAGAATCCTAATGCTAATAAAACTGTAAAAAGGGTGTTTGTTTTTTGTAACGAGAACAATCATACGACAATCAAACGAAAATAAAATCGCAATCAAACAATCAATTCAATTAAATCAAATATCAATAGAGGATGTATGGACGTTTAGCTTGGTTGACCATGCTTGCATCGAAAAGGTATGGTGAGATAACATGAACGTCTTATATAAACAAAACTACCGGCTTTCCTTTTAATTACGAAACTCCTTTTGGCGGGGGTAGGTCTCTTTGTTGATTAACTAATTAACTGCCTTTGGCGGGGGTAAATTAAATAGCAATCAAATTATGCGCAAGGAAAACATGCCAATCAAATTAATGCTATGACTAAGTCACTAACTTGAAGCTTCGATTAAGTGTTTCGGAATAAAGTTAAGGTGACGTTCCTATAACTAAATTCTCAGATTTTTCAACCTAACTACGAACATCAAATGGGCCCATGATTATTCATAATTAAATATCTAAACATGCTCTTAATCAAAAAGTAATTCGTTTATTCCAAATCAATAAAATACACCATACACAATTCTAGCAAACATGGCAACACAAACTAAACATCCATAATAAAATTAGCCAGACATGTTCATATTAATATTCATAGACAAATAAAATATGATCATACACTTTAACAAAAAGAGAAGAGGAATTAATTCTATAACAACAAGAAAATCCTAGATCTAAATACCGCTTATGGATTGGATAGCGTTCTTCTCCGTAAGCTTTATCTTCGATCGTCGTTGGCTTCCTTGAATCCTTAGAATAGTGTCTCTCGCTTCGTTAGAGTGTGGCAACGCTCTCAAAACTGATTGAATGTAGTGTTTGGGTCGCAAAATTGAGAAGAATAAGAGTTGTGTACGAATTGGTCAAGTTATTTCGAGTTGTCTTTGTAAAGGGGGTCTAAGGGGGTATTTATAGATGTAAGGGATTCCTGATTGCAATAGGAATAGGCGCGCCGCGGCATGCATTTTCTCCGCCGCGGCGCAACACAAAATTTAGAAAATATGCAAAAACCCGAGAGCTCCCCGCCGCGGCATACAATTCCCTCGCCGCGGCGCGCAATGCTTCTATATTTTCAGGATCAAACCCGAGAGCCTCACGCCGCGGCAAGCAATTCTCTCGCCGCGGCGCGCAATGCTTTCCTTCTTTTCACGTCCCCCCTTACATATGTGATGGCACTATATGTAAGGCTTACATATTCGTCTTGATTAGTCCGTAACTCGTGATCCGAGCGCCGTAGGTGTTCCGTCTTCGCGTGTTTTCATCATTTGAATCATTTGACGCTAAAAACACCTGAAATGCACTAAAATATACCCGTGACTCCGAATGGATAGATTTATGAAAATAATCGAAATAATAATCATAATAAATCTATATATCAATCAATTAAGCACAATTAATCACGAAATATTAGTGCTTTTCGAGCACTCATCACTTCTCTTATCTCCTTGTGTTGTGTATGAATAATATTGTGATGATAATATATATAAGCAAGTTGGCTTGGTAAGGAAGTAACTTAATCCCCAAGTATGCTTAGCCTCCAAGCATGCTTAGTCCCCAAGTATAGAATAAATAAAATATTTCATTCTAATACTTCTTGTCCTTCAAGCAAAAATTGAGACCAAAATATATATTACCCAATGTCATCCACTTTAAACTTAAATGATGTTATTTTGTGACATCAATTAAATAACAAAGAAGAACACAATTCTTGGCTATGAAAGAAAAGAATGAGAAAGAGAGATATTGAAAGCTGAAATTGATTCATATCTTTATTACATTGCAAATGCTTAGTACATGACTCTTTTAATATACAACTAATACCACTTACAAATTGACACGTATATTGTCTCCAACAACTACACAACCTACTCTACAGACAATCCAGTTTATGACTACCTATAACAACCCCTATATTCAGTTCGTGAGTCCATAAGCTTGACTTCACATGCCTACACCTACCTCAAGACTCTAGCACCTTACACAATACTTCTTTATTAATTTTCTTTAACATCGTCTTGCACCTTAGAATCACTAACAACTCTGTCAGCCCACCTCAAGCTTAAGGGCATGCAATGCACATTGAGCTTGCTGCGTAGTTTGAGAAAAGGTTGTATAGCAAGTGGCTTTGTTAGAATATGAGCTGGCTGCTCACATGAAGGAATATGTTGCACCAAGAAGTCTCTTGCAAGAACCTTTTAACTAATAAAGTGCATGTCCAATTCAACATGTTTAGTTCAGGCATGAAGAACAGGATTTGCAATTAAAGCAACAGTGCTAAGGTTATCACACTAGATAATTGGAACTGCAGGACTACACACATGCATTTCGCTTAACAAAGCCTTTAACCAAAGTACCTTAGTGGCTACATCAGCGAGAGCTCGATATTCAGCCTCCGTGCTGGATCAAGAAATGAAAGATTGCTTCTTTGAACTCCATATCACTGGATTTGCACCAAGGAAAACACAAACACCAGAAGTAGATGTCCTATCATCAATACAAGATCCCCAATCAGCATCAAAAAAACCGTAAGGACCAGTTGAGTATAAGGTTTGAAAACTACTCCATGTTAACAGTGCCATGTATATAACGCAGTATGCACTTAACTGTAGTCCAATGGGACTCTTTGGGATTAGACATATACTGACATGTCTTGTTAACAACATAAGTAATATCAGGTCGAGTGAGAATAATATATTGAAGTGCTCCTACCATGCTTCTATAAAAAGAAGGCTTATCATAAAGAACTGAATCTTGATTAGACAACATAGGAGCACTAATAGCTTTAGCAAGCTCCATATTAGCCTTAGCTAGAAGATACTGTATATATTTGGTTTGAGTAAGTAGTAGATCACCATTAGGAAGAGAACTCACCTCAATACCAAGAAAGTATTGAAGCAACCCTATATATTTGAGAGCAAAAGTATTATTCAACAGATAAATAAGCTCATGAATTTCATCCTCATTGCCACCTATGATGATGATATCATCAACATAAACAAGCAAATACACCACACTTTTGTCACCAAATCTACAGAACAAGGAAGGATCAGTCCTAGACTTTATAAAATTCATACTACATAGATCAGTTGATAGGATATCAAACCAAGCTCTAGATGCTTGTTTGAGACCATAGTTGGCCTTGTGCAACTTACATACATAACCAGGATGCAATGGATCTTCAAAGCCAGGAGGTTGGGTCATGTAAACCTCTTCCTGTAAAGTGCCATTTAAAAAGGCGTTGTTGATATCTAACTAGTGTAACTTCCATTTTTTAGACAAAGCCAAGCTGATAATCACTCTAATAGTAACATGTTTGATAACTGGGCTGAAAGTTTCATGAAAATCAAATCCTAGAAGCTGATTAAAACCTTGAGCTACAACTCTAGACTTGAGTTTGTCAACTATTTTATCTAGTTTCTCTTTCACTCTTTACACCCATTTGGAACCAATCACAAGCACCCATGTGTTATTTCTTTGCAAAGCATCAAACTCACTCTACATAGATTGTTTCAAATCCTCATGACTAATATCTTGTTTAATAGTTTTAGGCGCAATAAAAGAAAGATCCACTATTAAAGCCTTTGGCTTGTGTATTCTAACCTTAGAACGAGTTACCATAGGGTGCTCATTAATAGTCACAAAGCTACTAGTAACTGGCAAAGTTTCAATAACAATGCTAGTAGGCTTAGTAATTAAAGAACTAGTAATAGAAGCAAAAGTAGGAATAATATGAACAGTAGACAAATCATTATTTAATGAACTAGATGACAAAGGAGGAAAAACCAAAGTGTGACTAAACTGATCAAACAAAGACCGAGGAATATTAGATTGACAAGGATTGGAGGGAGATGAGATAGACAAAGACAAAGAATCAATAAATACAAGAGATAAAGGCATTGACACAGGTGGCGAAAAAGACAAATTTTGGTAGACAACATAGTCAACTTTAGAAAGATTAGAGGAATTAGTACTATTATAAAATACTATAGGTAAAACAATTCTGACCAAAGAGTTTTACCTGACCAAAGAAGAAGTAGATTGAGTACTAGACGAAGACTTAGAAGAAAACGAAAAGTCAAGCTCATGAAAAACAACATGCCTAGATAGAAACAGCTTGCCATTATTATCTAAACACTTGTATCATTTATGTCTAGGAGAGTAACCGAAGAAAGTACAAGGAGATGATCTGTATTGCAACTTATGGTCATTAAACGGCCTAACATAAGGATAACACAGACAACCAAATACCCTTAGATAAGAGTAATCAGGTTTGATATGAAACAACTTTTCAAGAGGAGACAAGTCACCTAACTGTGGGTTTGGTAATCTATTAGGAACGAATACTGTAGAATAAAAAGCATCATCCCAATATTGTAAAGGAATGGAGGCCTGTGCCATTATGGAAAGACCTTGATCAACAATTTGCTTGTGTTTTCTTTATGCTAATCCATTTTGTTCATGGATTGCAGGATAAGAAGTTTAATGTATAAAACCACTTTGAGCAAAGTAAGTAGACAAATATTGAAATTCACCTTCCCAATCAGATTGAAAATTTTTGATTTTGGTATAATTGCAATTTTGCCATTGTCTTAAATTGCAAAAAAGGCTTTATAAACAGAACTTTTAACTTTTAAAAAATAAATCCAAGTAAAAAGAGAAAATTTATCTGTAAAATGTACATAATATTTGAAATCATTTATAGATATCACAGGAAATACCCACAAATCAAAATGCACTACACCTAAAGGTTCAGTGAACCAAGATAGAGAAGAAGAAAAGGGCAATTTATGAAATTTTCCAAGTTGACAAGCATTGCAAGGAAATTGAACTGCTTTATTAGTATTTACTATGATATTACAACTTTGCAAAGCCTTCTTTACTACAGGTAAAGAGGCATGTGCAAGTCTTTTGTGCCACAGAGAAAAATTAGAAAGAGTAGCTGCATAAGCTGTCTTAGCAGTCATGGTATTTACAGAATGAGATGAAAAGGGTACATTATTATGAGAAGTGTTTAGGTTCAAACCAAACACATAAAGTCCCTCGTGTAGAGCTTCTTGGAGCAGCTCCTTGTTGATGACCTCGTCCTTCACACAACAAGAAATAGCATGAAACTAAAAATATATATGATTATCTTTGCAAAATTGAGCAACACTTAATAATAGATTCTTGGTAATTTTAGGAACAAGAAGAATTTTATTGAGAACAAATTGCTTTTTATCTAAAGAATGATGTAAGAAGGAAGAGCCAGTATTAGCAATAAAAAGACCCTTACCATTACCAATAGTTAACTGATCATTGCCAACATAAGGTTGAGAAATAGCCAAAATTTGAAGGATCAGCAGTAACATGGTAGTGGCTCCAGAATCTGGTTACCAATAAGGTTTAGGATATGCTTCAAGAGTTGCTGCATAATACTGAGCTTGTTGTTGTAATGGTGAAATACGTGGCCAAGGAGAGGGAGAATTATAAGCAAACATGGCATTCATTGGAAGCTGAGAACAACTCTAAGTGTTGCCTGAAATAGAACCTTGCACAGAACCATTAACAGGGGCTTGTGGTCTAGATTGTTGAACATTACTAGTCATCACATTAGATTGTGAATTTTGCAATTGAGATGAACCTTGAGAAGGTTGTTGGTTAGACATAGGGTGTCTGTCCTGTTTTGTGCTTGAGGCTGGAAGTTTTGATCAAACCTATACTAGCATTTGGAAACTAGATGTCCTTGCTTACCACATAGTTGACACACTGACTTATTTCCATTAAACGGTCCATTAAAAGGAAATCTTTCTCTTCCATTGTCACGACCTCTCCCTCTTGGATTAAAATTTGGAAAAGAAAGAAGAAAGGAAAACTCTGAGTTGGAGGAAAAGTAAAGGGCAACATTCCAGGTATTGAACCAAAATTCATCAATTGATGAGAGTTCTGACCACTATTATCATATTCTAGCTTTTTATGAACTGCACTAGATTGAGTTTCTTGACTCACATTTTTACTTTGTTGAGTCATATTTGCAGACGGTAACATTGAGTCACTTATAGGATTTCTAGATGCAAGCCAACTTTCATGTCCAAGTAGCAAGGCTATTGCATCTGATACTGTAACCACTCATTTTGAATTTTTGTTGAGATAGTTGATAAAACTGACTCAAAATCTCAATCTAGGCTTGCTATAAGATACAACACTTTATCTTTCTCAATTAAAGCATTACTTGCTGATTCCAATTGATCAACCAACTCTTTCAATTTTAACACAAAATCTTTTATACTCAGACTACCTTTACTGATCTTAAGAGTTCTTGTCTTAATTGAGTTATTCTTGCTTTTGAATTAGACAAGTGTTGTTCCAAACCTTTTCATGCTTTTTTAACGGTCTTGAAACTTGAGATTTGTCTAAGAATATATTGACTAATGCAGTTCATCGGCCAACTTCCTATCATATGATCTTGTTTACTCCAAACCTTGAAGAAAGGATTTATTTCACCATTTTCTAAAAATCTTGAAGTGCATTCTCAATAAGAAATTTTTTTAAATCAAAACTATACAATATCTTCATAATCTGTTGCTTCCACATCTAACTTCATTGTTACTAGCGGATTCTGGAAACTAATGATACTATGATCACTTGGAGTCATAGCAACTTTCTCTGTGTTGTGTAGAACCTCCACAGTTCCTTTAGGATCTTCAGCCATTACTAGAAGCTACGTGCTTCTTAGCTCTGATACCATAAAAGAAAATAAGAACCTTCACTTTCTCAAGAGTGATAAGAAGAACAAAATTCTTGGCTATGAAAGAAAAGAATGAAAAAAGAGAGATATTGAAAGCTGAAATTGATTCATACCTTCGTCACATTGCAAATGCTCAATACACGACTCTTTTAATATACAACTAATACTACTTACAAATTGACACGTATATAGTCTCCAACAACCTACTCTACAAGACAACCCAGTCTATGACTACCTATAACAACCCCTATATTCAGTCTGTGGGTCTGTAAGTTTGACTTCACATGCTTACACTTACCTCAAGACTCTAGCACCATACACAATACTTCTTTGTTAATTTTCTTTAACATTTTCTTGCACCTTAGAATCACTAACAACTTCTGTCAATAACATCAGTCCTTAAAAAGCTAGTGTTGTTATTTACATTAACAATTACGAATTTACCACTAAATAATTCACCATTAGTTACTTTTTTTTTTTTTTTTTTATAGATAAAATAATTTTTATTTATTCAAAATAAAAAAAATCAATAGTATTTAAATTAAAAATACATCAAATTATTAAAATTATCATAAGAACCATAACAACAGAACTATAATATAAGAAGTAAATTTTTTTCGAGCATTCTTCTTTAGTTCAAACTGGTTTCCATCTAAGATTAGTTCTTCTAATTGAGAATATGATAAATCTTTAATAAAATTTGATCTTTAATCTCTTAAGTTCTTTAATATATGAATCACAATGAAACTTCAAACAATAATATTAGATCTAAATTTAAATATAAGAAAAAACTTGTCAAAAAATATCAAAACGTGCCTAATGTTACAAAAATTAAATTTAGATGAAAAATTATTACACTAAATCTAAATCTACGTAAAATAAAATAAATTACATAGTAATTCTTGTAATATTTATTTTAAGGCAAAAAATAAATAACGATTAGTCTAAAAATAAAAAAGTTCCTATGTCAAGAAAAAAAAAGATAATTGTCAAAATAGGTACAAATTTTTTTAAAAAATATTATATAAAAGAATAAATCTAAAAATTATAATAATAAAAATAATATTATAATTATAATGAAAGGTTAATTAGACTAAATTTAAAATTAAACGAGTTTAATTGGTTGCAACGTTCATTTTGGCTGTGTTCAATATAAAATAGTGGGTGTACTTTATTAATAGTAAAAATATATTACATTACAAGTTTTAAAGTAATTTGACATCTAATTCATATCTGTACAGGAAGTTTCCCACAATCAAAATTGTTAATACTGAAAATCTTATTGAAAAGCAATTTATAGAATATAACATCCCTCAAGAATTTCATACACCAAGTAGACCAACCTGATAAATATGATCCCATAATCAAAAAAGTCACCCTCCACCTTCTTTCTTCAACATAATCTGCTAATGCCCTATCCACTTCTCTTGGCAAAACACAACCATTTTGTATAAACAATGTTCCAATCTTTCTACCAAACACAATTGCATCTTCTAGTGATGAGCAACCTCCTTGTCCTAAATCAGGTGTCATTGGGTGCATAGCATCACCAGCCACTGTTATGTTGTGTTTGTTTAAAGTCCCAAATGCTACTTTCCATGGATATCTAAACTTCAATTCAGCCCAAGTCAACGTTGAAAGATCAGAATGTTGAACAATTTGTAGATATATTTCAGGCAAATCCTTGGCTAGATTCTCAATTATTTCTCTTTGTATTGCTTTAGGGTCTGATTCTAAGTCTGAACCTGCAGTGAATAATTATCAAATAAATATGCAATGTTAGCACATGCTTGCCTATCATCTATTCTTATGTACCTAATGGTCCATGACCTCTTAATTTACACAACTTGGTAAATAATCTTTTTAAATTTGACAAATTAAGTTTAATTTTTAATTTTTGTTTAATTAGTTTAATGTTGTAATAAATAAGTATCACGTGAATACGAGTTTGTTACCAAATTATGAATTGAGTTAATTAAGAACCAACTAAATTATTGATATTAAATCAATTTGACAAAAATTTAAAACTTCGACCTAATTTACCAAATTTAAAAAGATAATGGACTTTATTCAGTCCGTTTGCTTGTGTTCTTTTAAAAATGGTTTCAGATATTATATATGTGTGTGTTTTTAGCCTGAAAATACTTTTGAAATTTTTTTTTCCTATATTGTCTTGAAACATTTCTTTTGTTGTCAGAAACACTTTTATGGAATCCCAAAAACAATTAGAGATAAAAATGTGATTTTATGCTTGTGTTACCCACCGACCAACTGAATAGATAAATATTTCTTTGTTACAAGCCAGTGTTGGTAATGCAAAGCATGTTATGTCCTTTTTTTTATTCATTATCAAGTGTAGACAATATATTTTAATAAACACACTTTATGTTTGGTAACAAGCCTATTTTGAAACCTATTGATAAGATATTAGACCTCAGGGATTTGAAACAAATGTCAATAAGAAATGGAAATGAAAGTTAAAGTAGAACTACCTTTAGCTGGAGATAGGCAAGTGAAGAACCAGTAAATCTCTTTATCATTAAGGGGAACAAAACCAGCTCTTCTGCCAGAACTAACGAAGTGTTGAACTTCTTGTTTAAGTCCATGGCCTTGAGGAAACACTGCTAAACCACGTGCTGCTGAACGACCTGAATGGACTGCTTCTGAGAGCCCCAACCAGTTTGCTACCACAGAATGCACCCCATCACATCCTATCAAAACCTACAAAATTTGAATTCAAAGCCATGTGTTTAGGAAAAATTATTCTATAAGTCACTTTGTTTGTGTCACTTGAACGTTTTGATCACTCAATTTTTACAAAGATACATAACTCGCTTGTCCTTAAAATTTGATATACTTTAGTAGTATAATGTTTATCCTCTTAAATGACCCAATTATTTAATTCCTTGATAAAAAACATATGTTTTTTTTTATCATTGTAAGAAAAATAAATATCAGAAAAGTTATCTTATGTAATTAAACCCAATTTTTTATATCACTAAACCTTGCATAAACTATGTGTGACCAAAAGTATCCTAATAATACAAAGTGACTTTTAGAACTAGTCACCTGTGTTTATGTATGTTTTGCAGACACGGGCACTTATAATATCACCAAAATTGGCCAGCATTACCTTTGCTTTGATGATTGCTCCATCTTCCATATGAACAATAGCAAGCTTTGAACCTTCATGTGTTTGAGTTTCAATGGAAGTGATTTTGGAAGAAAAACGTATAGATTCAACTGGTAATTCCTCAGCCAAAGCCTTGAGTAACATCTTTCTGTGAACTGCTCTAGGTCCACGTTCAATATCATCGCTTCACATTAAAGATGACAATATTTTCATTTAATTAAAAGTTTGTTTGAAGAGAATACATAGATTTCATTTCTGAGAATCAATTATAAGCTATTTATTTGTATTCTTCCATTTTCGTGTTCAAGCAAATATGAAATAGACACGAGCGTGGGTACTCTGACAATTCAATTTGGTAGAAGAAAAATAAGCACATTTTGACACTACAGCTTACCCATTTATTGCAGGGAAGGAAATTTCTTGAATTGCTCCAGTATCAACACTGGTTATGTATCCCCTAAAAATGCAAATATATAGAAAATATTTAATAAGTAAACCCCAAATAAATTTATATAGACAAGGCCAAGCAAAGTTCAAAACGTGGAAGTAAAAAAGAGAAGAAAGGTGGAGAGAGCATTTACTTTGTGAGAGGGGCATAAAGGGAAGTGAGCTTTTTGGAAATGCCCAAAGCTTGAAGAGCAAACCAAGCGTTTGGAAAAAGGGTAAGAGCTGCACCTGTATCTCTAAGCCTATCTGATCTCTCTAAAACTAGGGCACGACTAATCCCTACTCTCTTCAGTGCCAGTGCTGTGGCTAACCCAGCTATTCCTCCCCCAACAATAACTACATCTTCTACTTCCATTTCCATTCTCTTTTTCATCCTCTTCTCTAGATCTGTTGGTCTTTTTCCCCCTCTGTTTTTTGTTGTTTAACATGTGAGGGGTTCAAAGTGTTTGAATACATGTGCGTACTTGAAGATGAAGAAATTAAAGTTTAATGGAGTAGTACATAAGAAATATCAATGAAACATTTTCTATTAAAAAAATGAAAAAACAGAGCAAACAACGTCATACATGATGACTAGCACTAATCCGCTATCTCTATCGACATATACTTGCGTGCTTTGACCAGCAAGCTGGCCATAGATATTATAATATTATTAGCATTTTGTTTCTAAGCCGCCATGGCCCATAACATAAAAGGAAAAAGAAATCATTTAACTAATTATAGTACTCCATACAGATCAAAAGTGAATACATGCATGTGCTGTCATCGATAGGAATAGTATTCAAGCACAAAAAATAAATCAGTACAACATATATATATATATATATATATATATATATATATATATATAGTGGCGGATTTAGGATTTGAAGTGAGGGGGCACTATCAAATAATAAAATTTATAAAAAAAAATCTCATATAAAAATATATTAAAAATAAATTAAAAATAATTTTTTTATCAAAAAAGTATCAAAATGTGGATTTTTTTTATAATTTAATTTAATTTTAATTAAAAAAATTTGAAATTAAACATAAAATTTGAGTATAAAACATTTTTAATTTGAAATATGTGCTTAAAAGTAAAGTTTAGAGGGGGCACTACGTATTAAATATGATCAATTATTCATAAAATTTATAAAATTTTACACGTAAAATTATATATTTTATTAATTGAAGTGGGGCACGTGCCCCCCTGAAATACATACACATCCGCCCCTGTATATATATATATTTAACTATATACAATTTGTATATTTAAGAACATGACGGAAATGATCATGATCTTATTTAAGTGTAGACATACACAACATACAGTTACTAATCCTTGAATAAAACTGAAAAATTAAATGCTTGGTTTTGCAAATGATTGATTGATGCAGGAGGGAAAAACTCTTCGCACGAAGTGGGAACTACTCTATGAGAACTGCATGTTAAATATAATTTAATTTTTCATAAAAATTGTAAATCTGTTCATGCATTGTTCAAAAGTTCAGCAAAAAAAACAATACTATAAAATAATTTATTAAAAATATGAGTATATTTCTTTATTGATTAATCTTTTAAAATTAAAGTGCATATAATTCTTATAAATTTATCCTTAAAATTAAAGTGCACATAATTTTTATAAATTTATCGCCAGTTATTAACGGTTTAAATTCTTCAAGAGACTCCTAGTCCTTCAACTTCTTGCTTTACCTTTGCTATAGTTGCACTCATTCCGGGCATTTAGCAATATTGTACTGAGGCCGTAGAGGGTCATTGTACGTCCATCTAAAAGATGACCATAAATTAAAACTAAGGCTTCATAAGGAAACAAATATTGCAAAACAATGACTAATACCTTCACAAATAACTTAAATTGGAGAAGGAACGTCAAAAGAAAGAAATTACTCAATTGAAGGAAAATAACACGACATTTCCTATAATACCAAGAATCTAATGTTGGTAATTATTTCAATGGTTGATTTTTTTTTTGTTATGGAGTGATTTTTCAATTCAAAATATACAAAATTAAGTTGGTTTGGTTTTAAATTAAAATTAAAACTCGAATAATCAATATAATTTATTGTTAAAAATAAAAAGCAAAAAAAATAATTAAATGTGCAAAAATAATCCAAAACGAACCGAAAAATTTGGGTTGGTTGTATTATTTTTAAAATTTTATTTTTCTATAGATTTTGGCTATGAATTTCGTTACCTGAAGATAATTTAATTATATAAAATTTAAGCAATTAAATAGTCTTATTTTCAATATAACTTATACACATATACTAATTCAAATATCTTTATTTGTTTTATAATGATTTTATTTTGATTTCACATATTAAAAAATTATTATTAAAATATAGTTGTTTCATAAATCTTTAAAAATAAGATTTTTAAATTAAAATTTAATTTTTTTTATATTTATTAAATTTTATTTTAGATAATAATTAAATTTTATAATTTTATATGTATAAAGCAATTACCAATTTATCATTAAATTAATCAAACAAATGCCCATCATCCTAGTAATCGGTGATAATGGTAGTATCATGTATCTTCTTAAATATAAGTTTGTGTAATTGTGCATCTCAAAGTCAATTACGTTGATTGAAAAAAAAAAAAAAAACCAAACAAATTACATTGCGAGGCTCAGTCATTCATCTTTCAGCATTCCGTTAAGACTTAAAGACTACCCGCTAAATTTAACGGCAGAAGAACAAAAATAGATTTGTTTAAATAAAAAAAAATTAAAAAAAAACACGAAAGGATTTTCCCTCTCTTTCCATCTTATGCGTTCGGAACGCTGCCGAAACTCTCACTGCCAATGTTCCGTTAACCTAATCCCCTCCCTTAGACTCTGTCTCTCTTCCTCCCTCCTATCTCTTTGAGAATAATCAGCAACCCTTATCCTACATCAGAATCTATAGCTTCAATAACTAAAAACCTAACTCTTTATTTATATCAGTTGGGAAGGTACCGGCTGTAATGTAAGACTTCTTTTTCTTGGTTTCCAGTTTTATTTTCTTGTTATTATCTTTGTCAATCATATTGAATATATCAGCGTTTGGTCCATTGGGTTGGATTATAGTTATTATTTTCTCTTGGGGTTACAGGATGACCCTCTGTTTTTTTGTGAATGTTCAGCTTCTAATGTCGATAGTTGAATTCAAATAGATATTTTTGTTTTGTTTTGTTATGATCTCTATAAAAACATTGGTTGGGTGTTTGTGTGACCATGAATGCTCAAAATATTCTGAATTATATAACTTTATATATATTTATTAGTGCAGTTGCTAATTATTGTATTTGATTGGTGCTAAATTTAAATGGCTAGTCAGGTTTTGAATTATAATGAATTCCATGAAGCGGAAACCGAATGAAATTCCATCAGGGGAACCTCAACAGAAACATTTAAGGGAGAATGAGATGGTAACTACTGATGGTGACACTGTTACTTGCTTGCACAATGTATCTTACCCAGATGGTTACGAAGCCACTCCTTGTCCTTCAAGTCCATCTGTTAAAGAAGGTTCTCAGCCTGCCAAAGTGTTCCCCTTTGCTCTTGACCCTTTTCAGAATGAAGCCATCAAGTGCCTTGAGGATGGCGAGTCTGTCATGGTAACTTTGTGGGTTACTAATTTTAATAATTTATCAAACACTATATTAAAATATATTACAAAATGCAAATTTTTTTATCAAAAAAGTATCAAAATGTGGATTTTTTTTATAATTTAATTTAATTTTAATTAAGAAAAATTTGAAATTATAACATAAAATTTGAGTATAAAACATTTTTAATTTGAAATATGTGCTTAAAAGTAAAGTTTAGAGGGGGCACTACGTATTAAATATGATCAATTATTCATAAAATTTATAAAATTTTACACGTAAAATTATATATTTTATTAATTGAAGTGGGGCACGTGCCCCCCTGAAATACATACACATCCGCCCCTGTATATATATTTAACATATTTAACTATATACAATTTGTATATTTAAGAACATGACGGAAATGATCATGATCTTATTTAAGTGTAGACATACACAACATACAGTTACTAATCCTTGAATAAAACTGAAAAATTAAATGCTTGGTTTTGCAAATGATTGATTGATGCAGGAGGGAAAAACTCTTCGCACGAAGTGGGAACTACACTATGAGAACTGCATGTTAAATATAATTTAATTATTAATAAAAATTGTAAATCTGTTCATGCGTTGTTTAAATGTTCAGCAAAAAAACAATACTATAAAATAATTTATTAAAAATATGAGTATATTTTTTTATTGATTAATCTTTTAAAATTAAAGTGCACATAATTCTTATAAATTTATCGTTAAAATTAAAATGTGCATAATTCTTATAAACTTATCGCCAGTTATTGACGGTTTAAATTCTTCAAGAGACTCCTAGTCCTTCAACTTCTTGCTTTACCTTTGCTATAGTTGCATTCATTCCGGGCATTTAGCAATATTGTACTTAGGCCGTAGAGGGTCACTGTACGTCCATCTAAAAGATGACCATAAATTAAAACTAAGGCTTCATAAGGAAACAAATATTGCAAAACAATGACTAATACCTTCACAAATAACTTAAATTGGAGAAGGAACGTCAAAAGAAAGAAATTACTCAATTGAAGGAAAATAACACGACATTTCCTATAATACCAAGAATCTAATGTTGGTAATGATTTCAATGGTTGATTTTTTTTTTTATTATGGAGTGATTTTTCAATTCAAAATATACAAAATTAAGTTGGTTTGGTTTTAAATTAAAATTAAAACTCGAATAATTAATCTAAATTATTATTAAAAATAAAAAGCAAAAAAAATAATTAAATGTGCAAAAATAATCCAAAACGAACTGAAAAATTTGGGTTGGTTGTATTATTTTTAAAATTTTATTTTTCAATAGATTTTGGCTATGAATTTCGTTACCTGAAGATAATTTAATTATATAAAATTTAAGCAATTAGATAGTTTTATTTTCAATATAACTTATACACGTATACTAATTCAAATATCTTTATTTGTTTTATAATGATTTTTATTTTGATTTCACATATTAAAAAATTATTATTAAAATATAATTGATTCATAAATCTTTAAAAATAAGATTTTTAAATTAAAATTTTATTTTTTTTATATTTATTAAATTTTATTTTAAATAATAAATTAAATTTTATAATTTTTATATATTATAAACGTATTAAAGCAATTACCAATTTATCACTAAATTAATCAAACAAATGCCCATCATCTTAGTAATCGGTGATAATGGTAGTATCATGTATCTTCTTAAATATAAGTTTGTGTAATTGTGCATCTCAAAGTCAATTACGTTGATTGAAAAAAAAAAAAAAAAACCAAACAAATTACATTGCGAGGCTCAGTCATTCATCTTTCAGCATTCCGTTAAGACTTAAAGACTACCCGCTAAATTTAACGGCAGAAGAACAAAAATAGATTTGTTTAAATAAAAAAAACACGAAAGGATTTCCCTCTCTTTCCATCTTATGCGTTCGGAACGCTGCCGAAACTCTCACTGCCAATGTTCCGTTAACCTAATCCCCTCCCTTGGACTCTGTCTCTCTTCCTCCCTCTCTCCTATCTCTTTGAGAATAATCAGCAACCCTTATCCTACATCAGAATCTATACCTTCAATAACTAAAAACCCTAACTCTTTATTTATATCAGTTGGGAAGGTACCGGCTGTAATGTAAGACTTCTTTTTCTCGGTTTCCAGTTTTATTTTCTTGTTATTATCTTTGTCAATCATATTGAATATATCAGCGTTTGGTCCATTGGGTTGGATTATAGTTATTATTTTCTCTTGGGGTTACAGGATGACCCTCTGTCTTTTTGTGAATGTTCAGCTTCTAATGTCGATAGTTGAATTCAAATAGATATTTTTGTTTTGTTTTGTTATGATCTCTATAAAAACATTGGTTGGGTGTTTGTGTGACCATGAACGCTCAAAATATTCTGAATTATATAACTTTATATAAATTTATTAGTGCAGTTGCTGATTATTGTATTTGATTGGTGCTAAATTTAAATTGCTAGTCAGGTTTTGAATTATAATGAATTCCATGAAGCGGAAACCGAATGAAATTCCATCAGGGGAACCTCAACATAAACATTTAAGGGAGAATGAGATGGTAAATACTGATGGTGACACTGTTACTTGCTTGCACAATGTATCTTACCCAGATGGTTACGAAGCCACTCCTTGTCCTTCAAGTCCATCTGTTAAAGAAGGTTCTCAGCCTGCCAAAGTGTTCCCCTTTGCTCTTGACCCTTTTCAGAATGAAGCCATCAAGTGCCTTGAGGATGGCGAGTCTGTCATGGTAACTTTGTGGGTTACAAATTTTAATATTTAATAATTATGAAATAAATGTTTTGGTTCATTTTAATGCATGAGATGTTGCTTGAATGATTGCTTATGTTCATGCTAATATATTTTTCCAAAGCTTTATATATATTGTATTCAAACTTACATCGTAATGTTAACAATGATATTTTATTATTATCAGAAGACAAGGTTGAAGATTTTGAAAACACAAAGGCACTTCTTAAGTTTTTACTATTTGATTGCTTGGGTTATTCTTTTTTATGGCACGCTTTTTCAAATTTAAAAATATTTTGTCAAGTATTTTAAAACCTATTACTTGGTATTTGTTTTTAGGTATCTGCTCATACATCAGCTGGGAAAACTGTTGTTGCCTTATATGCTATAGCTATGTCACTGCGTAATAAACAGCGAGTCATATATACTTCACCAATCAAGGCACTTAGCAATCAAAAGTATAGGGAGTTTAAAGAGGAATTCTCAGATGTTGGATTGATGACCGGTGATGTCACAATTGATCCAAATGCTTCATGCTTGGTAGGTCTTGCAGCTAATTCTAGGCTTCTCCCCCCTCCTTCCTATTTCAGAATTACAATGTTTTATCTGGGGGAATACTAAGTCGCATTTGATTAGGTTATGACCACAGAAATCTGGCGTAGCATGCAGTACAAGGGATCGGAGATAATAAGAGAGGTAGCTTGGCTAATTTTTGACGAGGTACATTACATGCGTGATAGGGAAAGAGGTGTAGTATGGGAGGAAAGCATTTTTATGGCCCCAAAGAAATCTCGGTTTGTGTTTCTATCAGCAACTGTGCCTAACGCAAAGGAATTTGCTGACTGGGTTGCAAAGGTGATACTCTTAACTCTTAATTAATCTCAGTTTATCTCCCCTGTTGTGGTTTCATATGCCTATGTATACTCAATATAATGATGAATACTTTGTGTGACATATTTCAATTTTTCCTCTTTTTCTGTAAGAAAGGGTTTTTTTTTTTTTCGTGTTATTTGTGTGCAAGAGATTCCCACGATGACCAAGACTGATGGAAAGGTTTCTAATATTCCAAATGCCTTTTTTCTTTTTTGCTTATGTTTCTTTGTAAATGAATGTTAATATAATTATGTTTTTGTGCTTCTAATTCAAGTTCTTCACTTATTTATTTACATGCTTCTTTTCAATCTGGAGAGACATTTTATCTCCTGCATGCCGTGTAACACTTTGAAATACTTATATTATACATAATTTATTTGGATTTCATGGTGAGAAAATTTGTGTTCATTTTGCGTTCTACAGATTCACAAACAACCTTGTCACATCGTTTACACTGATTATAGGCCAACACCACTTCAGCATTATATTTTCCCTTCTAGAGGGGATGGTCTATACTTGGTGGTGGATGAGAAGGGAAAATTTAGTGAGGATAGCTTCCAGAGAGGACTAAATGCTCTTGTTCCTCCTAGTGAAGCAGAGAAGAAGGAAAATGGAAAGTGGCAGAAGGGTCTTGTGATGGGCCGTAGTGGTGAAGAAAGTGACATCTTTAAGATGCTGAAAATGATCATTCAACGTCAATATGATCCTGTTATATTATTCAGTTTTAGCAAAAGAGAGTGCGAATCTCTTGCTATGCAAGTAAAGACTCCTTTTTACTTGAAACTATACTTCTGTAGAGGAGTTGGAAGTGCTTCATATCCTGATGCATTTTGACCTTGCTATATTTTCTTGATTTATGTCCAGTTAGTAAAGGAAATCTAGAAATTGGAAAAGTTTTCCATAAATTGTCTTCTCAGAAAAATATTAAGCGCATGTACCTCTTTAAATGTATAATTACATGTTCAAGAAAAAAAAAAAAAAAAATCTGTACTATTTTAAATTTTTAACCCAATTACCCATTGAACACTGTTGTAATGTGTGAAGAGGTCATTGCCAAATTTTACAACAGCTAAATGCAGATGTTGCTTAATGTTGATGTCTACGGCTAGTTACCATTTTGGTTAATAGTTCATTATTATTATTTTGTTAGTTCTTCTAATTTTATGTCTTATTATGAGTTTGGCTGCTTCTTGATGTTCTAGATGGCAAGACTGGATCTAAATAGTGAAGATGAGAAAGCAAACATTGAAAACATATTTTGGAGTGCAATGGATATGCTTTCAGATGATGACAAGAAATTACCCCAGGCAAGTTTAGTTCCTTTGCTTTCCCAGTAGATCTGCTTGGGTGTGGGATCATATATATTTTATTTGTTTTAGAAACGGATGCTGATATGTTATGGTCAAGCTCTCCAAAGTTCAAATATATGATTACATGTTATTTAAAAGAAAAAAAAAAGAACTAGACAAGATCAAAGTTTTTGCATTCACCTAGATAAAAGCTTGAGCAAGAATGAGGTGGGTTGTTATCGGCTTGAAAAACTCAGGTTTCTTGTGAGCAATCACCAAGACAAGTTTGCAATTAATGCTAAATACTTAGAGTACAACTGTTTTCTTGTCTACATAGACGCTCATGCCCTTGATTAGGGAAAATTACTATAGAATCTCTTGGGTTTTCAAAAACTACAAGCACAACCCCCTCGAGTTTGGAAAATAGGCAATCATGTCCCCTCAGGTATTTTTTTTACTACATTTAAAATATCCCCCTTAAATTCCTTGGCTTTTGTCGATTTTTTTGTACAAATACCTCCCTTAAAAAGTTCTGCAAGAGTGACTTGAATAATTCTGAAATAGCGACGAGAAAGAGGATGATTGTAATTTTTCAAACATTTTTTGTTGTTGTTTTAGGAAGCCCAGATAGTTGTATGTAATTGACCCTTTGTTGTACTTATTTTTGTGAATTTGATTTTGCACAGGTTTCACATATGCTACCCCTCTTGAAGCGTGGTATAGGGGTGCATCATTCTGGTTTGCTTCCCATCTTAAAAGAAGTGATTGAGATTTTGTTTCAAGAAGGATTGATCAAGGTTTGCTTTTAACCTTCCAATAAGTAGTTAGCTTCTAACTCTTAAATCACTTATTTATTATTCTTTTTCATTTATACTTTATATGGATATAAATGGTGGTTGACGTTAAGGATGATTGTTCTGCCTTTTTATCTTACTGTCCCATTCATTGTTTTAGAAACAAGGTCTGGTAATTGGACTAGTTAAGGAATTTAATGCTACTGATTTTCTTAAACCCCATCAATCATATTAGGGTCTACAATCTACATGGGCTGGAAATTATACTTTTCATAAACTATGGCCTGCTTTAGCTTATTTTCTTTTGAAATTCCAACCTGGTGTACACTGTATTAACTTGTGAGCTGTGATTACCATGATTAATCATAGTCCAGAAACATGGAACTATTCATAATTATACTATTCATGAAACTACTCATAAATATACTATGCTCTGTGATTTTCACTTTCTGGTAGAGATATATCTTTGTGTCATAAAAAAGCTTATAAAAACGTTTCTTTCGATATTTTATTGATTTATTTATTTATTCTCTGTCTCTCTTTGTTCTAGTCTCCTGCTTTTCGAATCTGATTTACATATCTTACTTTATAGTTAGAAAGCAAGACTATATCAGTGAGGGTCCACATTTTATGATTCCGCTATTGATCAAATGAGATAGTGGAATTTCATTTTTTTTTTCAATTTACCTTAAAATATGAACTGATTTTGAACTGGAAGATTATTAGCTCTTGTGAAGCACAAAACTTTGCTTATTTATGTTTTGATGTATTTTTAAGTGACTTACCTATGTCGTCTGAGTCTAACAGATGACTGAAATATATTCTTTCTAGTGTTTATTTGCTACAGAGACCTTTAGCATAGGATTGAACATGCCTGCAAAAACTGTTGTCTTTACCAATGTACGTAAGTTTGATGGGGATAAGTTCAGATGGATTTCCAGTGGAGAATATATACAAATGAGTGGTCGTGCTGGTCGTCGGGGTATTGATAAACGGGGAGTATGTATACTTATGGTCGACGAGAAGCTGGAACCATCTACCGCTAAGATGATGCTGAAAGGGAGTGCTGACTGTTTGAACAGGTAAGTTGGTGATTCAGACATGACTTATTTACTGGTTATATGTTTAGACTTTAGTGCATGGTGTGTCCATGAACGCATGTTCCTTCAGGATTAGGGAAAAGATGAAGTAGATGAGGTCCAAGAGTATCTTCAATTTTTAAATAGTAAATATATAATAATGTTTTGCCAATTTTTGCCATTCAATTAAAAGTTGCTACAGACTATGTGGATATTTCTCAACCTGTGGCATTCCTTAGGATTATTTTTCACCATGTTTAGATTCTGCTTTCTGCAGTCATGTGTGGGCTATCTTATTTTGAAGACAGGAAATTTAGGAGTTCAAAACTGAATTAGTATGTCGGCTCATGAGTCAAAATTATGGTTGTCTGGTAAATGATAGCACAACCACTTAGCTTGAGTAAGCCTTCTCATTAATCAGATTTCTGAAATAAGAACATAGTGCATAGTTGAAATGTCTTATGCAGGCTTATAACGGAAATTTTCTGTACTACCAAAAAAAGAAAAGAAAGACGCATTCTGGCACCTGTGATATTCCAGACCGGCTTGGATGTACAAGTTGGTTCATGTTATTGTGTTAAATTTTTGTATACATAGACAGGTGTCGTACACACCAATTTTCTCAATTTTATGTAAATTTTTACTGAATTGGAGCATTGAGTATCTGCACCCATGTCCATGTGTAGCTTGGACATGGCTTCACAAAAATTAAACCGTCCATGTAACATAGGGAGCATGATTAAGTGGACAAAGGAATTAAATCTGATTTTTGCTATTTCTTCTAAGCAAAATAAATTTAACTTTTTCATATTGTTGCAACAATGAATTTTATATCTTTTCCTTGCACTCCAGTGCCTTCCATTTGAGCTACAATATGCTCTTGAATCAATTGCGCTCTGAAGACAGTGATCCAGAAAGTTTGCTCCGCAACTCCTTTTATCAATTTCAAGCAGACCAGGCCCTTCCTGATCTTGAGGTCAGTTGATATTTTGCAGAGTGAGATGCATGAAATTGCATCTTAATAATCTTTTCTGTTTTTATCTTGGAAATGATTATTCTAGATTTTGCAACGTGATGTTATTTGGAGAAAGACACCCTTAATTTTGATACTTATGCAGAAACAAGTGAAGGACCTGGAGATAGAAAGGGATTCAGTTGTTATTGAGGAAGAAGATAGTGTTAAGAGTTATTACAACCTGCTAGATCAATTTGATAGCTTGAAGAAGGAGATTCATGATATTGTGTTTTGTCCAAAGTACTGCTTACCGTTTCTGCAATCTGGTAGGCTTGTGAGTATCCGGTGCACTAGGAGTGACGGAAACTCCCCATCATTCTCCCTCAAGAACCAGATTACATGGGGAGTGATAATAAAGTTTCAACGTGTAAGGACTGCTTCTGAAGGTGAGAACTCCTTTTGCTTTTTCTTAAAAAGTTTGCTTCTGCACTGCTATTTAATATTTTAGTCTTACAAATAGTCCATATGTGGAGCTAGATGATGCAAGTGGAAAACCAGAAGATTCTATGTTCACAGTAGATGTTCTTACAAGATGTGCGGTGAATAGAGATGGACCAGCAAAGAAAGTCATTCAGATTGTTCCTCTGAAGGAGCCAGGAGAGCCTGTGGTTATTACTGTCTCCTTTTCTGAAGTAAGTGTTCCAATAGTTTATTTTTGCAGCTATAGAAAAGGGGGTTCCAGGCGTAAGTTGGAAATAATCCATTCCACTTGTTACTTGACTCTGACAAGCAGTTAATTACTTAATTTAAGGTTGTTACTTACTCTAATATCATGTTAGAGGGGAGCCAAGCCGATAAGAGTTGGGTTAACTATTTTCTTATTTTCTTTGAATCCTAACACTCCCACTAACTTGACATTTTTTTGTTTTTCTTCAACACTTCCCCTTAATTAATGAGCTTTCACTTGTGAGTTAAGTAGACGAGTGTTTTGACTTTAACTTATGGGTTGAGTAAATAATTTTGAAGATCCGTCAAGTTGAGTTAGACAAAATTCCACAGATTTAATAGATAGTATAAGCTTTTGAAGGGTCCATCAAGTGGAAACTTTAAGTAAGTTAGAAGTGAAAGAAAGATGTCCAATTAATATTATTGAAGATTTTGGAGTTGAGGAGGTTCAAACCGAAACCTTACACTATGATACCTTATTATTTGATAAAATAATGGTGTATTGTGTTAAAAAAGTGAAAGACTACAATATATTTATACTAAATAGGATATAGGCATATGACTAAAATGTCATTATTTTAACATATGTTTGCCCCTCATGGTAACTTGGCAAAATTGGTTCTTATTTTTTTTATCCCTTGGTAATATGGAGTTCATGTGGGCGATTAAACTAAGTTGCATTCTGATATAGAAAATCTAGTTCAGCTTGATATGATTCGTGGTGCCCACCCAGTTCATACAAAAGCATGTGTTGAGATAGTCTTCTGTTTCACTTCTTTTTATTATTTCTATTATACTCTGCCAGAATAGAACTTATACGTCATATTTTTTAACAGATTATTAGTTTAAGTAGTATTATTGTGCATTTACCGAAAGATCTTTTGCTAATGGAATCTCGAGAGAACACAATGAAAAAGATTGCAGAAATTCTTTCCCGGTTTGGTGATAAAGGAGTTCCCCTCCTCGATCCAGAAGATGACGTCAAAGTATGTTACCCGATTTTTATTGTTTTAATAGTTCATTTTCTACTATTAGTCCATTAGTGTCTCACCCTCTGCTAATTTTCAGATCAAAAGTGGTTCATACAGAAAGGCAGCTCGGAGAATGGAGGCTCTAGAGAGCCTGTTTGATAAGCATGAAGTTGCAAAGAATCCTCTTATTGAGCAAAAGCTCAAAGTATTTCACATGAAACAGGAACTGACAGCCAAAATAATGTCAATTAAGAAAACAATGCGATCATCCACTGCATTGGCTTTTAAAGATGAACTGAAGGCAAGAAAGCGTGTTCTTCGGAGGCTAGGGTAATGGAACATCTCTTGCCTTGTTGTCCTACGATTCATTTGGGAGCTTTCAATGGGAATTCTTACTTTGTCAATTTCATTACAGTGATATAGCATCATCTCTTTCTCAGCTGCTTCTTTTCAAAAAGATTAAACTTTTATCTTGTGCTTTTGCTTTAGTTATTCTTAGGTTACAAATAAATGTTCGCACGGGTGTATCATCATTTTGATCTAAATGATATCTTATAGCGTAGTGCATTATCCTAATTAGGGGTGTCAATCGTGTCGTGTTCGTATTGTGTTAGTTCGTGTTCGTGTCGTGTTTTCGTGTTTGTTGACACATTAAAAAATTTACTTGAATTTTTCTTGTGTTACTTATTTATAATAGTAAGAAATAACAAAATCTTTAAGAACATAAAAAAAAATTATTGATCAATTCTTACTAAAAAAAATTCGTATCTTGTCATGTTTAGATCGTATTATCGTGTCGTGTCAGAAATTGTCACTCCTAATCCTAATTACTACAAATTTAATTTTCTTCCTTTGCTTACTACACGAGCCTTACTTTATAAATTACCATAATGTTTTTGGATAATTTTACTGTGCAGCAGGTATATTACCAGTGATGACGTTCTGGAATTAAAGGGTAAGGTTGCTTGTGAAATTAGCAGTGCAGAAGAGTTGACCCTTACGGAGCTTGTGTTCAACGGTGTTTTTAAAGACATTAAGATTGAAGAGCTGGTATCTCTTCTCTCTTGTTTTGTTTGGCAGGAGAAACTTAAAGATGCTACAAAACCTAGGCAAGAACTTGATTTACTTTATATACAATTGCAAGATATAGCTCGAAGAGTTGCCAGTGTCCAGCTTGAGTGTAAGGTATTGACAGAACTTCCTTTTTGGTTATTTCTCTTTTTCCTGTATTGTTCAGTTATTGATCCAATCTTGATAGGGTCCTAAAACATGTTCTTTTAGAAAATCCCAACTTGATGCAATCTATTACTTCTTTTATTATTAATATTTTTAATCCAATGGCATTTCAGGTCCAAGTTGATGTGGAGAGCTTTGTGAGTTCATTTCGGCCTGATATCATGGAGGCTGTGTATGCTTGGGCAAAAGGATCTAAATTCTATGAGATCATGTCAGTTACTCCAGTGTTTGAGGGAAGCTTGATCAGGGCAATTAGGAGACTGGAGGAAGTGCTTCAACAACTTATAGTAGCAGCCAAGTCTATTGGAGAAACTGAGCTTGAATCAAAATTTGAGGAGGCTGTTTCCAGGATCAAGAGGGACATTGTGTTTGCAGCTTCGTTATACTTGTAGTTTGCAGTCGAAAACATAAAATCTCATCTCAACAAGAGAAGATCATCTTCGATAGATTCGAAGATAGACTGAGTTCACATTGTAAGTAGATAAACTTACAACATTTTCTTCCATTTGAACTGTATTTTTCTCTTGTCGAGTCAACAGAGAGAATAATGATCATCGTGTTTACAGGCAACATGAGGGTCATGTTGCAAGCTGCAAGGCTGGCTAACAAATTTTCAAAGAACTGAGCAGTTTCTGATAATGAAATGTATATGACCAGAAAATTTGGTGCTTCAGTCTGAATAGGGTTTGTTTTTAATTTTTGCTTAAAGCAGGATTTGAAGATTAGAGCAATATTAATTGTTATTCTCAAATGTTAGATTAGGACTTGGGAGCAGTGTATCAGTATGGTTGATTGTATCATACATTTGGATAAATTATATGTTAATTATATTCAGTTACTTTATCAAATGATTATTATCAATTGCAAAATTGAAGATAATACTTTTCCTTGAGACTAAAATGTGATTAAAGTGAGTGTCACCAGTGAAGCGTCATATTATTTTCCAACAAAAGAAAGAAACTATTAGATTATACACAAATTGATTTTGAAGCTGTCTTTTGACTCCTTGACATGCTTCACATTAATATTATATTGTAAATTGTAATTGTAATTATTGTATACAAGAGCTTTCATTATTTTCTATTTGCTTGGCCACCTCCTCCTCTTTAATGAATAACTCATTTTTAATGCATATCGTAAATCACAAACTAGTAGGGGTGAACATATATGGGTTGGTTTGGGTTTAGAGTAAAATTAGAACCAACCTAATATGATTGGTTTTTCAAAAACGAGAACCGAACTGAACCAAAAAATTTGAAAAATCAATCTAACCCGATCCAATTTTATTGGTTTGGTTTGGGTTGGTTAAAGGAAATTTCTTTCTATTTTTTCGCTAATGAATTTTATTTATTAATTTTTTTAAACTCTTGTATTATAATTTTTAATGTTAATTTTATTATATTATCTAAATTTAAAAATATAAATATCGATCACTTATCTAATATCATTATCCATATCAAACACAAAGTGCAAGAAAAATTTAAAATTAAGACAAACAAGTAATAAAGAATAGTAATCACATACCTGACAAAATTTGCTAATTTTCATATCCAATAATATTGTTGAGTGATGTTTATACAATGAAAACTGTAATGACAAAAATATGAATGACGATGTAATTATAATTTTATAATGGATAAATAATTAAATAATACAAAATTAGTGTCTAATGTGGATGAAAAATAAAATGAGTACCTGGTAGAGAAGTGCTTATGTACTTGCATTAATTCCTCTTAAATATCCAAATTCTAACAGCAAAAATGGACAAAACTTGTTTATCTCTTACTAACAAAGTAGAGGACAAAATTTTCTAAAATATTATCGAAAATGAAAATGGTTGTCCTCATAGTCATAGATATAAATAATTAACAACAAATAACAAATCAAAACATATAAATTCAAATATCTAGCACATATAGATTATAGTCTATTACAAAATAGAGAATGAGAATAAAATACTCACTGGAGTAGTAGCAGAATCCATAATGAACAACACAGTTCACCTAGTTAAATAAATGAGATTCATCTTCTTCCTTAGTTATATCTTCCAATCACATGTAATATCGATTTGTTGTAAAAATAAATAAAAATTAAATATGATGAACATACTACATACATAGATAATTCATTAATTTGTATGGGAATATTTATTTTCTTTAAACAATATAGAAAATAAAAAAACTCACACCAAATGCGACGAGCAGACGGCGAGCAGAGGCAGAGGCAGCGGCGCGAGGACGAGCAGGCAGCGGCGAGGTCGCGAGGACGAGCAAGCAGCGGCGCGAGGACGAGCAGGCAGCGGCGAGGGTGCGAGGACGAGCAGAGGCGAGGATGAGCAGGCAGCGACCAGCAGCGAGCGGCGCGACCAGCAGCGACCGGTGAGGACGGCTGTGTGAGTGACAGAGACCAGAGTGAGTGAGTGAGGATCTGAGGAGTGAGGTTTAGGTTTATAAATTTAGAATTATTTTATAAAATAATAATATAAATATAAATATTAAAATAATAATAATAATATATTGGGTTGGTTCGGTTTTAATAAATGAAAACCAAACCAACTCAATATTAATCGATTTTTTATTTTAAAGAACCGAACCGAACCGAACCGAACCGAACCGAACCGAACCAAACCAATAAAATTTAAAAACTGATTTTTTTGGGTTGGGTTGGGTTGGTTCCAATTTTTTTTGTTCACCCCTACAAACTAGGTAATATAATTTAATTAATTTTTTTATTAATAAATTATTTTATAATTATTTTTTATTTTATGTATAATTAATAATTAATATATTATTTGATATATATTATAATATTACTGCTCTTTAATTCTACGAAAGTTTATCGGTGGAGTAGGTGCCATACTGCCATCTACGTGGCTACGTGGCTACGTGGCTTTCAGCTCGGTAGTCACTTTTCATCTCAATTTAAATAGTAGAATGTGATTGGATATAGTAGAAAGATCCACTTTTGTTAATGATGTTTAATCACTCGATTGATTGAGCACTTACATCTTAATTGCTAAAAAAATAATGTTATATATAAAAATTATATGAATTTAATGACATGGTTAGATTAGATATTAAGTTAAAAATTGTGATACTAAGGTAATAATTGTTGCAGGGCTTAACTTGAAATTTTTTTTTTTTTAGAGGAGTTGAAATTTAATTTCTTTTAATGCAAAGTAATTTCTTTTATTAAATATTAAAAAATATATTATAATATATAATTAATTAGAATTATAATAGAATATACTCAATTCAACAATAATTTTTTTTATATCTTATTATAATAGAGATACAGAATTAGTACCTAAAAATAGAGTTAACACATTAAATTAAATTATAACAAAAATTAAATAAAAATATATAACAGATTAATGAGTATGGAATTTAATATCATTCATATATAAAATAAATTTATTAACTCAAAAATCTAAGTAAATGGGAAGCTCAATTAAACATATCAAAATTTATAGGTATTAAAACTAAAATTAAAAGAAACATATGAAAATGTAAAAAGTAAAATATGTTTAAAATTTTAGATTGAGGCTATATTTTAAAATATATATTGATAAACAATATAAGGCTGATTAATAAAAATAAATTAAATGAAAAATCAAGGACAAAGAAATATTAAAATTTTCCTATAAAGAAAATTTCAAATAAATTAAAATAAAATATTTAATAATATAATATTAGATAAAGTTAAAATTTAAATTGAAACAAAATATGAGAAATTTTGACAATATGAATCGTAAAAACTTAAAAGTTTTAATTTGAAGCTTCTTTTTTAATTTTATTTTTATAATGTTAAGTCTAAAGTAGAATATTAAAAAAAAAAATTAGATTATCACATTTAAGAAGAATTTTTATTTAATATATGATTATAATTTTATTTGTGTTACTAATAGCTACCAAATACATGAAAAAATGAGTATATATTTAACTAATTTATTCATAGTTCATATCATTTTTATTCACATATTTTTTAAATATTATTAATATATATCAAAATATATACACAAAAATCTTAACACAATATATTACTACAAAAAAAATTTATTTAATACTAAAAATATACATATAAATAAGTTTTTATAAAAAAGTTAGTCAGAAATATGGTTTCATGCAGCCCTCGAAAAGCTCCTTCTATGATTTGTTGGACTACTTATTCACAATTGATCAATTATATTATAAATTCTTGATATAAAATGTGACAATATTGAAAACTACGTAAATATCACTAGGAAAATTCTTTCTATAATAATTTTGTATATATATCAGTTCACATATGTTATTTTAAGTGCATGTTATTTATAATGGGAGCTGTGGATGTTATTTTTGAAAACTGATATTCCAAGTCAAAGCAACTTGAGGCTTTATGCTTTTCTATTTATTTTAACATAAAACGAAATTTATGTGTTTCACCATAAAATCATAAAATTACATTGCAATTAAACTTGTCACGAAAATTCTAGAGATGTGATATATCAACTATGCATATTTTTAAGTTGAAAAATTCTAAAAACACAAATTTATATACATATTTATACTTATATTAATTATTGTATATTATATGACTAAATAGTTTTAAAAATATAAACATTATTCACTTTATAAAATATTATTACATCATACACCATAATTAATACGAGTCAAATTTGCATGCATTTATTAGTTGTCCTTCCATATTTTTTTTGCAAAGTAAAAAATCTTATAAAGAAATTCCTAGTAAATTTTACACAATAGTGAAAAAGTCACTATAAAAGAAAAAGTTAATTTTTCCCGATATGATGATTGGTTTAAGTAGGGCGGTCCCATTGCTAGAAATGCTTGGTTTCAAAATTGTATGTGGAGCTTTCGCTTCATATGGCTCCTCTAGAGATGGAGGTAATCCAACCTAAGCTTGTGCGATTAAGGTTTTTGTATACGATCTCATAAGAAAAGCACGTTTAATCCTGATCAAAGAACTCATTTATAAAAGAGTGGATCTACGTGGTGAATTTTTTAGCCTCCATGAGTCTAAGCCAAGGACAGGGTCGAGATGTAGTCTAATACATTTCCATATGTTACCTAGCCAACTCATTTGCCAAAGGCAGACAGTTGTTCTTCCTTCTCTTTCCTTGAGTCTCTTATCGTATGTAGTTTTCTTTCATCTACAATAGCAAAAGCAAGGGTAAATATCAATAACATCTTCAAGATTTATCCTAATTGCATATTAATCCAAATTTGAAAATATAAATAAAGTTTACTCTTGATAATATATGTTGAAAAAAGTCATAAGGCTAAATTATGTTAATAGTTATTGTTTAGATTAAAATATTCATAAAAAATTAATGATTAAAAGAAAATATTCTAAATTATATAAAAGAAAATGAATTGCAATATTGGATCTAGTAAGTCAAAAACCTCTCTCTGCCTCCATCATTCTTAGCTTTGTTCGTAAATGAAATTGTAATCGTTAGAAAAGATGAGATAGAACAAGCAGATAATTAAACATAAAACAATAAAATAAATTTAGTTTATTTTTTAATAAATAAATTGAATACTAATTGAGGTCCGTGTTTTACAAAGTATTTTTAAAACATATTTATTATTTCATGTAGGTATTTGAGAATTCATGGATATCTATCTCCCAAGATATAACGATCAAAACTAACAACGAGCAAGCACACGAAGTTGATTTCGACAAACTAAAATTGCCCGATCCTCTATCACACAAAAGCCTAAGATTCTATGAAAATTTTAGAAATAAAAGACTAAACTTTTGGGAGATGATAATTGACTTAAAATTACACAAGCATTGTCTTACCAGATTTTCTAAAAATATAGTTCACATCTCTTAAACTGAGAAGATAAAGGAATCAGTTTTATAACACTCATGTGAAAGAGTTCATTTTTATCTCATTGAGTGATATTTTGAAAGTCAATTTTTTATTTATCTAAATATAATTTTGAACTTATTAACCACTTATTTAAAATAGGTCATCAAAATTAAATATCAAAATTGGCTAATTTTATCCCAATTTTCAAACAGAAAAGAATTTGCTGATTATTGTCCAAGTTCTATCCATGGAACTTATTGTAAACCTAATCATCTCTTACTTGGGTGATTAACTTAAGATTATTAAATAAACTGAAAGTTCTGGGAAGATTTGATTGCTTGTGTGTGGTTGGGAGAGGAAGGGAATATTTCGTTCTAGGTATTTTTCTTTTATATTTTGTAATTTTCACTTTTTCTTTAGATTGTTAATTATTTCTTTCAATTTTTTTATTTTTTATTGAAGGTCATGATTTATATTATGTTTTTGATAACTAAATTTATTTGCATTAATTTATCATTCTATTATAATATTTAATGTGTACCTTTTTTTTATTTCATTAAATCATACCTTACGATATACAGTTCATATATTTATTAATTTATGTTTTAAATCATATCACTTAAGCTTTTAGTTTTAAATATATTTACTATTTTAATATATTATATAAAATTTTCTATCGTATTGTTGACATCTATTGATTAGAAAACTAATTAAACAATTAATTGAACTTAGTAAAAATATTTTTAAAATTTATTGATGCCATTTTTTGTCAACATTAGAATGGGGGTGTACTTCTCCTCGTTGTGGACCTATAAACAAAGAAAACACGTTAGGAGATCGTACCACCATGAGGTGTGGTGGCCTTTGGTTCTCCGATGTTTAAGTCAGTTTAGGATAATGGCGATAGAAAATGAGACTTAAAGCCTCAACTCCTTGATAAAAGGAAAAGAAGCGTAGATAGAAAGAATATAGGAGCTGTTTATAATATTGGTTATGTTACCTCCATATGAATGTGTACAATGTGCATATATATAGGGGTTAGAGATATACTTGTTGGCGGTTACTTATATGAAGAGATAGACTTATCCTTACATCAGGGACATATCTCTCTCAAATTATCTCTTATAAGATAATTAAAGGATATTCAATGCTTAGTTATTTGATGGTCGTTTATATAGGAATTGAGGTTATCTATTTACTCAACACTTATTGGGCTGGACTACGGGTCATACTATTGAGTAAGACCAATAGGAGCATGCCATGTGGCATTATTATTTTATGTCCAACATCAGCCCCTAGGCCTCATGGGTTCAGTCACATGATGTAGGAGGTTTGGTTGTCATCTTATCGATATCCAGACACTTGGTCCTTTCAGTCACGCTGGTGGCTGATAGCTCATGGCTAACTTTTGTGTGCTATTTTGTTGACATGGTTGGCAAAACTTGGATCTCTTTTAGCCTTGAAAATGTGCACGGTGATTTTTTCGTCCCTAATGATATTTCCAAATTTTCAATCGGAGTTTTGGTGTGGGAGATATGTTGAAGTCAAAGTTTCTTTTAGAAAAGTCAACTTTGGAGGCATAAGATGCTTTTCACCTTCTGTATGACGAAGGCATGCCTGCCAGACTCTTTAAGTATGTGTGGAGATATTTGGGCATTAATATCCCTTCTAAGCCTTTGCTCTTCACCTTCTAGAAATGGAAGGTTGTACTTGGATACTTTTCCTACCACACAGTCTTTAGTAAGCATTTTATACTTACACTTGTGCTATGGTATGTTGGAGGCATAGATTGTACTCCATTATGGAGGATGGGAGGACAGATACGTAGTGGTTGCTGTGGGTGCACATCGAGGTGGACGTGATGGATAGAGGATGGTAGTGGAGGAGTGAGGACCCATCTAGAGGTGACATAGTCGGCAAAGTGCTGACCAGAAGTGGGGTGGCTGATGGAGTGCCAACAAAAGGTAGCGTGGTCAGTGAAGTGCCGACCAGAGGTGGCATGGTCGTCCATGTGTTGCTTGGAGGGGGTGTGTTCAGCCATGTGACTTTTGGAGGGGGTTTGTCCAGTCATGTGCCACTTGAAGGGGGTATGTCCGTGTGTTGTCTAGAGGGGGTCTATCTGGCCATGTGCCACCCAAAGGGAGTCTGTTTGGTCGTGTATTGCCCAAAGAGGTGCTGTTTGGCTATATGCTACCTAGAAGAGGTCCGTTTGGTCACATGCTATCAGACACAGTACTATTTGGCGGGACTACTGTCCTTGGCAGTACTGCTTAACGTGCTGCCGTCTAACGACGACGTTCTATCTGGAAAGTTGTTTGCCCAAAGGATAGTTCATTTCATGCACCTCTGGTTAGCAAAGTTTTAGTTGGGGAGTCCCGGCCGGTTGATAGGTGCCAATTTATCGACGATGTGATTGTTTAGTTGTTTGCATTGAAGGTTTTGAGATCCTGGTGACATGACGTATTTTTCATGAGAATTGCATAAGTGTGGGGGTCTCGGTACCACTCTTTGGGGTATCCCACTCTATAACACTTAGGCTTGTTTTGTAAAATCATTTCGTGACTTGTGAACTTCTATCTTTGGTTGGAGAGAAGTATTCCGAGTGTACAACAAGTTGGTTGGAGAAGTCCATGTAGTAGGGGATCGTGTTTTGATTGCTTCAAGTTTTGGCGAGTTTAGTACCTAATAAGTTATATGATCTTGACTTACATCTAGACTTTGTCCGAAATGTAGTCACATAGCCCAACCCTTATGAGGGTACTTGATGGCATAGATGTACAGAGGTGCAATTTAGAAGGTGTTCGTTCCTTGAAAAGAAAGACATCATGGCACAACTTGGAAAGGTTGTGGGTGGATCTCTAGTGCCTGTTAGGTGAATGTCTGTACTTTGTAACTTGTAAGGTAGACCTTTGGTTTTTTGTATTCAGTACAATAAGGAGTTTGGAGGATTTAACTTGGCACTGATGGTGTATCTTTAATAGGTTTTAGAGACAGGAGATGACTAAACACTTTTTGTGGTTTCGATTCCGTATTTTCTTTCTCTTTACTCTCACTCAGTTCATGTCTTAGGGGTATTTTTGGAGATTGCATTTTTAGACATTATATTTCCATATGTGTATTTCTCTTTCACCAAAGTGTTGGGACTTGGTGAACTTTACTTTCAACTTTAGTTGTATGACCTTTTTATTAATGACTAATGGATACTCCATTTCATTTTTTGTCTAAAGTATGCATTATACCCTGTATTTTTGCACGGTGACTTATTTTTGACTTCGGTATGGCTTGTATGCTTTTTCCTTTATTTTTGTGTGGTGTATGCTATTCGTTCCTATGTGGAGTGCATGTTCTTTGACTCGAGTTTAAAGTTCCTCCACATGGGGGAGTGGATGTTGCAAAGGCTCTTATTCGTTCTGGGAGGAAAAGAGTGTTGGCATGTAAGATGGCAGTGCTAGACAGGGCTCGACCTGGATGGTGTCCAGTCTGGCAAGTGTTGTCTAGCTAACTCTCGGTTGGCCAACCCCAGTGTGGATCAATCATGGTTGGTTAGGTCCTATTTGACCAACTCTCGATTGGCTTGTCCTAGCGTGGATCACTTCTGGTAAGCCAAACCTTGTCCAGCTAGCTTCTGTTTGGTCATCTTCTATTTAGCCAAACATATTTATCTAGTTTATACGATTGGGCAATTACATGAATTTGCGTGGTATGGGTGATTGTTGCACTACAGTTTTCTAGCATAATTTTTTCTAATTCTGGGTTGCCCGTTGGTGTCCTCGTATTGCTAGCCTCTTGCTTGGGGTGCTTGTAGCTTGATCAAGTTCTCCAAGCATGGAGTTTTTGACTTAGGAAAAATCTTTAAGTTTTGGAGATGGTGGTTGTTGTTCCTATGTATGCTTTTGTGAGTACTCGTGGTCCCTTTGTCGAACTTCTGTTTGCACATGGTGGTGTTCTTCTCCCTCTAGGGAGTTTGGACTGGAGTAGTGAAGATGCGCTTAGTGGATGCCATTTGTGGGGTGCAGAGCCCATTGTAGGGTTGCAACTCATTTGTGGTATGCTAGCTAGGCTGCCACTCCGAGCACAACTTGTGGAGGGATTTGACTCCTAAAGATAAGAGTTGTTCATTGGAGATACTGTCCATAGGGTGTAAAGCCCATCATAAGGATTACAACCTATTTTTGGCGCACTAGTCAGGCTCTTGCTCCTAAAGCAACTCGTGGAGTGAATGGAGTCCTGGAGATAATGTTGCACGTGGTAAATACCGTCCCCGAGGTGCAGAGACTATCATTGGGTTATAGCCCATTTTGAGTGTGCTAGCTAGGCCCACTCCTAAAGCAACTCATGGAGGGAGTGGAGTCTTGGAGATAAGTTAAAGTTGTGCTCGTTGAAAGCCATTTGGGGTAGTTCATATGACAAGGATGCTACCAACTTATGGCACACTAGATTGGGTGTCCCTCCCTCTACTCGTGAGAGGGAGCACAGTTCTTAGATCCATTACTCCCTACCATCCATGGGAGGAGGTCACAGATTAATTATTATTGGGTGTTGTGCCTGATGAATCCTGCCAAGTTCGGGCTACCCTTTGGTGTTACGCTTTGCATTCTAGACATTGGTAGAGAACTTAAGTGGAGGAAAATATTGATGGAGGTCGTCACACCTCAAGGGCTCATTTCTCCAAGTAGAAATTCAAAATTATGTAAAGTATACTTTTGTCTAAGGTGGGAGCAATTTCTGTTCCTCCATCCTTGTGGGATGCTATTTTTGTCGTTCGTAGGGGAAAATAATATTTTGGGCAAAAGCCCTAGTTGTTGTGGATGAAATTCTGTTGTGGGGCCTTCTTGGCCAAAGTTCACTTCTTAGATGTTTGCTTTTCGGGTATTGTGTAACCTTTTGTAATTTAAGAAGACTCGAAACATTGTTTTTAGCTTCTAGCATTTGGGTGAACATATTCATTGTTCTACTGTTGTGTGGAACACATTTGGGAAGAATGCATTACTTTGGCGAGTCTGAGTACAGACTTGATTGATGCCAAGACGTATTTTTGGAGTACTCTGTGAGGGTACTTTGTGGAATTTTCCTGGAGGTGTGTACATAATGCATTCTGGTTAGACACCTTTTTTGGGTCATAATATCATCTATAGTGAGGTACTGCATGGGGGACAGAGCATGGTTGACCAGCTCGTGGCGCGAACTTATTTGGCATTCACCTTTTTTGTCTAGCCAATCGTGTCTGGTTGGCCATATTTTTGTTGAGTGACTTCTATCGAGCTTGCCACATGTTTGTTTCTGGTGGTCGTCTTTCTGTTCGGTCACCTCTAATTGGGCCTACGTGTCTATTTGGGTGGGAGACTTGTAGTCAGTAAAACAAAAAGTATTGATGTGATTTCTTTTCCATCTGGAGCTTGTTATGTTTCTGTGAATATTTTTTAGGTTGATTTTGTCTAACTAGATGTTGCTTGCAAATCCCCCAGTCTATCAACCCCCAACTTAGTGTGCTTACCCTAGTTAAGTCATCCAAGCATATTTCGATTTTCCATTTGTAGCTTAGGATAATTTCTTCAAAATTCATAGATGGTATTTTTCAAACTATTAGGGGTGTTTTGTAACATCATGTATTGGAGAAGCTTTTGGTTGGACAGAAGGCACGTCTGGTAACTCAATACACCTGTTGAGACAAGCAGAGGTGTACCCTAGAGGGGTCCATGGTGGACAACAATGGTATAGACAATAAGATTGGATGGCCATGTTCTAGCGGTCAAGACTTGGTCTTCATGATCTGTCATGTGGGGTTGTGCGGCCTCTTAAGCTACACTCTACCCTGTCTGGCACGACTTGATAGGTTGTTTTCTGTACTACTTCATTGAAATATGGAGGTGTAAGTCTCGCAGCTTGTAGGGCAGCGGTAATATGGACATCAGTTTCTATATGGTGTCATTCATGTTGAAAAGTTTTAGTGTGGATTATGCGGTCTGAACTGTACAATATTCTAGGTCGCCTATTAGGTTGTGGACAGGCTCTAGCGAACAGGTGTCGTAGAGGGTTCTTATTGACAAGAGATAGTTTGGGAGCTTGTGGCTCTAATAGGAACTCTAGGATGAGCTAGAGCGCATTTACTACCACGCATAGATGAGTGTTCATCCATGCTCCTCTTATGTTAGCTATTCAGACTCGTGATGTAGTTAGTACAAATGTAGGTTAGGATGCTATGGATGCATGTGGAGAGTGAGGGTCAATATGGTAGTTCTCCATCCAGAGGTTGTCTGTTTGGTGATTTCTCGAAAGGTGGGCCATACGGAGGGAAGCTGTTCTGCATGCTACACCAAAGGAGGCCTTGCGACATGCCACATTGAGGGAGGCCGTCTGGTGATGGTAAAGCCTATTCAGTGGTGGAACTTCTAACTGGGTGAATCGAACTTCTCCAAGAACTGACCAAAAAGTGGGTGAATCGGACTTCTAACTATCTATTGTTTATTCGATGAACCGAACAAGTCTAGTTTGATTTTTTCTTTCTTTCTATTTTCTAGTCAGGACTTGTCTGTGCAGCCACCACTCGTAGGGGTGGTGTGTGGGGGAGAGTGTAGTCACCTCTATGTCCATTAGGCCCCAAATTTTGGGTACAAACTAATCCGTATGCAATTTTTTTGATGGTGGTCTCGATTTTTTGAAATGATGCACGAATTTTAGATCCAAGCAGGAAGCACTAGTCTAGACAAAAAAGTGGTAGGTGAAGCTCTTTTTTGGTTGCGTTGTCATCAAATTGAGACTAAGCTTTTCTGTTCGGCTGCCAAGGAAGCTTTACTTGTCAAAGGTGTTAAAAATCAAGCTATCGTTTAATGGTGGTGGTTGTGGGAGCCACACGCATTTTTTGCAATATGCGATATTTTTCAAAGGCGATATCCTTTCTTTTTTTCACATCTTAAATTTGATTCTTAATCTCATGGTTCAGGGAGGCATCCTAAGGTAACCTTGAATATGTTTTCCATCACACTCGAATAAATTTCAGTTCATGCTTTCTTCTAAAAGGGTCAGGCCTTTATGAGGGTGGACCGCTGTGAGTATAGGGCTTGTTGCTTGGACAAGTTGTAGAAGCACAGGTGGCTGAGCATGTGGTGGATTTTCTTGGCTTCCTTATAGAGTGGAGTTCTATAACTTGTGAGAGGATTCTTCTTCGATGGGAAGATAAAGGTTGGAGTTTGCACAGGAGATTTTTGTCAGGCACTCATTCAACTTCTATTGGGGCATTCCAATAAACTATTTTTCTTAGATTTTTTTCCAAATCTAGTGGATAACACAATAATGACTCATAATTTTTTTTTTAAGTTATCAGTTAAAAGAACACACTTCGTTTCTACAAATGGAGCTAGATGTTAATGCCATTTTTTGTTATCAGAATGGGGTGCACTTCTCCTTGCTGTGGACCTATTAACAAAGAGAACATGTTAGGACCTCGAACCACCAAAGGGTGTGGTGGCCTTTGGCCCTCTTATGCTTAAGTCAGTTAAGATAATGACGATGGAAGAGGAGCCTAAGCCTCAACTTTGTGATAATAATAAGAAGTGCAGACAGAGAGAATATATGAACTTTGTATAATATTGGTTATGACGTTATGAATATTAGACCTTCATGTTAATATGTACATGGCGCATGTATATATTAGATAGAGATATACCTGTTGGTAGTTACTTCCTAAGGAGATAGACTTATCCTTACATTAGGGGCATATATCTTTCTAATTATCTCTTATTGAATAATTAGGGGATATTTGATGTTTAGTTATCTGATGGTCGTTTATCTAACAATTAGACTTATCTACTTACTCAACGCTCATTGGGTTGGGCTGCGAGCTATACTATTGACTAGGACCAACCGGAGCATGCCATGCGACAAGTGTTATTTTACGTCCAACAAATTTCTTGATAACGACTTATAAAAAATTAAAATTTTACATTTTGATTTACTTAATATAATAAAAAAATTACGTACCATTCTTATAATTAAAAAAATTTACTTGTTATTGTACAAATAAACTAAGTGTTTATAATAATTATATAATTTATTATAAAATGAGATAGTTATAATTTATCTAAGTTCATTTATCTATAAATATTAATTTCTTATATATTTTTTAGAATTTTTAAATTTTATAAATTAGTTTAATTTTTTAAATTTTATTATTAATTTTACTATAAGTGTTAGATTTTTATTATTTTTATTATCATTACATTTGATTCATATGTAATTAAATTTAATTAAAATATGAGCTTTATTCATTTTTAGAAAATAAAAAAAAAATTAAAAGTTAACAACTTTAGTACATATAATTATTTGAAATAAGTAATAAAAAATTTATCTATTGTGTACATTTTAATTTAATTACCTAAATTATAAGCAAATATATATATATATATATATAAAAGAAAATAAAAATGATTATTTTTATTTTATTTTATTTATTTAATATAATTAATTATTTAATGTTATAAATAAAAATTATTAAATTTTTTTTATGTCTTTTAATTTTAAAAATATTATTAAATAATAGTTATATTTTATATTTGTTAAAATTAGAAGGCATGTTTTTTTTTTTTTTTTTGCTAGAGGGGATAGGCAAAAGCCTAAGTATGGGTCGAGGGGAGAAGGGTGGGGGGGAAAGTTAATCGTACTGGATCCTGAATAACAGTTGGGGTAGATGTAGCTCCTAGCTTTGATTTAACCAGATTGTGAGCTCGATTATTCAGATGACGAGGGATCCATCGAATTGAAATCATAGAAAAGAACGGTAGCTGCTGCCTTAAGTTCTGGATGATTAACGCTGCTGTAGTGGATATTGTGTCCTTTGTGTCTTCCATTAGAGCTTGGATTACAAATTTTGCATCTCCTTCAATGTAGATAGCTTTGTTTTTTATTGATAACGCATGGGTAATCGCTGCTTCCAAAGCTAATGTTTCTGCAACATCCACACTGGCAGTGTACCGTTGTTCCGTCCAGGTTTCAACTATGTTGCCATTCTTGTCAGAAATAACAAATCCGATTGTTGCATTTCCATGATACCATGATGCATCAAAATTATATTTCACCGCACCAGAAGGAGGTGGTTGCCAATGGTTTGGAATGGGAATGAAGGTCGTGTCCTGTAATTTCTGATTGTTGATTTGTTTTTGGGGGAGAAGGCAGATTTGGAATTCTTCAACTCGTCTGATTATTGAACTGATGGCTCGAGGTCCGTTGAGGGATCCTGCATTAAAGATGATTTGGTTTCTGGAAAACCATATTTGTTCAAGCATAATGACTGCTGTCAGTGTGAACGTGTCCGTGGAAACGTTTGTCTGGAGGAGACTCTTTGGAGGTTGTAGTATGAATCTGATGTACGAGAAAATATCCAGCGATTGAGTGAATTCCCATAATATATTCCAGTTCCAATGTTTCCACCAAGATTTTAAGATTTCACATATGATGAATAGGTGTTCCACATCTTCTGTTTCTTTGTGGCAGAGAGTGCAGCTTAAGTCTGCCATTGGTATGAAATTGGCGATCCGTTTTTTTGTGCTAAGGGCATTTTTTAATATTTTCCAGAGGAAAATTTTGTGTCTCTCATGTATTTTCGCTTTCCAGAGTAAATGCCAAAAACTCTTGCAATCATGAGTGCCTTTGTTTTTTTGTAGAGTATGATATGCATCCTTGACTGAATAATTACATGTACCTGTACCAAACCAAGTTAGAATATCAAGGGTACCTGGTGTTGGGGGAGGGATTGCCTGTATAAAGTTTGCCACGTATGCTGGGAAGATGTGTTGAATTGTTGACATATTCCATTGTAGATTAGGATACCAGTGGCATAGGTCAGCAGGAGTAGAGATGGTTTCTTGGAAATTTTGTCCCAACACAAGCGGAAGTTTTTGTTGTGGTAAACCAGGGATCCAAGGTTGTGACCATATATTGATGGATTGTCCATGTCCTAGTTTCCAATAGCTGCCTTGGAGGATTCATTCTTTACCCCATAGGATGCCTTTCCAGATGTGGGAGTCAGAATTGCGAGGGATTACTGTTGAGAATTCCAGGTCTTTGATATATTTTGCACTGAGTATTTTGACCCAGAGTTTATTTGGGGCCTTGAAGACTTCCCATGCTAATTTTGATAGCATTGCTTGATTAAAGTCTTTTAATTGTCGAAACCCCAATCCACCTATCTCTTTGGGTAAGCAAATTTGTTGCCAGCTTATTGGAGAGAAGTAGTGTTTCACGTTCATGTCTTTGTTCCACCAGAATTTCCTGATTATAGAGTCTGCCTCTGCCCAAATGCTTGAGGGGAGTTTAAAGGTGCTTATGGTGTAAGTGGGCACATTTTGTAGAACCGAACGGATTAGAGTGGCTTTACCTGCTTGCGAAAGTAGTTTGGATTTCCAACCTTGTAGTTTGTTTTTGAGATTCTGTAGCAGGCCATGGAAGTTATCTTTTTTTGAGCGGTTGAGTGGGAGGGAATTCCCTAAATACTTGATACTTCCTTCTGCTCTCTGGATTTGGAGTTCATTGCATATGGTAGATTGGAGGGTAGGGTGTGTGTTTTTGGAAAAAAATATTACCGATTTTTGAAGGTTCACTTTTTGTCCAGACCAAATACCATATGTTTTCAGTATGTCTTTGATGCTATTTGTATTTGAAAGATTACCTCTCAGAAAAATGACTACATCATCAGCATACATTAAGTGAGAGATGGGAGGGGCTCTTCTTGCAATTTTGATACCATGGATGGTTCCTGTGTGTTCTGCCTTCATAATCATCCTGGAAAGACATTCTGAGATAATAAGGAAAAGATAAGGGGATAAAGGATCCCCTTGTCTGAGTCCCCTTGAAGGTTGAAATCTACCAAAAGGAGAGCCATTTAGCAAGAGTGAGATCGAAGAGGTTGATATGCATTGCAGAATTAATCGTCTAAACTTTGCGGAGAAACCCCATAGCTCCATAATTTTCATGAGGAAGTTCCATTCAACCCTGTCGTATGCTTTTTCCATGTCTACCTTTATACACATTAGACCACCTTTTCCCGTTGATTTCTTGGAGATAGTGTGGGCAACCTCCTGGGCTAGAATTGTATTTTCTGCAATCCATCTCCCCGGGAGAAAGGCTGATTGAAAGGGGGATATATGTTTTTGTAGGATTGCCCGAAGTCTATTAACTAACAGCCTAGAGATGATTTTGTAGCTAACATTGCACAGACTTATGGGTCTGAAGTCCTTGCATTCCATGGAGCCTGAGATTTTTGGGATTAAGATGATGAATGTATGGTTCCAACCATCTTTCATGGCGCCAGTTAGGAAGAATTGTTGTATCTCCTTAACAATAGTTGCTCCTACTATGTGCCAGTAAGTCTTATAAAAGCCAGCAGGAAAACCATCCGGGCCTGGTGATTTATAATCCCCCATTTCCTACAGTGCTTTCTTGATCTCAGAATGTGAGGGAATCTCTGTAAGACTGGAGTTTTCTTCTGTTGTAACCACCTTTGAGAAGAAGTTGCTTAATTCATCTGGTAATATGGGTAGATCCGTAGTGAAAGAACTAGTGAGGTGTGTAATAAATTCATTACCAATTTCTTTCCTTTGCCAGGTTGTTCAACCGGTGTTCAACTTTAGACAAGGAATAAAGTTCGTTTTCCTCCTCAGTAGAGTAGAAGTATGAAAGAATTTAGTATTTCGATCTCCCTCTTGAATCCAAAGTTCTCGAGACTTTTGCTTCCATAAAGAGTCCCATCTTGAGTATTGTTCTTCCAGTAACTTGCATACCAGTTTTTCCTGATCTTGTGTTTCCTTCTCAAGCGGTCCTTGTTGAATGACCATAAGTTGGGTTTCCAGTTTTTTTATTTTGTCAGGAATGAATCCAAATTGGTGTTTGTTCCACTTACTTAAAGTATTAGCCAACAGTTTGAGTGTGACCGTGACATTAGAGTACTTGCCTGTAAGTGTTGCCCATGATTGTTTGATTAGAGATTCACAGCTGGTATCGCGAGTCCACATCTCATAAAATCTGAATGGTCGACGTAGATATTGTTCTTGTGCACCACAAAGGTTTAGTATAATAGGATTGTGGTCTGAAGTGTAGGTGGGTAAGTTAGTTACCAGGGCCTTTGGGAACGAATTCAACCAGTTGACCGACGAGATGACTCTGTCCAATTTTTGGAGTATTCGTTGATCCTGTTGTCGTTTGTTGTTCCAAGTGAACTTATGTCCCACACTACCCGGGTCTACTGCCTCTTGTTCCTCCATAAATTGAATTAGTTCATTCATTGGTTGGATGTGGAAAGGTATACCTCCGCATTTCTCAGTGTCTTGAGTGATGTCATTTAGATCTCCAATTAGACACCAAGAATTGTTCAACAGAGGGATCCTATCCGAAATCTCCTTCCAGACTTGTTTTTTAGCACTGTAGTATGGAGGGATATAGGCAAATATGATATGTATTATTTCATTGGACCCAAAGGCAGAATTTAAATCTGCTATTACAAAAGAGCTCCCCACAAAGCTGATATTTAAATTTACATTTCCAGTCCACAACAAACAGTAGCCTCCTCGTAATCCTGAAGCAGGTAGGATGAGACTATTGTGAAAACCTACTAGAGTAGTTTGTAGATGAGCAGCCTGATTTTCCTGGGCCTTCGTTTCCATTAACCAAAGTATGTCCGGTTTTTGTTTTTTAATCAGAAAGCGCAGTTCGCGCTTGGCTCGAGGCCGGACCAGTCCTCAGCCATTCCAGCTAAGGATTTTCATGGTTGCTTGGGGGGCAAGTTTGAGGCCGCCTCCCCACCTTCAGTATTACTATCCTTAAAATTGTCAGCTTGTGCCCACGTAGGAGTGGGAGGTAAGTTATTACCTGGCGTGACCATGTAGTCGCCTTTTGTACCCGAACCTGTGTCCTGCACATTTTCCATGCCAGAGTGAAAATAATCATTTAAACACACTAAAGATTCAGAACCTAGGTTGATGTCAGGATGGTGTAAAAAAACTTTCTTTTTGCAAGGCGTTTGTGGAGCCGCAGGTGCCTTGCGTTTGGAAGGTCCCGGTGATGCCAGGTTGGTTGTTGGAGTTTTGTGCTGCCTTCCTGAAGGAGACCTTTCATTTCTATGGTTTGCCATTTGGTATTGGAATAGTGCAAAGGTGATTTTGGACAGATGATCCGATGCATTGAAACGTACACCATGGATGGCGTACTCAGCAAGTTGGAAAATTCTTGTTGTTGTGAGCCTGAGTGGTGATTCCTGGATATTGAAGTCAAGTCGATAGCCAATGGCATGAGCTAGTAATTTGCATCGTAAATTTATGTCACTGTCTGTGGTGGCTCCAGCTGAGTACCACTCCTCATAAGCCACGGCGAAATGAATGAGATCCAGATCACTAGTCAATTGTAACAGTTCCTGTACTTCTCTGTGAAGTCTTGCCATTTTCGGCATGTTTAATATTTTTAAAAAGTCATTAATATTTGTAAAAAAGATGCGAACCTTAAAGATATTATTTTGATTATGTGAGCCATCGAACCGGCTCCAAATGATCTATATAATTTTCTAATAAACAAATTAACAAATATATTTGACCAAAAAAAATAAATAAAAAAAATTAACAAATATAAAAAAGTGGAGTAGACTCCCTTGAACCACAGCTTTTTACAGAGCAAATAAAAAATAAAAAATTTCAACTTTACGACTGCTTGATAGCTCAGCATAACAAAATCCAATGCATTAAAGTTTCGTAAAAATAGAGCTTTGTCTAACTAAATAGATAAAATTTCTATTTCGCTTATGCTTTCGTTTTCCAAAATTATTCGAAATAACGAAGGCAGATTAATCGGCGGCTGGAGAAGAATTGCAGAGCTTTCTTAATATCCCAAAACGGGTTACGCTTTTTTTCGTTTATACTTTCCTGCTTTTCTAGAATTTCGATGTCTCCTGGTTCTGATATTTCGCACCTTGTGGAAATATGGTGACTTTGCGTTGTGACTTGTGACCTTTATTAATGGGTAAATCTTTGTGAAGCTTGCGCCAGATCTGCTAATTCCTGATTCGAGTTTGTTGATATTACCTTCCTGTTCTGTTTTTAAGCCGCTAATCGTATCCAGCTCATAGATCAATGAGAAAATGATCTAATAATCTTAGAATCTATCGAAAAAAGCTGATAAATACTACTTATTTGACCAAGTTTGGTTTGGTTGAGCTTCTGCGTTCGAATTTTTTTTGACGATTAATAATAAGTTCGAATCAAAATTGTATAGAGGGTGAAATGGATTACGATGATTTTCGAGCAGTATTAGATAGCTCAGGAGTGGACGTTTGGACTTTCATCGACACGGCTATCGCAGTGGCGGCGTTGGAATCTGGCGACGAGCTGAAGCAACGAAGAGATGGAATTGTTGAGAGGCTTTACTCGGCGAATACTGTTCTTTCTCGGTCGCAAAACCGCAATCTTGATGGGCATTATGATCGGGATATCAAAGCTTCCCTAGTAAAAGAGAGAGTTTCACCGGCTACGCCTGAGTCTGTCGGTAGAGAAGTAAACGACGACGTTGAGGAATTAGATCCGTACGCAGGTTTGTTTGATGATGAGCAGAAGAAGATTCTCGAAATTAAAGAGCATCTTGAAGACCTTGATCAGGTTTTTTTTGCTTTAAATCCATTAAAAAAAATTAATAATTTCTGATTACAAGCATGTGTAACTTTCAGCTGATTTTTGTGGTTTATTTTGGGTTTTAGTCCGAGGATTCATTGGTGGAATTGCTTCAAACTTTGGCTGATATGGATATAACATTTCAAGCATTGAAGGTGATTCTTTTGACTACATTTTTCTTGTGTTTATTTCTGAGTTATGCTTTTGTTTTTTTATTCTAAGTCTCTGTTTTTTACTCTCAGGAAACTGATATTGGAAGAGATGTCAATCGTTTAAGGAAGCATTCATCTAATGAAGTCCGGGGATTGGTGAAACAACTTGTCAGGTTGTGAATTTTGTGACGAACAAAACAAAAAGGAAAAAGAAAAGAAGCCGCTTTCTTAATACAGTGTTTAATAATATTGAAGAGCATAGCAATAGCTTGATTGGTTTGTTTGTTTCTCAGGAAATGGAAAGAGATTGTCGATGAATGGGTGAAAATAAATCAGCCTGGAGAACAAGGATCCTCTGGCCTCATGGGTAAAGATTCAGTTCTATTATAGTTACTTCATGTTCTCTTCTGAAGGATGAAAATGAAAGCTCAAAGTTATGTGAATGCTAATTTGAATTATTTTGGCAGGAGATGGAGACTCACCCCAACAGAAAATTACCCAAAATGGCCATCATCAGGTTGAAGCAATTCCTTTTCGGTTCAATTAATTAACTTATTTTGCCACAAATTTGAATGTGTCTGTGTCTTTTTATCTTTGATTTTTGATAGTCTATCACCATTTGCTATGTTTCCAGGTTCCTGATTTTGCATACTCTCCTAATCCACACAGTGAGTTTACAATCCGATTCCTATAAGAGCATTAGTAACATTTTTCTGAAAAGTTCATGCTTTTGTAAATTTGTTGATTTGGTTTTCCTTTGGATTTCTTGTTTTCAAAAATAGATGGAAGTTCTGGGTCAGACAAGAACAATTCAGAGCCAGAGCACAAGCCAAAAGTAGTCCCTCGACGTGAAGCTCCGCCAAAGCCAAGGACACAATCAGTCCCTTCATCTACTCCTCAAAATGTATGCCTTCCAAATTAGAGTCTATTAACTCTATGTTTGGATGCTGAAATTTGGAGGAAGATAATATAAGTTTGAAGCTTATTCTTCCAAAATAATAGAAACTACACTGAAATGTGCCAAAATACTTTGAAATTTAGCCTAGTTGAGCGATAGTGTAAGTTCCCTCAGGTGCTGAACAATGCAAAAAGTTCTTGAGCTTGATTAAAACTATAAAGTGAATGATTTTGGTGATTTTTTTTGAACTAATCCATTAGCAATTGTAGAGACATCGGGAACAGAAAGAGAGGAACTTTGATCCGGACCGGTTGGCTTCAGCAAGTAAACGGCTTCAAGAGAGCTACAAAGAAGCTGAAAATGGTTTGATCTCTACATCTTATTTCCTTGGTCTTTGGTTTCAGATTTTATTTTGTTGTTACATTGAACTTTAACTGATTGATTAAATTGTTGTGCCTTTTGCTTTCTTTTTGTGAAAAGCTAAAAAGCAACGAACTATTCAAGTGATGGATATTCATGAGATACCAAAACCAAAGAATAAGAATGTCTTTTTTGGGAAGAACAAAGGTGGAGGTGGTCCTGGTGGTTCTCAGGGAAGACACTGGTGATTCGTTCACATATGGCCAGCCCTCAGCCCCTAATGGATGGCACATACGAGACGAAGGAGACAATGGAAAAGGATTTAAAAAAAAACTGGTTATCCTTTTTATTACACTTTCCTTTAAGCAAACTAGGAGGACGTTCCTTTCTAATTTATTTTTGGTTAATAACATAAACAAGAGGTTGGAGAGGAAGGGAATTTGAAGCTCTCTATTTATTTACAATTTTCATTGTCTCAGTGAGAAACATGTACGTATTTTATATAATTTAAGTTATTGATGCTTATATGCTTAATATTAATTTAATTTTTTTTTATAAAAATAATAAATTGAAATTTATCTGTTTTATTACGTGTACATACAAGATTTTTTTCTTATAAGAGATTGGATGAGATAAATTTTAATCTATTTTATTTTCTATTTTTAGGTTTCTACATTTTTTTTTTCTCTCATATTAATTATTTTTATCTTTTTTCTATTATATTTACTATTTTAATACTACTGAACGATAGAAAAAAATATCGGTCATAATAGGAATTATTTGATTGGCTCGACCAAGCTCATATATGGGTAACATAGGGGAGAGAGGATAATGAGAAGTAATTATTATTTTTTTTATTTTTAAAATTTAAAAAATATTTTAGTAATTATTATATCTCTTATAGAATAAGAAGTCCTCATGTTCGTATTGGTAGGATCACAATGATAGACAAATAGGCGCATACAAATAACTTCGTATATATCACTTAAGGAGTACGATCTCAATGGTTTAAAACTGGGAGCCGAATCTATTTATAGACGGTCTTGTCGTATATATTGATTGAAGCAAGATCGTATTAATTGCACTTTTAGAGCGTTGAGAGACGATGGTAGATGTAGATGTTGTAGTGATCAGACTAAGAGTTTAAAATAAAAGGAAGAGATCTGGTTAATAAAAGTAAGAGGTACTCTGTTGGGACCCTTTATTCTACTTGTAATAATTTTACGTCATGTAGAAGTCACAGATTCAATTAATCACATAATAATATCTATAAATTTATGTAATACTTATATATAGGTTTGAAATAATTGTAAAGGGGGCTAAGATTATAATGTAAATATCTAGTGATTCTTTTAATGAAAAATTCTCTAAAAACAATATCAAAACTTGCTTTGTTAAATGCAATTCAAAAAATAGCTGGTTGTTATAATTGTACTTCTTTGTCGTATATACTATTAACCTTTTAAAATAAATTGCTATTTTTTTTTGCTAGTAGATCTACTATAATTGTAATAGATAATGTGTACACCCACCCATCTTTTGCTGTAGTCTTGTATTTTTTTTAGAGGTTTTATTTTCATATTATCCAATAAGAAAAAAGGCATTACAAGTGTGTGTAAAATATGTTTATATTACGGAATATTATCTTATATGAAATCAAGATTGAAAAAATCGTAAACAATGTTAATATTGACGAGATTTTAGATTCTTGACATTGATATGTGTTGGGTCTTATTTTTATATTGGTTTTTTTTTTTTTCATCTGCTCTTTACTAACATTATAGGGTGTCTTATCATCTTTAATATTTAACTTATTTCGTACCTTTTTTTAATTATATGTCAGAGAAATGAATCGTTCATATTTTAATAAATAAATTATATTAATTAATAATTATATTATTTAATTTTATTATTATATATTATATTTAATGAAAATTTATCTAATTATATGTTGACTGTATTATTTAATTTTATTTTTATTGACGTGGACCAATTAAATGGTGCTACATATACGTAGTTTAATTTATACCCAACAATATGTAATATTATTTTATTTGGCAAAATGTTGAAAATGTGACGATATTGTAAAAAAAAAAAAAAAAATCATTATCAAGCAAATATCAAAAAAATATTATCATATATATAATGATATTGTTGTAAAATTCTCTATAAAATATAGGTAAATATTGAAAAAATGTCATTTTATATTAAATTTTTTATTTTATAATTTTCTTTTCTAACTTATCTTTAAATTTATCTATTAATTAAAATATTATTTATTGAAATTGGATAATATTTTTCATATTTTTAATTTTTACCTCATTATCATATTTATTTGTTATTTTACCAATAGTTTTTATTTTTTATAATTTGAATTATATAATATAGTGTTGAGGTTTACTTATGTATAATAATATTATAAATGTAATCTAAATAATTATTTTACATTTTAATTACTCATTTTGCTATTTTTTTTATTAGTCAATTGAATTATTTATCAAATGAAATACTCCAACCATTTATAAATATATGTATAAATAAGAAATTATTTTAAAAATATAAGTAATTAATTGTTTTGATATTTTATAAACAAATTCTATAATTTTAATAGAATTTATACATATATATTTTTAATTTTTTGTCCATAACTTTTTGACATTTTTTTTTGTAAAATTTAACTCTCAAAATTTTGATCAATATCAAAATTTAAATATTGTGTAAAAATATACTTTTTTATTTTATTTTTATAAATTATGTGGAATATACTTGGTCTTGTTGAATTGAAGATTTTTCCAAAGATGAAGGTACTGCTGGAGTTCATTGCCCATTGATCATTTTCCAAAACAAGTCTACTTTGTGGGCGAAATTTTTGGTAGACTAATTTCTGGTGCACATGTGACTCCAACTAACAAGCTTAGATGAAATCCATCATTTTATCTGTCATTGTTTAAATAAAGTCATCGTAGTTTAATTTTCATGTTTACACGGCAGTGCACCATTAATTTTACTTATTTTCTTCGATGTAACTCTTCAGTATAGTTGATTTATCGTTTGGTCTTAGGGTGCATTCGAGCTAGCTTTATCTTAACTACTTTATGCCTTTAGTTTGATTTTTTTTCATATGGAAGTGACTCTTTCATAGTCTTTTATTGGGCATTTGGCAAGCAGCAAGGTGGATGGTAATGACATTATGGTAAATGTTGTGTACTCTAAAAAGGTAGAAATGATCGGATGTTTAAACAAATTCCTTTTGATTCAGGTATTGCCTTTAGATTAGTAGACTTTGATTTGGTCTAAATTGACAGCTTTTAATTAGCATAGTTAGCTTCTAGCTTTTTTCGGTGCGTTAGTGACTAGTTTTTTAGCATTATGTTTATCTTTATTATGTCTAGTGCTCCATTTGTACTTATTTCACTAACCTTATGAGTATTTTTTATAATACCAGTATTTGAAAAGAAAAGAGTATTGAAATTTAATATTTATTTTTTTCAAGTAATAAATATTTAATTGAATGTGACTTAATTAAATTTACTAGTGGGATATAAAAACTCCAATCTCGTTTACTTGTAAAGAAAAACGACCATTCTTAACCACATCTACTAAAGAGGGTAGTGTTTCACTTTATTCAAATACTACAAAAATTGAAATAATTATTATTTTCTTTAAAATCTTATATTCTTCGTCTACACTTCGTAAGTGATTTCATCTTTGCTCAATCTAAATGAAGTTGACTTCCTTTATCTTCAACTATATATATATATATATATATAAAAGTCACTTAATCTAAAACATAGATCCGTACTTTTACAACACGAAATAGAAATTGCATTTTATGTTCAAATTTTTAAAATTATATATATTATTTTAATAAATAAGTAAATTTATTTATATTAAATTTTTAAATTTGTTTTTATTCTTTTAAAATATTTATAATTTTTTATACAAATTATTTCAGCTACTTAAAAAACTAAATTATTTCAGCGGTTACCAAAATAATTTTAACACTTTGACTAGAAGTGTCAATTCGTGCGAGCTGGGCTAGTTCGAGCTGTTCCAAACTAGCCCAGTCTAAATTAGTTCAACGCTAGCTCAATTCAAATTTAATTCGAGCTAGCAAAGGTGAGCTCGAATCCAAACCAAACACAAACGAGCTGGCCCAAACTAGCCCGAATTGTTAATTATATATATTTTTTAGTCGATATGACTTTTTTTTATTAAAAAAATATGTTTACTAATTAAAAATCAAACAACATTACATAAAATAATAAAAAATATATATATAAATATAAGAAAAAATTAATTATTAAAGTAAAAAGTCAATTACTAAATTAATTACGTAATGAGTAAATGTATTAAATCTCACTCATACAAAAGTTAGAAGTCGTTATGCCCTCATGAAAACTCACATTTAGAATAAAGAGTTCTCAAGTCCAAATAAAATTTCCTTTAACTATTAAACAAAATAAATAGAAATGAGTAGATTAAATAAATATACTTACTAAAAAATGAACAGTTAAAGTAAATTAAAATGTTACGCTAAAACATAACTTTTTTTATATACATAAAGATAAAACTTTGACTATTACATAATATATAAGTCTAAAGACAATGAACAAATGGAAAAGAGAATAGCATAATACAAGTATCGATTTAAAAATAGAAACTTCATAATAATAATTTAAATTAAATATAAATATTATTTTTTGTTTAAAGAGTTAGGTAAATTTAAATGCTAAATACATTAACGTGAAATAATATAACATAATATTGTGACAAAATAAATATATTATAACTATTTATTCATTATCAGCTTATTTTTCAAAAGAAAAGGAAAAAAAAAAAACTAATATATCATAAAAGACAAGTATTGAAAGAAATGAAAGATTATTTTAATTTTAATATATTTTTTTTATTTAAAATTTAATTTAATTTAATTTAATTTCGGGCTAATGGGCTGGCCCTAACACAGCTCAAATTTTTTCGTGTTATTCGAGGTGGGTCAAAACAAACCCAAATTTAATTCGATTCGTATTTTTTGATTTGGGTTCGATTCGATCAATCGAACTATAGTACAAATTGTCACCCCTAACTTTAACATAATGTAAAAGACTTTGGGCGTAAAGCTGTGATATTAACTTATTTATCTATTTATATTTGGCACCGGCAAATGCACTATATTTTTAAACATGTAAAAAAAAAGTTTTTATTTTTTTATGTTATTAAAAAAAAATATTTGCACTAATTTTAAGTTTTATTTACTTAGTATCTAAATTATCACTTATTTAAGAGTAATGAATATTTCTTTTTTTTAAAAATGCTAAAAATATATATATTTATACTTATTTTAATTATATTATAATACATATTAATATTATTTAAAAAATTTAATTATTTTTTTAATTTTTAAAATAATTTTGACACCCAAAAATGTAATATTATAATTTCTTCAGTGGAACCGGCAAATGCACTATATTTTAAATATGCAAAAAAAAAAAAAAAAAATTATACCCCCAATAAAAATGGTTAAAAATGGAAGGTATGCGAACCAATTAAACCTAAGATTTCTCTTCTCCAATGTTAGCCGATTTTGTTCTCCGACTCCGATTTACTGTCATGGTAATTTTACTCCCGACTAATCAGTGTCTATTTCTGCACTAATTCTTTGTTTTTCTCTGCTATATTTAATTTTTCATCATTCTATTTCATTTTAATTAGGTGAATTGTTTTGAATTTTCTATTTGGCTCTACAGGTTACGGGAGACTTAAGCTAACGAAAACTCGAAGGGTACACGGTAGTTGAGGAAGTAAATCCAGAAAGGGGAAGCCACAAGAAGCTGAGTTCTTTCAGGCTTAGAAGGTCTTGCATTATGTTATTAGCTTTCTCTTGATAGCCATTTCTTTAAAATTCTTCAGTACTATCTGGTTGCCGATAATTAATTGGACTTCAATATAAATGATTTCTGTTATAAAGTTTGACCACTAAATCATATTGCTTTGCTTTTCACTTAAAATTTTATAGTTTTTCAAGCAAAAGAATGTGAATTTCTATTTGCCCCTAAGGCCTAATGCGAGTTTTGCGTTAAGTGGTTTGACAATGCCCAGAACTTGTATGATAAAAGTCCTAGTCAAATTAAGGTTTATTACTCTCCTTATCTTGGTTTTGCCAATTATGGCAAAAACTGTTCGTCATGATAATTGGAAAGGACTTTGCAAAGAAAAACCCGGTATTAGGTGCCTTAGCAGAGTCGTAATGTGAGCTTTTGAGGGAAATTTTACTTTTATTTTTCTCCTGATATATCTAGTGTTTCTTGCTGCCTCGATGCAGGTTAACTCTTATGTAGCATATAAACATATTAACATAAAGCTGTTCATTTGTCGGGTTTTTGAATCGACAATTTTCTGTGAAAAGTTACCATTTAAAAGTTTGCATGCTCACTGTTTGTTGATATTTCTCAAAAGGACTTGCCTGCTGTTGGAAAATGTCACGGAAGATTGTGTTCTTGCAGTTGCATCAATGTCTCATGCGCCATACTCTCTTCAAGAGAAGCTCATCTTTATTGTCATCCCTGGACCCATGTCAGAAACCAGACTTTTTGTGGTTCCAAGTGAAGTATAAGTCTGGGGGAGGAAGAAGACCTAAGAAGGTAGTTTACCGCAGAGTCCGTGAACTGGACAAAGTCATGGACTTGCGGAAAAAGCCATCCTTAATCTTACAGCTTAAATCCATTGTTCAATCACAAAAAAACCAATCTCTCTGTCTTCGGGACCTTGAAAAAGAGGTTGGAATTGTGCAAAAATGGAACTTTATGGCCGTCATTGAGAAGTACCCTACAATATTCCATGTTGGTGGGGGTAACAGGACACCTCCGTATGTGATGCTCACTGAAAAAGCTGAAAAAGTTGCCACTGGAGAAGCTGAAGCTAGAAGGCTCATGGAACCTGTTTTGGTGAAGAACTTGCAAAAGCTGTTGATGCTGACGGTTGATTGTCGAGTTCCACTTGAAAAAATTGAATTCATTGGATCAGAGTTGGGGTTGCCGGATGATTTTAAGAAGACAATGATTCCAAAGTACCCCGAACACTTTACAGTAAAGGATTTCAATGGAAAAACTTATCTTTATTTGGAAAATTGGGATTCTACACTAGCTGTCACAGCTCGTGAAGAAAAGTTAGCAAGTGAAGGGATTTTTGGCTCGGCTGGAAACTCAAAGCAGGTTAGAATATCAAAAGATGGTAATTATCCCGGTCCCTATGCTTTTAAAATGAATTTTGCTGCTGGTTTTAGGCCAAATATGGGTTATCTTGAGCAACTCCAGAGATGGCACAAAATGGAATTCCCTTCTCCATATTTGAACGCCAGGAGATTTGACATGGCCGACCCGGGAGCTCGGAAGAGAGTGGTTGCTGTGCTTCATGAATTACTTAGTTTAAGTATGGAGAGGATAATGACATCTGCTCAATTGAATGCATTTAGTGCAGAATGTCGATTGCCATCCAAGTTGCTGCTTTGCTTGATAAAGCATCATGGTATCTTTTATATCACTAATAAAGGTGCTAGGAGTACTGTTTTTCTTAAAGAAGCTTACGAGGGATCCAATTTGATTGACAAATGCCCCATGTTATTGTTCAATGATAAATTTGTAGCACTTTGTGGTAGGAAAGAGATCAATTCATGTAACCAGATCGCCACCTAACAAATTGGTTTATGAAGATTGAGATTTTTGTTACCTGGTTATGTCATGTTTACATTTTCATTTTCTATATCTCTTTTTAATTAATAAGAAGTACGTAAAAACTGTTATGCACAGCATTTTCATTTATTTGAACATACGCTGTCACCTTTTTAGAGCTTATATCATAAAAAATCTATTGGACCTAAGTGATTTATTTTGAAAAGCTAGTAAACCTTCCCGTCCATCCATTCTTATTATTTAATCATATTTTTTTTTGGGCAGACAATCTTAGTAGTCGTTTTTTTATATAAAAAAAAGTACTTTAGTCTTTTATTTATTTTTTACACCAATTTAATCTTTTTTTTATGAAAAAATGACACTAAAGATCTTAAATTAACTATTCTGTTAAAAATTGAAGTTAAAATATCACGTGCAATGCACATGTTAAGGTTATTTTTGACTTTTAAAAAAATTATTTCATAATAATCCAATTCCAGCCCTTAATAATTTTTTTTGTTTTCTTTCTATCTTATAAACTCTTTTATTTCAGAGGCGTTTTTTTTTCTTCCTCTTCTTCATTTTCATTTTCTTTTCTCCCAAACGCTTTCTTTTTCTCTACTCTCAGATCTCAATTCTCTCGATCAAATGGACTATTGTACTTCTCAAGTCGTCGAGCTGGTGCAAGAAATCAATAACATTCTCGTCAATAAAAAAAGACATTAATTTTCAAAATGTTAAATTTCTAGAATGATCAAATTTTTTCTTTTCGATTTTAGATATGTTCCATTCAACTGATTCGTCTAGGAAATTAAAAATAGACACAAAAGTAATTACAAATGTATATAATATTCAATACAAATACAAATGCCCAAATAAGTAAAAAATCATAAATTTTATATTCTTACCAGCCTTCTCGGCAATCTCACCAGATGCCACTACCTCCATTGTTATCTTCCTCGACCAACCTTTTCTAAAACGATTTCATGATTTTACTTGAGTTTGAGAGTAGAGGTTTAGTAATAGAGAAGAGAAAAGAGGAAAAGAGAAAAGAAGAGACGAAGAGGCAGAGGAGACGAAAAGTAGACGAAGAGGACGTACAGTCTAATTGTTCTTTTCTAATTGTAATTTTCTTTTCTTTTTTTTATATTTTTTTAATTTCTTAATTATAAAATCTGTTATTTATTTTTAAATAAAATGTCCAAATAACCCATCTTATTTTTGCACATGTGGTACTCATGGAGAGTAGATGGAAAATTTAACGGAAGGTTAAAAAAAGGACTTATACTATTTATTTTTCATAAATAAAGGATTAAAGTAGTTTTAAAAAAAATAAAGGACTAGAGTGCTCTATTTATATTAAGTACAGGACTACTAGGGTATTTTTCCCTTTTTTTTTATTTCTTTTTACATATAACAAATTTAAATTAAGTATACGATAAAAATTAAAAAAAAAAAAACTACTAAAAAAATTAAAAAATTAAAAATAAAAATAAATTATAAAATTAAGGAAAAAAAAAAAAACCAACATAAATTAAAAAAATAGAAAATAGAACATTGAGCTAAAAATATAATATAAACTAAAACAACTTAATATTTCGAGAGATCATTTCTAGATCCTCTAAAATTATTAAAATATTGATAAAAGCATAATCTGTCCTCTTGAGATTTTTTTTTGCACGTTATTTTAATAATAAAAATGTATTATATGATATAATGACTGCATGCAGTGTATTATTATGCACAACATAATATTGAGGATGAAACATTTGTGTAACAATTGAAGAACGGATAGAAGCGCTAAGTCGCTAACTCAAGAATTTGAGATGGTGGTTGACGAAAATACTCGATTTCAAGAATTTCTTGGCTCGACCTAGATAAATCAAAGTTCAAAAAACTCACATTGTACTTCAAAATTCATTAATTAAACATTTTTTTAGGAATAAATATACTAATTTTGAGAATTAATGTCCATCGATACATACTTTAAACCTTTTTTTTTAATTAAATGTAATTTTTTTTTCCAGCAATATATTGTTTAGTTCATATTGTTAGGAGTTAGTTAATAATATATATATATATATATATATATATATTTTAGTGTGATATTTAATGTAGTGATTGAAGATGAAAAAATAGTGCAAAAGTTACACTAAAATAGTTTAAAAGTTTCACTAAAATAGTGCAATAAGTTGGAAATGACCTTATCTTATAACCAAGAGTTAAAATATGAAGACAAATTTTTTCTTCAAGAATGACTCTAATAATAATAATAAAAAAGCACAAATAAAATATAAGTCAAACTAAACAAATAATATTAGATAGCAAAAACAATAAAGAAAAAGAAAAGAAACACCAACATAGCTAAACATTGATATGTGACAATCTTTTTTATATTTTTATGCGTCAATTTTGTCACGTTAATATTAACTTGTGTTCCAAATGCCTTTTATGTGTATAATTATTGTTTTGTAGGCGTTTGAAACCAAAACGAGTGAAGATATGCAAAGGGAGACAAACATTGGATAGATTGATCGATTTAGCCTAGGGTCTCGATCAATCGAACTTTAATTGAGGGCACTTGGGTACACTTTTTTAAGGGGTTGGATTAATCTACCTAAAAAAAAAAAGTGAAATACAGTCTTTTTCAACCCCAAACTTTATATCACAATCGTTCGATAGAAGAAAATTAAATCAAGGACCAAGATACACGCAAAAAATCATTGAATATGACACATTAGGTCTACCAAAATATAATTTTTTACACATAAAAGATCAATGAGAAGTGGGAGTTCTACACAAATTTTAGAGAGAAGTTAAAGATGAAGGCAGAGATTAATGATCTGTAATTAACAACCACCATCCCAAGCTTCTTCTTCCCTTCTATTTTATTTATTTTGAATTATTTATTAGGTTTTACCATGTTATGGATAGCTAATTTACTTTATGTGAATCAGGGAAATTTCTAAGCCCTAGACAATGATTCAATGGAGTTTATTTTATGGTTTAATTTCATTTATTGAATTGATGATGTGATCGGCTTTATATATGCATGTAAAAACGTTGTTCTTGAATGATTAGAAGGCTTAATAATTTATTTGTTAGTTTTGATTGCTAGAATATAACTGTTAGCATGTAATTGTTAATTGTTGTAATATGAAAGAAGCACCTTGTGGCAATTGTCACAAGTAGGATCAATAACCTAAGTTAAAAATTGTCAATAAGATTAATTTTGCTTAGTTTAGTTGTTACACTTCTATAACTTAATGTAGTTGTTAAATTGAATATGTGAACATATCATTGGGTTATTTAACAGTTAGGGTTTATTATTGATTGTATCATAGTAAACTAAATTATAAGAAATTGTAATTATTGATGCTGATTTTTATCAACATCGATGATTGGTCGCATGGTCGCACCTTCCCTTCCTGTGAATCTGAGAACAGAGAACACACTGTAAGAATCGCAGACTACTACGGAGTGTAGTGGCTTTTGATCCTCCAATTATTAAGTAAGTCTAGGTAGGTGGAGAATAAAGAGAAGACTAGTGTCTCTCCTTGTGATTAGAGAAAGAATTTAGGGAAGACTGTGTCTATGGTGTTTCAGTCTATATTGGATCTTAGATATCATATGTGTTGTGTGAAGTGTGCATGATGAATATATATAAGAAGAGAATCTATCTGTTAATAACTCTTACCCGTTGTGGTAGACTTATCTTATTGTCGAAGTTTATCTCTCTGTAATTATCTCTTTGTCGAATAATTAGGGAATAATTATTAGTCAGTTATTTGTTAGATGTTTATCTAATTGGTTATGCCCATTTGTTTGGCTCATGAGCCATAAGTGATGACTTCGACCTCTCTTATCGCACCATTTAACATGAGATAATTTACATCCAACATCAGCCCCCTAGGCCTCCTAGACCTGGATACATGGGCTAAGAGGTTTATTCTGCAATTTATTTATTTGTGACACTCCAAGCTACACTAATGTCATTAAGCTTGCCTTCAAGCGATGATTCACCAGTCTAGTCGAAGGATTTTTTCATTGCTTAAACATTCAACACGTGCATAGTGGCTTTCTATCGCTGGCAATTTTTTTTGATTTCTCAATCAAACTTTGAGGTCAAAGTTGGCATTTGAAAGTTAAAATCTTCCCATTTTGGAGGGAAAATAGAAGTTAACTTTGACGTTACAAGTGCCTTGCACCTTTTATATTACAGAGTGCGCCTCTTTGGGGTATTGACAACAGCTTCCAAACTCTTCAAGTCTTTGTAGGACAATATCGAGTGATAGGACTTCTCATGAGTTCCTAAACTCTCTTTCTTAGTTGCTTTCCATTTTTTTAGAAGTTGGAGGTTTTAATTGTATATTTTTCTGCCACTAAGACCTTATTGTACCTCATACCTACATTATTTTGTGCTGGTGTTATGGATTGATTTCACTTATGGAGGAAGAACGGACGGGCAAGGTTGGATCTAGCTGTCGTGGGTACATGTCGAGATGAAGATGTCCATGTGGTGTGGTGCTTGAGTGGAAGATGCACAAAGGAGTGACCGATGAAATTATGTCCAACCATGGTCTGTATAGCTATGGTCTGACCAACCATGGTTCATTCAGCCATGGTTTGACCGACTAGCTCTTGTTCAACGATTAGTCGATTGACGATGATCGTCCAGCTACTTTCTATCTACAGTGGCTAGGGACGTGACGAGCCAAATGATGGTTTTACACCTTTTCGACAAAGTGGTTCTGGGATCCTAGTAGACTATCTTCTGTTCCAAACTTTCTGGAGTCCACAAAAGTTGTGGGCTATGACATGCACAATATGGTAACTAGCGCTCAGGAGTTTGCCACATACTTGGATTGTGTTATCAAAATTTAGGGCTTTGTATGAACCTCTTTGGATGGGTATATATACCACGTTTACTTAATATTTCTGTACTTTTGGATCTCGTAGTTATGAACTTATACTTATGTTGCATATTCGTACTTTTGTTTTTTGGTAGCAACTTTTCAGTGAGGTCCGTCCTTGGTCTCGTTCATCTTAAGACTGTGGGTGCTCTTTGAGCTCATCTTCTTTTTGGGGATTGTGGTCCATTATGTTGGTACGCAAGGGGGTGTACTTATTGGGAGTCATGTCAAGTGTCCTAAATGAAACAATTCACGTGGGATAGAGTGTGTTATTGACCAATTCGCAATCCTGGACGTCTGGATTTGGATGGTCTGGGCAGTTGACAATGGTCTGTTTAGCCATTGTCTATCTTGCCATGGTTCGTCTGGCCATTGTTTGTTTGGCCATTGGTTGTTTGCATGGGTAGACTTAGTCCAACTCGATTAGTTAAGCATTGGTCTACCAGTCTAGTTATTTTTTATTTGACTTGGCAAAGGTACATTGTGATCTCGTTGGGTTATGTTTGGACCCTACCACTTTTGCATGACTTGTTTTTATATTTTATTTTTCTAAGTTAAGGTGGTTTGTTTGAACTAGGGAGCCCCCTAGTCTACTAGCCCTCCCACTTGGTGTGTTTGAATTTATCAAGTCACCCAAGCACTTGGATTTTATACTAAGAAAAATTTTGTCATGGTTTGTGGATTTTTCCATCCTGTTTGGAGTGTCTCTACACTCCATTTTCATGTCAGTTTGCTTTCACTGCCAGGTTGAAGAATTGCAGTCTCTTATGCACAATCTTAAGCTTGTATTGGGGTGAGGGTACATAAATTGTAGCAACTCCTGGACCTAGGGTGTTGTTGCTTCCTAGTTTTTGATCAGTTAGGGCTTGTTGCCAAGTTCTATCATCTTAGAAGATAGAGAGCCTATCAAGTTGCTATTTGTTCTAGTTGTAGTATGGATTGCAGAACTTGTAATAGGATGCATCCTATTCATAACCAGTCACATCAACTTCTCTAGATGGCGGTGGACCATTGTCCCAAGGATGTAGAGCTCACTTATGGGATTGCTTTCACCTCTGGTTTATTTGAGGTGTCACCCCAAGGATATTGGTATGTGGACTTCTTAGGGCTCAAATATCTCAATCCCTTTGTCAATTTTTGTTTAGACTTCCCCTGTTCTTGTTGAATTCCACTTTTGGCTATATGTGGCCTAATTGCTTGCAAAAAATATAAACTTGTTAGTGGGACAATTTCCCATTCTTTCATCATGGTGGGATGCTTTTTGTCTCATGTGACTGGCATCTTGTGCTACTTTATGCTCTTTCGAGAGTATAATTGTCTCTTGAGCATTTTAATGGAGATAATATGTAGGGGCAATGGCCCCAACCATGCGTAGGAGCAACCTCTATGGAATTCTATTGTGGGGCCTTCTTGGCCTGCTCTCACCTCTTGAATGTGTGCCTACTAGGCATCATGTAGATTTATATAATCTAGGAGAAGCTGGAACATTGTTCTGGGCCTCTGATATATGGGTGGACACAAATGTTGTCTTATTTTTTAAGGGAACTTGTTTGGGGAGAACGAGTTGCTTTACGAAGTCTGTGTGCAGACTTTGTTGATTACATTGATCTTTCCAAGTGTCCTCAAAAGGACTTAGATAGATTTTTGGAGTATTCTCTTGGGTACTCTTAAAGACCTCTTACGAAGTCTGTGTGCAGACTTTGTTGATTACATTGATTTTTCCAAGTGTCCTCAAAAGGGACTTAGATTGATTTTTGGAGTATTCTCTTGGGTACTCTTAAAGACCTCTTATGGAATTATTTCCTAGGGGTTTTGCATTTTCTAGCTATTATGCTCTTGTTGAACACCTTCTGATAGGTCGCAATCTTATTTGCTGGTAAAGTGCAACTTTATCAATTTTTCCCAAGGTAGTGTGGCCTTGGTGCTTGAAATTTCGTTCTTCAATAAAATGTGATTGTATTTCTTGGTCATTTTGTGACAGGGAAACTTATGTTGGATAGATTCACGTTGCTCTTCTTTTTCCCTACATATAGCTTACTAAACTTGTTGGACAGGTGGACGTGTAACTCATGAGGGTTTGTGGCAGACAATAACGGCTCGGACTATAAGATTGGACAGTCATACTTTGGGCGATCAAGGCTTGGTCTTTGTGATCTGTCATTTGGGATGTTACAACATCTTGGGTGACACTTTATCTTGTTCGGTGTGACCTATAAGGTGACATTTAAAATTTTTGTAGTTTAAAAGGGGACACCATGATAGAGGGGATTGATGCAGCCTAGAAGGCAACAAACTATCCTGTCTAGCATGTCCTGGAGGCGCATCCTAGACTATTTTAATTGAAGTGCAAAACTACCATGATTTTTGGTGTGAATGGGAACTCAATCTAGACAACTATGTTTGAGAGTCTACCTCTGTTCAACATTCATTACACTTCTTGCAGTTGAGTAGCAAGTCGGTCCATAATTGGATGGAGAATTGTTGGTACGTCATTGCGAGGATTATTTTTGGTTCGGCTATTGGCTGTTGAGGTTACTTGGTCATCATAACTTGCTTGAACAAAGTGGCTGAGAGAGTCTCAACTCGATGAACAACCAAGTCTAGGTAATACAAACACTTAAGGACTCTCCTTTCTCGTACAAGCAGTGGAAAGCAAAAAAATAAATAACAAGTAATTTGCAGATAAGCGGACAAGATAAATAGACAACAAGATAAAGCAGTAAATGCTTTCCAATCTCAGTAGAGATTATATATGCTGTCACATATACAAAAAATACTCAAATTGAACTAACTAATGCAACAGAGCATACAAACACAGCAATATAATGTGGTAAACCACTTAGGCCTAATGTGGTAAACCACTTAGGCTCAAATCCTAAGTGTTAAACCACTTAGGCTCACATCCACAGGTTTCTTAAGGCAACCACTCAGTAGCCAAATTCACTAAATAAAAACTAAACAATTATACAGATTCAATAAGGTAAGACACCAAATACCTCTATCATTTAGGGACCACCTATCTTAATTGACTAAGCTGCTATCACCAGATGTTACCATAGATACTATGATCCACACTGAATTCGACTCACCTCTAGAGTCACACCACCAAGTAGTGTGATACAAGTACCTGTGATTAGATTAGTGTAATCTAAACAAGACAATAAAATCCCAATAAATGAATTTTATGTAATACGAAAATACACTCAACGTATTATTGACACAAAAACTCTACCTCCTAATAACATAACGGAAATATACTCATCGTATTTGTTATTACGACAACTCTATTTTATAAATGAGTTTTATAAACACCACCACCACCTCCTAGTTCAACACAGAGAAACACTCAACGTGTTGAAACTATGGAATCACCTTTTAAAAATATTTAAACTCCAAGTGAATGAATCACCTCCGACTCATTAATACAAAAACACACTTAATGTATTAGTAATATGAAAAAGTAAAATATTTTTTAAATAAATCAAAATATATATTCTACAGACATTTTAAAAATACGTAATGCCAAATATTTAGTATGAGACATATATGTGAAAGGGGTAAAAGAGAGGATAAGAGATGTGTATAAAAGGTGTATTGAATAAGAGAGAGGAAGGAGTATTTATAGTTGATTTTTCAGCTTCCTAGACACTTAGCCTCGCACCTTCACGAGGCTTCATTGACCATCTTAGAGAACCCCTTGCGGACTATCAACGAGATCCTATGAGCCACAGATCCACCATGTGCACACTTACGGACTCTTCGTCGACCATCTCAGTGAGCCACTAGTGAGACCTATGAGAGGCCCCAACAAACCACTAAAAATAAGTTTTTTTAAGGCAAAACTTTACCAAATAGAAAGCGATAAACACCCACCAACTCAGGGAAATAAATGCAAGTAAAAACACATTTAACATGTAATTTGTATGCTCCCAATCACCTCATAGTGTGTATATCCTAAAAATATACAATTGTGTTAAGATCTACGTGAGTATGAGCAATACTGATTATAAGAAAAATACTAAGTAAAATAAGAAGACTCTGTGTTTTGCAAATGAGAACGCCAACAAAGAAACAAAGAGATTTACATGACATACAATCTCCCTTTTTGGCTTTTCGTGGCAAAACACTGTGCAACTTATACAAGTCAAGCATCAAATACAATATATTCATGCAAGATGATCTAACAAAGTTGATTTCCACGAACAAACTCCAACACAAATAAGACACCCCCAACACATATACAATCCAAGTGTGTCCATCTTACAGTGCTCCATCCATCTTCATGAATCAACACATCAGTCTTGATCCTAACACTAGCTCCAAGTGAGCTACATGACATATACCCGTAAACGTATCATGCAGATCTATGTGTAACTTAACCAAATACTATCATGTTATCCCTACATATGTACACACTGATAGGCTAAACACAAGTAGTAAATAAACTCCCCTTGAATGCATGCAACTCAGACAAAAAAGATTTAATGCAAACCTACACTCACATCCCACACAAAGCATAAAACAGATACACTAATGCAGCATATGTAAAGAGGAAACAAAGCATAAGTAAAAGAAACAAAGGTAAGCACACAACAAAGAAAGTCATATTTTATTAAATTTCAAGAATTTTGTTACAAATTTTTTAAAAAAGTAATAAAATATAAAGAAATAAAGAAAAACTAAGATTTTCCTCTCTCTTCATCTTTATTTGGGTCATGCTGAGAAGCGATGCAAGACTTCCTGCGGTCAGAGGGGTGGGAAGAAGACTATAGGAGGTTGAGAAGCATGGCACTGAAGGTAGCAAGCTTTTCAAACACCTGTACAAAAGAATTGGATGATTGTGGCAGCTGAATGTCTGAATCTCTAAGAAGAGCACCAGTGCTCACACCAACTGAGTGAATCTAAGAACGATCCACCCTAATAGAAGGTTAAATAGACGATTGAGAACTAGAGGGTCGTGGAAAGCCATGATGCAGCTGCTAAAACTGCTCAATTCTACTCACCCTGTCATAATTAATGTTCATTAGCATCTATCTATAGAGTCTATATTCCTGATGCTCTTCAAAAAGATCTTCAAGAATTTGTCCAAACGTTGAGACAAATTATCCATCTTTGCATTTAGGAAGGTAAACTAAGAAGATTGAGGAGGAGGAACAGGAAGAGAAGTAGAAAGGGTAGAATGAGAGGTAATCTGAGAAGAAGAAAAAGAAGACTCAGAGTTCCTAGAAGAAGGGTGTGATGCCTGAAGGTGTTTGATAGAAGGATACTGAAGAGTAGATGAAGGAGAGAAAGAACAAAAAATGATGGTCCTAAAGATCATACCAGTGTGATCTATAGGCTCACCATTAAGAATGTCACAAAGAAAATGTCCCCTGGCATTAGACACATAAGAGACATGAGTACATGGAAAGACGCAAACAAAAACGACTTGCAAAAACCTGCATCTTGAAGAGGAACTATTAAGATAAACAACACCTCTAGTAAAAGGAATGTTAGGTTTAGCAAGTTTGGCAAGCATAATAGAATGATTTCGAGCTCTATATCAATAGAAAAGTTAGGAGCTATAAGATTTTTATATTCAATAGGAAGAACAAAAAAAGTGAGATTTTTCACATTCAAAAGAGATAAGAGGTCTATACATTATCTCAAGAGGTCTTCCTTGACATCCTGAAGCTCACCCTCCACCTCTTCACAGGCTCTTAGTACTATTTGTTCCTTCTTTTCCAACTCCATGTATTTTTTGTGCAACTAGGTCATCTTTGACAACACCACTTGGTGCCCCAACTTTTGCTCCTTGCACTCGTGTCTTATCTTACCTGATGAGCACCATCAATTGTGTAGCCTCATACCTCGACTAGCTTGCGATTGGCAAGCATCAGTGCGTCGACCTCCTTGCATAGATTGTCAAACACTTCTTCATCTAATCTGGTCGGCAACATTTGAACGAACTCATCCATTGCCAACGAATTCCCAACAACAGACTCCCACATGTTTGACCCCTAGTTGATAGCCTTTGTCCAATGCCGGGGGCTGAGGGGCCGTAAACAATGGTCTGAACTATACTCTTCTGTAGTGCCTTGAGATTGAGGTGGATAAGGACAGGTCGTTTTCTTCGAAGCAATCCTCATCTTCTTTAAACTCAGTGAGGGATAAGGCTTTTAGACTGATGCCTGAAAACTACTACTAAAGAGTACTTGCGTAGATCTCGTTAGGATCCATTTCTGCAACAACGAATAATGTGATTAACAATACATCTAAAATAAACTAAAATTAGTACAACAATTTTGGTGCACAATTGAGAAACCTTCGTCCACCAGCCCAAAATTTTCATCGAATTCAAAGTCCGCTTTCCTCTTACATGCGCGGTGTTCAAATTGCTTCACTCCTGTCACATGAGGTTTGGTGCCAGGTTTCAACAAGCTCAGTGCTATCAAACGAGAAGTTGACAACACTTTCTTTAAAGTGGTCAATTTATGTAGACACCTTTGGAGCTATGACAAGCGCATTTTTCCCCTTTCATTCAAAGTGATCGGGTAGCACACATGCTTGAGCACATTCTTAATGTTCACCCAACCTTAGGGGATCAAATTCCCTTCTCCTTCAGACTTCTCGGTTATTGTTCGATAACACAACATTTATGCCCCGATCTTGCTTAGCAGATATGTATACTAGCCTTTCGTCCGAAGGGCTTTACTTAAACACATCAGCCTCTTTGAACTCAGGCATGCCTATTTGAATCCTAATTTCTCTACACAAGACCTTATTTATACATATCAAATACCTCCAGCCTAAGCAGGATCTAGCTGTGTGATATTTGTGTTAATCTCGAGAAATCTCTGATAAAATCGAGGAGGGAAAATCTTAGCCCAAACATAAAGTGGCTTCTCGTGAAAAATGGTCCAACCCGATGGAGGTAAATCACTATCCACAGTTCCTGAATTTTTTAATCCTATGTGCATGCTTTTTGGCACATCATAAGCATTACGAATCTGGAGCTCATCTTCCAACGTGAACTTCCAAGGCTTAGGTTGAGATCACCAGCCTTTTGTACTATTGGTTGGTCCCACCTGTCCTAATTGCTGAACCCTCCATTGTCGGGGGAGGTATAACTAGTGTAACGCCCTGAGTATCCAAGGACATCTTGGATGAGCCGATAGTCAAATCAAAATCATCTGAAGATCTGGAGGAACTCAACATCCTCCTTGACTATTGAAGGGCCCGACATTACCGCTACGAGTCTCTTTATCCAGTTACTCCATGCTAAAACAAATACACGAATACAACCTAACGCAATAAAAGTATACCGACCTGTAAAGAAAAGAGCGGGTTAAAGTTGATGAAAAAAGGAAAACTTGCAAACAAGAACAATGAAAGAGCAATGAAATGAAAAGAAAAATCATAAACAAGATTTAAATATATTAGGTCAGATAAGAATTACTAGCAAAGCGACACCATAGAGAAAAAATCATTCGTGCAAAAAGAGGTTCAAGACTAAAAAAGGACCCCTCAGAATTGCTTCTATTATATAGTGCAAACTATCCTCAATACATCACACGTGTCGATCAAAATACAAAGAATCAAATCGTAAAACGTTTCAAGAGACCTTTCACTACTCTTCCAATTCGTACCAGTGATCGAAAGATGCATAGCCAGATCATACAAATCCTAGTGATAAGTATTGCTGCCCAGTTCCCTTCGTATGTAATAAACCCAGAGACCAGTTCGATTTATACGAAGATCGTATTGATTTGTATGAAACTGATCACATACACTTGCTTATTTTATGTTGTATGTGTTTTTATGTATAGATTACGAATGTACCCCCACTAGAAATGTAACACCTATAATAAAATGTCCTTGAGCCACCAGCATTAATCACATCATTTATTGCTTTCTCTATTCTCTCTCTCTTAAACTTGATCTATCCCCCAACAGGCATCATCTTTACGATAGGCCCTACACCAAATGCAACTTAACATATCACTAGACCATGCTCCTCCCAAATGCGTGTGGTAGGGTGCCACGCTATCGTGCCACAAACAGGAAGCACCCTTATAAGCTCTACATTTTGCAGCAGCTTGCACCGAGTACAGCTTTAAGTATCTTTTGATCACATTCCCTATATAAGGACGAAGGGGAGACCAAAATAACATTTATAGATTGTTCACAAAAGGTCCATATAAAAGTAAGGTCCTAAACATAAAAGAAAGCTCACCAAGTCCTAACAATTTGTTGAAAGAAAAATATATCAAAAAGAGCTCTACATAAAAACATAACACTTGTGTGCTGTATCACCCACAGTCTCCTCGAAATGGCCTTCCCTGGCAGCCAACGGTATCATCCTCCACATTGGAAGTCACAACTCCATAACGAGAGGAACTCACCTCAGCATCTAGGAAAATTGTCTCAAGAACCAGATTAGGATACCTGCATGAACTCCTAGCAGTGGCAAACCTATGAGCCAAACATCCAACGGTATCATCCTCCACATTGGAAGTCACAACTCTGTAACGAGAGGAACTCACGTTATCATCTAAGAAAATTGTCTCAAGAATTAGGATATCTGCATGAACTTCTAGCAGTGGCAAAGCTATGAGCCTAAACATCCAAGGTATATCTAGCTACATGTTCTTTGACAACCTCCAGATCCGTCGTGTCGCTCGAATCTACTCTTCAACCATGCGAAGGTACTCGATGCCCCAAGCAATGGCCTCACTTTCTTTAGCAAAATGAGCCTCTAGCCTTTCCATTTCCTTCTTGGCCAACTCCTGCATGGTCACAATCATGGTTCGCACTAGAGAGCGGAGCGCACTTCTAAAACTCTCCAAATCTCAAGATGTTACCACTTCACGAAAATCTGCATGTACGAACTCCAACCATGACTCCAACCCAGCCTAGGCACCCAACATTGATATCAGATACCTAATAAGATGCTCCACGTGCGAAATTAGTGCATGGCCATCACCCTAAACAAAAACCTCAGGCTTTGACAAGTTTGGAATGTAATGTGTGATCTTTGTAAACTTATAGTAGGAAAGCTCCAAATCAATCAGGCTTGGGCCCCTCTCCTCACCATAACCACAAAACAGCTCACTGAATAGCGCAAGCCTCTCCTCAGAGTCGATATCTTCCTCTTAGACCTACCAGAGGTCTCTAACCGCCCAAAAGTATGCTCATCACTACAAAACAAACTATCAACACCAACATATCAAAAATAAACTTTAAATGAAAGAAAGACAACTTACAATTAGGGGGCTGTCGGTCTAAAAAAAAGTCAACAATATTAACTAAATTTGGTTACTAAATGTACTTTTTTAGCTTATCGAAACCACTTAAAGTGGAAAAAGGAAGGGCGTTAAAGTGACTAGCAGTTGTGACGAATAATACGATAAGTGATACCATAATGTTTTGTAGTTACAACCACAGGTGTGATACCAACATGAAGAAAATCAGGTTATCTATCGAAAGTGGTACCATAATTTGGGTCTAAATGCCAATACGTAATCATCTCCAAAAGGATGAGTCAATTGCCTTCACAGTCTTAACAGGCCTACCATTTTTACAAAACTCCCTAAGAGTAAGGGCATAGCCACATTGAAGTCCCCCGTAACTGTGAAGAGCATCTCCACCACTTATTTAGTATTCGAGAGGTCTTTGATATCTGTTCCCTATGCTCCTTTTAGAGCACCCAATAAGCCATCAATATTCTATAACTATTAGGTGAAAGTTGGGATGGGATAGAAACTCCCGCACGATATGCAAGAAAGGAGTAGTAACTCAAAGAAGAAATAATCTTTTGAAAGTAATAGAATTTGGAAGGTGAAACATCTCCCTTAGCCCCCAGAAGGGATCAAACATCCTAAACCAGCACCATTTGATGCTGAAAAAATTGAGTCCTCATTTAAACTCAGCGAGATATTGATCCTTTAAAATGACAGAAGTATCATTATTAGTAGGTCATCCTTTAAAATGACATGTGAACAGCCCTCATGAGCAAAACCATCAAAATTGCAGTGACAAGACAAGTAAGTTGCCCAATGGACACCTCAACACTTGCTTCTAACCTCTAGATTGAGAACCTTTGGATAGATACCAAACAGAGAGTCGTTGGACAAACTTTGAACAAAACACTACCAGACAAAGCATCACTCGTCTGTCTGAAATTAAGTCCTCTTTTAATTGACTCAGCGAGATATCGATCCAAATATCGCCAGAAGTATCATTAAAATGGGATGCAATCTCATTCATCTGTCAGAAAATCCCTCCAAGGGATGATGAGATTTCAAGGGCTGCTCATGGGCTCCAAATTAATGATCATACAAAATTTGAGTTTTACCAACCGCAGGTAAGTACAACTAAATGACTCACTAGATAAATTAACCAATAAGAGATTTTAACTTTGATCGACATCAAATTGTGAAATCTATCTTGTACACATACACAAGAAATCTATCTTAACACGATCTTATCATGTCATCAATAATAGGAATGCAAGTTAAACATTGTTAACATAATAAAAAAAAAAAAAAAAAAAAAACAATGCTGAGTAACATCATAAAAACAAAAACAATGCTGAATAAAAAACTAATGTAATGAAAAAAATATTACATTACATATGACAATGAAAGCAACGAAAAAAATCATAAAAAGTAATGAGCATGTACAACAAACAATAACAAAACAAACAACAAATAATCACAAAACTATGTAATAAATAATCAAATAGAGTAAGAAAATCATGAACTTGCACATCATGACTTGCATTCTAAAAGGGAAACAAAACAAAATCACAAAACCGATAAAAAAAAAAACACAAAAAAGTTACAAAGACCACAAACCAAAGAGCACATAATTGCAAGCAAGGGGGGACGTACAAATAAAAATACGAAAAAAAAGATAAGACAATCATTGAAGTGATATCAAAATAAATAAACAAACAAATAACAGCAAGAAAGTCAAACGAGCAAATAGTACATACATATCAAATAAGGCGTAAAACAAAAAGGACGAGCATAGTAAAAAAAATTACATTTTAAATAGTAAAGCTACAAAAAACAATTCAACAAATAAAAAAATAAAAAATAAAAAAACCAAACAAAATATTGGATAAGCAATTCAACAAAAAGAAAAAAAAAATACATATACTAAGCACAAATAAATATTACATTACATATGACAATGAAAGCAACAAAAAAAATCATAAAAAGTATGTACAACAAAAATAACAAAACAAACAACAAATAATCACAAAACTATGTAATAAATAATCAAATAGAGTAAGAAAATCATGAACTTACATCATGATTTGCATTCTAAAAGGGAAACAAAACAAAATCACAAAACCGATAAATTTGGCCTCATAAAATAGTTGAAACAATATAGCTTAAAAAAAAACACAAAAAAGTTAAGACCACAAACCAAAGAGCACATAATTGCAAGCAAGGGGGTCTGACATACAAATAAGCAAACAAATAAAGAGCAGCAAGAAAGTCAAACGAGCAAATAGTACACATATATCAAATAAGGCGTAAAACAATCATTTATCATACAAGTAAAAAAATTACATTTTAAACAATAAAGCTACAAAAAGCAATTCAACAAATAAAAAAATAAAAAATAAAAAAACCAAACAAAATATTGGATAAGCAATTCAACAAAAAGGAAAAAAAAAAAAATACACTAAGCACAAATAAATATTACATTATATATATGACAATGAAAGCAACGAAAAAAATCATAAAAAGTAATGAGCATGTACAACAAACAATAACAAAACAAACAACAAATAATCACAAAATTATGTAATAAATAATCAAATAGAGTAAGAAAATCATGAACTTGCACATCATGACTTGCATTCTAAAAGGGAAACAAAACAAAATCACAAAACCGATAAATTTGGCCTCGAAAAATAGTTAAAACAATATAGCTTAAAAAAAAAACACAAAAAAGTTACAAAGACCACAAACCAAAGAGCACATATTGCAAGCAAGGAGGGACGTACAAATAAAAATACGAAAAAAAAAGATAAGACAATCATTGAAGTGATATCAAAATAAATAAGCAAACAAATAACAGCAAGAAAGTCAAACGAGCAAATACTACATACATATCAAATAAGGCGTAAAACAAAAAGGACGAGCATAGTAAAAAAATTACATTTTAAATAATAAAGCTACAAAAAGCAATTCAACAAATTAAAAAATAAAAAATAAAAAAACCAAACAAAATTGGATAAGCAATTCAACAAAAAGAAAAGAAAAAAATAAAAAAAATACATACACTAAGCACAAATAAATATTACATTACATATGACAATGAAAGCAACGAAAAAAATCATAAAAAGTATGTACAACAAAAATAACAAAACAAACAACAAATAATCACAAAACTATGTAATAAATAATCAAATAGAGTAAGAAAATCATGAACTTGCACATCATGACTTGCATTCTAAAAGGGAAACAAAACAAAATCACAAAACCGATAAATTTGGCCTCATAAAATAGTTGAAACAATATAGCTTAAAAAAAAACACAAAAAAGTTAATAACAAAGACCACAAACCAAAGAGCACATAATTGCAAGCAAGGGGGTCTGACATACAAATAAAAATACGAAAAAAAAGATAAGACAATCATTGAAGTGATATCAAAATAAATAAGCAAACAAATAAAGAGCAGCAAGAAAGTCAAACGAGCAAATAGTACACACAAATAAGGTGTAAAAAAATCATTTATCATACAAGTAAAAAAATTACATTTTAAACAATAAAGCTACAAAAAGCAATTCAACAAATAAAAAAATAAAAAATAAAAAAAACCAAACAAAATATTGGATAAGCAATTCAACAAAATGGAAAAAAAAAAAAATACATATACTAAGCACAAATAAATATTACATTACATATGACAATGAAAGCAACGAAAAAAATCATAAAAAGTAATGAGCATGTACAACAAACAATAACAAAACAAACAACAAATAATCACAAAACTATGTAATAAATAATCAAATAGAGTAAGAAAATCATGAACTTGCATTCTAAAAGGGCAAAACAAAATCACAAAACCGATAAATTTGGCCTCATAAAATAGTTGAAACATAGCTTAAAAAAAACACAAAAAAGTTAATAACAAAGACCACAAACCAAAGAGCACATAATTTGCAAGCAAGGGGGTTTGACGTATAAATAAAAATACGAAAAAAAAGATAAGACAATCATTGAAGTGATATCAAAATAAATAAGCAAACAAATAAAGAGCAGCAAGAAAGTCAAACGAGCAAATAGTACATTATATATATCAAATAAGGCGTAAAATAAAAAATAAAAAATAAAAAAACCAAACAAAATATTGGATAAGCAATTCAACAAAAAGAAAAAAAATAAAAAAAATACATACACGCACAAATAAATATTTAATGATCGCACCCAACATACACAGAACAAATAAAATAATAAATATTCTATACAGAAAAAGATTAAAAAAACAGAAAATTTGATAGCTAAAAAATAAAGAAAATTACCAATTAAAAAATATAAAGAAAATATTGATAGCTAAAAACAAAAAACACGATGATTGCTAAAAATATTGATAGCTAAAAAATCCAACACAAACAATACGAGTGAATAACAATAATGTAGCTAAAAATCCAACACAAACTCGGTAAAAGAGTAAGCAAGATTGCAAATAATAGGATTAACAAACAAACAAAAATACGAATAGAAACTCAAAATGAATTTAATATAAATTAATAAATTAAACAAAAAGAAAAAAAATTAAAAAAATAGATACACTAAGCACTTTATATTTAATGATCGCACCCACATGATAAACACAGAACAAATAAAATAAATAAATAAATAAATAAAGCTAAGTAAAATATTCTATACCGAAAAAGATTAAAAAAACAAAATATTTATACAGAAAAAGATTAAAAAAACAGAAAATTTGAAAATACACAAGTAAAATAAAAAAATTACCAATTAAAAAATATAAAGAAAATAAACAGGCATATGCAAAAAGACTAAACAAAAAACACGATGATTGCTAAAAATATTGATAGCTAAAAATCCAACACAACAATGTGAATAACAATTAGGTCTTAGTAGCCAAGCGGCATTGTAACCACCAAAATAAAATGGAGCTCTCGGGTTCGAGACTTGAAAGTAGCAAAAAAAAAAAAAAACGATGTAAAAGAAAGCAAGATTGCAAACAATTAGGCCTTAGTAGCCAAGCGGCATTGTAACCACCAAAATAAAATGGAGCTCTCGGGTTCGAGACTTAAAAGTAGCAAAAAAAAAAAAAAAAAAAACGATGTAAAAGAAAGCAAGATTGCAAATAATAGGATTAACAAACAAACAAAACTACGAATAGAAAGAAACTTCAAAATGAATTTAATAAATTAATAAATTCAACAAAAAGAAAAAAAATTTAAAAAATACACACTAAGGCACAAATAAATATTTAATGATCGCATCCACATGATCAACACAGAACAAATAAAATAAATAAAGCTAAGTAAAATATTCTAAGTAATATTCTATACAGAAAAAGATTAAAAAAAACAGAAAATTTATACATAATCAAACAAGCAAAATAAAAAAATTACCAATTAAAAAATATAAAGAAAATAAAACAGGCATGCAAAAAGACAAGCAAAACAAAAAACACGATGATTGCTAAAAATATTGATAGCTAAAAATCCAACACAACAATGTTAACAATAATGTCAACCACTCGGTAAAACAGTAAGCAAGATTGCAAATAATAGGATTAACAAACAAACAAAAATACGAATAGAAGATACAAACCATTCAAAATGATAAGATAAAAAAAGCACAAAAAAGTGCCACAATAGATAAGCACCTAGCAAGAACACTTACAAAATTACTAAATTTGGCCAAGTAAGATAGCTAAAAATCCAACGCAACAATGTAACAACAATGTCTACTCTCGGTTGGATTGCAAATAAGATAACAAACAAACAAAAACACAAATAAAAAAATAATAAATAATTATATCAAATGAAAACAAAAGCACAAAAAAGCACCATAATAAATATAACGTCATAAGCACGTAAAACCAAAAGCAAGAAAAAACAACTAAATAAAACAAACAAATTAAAAAGAGAGCATACAAAACACATACTAAAAAGACACAAAAGTTTAAGCTCAAACACAAACAGACCAAATTTACGACAAAAACAAACACAAAAACAAATGACCAAAATATAAAAAACACCCACAAATCGAAACTAAATTTAATATCCTAAAAAATCTAAATGATAATAGCAAAAAATAAATAAATATAAAGGAATAAAATTTGACAGCAAATAAAAATTTAGTCCAATCATCACAAAACTCAATTGATTTTTAAGCTCAGTTAAATCCTAAAAAGTCTAGCCCAACCGATTAAATTTACGACAAAAAAAAAAAAATACAATGACCAAAATATAAAAAACATCGACACCAACAAATCAAACTAATATGATCCTAAAAAATCTAAAGATAATAAAAGAATAAAATGTTGACAGCAAATAAAAATTTAGTCCGATCATCACAAAACTCAATTGACTTTAAGCTCAGTTAAGTCCTAAGATTTTTATTTGTCGAGTTTGTGCAAAATATTTTTAGGGTTAAGTTTGTGCAAATATTTTTACTACGATCGACTTGAATTCAACATGTAGAACAATTTCATGACATATTTTTGAGTTATTGAAAAGCCCAAGCAAATGATTTTAGGGCCGACTTTAGACTTCCATTTAACAATAATTATACAATTTACGTAATTAATTTTTACCAACAAAGCAAAACAATTAAAAATATATTAAAAAAAGTGAAAATAAATATTCAAAAAGCGTACCTGATTGGTAGTTCTTTGTTCTTATATAGGAATACAAGTCTCACTTCAAAAAGCGTACCTGATTGGTAGTTCTTTGTTCTTATATATATATTATGTGCATTTTAAGGTCCCTACCAAATAGATATTTCCTCACTTAGGAAAAAAATAAAAATATTGATTACGTAAGCATCCTTTAACTTTTTCCATTGGTTTGTAAAAAAGAAACTCTAACATTCCATAGTTAAAATATCAAAATAATAAGACCAAAAACATAATATTGTGTAAGAAAACAATGAAAAATAAAAAAGCAGCAGTTACAAGGAATCTATGAGGAAAAAAAATCATAAAATAGATTAAAATTGTAAAAGGTAACATGGGTAAAACATGCAAACACAAAATAAATAAATAAATAAATTAATTAATTAAAAAGCCATGCGTCAAAATGGGCCTAAAGTTCGATCAAAATCTAGGTTTAGGGTTAACAATATTTGTACAAATTTACCTAACTAGAAGGGAAAATATATTTTAAAAAATTGAAAAAAAATATATATTCAAAAAGCGAATGGTAGTTCTTCGTTCTTAATAGAATTTACAGCTCTCACTTCAAAAACATTTGTTATCTCATGAAATTAAAAAAAAAAAAATATATATATATATATATATATATATTTGGGTTTTCACCAAATAGAGACATTCTTTCTTCACTTATAATTATTTATTGGAAATATAAATTGTATGTATTATCACTAAAATAATAATATAATGCTTAATATAAATTGTTTACCATTTTTACCGAATACGTAGTAAAACAACACATCCTTTGACTTTTCCATTGTTTGACATCACTGAAAAATAAATTATCGCAGGTGACCAGGAAAAGGTTATAAAGAAAGAAAGTAAAAAATTGCACAACAAATATAAATCTAACAAACAAATAAAATATCAAGTCCAACCAAACAAATGATATATGAAACAAGCAATTAAACGTGTGAACAAATAATAAAACAAAATATAAAATAGATAAAGAAAACTAAATAACAAATAATCAAATAGCAAGAAAATAAAAATACAAGTATAAAAAAATTGCACAACAAATATAAATCTAACAAACAAATAAAATATCAAGTCCAACCAAACAAATGATATGAAACAAGCAATTAAACGTGTGAACAAATAATAAAACAAAATATAAAATAGATAAAGAAAACTAAATAACAAATAATCAAAAAATAGCAAGAAAATAAAAATACAAGTATAAAAATTACAATTATAAATATAAAAATCAAGCAAAATGATGTAAGTCAATATAAAAAGACGAGCAAAACAAAAACACAAAAAAATTAATAATTTGGCCAAACAAAGGTTTTACAAATATAGCAAACTAAAAGTTCAACACAACATGCCAACAACTTGGTAAAAGATAATAAGCACGATGATTGCAAATAATAGGATTCAAACAAATAAATAAAAACACCAAAAAAAAAAAAAAAGGATAAAACAAAACATATATGATATCAAATTGAAAACAAAAGCACAAAAAAACAAATAGACGAAGATAAGAAACATTATGATGAGGACCATCAAGTTAAATCACACCAACCAAAAGGAAGCAAAAAAATCACACAAACAAATGACTCGGATCTAATTGCAAAATGTTAATGGGCCGGCCTTTAATGTCCGGTCTGGGTTATCCAATTGCAAAATGTTGGTCTTTATGAATTTACATAACTAATTTTTAACAACAAAATAAAACAACTAAATATTTAAGAGAAATATGTTAAAAAAAAAGTAAAAAGAATATTGAGAAAGCGTACCTGATTGTCATACAAGTATCAGTAACATACTTATCATATCATGATATTAAAAATATATAGATATATGGTATTCATACCTGAATTTGGTTCTTACCAAATAGAGACATTATCTGACTTATAATTATTGATAACAAATATAATTGTATAAAAATAAAAATAGTGAACTTTTGTAATAAAAAAATTGAACAAAAAAACAACAATTAAAACAATGAAAGCTACGAAAAAATCATAAAATAAATTAAGATTACAAAAGGTAAAAAAAAAATATATATACAAAGTTCATTGGCAGAGATATTAAATACAAGCCATAAATGAAATGTACAAAAATAAAACAAATTAGGTGACTAAAAAAATTTCACAACAAAGTGAACATTGAGGCAAAAGAATGTAAATATGAATGTAACAAACAAATAATAACACAAATAAAATATAGGTCAAACTTAACAAATGATATTAGCAAATTCAATGAAACACCAACATAACAAATGGATTAAGCAAGCAAACTAAAAATTACAAGTTAAATAAATAAATAAATAAATAATGAATAAACACATGCAAAAAAGACAAGTAAAACAAAAACAAAAAATTAATAAATTAATAAATTTGGCCGATAAATATTTGAAGCAAAGATGGCTAAAAAATCCAACACAACAATGTAAGTAACAAAGGCAACCACTTGGTAAAAGAAAAAAGCACCATAATTACAAATAATATGATTCTAACAAACAAAAGATAAGACAAACCATTCAAATTGATAACAAATTAAAAACAAAAGCACAAAAAAATCGCAATAGATCAAGAAAAACAAACATATCATTAGCACCAGGAAAGTCAAACAAGGAAATAAATCAAAAGCCATTCTCTAATTTGTTGACACCAATGGGCTCAAACAACTCAACACTTCTTCTCTGCTCCCAATTTTCTGGATCCATGTTATTAAATCAACTCAACCAAACTGCTATGTGAAAAAGAGGAAATAAACAACTGAATTGAAGATAAGTCTTAGTACACAGTCATATCATTGTCATCTCTCAGTTATACTAGAGAGAAAAAATTGCAGGCATAGATAAAGAAGTGATCGATGATTTTAATTTGTCTTCTCCTTTATGGTTGGAACATATAACATTGTGAAACTCTTAAACAGAAGTTTGATAATACTCTTAAGGAGAAAAAAGCTTTTACATTTTGACCTCTGAATGGGCTCTCACTCTTTTCCTCTTCCTTTCTGTTTCTCTGTATAGAGATCGATGAGAAATTCACGCGTTTGATTGAACGATTTCTAGAGGAAGAGAGTCAAGTTCTTCTTTCCTCCACCAAAGGTGACTCGTCCTCAGATGAGAAGCCGAGTCTTCTCGCTTGAATATCCACACTCTTACCCATCGATCTTTGACTCGGACACGTCCCAACAAGAACAGATATTTAAAGCCAAAAATCGAAAAAGAAAAACAAGATTAAGAAGAACCTGAAGGAAAAAAAAAAGGCATTGAGAATATATAGAAACATTTCAAATGAGTGAATGTCCTTAGATGAAAAGTCGATGATACCTTCTCGCTTGAATATCCACACTCTTACGCATCATCCTCGACTCGGCCTCGTCCCAACAAGAACAGATATTGAAAGCGAAAAATTAAAAAAGATTAAGAAGAACCTAAAGAAAGAAGGTCTTGATAAATGAGTGAATCGTCCTCAGGTGAGAAGTCGATGATGCTGAGACTTGTCGCTTGAATAGTCCCAACAAGAATAGATACTGATAGCGAAAAATCGAAATCGAAAAAGAAAAATAAGAGCAAGAAGAACCCGAATAAGAAGATCTTTACAACATCTAAAAACTGGATAAATGAGTAAATTTATCTTGTGTCTAGATATTTTCAAGACCTATTTTCTCTAGGTTCTTCTTACTCCGTTTTTTCTTTTTTGAATTTTCGCTTTCAGAGGCCGAGTCGAAGATGATGAGTACGAGTGTGGATATTCAAGCGAGAAATATCACCAGCATCGACTTCTCATTTGAAAAGTAGATGATGCTGATTCTTCTCGCTTGAACATCCTCACTCTTCCTTATCATCTTGGACTCTGCGTCGTCCATTTTGGGACTAAGGAACTGGAAATCTGATTTTAACGGTAACTTGTTCAAATTTTCTACGAAATCCAAAGTGGGAAGATATTTGAAGAAACAAGAAACAAGAAATTCTTTCATGAATGAACTGTTTGGCTTAGACTGCTATTGATACAAAATCAGATACATATAAGCCAATGAATATCATATTGCCTACGTATACACACGGATGGAGATGACCGTTGAGATACTGGTTTCAACTTTAAGGTAGTGACCGTTGAAGGTTGTGACCGTTGAGATACTGGTTTCAACTTTAAGGTAGTGACCGTTGAGATAATGGTTTCAACTTTAAGGTAGTGACCGTTGAGTTATTTTGAAATTATGCCTAAGAAGGATTTTTAAATTTAAAATTTTAAAGGCTTTTTGTTTAAAATTAATTGAATTTTATGCTTAATGGAATAATGGTTGTATATGTTTTTCATTAAAATGTGTAGATTTAAACCTTGAAGAAATATAAGCCCTTTTTTTTTTTTTTTTTTTTTTTTTTTTCTTTTAGCATTTATTTATATTGAAGTAATAAACAAAATTCGGTTGAGTTATTTTGAAATTATGACTAAGTTATGGTTTTTAAATTTTAAAATTCAAACGTACATCTTATAAGGCTTTTTGTTTTGGATTAATTGAATTATATATGTTTTTTATTAAAATGTGTAGATTTGTTGTTAAGTATAGTTATTGATCAGATTGACAATTAACCTTGGAAGAAATATATGGCAAAGTGTTTTTTTTTTTTTAGCATTTATTTTTATTAAAGTAATAAACAAAATACGGTTGAGTTATTTTAAAAATATGACCAAGCTGTGGGTTTTAAATTACAAATTTTAAATTTTAAACGAATATAATAATAAGGCTTTTTTGTTTAAGATTAATTGAATTTTATGCTTAACGGTTATATATGTTTTTTATTAAAATGGATTTATTAAGTATAGCTACTGATTAGATCGACATTTAAACATGAATGAAATTTAAGTCAAAGTGTGTGTGTGTGTGTTTTTTTTTTTTTAGCATTTATTTATATTAAAGTAATTAAAAAAATAAAAAATAATGAATTTGAAGCATTAATTTTTTCCACATATTCTCTTATAAATTTTAACGATTGAGGTACGACACAATAAAAAGTTTCTCTGAAAAATTAAGGTCATTGATTATGTTTTTATGATTGTTTTTTTTTTTTTTTGTTACTAATTTTTTAACCTTTTTGTCTAATATTTTAATGATTAAACTCCTATAAAAAACGAACTAAAATTAATTTGGATATCAAATTCTAACTAGAATTTGCATTAAAAATGGGTTTAATTGCGTCCGATGACCCTCGTACTTTGGGTTTCAAAACCCTAGTGGGGAGCATCATTAGCTTTGTTTTCTTTTTCTTATCTTTTTTTCTCTCTCTTTGATTTTGAGCTCTTTTTTTTTTTTTTTTCTCTCTCTCTCTCTCTTTATTTATTTTTTGTAATTTTTAATTAAATATTTATATTTTTTTATATAATTATGTTATATATAATTAAAATATATTTTTCTATTAAATTAAACATGTGTATTTTTTTGTGTGTAATTTTACATGTGTATATATATATATATATTTTTTGTAATTGAACATATATATATATATATATATTTTTTTTTATGTTTAATGATATATATGATTTTTGTGGATTCTTTCACGGTATTTTTTTTAATTTTTGTCTTCAAAAGCTCCTTCAATCTTTTTTACTTAATAAAAAGTAAAAATTGTTCAAAAAAAGACACATATGTCATATTAAGAAAAAAAATACATGTTGCATAATAGGAAAAATATATGTTATGTGTTACTTTAAAAAAAACGTATATACTAAATATAAGAAAAAAAAAATGTATGTGTTATCTAAAAAAAAAAATGTATTATCTGCTAAAAACGAAAATATATATCATCTATTAAAAAAATATATGTATCGTAAAAAAAAAAAGAATAAAATTGGAGGGTGGGGAAGGTGTGGATTTATTTTTTAAAAAGTAAAGTAGGGAGGTTATAAAAGGGAGGGTTAAAAATGTGTTACAATATAAGCTTTGTGATTAATAAAAAATATAGTAAACAATATTAGACAAAAATTCAACTGAGTCAACTAATCACGCTAGCATCAACTGAATAACTAATCACGCCAGTTTGGCATCATGCAATGTAATATTTTCCACAACAAAGATTCTTATACGTACGTGCAGTTTATCAAAGTAAATTAGGATGGAAGATAATAAAAAGAATAGAGAAAGAAAAATGCATAAAAGGCTCTTATAAATTTTAACTTACGAATTGCTATAAAGAATCCCATGATATATTCTCTCACACATAAAAATATCATTACAAAGAGGGGGGGGGGGGGGGGAACACGGCGAGACTATAGATATGTGAGAAGTAGCTCATATAATTTGTCATAACAAATTACAATATAATTTTGGCCTAGAAAACCACAAAGAAAAGAATGGATAATAAGATATATACAAAAATAAATTAAATTAATAATATATACTTAATTTTTATTGATCGATAAGAGAATTAAAATAAATAAAATTTCAAATCTAATTATCTATCTATCTAGTATATATATAAAAAAAAAAATTAAATTAATAACATATACGACAAGAACCTCGTAAAGAGAAGTAAGATCTGAACATCAATATTGAAATCTTCACTAGAATCACAAAAAAAGTAAGACCTGAAGATTAATATTAAAATCTTCATTAGGATCACAAAGAGAAGTGAGACCTGAATATCAATGTTGAGATTTCATTATGACTATTCTAAATCAAATTATAAATGTAAAAAAAAAAAAAAAAATTGCAATCCGCTATCTATAAAGAAATACAAATCTTAGTATTAAGAATGAAGAGTTAGACGTTATACTCAAGAATAAGAGAAATATGTGAATGATAAATCTAAGGTGAACGCCACAAGAAAAACTCTTGATAAGCTCGGTAAAGCTCTCAAAAGAAATTAATAAAGATAAAAACTCTCATAAAATTATATTCATGATGTCTAAAACTTATAATGGTTCAGTCTTAATGTATTTATAGGCTAAAATAAAATATTAAATAATAATATAAATTTAAAATCATAAATATAATTAATGGAAATTGAGAGAAACCTAACTCAAAGAACAATTAAGTCTAGGTAATATAAATATCTAAGGACTTGCCTCTCTCATACAAATAGCGAAAATAAATAAATAAATAATAAGTAATTTGCATATAAGAAGATAAGGAAGATATCAAATAATAAAATAAACGGTAGCAAATGCTTTCTAATGTTAATAAATACTATATTTAGGCTACTATTTCCAACTGTTACCACAGTTATTTTGATTCTCACTGAATTCGTCTCACCTCCAGAGCCACACTACCACGTAGTATGATGCAAATACTTATAATCAGATTAGTGAAATCTAAACGACATACGAAAATCCCAATGTATGAATTTTAAGAAATCACCTCGTACAATAATACGAAAAATCATTCAACGTATTATTAACACAGAAATAAAACATCATCTCGTAATAACAATACAGAAATATACTCAATGTATTATTATTATAGCAACTCTGTTTGAGAATAAAATTTAATAATCTTCATCACCATCTCGTAGCTCAATACAGAAAAATATTCAATGTATTGAGACGACAAAATCTCCTTTTTAAAATAATAAATCTTCGAGTGAAATAATCACATCTAAATCACTAATAGAAAATACATTCAACATATTAATGATATGTAAAGATTAAAAATATTTTTTGAAACAAATAAAATATTTTTCACTCAATCAAAAAATTTAACACAATACAAAATCATATGATAATTTAAATTACCCAATCCTCTAACATGCTGAAGTCTATGATTCTACGAAAATTTTAGAAACAAAGGACTAAATTTTTGGAAGATGATAACTAGCTTAAAGTTACACAAGGACTGTCTTCTCCTATTTTCTATAAATCTAGTTTTTGTATCTATTATTGAGAAGACTGATAAGTCAATTTATAGTAACTCATGTGAGAGAGTTCAATTATAATCCAATTCGAATTGTGATTATCTTCTTATCACAATTTGGTTTCAATTAGAATACAAATTAAACTAAGACTTATCTAATAATTGAAAACTTAAACTAAAATAAATCCAAATTATTTTATAATAATATTGATGCAGTATATATAGCTTTACATTTCAATAAGAGATATATATAATAAGTAGGTTCATGTCTATTTGATTTATCTAGTTTTCATGTCAATTTTACATTCACCTAAATTCAATTTTAAGCTTATCAATTCACTTACTCAAAGTGATTTCTACTCAAATTTAAGTCTCAAAATTGTCTTAACTAATGCCAATTTTTCAACATGTGTAATGTTTAATTAAATTCTTTAAAATTGAAGATTTTCTAGTTTGTTTGTTTAATTCAATTACATTTAACCAAAAAATGGAGACAAATGATCCAGTTGACTTGTAGTGCAGATTCATTTGCTTCTTGTTTAGCAACTTATTAACATGGTTTGGAGTCCATTTTGTGTGTGTAAATGTTCTCTTATATATATATATATATATATATATATATATATATATTGTTATTTCCTTTATAAAAAATCAAATATATTTCCCAAAATTTTTGAAAACAGTGACAATAAGGGTCAAGGGATATGGTTTTCATTTTTCAAATATTATAATTTTTTTGCTATTTCAGAAAGCATGAAGTTTCATATTTTTTTAAGAAGTTGACTAATTGATTTAATGGAAATACTTAACAGGGGGTTACGGTGAATGGACTAATCTTGTACGTGCAAACATGCAGGGGCGGACCGGGGTTGTAATTTCAACCAATTTTTTTATAAAAATTAATTACATATATATTTTTAATATTAAATAAATATTTTATTTATAATATTATATTATAATTAATTTTTATATACATATTTTAATATATATTAACAATATTAATAAATATATAGATAAAAATGACATAAATTGTTAATAAAGTAATTAAATATATATACATTTTTTTATATATTTGATAATCATTAGTGACACAAATAAAATTATAGTTGTACATTATATAAAAATTCTTAAATATAATAATCCAAAAAAATTAAAATATTTAACTTCACAATCAATATTATAAAAACTAAAAATTGAAAAAAGAAGCATACAATAAGCTTCAAACTAAAACTTTTAAATTTTTGTAAATTCACACATTCAAAGTTTTTCATATTTTGTTTCAACCTAAATTTTAACTTGGTCTAATATTATATTATTTGATATTTTATTTTAATAATTTTTGAATTTATTTAAAATTTTATTTATATGAAAATTACAATATTTATTTGTCCTTAATTTTTCATTAATTTTATTTTTAGTCTTATATTGTTTATCAACATTTATTTTTAATCTTATATTGTTTATCAACATATATTTTATTTTAGTCTTATACTGTTTATCAATATATATTTTTAAATATAGTCTCAAGACTAAAATTTTAAATCATATTTTATTTTATACATTTTCATTTTTTTTCTTTTAGTTTTAATTTTAACATTTATAAATTTTGATGTGTTTGATTGAGCTTTCTATTCCTTAGATTTTTTAGTAAATAAATTTATTTTATACATGTATGATATTAATATTTATTAATTTATTATATTTTTGTTTAATTTTCGTTAGGTTAATTACAATGTGTTAACTCTATATTTTTAGTGCTAACTTTATGTCTCTGTTATAATGTGAAGTGAAAATTTTAGTATTGGATTGAAGAAAGTTAATTGTAGCTCATACTAATTATATATTATGATGTATTTTTTATTTTTTAATATTTTAATAATTTTTTTACTTTAAATGAAAAAATTATATTTTAGCTCTCTCCTCAAACAAAATTTCTTGCTTCACCACTGCAAACATGGTTGATTGAGTATGATAGATGTATAAAAATAATATTAATTATTTTTTTAATAGTTTAAACTTTTAGGAGAATTGATGACCAGTAACCTATAACATGATTCTATATTTTTCTTCTAACAAAAAAGATTAGTTTTTCCTGCAATGTTCCAACCATTGACCCTATTCTTTATTTAATTGGTTCTATGTTTTTCTTAGCTAGGCGGATTCATTAATCTTGGAAGGTAATAATCATATTGTCCATTTATATGAGAAGTAAATGTTTCAACAGCTTTAAATTATAGTTTGATGAGTCTCAACATCACCTTTAGTACTGCCCCAAAAAAAAAAAAAAAAAAAAAAAGCCACCTTATTCATAAGTGACATCCTAAATAATTTGAAACACTTTTGTGTCCACTACGTAACTTTCCCAAAAGATCGATTGTAGATATTAAAAAAATCATAAATTTTTAAATAGCCAATTATATATGTGGCATCATCACAAATTTATTATATAAAATAAATTAATCACTTATAAATAATATGGCTAAGTCTTATCGGATATAACTCTTATTGGATATACATCAAAGTATAGCTTGAATTTGATATATATACATCACGAATTTGTCATCTTTAAATTTTTTCTCGACAAAGTATCATTTAAAAGTGATACAGATGTGATATTTAGTTTTGAGTTTTCTAATCACTAATGACACTTTTACTTGGATAATTTGTTGGGTTAAAGTGTTTTAGGTGCAATTTTGCTTGTACTTTGCTTTTATGTTGTTCTGTGCAGGATTTTATTTACATATGACTCTTGGACGTAAATATTTTCATTTTAAGACTTTTTTTTTTTTTTTCCTATTTAAGACACTTAGCAAATTATTAATCATTATTAACCTTGGTTTTTTTGCCACTATCTACCCATAACACTTACAGGTATATAGTACAACAAACCATGTTAAAAAAAAAATTAATTATAATAAATTAGGCTATATTTTATAACGATTTTAATTAGTAATTTATAATTTATGATTAAATAATTAATTTTATAATTTCTAATTTTTTTATAAAAATAATCACCAATGTATTTGATAAAAACTTATACTTAATAATTTTTAAGGAAAAAAAATTAAAAACTACCTTCAAGTTGTTTAGTAAGGCTTTTTTTTTTTTTTTTTAATTTTTTTCAAATAACTTTAAAAATAAAGAAAAAAATTTGTTTTTTTTTTTTTTTACAAATTTTAAGTTTTTAATCATTTTCTTTCAATATTTATTCATACAAAAGTATAAGACTTAATTTACTTTCTAGAAAAAATATTTAATCAAAATGAAAAAAATTAGAAATTAAAAATTTGATTCAAAAATTATTTTTAAAGATTTATGAAATTCCTTAAAAATGTAAAAATTAAAATCAGAAATCTTTATCAAATATACCTAATTAAAAAATCATTTAATAAAAATCAAAAATCAAGAATTATCGTTATCAAACAAGTCCTTAGTAACTTGAAATGGGTCCTAAATTGAGAAAAAAATAATTTTAAGGTCTAAAAATAAAAATGACAAGTTAAAGGGTCTAGAACAAGCAGAAAGCCGCTGATAAAAAATGCATGATCCATTATTATTGTTAGGGCAAGGTGCTCATTGGTTTACAACAATTAAATTTGAATTCATCCAATCACGTTAATTCATCGTATTGCGCAATATTTTTTTATCCAATTTATTAATTGATCGAATTTTTTTAGTGATAAAATGAAAGTTCCATAATTGATTTTGTAAGGTTTATGAGTGTTGGTAATTTTCGTGGACAAAGTATTTGATTGTAATCTAGCATCCAGGCTTATTGTCAAGTGAATTAATCAAAGTTGAAGAAACTATTGAGCTCTCAATACATATATATCAAGCAAAAATATATGTTTCATGCATACACCATCACACAATAAAGCACGTACACTCAGAAGAATATATGTGCACACAGTTAGATAGATCGAAGTGTTTTGATAATTTGTTCTACTTTTCTTGCTTATCAATTTAACCTCATTTAATATTTAAAGCAGAATCCTTATATGAGTAGGATTGTTATGAAAGTAGAATCCTTATATGAGTAGAATTGTTGTAAAAGTAGAATCCTTATATGAGTAGAATTATTGTGAAAGTATAATCCTTATATGAGTAAAATTATTGTGAAAGTAGAATCCCTGTATGAGTAAAATTGTTGTGAAAGCAAAATCCTAGTATGAGTAGAATTGTACTTTACTATTAATGCTTTCTTAGGTCAAATTGCACTCTATATAAATAACCTTTGTTAGAGAAAAATATATCACACTGCAAATAATATTTTTTACATCTGTGAAAGCTTTCAAAGAAAATTGCTTTCTCTTCATCTATTAATCTTAGGCCTTTTTCTTGATTTATTTGTTTAAACACATTGTGTGGTTAAGTTTGAATAATTCATAGGCCTAATTGTTTTTCATGGTATTGAGCTTTACATAATTGTTCTAGAGTTTCCTAGCTAATTTGGTTTTTACATTGTGTGCTATTGAATCTGCTAGTTAAGATTTTTTATTGTTGAATCTGCTTTAGGACACACTTTACACTTGTGTTGTTTGTGCTAACTTTTCAAGTACTGAGGTGACGTATTCAGTATTTTGTGTGACTCGAAATTATCGAAGTTGACGGATTCAATTGATCTTGTGGGACTCAAGTAGATTGAAACGTTGGTCAGAATCCAGACACCTAGCTTGTGGAGGTTGTGAAAGGAGTGACGGTTCGTAAATAAATTACATAAGGAGGATCTATCTGTGAAGGATAGTCTAAGACCTGAAGTTGTAATTGAACAATGATTTTCATAGTGGATAGTTAGATGGTTCGGTAGACCTGTGGTTTTCCTCTTAGGTCATTGTTGTGACCTAGGTTGTTTTTACCTAAAAATCTCGTATGTGATTCTTTATTTCTGAATTTTATTTTTACACACGATTGCATTTCTGGTCGTTGTGATTAGGTTACTGATGCACAAAAACTTGATAACCAAATTTTGTATTTGTAAAAACTCCAAGTGCACGAGTTACTTGTAGTAAGCGACAAGTATACTCCCAAGATAGTCTCTCAAAGGAATTGCGGTGGTTTTTAAAAGAGTTAAATGTAATCTAAAACTTAGCGATGAAATAAATCTTAAACACTCTATCAAAGTTGGTTTTGTAAATGGTTTCTAAAATTCTAAATTCTTAAAACAAATAAAGTGAATGCATGTAAATATTACCGAAATGATGAGATGAACGAGTGTAGGAAATTAGCTAGTTAACCAATTATGGATAGATTGATTTATGTTGTTTTCACAATTAAGCATGAAAAAGTAGAATTTAATAATTGTTTTCACTAACCCTAGAAAATACCAAATCAATAGCGATTTTCCCTTAATTAACTAATTAGCTTCTTTGATCCGGACCGTTAATTAGCATTAAACTTAAGAAAATAATTTAATCACCTAATTTAAGACAAGTCAATGCACTTAAATTAGGCTCATGCTAAAAAATGCTCAATTAAATTTAGATAGTGTTTCTAAAACTCAACCCTAAAATATTCCATACATTCATAAATTAAATTGGCCAAAAGTAATGAATGAACATATATGTTAAGAACAATGAACATGAAATAAATCACTTTAATATAAAATAATCCACATAAACAATCATCCATTCATGGTTACATTACTTAAAGCCCACACATAAAGAGTTTAGCTACTCATAATAGAATTCAAATCAATATTTTCCATTACAAATAACATTCTATAAGTTCTTAAAGAGAAAAGAGATTACAAACAATAAAATACCCCACTTCCACTCTTGAAACAAGCTCTTGATGTTGGATGGTCACCTTCTTCAAGATTGTTGATGGAGCTTCAATGGAGGAGCATTAACTCTAAAAAATGTGGAGAAGAAGAAGAATCGGCACTGTTCACGTTACTGTTCACTCTGGATATGTGGGGAGTGTTAAAAATGGGTATTTATATGTTAGGGTTTTAGAGTGTGTGTGTGTTGGGGTTGAAAGGCTGGAAATAAAATTTGAGTACGCGCGCTGCAGCGCACGTTTTCTATGCCTCGGCATGCTATATTTTCCTGGAATTCAAATCAAGACAAAAACCTCCCCGCTGCGGCGCACGTTTTCTATGCCTCGGCGTGCATTGTTGTAATAACATGTAATTGCTGATTCTCGATGTAAGGCTTACGTTTCTAAGCTTTTGTTTGTCCCCCTTACATAGTGAATGACACCCAATGTAAGGCTTACATTCTTTAACACTTTTTGCTTCATTTTTACTCTCTTTTTTCACATTTCTTCCCAAACCTACTTTGACCTACAAAACAATAGAATACCCTCCAAAATAAGATTATATCGAAATTAAATGCAAAATAAATACTTAAAAACATAACAAATAGTAGGTCAAAATAGTGTTCATCAGTTACATAATTAAAATTTGATAAAATTAGAAAATAATCTATTCACCCGCCCCCCTCTAGGTATATTTAGTCTATAACTAAAAATTTTCAGATTCTATGAGTATTATCAATCTCTTCATCACTTGTGTTAAGCTTTTGGATTTGAGTCACTCATGGTATATGGACCATACACATCAAATAGCCAATCGGTTAATTGGACTAAAAACCTATTGGCCTCCCTGCGTATGAAAAAATATATAGGTTTGTAAAATAAAAATAAAAATAAAAAATTCCTTGTTAACAAAATATAACATAAATCAAATATATTATAATAAAAAAGTTATGGGATAATTTTACAAGATACAAAGAGAGCGTAATGTACCTTAGTGGTAGAATGAAATCCCAAGTTAATTAAAGACCATACTATGGTAGATTTTATTAATATTATAAGTTTTTCTACAAAATCAATTAATCTTTTAAAATTGACGTTATTAGAGTTAAAGATTATGTGTTTAAACTTCAATAATCACAATTGTTAAATTTTAAGTGTGTTGTCTATATAATGCATATAATCAATATTTATGTAGGAGTTATTAATGTAAAAAAATAATGTTAGTAACTTTTATTGCCAATAATATCTAAATCAACAAATAGAAAATACATAATCAAATCATCGTACATATTGTAACAATAGATTTGCGGACAAAGAAGCAAATTTTTCGAGCATTTTTTTTTAGTTCTTTCTAGTCTCTGTCTCAATTTGTATCTTCTAATTTATAATATACAATAGATTTTCAATGAAATTTGGATGGCTTGAGTTTTCAAACCACAGAGAAACTTCAAACAAGAACATCAAATCCATATTTAGTTATGGGAAGAAAATATGCCAAAAGCAAATTATACATGCTTACATGCTTGACATCATTCTAAATGAGATTTAGATGAAGAAATTACTACACTATAACCTCCTCCCGATCAGAGAGGAAAAGGAATGACAGGTAGGTATTTTTAGAAGAGATGAAAGTGAAGTAAGAGAAGATGATCCTATACACTTTCACTATGTTAACTAGGATTTATGCTTTCCATACAGACTATAAGAATATGTTATCAATAACTCATTCAATTTAAATGTCCACTACATCACTTAATTAGTAAGACTCAATTGTTGTCTATCTATTATCTATTTCTGTTACTCTTAAATGCATGGATATGGTTGATTATATATATATATATCTTATTATTATATTTATTTATTTATGTATTATTTAATATTTTAGACAATTTTATCATCAAATTTTTGCTTTAATTATAAAACAGCCATTATTATTTATTTTATGATTAATAATTAATGATAATGATTACATTATCTTATTGTAAAGATAATATCATAAGAGTTATATTTATGATTTACTTTAAAAAAAAAAAATTGTAAATAACCTAAAACACAATCATAAATTTGAATTAATTTTTTTATATATTTCTTTTAAATAATGGGTTAAAAAATTAATTTTTATTTTGGGCAATTTTCTCAAAAATTTCACTTTAATTACAAAATTATCATTAATATTTATTTCATATATTTAATTATAATGATTAATTTAAAATAATGAGTTAAAAAAATGAGACAAACAAATAAAGAAGGCAAAAAATATGAAAGATAAATTATAAGATTATAAGATTTTTATTTATAATTAATTTTTTTATACTACAAGTTCTAGATAAACTAAAATACATATTTATTTTCAAGATAATTGAACCACTCATAATTAATGAAAATTTTGATAAAATTGTTCAAATATAATTATGATAATTTTCAATATTATTAATTTTATTTATTTAATTTAAATTATTATAAAATATTATTTATTGTTTAGAAGTCTACATAACTTAAAATAGACAATATCAGCATATTTGATACACCGTATCGAATAAGTTAAGTATAGTCGTATTTGAGTGAACTGTATTGAATTGTATTATAATTAGTCTGTATAGTGTTTGGTGAAAAGCTATATAATATAGTCAAATTAAATTGATTATATATTTTTTACTAAAATAAATTATATTTAAAATATTTTTATTATAAAATTTATTTAAATTAATACTTGAATTAATTTTATATTTTTATTACATTTTTAAAAATAAAAAAAAATTATTTTTAATTTGAGATAAAAGAAAAAGTTAAGACATATAATTTTATAATTAAATTAGACATACCAAGTTAATTTTCTAGTACGATTTAGACCCACACTTTTTGATGGTACAAAATTTCTACATAACCGTACTATTTTTATACTGTGTAATATAGTCTGATTTAATAGCCAAATGTATGATTGTATATAAATTATACACTCATGATATTTAGTATGGTGTAACAGACATAACGTATATGTTTTAATTAATTTTTTTCTTTTTCTTTTCTTAAAATAATGGGTTAAAAAACAACGTAAACAAATAAAAAAGAAAAAAATTGAAAGATAAAAGATAAGATTGTAAGATTTTTGTTTATAATTTATTTTTTTCTAATAAATTTTTTAAATAAACTAAACTTCATATTTATTTTCAAAATAGTGGCATTATTATATTTAAAGAAAAACATGACAAAATCATTCAAATTTAATTACAAGTTAATATTATTAATATTAGTCATTTAATTATAGTGATTATGTATATTATATATTTTTTTATTATAAGAATTTACTATTTATATTACGTTAATCTTAATTACTTTATAATTGAACCTTTTTTACATTTAGAATGCAAAAAAATTTATATCCTAAATAATTTTTATTTTGTAATGGTTAATTTTTTAACAATTTATTATTATTATTTTAGTTTAAGCGTATCAAAATGTGTCTTAATATTGTTGTGCCTCACAACAATTTTTTTTTTCATAATTAGATAAGTGTTGATATTTAAAGTACTTTATTTATTAAAAAAATTATTAAATATATAATTTTATATTACATAAAATATAAAAACCTAAAATATAAAAGTAAAATATGACACATATTAAGCATGTATATTCTACTAATATATATATATATGTGTGTGTGTGTGTGTGTGGCATTGTAGCTACAATTGCTCTGCATCTATTGTAGTGGCAAGCGAGCCCTCTCGAAAAGTGTGGAGCACTACTGCAGCTACTGCATGGCCAAGTTACTTATGGGTCCTTACAGTGGCAAGCAAGCCCCTCAAAAGGGGTAGAGTGCTTCCAAGATTTTGTAGCTACTGTTAGGGATGGGCATTGGTTGAATATGTTTATTATTAAGTTATTTTGCAATTCGCCTTTATCGGTTTTAGAAAACTCAAAACCTTAACCAACTTATGATTACTAAAAAATCAACATTCAAATTAACCTACAAGGTCGGTTTGAGAAAAGTTAATTTTACAATTTTGGACCTACAATTTTACTTTAAAGTTATTAGCATAACATATTTTATTTATTTAATTTTTCATCACTAAGAATCAATTAATAATTTTAGTAGGTATTCAAATATGAAATTGTGATTATTTTTAATATTAATCATTAAACACTTCTTACTAAAGAATTATATAAAAAAAAAATAGAATATGCTTAACTACTTATAGAAAATATAATTGAAGTTGCATAAACACAAACAAACATAAATAATGAATTAGATTCAGGACTAGGTAGTTGGTACATTATGCAATATAATTAATATTACATTTTTTTATAATATATATTATGTAATATAATTTTAAAAAAATTAATATATATTAAAATGTAGGTGGTTCATTTGTGTTAGTTTTTATTTTTCTAGAACCTATAACAAAATCGACCTTGTTAGTTTTGTAATTTTTTGAAGCTACTTGGACCTCAAATAAAAATATATATAGGTACAATTTGGCCTTGAATTTGGATTGGTTAGTTGGTTTTCAAAAAGAAATGTTTAGCTCTAGGTATGGTAGCTTCGCTAAGTGTAGCTCCTGTAGCGGCAAGCTAGTACCCCCAAAAAAAAAAAAAGGGGGAGGAGCGTTGTTGCGGTTTTGTAACTACAAACGCTCTATAGCTCTTGTAGCTTTGTTAAGGGTAGTTTGACCTTCGGTCTTCAGTGGAGCCTTGGATAGCAGGTCACCCTAAGGGTTCTCTACAGCCTTGCCGCTGATGGCCTCTATAGCTTCAGGTCCAAAGGACTCCCCCACTATAGCTATTGTAGCTAAGGCCTTGCCATAGCCCCCAAAACCTTCCAAGGGGGCAAGCAAAGTGAGGGAAAAAAGAACCACACTTATAGCTCCGCGATGCAACTATTGCTACTAGTCCTAAAGGGACACCACCTTATAAGAAGCTACTTCCATAGCTAAAGGGCCTTTCCTATATACATACAGTAAACTATTAGGGGTCCAATTCACCCATTTTTAGGCCAGTTATGGAATCCTCTAAACGAGACAGTCTGGATGGCATCCACCACTATCTAGGCCCAACCACCACCAGACGACCCCCTTCCATGTGGAACGTTAGACGCTTCTTTTGAGTGGCCCTCCTATCGAGAAATCACCGAACAGATAACCTCTAGATGGACCTCACTCTCAACAAACATCCATAGCATTCTAACCTCTGTCTCCACTAGCTACATCACAACGAGTCTGAGTGTCTCGCATAAGAGAAGCATGAATGAACACTCATCTATATGTGGTAGTAAACGCGCTCTAGCTCATCCTAGAGTGCTACCCCAAAATATCCAAATTACAAGAAGGTATACAATGCCCGAAAAGCAAACACCCAAGAGATGAACTTTAGCCAAGAAGGCCCCACAACAGAATTTCATAAAGGTCATCTCCACACATGATTGGGGCTTTTGCCCCAAATATCGTTTTCCCTTATGAAGGACAAAAATAGCATCCCATAAGGACGGAGGAACGAAAAGTGCTCCCACCTTAGACAAGAGTCTGCTTAACGTAATTTTGAATTTCTACTTAGAGAAAAGAAAGGAGCACTTGAGGTATGACAACCTCTAAAATAATTTTCTCCAATAGAATTCTTCACCAATCTCCATAACAAAAAGCGTAACACCAAAGGGTAGCACAAACTTGGCAGGATCCATCAAGAATGACCCCCAACAATAATTGATCCATGACCCTATTCTAGGGATGACGGGGAGCAGTGGATCTACGACTATGCTCCCTCTCACAAGTAGAGGGAGGCAACCAAGCTAATGAAACACGACTAAGTAGCGTCCTTATGACAAGAACTACCCCAGATGGATTTCAACAAGCACAACTTTAACTTATCTCCAAAACTCTAGTCCTTCCACAAGTTGGGCTCAAGAGTGGGAGCCCGGCTAGTGCACTAAAAATGGGCTACAATCCTATGATGGGCTTTGCATCCCATGGACGACATCACTGATGCAAAACTTTAATCTCCTGGACTCCACTCCCTCCACTAGTCGTGCTCTGGAGTGGGCGCCTCGCTAGTGCACCAAAAACGGGTTGCAACCCTATGATGGGCTTTACACCCCATGGATGGCATCTCCGACGCACAACTTTAATCTCCAGAATTTCACTCCCTCCGTGAGTTGCGTTCAAGAGTAAAAGCCCAGCTAGCTCACCAAAACGGGCTACAACCTAATGATAAGCTCTGCACCTCTTGAAAGGTACTTACCTAAGCAACACGATCTCCAGGACTCCATTCCCTCCACAAGTGGTGCTAGAAGTGGTAGCCTGGCTTGTGCACCACTAACGGGGCACAACCCAACAATGGGCTCTACACCTTGAGAATGCCATTCGTTAAACGCAGCTTCATTACTCCAATTCGAACTCCATAGAAGGAGAAGAAAACTATAGTGCACGAACAAGAAGTTCGGTACAGGGACCACGAGTCTCAACAAAAGTATATACATCTCTATAGAAAAAACAATCACCACCTTCAAAAAATCAGAAATTTTTTTATGTCAAAAACTCCATGCTTGGCCTACTTGATCAAGCTACAAGCACCCCAAGAAAGAGAACTAACAATATAGGGACCCCCAAATGACCACCCAAACTTAGAAAAACTACACCATAAAACTACAGTGTAGCACGCACCTGTACTACATAAATTCATGCAATTGCCCAATCACAAAAGCTGGCCAAATAGGACAGCCAACTAGGAGTGACCTATACTGGGGCTGACCAACTAGGAGTTGGCCAAACCCCACCCAGCCAACCAAGATTGATCCACGCTAGGCTTAGCGAATTGGGTGTTGGCCAGACAACACAAGTAGAATAAAACACCATTTAGGTTGCTCTCTGTCCAGAACCACCATCTCACAATGTCGACACCCCTCGTCTCGTAGAATGAGGAAGAATCCATACAACATCCATTCCTCCATGTGGAAGAACTCTGAACGCAAGAAAAAGGCTAAGTACAGTACTCACTCCACTCAAAGATGCATAACATGCGCCACGCAGAAACAAATATAAGTTACATTGGCCATGCAGAAGTAAAAGGTACAACACATGCTCCAAACAAAAAATCAAGAAAATATTCATTGATTGTTCATGAAGGATCCATAAAATAAAAGCCTACTAGAATGAAAGAAAGACTCACCAAGTCCCAACATTTGATACCATCAAGACTTACCAAGAGAAACATAAGATCTGAAAAGGCAATCTCCCAAAACACCCCTCAGATGCGAACTGAGTGAGAGTGAAGAAACAAAAAATACGGAATCAAAAGCACAAAGAGTGCCAAGTCATCTCTTGTCTCTAAGTCCTATTGAAAATGCGCCATTAGCACTAAGTGAAATCTTCCAAACTTTCTACTGTACTCAACGCAAAAATTTAAGTTTCTACCTCACAAGTTATGAAGTACATAAATTTATCTAACGGGCTGTAGAGCTCTACCAACAACCTTTCCAGGTTGTGCCATGATGTCCTTCCTTCTAAAGAACATACACCTCTTACAATGCACCTATGTGCATCGCCTCCATCAAGTACCCTCCTAAGGGTTTAGCTATGTGACTACATTCTAGACTTTGTCTAGACACAATTGAAAACACAGAATCTATCAAGTACTAATCTCGCCAAAACTTGATACCATCAAGACACGATCCCATACGACATGGACTTCTCCAAGAGGTCTAACTTGTTGTACACCCAAGACACTTCGTTTTAACGAGAGACAGAAGTTCACATGTCACAAAGAGGATTACAAAGAAAAGCCTAAGTGTTAGAGAGTGGGATACCCCCAAGAATGGTGTCGAAACCCCTACACTTATGCAATTCTCGTGGAAAATAAGTCATGTTGCTAGAATCTTAAAACTGTCATTGCAAACAACTAAAAGATCACATTGTTAATAGACTGGCACTCGTCACTCGGGTCGGGACTCCCAACTATAACTTCACTAATTGAGGTGCACGGAATGAACTATCCTCCAAGCAAACAACCCTTTGGTAGAACACCACTGTTGGATGACAACCAATCAAGCAGCGCCGTCACGGACGACATATAGCCGGACAGGATCTCCATGGATGGAAAGTTACAGAATAGGACTTCCATGGATGATAAGTCACCAAACAAGCCCCTTTTAGACAACACACCGCCAAGCAGTCCCTCACAACACAGACCCCTTTCAGTCGGCACATGGTCAGACAACACCCCTCTAATAGACACACAGGAAGACGACACATTCCTCTGGACAGCACATGGCTAGACAAACCCTTTTCAGGAGGCACATGGACAGACATACCCTTTTTAGAAAGCATATGGCCAACCACCCTACCTTCGATCAGCACTCCACTGGCCATGCCACCTCTAGTCGGCACTCTTCCAACCACGTCACCTCCCAACAGGTCCTCATTCCTTCATCCATCACGATCCACCTCTGTGTGCACCTACGGTAGCCAGTGCGTATCTATCCTCCCTTCCTTCGTAATGGAGTTCAATTGGTGCCTCCAACACACAATAGAGTAGGTACAAGTACAAAATGCTTACTAAGGAATGGGGGTAGGAAAGATATCCAAGTATAACTTTTCGCTTTTGGAAGGTGAAGAACCAAGGCGTAGAAAGGATCCTAATGCCTAGATGTCTCCGCACAAACTTAAAAGAGTTTGGAAAGCATGCCTTTGCCATACAGAAAGTGAAAAGCACCTTATAGCTCCAAACTTAACTTTTCTAAAAGAACCTTTGATTTCAACATATCTCCCTCACTGGAACTCCGATTGAAAATTCGAAAGTATAGCCAACAATGAAAAACCACTGCACATGTTTTTAAAGTCGAACGAGATTCAAGTTTTGCCAACCCTTTCAATGGTACAGTGTGCAAGAGTGGGCCACGGGCCACCAGCTTGACTGAAAGGACCAAGGGTCCTGATATCAACAGAACGACAGCCAGACCTCCTACACCACGTAACCTGGCCCAAGAGGCCTGGGGGCTGATGTTGGACATAAAATAACACGTGTCAAATGACACGCTCTTATTTTTGCTACTCAACAATATGGCTCGCGGCTCAACCCAGTGAGCTTTGAGTAAGCAAATAAGCCCAATTACTAGATAAACAACTGTCAGATAATTAAGCGTCGAATATCCTCTTATTATCCGATAAGAGATAGTTAGAGAGAGATATAATCTCTGATGTCAGGATAAGTCTATCTCTTCATGTAAGTAACCGACAACAAATATATGTCTTCCCCTATATATACGTACCTTATATACATTCACACATAAGTCACAAGTAAGACACATAGTCATAACTTAATAATTATTCACACATCTCTTACATTCTTTCTGTCTACACTTCTTTTCTATATTATTACAGAGTTGAAACTTAGGTCTCCTCCATTATTACCGTTATTCGAACTGACTTAAGTATTGGAGGGCCAAAGAACGCCACACATCGTGGTGGTCCGAGGTTTTAACATGTTTTCTCTGTTCATAAATCCACTATAAGGAGAAATACACCCCATTCTAATGTTGACAAAAAATGACATCAATAAAATATAATGAGTTCAATGAGAAAGAAGCTTCTTTTCACGCATTTTTTTATTTTTCTTATGCCAATATATTTTTTCAATGCAATTTTTTATTCTAAAATGTTATTATTATTATTATACCTAAGTAACCTGACATGATTCATATGGTTAATAATTAAATTCCAAATCTAGGCATTGTGATTCAAATTTAAAACGTGACTTTACAAAACAGCAATTAATATTTTAAAAATACAATTATACATTTTTAGCAAAACACCAAAAATTTTTAATATGCTCATTTTATCTCTAAATTATACAACTTTATAATTAATTCTATATAATTGTACAGCTATAGTCTATTACGAGTATTTCATAAGTTCTTTATTTTTACAAAATGTATATTTTAGTCTATTTTTTTTAGTGGTACACCTTAAATTTTTTAGCTTTTCAAAATGTAAGTCCAATTTTTCAAAAAAAAAATTCAATTTCTTTTCACATGATTTTCATGTAACTTGTTAAGAGGGTAATTTTGATATTTTAATTTTTTTTGCTAAAAAAATTTAAAAAATAAATAATAATCAAATTATAAGATAGAAAAAAATTAAATAAAAAATTGACCAAATTTTTCTAAAAAAAGTTCGCATTTAAAAAAAAAAAAAAGAACTGATTTTTTTTAAAAAATTATTTTAGTAAAAAAATATTAAAATTCCAAAATTATCCCTCTAAAAAATCATTTTAGAACCATATGCTAAGAGATTGACAACTTTTTTGAAAAAGAACTTAAGTGTATTTTTTGAAAAGCTAAGGAATCTACCGTATAATACTTGAAAGAAAATGAATTAAAAAGTACATTTTAAAAAGATAAGAGAATAATAGAGTACAAAATCCGTATATTATTAAGTAAGCATAGTATTTGGGTAATTTTCTTATATCGTTACCCTTTATTAAGAAAATGTATAAAAATCTGCTTTATATATATATATATATAACACATACTTATCATGCAATGGAAATGAATTTTATTTTATTTTCTTTTTATTTTTTTCTACTAGGCAATGGAAATGAATTGATCAGAAGATTTTTCGGAGAGATGCCAGAAACTATGGGGTTCGCTTCTTGAGTAAGGTCCTGTTCATTATGTTTTTTCAGTCAAGTAAACGTGCCTCTTAAATAAAGCTTGATGACAATCAAAAAAGCAGAATGAAAAACACACAAATGGATGAAATAACGAGAACAATAATAGGAATTCTTATCCACATTATTAAAAACTACCTATTTTACTTTCTCGATCAAAGTGGGGTGCGGTTGAACCAATCATCTGATGTTAAAGTAAGTTTAAGTTAATAGAAAGAAAAATGTTATACAGCACGGTTCGTGATTTTCACGACTAGTAAAATATTAATTTTTAATTAATTTTTATTTATTTATTTTGTAACCATTAAATAGTTATGTTGCTTTTTGAGGGAATCTTGTACTGTCGGGATGGTTTAATGTGATCAATGGCTGCGCTAATAATGTAAGCAAATTTTCACCCGAGTTTATGAAATTTAACATAAACGTTTCAAATTACAAAGTTAACACGAGTTTTAAATTTACAAGTTTTAAAAAAATGAACACATTGGTATCCAAATTGGTGAGTGCGGGCCTTAAATCACCATTAAATAATAGGAAGAGTGGCCATAAAATCCTCTCACATTTAAAAATTTGTATTATTTAGTTTATCTAGTTGTAAAATATTCTTTTACAACCTCACATACATGTAAAAATGCTAATTGGTGACACAATACATATTTTAAAAATAATTTAATATTTTTTATTAATTTAGAGGTGATAATGGTCATCTGATGTTTGAAAGAAGGGCCATGCAAGTCTCTCAGATTTGAAAGTTTGTGTTTTTTTATCCTCCATATTATAAAATATATTTTTAGCCCCTTGTATATATGCAAAAGTCTTAATTAAGAACATAATGCATATTTTAAATTTTTTCACATTAACAACAGAATTTCACCTTCATAAATCTATTAAAAAAATACATGTAAATCAAACAAATATTAAACAATTTTAGGTTTAAAAAGGAAAAAAAAAGGAAAAAAAAAAAAAAAAGGTTTAAGAATCTTACCATAAATAAGTAATTTTTCTTTTCTCCTTAGCACAAAATTATTGTAATATTTATCTCCTATTAGAATAATATTGGGGGCTTATATGCATGAGGAAGAGAAGAAAAGGGGAGGAATGATATGTATGACGGCAATAGGGTGGCTGATATATGTGAGAGAAAAAATGAATGAGGCTAATTAAAGTAAAATAAAGTATTATGGTTGATATGGTGGTGGAGGCAAAAATTTTTAAAATTTTCTTTTCTTATCTAGGCTTAAAATATCATTTTTATCTCTTACCAAATTTTAATACATTAAAATAATAATTTTATTTAAAAAAAATATTATTATTTTATTAATCAATTCATTAAAATAATAATTGTTATTTTTATTTGACACATTTTAATAAATGTGGAGAACTATAAAACATTTTTTTAAATATGGGGGACTAAATGCATATTTTACTTTAATGTGAGGGACTTTTCTTACTATTTTCTCTAATTAATACGTACAAGTTGTATCTAATTTATTGTATGTATTTCAATTGACTCAAAATAACATTTTAATTGTTTGTGTACATATATTATAGAAAAAAGTATCATGAAAATCTCTTAAATTTGATCATTTGTGTTATTTGATCCATTAATTTTTAAAAAAAAAAAAAATCAATTAAGAATAAAATATATAATTTTAATAATTTTTTATTAAAATATTATTTTTTAAGGGATCAATTAAAAACAAATTATATTATTTTAACATTTTTATATTAAAATATTAATTAAAAAAATAATATTTTAATAAAAAATATAAAATTATGTATGACTTATTTTTTTTAAAATTAAAAAATTAAATAACATTACTTATAATTTAATAAATAATAATAATAATAATAATAATAATAATAATAATAATAATAATAATAACAACAACGTTTTATAGAATAAAAAATTGCAGTGCAAAGCTTCTTTCTTATAGAATAAAAAGATGCGTGAAAAGCTTCTTTCTTATTGACCTCGTTATATAATACAAGGTTTAAGGCACGTGCTCAGTTATAAAATATGGTTGTGTATTTTATTATTTTAATATTGTTATTGACATAAAGATTAATTATTTTAACTAAAAATTTCTATTAAATTTAACTTTTTAAACAAATAAATTGAAATTATGAATAAAAATTTGTATAAAATATTAATTACTCAAAAAATATTAAATATTATGATAAATTATAGATAATAATGCTTCATTATTATTAATCTTTACCATAAAAGTATTTTCTTCAATGAAAAGTACATACTTTGTACTAATTTATCAATATATATATATATATATATATATTCATCCATTGTTAATAGAAAAATTGAAAATGAAAAAAAGAAAAAAATGCAAAATAACATAAAATCATTATAAAAAATAAAAAAAAAAAGTAAGAAATTAAAGCTATCTTAGCAACCTTTATTATGTAAATTTTGATAAAATATAAGATTAAAAAATTAATTACTCTCAAAGTTATAAGAGAAATATTTTTATTCTTAATTGACTCTTTTCACTAAGGATTAAATGATATCACTTATAATTTAAGAGATAAAATAATACAAATTATATAATCTAAGAGACTTCTATAACTCTACTCCCTATTTTATATATCCAAACTTTACATAATATAAATTTATTTATATACCAACCGTACATAAATTAGATATAGCATATATAATTAAAAAATTAATTTAATTATGTACAAAATATACAATTTTAGGATTTAACGCCAAGTTAGTTCATTTGAGAATTATGTATTAAATTTATAAATTAGGGTATATTTTGTATCTTTTTTACAAAGAAGGTCAACGATTAAGTATACGAAATTGTTAAGCGAATAAAAATGAGAGAAAAGATAGAAGAGTATTGGCAGCACTCCATTAATACATTTTCTTATACACCCTCCCAATTACTTCATTGACACATGATATTTAAAAAAAAAAAAAAAAAAGTAACAAATACTTAGGATCCTATAGTTATATTAGTTAAGACAATTTAATCTCTTGTTATTTTTTATAATAATTTAATTCTTTTGCTATAAAAAAAAAAATGAATGTACAAAGACAATGACCCAATTAAAAAAGAATTATTTTTTTTATCAACTTTATAATTATTGTTGCCTAATTTTAAAGACAATTTATGAAATTGATTACTCAATTAATAGTTGAAAAAATATGAAAAAAAAAAATATATATTGATAATTTATTCTTAGCTATCACTTATCGACTAAACTATTATAAAAAATAACAAATAGTATTTTTGACAAAATTAAAGGACATAATATTGTTACCCTCAAAATTAAAATTTATTATAATACTCCTTAACGCTTATAAAACAATCGATCACAAAAAGAAAAACACTTGTAAAAGAATTAAAATGTATTATAATACTCCTTAGCGCATAAAGAATCAATAAAATAAAAAAAGGCACACATAAAAAAATATATAACAAAGTGCATCTAGCATTCCTCAAAAAGGGTACATTACTAGCAGGTCATCGGCGTGTAAAATTTGTCTAATTTTCTAGTTAAATCATATGATTTTTTTTGTCCCATTCCTTGATTTTTTTATTTTTCTATTTAAAAACACATTTTAAATACAACTAACTTTCAAATATATATATATATCAATAAAGATAATATCATTAAACAAAGTTCAAAACATGTGAGCTGGATGTATTTGTGATGGTATGCTTTACTCGATTTATTTTGAACTATCCCTATTTAAAACATTTCACTCTAACATATACCATATTAATAAAGCTATGTTAATAATGGATCACCTTCAAGTTTAATAGCAACATATAACTCTTGTTGGTGATAAATTGGTTCAATCAAGTTAACATATTTTACAAATGTGTCGTCTTGAGTCAACTTATTATATCAATTCATAAAAAGTCAACAAAAATATGTCACTTAATAGTAATGACTTATTAAATTTATTATTCATGTCAAGTTAAAAAAAAAATTATATTAAAATAATATAATTTAAATGGTTAATTTGAGTTATCATATTTTTTTAAACCCATTTAGCAAACCAGTTGAATGTGTCAGATCATATAATTTTGGATTACTTCAGGTCAGATTATTTTGATGTTGTATTATTGGAATGTGTCAAAAATTGACATCTATCTTCAAGCGGGAATTTGAAGCCAGAATACACACTTTGGAGCCAGCCAAACTTGCAGACCTTATATAATAAAAATTTATTTAATACTAAATACATCATTGATACACTTTCTTACCAGTTTACAATACTTTGAATCACATTTAAGTAATGTTTGATTTATTGAATATAAAAATATAATAATTGTAATAAAATTAAATGTAAAAAAAATAATATTATTATTACAATATTTGTTTAAATAGAGTAATCAAAATAAATAATAATATTAAAATAAGGATTATAAAATTATAAATAAAGTAAAATTAAAAAATAAACTTTTTTTATAACTAAAAAAATAAAATGAGCAAAAAAATCATAAATGATTATACAAATTGTTAGAAAAATAGAGAGGATTGAAGGCGTAATGAAGATTATTGTTACTGCTGTAATCCCTTTATATTCTATTACCATTATGATTATTGTCAACCAAACATGCCTTATACATTTCTTTAAAAAAATTATTTTTATTTAAAATAGGTTTAATTTAAAAATAAAAAAAATATCACATATCAATAAAAGAATTATAAAAGTGTGTAAATAAATATATTATTTTCATTAATTTTCTCCTGTTGCAAGTAAATTAAAGACAAAGGTAAATAAACACTAAACAAAATCCAGCATAAACCACGGAATTAATAAAGGACTTGAAAAGCAAGGGTGGCCAAGGCACCTTTAGTCGATTTAATTCCCTGAAATGATACATATACAATAAAAATTAATTTTTGTTTAATGTAACAAAACGACTGTATTTTGACAAGATACAAATAACACTTTTAACTCTCAAATCCATCACCATCGCCATTGTTACAACGAAGAACAAGGAACAGAGGATGCTGAGAGAGAGATGAACTGGTATAAAATTACAAGATAAATCAAAGGACAAGATGAATTGTTCTTCCTTGTTGCAACGAAGAACAAGGAACAGAGGATGCTGAGAGAGAGATGAGCGGTATAAAATTACAAGATGAGAGAGATGATCGCCATTGTTGCAATGAAAAATCAATGGACCGCCATTATTGCAACGAAGAACTGGTATAAAATTACAAGATGAATCAAAATTATGTGAATGTACAGGTTATGAAAGTCATTATTGTTGTTTATGAATCAAGATGATCGCCATTATTGCTGTTTTGAACAGCTTATAAAATTTATGTGAATGTATAGGTTATATACAAATTTATTTTGTATGTAACCTGTATGTGAATGTACAGGTTACATACAAATTTATTTTGTATGTAACCTGTACATTCACATGAAATGCATTTTATTGTTTGTATATTATTGTTGTTTTGAACAGCTTATGGAAGTCACGGTGAATGTACAAGTTACATACAAAATGTGAATGTACAGGTTACATATAAAATGTGAATGTACAGGGTAAATAAATGTGTATGTAACCTGTACATTCACATGACTTCTATATGTTATGCATCAGTTCCAGTTAAGAATAATCAGTAATTGGTATCAAAGCCATAAATATAAAAATAATTATAAAAAAATTGAATTATCATGAATTTTGTACGCCTTACAAAATTTTCAGAAAATATTGCAAGCTTTACATACTTATAAATTAAATGAATGAATAAAATGACATTTTAGTAAAATTCATATTTACTATCTAAAGTCAAACGGTGAGTTTCACTACCTAAATTTGCTATTTAGGTAAAATTAACATTTTTTGTCATATCTTTGCTATATAGGTAATTCACTCTCCTTGGCCTTGCTTTAGCTCCGTTCATATCCCCAAATTCACCCCTACTCCTACCCCCAATTTTTTTTTCTCCTTTTTTGAATTTTTTATATATTCATTTTGTTATTAAACATTTTTATATATTTCTAAGCAAGCAAACTCGGCCTAGTTGCAGCAGCTGCAGCTCCCCCTCAGGGTAGCTACAGAGTACTAGGAGCAGGAGCAACAACTACTATTGCTTAGCTTAGCTACCCGAGATTTAGCCGTGGTAGCACTCCCTCTTTATTGGGGGCTCACTTGCCACTAAACATACATGGTTTCTTTTTGACCTCTCAAAATGGACGTTCAGACTATTATTTGAAAGGAGTCCCAAATAAATTGATCATTTCATTGGTTAATGATGCACGTAAGTATGATGATATTGGCATATGCAGCTCTTTTATGCGGCTCATTATTCGCACTAGCTCTCCTGGTCATTACATTTCGAAACTGCAAACTTCGATTGAGGATATTACTACCAAATATGATGACGATTTGAAAAGCGAATATTATGACTTAATCAAGTTATTAGAGAAACCTACAGCAAAAGAATATCTTAAGAGGACTAGTTACATACGAAAAAGATTCAGAAGACACAAAATAAGAATAAGATTAATAGAAACTTCATAAAGAACTATTTGAGCTACAGATCATAATGTTCTTAAAAAGACATATTTTGAATATAGAGGAGTGAAAGTTCTCAATTGAACATACCCTTATATATATAAAAACATACCTTTTTGTTACATGCACTTTTGATACAAACAAATGTTATTAAATATATATATATTTTTTATAAAATATTTTGAACGTATATGTTATATGACATCTTGGACATTAAATAAAAAAATAAAATACATACTTATCATTATGTTATATCTTTATTAATAATTATTATTGCTATAATCATTAAATTGACGAGACTATAAAAACTGAGTAGTAAATAATTAATACAATTTTGTACTGTTTATTGGGAAATAAATACGTGAAATAGAGGCCAAATGATTCAGATTTAATATAAGACTCATATCGATTCACGACGTCGTTTTCGATACGTGAATTTACGTTTTTGTCCTCACCCATTAATTTCACTACGTACTCTCTGGTTCTTCCCCCTCACCTCTGGTTCATTCGTCGTCGTGCATTACGTTTTGAGACTTTCTCAGCTTCCAATTCCTACTCTGTTTTTTATGGTGTTGTGATTCTCTCTTTCAAATGTTCAATTCCTTCCTGGATTCTAAGAACCCCTTCCTTTTGAACTTGAAACGGGGTAAGACCCATTTAACTTATACTATATTTGTTCATTAATTTTTTTTTACTTAGTAACAAATTTATGATGATCTGCAATAAAAAGTAACAAATTTATGATGATCTGCAATAAAAGTAAATGAAAAAGTATGTAAATGATAATATATCCAATGTTTTTAAATGTATAGGTATGTGGGTATGGGTGAATATGATGAATTTCAACTTTTCTATTTCTTCGTGAAATCTGAGAAAAACCTTCAAAGGATCCTCTCTTGTTATGGTTAACTAGTGGCCTTGGTTGCTCTGTTTTGTCTGAAACGTTGCCGCCTCTTCTGTGTAAACTATTCTGTACATGTACAGAATAAAATCTGTACAGAATAACCTTCAAAAACCTTCAAGATTTTTTATGTATCATGTACAGAATAAAAATATTATTCTGTACCATGTACATAAACTTGCATTCACATTCAAAAGTATTTGTTATAATTTTAAGATTTTTTTTTGTAACATGTACAGAATAAAGAAGTTATTTATGTACTCTATACAGAAATAACATTTTTAGTCTGTACATGTTACAGAAAAAATCTGCATACCAATGTTACAGAAAAGTTATTTACTCTTTTTTGAATTTTGATACAAATCGCTCTTATCAGATCTTCTTCGTTTTCTTTTTAACCTCCTGTCTCTCTCTTACTCGATGTATCGTTCATCCAAGGAATTAGCCTCAAAAATTTTGTATTTTTTAATTCAACGGAGAGACTAGATGATGAAGGAGACTCCACGTGGAAGGCCCCCCAATTAACAGTCAACCACGGTATTTTGTATGTTTTTCTAAGGGCAAGTTTGTAAATGCACACTTTAAAAAAAATTGCAAAACGGTTCGTATTTGTACCAAATCATGCTATTTTTGTCCAATTTACCGCTGATATAGTATAGACTCTATATTAGTCCTGAACTCGTTTATTGGAGCTTTTTTGAAAATTATATTTAAAACTTACCGAATAAGTGGTTAACTTAATGGGCCGATAACAACATTTCATTTATATCATTTCGTAAAGTTGAAGATCGACCGCCAGAGTCATCTTTCTCTCTCTGTTCTTAACTTTCATGCTTTGTTTAGTGGTTCCTTTAGCAAAAAAAGCAACCAAGTATCATCACCACACACGTCGATATACAAAAACCCTTTTGTTATTTTCAGGGAGCCCTTCTTCCTTCTAATATTACCTATAAAACCACGTTGTATTTGAAGAAATAATTAAAATTACAAGTTTTATTATTTACTCCACTTGAATATAATGGGTAGTCAAACACCTTATTTGTTTGCCATTCTGGTACAAACAATTTATGCGGGAATGTTCATGCTTTCCAAGGCTGCCTTTAATGGCGGTATGAACAAATTAATCTTTGTTTTTTATAGACAAGCTGTCGCTACTATATTTCTTACTCCTCTTGCTTTATTTTTTCAATGGTAAGACTACTAATTGAATTAGTACATATTTTCGTTTTCTTTTTCTTTTTTCATTTCGGTCTTTGATTCTCATTTAATTATATACTGACAAAGTTTCTTTTTTTTTTTTTTGGGCATTTATAGGAAAAATGCACCACCGTTGTCGTTTCTTACCTTCTGCAAGATTTTTCTACTTTCTTTAATTGGGTATTGTACAATTTCATTAATCAATATTTTTGGCAGTTAAAACCTTAATTTCTTTTTCTTTTTCTTTTTTATATAAAAATTGTGTTTGTTTTTTCAGCATTACATTATGCTTGGACTTGAACTCAATTGCTATTGATTATACTAGTGCAAGTTTGGCTGCTGCAACTACAAACTCCCTTCCTGTTATTACTTTCTTCTTGGCCCTTGTTCTGAGGTATAATATTTTCTGATTTCTCCTTACGTTTTACAGAAAATTTTATTGGAAATCCTATTAACACTTTCAATTCAATAACTGTGTTAGAAATTAAAAAAAAAAGTAATATTATTTTTATACGTTTATCAATTAAATAAAGAGATAATTTTAAGAATAAAAATAAGAATCTTTTGTAATTTAGGTGGTAAAACTCTCACTTTCAATTTTTTACTTTTATTTGTATGTATTGGTTTTTTATTAATAATAAGAATCAAATTTTAGAGTTTTTTTTAAAAAAAAAAAATTAGAAGGATGAAAATATAAAGCAATAGGTTGAATGAAAAAAAAAAAAATCATCTCTCATACTTTCTATGTCTCATCACATGTACTAGGAATAAAGTACACTGGTGTCATATTAATGTATTTACGAAATTATAACCAACTAAATCTCTTTCTTTATTTATGATAATATTTTTCTATTACTCTTTACTTTAAATCATTGACATAGACAGAAATATTTATATTATAACTATATGCGTTCCCCTAAATATACTTCTCAGTTCACTGATTGAGGAAGGACTCAGCAAAATTATATTATAATGAACTAATGAAGTGGTTGTCTAACGACGTCTTATATAATTAGGTGTGATCAATAAAACTGTACAAGTACTTAGTGGTTTAAATATGTGTACTTTATATATATAAAATCCATTTCTCAATCGTTCAGATTTTATATGCATTCCTTAAGTATTGATTTGAGTTAAACAGTTAGATTATTCATTTTCATGCATGTTTCAACATACATATTCAAACTATACACCAGGTAACATTTAAACTAAAAATATATACAATAATTTTGGGGGTAGTGTAGAATATATATATTCTTAAATGATTTTGCGTATGTTCAAAATTGCTCCTTATTTTATTTGAAAATGTTTTCAAATGAATTAAAGCACATTTAAAGATATTTAGCAATCTTTAAGATAATTGCTTTCAAAATATTGGAAAATATTTTTTGTACTTTTAAGAAAATTAATTAATACTTACTTTTGAAAGGACTAATTTTGAATATATGCTTACATCTTAAAATAATAATCAAAATGATACTTATAATCACTTCTAACATTTTCTTCTCATACACCTAAATACTTATCTTAAAAGCACTTGTAATCAATATCATTTCATTTTAAACAACTTCTTTTAAAATCACTTTTGAGATAAGCATGTTTAACTAACCTAGTACATATATACTGTTTCTGAAAGTGATTTTCACGTGCCAGATAATAACATTTCTATTAAATTTTGACGTTACTATTTCAATTGCACTCAAGCGTCTAAAATATAAAAACTATGAAACTTATTAAATGTGTTCCAAATGAAAATATAGGGACTAATGTGTCCACTTCACTGAAAAACAAAGGGAATTTATAGTAATTAACTCACTGAAAATGTTGATGCATGCGAATGTGGATCTTTTGATTTTTATTTTACTTTTTAAAATCAACGTGCATATAATATTTTCTAATTACTGGATTATTCAAAGTGACTGTATAATTAATTGGATTAGCATTGTCGATTGTCCAAGTGGATGTTGAGAGAACGTGGATTCAAATACTATCAAATGTAAACATCATTTGGATTAACATCATTTTTAGTACTCTTTGTTTATATAATGGTTTATAATAAACATCAAATTGTAATTTTAATTTATTAAAGGATGGAAGTATTGAAGTTGAGGACAACACCAGGAATTGCTAAGCTAATAGGCATAATAGTCTGCATAGGAGGAGTAGGAATTCTAGCATTTTACAAAGGACCTCATTTCAAAATATTTTGGCATCTTAATATTCTTGGCCACAACAAAATCCCCCATCACCATTCTACTTCTGCCAAAACATGGGTAAAAGGTTGCTTTATCATGCTCTCTTCCAACACTTTGTGGTCCTTGTGGCTTGTACTTCAGGTATATGTATCTTTAAATTTTTATGAATTGACCCACCTAATATATATTTTTAAGAAATGATATATATTATTACCAATTGCTTTAATTTTATATGCTTGTGGGCTACATGAATTCGAATCCCGTCATTGTATGTGATAGCAACTAAAATTCAACCGTGAAATTAAACAAAGAAAATTCTGCATGAAATAAGTTCTTATTAAATCTGTTGGAATCTAATAGGAAAGCCAAGCATTCAAGAGGCTTGGATCTCTCTCAAATAAGTTGAGCTCAATACAAAATATTTTTGATACCATTCCATTCGTACTAAGCTATCTATAAACCCTCATTAATTCTCTCTCCTCTAACAGAATTCCAAAACAGTTTTCCTAACAACTTGTACCTCCTCCATGTGCACTGCAACAAACTTACACATCAATAGCCCCTATATTGGATATACTCGTATTGCCCTTGCACCTAGAGTAAGTGAAACGAACTTGTGGTCCATCAATACCCCCTGCCCAAACTTTTACCTTATCCTCAAGGTAAAAATCTAGAAATTGTTTTTGTATCATGTAAAAATCCTACCAAGTGGCTTCAAACTCGGGTAAAGTCTTCCATTTTAATAGTACTTCCACATCTCCCAATTGACCTTGGGCTTTTGGTAGCAATTTAGGTTCCACCACTAATTCCAGCTCGGAAGTCAGTTTGGGTGGTAGCATTGGAGAAGAATTAACCACCCCGCAAGCATGTCGCAATTAGGAAACATGGAAGACATGGTGTATAGTCGCTGAAGTGGGAAGTTCTAGTGTTTCTAGGCAACATTTTTGATGCACTGTAAGACCTTATATGGTCCATAGCAATAAACAGCTAATTTCTTGTACTTGCGCTGAGCCAAGGATCATTGTCCTTCGCTTCAAGAAAATTGAATCTCCCACAACAAACTCCACTTGATGCCTTTTTTTATTAACTTGAAGCTTCATCTTTTGTTTAGCACTCAATAAATGCATCCAGAGGTATCCAGGATTGCATCACAATCCTCCAATAACTTATCAACATGCAACTGAACTAAGGCTGATCCACACTTCAACAAATGAGGTGGGGAGGATCATGACCATAAAACGCTCAAAAAGGGGTGCAACAAGTGAAAGAATGAAAAGAAGTATTGTTCTAATACTCTGCCCAAGCCATCCATTTAACCCAAGTGCGAGGCTTGTCCAATACAAACAAAGCAATTAAGTCTCAAGACATTTGTTGACCACTTTTGTTTGCCCATCAGTTTGGGAGTGATACGTTGTGCTTCTTTTGAGCGTTTTACCTTGCAATTTGAATAGCTCACCCCAAAAATGGTTGAGAAATACTCAATCCTTAATAGAAATGATGGATTGAGGAATTCTATGAAGCCTAACTACCTTTGTAATAAAAACTCTAGCAACAGACATAATAGTGAATGGGTGTTTCAAGCCTATGAAATGAGCATATTTACTCGACCGATCCACAACTACTAGAATAGTATCCATAACCTTTTAACACTACTGTCCTTCGATGAAATCAATGTTGACTTCATCCCATATTTGAGTAGGCAAGGAAATAGTAACGAGATATGTTTTCTATTGACATATTGTGCAATCTTGACAAATTTAATGACATCTCTATGTATGCCAATCCAATACAACTCTGCTGAAATTCGTTGGCAAGTCTTGGACTCTCCAGAATGACCTCCAATTGGGGAGTTGTGAAATTCTCCAATAATAGATGGAATGAGCCTAAAGGTTCGAGGAATGACGAGGCGACCCTTATAATACAAAACTTCTTGCTCTACAATGAAGCTAACATGTTTCTGAGAGTCTGAAATTATGTATTCATGTAACCTTCTTAGAAACTCATCTCTTGCTAACTTCTCACATAAAACATCCTAATGTTTCCATTGAGAAACTTGAAAGACCGAGCACTCCCTCTTTTCTAGGACTCGGGAAAGATCATTTGCTACCTTGTTACTTTCTCTACTGAATATCGAAATCATAACCCATGAGATTAGTGATCCATTTTTGATACTTAACCCGCAAAATCCTTTGTGATAGTTTAATATGTTGGAATAATTACATATATGTGAATTGAAATTTCAATACAAATAGGTAACCATGACCTAAAAGGAGGATGTATATGCCAACTCATGAAAATTTTTTGCAAGCTTTATTCTAACTCACCCAAGCAGGCCTCAAGACATGAAATAAGCAAATAGCACAGTGAAATAAACAATAACAACATGCTTAAAACAACACACCAGGTAAACAATAAGAAGATAATAAATAACAACTTGTTGTAAATACACTAGTGACGGTGTGCCTCACAGGCTTCTGCTCAAGCTAGCAAAATGCAATAGAAAAGCAATAAGCATATAGCATGCGAATCAGGCAGACATACGATAAAATCAATAGAAGATTTCCAATCATATGGGGGAACATATTCGATAAATGATGATTGTACTCTCACAACATGTAATCATACATAACACAACATGTAATGTGGTAAACCCACTTAGGATTGGTAACATCCATAGGCAACCACTCAATAGAAAATTCACTAAATAAAATAAACAGTTAATATAACTCGAAAAGGTAAAATGCTTATACTTCTATTAGTTGAGACCGCCTATCCTAACTACCTATACTACTCTCGCTAGTTGTTTATATAGCTACTATGATCCAATAGATCCAAGTTCGTCCCTGAAGCTCCATCACCATGTAATGTGAACAACTACTGATGGCTCATCCAAAAACTATCATGCAAATAAGTTGTAACCTTGCAACACCCAGCCAACACATGGAAACTACCATCACAAGTAACTCAAGATAATATTTAAGATATGTGATTATTTCTAGCTAGATCTACAGTCGTTATATGAAAATTATGCTCTCATCAAATCCTCACTAATTTCACATTTTTTCACTCATCCTAGTATTTGAAATATGAGAGGGACTCCTATATGTTGTGTTACATCCTAAGATGATAATGTTTCCTAAATCGGACACTCAAATAGAAAATCAGACCAAGAATAAACCAAGGAAACCTGAAAACACTTTAGAAAAGTTCACCACCTTTTGGCCAGTTAAAATAAGAAAGAATGGTGTTATTTAAAGAGGAAACAACCGCTTCACAAACCCCTTTGACAAGGTAACAATGAATTACCAAAAAATCACACGGTTAGAGAAAACGGGCAAAAAAATCTCACCGACACCTCGTTGACCCATTGTCGACCACCTCCACAAACCCTTGGTGAGAGTAACTCAATGAGCCACCGAACTAAATAAGAATCGACCCAAAAATTAAAAACCACAAAAATTAATCGGTTCACGAAAAAAATAGTCTAGTTCTCTTGGTTTCAGACCAATTCCAAAATCTCTACATAAAAGACAACTTTCTATCCAAACATATCCTCAAGATATACAAGTATGTATACTTTGTGATTGAACCAAAACATGTCATAAGTGACGTGTAAAACTGAGCCAACAGTAATCAACCTTACAAAAGAACAGACAAATGCACTAAGTAAAATACACACACTTTGTTTTACACACGAGAATACCAACACCAAAATTACAAGACTTACATGATATTCTAATAGAAACTTCAAACTCATTTGATTCTTGTCTACAAATTGCCTCCCAAGCAAGGGTTCCCGTTTCACTATTGTAAACACTATGGCCATCAACTATTTCTCATAAATAGACTTCAATTGAGCTTTTGTTCCCAGTGTATGGTTATAGAAGGTTATTGGTACTCTGACTTGTACTACACCTAACCCAAATCCCGAATCATCCGTTTTAATGATGAAAGGTTAGGTAAAATCTGGCACTACTAGCATAGGTACTGTCATCATAGCCTTCTTTAGCTCATAAAATGCTTTCATTGCCTCATCATTTCACCTATATGTATCCTTTTTCAATTGCTCAGTCAATGGAAAAGCGACTCTAGCATACCTAGCCATAATTTTTTTGTAATATCCCGTCAATCCCAAGAAACCCAGTATCTCCCTTAAGTTAGTAGAGGGTAGCCAAGATACCATGGCCTGAATTTTAATAGAATTCAAACCAATTTTCTTTTAAAATTGCCCCCAAGAAGGGTTGGTTTCAAAATTTCACATGGATAATTTTCCTTTAAAAAACTTAATTGGCTTTTGTTTAGGGATTTATTAAGGATTGGTAATCTGAATTTATTAAAAAACCTAAAACCCAAATTTTTGGTTTAAGGATGAAAGTTAGTAAAATTGGGATTGAAAAGGTTGCATTAGTTCAAAGCTCAAAAATTCTTTAATTGGCCTTTTTCAAATTTTTATCCTTTTCTTTTCTCATCAATGGAAACCGATTTAGGTCCAAGCCAAAAATTTTTGTAATACCTTCAATCCCAAGAAAAGTATTTAAAATTTAAATCCAAGATATATTTGTTTAAAAGGCCCTTAAATCCCAAAAAAAGTGACCAACCCTTCCAAAGGTCGGCTTAAGAATTAAGGGTTTTAAATAAATCTTTTAATTAAACAGAGTTCTTTTAAACAAAACCCTAATTAAATGATTCTATGAACCTAAATCGGTTGGAATCCTAAGTAATAAAACTTAAAAAGGTTGGTTTTTTGGTAAGAAAAATATTCAACCTTAAAGAAAAAATTTGCTCAACAACTTCCAATTAAACCCAATATTTGAGGTTAAAAATTTAGTTGGCCATGTTGTAAAAGGGTTTAATCATGCCTTCCAAAAACAAATTTCAGGGTTTCCCTTTTAATTACGAAACCCTTTCTATCTCTTTTTGATTATTAATTTTCCCGGGGGTTTAAATTAATTTCAAAAATTATCGCAAGGACTTTCCAACCAAATTAAGAAATACCAAGATAATTGACTTTATTAAGGTTTCGAAAAATTTTTGACGCCTTTCTTTCCCAATTTTCAACCCTAACTTTAAACTTAAATGGGGTGAATTATTCAAATCAAAAATTAAAATGCCTTTAACCCAAAATAATTTATTATAAATCCTAAAACCCCAACCCCTTTTCTTCAAACTTGGAAACCAAATCCCATCCAAATTAAACAAACCCTCTGCCATATATTATTCAAACAATTTAAATTTTGTCTCCTTTCAAATAAAAAATTTTCTATCCAAAATCCAATCAAATAGGGTTTAAGGATTATTCTTCTTTTCCCCAATCCGGACCCCTTTCTTCCTTAATCCTTAAATAGGCCCTGCTTCTTTGAATTGGAAAACCTTTCAAACTATAATTCTTTTTCCAAATTGGAGAAAAAGGGTTGTGAACGGTTGGTTCATTTTGTTAAGGGATTGGGGTATTTAAATGAAGGGTTTCCAAACCAAGGCCTGGGAATAGGGCCCCCATTTTTTTCCGCCCAGCCAACCCAAATTTAAAATTGAAACCCAACTCCCCCGGGGCTTGAATTATGCCCCCCAATGTTTATTTTCCAGGATTCAACCCGAGAGCCTCTCGCCGCGGCATGTATTTCCCTCGCCGCGGCGCGCAATGTCTTCCTTCTTTTCATGTCCCCCCTTACATATGTGATGGCATTTTATGTAAGGCTTACATATTTGTCTTGTTTAGCCCGTAACTCGCGATCCGAGCGCCGTAGGTGTCCCGTCTTTGCGTGTTTTCATCATTTGACGCTAAAAACACCTGAAATGCACTAAAATATACCCGTGACTCCGAATGGATAGATTTATGAAAATAATCGAAATAATAATCATAATAAATCTATATATCAATCAATTAAGCACAATTAATCACGAAATATTAGTGTTTTTCGAGCACTCATCACAACCCCCAACCAGCTTCTTGCTAGTCTCTAGCAAGTGAAGCGACCTAAAATAAAATTAAAAACAAACAAATAAACTAACCTAACCTAAATCACTTCCGTAGATTGTCACGGTTGCATTTAGCATATGCAACAAGCCTTTAAACCCCTAGGTGGCCCTAGTGGACGAGTTATAGTCTCGTGAGGGTTTCCAGTGATGATACCCGCAAACATCGTAACTGACACAAATAAAGACTCAAAACTAATAAAGACTCTAACAATACTTGAATCAATCTATGCATACGTCTCAAAAATTGTTAATAACGAATGGCACATGAAATAGTTAAACATCACCTAAGCTCAAAAACAGTCCAAACATCAAACTCATCATGGTAATCGAATTTTGAACAACCAATCACACCACAAATCCGTTAGTTATACTATCTGACCGTGTCATGCATGATATTCATAGATTACATTTCAGTGTCTCATAAATGTGCAAGTAAAATATGAATGTGAATTTTTGCACTTATAAACTCCATATGCTCATTTTTCAAACTCATCTCCACTAATATAGAAACTAAACAACCTAGAATCAATAGGACTTCATCAAGCTTGTAAAGTTATGGCTAGGTGTGTGATTATGAAAGTACGAAAATGATGTTTTCATATGATAAGAGTACTTTTTATTTCACAAACATATTTTCAACTTTTTCCACTAATTGCGCCTTTTCATCCTCCCTTAAATTCATATGTTCTTTGAATCTTTTTGCTTGATTTTCTTTCTCTACTTTTCTTGCTCGTTATTTCAATCATCATCATCATTTTTTTTTTTATGATGAAGCAAGACAAATATAACATAATTGCTCATGAAAATCAAATATTACATCGAGTACTCTTATCACTAAGGGTAGTACAATGTATGTCAATGTTGAGTTCAAGGGTGTGCTATTGATAAAATATTGCGGGGACGCATGAAAGGTCCAAACGGTCCAAAAATGGCCTAAATCACTTTCTAAGTGGCATTTGTTTCTATTATTTCGCTTCAACGTGTTTTCAAATGAGTTCTAGAAATTGTTGAGACTTAAAACATATCATGAACATGCATACATTCCACAAATCAGAATAGTTATACTAACCATGCAAACTACCACAATTACCACAAAATTCTCAAATTAGATGAATCCAACATTTATGTGCTTCGTTGCTTAGGTAAAAGTCTAACATCTCTCACATGTCATCTTCATTACAATCATGTTAATATCATAGATTTTCGGATTGAATCAAGTAGACATGACACTAACTAAAAACAATTCAAGTGACAAAAGTTAAAAATTTAAAATTGGTCATATTTCATGCTCATGGAATATCCTTCCCACCCCCAACCTAATTTCTGCATTGTCCTCAATGTTGAAAAAGAAGAACAAAAGAAATAAGAAAAAGTGTGAGAAAGTACCCCCCTTTCGTATGAGATTGTGTCATTACTCGTTATGCTCCGGTTCACTGTTCCTCGCTTTTCTCATGAAGAATTTATGTGTATGAACATATATTGAACCTCAAAGTGTATGCAACACAATTCAAACTCAAACCCAATTTTAGATTATAACTAAGTCAGATGAAAACAGAAAAACATTAAACTAAGTTAAACAATCAAAATAACTAAAATAAAAATAACAATAAAGGAAAATAAAAGAAATAAAAACAACGAAAGAGATATGATACCGAATGGGTGCCTCCCATTAAGGGCTTAGTTTAACGTCTTAGCAAGACGTGACTGATCTCGTGTTAAGGGGGGTTAAATATGTAATTGTACTGTTTATCTCCTCCCTTATCTTTCTTGAAATGAGCTTTCGTCCTCCAAGTCGAGTTTTTGTAATTAGAATGCTTAATGCGTTCTTTGTAGGCATCATCCCGACTTAAATTTATCAGTTTGTCCTTCCCTCTCCATTCAACGTTTCGAACCTCAATTTTGTTACTTATGCTATCCTGCAATTCAGTGTTAGAAGAAATAGGGGAGGGTTGAAAAATTCCAAACTGTACAGTCTCTCCACAAACCGTCATTGATAACTTCCTATTATGGACCTCAATAGTTGTCTTGGTAGTGGCCATGAATGGTCTACCAAGAATAATTGTATGTTCCTTGTCTTGAAGAAAATTTCTGTCCATCTCAAGCACCACAAAGTCCACTGGTATAATAAACTTGTCCACCTGTACTAACAAATTTTCCACTATTCCTTTTGGGTATTGAATAGACCCGTTTGCAAGTTGAAGGGTCATCCTTGTTTCTTTAAGCTTTCCTAATCCTAGTTGCAAGTATACTGAATATGGCATTAGGTTTATACCTGCTCCTAAGTCTAGCATAGCCTCGAATACCCTCTTATCTCCCATAGTGATGTTAATGTGGAAACTACCTGGATCTTTCATTTTGAGAGGTAAGTGCGGTTGGATTATTGGACTACCAATTTTTGACATTTCATTCTCTTTGCTTCTATTCTTCTTGATGATAAAGTTCCTGCAAATTGGATCATAAGTTGAACTGTTCTTTATAATATCCAAAAGAGGTAAATTACAATTAATTCCAGAAAATAAAGCAAGAGTGTCAGAGTATTGCTCATCCTGATTTTTCTCCTCAAACTGGTTTATTGGTGGTATTGGTGGTCGGTATGGGTCCATTGACTTGTGCAATCGAAAAATGTTGGATGTTTCTCCAATTTCTTTCTTGGGAAGTTCATTAGGAGTGGTATTAGACTCATCATCTCCCTTGAGAGTTGAATTCTCACCTTCCAAGTTACCTGTACTAGGCAACAAAACATTAGAATTATCAGGTAAATTTTTAGGTACCTCCTCATCACTTTGAAGGACTGTGATCGCCTTTGCTTGTTCAGGTTGACTAGGCAGCTTTCCTGTTTCTTGTTTGTACATTTGTTCCGCTAGCTGCCCAACCTGTATTTCCACTCTCTTCACTGAAGCTTCTATAGAGTCCATCCTTCCATTACAAGAGTGTATGAAATTGTTTAGGGTTTCCTCTACGGTTGGCTTATTTTGTGGAAATTGTCGGTTTACATTTTGGCCTTGTGTTTGGTTTTGGACAAATGGTTGGCTATTGTTTTGTTTCCATCCAAAATTAGGGTGATTCCTCCATCCAGGGTTGTAGGTATTTGAATAAGGGTCGTTCCTAGGTCTAGGTTGGTACCCTTGCATTAAATTCGCCTCTTCAGTAGTACCTGTGTAAGGATCACCTACAAAAGAACAAACGTTAGCACCATGTCCATATGAACCACAAACTCCACATACCTCGTGTTTTGGCATCTGATTAACATTGGAGGTTGTGAGAAGTTGCACTTGTTTTGTCAATTCAGCAAGTTGCATGGCCATTTCATTGTTGGAGCCTAATTCGTGGACTCCAGCTCTTCTTCCTCTAGCGCTCTTTTGTTGGGAGTTGGCTCCTAACATCTCGAATAGTTCGTATGTTTCATCCGCTATTTTCTCACCCATTGCTCCTCCTGCAGTATTGTCAACTGTGAATTGACATTGTAGTGTCAATCCGTCATAGAAAAACTGATTCTGTAACTGCAACGGGAAGTGGTGATGTGGACATTGTATCAACAGTAATTTGAATCTGTCCCAAGCCTCGTGGAACGGTTCTCCGTCCATCTGCGAAAAAGTAGCAATTTTTGTTCTTAGATCAGATGTCTTTTGATGGGAATAGAACTTACCCATGAATTTATTGTAAACATCGTCCCATGTGACCAAAGAACCGGGTGCCAACGTCATTAGCCAAGACTTAGCTCTATCCTTGAGAGTGTATGGAAAACACCTCATGCGTAGTTGATCTTCACTAAGTCCCTGCAATGGAAAAGTTTGCACAGTAGCATACAGTTCACGCATAAAATTTAAAGGATCTTCATTAGGGATACCGTAAAAGGAGGGAAGCATGGAGTAATGAATATTTTTCAATTCATAATTCCTAGCCGCCTCTGTGAGTCGAATGCATGATGTGGCGGTCCCAATGATAGGTCTTGCAAACTCTTTGTTCATCATCTGCCTAGCTACGTTGTCACCCATTGTTGCTTGCAATTGTTGTTGGACTTCTTCCTCGTGATATTGATTATTCAGTTTCGTTGATCGGTGTTTGACTCTGTGTATGTTGTCAATGAAAGGAGAGAGTTCCTTGTTAAGTGATCTCCTACCCTGCATGCACAAATAAAAAGCAAACGAAGATCAAGGTAGAAGTGAAATTTGAAATTTAAGCACTATTTTTTTTTTATTTTCTGATTTTTTTTTTTTGGATTTTTTTGAATAAAAATAAATAAATAAATAAAATAAACAAATAAAAAAAAAATAAATCAGAAACTCTAAAAAGTGTAAAAAGAAAATTATTTAAAACGCCAACTCTCCGGCAGCGGCGCCAAAAACTTGATGTGTTAAAATGTGTACTCGCAAGTGTACGAATCACTCGTAATAAAGTGACAAGCAACTTCCAAGGTCGGTCTCTCAAGGAATTGCAGTGATTTTAAATAACTAACTTTTAACTTAAACAGAGTTCTAATGAAAACAAAACACTAATTAAATAGAGTTCTAGTGAAACTAAAACTCTAAGTAACTAGAATCCTAACGCTAATAAAACTGTAAAAAGGTTGTTTGTTTTTGGTAACGAGAACAATCATACGACACTCAAACGAAAACAAGATCGCAATCAAACAATCAATTCAATTAAATCAAATATCAATAGAGGATGTATGGACGTTTAGCTTGGTTAACCATGTTTGCATCGAAAAGGTATGGTGAGATACATGAACGTCCTATATAAACAAAACTACCGGCTTTCCTTTTAATTACGAAACTCCTTTTGGCGGGGGTAGGTCTCTTTGTTGATTAACTAATTAACTGCCTTTGGCGGGGGTAAATTAAGTAGCAATCAAATTATGCGCAAGGAAAACATGCCAATCAAATTAATGCTATGACTAAGTCACTAACTTGAAGCTTTGATTAAGTGTTTCGGAATAAAGTTAAGGTGACGTTCCTATAACTAAATTCTCAGATTTTTCAACCTAACTACGAACATCAAATGGGCCCATGATTATTCATAATCAAACATCTAAACATGCTCTTAATCAAAAAGTAATTTATTCATAAATCAATAAGATACACCATACACAATTCTAGCAAACATGGCAACACAAACTAAACATCCATAATTAAACTAGCCGCTCATGTTCATATTATTATTCATAGACAAATAAAATATGATCATACACTTTAACAAATAGAGAAGAGAAATTAATTCTATAACAACAAGAAAATCCTAGATCTAAATACCGCTTATGGATTGGATGACGTTCTTTTCCGTAAGCTTTATCTTCGATCGTCGTTGGCTTCCTTGAATCCTTAGAATATTGTCCCTCGCTTCGTTAGAGTGTGGCAACGCTCTCAAAACTGATTGAATGTCGTGTTTGGGTCGCAAAATTGAGAAGAATGAGAGTTGTGTACGAATTGGTCGAGTTTTATGTAAGGGGGACTCTAAGGGGGTATTTATAGATGTAAGGGTTTACACGAATCCTATGTGCCATAGGAATAGGCGCGCCGCGGCATGCATTTTCCCTGCCGCGGCGCAACACAAATTTTGAAAAATATGCAAAAACCCGAGAGCTCCCCGCCGCGACATACAATTATCCCGCCGCGGCACGCAATGTTTCTATGTTTTCCAGGATTCAACCCGAGAGCCTCTCGCCGCGGCATGTATTTCCCTCGCCGCAGCGCGCAATGTCTTCCTTCTTTTCATGTCCCCCCTTACATATGTGATGGCATTTTATGTAAGGCTTACATATTTGTCTTGTTTAGCCTGTAACTCGCGATCCGAGCGCCGTAGGTGTCCCGTCTTTGCGTGTTTTCATCATTTGACGCTAAAAACACCTGAAATGCACTAAAATATACCCGTGACTCCGAATGGATAGATTTATGAAAATAATCGAAATAATAATCATAATAAATCTATATATCAATCAATTAAGCACAATTAATCACGAAATATTAGTGCTTTTCGAGCACTCATCAGATACCATGGCTTGAATTTTACTAGGATCAACAGTAACTCCTTCTTTATAAATGATGTGACCCAGGTAAGCAATTTGGGTTTTACCAAATTCACATTTCTTACGATTAGTATGTAAGTTGTTCCTTTGCAACACATCTATAACATACGCTACAAATTGTTTATGGGACTCCTCATTAGCATTGTAATCTAGAATGTTATTAAAGAAAACTAAAACAGATTTTTTGAGATAAGGATGAAATAGCTCATTCATATGGGATTGAAAAGTTGTTGGAGCATTGGTAAGTTCGAAAGGCATCACCAAGAATTCATAATGGCCATTGTGTGTTCTAAATGTTGTTTTGAATACATAATCCTCTTTTACCCTAATCTAATGGTACCTAGATTTCAGGTCAAGCTTTGAGAAAATTTGAGCTCCACATAATTCATCCAAAAGTTTATTAAAGATAGAAATTACATACTTATCTAGCACTATCACTTTGTTTAAAGCCCTATAATCCACACAAAAATGTCATGACCCACCTTTCTTCTTCCCTAAAGTACATGGCTTGAATAAGGGTTGCTACTAAATCTTATAATTCCAGCTATGAGCATTTCTTTTATCAATCACTCTATCTCATCTTCGATATGCTTGCACACCTATCGGTGGGTGGCATTCCTTAAGTACAATAGAGTGCTCATGCCCACAGATAGGTGGCAATCCTTGAGGCATGTTAAAAATAGTTTCATGCTTAGATGTAAGAATTTGGGCTCGACTAACCTGCTTCCATCTGAAAGACCCATATGGTTGAGCTCCACAAAAAATATAGTGCCTTCATGTTTAAGGGTCCTCATCATTGCCTTCAAGGAAACCAAAGTTTTTCCAAGGGTCCCTTCTTAGCTTCACAGATTCATCACCTAATCTAAATCTCATCACTTGCATTTTCCAGTTAGTGTGAGTTATTCCCAAGGTTTTCAACCATTGAATTTCAAGGATTACATCTGCATCTGCACTTTTCAACCGCAATGGAAGAAAATCACCAATGATATTGATCCCCTGCAAATGAAGAGATATCCTTGACAAGCCCATTTTCCATGGACTGCCTTTCTCGTTCCCATTATCACCTCATAAGCTTTAGTCTTAGAAACAGGTAGTTGTAATCGATTCACAAGCTCCACAAAAATGAAATTATGTGTTGCACTTGCATCAATTAAAGTGACTATTTCCTAATCACACCCCACCCCTTTTATCTTCATCATCTTTGGAATCGTAAATCCCATAACCAAATTAAGCAAAACCTCTACCATCAGATTAACTTCAACCACCTTTATTTTGGGTTCTGCTTCGATCAGCCCATTGTCTTCCTCAATCTTCCCCAACTCAAAATCATGGGTTATAAGAACACTCATCTCCTTCTTCCCACAACAATGGCCAGGACCCCATTTCTCATCACGTTGATAATAAAGGTCTTTTTTGTGCTTCTTTCGCAACTGAAAATCATTTAGCTTACTCACCTCCCCATTTTACTTTTCCATGGCAGCACCACCACCTAGGGTCTGTTGAAATAGGTTACGTTCACCCCCTGTTACCACATTTGCTTGTTGCGAACCCTACCCATCGCAAGCTAAGTTTCCTCTCACAGCGTGAAGGCTTGTGGAGATGTAGTGCTTCTCTTCATTTTTTTGGGCCAACTTTATAGCTCAACCCAAGTTAATGGGTTCCATAACCCTTATTTTGGCTCGAATATTAGGCCTTGACCCATTGATAAAATTTTCCAGTGCACCTTTATCTGATACATTCTCTAAAAATGCTAAAAATTTTATAAACCTTCAACAATACTCATGAATACTACCCTCCTACTTTAAAGCCAGCCACTATTCATTGAGTAAACCCCATAGGGTGTTTCGAAACTTCTTCAGTATCATTATCTTCATCTTTTCCCTTAACACCACTGATCTTTTCTTGTTTTTCTATTGAAACCACAATAGAGCATCTCGCTCAAAATTGATTATTGCCACCTCCAGTTTTTCTTCATTCGTGAGCCGATGAAGAGTAAAATAGCGCTATGCTTAGTTCATCCTTCCAGTTACCCACCTCATTGTGGAGCTCTTCTTGTACAGATCAAACCATCTCTTCCATTGTATCCATTCATTGAGCGACTTTATTAGCAACCATTTTTCTAGGTTAGTGCTCTCATACCAAATGATAGTAACTAAGATTTAGCAGTGAAATTAAACAAAGAAAATCCTGCAAGAAATGAGTTCTTATTAAATTTGTTGGAATCTGGCTAGCAAACCAAGCATTCGGGAGGCTTAGATCTCTCCCAAAGGAGCTGTGCTCAATACAAAATATTTTTGATACCATTCCATTTGGATTAAGCTATCTATATATCCTCACTGATTCTCTCTCCTATAACAGAATTCCAAAAAAGTTTTTCTCTCAACTTTTACATCCCCCATGTGCACAACTACACATTACAACAAACTTAGACATTAGTAGCCCCTATATTGGTTATACATGTATTTCCCTTTTGTCAAGAGTAAGTCAAACGAACCTGTGATCTATCAGTATGTTATTTAAAAAAATGGACATTATTAGTGATAATTAATTGTAAAAAAACACTTTAATTTGTGCAAAATATGTTGCTCGACTAGGTGATTGATGTTCAAATTATAATACTCGCAAGTGTACGAATCACTCGTAGAAAGTGACAAGCAAACCTCCGAGGTCGGTCTCTCAAGGAATTGTAATAGTTCTAAACAACCTTTTTCTTAAACTAATTAGAGTCCTAACTTAATTAAAAGTACTAATTAAATAGAGTTCTAGTAAAGCTAAAACTCTAAGTAACCAGAGTTCTTAACCTAGTAAAACTGTAAAAAGAGTTTGGTTTGTAGCAAGATCAATGGTACGAACAATTAACGAGAACAATAACTCAAATTCACAATCAATTCAAGTAGATTTGAAAATCAATGGAGGATGTATGGACGTTTAGTTTGGTTGACCATGCTTGCATCAAAAAGTAATAGTGAAATAACATAAACGTTCTAATAAACAATATTTACCAGCTTTCCTTTTAATTACGAAAATTCCTACAATCGGATAATTCTCTTTGTTGATTAACTAATTAACATCCTACGATCGGGTATATCAAATAGAAATCAAATTATGTGCAAGAAAATATATGTCAATCAAACTAATGCTATGACTAAGTTACTAATTTGAAGCTTTGATTAAGTATTTCGGAATAAAGTTAAAGGGACATTCCTAAAACTAGATTATCAGATTTTTTAACCTAACTACGAATCTCAAATTGGCCTATGAAAATTCATAATTAAATATCTAAACATGCTCTTAATCAAAAGGTAAAATTATTTATTTCAAAATAATAAAACATTCACCAAAACAATTCTAGTAAACATGACAACACAAACTAAACATCTATAATGAAATTAGTCGCTCATGTTCATATTAAAATTCATAGACAAATATAATGTGAACATACACTCAAAGAAAGAAGCAGAAAAATAGAATTCTATAACAACAAGGAAATCCTAGATCTAAATACCGCTAATGGATGGGATGGCGTTCTTCTCCAAAAGCTCGATCTTCGATCATCGATGGTTTCCTTGGATTCTTAGAATGGATTCTCTTACTTCGTTGAGTGTGGCAAAGCTCCCAAAACTGGTTGAATCTCTTATTTTCTCGCAAAATTGTAGTGTGTAAAAGTTGTATATAAAGAGGATTCTAGAGGGGGTATTTATAGATGTAAGGGTTTACACAAATCTTGATTACAATAGGAATAGGCGTGCCGCAGCATACATTTTTTCTGCCGCAGCGCAACACAAAAATTGAAAATATTGGTTGAAACCCGAGAGCTCCCTACCGCGACATACATTTTCCTCGCTGTAGCACACATTACCTTTCCTTTCTTCATATTTACCCCCTTACATATGTGCTGACTCGTTATGTAAGGCTTACATATTTTGACTCGTTTTGCCTGTAACTCGTGATCCGAGCGCCGTAAGTGTTCCGTCTTTGCGTATTTGCATTATTTAACTCATTTGACGCTAAAAATACTTGAAATACACTAAATCATACCCGTGATTCCGAATTGATAGATTTATGAAAAATAGTCAAATAAAAAATAATAACAAATCTATTTTTAAATAATTAAGCGCAATAAATTACGAAATGTTATTACTTTTTGAGTACTTATCAGTGACATGTTAGGCAATCATTGATGCCACATCACCTTATAGCGTGTCCATTGTCGGGCACAGAGGCGGAGCTTCTTGGGGGCTACACGAGACTGTAGCCCCAATCAATTTTTTTACAAAAATTAATTATATACATATTTTTAGCATTAAATAAATATTTTATTTGTAGTAATATATTTTGTCCAATTTTTGTATACATATTTTGATATATACAATATTTAACAAATACTTGGATAAAAATGACATGAATGGTAACTAAAGTAGTTAAATATGGACTTATTTTTTCATGTATTTAGTAAATATTAGTAACATAAATAAAATTGTAATCATATATTAGATAAAAATTTTTCTAAAATGTGATAATCGAAAAAATATTAAATATCTAATTTTAGACTCAATATTATAAAAAAAAATTAAAAAAGAAAGAAACTTACGATAAGCTTCTCTTTTAAGTTTTTATAATTCATATCGTCAAAATTTCTCATATTTTATTTTAACCAAAATTTTAACTTTATCTAATATTATATCATTTGGTTTTATTTTAACAATTTTTTTAATTTATTTGAAAATTTTCTTTATATGATAATTTTAATATTTATTTGTTCTTAGTTTTTTATTTAATTTTATTTTTATTAGTCAATTTTATATTATTTATTAACATATATTTTTAAATATACTCTTGAGCTTAAAATTCTAAATTATATTTTACTTTTTACATTTTCATATGTTTCTTTTAGTTTTAGTTTTAGTTTTAACATCTATAAATTTTGATGCGTTTGATTGAGCTTTCCATTTGCTTATTTTTTTATTTAATAAATTTATTTTATACATGAATATTATTAATACTTATTAACTTATTATATTTTTGTTTAATTTTCGTGTAAATTAATTATAATATATTAACTCTATATTTTTTTAGTGCTAACTCCATATATTTATTATAACATGGCATTAAAAATTTAATATTTGATTGAGTATAGTCTACCACAACTCTTACTAGTTGTACATTATAATATACCTTTTGTTTTTTAATATTTTATTGAAATCTTCTACTTTATGTAAGAAATTAAATTTCAAACCCCCCCCCCCCCCCCCCAACCCCCCCCAAAAGCCATTTCTAGCTTTGCCCCTGGTCAGACAATAGATTGTTTGCTGTGATATATGGTATATCAGTTGTGTTTGTAATAGCAATGCTAATAGCAAGATGTTATTGTCTATATTATTAGTTGGTAATTATCATGCTAACTATTGACATATAGATCCATCCCGTTAAGGAAAATTTCAGAGCAAGTTGAGTTTTTTTCAATGAGACTTTAATAATTTATAAGTGAACTAGTCGGTTGATATTTATGAATTTGAAATGAATAAATATAGGCAATAGTCATCAAGAGCTACCCTTCAAAGCTTCTGTTCACAGCTTTACAATGCTTCTTAACTTCACTTCAATCATTTTCTATTGCCATTGCATTCGAAAGAGACTTCAATAAATGGAAGCTTCAATGGAATGTCGGACTACTTGCCGTAGCTTACTGTGTAAGTCATCTTACTGCTATAATTTTATTTCTTTTTCATTATTAAGAAATCAAGGGATTGGAAAATGTTTGTAAACACACTTTAGTGTCATGTTCTCTAACATTACTCATCTATGTTATATGGATTATTTTTCGTGTTCAAACAACATGACATATGGATATGAGTTTGGTAAAAAATTTATATTGATAAAAAAAAAAAATGGGTACGTCCATTAATACTTGGATCTGTACTAAAAATTTATGATCTTCGTGTTAAAAGAATTTGTGCAACATATATCCAAATTAAAGGAAGAAAAAAAAGTGATTTGTGGCCATAACATTATGTTTCAGGGATTTGTAGTTACTGGTGTTTCATTCTACTTACAAACTTGTGTAATTGAGAAAAAGGGACCTGTTTTCCTGGCCATGTGGACACCATTGACTTTAGTTATCACAATTTTGGTCTCAGCAATTCTATCAGGAGAAATCATTACCTTGGGAAGGTGATTACACTTCTAATCTATGTGCAAATGTTTTAAAGCCATTGTTCTCTCTCTTTTTGAAAAAACATTTTTCGTTCTCTCTTTTAAAATCCCTACTGTCATTGCAGTCTTTTGGGTGGGCTATGTTTAGTTGGAGGGCTTTATTGTGTTTTATGGGCCAAGACAAGAGAACAGAAATCAACTGCACAAGAAAGCTCATCGAAAGAATGTTTGGAATCAAAGGAAACAATGACTTCTTCCTCTCTGATTGTGTAGTATGGTAGTCTTTGGGTGTATCTGTCTCTGCTTATATTAAAAGTAGTTTTAGTTAAAAATGATTTCAAAGAAAATATTTTTAGAAAAAGCACGTTAATTATTTGTACTTATGTGAGAAAGCATAAATGTACTTTCTTAGGCGATAAAGCATTTAAACTTTTTGTATTATATGCTTAGATTATCCTATATTAGTTAAAAATCAAATTTTCCCTTCTACTTGTCTTTTTATAAAATATAATACAATTATGTTTAATTTGACTAAATTATAGTTAACTAGCAAGTGGGGTGTCCAACTCTGAATAGAAATATTATAGGGTCTAATTCCACCTATTTTCTTTAATTTTTTTTTTTAATAAACATTGTATACACATAATTTTACTCCCAAAATCACCCACTTTGAATAACTTGGTTGATAAACTCCCTCAAGGTTGGGGGATAAATAAATTTTTTTTGTGTTATTCATCGTAAAATGTTAAAAACAATAAATAAAGAGATATATTCATGTTTGCGAAAATGGTACTCCCGACCCTTTCTTTCCTACCATATTAAATCACTAGCTTTCCCGCACGGGTCGATCTATTTTTTCAAACTATGTTTAATGGATACCTTTCGATTATGATTCCATTTCAAATATTATTTGATTTTCATAAAATTTCGAAAATTTCTTTTCAATTTTAGATCTTTCAACAACAACTCCTTACGCCACTCCATAGGTTTATTCCAAATTAGTGAAACGCTCCCGAATTTGATTATATGGTGTATACTTGTTATACACATAATTCAACACAGACGTTTATTCATTCTATTTTCATCCATCATAGAATGATTATTCAATTCTTTTTCATCTTTGGATTATGATTCAAAGATGAAACTTCTCAATTATCCCAATCTATTTAGGAGAAATTCTTTGATTCTTCAACTACGATGAACTCGTAATATTTTCCTTCATTTTTATATGACTCTAATTTACATTTAGAAGAAATCTAATCGAATTCAAATATTTCATAGTTTTGATTGATTCCTGTCAAAACAATTTGAGTATAAGGTCTTCTTTAACGAGTTTGTTTTTATGTTATTTCGTACTGTACAATTCCTTTACTTGTTGGATTCTTTTCTCACGAAAGGTAATTAAAAGAAATTATAAAATGGATTTCTATCTATGTCTAGATCTCGAATAAATGAAAATTTTATTGATAAGACCTTTTCAATTGTAGCCAATATCTTATTACGAATAATTTTGACAACTTCGGTAGAGAAAGAGGCATTTACTTATTACAGGCATGGTGCGATTTGATTTTTTTTTTTTTTTTACCGTTCTTAGTTTTAGGAAAAAGACACATTATTTAGAATAAAAAAAATATTATTGAAATAAATCCACGCTTGTTAAAGGTAAAGTTTCGTTTGTAAATAAAACAAGCAAGCCCTTCTGTCGTGTATCCCCAATTAATGCAACCTCAAATGCTTCAATTATCGATTCGAGAGCATTGAGCGAATGGTTATAACCTATGGGTTAGGTCAAACTTAGTCCACTAGTACCAATAGGAGGCATAGAGGAATCGGCACTACTCCTAGGAATCTACAAACTGAAAACTTTGTTATAAATTATACCTTTTCCTTATTAGGATCGGGGCTAACACAAGCACCCATCTCATTCGTATTTTGGATATCCGTATAACCATCAAAGACTGTTGAAGTTGACTAATTCTTGAAAATTAAGAGGCGTTAAAGACAAAGAAATTGTTGGAGTCACCCTTTTTTATCTAGTTTATCTAGTACCAACATGCTTGATCTTAAGAAAAGATCTTTTACAATAAAGTTGGCTAGTTATTTCTTGTAAAAACACCGACCCCATCTTTTTTGATTTCATCAAAAATTCAAAAATATTATTCTCATTATGCACATAAGGGAGGAGCCGTATGAGATGAAAATCTCATGTACAGTTCTGAAACGGAGATTCTTTGAATCGAAAGACGATTGTAACGAATGTCGGCTCAATCCAAAGGAAATTATGCAGAAGCTTTACAGAATTATTATGAAGCTATGCGACTAGAAATTGATCCCTATGATCGAAGTTATATACTCTATAACATAGGACTTATCCACATGAGGAATGGAGAACACACAAAAGCTTTGGAATATTATTTTCGTGCACTAGAGCGGAACTCATTCTTACCACAAGCTTTTAATAATATGACCGTGATTTATCATTACGCGCGACTATCTCCACTATAGAAATAAAAAGGAAAAGAAAGAGCAAGTCAATAAATACTAGGAAAAAAACAAACAAAATAAGCATTCTACATATGTATCGTCCAAAACAAGAATTTTTATCAGCTGTTGTATATAAATAAACTTCATTTTATAGAAGCTAAAATATGAAGTAGACCTTTGCTATGGTCACTAATGACTTATGGACGGGAGTTGACTAGGGTGTAAGCGATGGTAAGTGTGTGTATTCAACAAACTGTGATTGGAATTTAGTACAACCCATTTTTTACCAAAAAAAAAAAAATTTGCACCCAAGATCAACTAGTAAACGTTATTTATCATTACCTTTTAGTAATGACTCAATCACCACTTATGTGGTAAAAATTAATAGATATATATCATTAAATTTCATATTATATTTTATTGTACATATAAGTCATGATATATGTTATTACTCGTTTGAGTAGCGCTATCCAACATCACACTTATCATGTAAAACGTGATCAGAGGGCTGAAAGTCCAAAGTCGGCTTGTGACCAAATGGGATTCACTAATATCCAAGCCAACCAAATTACAAAACTAATATGAATGATAAAGAAACCATTAGTCATATCTATATATTCTCACATTGTCAAAAATCAATTTGTCCACACACAAAGAAACAGTGAAAATGGAAATTAGAACAAAAACAGAAATTAATACTTGACATAATAGAAAATCTTAACAAAAGCCCTCCCAAAAACTTACCAAGAAGACAATTAAGAACCGGCTGAGACATATAACTAATCTTCAGTAAACACCTCACTAGACAGCCTTCTATGCAGGATAAACAAGCAAATGCACATCTATTAGCCTGACCCCAGAGTCAGATTCTTCTTCATGATCACACTTTGCCTTTCACTTCAGCTCTATTTTCTTTTCCTCGGTCACTGGTTTGGCATTCTCTCCAGAATTCTCATTCAATTCCTTAATTTTTTCTTCAGAAACAACTTGTTTCACATTCTCTACAGAATTTCCCTTCGATTCAAAAGTTTTTCCTTCCAAAACAGCTTGTTTCGGATTCTCTGCAGAATTTTCCTTCAGTTCTAAAGTTCTTTCAACTGGTATCATATTCTCTGCAGAATTTTCCTTCAGTTCTAAAGTTTTTTCAACTGGTTTCACATTCTCTGCAGAATTTTCCTTGAATTCTGAAGTAGTTTTTTCTTCAGACACTGGCTTGGCAATCACTTCAACATTTTCCTTGACTTCTTCTATGCTTTTCGCCGCCCCAGATTGCGTGTCTACAGCTGGAACAGCTTCAATTACTTTAGCAGGTAAAGGTTTTTTAGGATCATCAACAAACTCTTGAGCAGAAGTCTGTTCAACTTGTGTCTTAGAAGCTTTAGCTTCTGGGACTTTAGTTGCAGATTCATGTTTATGTTTCTCAGGTTCAACTACTTCTTCGACTTTAACTGGCTCTGATGATCCTGTATCAGTTTTTGTTGAATCTTTCACTGGCTCTGGTAGAGTTTTTTCATTTTCTGTTGAATCTTTTACCAGCTCTGGTGGTGTTTTCTCATCATCTGTGGAGTCATTGCTCTGTTCATTCTGCATTATTTTTCAGAAATTAACAATTGAAATTGGTAAGAAAATTCAATTAATAAGGGTGGCTATATTGCTATAATAACTTTTCATTAATCACAACTTTATCAATTAATTGTAGAAGTAAAATAGACAATTCATGCACTTTTGTTTTGTCAATAACAAAAGTAATTATGACAATATCAATACTAATTACCCATTAATAAAGTTCATCTAATTTATGATCAACATTCACAAAAGTAGAAGTGACCTTCTGACTAGCAATTCTCTTACATTTGTTCTCTTCATAACCAAATTGCAATTATTACACTAAAATTTCCTCATTGTTATTCAAGCATAACAATGACAGTGCTTTTCTTATGTTAGACATAAAAAAAAAGGAACAAAATGGTTGAAAATTGAGCTCATAAATCTGAACTCAACCCAATGAAAGTTTTTCATTTAGAGGCTTCTTTGTCCAATTCAATTCATTTAAATGATTGAAAAATACCAATACAGCCATTATATGGTGCCCACTAACTAGACAAGTCCCAAATAGTGTCAATGATCAGTCAACTTCAGCGCACTCACAAGTCATATTATACCTTTCAAAACTGGTCAAATTATAAATTGACTGTAAAAGTTGCATAATATTCACGTGACACCAGAGTCACCAGTCAAACCAAAAATGAAACTACGATAGACGTAGATTCTCTGTTACCGCTCCTTTATCTGATTCACAATCTTGTTAATCCAAAGATGGGGAAAAAGACGCAAGTTTTGAAGGTGTAAATGAGTAACTACAAGACTCTGAAGAATAAACCATTTACTTCTGTGAGGAAAATGAATTAAAATTATTTTAATCTCCTGGAAAATAAAAAATAAAAAGGACATCCAGAGCTAAAGAGGACAAGAAAGCACAAAAAAGCTGAAACAAGGAAAGCAAGTATAAGGTTATGTCTTTTCACCAGTGCGTAAACTACCAAAGGAAAGAACAGTAGCAAGCAAAAACAAAGAGAGTTCACACAATCAGGCTATTAGACTATGACACGTTTATTTGTTGGCTAGTGATGATGTGATGGAGCGATCAAGATACAATATACAGATGTGTGTCCCAAGCAATCGAGGAAAAATTAAAAATGAAGAAACAAATTTTCAGAATCAATTCATGAAAATTTGATGGAAAATTCAAAATCAACATTATACAAGGCTAAATTCATGGGTCAACTTAATTACAAGGGCATCTAGTATATGAGAAATTATTTTTTATGAGCTCAAAACAGTTTTCTTCAAATTGGAAAATAAAGGCACCATCATATACACGAGACCAAAATTTAGTAGTCTCTATTTCATAATCAGGGCCATAAATATTATATTGTGTTGGACATAAAAACAAGCCATACGTAGGCACTAGGCATAAGTCTAACTTCTCACATATACTTTCCCTCTCTTCACCACATCAATAATGAGAAAGAGATAGTTCAAGAAATTTGGTGTTCGTACAAAAGTGACTAAATCAAACCCATTAAAGAGAAAAATTATACGTAATTTTTAATTAATCTTCTAATGAACAAAATAAATTAAAATCAGTATATCGTTTGGCATTAAACTACACATGGAATACACCGTTAGTTCATTAAGATTCCAGAAGCAGTATCTTCTTAATCTTGCCTTTGGCTTTCTCAAAGTTGTATATATGTTGTGTCCCTTAATTCAAACCAAAATGACAAAGATAAAATCTATTTCAAAAACCCAGAAAACTAATTCCAAGAAAACAAAAAAGCAAATCTTCAAAACAGAATTAAAAATAAAGCAGAGAAATAACAAAAACAAGTCAAACAAAATTACCTCCATCAAGTTATTGAGAGACATGTGCTTAATTTGTTCATCACTCTTGTCATCATCATCAACCTCCTTGGGTTTATCTTTGTTCCCTTCCTTTTCCTCAGGCGCATCAGATACCAGAACCTCTTTGTCCTTTGGCTCAAGGGCAAGGGAAATACCAACAGCTTTATCCTCCTTAATAGGCTTTGGAGCTGGTGGTGGAGCCTCGGTGGTCTCTCTAGACTTGAATGCCTTTGGTTTTGTTGCGCATCCCCCCATTTTCTCTGCAACCCACTTCACAAATTTCTCTCTTTATGTCTATGTGTATATGAGATGGAGATGAAAGCAGAGACGATATAGGAATAGATGAATGAAACAGAACAGCAGAGATTGGGAGAGAATGTAGGAGTTAATATATAGGAAATAACTGGAGAGCCCTTTGTTATTCCGACATTTCTTCTGAGGCAAAGAAACAGACTTTTTTGTTTAATATATTTATTTATTATTATTGTTATTTATGTCACAAAACAAATCATTAGATGATATTTTGGAATTGAGTAATATATATATTTGATCTTAGCTTTTACTTGAAGGAAAAGTATACTTGGAGGAGAAGTATACTTGGAGAAGAAGTTTGCTTGGAGAAGAGATTTACTTGGAGGAGAAGTGATTTACTTGGAGGAGAAGTATACTTGGGAGCTAAGTATACTTGATGGCCAAGTTTTGGGATTTACTTTCTCTCCAAGGAAATTTTGTCTATATATACTCTCTACTCTCAATATCATTTGCACAACAACAACAACATACAAGCCACCACACCAACTTAGAAGAGTGCCACTATATTTGTGTGAGAGGAAGACAATTAGATTTATCCTTTTGAAGATAGTAAAGCCACTATTTGGTTGAAGTCAATTTGGGTTCTTTGAAGCAAGCAGTTTCTTGGTGGAGAACCATCACAGTACATTACTTGTGCTTCTGTCACTGTACAAGGTTAGAGATACTGTGTAATTTAGATTTCATTTTGCAAGTGGTTATTTACTTGAATATTGGTGTCTGTACTCTCCTTTTGGATTTGATAGTGGATTTGCCTCGGTGTGCCGTTGTCAGTGGAGTAGACTTTTCACATTGAAAAGTTGAACCACTTAAATCATTGTGCCATTTATTTTTCTTATTGCTTACTATTTTGCTGTTATCCAAAATTAAATTATTTGTGCAACTAAATTGGACCCAAAACTTCGCTTCCGCTAGCGCCAATTTATAACAAATTGGTATCAGAGCTTTTGGGTTATTTATTGGAATTAATCAAGTTTGCTCATTTGGATTTATTTTGAGCTTTTGATTATTTGATTGGTTTCATATTTTCTGGGTTGTGCTTCTGTTAATTTAATTTTGGGTATTCTGTCATGGCGGCAAAATACGAAATTGAAAAATTTAATGGTAGGAATGATTTTGGTCTTTGGCAAATGAAGATGCGAGCCATATTGGTTAAAGAAGGGCTCGTTAAGACACTTGAAGGCAAGGATAAATTATCAGAAAAATTGACTGAGGAAGAAAAAGATGCATTGATGGAAAATGCTCTCAGTTCAATTCAGTTATCCTTGTCTGATGAGGTATTACGCGAGGTTGGTGATGAAAGATCTCCTGCCGGATTATGGCTTAAATTGGAGAGTGTGTATATGACCAAGTCTTTGACTAGTCGGTTATATTTGAAGCAACGCTTGTACACTTTCAGAATGTCAGAAGGTATGCCTTTGCACGATCACCTTGATGAATTTACTAAAATTATTCGTGATCTGAAAAATGTTGGTGTTAAGATTGATGATGAGGATCAGGCCTTAGTTTTGTTATGTTCTTTACCTCATTCGTTTGAACATTTTGTTGATACCATGCTATATGGGAGAGACACTATTTCTTTGGAAGATGTCAAAGCGGCTTTGAATTCCAGAGAGTTGAAGAAAAAGGTGTCTACAAGTAATAACGATAGTAGCAGTGGTTTGTTTGTTAGAGGAAGAACGCAAGAAAAAGGCTCGAGCAAAATTAGAGGCAAGTCTAGATCTAAATCTAGAAAGAGAACAGATAAATGCAATTATTGCCGTCAAGAAGGACACTGGAAAGTTAACTGTCCGAAACTCAAAGGTAAAGGGAAATCTACCACAACATCTTCTGGTACTAATGATGTTGCTGGTATTGCAGATAGTTCTGGTACCGATGGTGATAATGTTCTGTCAGTATCTATTAGTTCTCCTAGAGATGTTTGGATTCTTGATTCGGGTTGCACTTACCATATGTGCCCCAATAGGGATTGGTTTGTTTCTTATCAGTCCATTGATGGGGGTGTTGTCTTGATGGGAAATAATGTGTCCTGTAAGGTTGTTGGTATTGGTACTATCCGAATTAAGATGCATGACGGTATTGTCAGAACTTTGAAAGATGTTCGCCATGTTCCAGATTTGAAAAAGAACCTAATATCTTTGGGTACTTTTGACTCACAAGGCTATAGGTATATAGCTGAAGGTGGAGTTTTGAAAGTTATTAAGGGTGCTCTGGTGGTTATTAAAGGGCAATTGTCTCGTGGTCTCTATGTGCTTCAGGGTAGCACTGTCATTGGCAGTGTTTCAGTTTCATCCTCGTCAGATCAAGATTCAGATACGACTCGCTTGTGGCATATGCGGTTGGGGCATATGAGTGAGGCAGGAATGTCTATTTTGAGCAAGCGGGGTTTACTTGGTGATCAGAAAACTGGGAAGCTTGATTTCTGTGAGCATTGTGTCTATGGAAAGCATCGCAGAGTTAAGTTCAGTACAGCCATCCATAAAACGAAAGGTACCGTTGATTATATTCATTCAGATCTTTGGGGTCCTTCTCGTGTTGCGTCCAAGGGTGGTGCCCGGTATATGTTGACTTTTATTGACGACTTCTCTCGTCATGTTTGGGTATATTTTCTGAAAAATAAGAATGAAGTGTTTTCGAGATTTGTCAAGTTTAAGGCTTGTATTGAAAATCAAACTGGCAAGAAGATCAAGCGTTTGAGAACCGACAATGGCTTGGAATTTTGTGAGAGTCAGTTTAATGAGTTCTGCGAAAGGAATGGCATAGTGAGACACCGCACTGTGCGTTATACACCACAACAAAATGGAGTTGCAGAACGTATGAATAGGACTCTTTTGGAAAGAGCTCGTTGTATGCTCTTTCAAGCTGGATTGGATAAATCCTTTTGGGCTGAAGCTTGTAACCATGCCTGCTATTTGGTGAATCGGTCTCCATCAACTGCAATTGAGTTGAAGACTCCGTTTGAGGTATTTTCTGGTACTGCTGCTAATTATTCTGATTTAAAAGTTTTTGGTTGTTCTTCTTATGCTCATGTTAATGATGGTAAGCTTGAGCCAAGGGCATTGAAATGTATATTTTTGGGATATCCTTGTGGGGTGAAGGGTTACAGATTGTGGTGTGTTGAACCCAAGTCACCTAAATTTTTAATTAGCAGAGATGTCAAATTTGATGAGTTTTCCATGTTGGAAAAGAAAAAGGAGTCAGTTGTTGCAGATAAAGACCCCGGTGTTAGTGAGCAGGTGGAGCTTGAGAGTGGAGCTCCTAGTCAAGTGCAAGAGAGCACTTTAGACCAGCCATTTGTGGATGAGGTAGATGATTCTGCTCCTGATGTAGCAGAACAGCAACAAGAGCAACCATACAGTATCGCTAAGGGTAAAGGAATTAGAGAGATTCGACGCCCTCAGAGGTATGCAGATGCAGATTTAGTTTCTTATGCATTGTCTGTGGCAGAGACTATTGGGGTGAATGAACCTACTAGTTATCGTGAAGCTGTTACTTGTGATGAGTCTGCTCAGTGGTTAGTTGCTATGAATGAAGAGATTGAATCACTTCATAAGAATCATACTTGGGAATTGGTAAAACCGCCTAAGGGCCAGAAGATTGTTGGAAACAAATGGGTCTTCAAGAAAAAGGAAGGTATACCTGAGGTTGAAGCATCTAGGTTCAAGGCACGTGTTGTTGCAAAGGGCTATTCTCAGAAAAAGGGTATTGACTTCAATGAAGTATTTTCACCCGTTGTGAAACATAGCTCCATACGTGTGTTGCTTGCTATGGTTGCGCTGTTTGACTTGGAATTAGAACAACTTGATGTCAAGACAGCTTTCTTACATGGTGAGCTTGAGGAACAAATTTATATGCATCAGCCAGAGGGGTTTGTTGTTCCAGGTAAGGAAGATCATGTTTGTTTATTGAAAAAATCATTATATGGTTTGAAGCAATCTCCTAGGCAATGGTATAAGCGGTTTGATTCTTTTATGATTGATCATGGTTACTCTAGGAGTGATTATGATAGTTGTGTTTATCATAAAAGATTATCTGATGATTCATTTGTTTATTTGTTGCTATATGTTGATGACATGCTTATTGCTTCTAAGAATAAGCTTGAGATTCAGAAATTAAAGTCTCAGCTTAGTGGTGAGTTTGAGATGAAAGATTTGGGTGCAGCAAAGAAAATTTTGGGAATGGAAATTTACAGGAATAGACAAGCGGGCAAGCTTTATTTGTCTCAGAAAAGTTATATCGAAAAAGTTCTTGAACGCTTTGGTATGAAAGAGTCTAAACCTGTGAGTACGCCACTAGCTGCGCATTTCAGGCTTTCTTTGGATTTGTCACCACAGTCAGAAGAAGAAGAGAAGTACATGTCTCAAGTTCCATATGCAAGTGCCGTTGGTAGTTTGATGTACGCTATGGTTTGTACTCGTTCAGACATTTCACATGCAGTTAGTGTTGTTAGTAGATACATGGGTAACCCTGGAAAGGGTCATTGGCATGCAGTGAAATGGATACTTCGGTATATGAAAGGCACTTCTAGTTTTGGTTTGGTATATGATGGGAGTTCTAACACTGGTTGCAGTGTTATTGGTTATGTGGACTCCGATTATGCTGGAGATTTGGATAAGAGAAGATCTCTGACAGGTTATGTTTTCACTCTTTCTCATTGTGCCATTAGTTGGAAGGCTACTTTACAGTCTACAGTTGCTTTGTCTACTACAGAGGCAGAATATATGGCAGCAGCAGAAGCAGTGAAAGAAGCCATCTGGCTTAGAGGTTTGGTTTGTGACTTGGGTTTACAGCAGGATACTTCTGTTGTATTTTGCGATAGTCAGAGTGCGATACATTTGACCAAGAATACTATGTATCATGAGAGGACCAAACACATTGATGTCAGATATCACTTCGTTCGTGACATTGTGTCTCAGGGTGCTATTGTTGTTAATAAGATAGTTACTACTGAGAATCCAGCTGATATGTTGACCAAACCAGTTTCAGTTAACAAGTTCAAGCATTGTTTGAACTTGATTGGTATTTGCAGTAAGTGATTGCCCTTTTGGGGCTTTTGGACAACGGCTACTTGGTATTTCGAGGAATTTCGTATTTTGAAGAATTTGGTTTCTTCGTTTTGTGCCAAGGTGGAGATTTGTTATTTATGTCACAAAACAAATCATTAGATGATATTTTGGAATTGAGTAATATATATATTTGATCTTAGCTTTTACTTGAAGGAAAAGTATACTTGGAGGAGAAGTATACTTGGAGAAGAAGTTTGCTTGGAGAAGAGATTTACTTGGAGGAGAAGTGATTTACTTGGAGGAGAAGTATACTTGGGAGCTAAGTATACTTGATGGCCAAGTTTTGGGATTTACTTTCTCTCCAAGGAAATTTTGTCTATATATACTCTCTACTCTCAATATCATTTGCACAACAACAACAACATACAAGCCACCACACCAACTTAGAAGAGTGCCACTATATTTGTGTGAGAGGAAGACAATTAGATTTATCCTTTTGAAGATAGTAAAGCCACTATTTGGTTGAAGTCAATTTGGGTTCTTTGAAGCAAGCAGTTTCTTGGTGGAGAACCATCACAGTACATTACTTGTGCTTCTGTCACTGTACAAGGTTAGAGATACTGTGTAATTTAGATTTCATTTTGCAAGTGGTTATTTACTTGAATATTGGTGTCTGTACTCTCCTTTTGGATTTGATAGTGGATTTGCCTCGGTGTGCCGTTGTCAGTGGAGTAGACTTTTCACATTGAAAAGTTGAAGCACTTAAATCATTGTGCCATTTATTTTTCTTATTGCTTACTATTTTGCTGTTATCCAAAATTAAATTATTTGTGCAACTAAATTGGACCCAAAACTTCGCTTCCGCTAGCGCCAATTTATAACAATTATTATTATTTAAAAATTACAAAAACATTTTTCATACTATTAAAATTTGTAACTATAAATTTAAACACCAATTTATATATTTTTGTTATACAAAAAATTTTAATTTAAAATTCTCACATTTAATATCATTAAGTTGGATATTAATCAAGTTAAATTCCATCAAATTATGTCCGTTTAATATTTATATATTATTTGAATTAATGTTTTTTAATTTTGACTTAAAAATATGTATAAGCTGAAAATAGGAAGGTGAAGAAATTTTATGGAAAACAGAATATTAGGCTTTTTTTTTTTTGAGAATCAAATACAGAGAACAAAATGACAAAAATGTCCTATACAAAATTAGTATATATGTGAGTTTAATCTCATTTGTTCATTAAAAAAAAAAAACATGTGAGTTGAATCTCTGTATTTTTATTTTTGCAAACGGAAAGTATGGTTGAAACTTTAAAGCAAGAAAAATGCTGCAAATAATACTATTAATAGCGACAAATGTGTTATTCTGCAGTCACATAATCCATTTATAAACAACTTAATGACTTCGGTTTAAACCATGTCTATAAAGTAGGGTTTGTAATTCGAGTTGTAATTTTTTAAAAATTACACGTATGTGATATGCATTTAAATAATAATAATAATAAATAAATAAAAAGTTGTAGGACAATGAAAGAGCCAAAGATGTGTTCCTTTTCAAAATATTTTTCATCTTTCTTGTTGGGCATACTCATGATACATAAGAGCAAGAGGAAGCCACATCTTGGAGACATCTAAAAAAAATTATCCTATTTTTAGATGATATCATATAAAATGAAGAATCTTACAGAGAGACAGAATCTGAGTAAAATTGTCGAGTTTAAGGCCGGCCAAATTAATTTCATAGTATAAAAAATATTGCATCTCGAAAATATTGAAAAATTATTAAAAATAATATTTTTTTAAAACTTATAGTAAAAAAATATCATTATTTTTCTAGAAAAACATATAAGTTAATGTTAGATTAATTTTAAAAGTGTTATTTTTATCGTTATGAGTCTGACGTTTTATAATGGTTATTTTTTCAAAAATAAAAAATTATTTTAAGTTGAGAGATAATTATTATTATTATTTTTTGGTAGAGAGAGAGTTGTGTATTTGTGTTTGTGTCTACTCCGGTGCCCTTATAATTACATCGTGTTGGCCATCGTTGATGAATGAGGTGTGTATGTTAGTATATAAATAAATAAAGGACATAATGAGAGGTGTGTGTACACTTTATCAAGCATCATTAATCATGAATCATCAATGATGAACCATCTTTAGAATTTTCATACATTTTAATTTGCGTTCTTTGGCCTTTCCCTGAGTTATTATTTTTGTGCCATGAGACATTTTTCTCCTAATAAACTATTATAATTGGATCGTGTAAGATTTTTTTTTAAATTATTGTTTCTACTAATAATTCATTTCAAGAATTTCGCCAACGGTATATAATTTAGAATGAGATATATATAAGACTGTTACTTTTTTTTTTTTTTTGTAAAAGATTTTAATAACTTTAAAATGATTATTGATTATTTTAAATAATTTTTTTTTTATAACAACCATCCTTTATGATTAATGTAACTGTCTTCTAAGAATATTTAGGTTTTATTAATGTTCTTACACGCTCATTCATCTTGCTTCTCACTCGAAAAACACTCGAACATCAGCCAACGCCATCGAGCTCATCCAGCCATTCCGTCATCTTCCTCCTCCTTCCCGTCGACCTCAGCCCACCCCGTCACGTCTGATTGTGTAGCTCAGCCACTTCGCTGAGCCACCATACTTCGTCTGGTCGGTCGCCTGCTGTCGCACCACCCCCTTCCGCTCTTCCACACATTTCAGTAACCAGGTATGTTCTTTTTTTTTTTTTTTGTGTGGCTGTTTTTGATTTTTTTTTTTTTTTTTCCTTTTGCTGTTGCACTTTTCATTCCAGTCTCTTACAATAGTGTTCTTATTTGAAATTTAAAGCGAGGAAATTTCACATCCACTGGCAGATCAGTTGGTGTGGAAGCACAGATTAGTAATCTGGTTACAGTTACTCAAGTTATTGACCCAAAACTTCATCAGCATTTAGGTATTGGTAAAAACTTTCATTTTTTTTCTTGGTTTGCTCTGTAATTTACAAGCTTCTGATAGCTCTTGGAATAAGATTGATGGATAGTATTATATTGTCCAATAATTTGTACCTTTTGAATTTTGCTAGTTGATATAAAATTCTCTGTACTCAACTATTGGAGAATTAGGATTAAAAAATTGCATAATCTTTCTACTTAATGATATAACGCTCAAGAAAATTAACCAACCATGAAATTTGACTTTTGTTTGGTGCACAGATAAACTTGGCAGAGGTAATTATCTATTTTCTGTGAGAGTTCTCCTTTTGCGATTCCTTATACTTATGGGAGGTACTAAATTAACCAATATACATTTACCTCCTATAGATACATATACTAATTGACCCATAAGCACACATAACTTCACTGTTCCCTCATTCATTGTCCTTGTCTTCTATATTCAACTTTATTTCATAAATTTTTTTAAAAAATTCTTTTAAAATAATCAATAACTCTCCTATATAATTTTAATAAAACGATTAATAACCGTCCTATTTTATATAGACTCTTATAAAAATTTATATAAACTGTCTTAAAAGAATTTATATAGATCATTTTAAAAGAATTTTTATAGGACAGTTATTAACTGTCCTATTTACTGAATTATTTAAGATGTATGATTATAGAACAATCAATAGTCATCTTATAAGATTTATAGAAGGACCTTATCTAATTTATACTCAATAAAAAAGTTTATTAATACTAGTAAGCTTGTCCAATACATGTAATATTACAAATACTGTCGATGAGAGTCGATGCTGCTCTCTTTCTTTCTTTCTTTCTTTTTTTCATTCATGCTTTGTTATAACTCTTATCATTTTTGGTTTTGCTAAAATTGATTTTTTTTTTTTTATAGGATTGTCTATAAATCTATCATGTGTTATAAGTATTCGTGATTAATCATATATAGCTTAGTCAATGGACTATAAACTTTTAAATGGATCAAGCACACAAATGTTTATATAATTTTCTTTAAAATATCAGAATGATTTCAGTACAATCATTGTATATAAGAAAAAGCAATATATTGTGGATTTATATAAAAGAGAAAAAAAATATGCAACTCTAAAAAGTATAGAAGATAATATGTAAGTGCACGTGTCACTAACAAATAATATAATAATAAGAAATATCGTTCTTATAAAGATTATAATATTAAAAAATATTGTAAAAATTAACTAATAAAATCAATATTAAATGTTTTGTGTAATAAAATAAATTAAATTAACAAGTGCGATATGATAAAAGTAAAAATGTTAAAACAAAGCTTAACAAGAAAGATAGCAAGAATCTGAAGTAAATAAATTAGTTAAAATTGCAAATGTAACAAATAATATAGTCAGACTGCATTACTGTGGTAAAGTGCACCAGTAACTAGAATTCTAAACAATGTTTGTAATTTCTTAAGCTCAATGAAACACATTCTTATGTACAAGTGAGTCTAAGAATAATATTTAATGCACTAATTCATTTGGATTATGTGAGACAATTATATATTACTATATTAATTACAATTTTAATTCTTATCTTTATATTCAAATTAAACACATATTATTCAAGCTTCATCCAACTTTAACTAACTTTTTTAGAATTAATCTTAGTTTATTATCCTATCAATTGGTGATCAAGCAATCAATAAGAATTAATCAATAAAATAAGCATTGAATAATTAGCACCATTTTATCAAGCAAAGTACAAATATTTAAAATTGAAGAACAAAGACTACAATTATTTGCATATCTACAAACCTAACTGAAGGAAAATTAGCCAATAATATCTATAAAATTAAATATTAATTCATGAATAATCAAAATCAGATCCATTAAGTTATAGAAATTGAAAAACAATAAGAGAATAATAGAAGAATAAATCAATAAAATCCCCTTTAATTAAATTCTCAATTAATTGGGTTACAAATCTCTAACTCTCTTTTGTTTTCCTCACTAATAATCATTACAATCAAGCTCTTGAATTGATCCTTGCAATTAGTTTTTTTCCAGATCCAAATCTACCACTATTTATGCTCCACTATTTTGCTATTCTTTTTTTTTTTTTTATGCAGAATTTGTCCTTTGCTGATTTTCTATGATTTATTTTGACGTTGAATTTTCTTCCCTTTTATATGTTCCTCTTAAGTTTAATTGATTATATATGATATTCTTGTATTAACTTTCAAGTTTGTCCTTACATATGTGAGTCATAAACTGCTCATTATTATCCTTTTAATAAGAAGCCCAAATCTAGTTGCACAAATCCATCTTTAGTGTTGATTTATTATAGTACGTTTTGCTACAACAAAGGTATAACAAAGCTGATTAATATTTTTTTGTTGATCTTTTTGTTCTTTGCGAAAGAACACATAAAAGCTTCATGAGTAAACTTTAAAATATAAGTCTTATTAATTGAATGTAAGATAATTTTAGATTTAATATCAAAGAATTCACTCGTCTTTACAAATTGCATAAATAATATCCAAATAAGTACAATGTGCAACTATTTTCACATTATCAAATAAGTTTTAATAAATAAAATATAATATTTACTCTAATAAATTAGAATTATTAGGTGAAGTAGAGAAATTTAAGTATATTTCTCATAACTATTCACCCTCTCTACCCTTATATTGAAAAATATTTACTAAAATGGGATGTATATGTACAGTAAGGAACTCACCTTTAGTAAATTTTTTATCGAAAATAAGCATTTTAAAATTTGATCTATGGGTTGAGTGTTACTGAAGTTGACTGAATAGGTCAAATCAAGTAAGTTCAACGAACTGTTTTTTTTTTTTTATAACAAGGTTCAACCAACTTTAATCACATCCAATAACTTTTCTTTTTATATATATTTTTAAAACAGATTTATAGACTCATTTCCTTAATCTTATTTCAAGATGGACACCCACTTTTTTTTATCAAAATTTCAAGTTTTCCCTTATTTTCATTTCTATCGATGCTGACGAGCAAAGAAGGAAGATATGAAGCTTCACGACCAATCCCTCTTTCTTCCATGAGAGGCTTTGAACTTTGGTATCGACTATGGCCAGCAACTAACACCGGCGGCGAAGCAACTAGCTAAGTAGTTTGCTTCTAGATCTATTACTTAATAGTTATCTACTTTTTTTTGGGTAATCGAAATGAAGTTCTTTGCAACTACTACTAGTAATTCCTACTGTGGTGATGTGGCTCCAAAAAGCACGCCTATGTAAGTCTTACAGCAAGTGTCTTACTTGTGGAATCCTAACAGAGTATATGATTGGACTAGCGGCAATATTCAAAGTAGTACCTTGTGCTGCTTAAATGAGTAGGATTGATACATATGTTAAAAGTTAAATAATTGTTATAATCTTGTTTAGTTTAGTTATCATTTTTTTAGATCTTAATGCAAATAATGAATTAAATCTAGTAAGTTTATCTCTAAGTTGTTCATAATTTAGGGTTGGTTAATAATGATACTTTTAATCAACTATACAGTAAGAAAAGATAGAAAGCCTTAAGGGTGCTTAGACTTTTAAAATTAAAGTTAAGAATTCACGAATGATTTTAGATTACGATAGTAATTTAAGATTTTAAGAAATTAAATATTTATTTATGACATATTTGGTTAGATTGTAGGCTAATTGTGAGGATAGATCTATAATCACATACTTCTTGTCATCGTATTTTAATTCATATTTAATTATTTTTTGTCTTTTATTTGTAATTATTTTAAAAACTCATTTTATTAATTTTGCTAATAAATTAGTAATTAAAAGTAGAAATTGTAACAATTTTTGTGGGTTTGACAACCTTTATTTTTAAATTATTTATCACTTATATATCGATTATGTATAGTTGCGTGATTTCAAGCATGTCTATGCTTATATCAGTTAGTTACCAGTCTATATATTGGGGAGGTAGTTAGGCGTGTGTAGTAGCTTGTAGTTATTTTTTTCTTCTTCAAAATAAGTGAGGAGTTACGCGATAGACTTGGAGAATTCATTAATGTTCTTGTTGTATTCTTGTGTGCTGTGTTTGTAATTGAGACTCTAATGGAGTGAGAGAATTGGTGAGACATCAGAGTGAGATATGTCATACGGTGATTGTTGTGAATCTCTTGTGAAACTTTGTATGTGTGTCAATTTCTTTAAGGATTAATAAACTTAGAGGAGTGCTGTTATTAAGTGACATTGTTGTGTGCTTAGTTGATTGATCAATTTGTCATTGATAATAAATCTATGCTAACATTAAGGGAGAAGAATCAAGAGAAGAAGAAGGAAGAAAAGGAAGAAGAAGAAAGGGAGGCTAGAGTTTTGTATTAGTAATTGTGTGCTTAAATGTTACAAGAGCAAGCCTTTTATAGGCAAAAGAAAGAAACAAAGAAAAAGACCAAAATACCCTTACAATGAAGATAATACTAAAATAACCCTATAAGGCTATATTAATTTACTCTAATACCCCCCCTCAAACTCACGATGCAGCTGCAAGAAGCATCGAGAGTTTGCCAACTAGAAAACGAAAACGTGAAGTAGGATGTGACTTAGTAAAGAAGTCTGCAATCTGTAAAGAAGAAGGAACAAAAGGCAAGATGATGGTGCCTTGTTTGAGGTGTTGACGAGTAAAATGACAATCGATCTCGATATGCTTGGTGCGTTCATGAAAAACGGAGTTGTGAGTAATTTGGATAGCACTCTGGTTGTCACAATACATAGGTGTGGGATGAGAGAGAGAAACACCCATATCTGCTAGTAGCCAACGTAACCAAACAATCTCTTTGGTAGTAGATGCCATTGCACGATACTCTGCTTCAGTAGAAGATTGAGAAACAACAGTTTGCTTCTTGCTTTTCCAAGAGATAAGAGAATCACCCAAAAAGATGCAGAAACCAGTGATAGACTTGCGATCTGTGAGATCACGGCCATAATTAGCATCAGAATATGCACGCAGCTCTAAGGAAGATGTGGATGGAAATAAGAGACTCTGAAAAATTGTGCCACGAAGATACCGCAAAATACGTAGAACGGCTGCCCAATGAATGGTAGTAGGAGAAGCAACAAACTGACTAACAATATGAACAGCATAAGCAATGTCTGGACGAGTAATAGTGAGGTAGACCAAACTTCCAACAATAGTTCGATATAAGGTAGGATCTTGCAAAGGAGTGCCATCTGAAGGAGAATATTGAACATTGTGCTCACAAGGGGTATCAACAATTTTATTATCAGTAAGACGAGCACACTCAATAATGTCAGCAATATACTTAGATTGAGAGAGAAGATAATCTTTTGGAGAGAAGGCAACTTCAATACCCAAAAAATACCGTAGAAAACCCAAATCTTTCATTTTAAACTGACGGGCTAATTCTGACTTTAGCACTGCAATCCCATCAACATCATCACCAGTAATAATCATATCATCAACATATAAAGAGAGCAAAATACGACCTGTAGTGGCATACTTAACAAAGAGAGCAGAATCATGATTGCTGGAAGAAAACCCAAAAGAAGTAATAACAGTAGAGAATTTCTCAAACCATGCTCGAGGTGCTTGTTTTAGACCATATAAGGCTTTTTGAAGCTTACAAACTTCTCCATGATTATGTGGTACACCAGGCGGGGGAACCATGTAAACTTCTTCATGCAAATCACCATTCAAGAAAGCATTTTTAACATCCATCTGAGATATACACCATCCATGAGTAGAAGCAACTGCAATAAGTGTGCGAACTGTAGTCATTTTTGCAACAGGAGCAAAAGTCTCTTCATAATCAATACCACTCATTTGAGAGTATCCCTTTGCAACTACCCGGGATTTATACCTTTCAATAGATCCATCAGAATGAAGCTTAATTTTATATATCCAACGGGAACCAATAACTCTTTTACCTGGTGGTAAAGGTAATAAGACCCATGTATTTGTTTGATGCAAAGCAGTAAGTTCCTCAGTCATAGATTGCTGCCATAGGGGATCAAGCACTGCCTCTTTATAGGATAAGGGCTCAGAAAGACAATGAATAGATGCTAAAAATGAAGTGAAAGAAGTGAAATAAGACGAGTAAACAAAATCAGGTAGTTGAGTAGACTTACGAGTGCGCTGAGGATAACGAGGAGGATCCACGATTTCAGGAGGAGCTTGGGCAACTGTAGGGGGAGGGGAAGTATCAGAAGTATCAAGCTGTGTTGTACCAGTATCTAATTGTGTAACAGTACGAATCCTGCGAGAATATTGAAGAGGAACAGGGACTATAGGATCAGTAGATGAGTCAGAATTAGTAGTTGGAGGAACCTGTGGAGAAGAACTATCAGTAAGATCAGAGAAAGGATCAATATGACTAAGATCTGACTTGGTGAAGTCGTGAACTGAACTAGGAATAGAAAAGAAAGGTATATGCTCAAGAAAGATAACATGACGAGAGACATATAGTTTTTGTGAAGTTGGATCAAAACAACGATATCCCTTTTGTCCTTCACCATAACCAAGAAAAACACAAATGGCAGAACGTGACGATAATTTTGTACGTTCTACATGAGGACGAAGAACAAAACAAGTAGAACCAAAGACTCTCAATGAAGAATAGTCAGGAGGATGTCCATATAGTTTTTCAAAAGGAGACAAACCTGAAGTGATGGATGATGGAATCTTATTGATTAAGTTCACCGCAGTAAGAACGGCTTCTCCCCAAAACTCACTAGGAACAAAGGATGACAACAAAAGAGAACGAGCAGTTTCAACAATGTGCCTATGTTTCCTTTCAGCAACACCATTTTGCTCAGGAGTGTCAGTACAAGAAGTTTGGTGAGTAGTTCCATCTAAAGCAAGTAAATCACAAAATTTATTGGAAGTATATTCACCACCTAAATCACATCTAAAACACTTAATTACAGCAATGTTGAGTTCTTACTAGGGCTCTAAAGTTATTATAAATATCAAAGAAATCAGAACGACGTTTCATAAGATATACCCAACAAAAACGAGTGTGATCATCAATAAAAGAGACATAATAGCGAGACCCTCCTTTGGAAATAACAGGAGAAGGTCCCCACACATCAGAATGAACTAAATCAAAAGGTGCAACAGAATAAGAAGTACTTCTATTAAAAGGTAATGCAGAAAATTTTGCAAGTTTACAACCACTACAATCAGAAATATCATGAGCTTGCAAATTTCCTAAGGTTCCATTAGAAGCTAAAAATCGTAAACGGGAAGCTGAAACATGACCAAGACGTGAATGCCATAAATAAAAATTAGAAGACGAAGGACACAATCGAAAAGATGAAAGATCAACACTAGGAGCTGCAAATACTGGTAATCTCAGCTCGTCCAAAACATATAATCCCCCTTGCCTACGGCCTGTCCCAATCAGCTTCTGGGATTGTAGATCCTACACATGACAAGAAGTAGAAGAAAAAGACACCGAGCAACCAGAATCACACAATTGACTAACAGATGCAAGGTTTAGTGAAAGCTTAGGAATATAGTAAACATTATGAAGAGACAAATGAGAATTGACAACAGACCCGACACCTTCTAATGGCATAGGAGTACCATCAGCAGTCATGACAGGCACAGATGATGTAGGACATAAAGAAACAAAAGATTTTGACTCAGGAGACATATGGTGGGAAGCTCCAGAGTCTAAAACCCAAGTTGAGGATGACATACCTGAGGAACTAGAAAGGGACTGACCTATTGTAGAAGAGGCAGACATGGCATGTGGTTGTGATTCAAGAAACTTTTGAAACTGTTCGGTGAGGGCAGCCAAGGTAGAATTGGAGGATGAGGTGCCCAAGTCAGATGATGTCGATGGAGGAACAGTTGCTGCAGTGTTATATTGTGATGGGCGAAATGGACGTGATTGCGATTGGTTGCTGAACTGTGGAGGCCTGAATTGTTGCTTTGGTTGGGACTGATGTGATGTCCGAGTCAATTTTGGACACTGAGTTTTCCAATGACCCTTTTCTTTACAAAAATTGCAAGTATCAATCCCAACTCTTACATAAGGTCTATTTCCATAGTGAGCAGGGGGTCGAAAAGAAGTTGCAAAGACAGATGGATTAGGTGTTTGAAGAATTCCTTTTCCTGCTTGAGACTTAAGGCGTATTTCATCAGCCAAAAGCTCACTTACCACCGAATCAACTGAAGGAAGTGGACTACGATGCAGAATGGAGCCACGAAGGCCCTCAAAATCATCACGAAGTGCCATTAAAAATTGAACCAGGCGTTGTTCCTCTCTACGAGCAATATAAGGTGCACAAGCTCGTAGTTCTGCTGACTCTGTTAGAGCCAATTGATCCCAAAGATCTGTCATTACTGCATAGAACTCTTGAATACTCATATTTTTCTGCTCAACAGCTCGAATATCTGATTCTAACTGATATTGTTTTGCAAAATTTGACTGTGTATACAATCTTGCAAGATGTTCCCAGACTTCCTTTGCTGTTTCATACTTTGCTAATTGAGTGCCTATTGAATGTTCAACAGAATTATTTATCCAAGTGATAATTTTTGAATTATCTACTTCCCAAGTATCTAGCAAAGTTGCATAATCAATCTTCTCTATTGTAGGTTTAATGACAATTCCAGATATATAATCCCACATCTTTTTGCCTTTCAGAAAATTTTTCATCACATAACTCCAATACGAATAATTCTTCCCATCTAACCTCACACTAACTGATTGTAGTGAATCATCCTTATTACTCGCCATTTCAAAACAGACAAATTTGCAGTTCCAACAAATATCCAAAACTTATCAGATCAGAAGAGAAATACCTATTTGATGTGAGGAACAATACTTCCAGATTTCCAAAACGGACAAAATTGTAATTCGAACAAATATCCAAAAATTATCAGAATCAGAAGAGAAATACTTATTTGATGTGAGGAACAAACGAGATTCGAAAAAACTGGGTCTGGATTTACAATACCTTCAATAATCCAAGCTCTGATACCATGATAATAAATCTATGCTAACATTAAGGGAGAAGAATCAAGAGAAAAAGAAAGAAGAAAATGAAGAAGAAGAAAGGGAGGCTAGGGTTTTGTATTAGTAATTGTGTGCTTAAATGTTACAAGAGCAAGCCTTTTATAGGCAAAAGAAAGAAACAAAGAAAAAGACCAAAATACCCTTACAATGAAGATAATACTAAAATAACTCTATAAGGCTATATTAATTTACTCTAATAGTCATTACACCTACGATGGTCAATTAATATCTCTGTCTTTTACTCTATAGATGTTGTACAATGTAAATCTATAGTTTCTCTACCATAGAAAGCTAATAAATCATAGGAATAACATGAAAGAGGAAAATAAGATTGTTTGACCAACCTTTACAACAAAGCGTATTTTTGTGGGACCTTATTAGCCTAATAAATACAACTCTTATATAAATATTGATATTGAAATGTGGAGACATAACACAGTATCAGGAGTTGGACAATTTGGTTCCATTAAGATAGAGTGAAATTTGACAATATAGATGTTTGCTCAAAGCTATGATGAGTTGGATTTGTATTGTTTGGCTTTGATGGTAAGAATGAAATTTAACCGTTTGAAACTTGTACAGTTGAGTTATAGCACATGTCTAATTCAATTTTGATTAATAGAGTTATCAATTAATCAAAATTTTATCGATTAAACATGTGTTTAATTCAGTTATGATAAAGTTAAGTTATAGCATATGTCTAATTTAATTTTGATTAATAGAGTCATCGATTAATTAAAATTTTATCTGTTGAGTATGGGTTTAACTCATATGAGTGATATCAATCAAAACTCATCTAATTGGACAAATCAAAATTCATCTAAGTGAAATAAATGATATATAATTTTTAATAAATATAAGATTATAGCAGCATATAACCCAAAAATTTTAAAATTATATAACAATTTTCAAGTTTCATTTTACTCGTTCCTACTGAAGTGTAACCCTTCCTCATTGAACTAATATTTTAAGAAAAGTTACTGTTTTTCCCAGGCCCAGCCCAAGTTTACACATTCTCAGACGACCTCAATCCATGGCAGCCGCGGCGGAGTATGTAAGATAGAAACGAAACAAACATCGTCCGTCTATTACAAATCATCATGCAACTACCTAGATTTCGAAACGCCTTATTGCTGAAAGATTCGCTGATTTCATCTACTTCTACGACAACCCAATTTGCGTCATTCCATTCTACTGCAACTTTGGGTCAAAAATTGAAGAACAACTCGAACTTCGTAAGATTCTTCCTTATATTTAATGCCTATAAATTTTGGTTGCTCTGTTACAGTTATGAATGAACTTTTATTGCTAAGGCAACGATCTTGATTTTAGCCGACAGAAATTGTTGTTTAGGATTAAATGGGAAAATTTCACAAATCCCCTAAGACAACAAAAGTTAAAGGTTTAAATGATGCACTGAATGCTTATATGATTCTTAAGGGTTCATCCAATTGCAGTAAGAACTATTGTAAACATATTTACTTTCACTTTTAAATAATCAAACAATTGATAAGAATATTGAACTTCATGGATTTGACAGATGAATTTGAAATAATTGAAATTACTTACCTTATAGCTTTACCATGCCTGTTATCTACAATGATTAAAATTGTAATAATAATGAAAACTCAGATTCTCTCTCCCAACATTTAGGATATTCCCTCCATCACATGTACGTTAGTTTATCAAGAATATCAGGAAATTTTCAACTTACGAGTTAGAAGCTAATCCATTTACCATTTTTCTCTCATTGTTTACTTTTGTTCAAGGAGAAAGGAGGGCTAAGTGATTTTTCTATAATTGAAAGGCGGGTTTACTAATACCAAATCCTAAATAATACTTGTTTCGTTTGTTTGTCCATAGTCATTGTGTGATAGCTGCTGTTTTCCCTATTATAGAACCTTCTTAATATCCCTTTGGACAAAATTTGACCACTTACTTGTGTTTGCAGGACTCAAAATTTGCTCAAAATCCACCGAAGGTATTACAATTTACTTTTAATGTTCATATGAAATATTATGGGACTCTGGTCCTTTCTCTGTTCTTGCTTTGCTATCTTTCTAAATCTATAAAACAAATTTTTTCATGCTTTGCTCTCCTAGTCCCAAGCATCTATTTGGATGATGTTGCCATTTGCTAATAACTGGATACAATAGCATTTCTAACAATGAATGTGTTAAGTTCAGAGTCACATCAGATTTACAACACGTCAAAAGCGTGCTGATACAAAGAAAGCTTTGAAAGACCTTCTTTACAAAAATGGATCGTCTAAGTTCTCATTGCAGGTAAACTATTGGTAATGAAGACACCAGTGCAGTGACCCTCTTGTAGAATGACTGTTAATATGGTATCGTGACTTTCATTTACTGATTAGAGCTCTCTTTTGCACCTTAAGTAGGATGAAGACTTTGGGAAAGTTGGTGGGCATGCAGATAAATCAAATAACTCTGGAAAGAAAAAAAAATCTAAGTCCTTTGCTCGACACACTGACAAGTCTCATCAGAAGATAAAACGTAAGCTTCTTTTGTTTTTTAGAATTTTCCATATATTTATTTCTTTCTAAGTTATCTAGGCCATTGTCAACCACTTTGGGTTAAGGGCCAAGTAGATCTTCTTGTTTCATAATATCGTGAAACTTTATAGTTCATATGGTCATTCTGTTCTCTATGTTATGTTCCCAATGGATTTGTGATGCATTAAGTATGGCTTTTGTCTTAATTTGTTCCTGCTCTTTTATTTGTGTACTAATATTTTTACTCCCATATCAGATGTAAAATAACATAAAGCATTATACGGCATTTTATGATATGAATTCTATCATAAAATATACCTTGAAATCTAAGAATGAGCAGTAGTGAATGAAGTGATGAAACCTAGCATTCTTCTTGCTTACTATGTTCCAATCTTAACGAATTCTCTGGTTTGCTTTAACATCTTCAGGTAAGTTTGCAAGAGACAGTTTCACTGACAATTTTGATGATCATCCTGAATTCTTTCAAGCAAGATTTGGCAACAGGATGTATACGTGGTCTTTTAACTCACAGAAGGACTCTTTTTTCCAAGATTCAACATTTGGTTTCGAGTGGAGAGATCATTCCAGCTGGAAAAATAAAAGTGAAAGATGGCAGGCTAGCAGTGATGAGGAGTCTGATGACGAAACTTATACTGCAGCTTTAGGTTCATCATGCGATAGAACAACTCTTGGTCTGCCTCCAAATGGTCCTTTGAAGATAGAAGATGTGAAAAAAGCGTAAGCATCTCTGTTCTTCTGTTCATTAAATTATCAGGACAGCTAGATGCAAGTTCAAAGATACTGTTTCACTAATTTTGGAATTTTTATGTTCATATCACTTTGCATTTCCATCTCTCCTTGCAGATTCCATCTTTCAGCATTAAAATGGCACCCTGATAAGCATCAAGGCCCTTCACAGGTCTGTTTCTTGATTTTCATTCTCTGTAGTCTGGACTCTTCTATGGCTTGTGCTTTTAAGAGATAACGTTGTGAATCAGTTCTCAGTTGCATGTATCTTTAGATTCCCAGTTTCAATAAGCATTACTTCTTAAGTTTGTAGACATTATGAATGTCTGACCATGTTATTGATTGTTAGACTCGGCTATTTTTTAGTTAAAATGATAAAGTGCCAATTTTGACTCCAAGGGCACTACAACCTTAGTAACTGGACTATGAAGGCATTGGCAACTCTGCTAGTTATAAACGAAAAATCTATTGCACTTTGTATGCTTTTTCATGTTAGGACATTTAGATGGCTTCATGTTAAATTCAGATAAAAATCACTACTTCCTTGGATTTGTTGGACATCTTTTTGAATAAGAGACCAGATTACAATTTAAGATTTCAAATGTGACGGAATGCTAGGTTATCAAAAAATAAAAAGTGATGGAATGCTTATGACTCTCAACTTCTCAAGTGGCATGCTTATGACTTTTGCAACTTATATGCTGTTTCGGTCTTAAATTGCTGACGAGAAATCTATGCTGGTTTGCAGACAATGGTTGAAGAGAAATTTAAACGCTGTGTTAGTGCATACAAATCGCTTTGCAGTGCGCTCTCCTCAACTTAAGCTTTTGGTTAGAAGTTTTTACTGCTTGCATGATGTGGGATACAATTCGCAAACTAAGGAATGATTGCTGTTCATCAAATGAGCAGTTCAATCGGCGGGTTCATTAGATTTTGGTTATTCCTCATTTTAATTTATCATAAAAGATGTACGATTGTAATTGTATTATTGTCATAATCTGTTAAATAAACTTGGGATATTACAAAAGAAAAAAAAAAACTCTTAAAACTATAACAACAATAAAATAATAGAATGATGAGCTTAACTTTTTTTTAATAAAAATATATGATTTAAATATAAATTATATTATTTTTATGATTATAAATTTTAAGAGTTAATTTGTTATTTTTTCAATGAACTTTTTTTTCTTCTAAATAAGTAGAAACAAATGTTTAACATGTTGTGGTGCAGGAATATTATATAATAGTATTTGTATCTAGGTTTATAGGAGCGCACTATATAAACATTAAAACAAACTACTACTTAATTTTAGTTACTATTTCAAATTGAAAAATAATGTTATATATATTTTATTGAATATAAATATATTTAAATTAAATTTTAATAAATTTTATAGCTCAAAAGATATAAACATTAAAATTTAGAAGACATAATTTTATTTTATATATATAATTTATTTATAAATTTATAAATATTATACATAAAATTTAATTTGTCTACATCCGCCCTTATATATCCAAAGTCATTAGGGATAATTGGAGATGTGACAACAATTGAATAAGTTCACAGATTGATCCCAGAATATTTATTTTCATTTATTCTCTGATTCTGTGGTACCTCTCCTCGTAAAATTGTCATTTTTTAATAAAATTATTTTTTTATCGTAACTTAATTATTATATATTAATTTATATAATATTATTTAATTAGTAGTAATTTTTTATGATTGAGACATCAGATACCACTAATGTGGATATATATATTTGAATATTAGTTATACTTCATTAAAATACATCATACGACGAAAATGATGATTTTGAGCAATACAATAGTAATTATCAAAAAGAAATTTCATTGTAATTACTTTATTATTTTATATTTAAAATTTTATATTTAATTAATAATTATATTAATTTAATACATATTACACAAAATTTTTTTTATCTAAAATAATCTATATAGGTAAAAAAAAAATAAAAAAAATATCACAAACTATTATATACCAAGATAATCAACATATTTAATTACACTTATCAATTCCAAGTTCGCCAGAGATAACAGAAAGACTGGGGCACTACTAACATAACACATAATGCAAAGGTCAAAAACAAACGGAGACTTACCGTTCCCAGGAGGATAAATAGCATATCCAAAAAACTTCGAACCAGGACATGGACCCAATATTTAGCTACATGGACTACCAGCGATTGGTTACAACTATTTTAAAATAGCCCAGAAAACAGAATGAAGAAAGGTATGCTTTTTCAGTAAGAGAACAAAATGAAGAAAGTTGAAGAGCCTGAAAATAAGCTTTTTCTAACCTTTTTCAAAGTTTAAACTTTAAAGTAGTCAAAACGGTGTGCAATATCCAATGACATTCTCAGAATGTTAGTAAAATTTACCCTTAGAGCAATCACAATGTTGGCTCTTTGTCTACTTTTTTAACTGTGGAATTTCGCTACCTCCAACGAACAGTTTGACTATTATGAAAAAGCAATTTTTTTAAATAAAAAAAGGAAGAAGAAGACTAAACTGGAGCTTCAAGACAAAGAGGTCAGACAACAGGTAATATAATTGCTTGAAAAAAAAGAGAGATTAAACTACAATGAAATGATGAATCTGGATTGGATTCTTAATAAAGTTCTAGACATAATTTTTCATACCATAAGAATCAACATAATACACACTAATTTCCGCAGCCAAGGGGAAATCAAAAACAAAGAACAACAACAGAGGAAGACACCATAAACACATAGATCAAAATCAAGAACCCAAAATGCAGAGCCCAATTTCTCTTAAACTTTCCAAAGTAATTCTCAGGAGGTTCTTGATAATGAATCTCAAAATCTTCGTCACCAAACCCATCGAACTCACCTCCTGCACAACTACTCATCCTCATCTTCATCTCTCTCAATTTCTCAGTAGCTAACCCAAGTGTCAGCTTGTGGCAACGCCTCTGGTACTTGAAGCCATTGATGCACCTCAAGGTCTGAGCCACTGATACGTAGAAAATGAGATGACCAAGAGAGAGAAGAATAATGGGTACCCAGCAATGTCGGCATTGAAGTCGAAGCGACTGAGATTCTGCCAAGAAGATAAGGCTCAAGAAGATGAAGAAGAGCTGGAAGAGCTTGTGAAGTTCCTTTTTTTGGAGGTCTATGGCGCGTTTCTTCTCAAGGGTCTTCTCGAAATGGAGCTGGACAATAGTATTTAAAGCTTGAAGAGCTGTTTCTTTGGGGATTCCTGTGTGGTGCTGGTGGGGTTCGTAATCAGCCATTGATGAGCTGCTGGAGATTATGAGTACTAGGTTGGAAAGGCAAAGTTTGGGGATTTAGTTTACTGCGTGCTTAGGTGGTGGATGGGTTTTATTTTCTTTCTTCTTTTTTTAACAATGGTGGGTGAGTAACTGAGGACCGTGAGGTTATCTGTCATGGCTCGGATCTTTATTTTCGTTTTTTTTATTATTTTTTGGACCATATATGAGAATCCAACGGTCATAATGTTAAACTTTGAGACAGAGGAGTAAAAAAAAAAAAATTAAATATTAATAATAATGATAAAATATGAAAGGCATATCTTGAAACTTCTTAGAAAATTTAATTGACTGATACGAATTTTTGAACTTTTTAAGGTGAATAGTCTATTAATTACAGTTCACTTGAATGCAAATAATCTTTAAATTAACGACAGACATAATATTAAATAGTGTAGTAGTGAGGAAAAATTATTCATTGATTTAAAAATAAATAATGTGATATTTGAACTAGAGGTATTATTTATTATGTATTGACAGTAGTTTGAATATAGGAGTTATTATTTATTATTTTTAGTTTATATTATAATCTTATTTTAAAGTATTATTTATTATTTTTGAAGTATATTTTTTATTAATTATATTGTTTTATTTTTCTATCACTTATTAAATATTTATATTTTTAAAAAATATATATATTAAATTTTATTAATTTAGAATATTACATTATTATTAACTCCAAAAATAATGAATAATTTTTCATTTAATTAATTATTTTTTTAATTACTTTAAAAATTATGAATATTTTATCATAAAATAGTGAATAATTTTATTTTTTTTTAATAAAAATTATTCCATTTATCTTATATTTTATTTACTTAAAATATCATATAGTAATAACCTATTTCTCTGTGATATAAAAGGTTTTTCTATATTATAACACATTTCAATAAAATCTTTGCACTAAACAAACAATTGATTAACTCTGAATATCATATCATCCATACTTCAAAAATAAATAATTCACAAGTGTTCTTTGAGTAGGTACTAGGTAAGAATTTTTCATAGTTTAATCAGGTTATTAATTTTTAATAATTTAAAAATAAATAAAAAAGTTAATGTAATACTCTACTGAAATAACTAACTTAACCGGACGATAAACAAACATTTTTAGCACTTATACAATTTATAAGACTACAATGTTATCACCAAATATAGACTAACTATTATATAATTCTAAGATTCAAGCTAATATAATTATATTTATCATATCTCAAATGATGCATCAAAAATATTGATTAGCAGATTAGTATTATATTAAATCTGGTTGACATGATCCATCCCAAAACTATTTGAGCTAGATGTACTATGCGTTTTCAGTGGATGTACCAAAATTAGCCATACTATTATTTTTCTTTTCAAAATATCGTATTGGGATTTAGCCCAATGAGCCCCTATGTTATGCCTCTGATCACCTGATAAAATTTATCAAGAATCAAATCTTAGAATAAAATTAATCCTCGTTTATCACCTGTGAAATCTTTAAAATTGCCCACAATCTCATAGTAAAACAGCAAGTGTGTTGTGTCTTATACAGTTATACAAAGAGTGGCTTTGAAATTTGGTAGGAATTTTGTTCACATTTGTCTATTATTACATTGCTCAGTTAAGTTTGTTTTAAAAATTTCTTTCCCCAACCCCATTTAAAATAACTTTTATGATATGTTTAGTACATCATATTAGATAAATATAGTCGTATTGAACTGAACTGTATTAAATTATATTATAATTAATCTGTATAATGTTTGGTGAAAAACTATATAATATAGTCGGATTAAATTGATTATATATATTTTAGTAAAATATTTTTTTATTATAAAATTTATTTAAATTAATATTTAATTCATTTTTATATTTTTATTATATTTTTAAAAATAATAAAAATATTATTTTTAATTTGAAATAATAGAAAAGATTAAAACATGTAATTTTATAATTAAAAATTCAAACAGACTAAGTTAATTGTCTAGTATGGTTTAGACTCACATCTCCTGGTCGTACAAAATTTTTACATAATTGTACTATTTTTATACTGTATGATACGATTTAATTTCATAGTCAAACGCATGACTATATATAAATTATACAGTCATGGTATTTAGTACGATGTAACAAACATACCGTCAGAGTCTTCAATGACATGTAATGTCATCCAAACAAAAAATAGTGGTTAGCAAATCGAATCAAATTCGAATAAAACAACACAAATTAAATTTGGGTCATCTCAAATAACTCAAAAAAATATAGCTAAGTTAGGAGCATCAAAACAATTCATTAATCCGAAATAAAATAAAATATGCCAAAAGTTAAATAAAAAATAAGTTAAATTAAAAGAATTTTTTTTTAATCGATACTATTTTTGTTGTATGGGCTATTCACACAAGCTTGATACTTTTAGACAAAAACTTACATGTCTCAAATACCACTGCAAAATATACTGTAAATGTTATTTTAAATTATTGATATTAATTTTTATTTGTGAAAAAGTACCCTAATATATTTTATTAATTATTGGTGTTTGTTGTGAAAAAGGGAAAGAAAAAAAAAAGTAATACTAATAATATATTTTGTTATATGTCTCCCAATGTTGTTCTCCTCAACCTTGCCTTATAAGATAAGAAATTAAATTGAATGATTTTTTACTAATATAAACTTTATTTTATTTAGTTTTTTGTTATAAATTTTTAATAGTATCCATAATTTTGATTTTAAATTAGAATATGCTTAAAGATTATTTTGCTATTATGATAGATATATATATATTTATTTATTTTAGATAGTACATTTGATAAAAATAACTTTATAAAAATTTAACAATATATAATATTCGTTGATTAGCCTTAGTAATATTAAGCAAATTTTAATTAATTAAACAAAATATACAATTAATAATTTAGTTTAATTTAGTACAGTTCGTTAATGTTTGGTTTATATTTAAACTTATTTTTATTAGTTTAAATTAAACTCAATTTTAATTAAAATAAGAAAAATTTAAATTAAATTAGTTCGAGCCAATTCTAACCTACCGGATTTTATGAATTGCGAGCCCACTGTTACATTAATTTTCCTCCCTCTTTCCCTCCACTTGACTTTATTTTCATGTAATACGTAAATGTTTTAATGATTTAATTAATTTTATTTTTAGTTTAACTTAATTTTATTTTTTTATAACACTCAAAAAATATATATTTATTTATGTTATAAATAAAATAAATATATATATATATATATATATATATATATATATATATATATATATATATATATATATATATATATTTTAAAAGAATTAAAAATAAAATAGTATATATGATATAAATTTTGTTATACAATTACACCGCTTTACGTTTTTACTTTGTTATTTATTTTATCTTTGTGGAACTCTTGGCATTAGTTGGCACCAGTATATTTTGTACGCCCACTGATATCTCATCAGAATTCAAATAATAAATCATATTAAAGTTTCGTAATACTATTTAATTTCAACATTTTCTGTGTCATGATTGAAGATATTTTGTAATCATATAGGTAAGAACCAGGGGTTGTAATAGTTGAGTCAATGACAGGAGGTTCATTGTAATTTTCCTTTTTTCTGGGTACAGCCAAGTACAGAATCTTATTAGATAAGCAATATCTCCATTGCTTTTTCATCACCAATCCCAGTTAGATCTCCTGGCTCCTTAGCTCCGGATCGTGATCAAACCCTGTACACAAAAAACAAAAGTTGCTTCCTCCATCTTAAAGGCAATTTGCATGCAGAGTAGGTAATGATCACTATGCCAAAATAGACTTCTGAGGCACATCCATACAAATGTCAAACTAGTAATCTAAGATTACAAATATCAATAAATTCATTTGATTGAGTAACCATTAAAAATGAAATTCACATGTAGTAGCATCCTAACATTTCAATTGAATGACGGTCTTTTTCTTTTTCCAATCATTATAAATTATGGGGAGAGGAATTCAAATTCACATATAAGAAAATATAAGACATCATCTTTACTATAAGAATATTGAAGTGATAAGCGAATGAGAGGTAGTAGTTGTCTTTGGTGTATAATGCATGCAATAAGAAAATACTCTTTGCTATATAATGAACATCTAAAACTCATCCAATAGCCTCTGTTAGATGTTTGGAACTACAATCACAAATTTAGGAAATTGTCATACACACACAAATAATGAAGATACTAATGATAGATGTATAAAAATAATTTTGGTCATCTTCCTAACGGCTTAAATTTTTGAGAGAGTTGGTGACTAATAATTTTTAACATGGTATCAGAATTAGAAGTTTTGTGTTCTAGGCCCAGCAACCCCAATTATTGATTGTAAGTATTTGACCAGCATGGTGCATAGAGCCAACATTTGTAGAAAAATGATAGATGTACAAAAATAACGTTGGTCCTCCTTCTAACAGCTTCAATTTTTGGGAGAGTTTCTGACTAACAATTTCTAACATTTAAAAGCCTAATAGTCAGAGCAAACAAGATATCAAATAATAGGGGGAAAAAATTGAAGCTTCTTGGGTTATTGCTTACTAAGTAATGATAATATAATGAATAGTTTTCTTTTTTAATCAATCAAACATATTATTGGTATTATTAATTATTAATACAAGAACACATTAGGTAGATCCAAATGTGCTAACCAGTACAAGGAGCATATGATGGGTACTTAAAAAATATTAATATTTTGTGATTTATTGTGCTTAATTGTGACAAATAGATATGATTATAACTATTTTATTTAATTATTTGCATAAATCCATCAATTTATAATCACAGTATATTTTTATGTATTTCAAGTATTTTTAGCTTCAAAGAGATGAATAATATAAGCATATGAAGATGGGACACTTCGAGCACTCAAATAGCAACCTAGGAGCAAAAAGGACTAAGTCATGTAAGCCTTACATCAGAAATCAACTAGTTTGTAAGGATTACGTAATCAGCTTGTATTGGGGCAGAGGTTTTTGTGTGCCATGCTCAATGCTCTCGGATTTTTGTATGGCGCAATTTTTAGGCTTGCGCCGCAGAAGATAAAAAGTTGTGCCGCGGCACGAGTGTATTTTTGAAAAGTTTCAATTCTATACAACTCTTACATCTATAAAATCCCATTACGTCTTCAGCATTAGACATAATTTTTTACATAATTTGGGAACAATTTTCTACTACACTAAATTAGGTTTTGGAGCTTTGTCACATCCTAAGAAGGTAAGAGAGGCACATCTAAAGGAGACAAGAAGCCTTTTAAGATTAAAGATCAAGCTTTTAAGGAAGGAAACATCATCCAAGCCAATTGTGGTATTTAGATTTAGGTTATTTATTTTTGTCAGATATTTCTTCTTCTTCTTCTTTCCTCTCTAGAATGTATATTATATTATATTTATCTATGAATATTAATCTAAACATGTTTGACTGAATTTAACTATGGATGTTTAGCTTTTGTTGTCATATTTGCTAGATTTGTTATGGTAAATATTTGTATTGCTTAAATAAATAAAATTGCTCTTTGATTAAGAATTTATTTAAATGTTTATTTGTGAATACTCATAGCATTGGTATGATTTGCATATTTTTCCTTGTACATAATTTGTTTGCTATTTAATATACTCAATCGTAGGATATTGATTAGTTAATCAACAAAGAAAATTATCCGATCATATGAATTTTCATAAACAAAAGAAAAGTCGGTAATCTTTATTTATTAGAACATTCATGTTAATTCACCATAATATTTCGATGTAAGTATGGTCAACCAAGTTAAACGTCTATATATCTTCCATTGATATTTATCACCTTTTTTAGTTAATTTAAATTTAAAATATTGTTTTCTTTCTTTGTTTACCACCATTGATCTTGTTCTCGTGTCCAACTTCATTTACAGTTTTAATTATTCACAATTTTATTAGCTTTAGGATTCTAATTATTTACAGTTTTAATTGTTTTAGGATTCTAATTATTTAGTGTTTTAGTAGTTTAGAATTTTAATTACTTTAGGACTCTAGAGAACTCAAGAAAATGTTATTTAGAATTATTGTAATTTCTTCAGACCTCAGAGATTTGTTTATTATTTGCTACAAGTAATTAATACACTTACGAGTACTATAATTTGCACATCAGCATACAACCCTAAAAAACCACCCAAGTTCACAACAAAACTAAGGTAATAAAACATTAAGTCAAGCCACTACTGAATAATTCATTGCCAGAAAAATGAAGACACACACACACACACACACACACATATATATATATATATATATATATATATATATATATATATATATATTATATATCGTTTAACAAATGGAAACAATATACATACATGTGTAAACATGCAAAATGAGTACTCAGAACCTGAATCTAATCTACAACAGTAGTTTGTCAAGCTCAAGCTCTCTTGAAAAGACCATACGCTGTTTTGAAATTACACACATCTGTTCAAGCACTCTTATAAAGCCTTCATCACTTTGTTAACTCAGCCATAATTTTCATAGGAGTGTTGTCTGCAGACATTTGAGAAGGATTATTAGGTACAATCTGATACTCATCTCCGTTCGCATTGTCATTATTTCCTTCTTTGTTGTGCTCCATGTTTTCACTGTCATCGTTCTCGGTAACAGATTCGGGTAGTTGCTGCTCTTCTTGCCCTCTCATCTTCTACATCAAGAGCTCTTCAACCCTCAAATCTTAACCAGAGTTAACCGAATTATCCAACTTTTTAGCCTTCTTATTGTACAAGTCATCAAGCTGCTGGAAATAAGGCCAAGTCTTTGAGCCCTCGGATCTTTTCTTATTGCTTTCCTTCACTCGCTTATAGTATTTGTTTATATTCTCCCATTTCTCTTTACACCTCTTTGCACTACGCTCATAACCAATCTTTTTCACGGCTGTTGAAATCTCCACCCACAAATGCTCTTTTGGTGCATTTTCTTGATATTCAATCTCTAGATTAGCCATCTGTCTAATCAAATCTTGAACTTCATCTCTTGGCCATCTAAAAGAGCTTGTTTGCATAAATTTCCTACGGCTATATTGTTCTTGCCTGTCAGAGTAGATGTCAGCTGCCCTACCGCCGTTACTTTTTTGTTGTTGGTTCAGAGCCTTAACTCCTTCTCCAAAAACTGGGTTCTCAGGAAACTGAACCTAGCCTAATTGTTCTGAATTTTTTTCAAGAACGCAAGCACAGTAACGCCTTTTGCAGCAGCTAAATACCTATCTTGAGCTAACAACTCACGTTCTCTCTAAACTCTTGCCAATTCCTGTTGGAAAATTTGAGTTAGATAAGCCAATTTTGAGACTTAATTTTGAGTATGACTCACTTTAAGTAAATTGATAAGCCTTAAATTGAATTTAGATGAATGAGAAATTGATTGAAAGATTGATATATCTCAATAAGATATGGATTCCAATTGAAATCAAATTTTGAGGAAGAGATAATTATTATTCGAGTTAAATTAAAAAATAAAACTCTCCCACATGAATGACTATAAATTGACTCTTTTTATTGGTTAAAATAAAACTCTCCCACATGAGTGATTATAAATTGACTCTTCTTATCAGTTACACAGAAAAACCAAATTTGTAGAAAATAGGAGAAAGACAATTTTTAGACAATCTTTGTAATTATAAGTCAATTACCATCTCCAAAAAAGTTTAGTCTTTTAATTATAAAATTTTCATAGAACCTTCAGCTTTTGTGTGATAGAGGATCGGGCAATTTAGTTCGTCAAAATCAACTTTGTGTGCTTATTAGCCATTGGAATCAACTATTGTATCCTTTAAGACAGACATCCATAAATTATCAAGTACTTACGTGAAAGGGCAAATTTGTTTTAAGAACACACGGGCCTCGATTATATCTAAACTTTATTCTTCTGTATTTAATTTATTTTTTATTAAATCAATTGGATCTAATTTATTCACTTACTCTAGACATAAGGGCAATACATGTATATCCAATATAGGGGCTACTGATGTGTAAGTTTGTTGTAATGTGTAGTTGTGCACATGTGGGAGGTAAAAGTTGTTAGGAAAACTATTTTGGAATTCTGTTAGAGGAGATAGAGTCAGTGAGGGTAAATATACAGCTTAATTCGAATGGAATGGTATCAAAATTATTTTGTATTAAGCTCAACTCCTTTGGGAGAGATCCAAGCCTCTCAAATGCTTGGTTTGCTAGCCAGATTCCAACAGATTTAATAAGAACTCATTTCTTGCATAATTTTCTTTGTTTAATTTCACTGCTAAATCTTAGTTGCTATCATTTTGGTATGAGAGTACTAACTTGGGAATATGGCTGCTAATAATATCGCTCAACAAATGGATACAATGGAAGAGGTGATTGGAGCTGTACAAGAAGAGCTCCATCATAAGGTGGGTAAAACAAATGGATACAATGGAAGAGGTGATTGGAGTTGTACAAGAAGAGCTCCATCATAAGGTGGGTAAACTGAAGGCTGAACTGCAAAACATGAACAAACAACTGGATCTTCTCATCAAATTACACGAAAAATCAACCAAAATTGCTTCCTTATTATCTAGCAATGCAAAAGAGGCTGTGGTGCTCTATCCAATGATAACTGACTCATAGGGAAACAATGGTACTACAACATTTGTAAGTTCTCGACAAGATTTTCGATTTCAAAATTTAGAAATGTCAGCTTTAATGGGACAAACCTAGATGGTTGGATTCTAAAAGCATAGCGCTATTTTATTCTTCATCGGCTCACGAATGAAGAAAAACTGGAAGTGGCAATAATCAATTTTGAGGGAGATGCTCTATTGTCGTTTCAATGAAAAAACAAGAAAAGATCAGTGGTGTTAAGGGAAGAGATGAAGATGATAATACTAAATCAGTTTCGAAACACCCTAGAGGTTCACTCCATGAACAGTGACAGGCCTTAAAGCAAGAGGGTAGTATTCGCGAGTATCGTCAAAGGTTTATAGAATTTTTAGCACCTTTAGAGAATGTACCAGATAAAGTTGCACTTGGAAATTTTATCAATGGGTTAAGGCCGAATATTCAGGCCAAAATAAGGGTTATGGAACTCATTTACTTGGGTTGAGCTGTGGAGTTTGCCCAAAAAATTGAAGAGAAGCTCTACGTTGCCACACGCCTTCGTATTGTGAAAGGAAACTCAGTTCCTCATAAAGGGTGTGGGTCATGACAAGCAAATGAGGTAACAAGGGGTGCACGCAACTTGTTTCAACAGCCCTTTGGTGGTGGTGCCGCCATGGCGAAGTAGAATGGGGAGGTGAGTAAGTTGACTGATTTTGAGTTGCAGAAGAAGGGCAAAAAAGGCCTCTGTTACCTATATGATGAGAAATGGGGTCCTGGCCACCATTGTGGGAAGAAGGAGATGAGTGTTCTTACAACCCATGATTTTGAGTTGGGGGTGTTAATGGTCAGAATTGGTGGCTGAATTGGTGGCTGCCTAATCAGTCAAAAAATGCAGCCACCAGCAGCCAAAGAAGAAGAAAAAAAAGAAGAAGATTTAAATGAGGTCATTGCTTACCTCATCACCCAAATAGTAGCTCTATTTTCTTCTATAAATAGAGATGTTTGGATCCCAAAGAATATCATCCCAAATAAGCTTTCTTGTAGAGAGAAAAGAGAGAAGAGAAGAGAAAAATAAGAAAAATAGAGTGTTCTTAATTTTTCTTTTGAGAGAATTTTGTGAAGAAAATTCTTGGGAATATTTGGGTGTGAGTGAGTGTTGTAAACACTTTGTAAATTTTCTCCTTAGTAAAAGATCTGCAGCAGCTCCGGAGACGTAAGCATAATTGGCCGAACTCCGTTATCAATTTGTGTGTATTATTATTCCGTTCAGTTTTTTATTCCGCATTCTCACAAATCTGATTATAGGGAAATTTGCCTTATTTCCCAACAGGGGGAGATTGAGGAAGACAATGGGGTGATCGAAACAAAACCCAAAATAGAGGTGATTGAAGTTAATTTGATGGCAGAGGTTTTGCTTAATTTGGTCATGCGATTTACGACTCTAAAGATGATGAAGGTAAAAGGGGTGGTGTGCGATTAGGAAATAGTCACTTTAATTGATGTAGGTGCAACTTATAATTTCATTTCTATAGAGCTTGTGAATCAATTACAGCTACCTATTTTTAAAACTAAAGCTTATAAGGTGACGATGGGAAAGGGAAAGGCAGTCCATGGAAAAGGGGCTTGTCGAGGATATCTTTTCATTTGCAGGAGATCAATATCATTGATGATTTTCTTCCACTGGGGTTGGGAAGTGCTGTTGTGATTCTCGAAATTCATTGGTTGGAAACCTTGGGAACCACTCACACTAACTGGAAAATGCAAGTGATGAAATTTAGATTAGGCGATAAATCTGTGATGCTAAGAAGAGACCCATTCCTTGGCAAAACTTTGGTTTCCTTGAAGGCAATAACAAGAACCCTTAAACACAAGAGCACTACATATTTGGTGGAGCTCAACCATATGGGTCTTTCAGATGGAAGTAGGTTAGTCGAGCCCCAATTCTTACATCTAAGCATGAAACTGTTTTTAACATGCCACAAGGATTGCCACTTATCGATGGGCATGAACACTCTATTTTACTTAAGGAGTGCCACCCTCCAATATGTGTGTGATCATATCGATGATGAGATAGAGCGATTGATAAAAGAAATGCTCACAGCTAGAATCATGAGATTTAGTAACAACCCTTACTTTTAGGGAAGAGGAAAGATGGGTCATGGCATTTATGTGTAGATTACAGGGCTTTAAACAAAGTGACAGTGCTAGATAAGTATCTATTTCCTATCATCAATGAACTTTTGGATGAATTATGTGAAGCTCAAATTTTCTCAAAGCTTGACCTAAAAACTATTTAGGTCAAAGAGGATCATGTATCCAAAACAACGTTTAGAACACACAATGGCCATTATGAATTCTTGGTGATGCCTTTTGAACTTACCAATGCTCCTGCAACTTTTCAGTCCTATATGAATGAACCATTTTATCCTTATCTCAAAAAATTTGTTCTAGCTTTCTTTAATAACATTCTAGTTTATAGTGCTATTGAAAAGTCCCATAAAACATTTGTGGTGAAGGTTATAGATGTGTTGCAAAGGAACAACTTACATGCTAATTGTAAGAAATGTGAATTTGGTAAAACCCAAATTGCTTACCTGGGTCACATCATTTATAGAGGAGTTGCAATTGATCCTAATAAAATTCAGGCCAAGGTATCCTAACCAACCCCCACCAACTTAAGGGAGTTACGGGATTTCATGGAATTGATGGGATATTATAGAAAATTCGTGGTTGGGTATGCTTGAGTCACTTTTCTATTGATTGAGAAATTGAAAAAGGATAAATATGGGTGAAATGGTGAGACAATAAGAGCTTTTTATGAGCTAAATAAGTTAATAAAATAATCAAAATCAGTTAATAAACATTATAAATAGAAGTGTCATGGATATATATTATATATATATTTTTTGGTACGTGAATTTTTAAGATGGATAAAATTTGAAAGAGAATTATTAATTTTAGAATCATTAACTATGAAATATCAATTTAAAATGAAACAAATTAATTATTAATAATTTGGGTACCTTTCAAATAATTTAATATTTACAAAAAAAATAATAAAACCTTCAAAAAATTATAATCCAAATAGTTACAAATATTTAAAATTATAACAAATCAAAGTGGTCTCATCCTTGTTTTCTTTTTTTAAAAAAATGGGCTCTAAAGTCCCCTTCTTTTTATTAATAAAGAGAAAACACACTCACACACTCGGGTGGGATTCGAACTTGGGTTCCTGGTGGGGGATTGAGAGTTTTACCACTTGAACCACAAGAGATTCCCGATAAAGTGAACTCCTTAGTCTTACACACTCACACACTCAGTCTGTCTATTCAATAAACAAAATAACTAATAAAAAAAAAAAAGGTAAAGGGAAAACCTTTTAATTGAACTCTTTAGAAGTATGCGCCTTACGATCAAGTCACAACAACTACGAAGAAACAGTATATAATTTGAAAAGAGAAAGGGAAAATGAAGTGAGTTATAACTAGCTCAGTAGAAGTATACTATGTACAGTCCTCAATGAAATCAATGATGCATACTACATTTAAAATATTTTTTGCATATCCAGTAATAAATCATCAATATATCAATAAGTGAAATAGTAAACAGTCAATTTCAAATAAGTTGACATAACTCAAGGACTAGAGAATTTTCTTTAAAAAATTGTTGGACGATTACCTTTGCTTTTTACAAAGAAATTCTCTAAAATCGTGATGCCCCCAACGTAATTAACTTAAAAAAGCATCAATTTTGTATAATAAAAAAAAAAACACGAATATGAACTAGATTTCTTAAAACTAAATTTTGTTTTTATATCTAATTTTTCTCCTTTCTTTCTCTATCAATTCAATATACTATAGTTTTATTTTATTTCTATTGAAGTGATTCTTTAAGTTTTAAGTTGGAAATTCTTTGTATTTATGGAGTCACTAAAAATTGAACAAAACTATTATAATTTTTAATGCTATTGAACAAATTTCTTATCAAGTTTATTATTTTCTCTTTGGGTTTTCTTGATTTTTTTTTTTAATTTTCCCAAGTTTAACAATAAGAGCTTGAGTGGTATTTATTAAATTATTTTTGAGAATTATGTTTTCATTTGTCATAAGATAGTAAGGTGTAACTTTATTAAACATGCCTTACACTATACATTACTTTTCTTTCATGTATTGTGTTTAATATGTTGTGTGAACCCAAGAATAATTTTTCACATTTTGCACCAGAGTGTGCATAACTGCCAATAATTCTTTTCTTTAGAACTAAAAGAAACTCTCTTAATTTATTAAATCACACTTTATAAGAAAAATTATAGAGAAATTTCAGCTTTATTATAACTTTTAATTGTCAACATCCATTTTGATTTCATCATTGATTAATCATTCCTTTGAATACGTATTTTGAACGAGTATTCTTTTCATTTTCACTATTATTGAAAGAGTTATTGTATGAATTTAACAGTTAGAGAATACAAGACTCTCATTTTCTCTTTGGTTTACTCAAGAAATATTTATTATTTATCATATTGAGATACCATATTCTATTTGGAATTACAAGTAGTACTTCATGTTAGTGTTAGACTTTCAAAACTATTTGCATTCCGAAACCGAGTGGAATGTATATTTGAGGTACCCCATATATGCTCATACAATCATAATAAAATATGCAATGTCCAATATAAAATACTTATGTATGCTATGCCAAATCCATATGTATTGGTCAACTCTGAAATACATGAGCACATGTGCGGTCAACCTCCGAGACGCACGAGACGCACGTGGGTCCACTTCCGACACCATGTACAAGCATACTTCGAAATACATATGGCACATGTATTGTCAACTCTAAAGTACATGGGTCCTCATCATAAGGGTCCTCGTCGTATGGGCTGTCCAACTTCGAGACTTATAAACGAAAATAAATACCGAGACCCGTAGACAGACTACTCCGAAACACAATGGGGGGTTCAACTCCTAGGCCCATGTGTGGTCAAATATTGAGACCCATGTATGGACAACTCTAAAATACATGTAAAATGTAATGCGTACCTATAGTTAATCGAAAAATAGTATGCTGCATCCAGTAGCCTCGGGGTATCATATCTTCACAAGTCGTTTATACATGTAATATTTCCCACAAAATAATTTCATGATACATGCATAAAAACTCAAATATCATGTAAAAAATTTTAATACCCGTAACATATCAAAATATCACGTATGCATATAAAATATTTCCAACGGGTACTTTAATTATAAAATATTCATGTATAATCTTGGCATCAATTTTCATCACTCTTAAATATATGATGCATGATATTTTCATAAAAATAATGTATGAAGAAAAAATGGAATAATAACCCCTACCTCAAAGAGTTTCATAGACAAACTTGTCTCATACGTTACTAATTGAGGTAACGTCTCAAATCTTTGATAGTAAAATCTTCGTTCAAGGTATTTTATCAACTCACCCTTCCAGTGTTTCTTCTGCAAAGACTTAAAATATTGTTCAAATACATTTAACTTTAATGTTTTCTAAAAGTTAAAATGATTTAGAGATATAACACTTTACTCAAAATGTTCACTGAGTAAGTAAACAATGAACAAACTTAAAGAAACATTAAACAATATGCTACATAAAATCTTATTCTTGTGTAGTTCGTAATCATTGAATATCATCAAGGAAATCAAATCATTTTAAAGTTGTAACTAAACATATAATTCCACAACAGAAAAAGGGAAATAAAAATTTACTATCGGACATAAAAAAAAATGAAGTTAACTCTTTGGAGAGAAAAATAAAATAAAATAATAATAATAATAATAATAATAATAATAATAGCTCCGATGAATGAAAATTTTAGTAAATTTTTTTTTAAAATTTTCAAAGTAATGCAAATAGTTCTAAAAGTCTAACACTAACATGAAGTATTAGTTGTAATTCCAAATAGAATATGGTATCTCAATATGATAAATAATAAATATTTCTTGAGTAAACCAAAGAGAAAAGGAGAGTCTTGTATTTTCTAACTGTTAAATTCATACAATAACTCTTTCAACAATAGAGAAGATGAAAAGAATACTCGTTCAAAATGCATATTCAAAGGAATGATTAATCAATGATGCATACTACATTTAAAATATTTCATGCATGTCCAATAATAAATTATCAATATATCAGTAGTTGGGAGATGTCATTTTTAAATTCGGGCATACATGTACTTTCTTACTTCTGAAACCGAGCAGAGTGTACATTTTAGGTACTCCATGCATGCTCATACAATCATAATGAAATATGCAATGTCTAATATAAAATACTTATGTATGCTATGCCAAATTCATATGTATTGGTCAATTCCGAAATACATGAGTACGTGCACGGTTAACCTCTAAGACGCACGTAGACAATATAAATTGTGTATTATTATTTAAAAAATGATCATGGACAATGTATTATCCACAAAGAAAATGCTAATCAGGTTTAAGAAATTGGAAGCTTGTGCACTTTATGTGTTGAAGAAATTAAAGACATTGAGCATTTGTTTATGAGATGTGAATATTGCATTGTTAGCATTGGTGGTTGCATTAGTGGTGGTGTTTATTGTGAGTTCACAGACAAGCTGGATATAAATAGTCCTTCTTTCCTCTTGGTCGGAGGCTTTGTAGTAATTTTTTTATCTATTATCTATTTACTATATATAAAATTTTAAATTACGATTAATATTTATTTAAATAAAATCATCTTTATTTTTAAGCTATTGATATTGATTGTTCTCTTAGAATTTATTATTACATTAAATAAGATTTTTAAATATCATAATAAAATAACTACGCATCTATTAAGAACTTTGATCATATGCTAGTCACCGTATTTAATAAAACTTTAAATATGTTTTTATTTTTATAATTAATTTATTAGAAGCGTAAAAAAAATTAATTTTATACTTATTTTAGTTGTAAAAATGAAAGAAAGAGAAATTATAATAATTTAAACTATTCACGTTTTTATTAATTAGTGTATATACTACAATGTTTAAAATCAATGGTTCCGGATTGGTAGAGAAATAAGAGAAGTTCTATAAAATTTCTTATATCAAACTAATTCTAGATCCAGCTAAAGAATTCTTCCAGTTAAAACCTCTACAAACTTGTTCACCCTCACAGCTCTTATCATTCTTAATGTGAGTCCGTCCATGAGTGCACTACTTTTGCTTCTTCTTCTTCTTGTTTTTTTTTTTTTTTAATAAAAGGGAAAAAAAATTACAGAACTATGATGGCTTTCACTCTTAAAATAATAACTAAGATAATGATCATCCAGCCAAATCGCTTGTTAGAGTTAAATATACTGAATGAAATATATTTCTTATTGTATTATTACCTCACAATAGAGGTATATATAGAAGATAAAATACAAGAGTCCTAAATAAAATAGAATTATGTACAACTTAAAACTCTATTACAGATAGACACTAATTACATGACTCACGCTAACACTCCCCCTCAAGTTGGCGCATACATATCGACCATACCCAACTTGCTTAGTGAGTCATAAAACGTCTTCTTGGAAACTCCTTTGGTGAGCACATCTGCAAGTTGTTTCTCAGTGGGAACAAAAGGAAAGCTAATGAGTTTGGCATCTAGCTTCTCTTTTATAAAATGACGATCAACCTCCACATGTTTAGTGCGATCATGCTGTACTGGATTTTGTGATATGTCAATGGCTGCTCGACTATCACAATACAACTCCATAGTATTTTTGAGTTCGAGACCCAAATCAAACAATAAACTTTTTATCCACAACAGTTCACAAACACCATGAGCCATACCTCTATACTCAGCCTCAGCACTAGACCGTGCCACAACTTTCTGCTTCTTACTTTTCCATGTAACCAAATTACCTCCCACAAAGGTAAAGTAACCCGATGTCGACCTTCTATCTGTAATACTTCCTGCCCAATCTGCATCTGTGAAGCCACAAACTTCAAGAGGATTGTTGTGTTTAGTGAACATTACTCCTCTCCCTGGAGCTGACTTCAAGTACCTTAAAATTCTCACAACTGCATCCATGTGACTCTCACTCGGGTTATGCATGAACTGACTTACCACACTTACTGCATATGTGACATCTGGTCTAGTATGTGTCAAATAAATTAGGCGCCCAACCAACCTCTGATAGCGGGCTCGATCAGTTGGTACTTGATCTGGATACTCTGCTAGACAATGATTTTGCTCAATAGGAGTGTCAATAGGTTTACAATCCAACATGCCTGTTTCAGTTAGTAGGTCAAGAATGTATTTTCTCTGACATAGAAAGATTCCTTCGCTCCCCCTAGCTACCTCAATTCCTAGGAAGTATTTCAATTCACCCAAATCCTTCATCTCAAACTCAGAGGCTAGCTGTCTCTGTAATTTATCCATCTCAACAGCATCATCTCCAGTAATTACCATATCATCAACGTAAATAATTAGAGCTGTTACTTTCCCTTGTTGATGTTTGAGAAATAGCGTATGGTCTGAATTACTTTGTCTGTAGCCAACCTTCTGCATGAACTGTGAAAACCTTCCAAACCAGGCTCGAGGGGATTGCTTGAGCCCATACAAGGACTTCTTCAATTTGCATACAAAATTACCAGGGGAGACAGCTACATACCCAGGTGGAAGATTCATGTATACCTCCTCGACTAACTCTCCATGAAGGAACGCATTCTTGACATCAAGCTGTCGAAGTGGCCAATTAAAGCTTGCAGCAAGCGAAAGTAGAACTCGAATAGTATTCATTTTGGCAACCGGAGCAAAAGTCTCATCGTAGTCTACACCATATGTCTGAGTGAACCCTTTTGCTACAAGGCGGGCTTTATACCGATTCACAGATCCATCAGCATTATGTTTCACAGTAAATACCCATCGACAATCAACTGCCTTCTTGCCTTGTGGTGAAGGTACAAGTTGCCAAGTATCGTTCTTCTGTAATGCCTCCATCTCTTCCTCCATTGCCTTTTTCCATTTTGGGTCTCCCAGCGCATCCTGCACTTTGTTAGGTACTGATACAGTAGATATTTGATTTACAAATGATTCATATGGCTTAGACAATCTTTTAGTAGACATGTAGTTGGTTACTGGATATTTTGATTTTGCATGGATACTTGGTTCATATCTTTTGGGTGGTTGACCTCGAGTAGACCTATTTGGTAACACATACTGTCCAACACTAGACTCAACGCTATTAGTATCAGTAGGTATACATACCTCAGATGAGTGACCTTCAGTACCAGGGAGCTGTTGATCAAGGGTATGAGTGATGCCTGAGGGAACAGCAGTATCTTCATTTTCATTTGCTGTGGTTGGAGCTGGTGCTTGGACACTTGGAGTATCTGTTTCTTCCACTACTGGATTCAATGGGTTAAGAATCTCAACTGGACCCATAGAAATATCAGTAGGTGATTCTTCCAAATCCTCCCCCTCACCATGATACAGCTCTTCAAAATATAAATTCTCCCCCTGACGAGCAGTATCAAGTGAGGAAAAATAACTCATGTCCTCAAAGAAGGTAACATCCATAGTGACATAATATTTCCTGGTCGGAGGATGGAAGCACTTGTACCCTTTCTGATAACCTCCATAACCAACAAACACACATTTGATTGCACGGGCATCTAACTTGGACCTCTGATTTTTAGGAACATGGACAAAAGCAACACAACCAAATACACGGGCAGGAAGATTATGAAATGATGACAAGGACACATGAGATGCAAGAACCTCGAATGGGATTTTGCCGTGAAGAACACTAGATGGAAGACGATTGATGAGATGGGCGGAAGCTTGTACAGCATCGCCCCAAAGGTATTTTGGCATATGAGCACTAAATAGGAGTGCACGAGTCATATCAAGTAAATGACGATTTTTTCGTTCAGACACCCCATTTTGTTCTGGTGTTTGTGGGCAAGTAGTTTGGTGAACAATTCCATGTGTTTTGAAAAAATCTTGAAACATACGATTAATATATTCTCCCCCATTGTCAGAACGTAGGACTCTAATGTTGCTATTGTATTGTGTTTGAACATGAGTACGAAAGTTTTGAAAAACTGAAAAGACGTCATCTTTAGTTCGAAGAAGAGAAACCCATGACAATCTTGTACAATCATCAATAAACGAAACAAAATACCTCATGCCCGATAGAGTGGGCTCTCTACTCGGTCCCCAAACATCAGAATGAATTAACTCAAAAGGAACAGTACTTTTATTAGAAATACTAGGAGAATAAGTAATACGATGGCTTTTGGCCAAAACACACATCTCACAATGTAAAACAGACTCACTAACACCAATGAACAAAGTAGGCATAGATTTTTTCATAAGACTAAAAGAAGGATGCCCTAAGCGGCGATGCCATAACCAAATTTCACTTAGATTGTCAGAACTCGAGGTCAATGCGGTGCGGGACTGTGCTCCTGGTTTCTCCCCTGCGTAGTTCTGATCCAGACGAAACAATCTGCCCCTCAGATACCCTCGACCAATTATTTCCCTGGTAAGAAGATCCTGAAAAATCACATACATAGGATAAAAGGTTACAAAACATTGAGACTCAGTATTCAACTGTGGGACAGATATTAAATGATGGGATAAGTCAGGCACATATAAAACATTATGGAGCTGTAAAGTTGGAGTGATACGGACTGACCCCTTTCCTAAGACAGGAAAAGCTTCACCGTTAGCATTTGTAACATAAGACACTGGAGGGGAAGATAACTCAGTAAAAAACGATTTATCATAAGTCATATGATCAGACGCACCAGAATCAATAATCCAAGTATTAGACCCAACAAAATGAGAAACGCTTAAGGCCATACCAAACTTACCACGACCGGCTATTGAAGCTATAGGGGTACCTTCACATGTCACACGATGATCCTGTCCAGTCACACCATAGAAATCTGGTTCCTGTACTACTTGTACAGCAGCTGTTTTCACTTTAGAACGATAATTTGGCCGTTTAGGTCTGAGGTGAGGGTTCAGTTTATAGCAAGTCTCTCGAAGATGTCCTCCTTCATTGCAATAAGAGCAATGGGAACGAGGACGATTGGCAAAGCCTGGTGGAGGTCCTTGCTGATGAAGTGGAACTGAACTCTGCTGCTGGAGAGAGGGTGCCTTGGAGTTGGCTTGAATGGCAAAGCCTGGTGGAGGTCCTTGTTGATGAAATGGAACTAGATTCTGCCGCTGGAGAAAAGGTGCCTTTGAATTGGCTTGAATTGCTAGACTAGATAATTCAACCTGTGCCTGATTAAGACTCTCCTGCTGAGATTCGTCCTTACGGATGTATGTAAAAGCTGTGGTCAAGCTCGGAGGGTCTGGCATTCGAAGCAATTCGCCCTTAGCACTATTATGTTTTGTATCAAGTCCTCTTAAGAATGCATGAACTCGCTCAAGCTCCTTTTCCTTCTGGTACCATATAAGGTCCTCTTGATTTTTGATTTTGCACGGACGTTTCTGATCAATTTCAGCCCATATATTCTTCAGCTTGGTAAAAAACATAGACACTGGTTGCCCATTCTGTTGCATGCTGACAGCTTTGCACATTAACTCGTGGACCTGTATAAAGTCAGATTCATTAGTGTAAAGGTCTCCTAAAGTCTTCCATATAGCCTCAGCTGTGTCACACTCTTCCACCATCTGTAGTACATCATCTGTGATGGCTCTAAATAGGATAGACATTACAAAGCCATCATCATCTTCCCACTTAGTATAGGCCTCCAAATCATCTGCAGGAGGAGCTTTAATTGTTCCAGTCACATGTCCCATCTTATGCATCCCACGGAGATAAACGGACATAAGTCTTTTCCATGTTCTAAAGTTAGTACCATTGAGTTTGGTACCACCGAAAGAGCCACCTTCTAAACTCTTGACAGAAACTTCAAATTTTGGAATTTCAGTTGTCGTTGAACTCTGATTCATTCTTGAATCTTCCATTGAATCAGACAATAATAATATGCAGCGGAATTTTTTTTTTTTTTTTTTTGAACGGTTGACTTTGACTGTTGACTGAGTTGACCCCGGGCTAAAATTGGGCTGATTTTTTTTTTTTTTTTTTTTTTTTAAGTAGGTTAGGGGAAAATTGGGCTTAAATTGTATGGGCTAGGGTTTGGGCTAGGGTTTGGATGTGTGGGCTAGGGTAAAATTGGTTTGGGCTAGGGTTTGGATGTGTGGGCTAGGGTTTGAAAAGGTGGAGGCAGATCTAGAGTGGCGGCAGTGAGGTCTGGCGGCGCTGGACGGCGGCAGTGAGGCGCGGCGGCAGGAGGCGGTCAGGCTGCGCGGAGTGGACTGGCGGCGCGGCAGATCTGAGGCGCTGCGACTGGCGGCGAGCGGACAGGAGAGGCTCTCGGTGCGGCAGATCTGAGCAGGAGGCGCGGATCTGAGCAGGCGGCGCGACAGGAGGCGCGGATCTGAGCGGGAGGCGCGGATCTGAGCAGGCGGCGCGGATCTGAGCAGGCGGCGCGGATCTGAGCAGAGGCGCGCGGAACAGGCGGACAGGCGCGCGGCGGGGCGGAAAGCAGAGGCGAGCGGAGGCAGATAGGCGCTCTGCGGCGGGGAACAGGCAGACAGGCGTGCGGCGGCGCGGAACAGGCAGACAGACGTGCGGCGGCGCGGAGGCAGACAGGGCGGCGTCGGCGGCGCGGTACTGCTGGACAGGGCGGCAGCGGAGTGGGAACGGCGGCGGCGCTGACAAAGAAAATAAAATTCTTTTACGAATCTTCCGCTCTGATACCAAGTTAAATATACTGAATGAAATATATTTCTTATTGTATTATTACCTCACAATAGAGGTATATATAGAAGATAAAATACAAGAGTCCTAAATAAAATAGAATTATGTACAACTTAAAACTCTATTACAGATAGACACTAATTACATGACTCACGCTAACAGTTAGAATTCCTTTTTAGCAAAGAAGGAGAGAGCAGCTAAAACAAGACACTTATCATATTTTTCAAAATTGATGGAACTTTTATTTTTCAAAATTTATAATGCAATATTTTTTAAATTTATAATAAATATTATATTATTCTATATATTAATATATTATATGTTTCTTATATAGATTTTAAATGTAAATTTAGGAAGAAAAAAAATATTTTTGATTTTGTCGCAAAAGGTCATTTCATTTCCATTGCATGTCCGGCTAATAATGCTAAACACCAAAATTAAAATATTTATTGTTTGGTCATACGGGCTGTAAGTTCATTAATACTATGAGCCCATTAGTATAGCCCACCTCTCGGTGTGGCTCATTACTTGTTTCGGCCTAATCATAAACTCCACGTTAGATATGACAAATTCCTACTAATCTTGCTAAGTGACCTTGAGTGTCGTTGACCTGTTATCCCTCAAGACCCATTATCATGGAGTCATGCGACCTGCATAGGGTTGTCCAAGTTAATTCTTTGTTAGCTCGATATTTATGCTAATCACTTTGTTAATTTTACATGAGATAGGCATGTCATATCCTAAACCACCGACGTAGATAAAGCTCAACTCTTTAGTCATTTTTAATCGTATTAATTCAACTTTTAGAGATCACTTCGTTAGCTAACAATCCAATCATACCATGACACGTGTATATCTTTGTGTCTATATATATATATATATATATATGAATCATTGTTATAAAGGGAACTGGGTATTTATCTTATTGTGTTGTGCTTTCTCTAAATAAATTAAACTATCTTAGTTGAATTTGCTTATTCTTTTAATTAAAAGTACTTTTAAATGTGTTTGATAATTTTTATAAGAAGTGTTTTCAAAAATTTTAAATGCATATTTTCATTCTAGAATAATTACTAAAATATCAATTAAAATTACTTTTAATATTATTTTTTTCAAATACTTAAATATTTTTTTAAAATAATTTTTAATCAAAATATTTTAATTTAAATTACTATTTTTAAAATTATTTAAAAAAAAAAAAAAACACATTCAAACAAACCCTCTTAACTCATTCAAAAGGTCGGTCAAAAAGTCATTTGATTAAAAAGGATATAATAGTTTATTGATTCATATGGTATATAATTAGGTTTTATAGCGGAAGGTGTACCATTTTGTCACCTCTCTAATTATTCTTTCATTATGAAGGATTTTTTTGCCCAACAGTCATTTATTGTTGAGGAATAACTGTTCTAATTCAAAGTAGTTGATTTTTAAGAAAAAACCAAATCCATTCGATTAAACGTCTTTCCTGGACTCCATCATTTCTTATAAGTTGATGTTACAATATCTTCTTGTCATTTCTCCCTACATTTTTCACTAAATATATAATTATTCCTATTTAACCTTGATCGTATGTATATGACCTTTTTTAATTTCCTAGATGGGTTCTCATTTTGTATGAACAAAAATTAGTCTAATTAATGTTTTAGTTATTGTCAAGAACTAGTAATTCAATTCATAGTTTGTGTTCATGACAAATCAAAAGTTTATCGTGCTACGGATCTTTTCATGGGCTAGGGAGCTATAGGTCTGGTCAAATTTTTAATAAAAAAATTAATTATATGTATAATTTTAATATAAATTAAATATTTTATTTGTAAGAATATAATATTTTTAATTTTTATAAATATATTTTAATATATATTAACAAAATTTAATAAATATGTAAATAAAAATAATATAAATTATTAATACAATGATTAAAATATATACACATTTTTTTATGTATTTGGTAATTATTAGTGATACAAATATAATTGTAGTAGTATATTATATAAAAATTCTTTTAAAATGTGATAATAATAAAAACAAATTCAAATATTTAACTTTAAAATCAACCTCATAAAAATTAAAAAATAATAAGCATATAATATTAAGCTTTAGACCAAAATTTTTAAATTTCTATAATTCATATATTCAAATTTTTTTATATTTTGTCTAAATCCAAATTTTAACTTTATTTAATGTTATATTATTTGACATTTTATTTTTAACTCTTCAAATTGTAATTTTTTTTCCATAATTTTTCATTCATTTTATTTTTAGTGTTATATTTTTTATCAACATATAATTTTAAATATAATCTCAATATTAAAATTTTAAATCATATTTTATTTTATACATTTTTTTTCTTTTAAATTTAATTTTAACATTTATAAATTTTGAAGTATTTGATTTAGCTTTTTTATTTTCTTAGATTTTTTAGTAAATAAATTTATTATATATATGATACTAATACTTATTATATTTTTGTTTAATTTTTGTTGATTAAGTTTAGGTGAGAAGAATGAAGCTTTGCTAATTTTATGTATTTGTTATAATATGATGTGAAAAATTTAATATTAAATTGAAGAGAGTAAATTATAATTTTTAATAATTATATATTATGATATATTTTTTATTTTTTAATATTTTAATAAATTTTTTACTTTATATGAAAAATTATATTGTAACCCCCCTTCAAGAAAAAAAATTTGCTCCGCCATTGCTACCTAGCTAGAGTTTTTAGTATTATATGGCTATTTATTTATATTAATTTTATTCATAATTTTAATTTTTATTTGTTATGTTACCCATCTTCTAGATTGAAATTTTAAGAGCAATAAAAGTATAAGGAAAAGAGTAAAATAAAGAAAATTAAAAGGGTGTGTGTGGAGAATTTGTTTACGTAAGCCGCAATTTATACATGTTACATATTTTTATACAAATCAAAGAAAAATCTTTATGATTTTGCGGCAACCCATGCCAAGAAATGGGGCTTTAATTGATTGTGATTTGTGAGTTGCGACTACCCGCCCGATTCTAGCTTTGACAACATCTCTACCCTACACCTCTATCTTTTTCGTAAATATCTTTCCCAGCTCTGCGCCACTTGCGTTAAAACTGTTCATATAACTTGATGCAAATTATGCTACAAGTGGCAAATGGAGCACATTTTCAAAATTATACACATTCTATAGTGTGCTTACAATTTTTTTTAAAAAATTACATAAATTAATAATCTCCCTTAAAATTCAAAACAATAAAAATAATTATACGAGGGATATGTGTCTATGCCAGTGGTGCTAATTTTTTGCTTCTATAAATTTTAAAGATATTAATTTTTTAGTTTTTCCAAAAAAAAAAAAGAAATTTTATGGAACCATGATTAAATTTTAATATTATAGCCTAGTTTTTGTTTAGTCAATAAATAGAGCACAATATAACTTTTGAAATTAAAAAAAAAAATCATAAAATTATAAAAATTTAATTAATAATATTGAATAGAATTTAATTGAATCGAATTTAACATTAAACAAACTTAAATAACTATAATTTAATTTTAATATTATTAAATGTAAAATTATAATAAAATAAACTTTTTTTAATAATAAAAATATATAAAATATACATAAAATATTATTTTTATAATTTTAAATTTAAAAAATATATATATTATTATTAATTTTTTATTTAGTCAATATTCAACTGATATTAAATACTTCAATAAGATTATCAATTTTTCTTTCCTTGTTTTTTACACCGTGTTCATATTATTCTCATTCACACACCCGACACATGCTGATCTTAAATATCAAATGTTATGACTTATAGCACCTATGTTGTACGATCAAGAGAAAGAAAGTAACAACGCGTTAGATTTTCATTGGTGTTATTTTATTGTAGGCTCAATTGTATAGTGTGAGTATAACAATTAATCAAGTTATACAGTAATAAAAACGTGTAAAGGGGTCGGGTAGTTGGAGTTCTTGAGAGTTCAAAGTTATACGGAAATAAAAACGTGTAGAGTAGTCGGCTCGTTAGAGTACTTGAGATTTCAAACGAGTGCTTCGGCTTGGAATGATGGTCAAACCAAACTGGGCTACGACCACAATACCCAGAGAAGTGAGCAGAACAATTATATGTATCAACTTATAATATAATATATTATATAATATACATTATATAATATAATATAATATAATATTATATTATATTAATATTATATTATATTCCTTCGTGTAAATATAAAAAAAAAAAAAACTTATAATATAATATACATTAAATAATATATTAATTATTAATTATATATAAAATTATAAATATATCATAAAAAAATAATTATAAAATTATGTAGTAATAAAAGAAATTAAATTATACCTATATAAAAAATAATTTTGTCTTATAAATTACAGAAAACATTTTAATGAGGCAGTGAGGTTTGCAACTTTGCATGCACAGTCTTAGTGGTGGAGCCAAAAAAAAAAAATTTGAGAGAAACTAAAATATAATTTTTTTCATTTAAAGTATAAATTTTATTAAAATATTAAAAAATAAAAAATATATAATAATGTATAATTAGTAAGAGTTATGGTTGACTCTTTTTAATCTAATACTGAATTTTTTATGTCATATTATAATAGAAATATAAAATTAGCACTCAAAAATATAGAATTAAAATATTATAATTAACATATAATAAAAATTAAACAAAAATATAATAAGTTAATAAGTATTAATATCATATATGAATAAAATAAATTTATTTACTATAAAATTTAAGAAAATTGAAAGCTCAATTAAACACATCAAAATTTATAAATGTTGAAATTAAAACTAAAAGAAAAAATGAAAACTTACAAAATAAAATATGATTTAAAATTTTAATCTTGAAATTATATTTAAAAATATATGTTAATAAATAATATAAAACTAAAAATAAAATAAATGAAAAACTAATGATAGAGAAATATTACAATTTTTATATAAATAAAATTTCAAATAAATTGAAAAATCATTAAAATAAAATGTTAAATAATTTAATATTAGATAAAGTTAAAATTTAAGTTGAAACAAAATATAAAAACCTTTGAAGATATAAATTATAAAAACTTAAAAACGTTAGTATGAAGCTTATAGTATGCTTCTTCTTTTTTATTTTTTATAAAGTTGAGTTTAAAGTTAAATATTTGAATTTTTTTTAGATTATCACATTTTAGAAGAATTTTTATAAATATACACTACAATTTTATTTATGTCACAAGTAGTTACCAAATACATTAAAAATGTGTATAAGTTTAATCACTTTACCAATAATTCATATAATTTTTATTCACGTATTTGTTAAATATTATTAATATATATCAAAATATGTACATAAAAATTAGATACAATATATTACTATAAATAAAATATTTATTTAATGTTAAAAATATACATATAATTATTTTTTTGTACAAAAATTAGCCGAAGCTACAGTCCCTTCTCCACCGATGCACACTCTTATATAACAGTGTTGTAATTTATTGGTGTCTATATTATTATTTTGATTTTTTTTCCTTATTTTTAAAGGATGCTAATTTAATACCAAGTTTATTTATGGTTAAAAAGTTATAACAACTTAAAATTTTGGTAATATAAAGAGGGATAATTGGAAAATTACCAAAAATAGTACCCCTAAAATTTATAATAACAAAACTAACACCCCCTTGTGTTCAATTAGAATTGAACGTTCAATATTCAATTTGAACGTAAAATATTGAACGTTCAATATTAAACGGGTCTAATTGTCGTCATTCAATTCTAATTGAACGGATAATATTGAACGGGTCTAAATTATCGTCGTTCAATTTTAATTGAACATAGGAGGTGCTAGTTTTGTTATTACAAGTTTAGGGGGTGCTAGTTTTGTTATTTTCCCGGGATAATTTTACCATTCAAAGTTATTTCCTTAAAAAATGGATGATAAGTTTTTGATTTAATTTTACAGCATAATTTATTTTCATGTATAGAGTTTCATTTTTAATCTCCTTAAGAAAAATATATATATATTTATTTTCCTTATAATGTTAATAAATACATATTTTTTAGTGTTAGAAAAAAATAAATATAATTTTTTTACTGAAAAATTAAAATAAAATAAATTAAATAATTATGACACTTATACATTTACATAGGAGGGTAAATTTTTTAATTTTGAAATAACAATAACCCACGATCACTCACATAAATATTAATGTTTTATCAATCCCTACAAGGGTATATATTATTGCATTGTATGATAATTGGTAATTTTTTAGTTGTTAACAAAAAGTTTCCTTACAAAAAATAGGAGGAATTGTTAACATAAAAAATAGATGGAAAATGGCAACCACAAGAGGCAACATAATTCTAAAAAATATTGTTATATATTTATTAAGAAAATTATTTGCTCTCTTCATTAAAATGTCTATTATAACTCAAAAAAAAATTTATTTTCTTATTTTGTAAAATTATAGAGAGTCCTTTAAAAAAAATCATTTTTTTTAAGTTTAATTCTGCTGTTAACAATTAAAAATATTTCACCTAGCTTATTTTTAAGAAAATCTTAAATGTTAAAATTATCCTTCTTTATTTTACTAAAATTTTGAGTTACTGTAACTTTTTGACAAAAATGTACCAATAGATGAACTTGAGTATTAAATTGTCACCTTTTAATAATAAGGCACTATTATATATTACAAATATTTTACTAAAATTTTGAGTTACTGTAACTTTTTGACAAAAATGTACCAATAGATGAACTTGAGTATTAAATTGTCACCTTTTAATAATAAGGCACTATTATATATTACAAATATATCATCGTCTCAATTAACATAGCAGATGTTTATTGGACATAATTTTATGGGTACGATTATACATATCAATAATACTCTATCATATCATTTAAGATATTTCTTAAATAATAATTTTTTTAATTATATAAATAAGAATGTGTACAAGTGATAGTACTAATAAATTATCAAACTCCTAGTAAAATAATAATTTGTCACAGTAACAATAGTGTGGAGTAGGCTTTTCTTTCTTTTTTTTTCGTCATTTGTTGTGTTAATTGTATTATCTTCGTTTATAGTTGTTACATCAAAATATTTGCATAGTTTTTTTCTTGTGTTGTCAATTTATGAATGATAGTTAAAAAAAAAAAAATCTGAAACAATTATTGACTAATTTTTTTAAAATATTTTATCCATGTCATAATATTTTTATGGTGTTGTATAAGAAATTGTTACCACTAAGGATGTGTGTTACTCAATTTGGCTGGAAAATTTGTATATGTTGCTTAAGAAAACAGTAGCAACTTATTCCTATGTGCACTTATTCGATTACAACTTCACACCCAAGTTGTCAATGAAAATGATAGTAATGTAAGATAATTCATGGGACTACACTATATGGCAAAACAAACAACTAAAGGAATACCATTTCCATTATAGTGTGTCCATACCATTTTACCATTAATAAAATCTTTTTTGTTTTCTATACTTCAATGATATATACTTGGAATCTTTACAAAGCATGTCCTTGCAGATTTTCAAGATAGCCGTCCAGAAATCACTAAACATTATCCACCGACTAACACTATTATTGCTTTGCTTTGTCATATTCTCATTCTATTCCGTAAGCACTATAAATGAATTTCTTACACTTTCCTTTACAGCTTTAAAGTCAACTAAGTTGCTTTTTGTCATTGTAGGTTGGGGTGTTGATTGGATCGAAACTGCTGATTTTATATTTATTTGATCCGATTCGACCATCCGATCGGATTGAAATATCATAATTTGCATCTGATCCGATCATGTTTCAAATCCGATCCTATCCGATCCGCAATCTATTCGGATTGAATTCAATCAATCCGATCAATAAAATTAATTAACTCTATTTTAATATTTTTGAATAAAAAATTAAATTTTTTATGTAACATAAACATATTTAAGCTAAAATAAATTTTAAAAATATGACATGTATATAAATTTAAAATATATTTAATTTTTTTGGTCGGATCGGATGGAATTGGATGATAAATAGTACAATCCGCCATCCGATCCGATCATCGGATCGAAACCGTTCAAAAATTAACGGATCAGATTAGATTGGTCGGATTGATCGAATTTTTTGAACACCCTAATTGTAGGTATGGAACTATAAATGGGATAAACGAAACGGGTGTGTAAAAATATAAATTGAACTGAGTTATTTAGACTGAACATTTTATTTGTTAATGATAGATAGGTCCGTCCAATAACTCTCGTAATTTTTATAAAGATTAAACTTGCATCTTAAATGATTAAATTATTAGATAAAATTGACTTATATACTTATAAATTAATATTTTATTGATATTTTATTAATGTGGTACTTGTTTGTTCTTATTTTCTAACAATTTTTCCTTTAATTATAATACTGAGCTTCCTAAATTTATTCTACAATAACTCAATTCAATCAATATTACATGGCTCCTTTACCTTAATCTACCTCATTGCTAAAGGTTTCAAGGTGGTCCGATGGTCCTATGATAGTCCTCTACTTTCAATATCTCTCCTTAAAATTTGACTTTAATTACCTTCTTTGTCAAAGGTTTCATGATCCGCAAGTTTAACCATTTTAATTATGGAATAAGCTTACCATCACCATAAGGCCCAAATTTCACCAAATTAGCTCAAGATAACAATTATAAACTTTGATACCATTTGATAAGTCAAAAAATTCGTATAACTTTTCACAAGTTAATAAGCTCTCATTACAAAAGATTAACCATTTTGTAAAATTAATTTATGCACTTATAAATCTATGCTTTCTTTCATATTTTATTAACATGAGACTTGTTTACTCTTATTCTCTAGCAATTAATAATTAAAATTAGTGTTATCAATGGGTTTAAATCTCCATCCACATGCTAAATGTTTAGTAGGACGGGATTCTCCATTGGAGTTTTGAATATTTGTAGGGATTTGAGGATTCCCACTAATGAAAATTTTCAGTTTATATGCTCAAAATTAATAAAAATTTTAATGCAAAATAAAAGAATTTGCATAAATATTATATGTTGGATATAAATAATATATATCATTACATTATTTGTTTTGTTTTGTTGTTAAATAGTTAAAATAAATTTTATTTTTAATTAAAAATAATTAAATTTATAAGAAAATATTTAAAATTATATAAAGACATTTTTTTTCATCAATAAAAAAATAGATATTTTTCACAATTACCTACCTTGGCGAAGAAAATTGATTGCTCTAATTGAAACCATAATTATACATAAAAATTTGAACAACGCTATTTTTGAAAATTAATCATAATTGATTACGCTTGTAACATAGATGAATACTGCATGTTTAAAACCGTCGTTAATCGAAATTAAATATTATTTCTATATACATATAGATGCATATTATAATACAATTTTATTAAAACCACAATATTTTAATAATTAGATTGAACTTTCTTTAGTAATTTATATTATTATTATTTTAGTTAAAAATATTTTCAAAATAATTAAAGAATAAAAATATATGCAAATATTATGAAAAAATATTATTTAAAGAAAGTATTGGGTTAATTGTTTTATTTTCAACTTAAACGAAATATATTTTTAATCAAATATTATTAAGAATAATATTTATGATTAAACAGTTGTAAAAAAAAAAATGTTAGCCATTTTTTAGAGCTGAAGTGTAAAGAGTATGTTTATTAGTATAATCCTTGAATGTGTCACGCTCATTTCAAGAGTTCCCAATTAACTTTTTACCTCACATGCTAACCTTACAATAAAATCTACCACTCAAATATCTTCGTTTATTTTTTACCAATATATATATATTCGTTTATTTCCATAGATGCCAGCTTTTAGGATTGGTTTCGGTAAGTTGGTTTTGAAGTTCTTTTATAAACCAAGCTTATTTTGAAGGTTTGAAAAAATTTGAAATTTTAGTTGACCTATAAAATTGCTCTAAAAAAGGCTTAAATGAAAGTTAGATCGGTAGTTTTGTATTTACAATTTTAATTAGAAATTATTACTATGATAAACGATATAATAGAAAGTACAAAAATATTTTTTATTCTTTTAAATACTTTTTTTTGTTATACCGAAAATAATTTGTAAAAAAAATTGAGATATTTATCCAACTTAAATTAAACTTTTCACTTACCAAAGTGATCATATTCTCATCAATTAAATTCTCATCATTCATTCATACTTCATCTTACTCTTAACTTCTAACTTAAATACACAAAAAATAATTTTTCACACTTCATATATACAAGTCGGTTTAATTTTAACAATTTTTATTTTTTGCAGACTTATGATCAAATTGATAAGGTGATTTTAAAATATGTTGGACTTATTCAGACCAATCAATTTTAATTAAAAACATACGTAAGCTCGATTTAGATTTAAAACTTAAATTAGTTGGCGAGTTGTTGGGGGAAAAAGAAAAATCCTGCTCCTACCAATTTTTAACACAAACAAGCTTAGCTATGACAGCAATATATGTTTATATTTTTAATGGGCCAATGAGATGTAACGTTTAACTAATATTATCTCTCTCTTTAGAAAAATAAATAAGCGTTATATATCCAATGAGATTATGTTTTCTAATACAAACTCTAATAATATATTAAAAAAAAAATTATAACAAGGGCAGTTAGATTGGAACCATGAGGAATCCACCAAAGCTTGATCGGAAGCAAGGTTTTTTTTTTTTTATTAATAACTATTATATATATTTTTAAGATATAATGTGACAATAAAGTTATTGAAAGAATAAAATAAAAATATTATATATTTAATTTAATATTATTTTACATATTTTTAATTAATTAAAATATAAATGCGTGACTCTTAGTTTTCTTATTTAAGGAGAAATAAACTTATACATTTAATAATTTAAAACTTTAAGCAATAAGTTCATTGTAATTGTTTTTCTACCTTTAAGTTATTCGTTAACATTGACTTCTTTTTATTAATAAATTGAGATTATAAAAAATAAGTACTTGTTATTGATTTTCTTAAAAATCTCATGTTTATTGTTAAAAATGTTTATTGAACTTTAAGATTTTATATTGTATATATATATATTTTTTATGTAGAAATTAAAATTAAATTTGCAGATAATTTTAAACCTTTTATTTTGCTTCAAAGTTTCCCAAATCAATTACTAATATATTGTTAAATCCTATTTCAGATATGGTCCGAAAACAAATATTAATTTGTTATGATGGATTTGCTTGTCATATTATTTTATAAAAAGTTCAATTAAATATCTTTTATTATTCACCTTTTATTTTTTTTTAGTTTTATTTATATTTTTAATTTATCATTACTATATAATAAAATTCTAATTATTTATTAATTTTTATTTTATTTTTTGTGTTTATATTTGACAAAAGTATATAATATGTTATAATTTAGATATCAAATCTTAAATAAGATATAAAAATTTATCTCTATTATATCATAAATTTGTATTTAATTAGAGATAATTAAAGATTTAATATCTATTATATCTTAAATTCAAAATTCATATTTTATTTTTTAAATCCTATAAATAGGGTCTTTAGTAATATATTATTGATACAACAATAAATAAGAATTATTTATACTGTTTGCTTTCTCTCTACTTTTCTTCTATTATTTTCTTTAGTTTTATAACATAATAAAAATTCTTATTTAATTTCATAAGTTTTATATTTTAATATATTTTTTTTATTTTATATATCAAGTGTATAAGCTCTCGAGGCATTATATTTTTTCTAATGATGGATTAAAAACATATACTTTTTTTTTTAACGTTTTGATAAAAAAAAATACTTCAATTAATAATTGCAAAATAAAATATATACTATTAATTTGTTTAGTATACATTATATTTGTTTAAATAAATTGTTAAAAAACAAAATTAAAAATTTGTTGATATTATATTAAGGGTAAAGGTGTATATACAAGTCATATAATTCTTTAAAATGTATATTTTAGCTCTATATTTTTTAAGATATATTTTTAGGGTCTTATAATTATTTAAAATGTACACTTTAGTTCTCTATCTTTTAAATTATATCTCTAAAATCCTATAATTCATAAAAAGTTACAATCAAGTACAAATAATTCTTTTTTTTTTCCCGAAAGTAATTCAAAAATCAAAATTTTAATTCTTTAATCTTCTAATGCATTTCAAATTTAATTCTTTTATTTATTTATATTATTTTAAAATTCAAATTTTTAATATTCATTTAAAAAATTACTTTTTGTATTTTATTTTTTTAAAATTTTGAATTTACCATTGAAAAAAATATTTGAATTTGATTGAAACTTTTAAAAAATTATAAGATCCTAAGGGTATACCATAAAAATAGATGGCTAAAATATACATTTTGAAGAATTACAAGATATTATAGGTATACCTTAAAAGATAAATGACTAAACTAAAGTGTACTTTTTGAATAATTACGGGATTGGTAAAAACTTAACCCTTATTTTAATATACAAAATATTTTTTTATACAAAATTATCTTTATATTTTCACACAAAATTCTAGTAATCTATTATTACATCTAATAAGGATATTAATTGCCTTTTTAATATTATATTATTATATCTAATAAGGATTCTAAATGAATAGAAAAAATCCAAAGACTCTAATCTTATCACATAGTATAAAAATTATAATCATGTGATATAATTACCAAATTTAATAAAGATTCTAAACAATATAATGATCAAATAAATAATATATGCAAATAAAAATTATTTAATAATAAATGACATATGTCTTCAAATAATACAAATTTAATATTATATTTATTTTAAATGTATTATAGAAATTAAATAAAAAAATTAAAATAGGTAAAAAAATTTAGATATAAAATACTTATTTTTAATTAATAATAATAATATAAAAAATTATTAATCTATTGTATCATATTTATATTATGTCAAAAAAAAATTTTTTTTGCTACCCTGGTGAAGGGGTCACCTTAAAATAAAAATTGGCTCAATAGAATGCCGATGAGTCACTCAAACCGCCAAATTGAAAAAACAATCTGATAATTAAGAGGAGTTTTATTCTTTTAAATTAATTCTACAGATAACAAAAATTAATATTAATTAAACAAAAATCAAAGTAAATACATACATAAAACTAGGGATGGACATAAAATAAAAAAACCGACCAAACCGACTAGATTGGACCTAAACCGAACCTTCTAGGTCGGTTTATAATGATTTAGTAGGTTCGGTTCGGTTCAATTTTCTAAAAAACCGATTAAATAGGTTCGGTTAAGGTTTAGAGGGAAAAAAAACCTATTTAAACCGAACCGAACCTATATATTTAAAATAATATTTTTTTAATGTAAAATAATGTATTTTTTATTTCTATTAACATTTATATATGATAATATTTACATATTATCATTATGATATATTTATATAAGCCTAAAACTTATTACATGACTTTAATTTTGGTGATTTTATTCAATTAATATTATATTATAGTGCAGTTAATATTATTATGTGTATATATTTTTTAATAAATATAGTAGGTCCAAACCGACCAACCGAACCGAACAAACCGATTAAATAGGTTGGTTTGCGGATCGGTTAGTTTTGATAGGTAGGTCAGTTTTGGTTTATAAAAATGCCTAACCGACCAAATCGATTCGGTTAGTTTTTTGAGTCAAAAACCGAACCGACCAACCTATTCCCATCCCTACATAAAACACACATATAAAATATCTATCGAAGACAAAACGATCACAAGTAGTCTGTACTCTTTACTACCGCAGAATGATTCTCAGCCACAAATTTGATTTTAAATATAATTAATTGAATAAAAAACTAAAATTATTAGTCAATATTCAATATTGGCTTTGAAGAAAAGATACAAACTTACATAGCCTGCTGAAGCTTATCTAATGATTTCTGTTTCTTTTATTTTGGAAAAAAAAAAAAAAAATAGTATAACATCAATATTTCTTGTTCATTCAAATTAACTTTTATAATTTAAAATACAGAAATAAATTAATATAAAAAACTATCTTAAATTTTTTTTAATAATTATTACGACTTTTTTATCACCTTAATTCTATAATCTAACTCTACTACATTATCAAGAAAGCTATTCTATTTCTGTATTTCAGTATCTAATGATTTTATTAAAGAGAATAAAAACATTAAATAATGTCTTTGTCTATATTGATTTTGCCTCTCGTTGGAACTTATGATTCTCTGCGATATTATTAACCACGTCTTAATTTTTTATTCCATCAATCAATTACATATCGCATATTAACAATACTGTTCTTTTTATGATTCTCTACAAACTTGTGGATGGTGGCTCACTCGTGGCTAACTGGCTACCTAAGACCTTTTGTACTTAGTGTCATCTTTTTCTGTGGCCCTTGGTCCATTCGTTGGATTTGTTGGACCACCAATACGAACCCACTTTCTAGTCTCCCATTACTCCATTCTTATCCCTCTTTTGCATATATATATAAAGAACAACTAGCTAGCCTCTAACTATCAAGCGGCCAAGTTTGTCTTCACTCCTTTCTCAATATTGTTTCAGTTCTCTAGAGTTTCTAGACTCTTCATACCTCTCGTCTAGATTTAGATCGAAGATTAAATTTCTAAGAATTAATTGGTAATGACAAAGGTATATCCCAATTCAGCTGCTGTTCGTTCTCCGAGTACCGTTGGGTATTCTTCAAATAGTGGCTCATTTGGTGAAGATTCCACAGTCTTAACTGTGTGGAAGAAGTCTTTGTTGTTTAACTGTACAGGTTTCACTGTGTTTGATTGCCAAGGAAATCTCAAATTTAGGGTTGACAACTACCTCGCAGGAAACAAAGCCGAGATAGTCCTCATGGACGCCGCCGGCGAGCCACTTCTCACCATTCGCCGCAAGGTACTATATCATATCATATCATTTGATTCATTCATTAATTAATTATTTAAAATCCAATTTTAATTCATTCTTAAATCTTACTAATATTCTCTATTTCGATTTAACTTTATAGCGTTTGAGTTTGGGCGTTAACTGGCTGGTTTACGACGGCGAATCGAAAACGAATCCGAAATTTTGTGTGCGAAAGCAAGCGAACATCCTGAATACGAAGTGTTTGGCGTATGTGAGCTCCAGTTGCAACGTCGACGGTAAAAACAGAAGGAGATCGGCGGAGTCGGCGAATAAGAACGGAGTGTTGTATGAGATAGAGGGATCGTATACGCAGAGGAGATGTGTGGTGTACGATCAGAATAAGATGAGAGTGGCGGAGATTAAGAGGAAAGAGGCAGGTATTGGAGGAGTGGCTTTAGGAGGAGATGTTTTCAAACTCATTGTGGAGCCTCAGTTCGATACAGCACTTGCTATGGCTCTTGTGATTTTGCTTGATCAGATGTTTGAATCGTCTTCATCTAGACGCTATATTTGAGTTTTTTTTTTTTAATCTGAATTTGGTAAAAGATATTTTGGATCTGGTACATATGAAGCAACCCCAAAGATAATATGGTAGTTTCATCTGTTTCACTCACCGTTTTGCTTTCGTCGTGGTGGTGGTAGCAGCTGCTTGCCGGGCAGTAGCAATCTTTTATTTTTCTTTTTAATTGTTCTAAACTTGGCTTTTTCATTTTATATAAAAGACCAAGCCAAAAAAAAAAAAGGGGGTTTGTATACATTTGATCCAATAAAAATATATTTAAAAAAAAAAAAAATTGGGTTGGGTTGTACATTTGTACTTGTATATGATCAACAAAGTCGATGAAATAATTATTCATCAAAAAAAAAAAAAAAAAAGTTTTGTTCTTGGCCTTTTATATATTCCGTCAATTGAAGCATTTCTTTTATGTATGGCTATGGCTGTTTTGAACTAAATCTTTTAAAATAAAGGGCAAACATGTACTCAGAAACATGAATTAAAATTGTCTTGAGTAAACTTGAATATTGTAGATTTTGTTAAACTGATTCCAGATTTAGATGGATGATATTCGTGACTTTTTCTTCTCCGTTTGGGAAGGATATTTGTTCATTCTTACGTGAGAATCTTCGTGTTTTGTTGATGATGGGAAAAACCATGCGTGATGCGTCGTTTAGAATAGATTATGGACCTTATTTTTGTTTCGGTTAACTTATACCAGATGTACATCACAATTTTTTAAAATTATATTATATATATATATATTATTAAAATTTTAAATTATATAATTTAATTTTAAAATTTTATTTATAAATTTTAAAATTTTCATTTATAAATATATATTTTAATAGTTAGGTTATAATTTATATGTAAATTTTTGAAAGTATGATGATTAAATTGTATAATTTAAAAATTTTCAAGTGACCTATCTATAAAATTTTAAAAATTTAAAAACTTAATTGTATAATTAAAAGATTTAAGAAGTTATATATAAATTTACTAAAAACTAATAAATTAATGAAACAATTAAGCATTTTTTTTATTCGATTAAAAAATATTAATCTAATTATCAATATTAAAAAATGAGTTATTTTATTTTAATAATTTAGTTCTATTTTTATTAAAAATTGATCATATAAAAACAAAGTCAGCTTTTCTTTTTTTAATATTATTTTAACTTAAATAAATTTTAACAAAAAGAATTAAAAGAAAAAAATAAATAAAAAATAAAAAATAGTCATTTATTCTTATTTAATCACTTTTTAATTAAAAAAAAGTATCAGATATAATTACCATTGTTGAATAAAAAAAATTAAATTGTTATAAAAAATAAGTATAAGACTTAAATTTTATTTTTAAAGGTCCTCTATTTCTTTGAAAAGAAGTAATTTAATCATTTACTTATTTCCTTTAATTATTTAAAAAAAAAAAAAAAAACATTACAAGTCCTCTTCATATAAAAAAGAATAGCACAATTTCTTTTTAAAAAAAAAAAAAATCAAAAATATTTTTATATTTTATCTATTAATTATAAAAATTTATTTGTGAATATAAATTTTTTTATGTTAATAAGACAAGTTTAAAAAGAAAAAATTGTTCTAAAAAATTTATATACTTAAATATTAAAAATTATTAAAATCAAAATGCTGAAAAAAATTTAGGTGTTAAAATCATTAAAAAAATAAATAAAATTTAAATTAAATTTATTCAACTTAATACAATAAAATAAATTAGATAAATAAGAATTAATAAAATCAATATTCTAGTTTAAAAAATATAAGAAAAATTAATATAAAATGAATCAAATAATTAAAAAAAATTTATAATTAAATTAATAAATGTTATAAGTAATAAGTTATTTTTGTAAAAATATATAACAAATATTTGTACAGTTTTATATAGTAAAAAAATATTAATAATATTATTTTTATAAAATAAAATAAAATAAAAATATTAAAGTGATGCAAAATATAAATACGAGAATAAAATACTTATTTTTATAATAAAAAATAAATTATTAAAATAAGATGTCCTTTTTAAAATAATTATATCTATACAGTCTTTCTTATTTAAAAATTATATTAAATAATATTTTAAAATTTATAACAACAAATATTAACGATAAATATTAACATATATTGTATATTTTAAAATAAATTATATGAATTAAAACCATTTTCATACGATTGTAATTTTTTTTTTTGGCTCTAGTTTCCACACGATGTATTTGATCTGATTAAATTTATCTAATCCATTGTCATACCAACAAGTCGTTGAACGTCGTGTTCTAATCTTCTCGAAAAAAGATGCCATGACCTAACAAAAATTACACAAATATCCATTAAAAAAAAAAAAAGCTAAAAAGTTTTTAATAAACCCTAATTTACATCCATTTTACACAAAAGCACTCAGAAGTTATTTTCTCTACCCATTTTTTTATGTTCATTTCTACACAAGTTTTTTAAAGAAAAGTCACGTAAATAAATTCATATTAATTGCGTCTAGTCGTAATTAATATTGTAAAAATATTTATGTGTAAAAAAAATTAAAATATGAATACTTTTATATAGAAAAGAAAATTTTGGATATCTTTATATGAAATTAACTTTGATAGTTGGCCATAAATAAATGTCAATATGCTTGTAAGGGTATTTAAAAATTGAATTAAATTAAATAAAAAAATTGAGCTGAACTAATTATATCGTATAATTATGTAAGTTAAATGGTCAAGTTCGATTTATATTTTTTTCAAGCAATTTTTTAAATAGTTCGATTTGATTTTATAAATTTTTTAATTATTCAAGCTGGATTGAATCTTGTTATATATTATAAATAAAAAAAATATTAAATAGAATATATTAGTATTTACTTTAAAAAATAAAAAATATATTTTATTATTATTATTAAAAATTAACTCTTTTTTTTTTTTGCGCAATTTTAGCTCTTTAACATATAGTTTACAATTTTTATATGCATGTATTATGATGATTTTATCTTTTGTAAATTTTTAGTTTATATGAGATATTATATGGTTTATATTTGTAGCATATTTAAAGTAATTTGGTTAAATTTAAATTTTTTTTAATGTTAACTTTAAGTTTCAATAATATGAATTCGAGGGAAAAAAATTTAAAAATAAAAATCATGAAAAATCGTTAATTAAAATAGACCAAATTATCTAATTTTAACAATTTTATAAGTTAAATAGTAAATTTTAATTTAGTTAAATTCATATAGACAATTTAATTTAGTTATTATTATTATTATTATTTTGACTAAATATTAGACTAGACCGATCCATGGGTACTTTTATAATCAGTTTAGGCCTTTCAAAGAATTAATTAATGGGAACAGTCCATCTATAACAGGTTAATCTCCGATTATTTATTTATTTTTCGTAGTTTTTTTTTTGAAGTAATTGCTACAATATAGCTTACTTATCATGGTAACTTTTTAGTTTTCCATTTCTCGCACTACGATACCATTTTGCTTGGACTATTTTACAATTCTATCTTTCAACATTTTTATCTGCTTTTCATATTTCTCAGTATCAAAACATCCCATAAGTCTCTCAGATTCGAAGACATCAAGTTTATCGCTGTCAATTCCTCCACCAATAGCAATAGATAAAACCAATCTCGTTGGAATCAGAGGTCATGCACTCGATGACTGTGGCGAGTTCATGCCAGCTGAGGTTGAGGGCTATCTAGACGTGCAAAAATGTGCCACTTGCAACTATCACCACAACTTTCACCGAAAAGAAACCGACCTGGTTGTCTCTGGACTGGAACCAATCGTGCACCTCGAACCATACGAAGTCATTCTAGCACATCACTACCCACAACAGCCTCAATTCTCACCCTATAATCAAACCCCAGGTTGGTATTTACTCGTGGCACCACAATAGGCTGCTTGCTTTGCCATCGACGTCAGGTGGAGGAGATTGGTATGACAACAGAGATATAAACTGACTCTTCCTTTTCTATTGGTATTGAAAGACAAGTGTGAAGTCATTTTTAAGAGGAATGGCTTAATTGATGGAATATTATTGCAATTTCAAAGGATAACCTAAGCGCTTGCATCATCAAAGTGATGAGCTAAGCGCTTACATCATCAAAGTGATGACCTAAGCGCTTGCATCATCAAAATGATGACCTAAGCGCATGTGTCATCTCTCCAAATAGTAACATTTTTCTCTCTATAAATAGAGAGCTCATTTGCTCATTTCCATCATCCCAAAATCTCAAACATCCTAAGCATTTCAAGCTTCTCCACTTAGAAAAGTTCTTTCCTCATTGTGAGAGAGAGGTTAATTGTATTCTCCTGGTATAAGAGAGAGAGGTATCTTGTTTTCTCCTTGTATTTAGAGAGATGTTGTAAATCTTTCAGTATAGTGAATTCCTTCTGGCCTTTGCCCATGGAGTAGCCCGTAATCATTTTGGGTGAACCACGTAAATACTTGTGTTCGTTTTATCTTCATTCTCTCAACTTTACTTTGATTGTGTGTTAGCTTCAACCCCTAAATTTCCTAACAGTGGTATCAGAGCTTTGGTTGTGGGTACTGTTCACGGTTCACGTATATAGTTACTATTCAAGTATACGGTTACTGTTCACGTATACGGTTACTGTTCACAAATACAATTATTGTTCACTTGTAATAGTGGGAGCCGGTTCAAGTAAGAAGCATATCAAAAATGACGACAACAACAAAGTTCGATGTTGAGAAGTTCAACAAAAGTAATTTTTCGTTGTGGAAAATAAAGATTAAAGCAATTTTGAGGAAGGATAATTGCTTGGAAGCAATTGGAGAAAGGCCAGCTGAGATTATTGATGATCAAAAATCTACACTTAGCACTAGCCGATGGAGTTTTATCCAATGTGGCAGAAAAGAAGACAGCAAAGGAGATTTGGGATACTCTAACAAGACTGTACGAGGCCAAGTCACTTCACAACAAGATCTTCTTAAAAAGAAGACTTTACACTCTTCGAATGGCAGAATCCACATCGGTAACTGACCATATTAACACCTTGAATACTCTATTTTCGCAACTTACATCAATGGGTTACAAAATAGAGACAACTGAACGTGCGGAGCTTCTACTTCAAAGTCTACCTGACTCGTATGATCAACTCATCATCAACCTGACGAACAACATTCTTTCGGACTATCTGATCTTTGATGAAATTATAGCTGCTGTTTTGGAAGAAGAAACTCGGCGTAAAAACAAAGAAGACAGACAAGTAAGTTCGCAGCAAGCAGAAGCTTTGACGGTGATGAGAGGAAGATCAACAGAACGTGGCTCTAGTGGGAGTCAAAATTATGGTAGATCAAAATCAAGAAGTAAGAAGAATTTCAAGTACTATAATTGTGGCAAGAAAGGGCACGTCAAAAAGGATTATTGGAGTAGAAGAAAGAATGAAGACCCTGAGCCATCAAATGCTCAAGGGAATGTAGCAAGTATCCCTGATGATGGTGAAGTCTTATACAGCGAGGCTACAGCAGCAGTTGAAGGTAGAAAGCAGTTTTCTGACGTCTGGTTAATAGACTCAGGAGCAACATGGCACATGACATCTCGAAAAGAATGGTTCCACAAATATGAACCAATCTCAGGAGGTTATGTACACATGGGGGATGATCATGCTTTGAAAATTGCTGGTATTGGTACCATCAAAATAAAAATGTTTGATGGTACAGTTCGCACTATTCAGGAGGTACGACATGTGAAGGGCTTAAAGAAGAATCTATTGTCTTTGGGGCAGATAGATAGTCTTGGATGCAAGACCCATGTTGAAAATGGGATTATGAAAATTGTCAGAGGTGCGCTTGTGGTTTTGAAGGCAGAAAAGATTGCAGCAAATCTATTCATGCTTAAAGTGGAAACACTACAGGAAGCTGATGCGTGTGTCGCGTCAACCAGTAAGGGAGAAGAATCAACGATGATGTGGCATCTCAAATTAGGCCATATGTCAGAACGAGGTTTGAAGATTCTCTCCGACAGAAACCTGCTTCCAGGGCTCAAATCGGTAAATCTACCTTTTTGTGAGCATTGTGTTACAAGTAAGCAGCATAGATTGAAGTTTAGCAGATCTGATGCAATGAGTAAATACATTCTTGACTTGATTCATTCTGATGTATGGGAATCACCAGAGATGTCCCTAGGAGGTGCAAAGTACTTAGTGTCTTTCATTGATGACTACTTTAGGAGATGTTGGGTATATCCAATCAAGAAGAAGTCAGATGTGTTTCAAGTGTTCAAAGACTTCAAAGCGCAGGTGGAACTTGAATCTGGGAAGAAGATCAAGTGCTTGAGGACAGATAATGGAGGAGAGTATATAGATGGCGAGTTTCTTGCATTTTGTAAACAAGAAGGTACCAAAAGACAGTTCACAGTCGCATACACGCCTCAACAAAATGGAGTGGCAGAGCGGATGAACAGAACTCTTGCAGAAAAGATAAGAGCTATGTTGAGGTCTACGGGTCAATCCAACTCATTTTGGGCAGAAGCAGCCAAAACTGCATGTTATGTGATAAATCGGTCGCCATCAACGGCAATTGAGTTTAAGACACCGATGGAGATGTGGACTGGTAAGCCAGCAGATTACTCTACTTTACATTCATTTGGATGTCCTATGTACGTAATGTACAACGCCCAAGAAAGATCGAAATTGGATCCAAAATCTAGAAGGTGTATCTTCTTGGGATATGCTGATGGTGTCAAGGGGTATCGCTTGTGGGATCCCACTACCCGCAAGCTCATAATCAGCAGGGATGTGATCTTTGTAGAAGATCAATTACAAAGAAAAGATGGAGTCGATAGCACATCAAATGAGAATTCAGAGACTACAATAGTTCAGGTGGAAAATAATTCAATACAAGAAATTCAAGATTCTACTGAAGCAGCACCACAACACGATGTACAAGAACCAGTTGAGTCCGAGGCTCCAGAAGTTCGTCGGTCAACTCGTGAAAGAAGGCCGCCAACTTGGCACTCGGAGTATGTTACTGAAAGTAATGTTGCATACTGTCTTTTAACGGAGGATGGAGAGCCATCAACTTTCCATGAAGCTACAAGTAGTTCAGATGCATCTCTGTGGATGACAGCAATGCAGGAAGAAATTGAAGCTTTACATAAGAACACGACTTGGAAACTAGTACCATTACCACATGGAAGAAAAGCCATTGGTAACAAATGGGTCTACAAGATCAAGCGAGATAGCAATGATCAAGTGGAACGCTATCGTGCAAGATTGGTGGTAAAAGGATATGCTCAGAAAGAAGGTATTGATTTCAATGAAATATTTTCCCCAGTAGTACGACTTACAACAGTCAGAGTAGTCTTGGCAATGTGTGCAACGTTTGACTTACATCTAGAGCAGTTGGATGTAAAACTGCATTTCTTCATGGAGAACTTGAAGAAGAAATTTATATGCTTCAACCAGAAGGTTTTGCTGAAACAGGCAAGGAGGACTTGGTTTGCAGGTTGAACAAATCTTTGTACGGTCTCAAACAGGCGCCGAGATGTTGGTATAAGAGATTTGATTCCTTCATTATTAGCCTTGGATACAACAGACTTAGTTCAGACCATTGTACATACTACAAAAGGTTTGATGGTGATAATAACTTTATTATCTTGTTGTTGTATGTGGACGACATGTTGGTAGCAGGACCCAACAAAGATCAAATCCAAGAATTAAAGGCTCAATTGGCTAGGGAGTTTGATATGAAGGACTTGGGACCAGCAAACAAGATTCTAGGGATGCAGATTCACCGAGACAGAAATAACAGGAAGATTTGGCTTTCTCAGAAGAACTACTTCAACAAGATCTTACGACGCTTCAATATGCAAGATTGTAAGCCAATATCTACCCCACTTCCTGTTAATTTCAAGTTATCCTCAAGTATGTCTCCTAGCAATGAAGCAGAGAGGAGGGAGATGTCTCGAGTACCGTATGCATCAGCAGTGGAAAGTTTGATGTTCGCTATGATATGTACAAGACCAGACATTGCACAAGTAGTGGGAGCGGTCAGTCGATTTATGGCGAATCCTGGTGGAGAGCATTGGAACACTGTGAAGAGGATCCTTAGATACATCAAAGGAACCTCAAGTGCTGCATTATGTTATGGAGGATCAAATTTTACTGTCAAAGGATATGTTGATTCAGATTTTGCAGGAGATCTCGACAAAAGAAAATCCACTACTGGCTATGTGTTCACACTTGCAGGTGGAGCTGTAAGCTGGGTTTCAAAACTGCAAACAGTTGTAGCATTAAATACAACAGAAGCAGAATACATGGCAGCTACACAAGCTTGCAAGGAAGCAATCTGGATAAAAAGATTAATGGAGGAGCTCGGGCACAAACAAGAGAAGATTCTTGTGTATTGTGACAGTCAGAGTGCCTTGCACATTGCAAGGAATCCAGCATTTCATTCCAGAACTAAGCACATAGGAGTACAATATCATTTTGTTCGAGAAGTAGTGGAAGAAGGAAGTGTGGATATGTTAAAAATTCACACAAAAGAGAACCTAGCAGATGTAATGACAAAACCTATCAACACTGACAAGTTTGTATGGTGTCGATCCTCGTACGGCTTAGCAGAGACGTAAGCAGCAGGTTTGAGCAAAGGCTAGTTGGAAGAGATAATCGTGAAAGATGACTTCAAGTGGGAGATTGAAAGACAAGTGTGAAGTCATTTTTAAGAGGAATGGCTTAATTGATGAAATATTATTGCAATTTCAAAGGATGACCTAAGCGCTTGCATCATCAAAGTGATGAGCTAAGCGCTTACATCATCAAAGTGATGAGCTAAGCGCTTGCATCATCAAAATGATGACTTAAGCGCTTGCATCATCAAAATGATGACCTAAGCGCATGTGTCATCTCTCCAAATAGTAACATTTTTCTCTCTATAAATATAAATAGAGAGTTCATTTGCTCATTTCCATCATCCCAAAATCTCAAACATCCTAAGCATTCCAAGCTTCTCCACTTAGAAAAGTTCTTTCCTCATTGTGAGAGAGAGGTTAATTGTATTCTCCTAGTATAAGAGAGAGAGGTATCTTGTTCTCTCCTTGTATTTAGAGAGAGGTTGTAAATCTTTCAGTATAGTGAATTCCTTCTGGCCTTTGCACGTGGAGTAGCTCTAATCATTTTGGGTGAACCACGTAAATACTTGTGTTCGTTTTATCTTCATTCTCTCAACTTTACTTTAATTGTGTGTTAGCTTCAACCCCTAAATTTTCTAACATGACCTTGGTTCTCTCTCATTTTTTTTTCTTTTTTATTTATGCTTATGCCCTTCTTTGCACATTGATATAATGGTTTGAATTCTCAATCATTGATAAAGTGGTTTTGACCCTCGTACCAGTTGTTGAGTCTCTAGCTTTGTTTTTCATGCTCTTTTTCTTCTTTGTTTTTTATGGATGTACTCCCCACACACACATCTATATTCTTAGTTTTATAAATTTTAAATTTTGAATCACATGTATTATTAAATTAATATTTATGCTGACATTGCATATCTTAATTGCTTTTCTGTTTTTTTCTTGGGAGGGTTCGAAGCTCTATATACATGATATCATTTGACTTGACTTTAGAAGCATCTCTTATTCTTTCGACATTTAGAATTCAATCAAATAATATTAAGGCATGTTTGAAAATGTTTCTCAGCTTGAAATTGCTTTTTGAGAGTGAAAGAGTTTTGTTTAGGAGGAGATGGAAACAAAATTGTTGAAATAAGTAATAGGATTTCTTCTACTTTATAACATGTTATACTTATTTATTTATTAATATATTATATTTATCTCTGTCCTTATAACATGTTATAAAATATAGATATATATAACATATTATATTATATTAATTATACATTTTTATGTAACATATTACATTTATTTTTAATAAAATTATTAGATCTTTAATAAAAATGTAACATATTATATTAAATTTTACCTATAAATATAATATATTATATTTATCTATATATTTAAATATAATATATTATATCTCCTTGACTAATTCTCTAGAACTTCAATAAAGTACGTAACTGGTAAAGTCTTAGAAACTTTGATAAAGATGCAAGTGGAGTCAATAAGGTCACAAGCAGAGCCATCAAAATTTCGATGAGATCGAAATTTTGATGAGGTTGAAGTATTGAGAGATTGAGGATAGGTGATATTTTAGTAAATTTTTTTTTTTATTATTTACATAAATTTGTAAGTTTTGGATATTAAATTCTTAATTTAAAAAAATTGTAATATTTGATTAAATATATGCTATTTATGCCAAAACCTGAGGTCTTTATACTCAAACTCCAAAGGCCTTAAGGGAATCTTCAACCGTAGTCTGTACGCACACAACCTGTGTACCAAGTAAATCCGTATAAATATTCTCCCACCTGAAATTGATGGGCACTAGAGAAATTAGAAATTGCCAGATATTGAGAGTGAGAGGGAGAGGGTGAAAGAGAAAGGGTGAAAATGGGAGTAACAAAGGAGCAAGTTCAATCCACGCTGACCTCGAAACTGAGTCCTATACATCTTGTAAGCTCTTCTTTTATTTTAGGTTATTCCTCTTCTTCGTATCAGTTCATCTTGTTTCGTGTTCATTTCTCTGTTTTCTTTTAGCTTATATTTACTTCAATTATTATTTGCACAAAATGGGTCGTCTCCAATCATCTTGAACGAGTCATTATTTGAATGGAAATTTGATATCTAGGTCTACGAAGCGGTTATATGTTGGGACTTTGTATTGACTTTTGTGACTCTGAGCATTAGCGGTTTGCTATCGAATTTAGTGCTTATTCCCAGAAAACTATGTAAATTTTATGAATTTCTTTGCTTGAGAAATATGGAAAGAAAAAAAAAAAAGCGATTGTATAAAGGGAGATGAAGTAAAGGAAAGAAAGTGATTCAATAAACGGTTTTCAGTCGCCAATTGGGACATCTATTTCAAGACTATTCATTTATGTGGCATCAGAAATCATAACAATCTGAATTTATTGCTTCTACCCAGAAAACTATGTAAATCTGTGAATTTTCATGAATTGTTTTACTTAAAAAAATATAGAAAAAGATGTGATTCTATAAAGGGGAGATGGAGGAAAGTAGAGTGATTTTATAGTAATATTCTCGATTCCTTTTTGAAAAAATAACCCTAGTTGTCCTCTACGAATACATAATTACGTAATTGGATGTATTATTTCAAAAGAAAAAAAAATTAAGTATGAATGTGTATCCCTATTATGAAATTATGAAAGTAGTTTTGTGGGGATTGTGTGACCTGCTAAATTGGTTATATAAAACGAAGCTTAATGAGTTATTTTTTTTCTTTCCTATTTGAATTTGTTCACATATGTTGAGTAACCAAGAGACCACCATAATGAAAATATGTTCTGAAGGGATTTTTCTTGGTCTTCAATGAAAATTAATTAATAGCTCAATTTTTCTATCAAATTGTATATAGAAACGAAACCAGAAATTGAATCAAAGATGATAAGCAAAAGCAATAAAGAAAGGAGAACAACAAATTTAACGTGGTTTGGTTTTCCTACATTCACTAGCAAGAGCAAGAACAAATTCACTATGAACAATCAGAGATTACAAGAAAATTTTTTTCAACCTAAATCACAGACTCATCTTTATCAATCTCTCAGTATATGTATACAAACAAAGCACTCTAGAAACCGGCATCAAAGACTCACCCACATAACTTATATATACATCAAGTTTGTTAGGCTACTAGACACGTGTAATAAGTTAGGGCCCAAGAAAGTAACCAAGGCTATGACTTGTTAACTCTAACAAACTTAATTAATAACTCTAAGTTGTAAGAGGTCTTTTATACAATGCTCCTGCATCACACTATATTATTGTGGTCATTGGTGGCTAAATTTCACAATTCTCCACCTTTGACACAGTGACCATAGTGAACTTTCAATGTCTTGCCCTTGCTGAGGCGGGTTGATCTACATGACGGCAACCCTGACCAGTTTAAGTTTTGCTTGAACCTGGTCTGCAATGCAGTTAATGTGAGCATGACAAAACACCTCATCTCAGCTGGTATTAAATTCATAAACACCAAACTCTTGACTCCTTAAGACTCTAACATTATAAAAGAGCATCCTAGTGGCCTGACTTCTTTTATAGGACATTAAACCCTTTGATGCAATAGAGACTATCAGGTTGTCATCGAGTGTTTAAGCTTCACCTTCACCTTGATCTCTGCATTTAGTTCTTCTTTTAGCTATGCACATTTTATTATTCATGTTTTCTAAGCATGGTTCCTTCAACCATTTCTCAGCAACTTCAGCTCTTGTGGATGTAACATTGAATAACCAATCCCATCTCCAATTCCATGCAAAATGTAGCAATGACTGTCCAATGTCAATTTTTTTTGCATAATTTGAGGTTGACGATGACAATTATGCAAGCTCAAGATAGCTTTCTAGCATTTCCAGCACCACTTCTTCACTCTCATGGTGTCTTAATGTTTCATTTGCTAGTAGCAAGCATGTCTCTCCAAATGTAATCATAAACCTGCAACTTGAACACATTAAACAAGCCAAAATTGGTCTTCTACTTACCTCATTAGCAGTAATATAAACTGTACCATGTTCATTGCTCAAGTTAGTAACTGAAAGTTTTTAGTTACGGATCAAATATACCTAGAGGGGGGTGAATAGGTTATTTTCAATTTTAATAGATATTAATTATATAACCTAAACACAACGGCCAAACATGCAATCGCATGTAAAAATAAAATGCGGAATTAAAGAATAACACACGAGATTTTTAGGTGGAAACAACTTAGGCCACACCAATGACCTAAGAGAAAAACCATCGGTCCACCGGACCACCTAACTATCCACTATGAAAATCAATGTTCAATTACAACCACAGGTCCTAGACTACCCTTCACAGATAGAATCCCCTTCATGTAATTTACTTACGAGCCGTCGCTCCTTTTATAGCCTCCACAAGCTAGGTGTCTGAATCCGGACCAACGTTCCGATCTACTTGAGTCCCACAAGATCAATCGAACCCGTCAACTTCGGTAATTTCGAGTCACACGAAATACCGAACACGTTACCTCAATACCTGAAACGTTAGCACAAATAACACAAGTGCAAAGTGTGTCATAGAGCAGATTCAACAATGAAAAACCTTAACTAGCAGATTCAATAGCATATAACAGTAAAAACCAAATCAACTAGCAAACTCTAGAACAATCATGTAAAGCTCAATATCATGAAAAGCAATTAGGCACATGAATTATTCAAACATAACCACACAATATGTTTGAACAATTAAAACAATAAAGTGCCTAAGATTAATAGATAAAGAGAATAAGATTTTTCTTTAAAAACTCAATCAGTGTGTAGAAAATATTATTTTGGTGTAGTGAGTATTTTGCACAAACAAGCATTACTTATATAGAGTCCAATTTGACTTGAAAGAGGATTAATAAAAGAGTACAACTTTACTTATATCAAGGATTTAGTTTTCACAACAATTCTAATTAAACAAATATTCAACTTTCATAACTATTCTACTCAAACAAGGACTCTACTTTCACAACAATTCTATTCACAACAATTCTACTCATATAAGGATTCTACTTTTAACATTAAATGAGGTTCAATTGGTAAAAGTAACATATGAGCCGAATTAAAAAAAGAGTTGTAGTAGAACTGAAAAACAGGCTCGATCGATCTAGCCAAAGCTCGATCGATCTAGGTCGATTGATCGATCTAGGTCAATTGATCCTCGATCGATCGACTCAAATCTCGATCGATCGATCTATCCATGCATTTTTCAAACCGAGAGCAATTAGATTGAAGTCGATTGATCCTCGATCGATCTAGCTGTGTCCACAAAAATTCTTTTAAGTGTACATGCATTAATCCTCGATATATCTAACCTCGATCGATCTAACCTCGATTGATCTAACTGTGCACAAAAATTTTTTCTAAGTGTACGTGCATTATTGTGTGATGGTATATGCATAAAACATATATTTTTACCTGATACATACGTATTGAGAGCTCAGTAGATTCTTCAACTTTGATTGATTGACTTGACAACGAGCCTAGATATTAGATTACAATCAAACATTTTGTCCACGAAAATTGCCAACACTCATAAACCTTACAGTAACATACATACATAACTTCAATAGGACTATGTCTATACACACTGTCACCATACCTACATTTTCTTTTCTCAGAACTTCAATACCTATACTACTCATGGCATATTTCAGGTTTTCCATTTCAAAACCAAAACTGAGTTTCAACTTCAAGTGCATTTTATCAGATTCGTCATTACATGCTAAAAGCATAATATCACAATAATCCTGCAGGTAATTCAAAGCACTTATTTTATCAAACTCAAACATTAATCTTATGCATAAAGTATCAATCAAAACATTAATGTTTTCAAACTCAAAACAAGGTAGACACATCAGTTCACAAAAAAATATTTTAAATAGACATAACCAGCTATTAAGATCTCCTTTCTAGTCTTTAATATTAACTCACAAAGACTAATCATTTTCAGATATATCATACTATCACTTTTCATAGCATTTTCAAGTGATCTAATTACTGCACTAACCAAATTAACAGTAGCAGAAAAAATAAAAACATATAAACCAGAAATTTTATACCACTTTAACAGTAAGGTCGTAATTCTGACTCCATATGTGACTGAATTTTTCTTGCTCAGAGTCCCATATTCTGTAACTCTTCCATTAGACTTGTTGCCAGCAATTCTAATCTAAAAAATAATATCACCCTATAGTGTGACTTTAATTTTTGACCTTAATTGCTCCACCTCCATTAATCAGCTTTTGATTCTCAATTAACCCAGAACAGACCTTTAAATCCAAGTTTTTTCCAGCTGGAACAATTTCAATATTGTTTTCCTCATTTTTCTGTTCATTCCAAGTACTGGCTTCACCATACTTAACCTGATCAATTTGATCACTTCTAGGCAAAGTTAGTGCAGCAAGATTAGAAAGTATATCCTTGTTTTCATGCCCCAAAATATCATTGCAAAACGAAACTTTCTTACAACTTTTCACTTCTATTTCTCCACCATACTTGCAATTATTTTTCAGTAAGTATAGGCCCTCTGACCTCACAGGCTTCATTACTACAAGAGATCCTTTTATAATCTTCATAACTCCACTTTGAATTTTCGCCAAGTGTCCAGAGTCTTCAAGTGCTCCCAAGGAAATTAAATTCCTTTTCAATTCTGGAACAAATCTCACATTATCGAGTAGGTGCTCGGTTCCATAGGACAATTTCAGTTTCAACTTGCCAATTCCCTTCACTTGATACTCTCTTGTGTCTCCAAGGTAAACATGACCAGCATCAAACTCAGTTAATTCTGTAAACAAATGCTTGTTATGTGTTATATGAAAAACACAACCTGAGTCATACACCCATTCTTTCTCTAAATTACTCGTGCTAACTACTAGCACCTCAGAACTTCCATATCCATCATAAACCACACCTACTTCACCAGAATTTGAATTATCAGTTTCTTCTCTTCTTCCATTCTTTCTTTCTGGACAGTTTCTTCTCAAGTGTCCTTCTTTATTACACAACTAGCACTTAAAACTCTTTTTGCTCCTAGATTTTGATCTTGACGTATTTCTTGAAAAAAAAATTCCCTTTATCAGATCTACCTCTCACATATAAGCCTTCACCACCTAAATCTCTACCTAATTCTTTTCTTTCTACCTTCAGTTCTGCATCTTTTGTTCTCAAGGCAGAAACCACAGTATCCAAAGTCAAACTATCTCTACCATATTGTATGGCAGATTTCACATCTTTAAAAACATCTGGTAGTGAATTTAATAGTATGATTGCTTGATTTTCGTCACTGACTTCCTCCCCAGAATTAGCAAAATCAATGGTTAATTTCGTTAACTCATCAAGATTAATTTCTAAGTTCTTTGTAGGATCCATCTTGAACCCAAACAATTTCACTTCCATGCTAATCTTTCCAGATGGAGATTTAACAAGATAAAGAGAGTCCAACTTATTCCATACCTTCAAAGCTGTGTCTTCCTTAGTCACTTGTTGAAGAACATTATTAGCAAGATTCAAAAGTATACAGGAATATTCTTTCTGCAACACTTCTTTTGAAGTTCAGTAATTTTCTCAAGAAATTCAGGTTTTTTAGAAATACTCTCTGCAACATCTTGTTGCACCAAGACCGAAAACATATTTTTCTTCTAGAGACCGAAGTCTCCACTACCATCAAATTTTTCAATTTCGCACTTTATTGAAGAACCCATCTTTGAATATCGCCGAAATAGAGATTAAATCCAAAGAAAGACCCTATCCAGGAATCCGAATTGATCAAGTTCAAATCACCAAGAATCTTCTTTAGGATCGTAACAAAAAACCCAAGGATTTGATTACCGAGTCAAGAACCTTGAAGTCAAGACTAAGAGCGTTGTCTAATCGAATAAGAACCTTCAATCCAACTCCAAACTAGCGGCTCTGATACCAGATTGTTGGGATTTTTCTTGGTCTTCAATGAAAATTAATTAATGGCTCAATTCTTCTATCAAATTGTATACGAAAACGAAACTAGAAATTGAATCAAAGATGATCAGCAAAAGCAATAAAGGAGAACAACAAATTTAACGTGGTTCGTTTTCCTACATCCACAGGCAAGAGCAAGAACAAATTCACTATAAAGAATCAAAGATTACAAGAAATTTTTTTCAGCCTAAAACACAGACTCTTCTCTCTCAATCTCTCTGTATATGTATACATACAAAGCACTCTGGAAACTCGGCATCAAAGACTCACCCACATAACTTATATATACATCAAGTTTGTTAGGCTACTAGACACGTGTAACAAGTTAATTTGGGCCCAAGAAATTAACCAAGACTATGACTAGTTAACTCTAACAAACTTAATTAACAACTCTAAGTTTTAAGAGGTTTTTTATACAATGCTCCGGCATCATACTAATTATACTATATTATTGTGGTCATTGGTGGCTAAATTTCACATGTTCTGTACATGATCTGGTTCGTCATGATTTCTACAAGAACATCATCATAGTTGTATTTTCATGAGATGGTATATACTAAAAGAGAAAAGCCAAAGAAGTGGATTGACTTTTTTTATTTTTTATCTAGTGGAATATTTTGCTGCATTTTAGCTTTAAATATCATGCTTTTAGGCTTTAGTTCAATGGCTGTTATGCAGAAAATTATGAACTTTTTGAATACCCTTATCATTTTCCTCATCTAGATCATGATTGTGGAACTAATGCTCATTGTGGAGCTCTTTGAACTTGGTTGTCCATAGAAGCAAAGTATTCTCCCATTTCATTCCCTGTATGTTATGTTCATGCAAAATACACGCATTTTCATTGGAAAATAGGTGTCCCTTTCATTCTATGGAGTTCTACCCTTCATCATTTTTATTGTTTTAAGGGTTAAAAAGGGTCAATTATGCTAGAAAATGATTCTCTCCCATTCAATAATTGTTGGGTGGGTATACAAATATTGTAATTTTATGGAGTAATGGACTTTTCTCATAGCACCATAATCAATATACAAAGAAAATGGTGGATTGTGGTGGTGGGTGATTCATTCAGGTTCATAAGAACATTACCATGACTGTTTTGCTTCTTATACTTTTAGTGAAATTAATGGATGGACAGGCTTTTACATGCATTCTTGATATTTCACATAGAAATATATATTCTTCTATTCATATACTACGTAAATTTTTACGCCTATTTGAGCCTTTCTGTTAACACAATGTTCCTTTCTCCTTTTTTCCCCTCAGGAAGTAACTGACATATCTGGAGGGTAAGTTCTTTTCTTAAAAGTTAATTTGTTCAGAAGGGATTCTGTTGTTTGTCTAAAATTTATGTGGTTATCAGATGTGGTGCAAGCTTTGCCATTGAGATCGTGTCAGAGAAATTCGAAGGGAAGAGGTTGTTAGAGAGGCACAGATTGGTGAATGGTGCTCTGGAACAAGAGATGAAGGAGATACATGCCCTCTCAGTTACCAAAGCTCTTGCACCAGAGCAATGGAAACAACAACAAGAGTTGGAAAAAGCTAAAGCTACTACTGCTTGAAGTTGCATTTCAACACTCAGACACTATAAACCTCTACATCATCAAGCAGCAGGGGAGCTCTGAAAGTATAGGTTATTTCTATGCCCCACCAATAATAATGTATTTATATGCTCATAATGTTATGCCGTCTTAGTGCCTCGGCCATACATTCTACCGGAGTTACGTGACAAGTTTCTGAATATTTAGCAAGTTGTAATTTTGTACTCTGGACAATAGTTTATGATTTGAATGAATAGCCTTCTAGGGCGATCAATGGTCCTTTTATGATTGCTGGTTTGCTAATGTTGTTTTCAAATCCTATACCGAAATTCTTTGAATACACACGAAGCTACCTAGGAGCATCAGTTAGTGACACCCATACATGTTTTAAATTTTGGTAAACTCATTTTTCCTACCAAGAATCACAATGCTGTAATCAGCATTCAGCATCATTAATGATGTTTAACATCTGAACGTGGAGCCTTTCTCTTAATGTTTTTGCTGCATTTCAATGGGACAACTTGGTCCTGATCTCTTCGAACAACAAAAATGTTCACCTTGGCTTTTGTCAAAATATCTTGGTAGCTTTCCATTAGCTTTGTCACATTGTGCATGTTATATGCCGAGCTGAAAGATGGGTGTGTCAAGTCCATTGTCATGTATTGGAGATTTCAGGTGAACACAACAAATGAAACGAGCATATATCAATTAATTGGTCAAATTCTCTATTCCCTTACTCATTAAGCCTCTCTGTTTTTGCTTTTTGGACCCTTTGAAAGGTTGTATGAACTAAACTTTTGTACGCACTAAACACTCGAAATGTATTACGGACAAAAATATACTTTATGCGTATGTTATGTGCTTCTTAAAAGAAACTTTTTTTTTATTTTTATTTTTTTATTAAAATTAGTTTTAACATGAACATAAACTAACATTCGAATATTAACGATTACTTACTTTCTCCTTGCAAGTAGCTTCAACATCCTTTCCCATATTCTTGCAAGTAGCTTCAACATCCTTTCCCATATTCTGTGGCTTTTACATACCATGCATAAAAGCTGAATCAAACAATAGTGGAGGCCACAATTGCCTTTGAGCTAGTTTTTCTAGAACTCTTAAACCTCCACCATCTTCTAGCCCAAAATAAGGCTATAAAATTGAAGCCTAGAAAAGTGTTGTTAAGCTAGAATTGAAGCCATATAAAGATAAAACAAAGAGAGAGAGAAAGAAAACCTCATTGAATTTTCGTGTGATGGACAGGTGAGAAAGAAAACCAGTTTAAAAGTTATAGAACTAAAGTCTTAAATAAAAAATAGGAAAATTATCAAAAATAACACCCTTAAAATTTATAATAACAAAACTAGCATCCTAATAATATTGAACGTGAAATATTGAACGGGTCTGAATTATCGTCGTTCAATTCCAATTGAATGAGTATTAAAAAAAATAACATAGTAGTCATTTTTTTAATTGTAAAAATATAAATTTAAACACAAGGGGTGCTAATTTTGTTATTATAAGTTTTAAAGGGTGTTATTTTTGTTGTTTTCCAAAAAAAAAAAAAAAAATGATTAAAGTGTCATTAACAAGAAGTTATAGGTAAGTAGAGACATAAAGGATGTTAAAACTCAAACATCAGTCCAACACCCAAAAAAATTGTCTCTGACTAGCAAAAACTCTAACAACAAGAACTGTTTTTAACGCCAAATTCAGAGCTAATAATAACAATTCTAGTCGTAGATGGCAAGTAAAAACGTTGCAAGGGAAGGCAGCATTAGAAGTTTATTGGAACCGGCATGGGTTGACGTCTTCACTGATAAAAGGTAAGGCAGCCAAAAACTTTGTTAACCCTAATGAGAGGAGATAGAGAGAACTAGCTTTTGTTTCAGATGAAATAATAATAAAAAATTACAAAATAGCACTAAATAATCTTTTATGTAACTCAGTTTATGCCAAATCACTATTTCTTCGTGCTTTGAAGATTTTTTTGAAGATTAAGAACAACTTATGCCTTTAAGTTAATGAGTTGTAACCTTAATGACACAATTTATTTGAGCACATTGACAGTTTAGAGTTTAAGTCCCATGATATGTTAGAATGAGTTGCATACTATTTTTTTTTTTTTTTTTTTGAGTTTTTAAAACAATTTATTTTTAAGAATAATTACCAAAAACCTTTATTTATTTTTTTAATTTATGTTGATACCATTTCTTGTTAATATTAAAAGTGGGTATACTTCTTTGTTGTAGTTTTGCCAACAAAGAATACTCTTTAGGACCTCAAACTACTATAATATGTTATCGCCTTTGATCATCTAATGCTTAAAGTAGTTCAATTAATTGACAATAATAAAAGAGACTTGTGTCTTTCTTTATGATTTAGATGCAAAATGTAAAGACAAAAAGATTATAAATGTGTTGGGTTTATGTCTTATCACTTACATGTGAAATATACAATGTGCCTACATATGTAAGGAAAAAATATAAACTTGATGATGATGACTTGGTTAGATAGACTTAATTTGAGATTAAAGTCATATCTTTTCTAATAATTTGAAAATATTTATCGATTATTTATTTTTTTAATTATTTATCTAACAATTGAATTTATTTTCTAACTCAATATTCGTTTAGTTTACTTGCAGTTTATATCATAGAGTTTGACAAATAGTATTGTGTTATGTGACGTGAATATTTTATAACCAATAATTTATTTATTGTGTGATATTTGCTAACTTCTGCAAGCGAATGCTGATATGTTGATTATGATCGATTAAAAATTAGTATCGTAAAATTTAAAACTGTAAAGATTGTGAAGATCATATTTTATTCTCTTTATTATCCCACCGTGATAATTTTTTTCAATAAAGGTTATAGTTAGCAGTTTTCAGTGAGTGCACCGAGACATCCCAACTAGGTTGGCACCTCCTTAGCACCTTCTTCATGAAACCGCTCAACTATTAATATTATTAAATAACAATAAAATTTAAATTACAAATAAATGTTCTCAACAGAACCTGTAATTAGGTTTGTTGTTAGCATCTGAATGGATAAATGAAGTAGCGAAAGATGGGGCATTCCACCACCAAGTCGCTGTACATAAACTAGGAGTCCTAGAAGCTAAACTGTCAGCTGCAGCATTACCCTCCCTGTAAATATGTGAGTAGTGGAACTCCATGTTGGTTATTTTATCTAAACAATCCGCCCAAGCAGAATACCATTTCCAAGGTACCGAAGAAGATCGAGTATGAAAGAGAGCGACAACATATGTTGAGTCTGATTCCAACCATAGTCGCCTCCATTGAAATTGATATGCATATCTCACCGCCTGAATGGCTGCCGCTAGTTCAGTCTCAAAAGCATAAGATACTCCAAGTGGAATACAGAAATAACTCTTAACAAATGATCTGGAAGTTCGAAAAATACCTGCACAACCAGATAATTCTGGTGCTTCAAAAGAAAATAATGTTCACGAATAAAATAAATTTTGGTCCTAATTTAGAAAAGAAAAAGGAAATTATAAACCAAAAAACAGCAGGCCAAATAAGCGCTAGATACTCTCTTTCTCTTTCTGAAAGTCTGAAACCGAATAAGGCAAAACCGTCACTAACAAGAGAAGGTTACTGGTAGATTGAGAGTGAAGGTGAGAATGGGGACAACTACTACGAGCTTCACATTCATCAAACCCTCAGCTTCTTTAGTCCATAAGGCGCCGAACTCTTCAAAGCTTAGGGTTGTCACTATCAGATGCTCCTCTCATATCGCCGCCACTGGTGTTGTATCTTTCTCCTTCTCTATTCTTTATCTTTTTTCTTGTTTTTTTTACCATACAATGGTACGAATTTCATTAAAAAATAAAAAGTTAACTAGTTTCTTGGGCATTTGGAAGGTTTTGTTTATATCGTTTTTTAATGACGTAGAAGAGTTGTCATTGGAGACCAACTCAGATAATGCCGAACCATTAGGTGGAATGGAAAGGAGATTTTTTGTGCTTGCTGCCTTAAAAATTTTCAGTTTTGTTTCTATTAAATTTCAAAGCTCGTTAATGGGTTTTTACTGAAAGATTTAGACTTTTCCATTTGCTCTGTCTCGGGATTTCTTTGGAACATGTTTTGGGTCGTTGGTGATTTGGGTTTTAGCTGCAACATGCTAATTTAGGCGTACTATGTCTCTAATTTTCTCATTGCTCCTTTTTTGAAACAAACGCAAACTCACCCATAACTGAACTAGACCAGGACACATTCTACATGTGCAACTAGGCTTTCACAGCTCGTTGGCAACTTTATCATTGCTCCTTTAACCTTTGGTTATGCATGCCTTATTAATGACTAAGAGGAGTCAATGATTGCATGTTGCTTTTTATATAGAAGAGTTTTTTTTTTTTCAATTATGCCAAGGTTCAGCATTTATTTCATGTAAATAGACCTCATCTCTCAATGGTGTTGCATGATTGTTTCACTAAGTTTGATTTCTATTGATCAATTTGCTAGGAAAAGTATTGTAAAATGCTGCCAATTGCAATTGATTTTTTACCCATGGTGGTTCACATTATATTCTGTAGATTTATAAATTATAACTTGGAAACCTCTGACATTTTATTTCTAATGCTTTAGGTTTAGCTGAAAGACCTTGGAAGGTCTCAGATACCAGATTAGTTCTTGAAGATGGTTCAATCTGGAGAGCCAAGTCATTTGGTGCTTCAGGAACTCAAGTGGGTGAAGTGGTATTTAATACGTCGTTAACCGGGTGAGACAATACATTAGTTCTGAGTAAGTTTTTTTTGTTAGGCAAGGTAAAATATTGATCAAAACTGAGTTATAAACATTTTTGCAGGTATCAAGAAATTCTCACTGACCCTAGTTATGCTGGTCAGTTTGTGCTTATGACAAATCCACATATTGGAAACACGGGTGTAAATTATGGTAAGTTAAGTTTTGTCTTTCGTGAAGTTGTTCGAATCTATATGCTCTGAGATCGTCTTTGCTGCTGTTAGATGATGAAGAATCAATAGAATGCTTTCTCGCTGGCCTAGTGATCAGAAGTTTGAGTATCAGGTACATTCCCATCCATACAAACTTTGGCTACATTTTGACTCAGCTCTGCTAGTTTATTGATTAGTTCTCTTTTATGTTTCTTTTTGTATAATTCCTTTCCAGCACTTCAAATTGGAGATTCACAAAAACACTTGGTGATTATCTCGCAGAAAGGAACATTATGGGAATTTGTAAGTTAAACTAACAACCAAGTCAATACATCCAAACTGGTTTGCTTCTTTTTTCATTTCTTTTAATTATTATTTGACTTCTGACTTTGGCTTCCAATGCAACAGATGATGTCGATACACGTGCAATTACCCGCAGATTAAGACAAGACGGAAGCCTTATTGGTGTTCTAAGCACAGAGGAAACTAAAACTGACAAGGAGCTGTTGGAAATGTCTCGTTCTTGGGACATTGTTGGTAAGGTTCATAAACTTAAATAATGTGTTTCAGACGTTGAAAATCATAAATTAATGGTCTTCTCATTTTATCATTGCAGGTATTGATTTAATCAGTGGTGTTTCATGCAAGGCCCCTTATGAATGGGTCGACAAAACAAAGTTAGAATGGAATTTTAACTCCAGCCAGGATGGAGAAACTTTCCGGGTAAGAAAGAGAAGTTCTCTTGAAAACATTGAAATGTTGTTAAGTTGGTTACTCACTCTTGAAAGTACTATCTATACATTCAACTTATTTTTGCATGAAGAGATCATTATTTCATTGTTTCTCCAGGAGTCTCAATATTTCTTTTTTCCTTGTTCACCAAATTAAGGTTGTTGCATATGATTTTGGAATCAAGCATAACATACTCAGACGGTTGGCAACTTATGGTTGCAAAATTACTGTAGTGCCTTCAACATGGCCTGCAGAAGAAACACTGAAGATGAAGCCAGATGGTGTTCTGTTCAGCAATGGCCCTGGAGATCCTTCAGCGGTTCCATATGCTGTTGAAACAGTGAAGGAATTTCTTGGGAAGGTTCCTGTGTTTGGAATTTGCATGGGTCATCAGTTGCTTGGCCAGGCATTAGGCGGTAAAACATTCAAGATGAAATTTGGCCATCATGGCGGAAATCATCCAGTTCGCAACCTTCGGACTGGTGAAGTTGAAATTAGTGCACAGGTTTGTAATTCTCAATTTTCGAACCTACCGAATTTATCAACATTGGTACAAATTGCTGCAGTATCAGATAGCTAGACGACCTTTGCTTTAAGCTAAGATTTTGGAACTTCTTAACGGGATAATAAAGAACTAACTAATTATAACCTTTGACTAGCAATTCTCTCCCTTTTGATAATTTTGTGGGTTCTACTTTTGGGCAGAATCACAACTATGCAGTTGATCCCGCATCACTTCCACAGGGTGTAGAAGTGACCCATGTAAATCTTAATGACGGGAGCTGTGCTGGCCTTGCTTATCCTTCGAAGAACATTATGTCTCTTCAATACCACCCTGAAGCATCTCCAGGACCTCATGATTCTGATTATGGTACTGGAAATATTTGTTTTCAGGATTTGTGTTCCTCAAAATAGTCTCGGGAAATATCTGTTTGTTTTTTCCCTTTGTGTTTGTGTGTGTGATTCTAAAGGATTTATTTATGTGTTAAGAAGTTTCTGCTACAGCTTTCAGGGAATTCATAGAGCTTATGAAGAAAGTAAAACAAGAAGGTTGAACAAGCCCATCTGTTCTGAGACGGCAGCTTAGGTCTACATGGTATTTTTACTTGAAGCAAGCTTCTGTTGACATATATGGCAGAGTTTGTATTTTTTGCAATTTCATGAGGAAAAAGCTGCAGTGAGTTCTGTTTACTTTTCTTCTTTACCTCGTTAATTAGCAGAGATGATGAAATAAATTTGTCCAATTCAACGTTTACTCAAAAGAATTTGTTAAGTTAAACCCTAAACCCTTGTTTGGCTGATTTCTTTTGATTATCAGCAAGTCTTCAGCAGAATTGCATAAAATATAACGCTAGTGTAAATCAGGCCTGAAAAGATTGCTACAAGTACCATTTATTTCTTCATTTAAACTAATCTTGGAATTTTCTATCCCAAAATAAATTAAAACACTTGTGTGGAAGTTATCTAATTAGGAATTGACTAGTAACTTTGTAAATTAGGGAACAATTTGTTTCTAAATAAAAAGAATTATTTTTATTTACATAGCAGTTTTAAGAAATTTTAAATATATTAAGAAACAAAATATTGTACTGATGCAAAGGAAAGAAACGTGAAATAAAGGGAGTTGAAAATTAAGGGTAATGATATGGCCATAATCATTTTTGTTATTACTCAATAAAAGTATGAGTTGTTTATCTTGTCTCTATTTATTTACATTTTAATGTCATTATTATTTGACAAAATTGTCATTAATAAAAAGTTATTGTGACAATATTGACACTCCAAATTAACTTATTGTTTGACATTGCATTTTCGCTAACTATTCAATAATTTATTGTTCATTCTTATATGCTGAGATTGGGTTTTAGATTCTTGACACTGGTGAGGTTCTCTTGCATGCCTAAATCAAATTCTCTTCATCATGTGCCTTCTTTCTGTTTCGTCAGAGATCTGTTATCGACCTGGAGCATAATTTTATGTTGAAGGTCAGTTTGTTTATGTTTTTATATCCAAGTAACAGTGCTTTTGATAGGGAGAAAAAAAGAAAAACAACGTTGCTGAACCAAACATAAAAAACCCATAAATGCTTAAAGCACAAATAATGTGCTGTTGTCTGGAAGTATTTTTTTGCGAAACTACTTTGATTGAAATCCTTTCAACATAAGCACAAATTCATGTGAAAACAATCCAACATATTTTTAAAAAAGTTCTCACTTTTGCTGAAGTACCCATCAAGCCACGAACTCAAATCAATAAGTCCATTCTTAGTTTCTTACATTATCGCTGGCCTCTGGCTTACTTCATAATTAACTTTTAACTTGCATCTCTACCACCTAACCAATTTGTATATGAGCTAGTTTGGAATTGCTTCTATTTTGGGTTAAAAGTGCTTTCAGTTGGGGCAAAAAACTTCTAGGAGAGTTTTGCAATATTTGTTATAAGTGATTTCAAAATTTTGAGAAATATTATTCATACATACATTTAGGAGAAGTAATTTTTTTCTTTTGGCTAACGTAGGAGAAATGACCAAGTTTGCTCCTATAAGAAAAGTTTACTTTAGTTTTGGATGCATCATCTATTCCTAAAAATTTTATTAAAGTATCTCTCGAAATTACTTAAAACACGTTCACGACGAACACTATATATATATGAGCATCTTGATTAATTCTCGTTGGGATCAAATTCTCGTTGGCACCCATTTAAAAGAGACAAACACCTAAATACTTTTGAAAACACTTTGATGACACTTCTTATGTTCTTTAATAAGCTCATTTGGATGGCTTATATTTTGCTATTTTAACAACTTGCTACAATGTTATGCCCTCTATCACTTCCCCAAGGAAACTTTCAGCCTTTATAAATACATCCTTAAATATTCTCTTCCCGCTAATTTCTTTCACAGCTTTTCTTCTTCATCCATGTGCAAGCATAAGCTCTGTCACTACAGGTCCATCTCTAAAGTCCATGCTTCTTTCTGAAAAAAATAAAAATAAATAAATAAAGTCCATGCTTCTTACTTCCAAAGTGCACGCTTTTGCATTTATTTAGAATTTTGTTAAAACTGTTTTTAAATAGTTTTAGCAATTTCTAAGTTAAGTATTATTTTTTATTTTAGGAAAAGTAAATAATATTTTGAGGGAAATAGTTTAGAATTCCCCTACAAATATGTATGAATGTAAATTTAGCTAGGTCGGACTAAAATTCGAATGATCTGGCCTGATCTGACTTGACTTTATTCAAAGTCCTGATTAAGTCCAAGTAAGTTTGGCACGATCCTATTCAAATAATTTTCGGTTAGAACTTAGAGCCAAACATTTATATTACGAGTTTAGCTCAAATTCGACCTGAAGTGCGAGTTAAGTTTAAATTTTATAAAATATATGTATATTTAAAAATTGTATGTTATTATCTTATAATTTTTTGAATCATTTAAAATCAAGCTTTAATTTAAGTTAGTTGAAAGTTTAAAAAACTAATGCTCGAATCTGACCAAATATTTTACTGTCAAACTTGCATTTAATTTGAAATTTTTTATCCGACTTGGCTTTATGCATGGCCCAATAATAGCCGACCTAAATCTAAAGTTTCGAGCTTGAATTAGCTCGACGTATTCATATACCTACGAATATAATTACTAAAATATTATTCAAAACTATTTTTAACAATTTTTGCCACACACCCTTAAACGTCTATCAGAAACCATTTTTTAATCAAACAAACTTTCCTTTGGAACTGCGTAGTAAAAGTCCAAACGGGTTCTTTCTGATATATAAACTGAAATTAACTTAAAATCTTGCTTATTTATTTTATGTGGGTTAGCTACTTTTATTAACTTCAATGCGTTGGATTTGTTATAAACATTTTTATAACATTTATAAAATTATAAAATATATCCATGATAAATTTAAAACTAAAAAAATTATATACATTTTTGGTACTAACATTGGCATAACGTATATAAATTCTAAATACTTATATAAAAATGTCTATAATTTAGAGTTTTAAATGTATTAAAGAGCATATTTGTAATTTTATTAATTTTATGGGCATGTTTATAATAAAATCAATTTGTTAGCATTTAGTGTAGATTAGTGCTCTTACGGTCCATAATGGTTCATAGTTGAGTTTTTCTTTTATTTCCTAAGAGGTTCAAATTTTATTTTATTTTCATCATTTTAATTTTATTTTAGTTTCATCATTTTTTGTCATGTATTGTTACATGTGTTAATTATGTATACTTTTTAAGTTATAGTCTCAAGTTTTGTTAAATTAGATTATAAAATAGTTCTAATTTAATAAAATATTTAAAGTTCGAAAAAAAAAAAAAAATCATTGGTAACTAACTTATTTCCAACACTAAATTGATTTCATATATTAGCTTGGACAATTGGTAATTATCAAGTGTTACAAAACCTATCTAACAAGAAATTCAATTCTTCAACTACTTATGGATTTTTTTTTTTTGACAATTTATTTTATTTAGTTTTTGATTTTTGATCTACTCTTTAAGAGTCAGTGAATTTGTATTATTCTATCCAAAAGATAATAGAGTTATTATTAATAGATTATTACTATCATTTATTTATTTTATTGTTGAAAGTAATTTTAGTTATTTTGTGTAATATTGGTTAGGTAAAAGATAATAAATCAAAATGAAAGTACAAAGGGACATAAAATGTGTATTATTGTACGAAAAAAAAAAGAAGGAGAAATCATTGAGCGAAAAGAAAAGAAAGGACAAAGGGGTATTTATTCATTGATATTAGAATAATAAAGAAATAGACTTTCCTTGATTTTTGACATTTTAAGTTTACAACTCTAAATTTTCATTAGTTCAACGTATTTTTCAAGGACAAATTGTCACTACCCTATTGTTGGTTAGATTCATCTTAATTTTTTTTATTTTTACAAAAATAAAAATTTGCAAGTAGTGTTTTTTTTTTTTTTTATTCATTTAAAGCTTAATAAATTTAGTCTAATAATATAAAAATTTGAATTAATCTAATTCAATTTTTAAAAATTAATATTTCATAGAGGGTAAAAATGAATTTCTTTATTTAAAATAAAAACAAAAATAACTCCCTTAATTTTGTTTATTAAAAGAGATGGTTCTCCTATTTTTATTCATTTTTCTGATCACTAATGTTTTCACTATCAATATATTTGCTAGCAAAAAGGCCTGTGATTCAAATTCCTTGCTTCAATTACAATAAACTTGAGACATTTTTCTTTTCTTGATATTGAGTATGCATTTCTCTCCGACACCTCATGCAAATCCCCAATCCACAAATTAAATCACACATTACTAAGTCGATCGATCACAAGCAATTTTTAATAAAGCCATTTCAAGTAGTTAATAACTTATTAAAGCTTTGACAGACTCTAAAGTCTAAACAAGAAAAGAGTGCAATAGAAGCATGATTTTTTACTCACCTTTCTTTTTTTTTTTTTGAAGAAGATTGGGGTTATTTTTTTTTTTCAAATAAAGAAATCCACTTTTACCCTGATAAAATATTAATTTTTTAAAAATTTGATTAGATTAATCCATATGTTAAATTATGATTAAACTTACTTATTTTTAAAATTAATGTATGAAGTGAATAAATTTACAAAACTAACTAAACCTAAAACCGTGAAATAACAAATATTATTAACACAACCATATTTCCACTATTGTTTAATCACTTCTATATGAAGTAAATGCAGAGCCCCCGGCCTTTATATAATAATAATAATAATAATAATAATAATAATAAGTGATTTTTTTAATCATAAATAAGTTATTTATAATAATACAAAAATAAGTTTACACCTAATCATAAGGGATCCGTACTTTTAGAGTAAATTTTATATTAAAAAAATTTATCAACTTTATTTTTTACAAAGTATTTTTTTAATTATTTAAATTATTTCAAAATATGTCGTATATAAAAAAAAAATTGAGATTTTTTTCTTATGTTTTTTATATGTTTAAAACTACTATAAATTTTTTTTTGGTGCAAAATTAAAATGCTTGAGAAACAAACAATACCTCCTTAACTTATTGGCTATTAAGATGTACAATATATTAATTAAAGTAGTAATATTTAATAATAAAAAAAATATCAATTTTTATAATTTAGAATATAAAATGAATTGTGTATCAATTTTCATAATATATAAGCTTTAAAGTATCTTGAATTATAAAAAAAAAATTAACCTAAATAACTTCTTAACATAATTAAAAAAAGATTATTACTAAAAAAAAAATTAATTAAAAAAATTAAATACGTAAGGACAAAAATATCCTTTTAAAAATAATAAATTGATATTAATATTTTAAAATTAATAATTAATTAAAAAAATTGTATAATTTAACTAAAAAGATATCAAAAATTAAAATTTGAATATTTAAAAGAATTCAATTAAAAATTGAGAGATTATTTGAAATATTAAAGTAAAAACTAGAATACTTCAAAGATATCGAATCCAATTATGAGCCCCGGCTTATTTTTTTCTCATTTCCTTTATTCATTTTTTTCTCCTCTTTTTTTCAATTGGTTTGGGTATAAAGAGAAATTTAAAAGCGTCATCATATACAAACAACAAAAGGAAAACAAAGGCAAAATAATATTAAATTGTATAATTTAAAGTAATTATTGATTAATCTTGGAATGGAAATCCTGAGCTAATCCATAATTACTCAGGTAATTGGTAGTATGATGTGGCTATCAGGTGTTGCCTGTGAAGTGAAGCAATGTTCAAGGCCAGATTAAGATTTACCCTGTGGGTTGACACAGGATATCATCAAGAGTAAACTTCAAGGTTAGGGCTAACTTCTCTCACACGTGGACGTCTACTTTTATTTCAAACCACTATAATTCAAAGAATTATTTTACTGAAAATTTAATTTTTAAAAAAATATTTAATAATACATATTTTATGATGAGAAGGAAAATAAAATTTTGAGCTAATAAATAAAAATATGTAACAATAAATGCATAATATTTTTATATTACAAAACATTGATAAAATTTGTTACAAACTATTTTGAAGTAAAAAGAATAAATTATAGAATAATTATATGATTTTAATTTTTTTTGAATTTAAATAAATACTTTAAATAATTTTAGAAAACAATTATTAATATTTTAAAAGAATAAAAAAATAACTATAGATAAAATATATAATATAAAATGCATTACTTATAATTAGTTTTAATTTTTTTAACTAAATTTATAAATAAATAAATTTATATATTAATTAAAATGAGGTATATAATATTGGAGAATAATGCGGGAAACATAATTCGTCTTTGTAATATAAAATACAGATCCTTATTTCTTATTTTTTATCTTATTGTCCCCATTTTTACCTCAAATAAACTAATTTCTGCAGGAGTTCGCCCATCAGAAAAATTTACGATCCTATCTTTACTACTAATAAATCCTAAATCACTTTATGTCATAGAGCTCCCATTCTTGAGGAAAAAAAAAAAAACAATTTAACAGTAGATTTCATAAAGGAAAAGTAAACATGAAGAGCTAATACAAGTTTTGAGTAGCTTTAAAGCTTTTGGGCAGACTTGGAACCAAAGGTACTTGAGATAAAAGCATTGTGCAAAATTTCATGAATTTCTCCAAAGTGGAAGACCACATTGCAGTGCTGATGTACTATGCCTCTCTTATTATTATTTCTTATGATTTTATTATTTTCCATGCCAACAATACAAGGAACTCGCTTGTCAAGAAATCTACCTTGTAGTGGTCATCCTTTTGTTTTTTCAGAGCTGCAGATGATAAAACACGTACTTTTTTTTTAGATATAATTGATAAATATTTTTTTCTTTTCGTATCTTTAAAAATACTATTATTTTTTAATATTATAAATAATAAATCACAAAAAAAAAATGTTAAATTAAAATTTTCATTTGTAAACTAACACGTGAACATGATAATTAATAATTAATGACAAAACACAATAGATAACACATTATCGAACTTAATATTTATATTTAGCAAAAATGAATTTGCAAGCAAAATTGATTTATTTAGCTTAATATTTGAACGGTGTCAAGATTCAATAAATTCATAGATGATGTTATCAATAATTAAACGATAGATGATGTTATCAATAATTAAACAAGGATAAATGATATTTTCAAGCCCTTCAAATTGGTGCCACAATCAACCAATATACTTAGAAGTTATGAATTTAAGGGGCAAAAATATATATAATGATTATTAAAATCACTCGATTTCTATCATTTGGAATTAGATTATAGCTATTATCCTCTATATGACCCATGATCTTGAGAGATAAAATTCGACCACCCTCCATCAAGTGAGCTTTCTCGGGGAGGAAAAAAATCTCCCTCTTTAAACGCAAAAAAGCAACATAAAAAAGAGACGTATCAAGAGACGGTGGTTTATATTACCTGTTAGAAAAGAGAACTAGAAACCCCCAAAACTCTAATGTTTAAATTTATATTATATATAAAAATTTAAATTATATTTAATATTTTTTTAATAAAATTAAGTATATATTTTAAATTATTGACATTAATTTTTCTTTTAAAATCTATTATTATATCAAATAAAGAATGTAATATAATAATAAAATAAAAATCAAATCTACTAGAGACCCTAGTCATATAATAATTATAAAAATTCTACGATAATTACTACATTCAATAAACACTATAAATGTTATTTTATTTTTATAATTAATTAGAGAATATAAAAAAATTAATTTCACATTCACATTTATATCAAATATATAAAAATTAATTAAAAAAATTAAAATAAATAAAATAATTCAAACACAAATTGATGCTTTTAACTGAACTATATACGTGCCTAATTGATTTCACTATTACTTTTGTTAGCCATCAGTAAAGGAACCTTTTAATGTCTTTGAATTCGAATTCAATTCAAAGGTAATTTAGTAACTTCTCTCATTTTATCGGATATACCAAGCAACCTAGTATTCACTTGAGTAATTGGGTTTGTAAAGAGCAAAATAAAGTGTTTCATTAGCTAGAGAATAAACATGTGAAAATGTGGGGACCAAAACACTGCTGCGTCAGGAGGGGAAGGAGAACATACCCACAAAAATGAAACGCATACAGAAGACATACTTTGAAACATAATTTCCATAGAAAAATTAAGACCGCAAACTGACACTAGAATAAAAAATTTCAGATACAACAATATCTATTAACATTAATCCTTAGGAGGAGAAAACCAGGCAAATATAGGGAAAATAAAATAAGAGTTAAAAAGAAAAAGCAACACAATCAATCTCCCGCTACAAACATCCTAAAGAGACGGTTGAACCATTAGATGATGCAAGGCTAGGAAGCTTTGGACCAATTGCCTGCCCACCACATAAAGAGGACCATTGCAAGTGAGCCTCTCGTACATTGTAACTTAAGTACGACTTGCAACATATGAAAAGATATGATATTAAATATCAGTATACAGCCTCTTTAGAACCTTACACGCAATACTTCTTTGCTTCAACCAAATTGAGTTCACATGACATGAAAACCAACTAAATTGGAAAAAAATAACTCACAATAAAAGCACTCGTAGAACTCAGAAGCATTTCCTGTGCACAATAGATGGGCCTGACTCGTCGTACTCACCCTTGGAAATCCACATCTGAGATCCCAAACCAAAAATATTGTTAGTATCAAAGAAAGTTACACTGTACAAGATAAAACAGCAAGAGAAAGGAATTAATCAAGGTCAAATAAGTAGGAAAAGACCTGCTGGAAGGTGCTGAGGGACGCAAGAATGGAGCCACCAATCCAAACACTGTATTTTCTCTCTGGTGGAGCTACAACCTTAATCTTCATGCTGCTAGGGGCAAGAGCAGTGATCTCCTTGCTCATCCTGTCTGCAATACCGGGGAACATGGTCGATCCACCACTGAGCACAATGTTACCGTATAGATCCTTTCTGATATCGACATCACACTTCATTATGGAATTGTAGGTAGTTTCGTGAATTCCTGCAGCTTCCATTCCAATGAGAGAGGGTTGGAAAAGGACCTCTGGACACCGAAATCTCTCAGCACCAATGGTGATAACTTGACCATCAGGCAGCTCATAGTTCTTCTCAACTGAAGAGCTGCTCTTGGCAGTCTCAAGCTCCTGCTCATAGTCAAGAGCAACATATGCAAGCTTTTCCTTCATGTCGCGGACAATTTCCCGTTCAGCAGTGGTGGTGAACATGTACCCTCTTTCAGTAAGGATCTTCATCAAGGAATCTGTGAGGTCACGGCCAGCAAGATCTAGACGGAGAATGGCATGGGGAAGGGCATAACCTTCATAGATTGGCACTGTATGACTAACACCATCACCAGAATCCAGCACAATACCTGTTCAAGGTGCTTAGTTAACGTCAAATGATGCAATAAACATAGTTGAAATCCAAAATCAGGGAGAAATTGTTACAAACCAGTTGTACGACCACTGGCATAGAGTGAGAGAACAGCCTGGATAGCAACATACATTGCAGGCACATTGAATGTCTCAAACATTATCTGTGTCATCTTCTCTCTGTTGGCCTTAGGGTTCAAAGGTGCCTCGGTGAGAAGCACTGGATGCTCCTCGGGAGCAACACGAAGCTCGTTGTAGAAAGTATGATGCCAGATCTTTTCCATGTCATCCCAGTTGCTGACAATACCATGCTCAATGGGGTATTTTAAGGTGAGAATACCTCTTTTCGATTGAGCTTCATCACCTACATAAGCGTCCTTTTGACCCATTCCAACCATGACACCAGTGTGTCTGGGACGGCCCACGATACTAGGGAAAACTGCCCTTGGAGCATCATCACCCGCAAACCCAGCCTACATTTAAATATGCATAAGTATACAACTCTGTTAACAATTAAAACAGGAAACCTTTGAGAAGAACCCTTTGGGAACAGTTCATTATCTCAGCAATGAAGCAGTCAAGAATTTTACCTTCACCATTCCAGTTCCATTGTCACAAACGAGGGGCTGAATATCCTCGGCATCGGCCATCTTCTACAAACTGCAAAGAAGATATAGAGTAATTTAGCGCCACAAGCAACATTATATGCAGTTGGAATAAATCAGTTCCCTAATTCGAAGCCCTCTGCTACCAATTTAGCCAAAAACCATATTTTTATGTGCACCAAATTGCCAAAAACCTTGTATGCTGTCTTCATCACTAACCTAATTAGTAACGAACAATTTTAAATCTTAATTCATCTACCCTTATAAGATTACATTCTGGCAAGAAAATGTTTTTACAAATTAAATTCCGCTCCTATAGTTCAATATCTAGTACTCTTGTAAGTGCTGGTGTCTGCATGTATATATTCCAGTTATGCAACATAAGCTGAATTGACATATAATCATTGTTCTCTCCAAACAATTTTATACTTCCAATCTCTCACACTTCAAATCACCGAAGCAAAAATTAAAAAAATTAATTCAGCGTTTCAATGCCATAATAGAAAAGGATAAAAACATTAGACCTTAGCAACTTAAAAAAATTTGTAACAAACAAAATGGACGGATCTAAGATGACACTAAATTTGTTAAATTGAAGTTTACGTAGTTGGTTAATCAGAGAAACAAAAATTCAATAGATCTAGCCAAATGAGGACCAGATCAGTCACTCAAGTAGCTCAGTTCAGATCCAACTCCAAGTAAAACATATGCCACAGAACAAGCACCAAAAATACCTAGATCAACATCGAATGGTTCCCAATCCACATCAGTAATTTTAAAAGCACTAGAGATAGAAGAAATGGAACTAATTCTCAGCAGAGAACGAAAACAAAATTAAAAACTAGATCTGACAAATTATTACCTCAAAGATTGATACACTGACGGAGGAAAAGACTATCAAAAAATGTTAAGCGTACAGACCAAACGAACCTCTGAAGACGATGGCTGCGTTATCGCTCTAACTTCGACGCTAAGAAGGCGCAGACGAAAATGGAGGAGAAATAAGGAGCTAGAAAATATAAGTGGGCTTTATATATAGCTGGTTGTGTGAGAAGGTTTTAATTTAAGAGGAGGAAAGCTAAATACGATTAAAATTATTATTGTCATATATATATATTTTTTAATAACAATAATTTTATTTAAAAATAAAAATATTAAAATATAATTAATTATAAATATATAATTGATAATTTATTTATATAATTATAAAATTTATTATGACAATATTATTATTTTAAAAAAATATTAATACTTATAAGTGTAAATTTTATGTGGATTTTTAGCATTCGTATTTATTTACAACAAAATATTTATTTTTATTTTTATATTAATAAATATATTTTGTATTTTAAAGAATTTAAAATTATATTTTGTATTCTAAAGAATTTAAAATATTATATTTTGTATTCTAAAGAATTTAAAATTATATTTTGAAACAGCCGGATATAGCAATGCCTGATAGAAGCAGGAGGACGAATCATTTCCACCACGAGAAAAGATACGGTGACCTTGCTGGCTGACAGCCTTTTTTTTCCTTCACTCCCTCCATGTTATTGTTATCTCCCTAAATATCATGTCTCGATATTTTGATTTTCTCTTTTGTCGCGCTTCTTTGATCAAGTTTGGTCCTTTGATCTTCTACAAAAGTCTATTACTATCTAGTTTTTTTTTATTAAAAAGTGAATACATTATATTTAAATTTTTTATAGTTAAATACTTTTTTCTCTTTTATATTTATCTCTTATATAATTTTATTTCTCGTATTCATAATTTTTATACATTCTCATTATATAAATTTTTTTTAGTTATTATAATTTGTTTGTCTGATCGAGTTCGACTTATTGTTGGAAACGGAGTGGGGGCGGAATAGGTCGAATTTGACGCTGTGTGTTTTTGGAGGCATGCGAGTAATGTTTATTAGAGATTCCAAAAATTTATGAGAATTGTATTCCTCCTTATGAATAAATATATTTTTAATTGTCTATTTTATATTCTAAATTAATAAAAAATTATGTTAAAAAATAAAATAAATTTAAAATTATGTTTAATAATTATTAAAAGTTACATATAAATTATAAATATAATTAAATTGTTGGTTTTGGATGGTTGTTAAAACAATGAAAATAAAAATATATTTTTAATTATATTATTTTACTTTTTAAAGTGAATACGTAAGAAATTTGGGTTCGAATATTTGATGATGTGAGAAGAACCCACTCTACTAGACATTTTCTTCATGGAATTATCCTAATAGATGAAAATTTTGAATATTCTTTAGGGTTACTTACATTGATGAAGAAAATTGACAACTATAAACAAAAATGAAAATGAAATTTTAGTTTCAATGGCATTTCAATACTTCAATTACAGAAATTTTAATTTCGTTATTATTGAAATTTTAAAAATATTATGAAAATGTACTTATAAAATTCAAAATTTTAAATGAAATTCTATGGTCTATTATGATTGATAAGCATATTTATCAATTACTTTCTAGTAAAATAATGTATTGTAAATAAATATGTTAAGACTAAGTTATAAGATGTGATTAGCTATAGCATAATACTTAATATAACATATTATATTTATAAATTATTAAAAAAAAATGAAGTAAATTTTCTTTGACATAAATTAACAAATTTAATTTATTAAAAAAAGTAGTAATAATATATAACAATAATTATAATTATTTTTTATTTTTATGTTATTGAACTGATTCTAATCTAACATTAATTTTTTTTTAATTGTTATTTAGGTTGGATTAAATTAGACACAAATTTAATTTATTTTTGTTAAAATTTAAAATTTATGATTTGTATTCAATTTAAACAATTATTATGCCGTACGCATTGTTACCGCTGACCAAAACTATTACCGATTTATCGGCCTACTTTCTTTTACAATTAGGAAAAACTAACAATAATTTATCGGCAATCCATTTTATTTAATCACCCCAAGTCAAAACCAAAAATATTATGAGTCAAAGCTAAGAATGTTACGACATATATATGATTTTTAACTGGTTGAAATATAAAAAATAGAAAAATTAAATTGATTCCTTGGGTACTACTGAGGTATAAACTGGTGGAAAAACTCATAAATGTAGCTATTGGCCTTTATAAAATTTAATGTGCATACATGTACTCTGTCTCTCTGTTTAAGCATGAATGGAGTTGGGTGACGGTTGAGTTGCAGAGTTGGCACTAAAACATACGAACACTTTTAAGATAAATGTTAAAGATATAGTGACCTACCTATACAATTAGCTAGACATTAGGAGAAATTATTCATTACATGGTTTCTAATGATCTATTACTTTTATTTTAACTAATATGCTGCGGACTTTTAATACAAACGATATTTTGAATGTGCCATGCGTGATGTGAGTTTGAGATTGAAATCTTAAATATATGTTAATAATTAAGGACATCACAACACATGGGCTTGCTGGAAATTTATTCTTTATATTATTAGGTTGAGTAGTGCTATTTATACCTACTGTTTCAACTGGGATGGTAAGAGTATGTTTCTAATTTTCAAAATTTAAAATAAACTTTCTTTTCGATCGGGATTACATCCAGGCCTGTGCAATGACCATTTTCCCATCAGGTTTTGTTTTAGTGTAATTTTTTTTTTATTGCATATATATATATATATATATATGATATGTTAGACAAGGTTATATATACACGTTAGACAACATAAATTGTTATAATTTAGGCCTTAAATTTTAAATTTTAAAATTTATATTTTAATGTTTAAATTTTAAAATTTAGGTTTATAAAAAAATATGTAATTATTGTTCAATATATAATAGGAGATGTCACTAACATATAAGGTATATTGTTAAGATTTATAATTTACATAAAAGAGTAAATTATTCTCTAACATCTCAACACTTCATAATTGGTGGAATAATAATTTGTATATCATGATTCAATCCCTATATGTGTGTGGTAATCGTTCCCCATATAAATAATTTTCACAGATCATTTACGATTATTAGTTTGAGTTCCTTTAATACTAAATGTGTATTTTTATTTGATTTAACTTTTTTTTTAATTTAGATGATTTATTAATATTATTTGATTGTATTTGATACAATTTATGCTATAAGTGTTAACATGAAGGAGACTCCGGAAAAAAAAATTAAAAAAAAAAAAAAGGAGAATAGCTTCTAGTGTGTGTATATATATATATATATATTAATTGATAAAAAATTAACACCCTGGTAAAATTGTTGCCCCCTAAAAATAAACTTACTTTTCTTTTTTAGTTTCTTTTAAAAATAAAAATATTGGAGGAGATATAATGTTGTACGTACCATTTTCTTATCATTGGATTAATTTGGAGTTATCTGATTCGTTGAATGATTTCAAATAAAATTACCAATAACTACATTTTTACTAACAACACATAAATAATGAGGTGGATGTATGTGTTGAATTCAACAATGAACGCACCAACGTTCAACAATGAACGCACCGACGTTCAACAATGTACGTACCGACGTACCGACAGTCACCAACATTCACGGCAGACGGCGCCTATCAAAGAAGACTTCCAGCTGTAAATTGACTGTGGTAGTTGTAATAGTAATTAGTATTTCCCTATATAAACAAATGTACAAACTCATACGAATTAAGAAAATATATCGGAGAAACCATTTCTTTCGGTTAGATTGTTTCTTCCAATTATTTATTTCTTCATAGTATCAGAGCCAAGTCGTTGCTCTATACAAATTTGAAGCCCTTGTTAGCCTAAACTGAGTTTTCTTTCTCTGAAAAATATTTTTTCTCAGAAAAAAAATTCTCACCCAAACACCCAAACACATATTAATTAAAAACCTCATTTTTGAGTCAGTATTTATCTCATATAATTTTACCAGATTACTTTAAACACAATTCTGAGCATTCTGGTTCAAAAAAGTTCCTCATAAACCACCTCACGCGCCCCCACGCGCCACCAGAGTAAAAGGAAAAAATTCCACGCGCCTCCACACGCCTCCAGTCGCCCTCACGCGCCTTCACGCGCCATCTGGAGGTTGAAGACGCTGACGTGGCTCGGCTCGGCTCGCTCGGCTCGGCTAACTCGGCCCGGTCCGGCTCAACCCAGGTTCGGTCCGGTTAGACCGGCGGTTCGGTCTGAACCTGGTTTTTTCGCAGTTTTTGCAAATCTGACCGGTTCGGTCCATTTTAAAAGTCTAAAACCGGTTTTTTCTCCGGTTCTGTATTTTGAAAACCGATTTGGTCCAATTTTCAAGGTTTTTAAACCAATTTTGTACCCAGTTTTGTGTTTTTTATCCAGTTTGGTCCATTTCTTCTTAAAAAAACCATCGGTTTCATATTCTTTATACCGGTTCTTGCATTTTCCTTTCCAGTTCTGAAATTATTACACCATTTTTCTAGTTTTTGTACCATAACATCATGACAGAGGGCACAATTTCATTACCTGTGGAGAAATCAACTCCAGTTATTGTACAATCTGTCCATTCTGAAGGTGTTTTTAATGCTGGAATTATTCTTACTGAGACTAATTATGATGTTTGGTCTCAAATAATAGAAATGCATATTACAGAGAGAGAAAAACTCTCTTATATTCATGACAAAAATTTGCAACCCGAAAAAGCATCAGAAAAATATAACAAGTGGTATGCAGAAAATCAAAAAGTGAAGAGATGGCTACTTATGTCAATGAGTCCAGAAATCATGAAGCGTTATTTACGCATACCAACTGCTCTTGAAATTTGGGGTGCTTTGGCAAAGGCATTCTATGATGGAAGTGACGAATTACAGGTATTTGTCTTAAACCAAAAAGCCTTTACTTCCAGACAAAATGGAAAATCACTTTCTGAATATTATGGAGAGTTGACTGAAATTTTTCAAGAACTAGACCATCGTGATAAGGTGGTTATGAAAGATCCTAATGATTTAATATCATATCAAGAGTCTGTTGAAAGACTAAGGGTACATATTTTTCTTGCTGGATTAGATGATGAGTTTGAACAGGTTCGTGGAGAAATTCTGCGAAAAGAAACCATCCCAGATTTAGAAGGATGTTACTCCTTGATTCGACGAGAAGTAGTGCGTCGAATATCATTAAAAGAAAAATCTGGAGACTCTGACGCTTCCGCCATGATATCTCAAAACCGTTCTTTTTTAAATCAGCAAGAACGAATGAATGTAAAAAAGGCTGTTGAAAAATCATCATTAAAATGTAGCCATTGTCATCAAAAGGGTCATACCAAAGAACGATGTTTTGAACTTGTGGGATATCCTGATTGGTGGGATCACAGCCGTGACTCTCGAAAGAAAAATCCAAGACAGATGTCTATTGCCACCAATGTTGAAGCAATGAAGGATCATGTTGCAAGCTCCTCAGCATCAGTAGCAACCTCAAACAATGTTGGTAAGAAAGCTTTTTCTCCTGTTTTTAATAATACATGGATAATTGATTTAGGTGCAACTGATCATATGACATTCAATTCTAGACAAATCTCAAAACCATCTTCACACAAAACTGTTTGCACTGCCAATGGTAACACAACCTCAGTTATTGGGGAAAGTTCTTTATCTCTCACTAGTACTTTAAATTTAGATTCAGTGCTCGTTGTTCCTTCTTTAGAGTATAACCTTATATCTATTTCTCAAATAACCACTGCTTTATCTTGTTTTGTTACATTTTGGCCTGACTTTTGTGTGTTCAAGGACATCCAAACAAAGCAAACGATTGGTCGTGGTATTAGGCGAGAAAACTTGTATTATTTGGATTTGGCTTCAACAAATCATGCACTGGTAGCAAATGGATCTAAAAGAAAGGATACATTAAATATATGGCTATGGCATAGGAGATTGGGTCATGCTTCTTTTGGATATTTAAAAAAATTATTTCCAAGTTTATTTTTGAATTTAGATATTTCTTCTTTAAAGTGTGATGTTTATGAGTTAGCAAAAAGTCATCGTTCCTCTTTTCCTGTAACCTTAAATAAAAGTCCTTTTCCTTTTATGGTTATACATTCTGACGTATGGGGCCCTTCTAAGGTTTCTATTTTGGGTGGCTCACGTTGGTTTGTTACATTTATTGATGATTTTAGTAGAATGACTTGGGTCTGTTTAATGAAGTCTAAAAGTGAGGTAAACTTATTATTTAGAAAATTTCATAAAATGGTTCGTACTCAATATAATACACATATTCAAGTTTTACGTAGTGATAATGGAGGAGAATATAAGAGTTCTGAGCTTCAAGAATATCTTCAATCAGAAGGAATTATTCATCAAACTACTTGTGTTGATACACCTCAGCAAAATGGAGTTGCAGAAAGGAAAAATCGACACTTGTTGGAGGTTGTCCGTGCCTTATTAATCAAAGCTCATATGTCATTATCTTATTGGGGAGAAACACTTGCTTCTGCTGCATATTTGATCAATCGGATACCTTCCAGTTCAATTGACTTCCAAACACCACTACAGGCCATCACCAAAGCAATTGTTGCACCAAGTGTTCCCAATTTACCTCCCCATGTCTTTGGGTGTGTAGCATTTGTACACCTACATAAACAGCAACGTAGCAAGTTGGATCCACGAGCAATACGTTGTGTTTTTATGGGATATGCTACACAACAAAAAGGGTACCGTTGTTATCATCCTCCAACAAAACAAATGATTACCACCATGGATGTTATTTTTCATGAAGATACAATGTATTTCTCTTCTGAGCCTGAATTTCAGGGGGAGTACAACCATGATGAAATTCAGACTCTCACATATAAATTGTTACCTTATGAAGAAAGAGAAATTACATGTGATCAAAACACAAATAATTTGTCTTCAGATGGTAATAACTCCCAAAATGGAAGAGATTCAAGGGAAATGGAATCAAGCCTTCGTCAACTCCAAGATCATCAAGCAAGTTCATTACTACCACTAAGTGAGTACGAGTTTCCTACTCCACAAGTTGCTGATATACCTAACCAATCGTTTGCAGAGAATGTTCCAACTATTGAACCAACCAGAAAAATACTTCCACCACGTCCTAACAGAGGTATTCCTAAAACCATGTATGAACCTGAGATTTCTAGTAAAGTCAAATATCCCATGAATAACTATGTGTCTAAACATCGTTTGTCAAAATCAAACATGTCATTTGTGAATCAATTATCTACTGTATCTATTCCTAACAGTGTGCAGGAAGCTTTAACTGACCCAAAATGGGAAGAAGCTATGAATGATGAACTAAGATCCTTAGAAATAAATAGAACTTGGGAACTTGTCGATCGTCCACCAACAAAGAAAATTGTTGGATGTCGATGGATTTTTTCAGTAAAGTACCAAGCAGATGATATGATTGAACGCTATAAAGCAAGATTAGTGGCAAAAGGATACACTCAGACATATGGGATCGACTATACAGAAACATTTGCACTTGTAGCCAAAATCAACACTGTTCGAGTCTTGGTATCTCTAGCTGCAAATCTAGATTGGCCATTATATCAGTTTGATGTAAAAAATGCCTTTCTACATGGAGATTTAATTGAAGAAGTTTATATGGATCTACCACCAGGAATCAAGAAATCAAAAATACATGATGGAAAGGTGTGCAGATTAAAAAAATCATTGTATGGTTTAAAACAATCTCCAAGAGCATGGTTTGGCAGGTTCACAAAGTCTATGAAGGCATTTGGCTACAAGCAAAGCAATTCAGACCATACTTTATTTCTGAAAAAAAGACATGGTAAGATCACTGCACTTATTGTATATGTTGATGATATGATAGTAACAGGGAATGATCATGAAGAAAGGAAAGCTCTACAAAGTTATTTGTCTAGAGAATTTGAAATGAAAGACCTTGGTTCCTTAAAATATTTTCTTGGGATTGAGGTTTCTCGATCAAAAGAAGGAATCTTCTTATCTCAAAGAAAATATGCCTTAGATTTATTAAAAGAAACTGGTATGTCGGCATGTCAACCAGCTAATACACCAGTAGAGGAAGGATTAAAGTTATGTATCAAGGTTGATCAAGTTCCAGCAAATAAAGAAAGATACCAAAGGCTTGTTGGAAGGTTGATGTATTTGGCACACACAAGACCAGATCTTGCCTATGCTTTAAGTATTGTTAGCCAATTTATGCATAATCCTGGAGAATAACATATGAATGCAGTTATTCGTATTTTGAGGTATTTAAAGTCTGCTCCTGAAAAAGGAGTATTGTTCACAAAAAATACAGAGTTTCAAAGAATAGAAGTATATACTGATGCTGACTGGGCTGGATCAATAAATGATAGGCGATCTACATCAGGCTACTTCACTTTTGTAGGTGGAAACCTTGTAACATGGAGAAGTAAGAAACAACATGTTGTCGCCCGTTCAAGCGCAGAGGCTGAATACAGAGGCATGGCACTTGGACTTTGTGAGGCTCTGTGGTTACAAACTCTCTTGAATGATTTGGGATATCCTGTTAAATAATCAATTAAATTATTTTGTGACAATAAAGCAGCATGTGATATTGCTCACAATCCAGTCCAACATGATCGTACAAAACATGTTGAAGTGGATAGATTCTTTATTAAGGAAAAGATAGAAGAAAATTCTTTGGAATTGCCAAAAATTAAGTCAGAAGATCAATTGACTGATATTCTCACTAAAGCAGTCTCATATCGAGTATTCACAGAAGTTTCAGTCAAGTTGGGCATGACAGACATCTATGCACCAACTTGAGGGGGAGTGTTGAATTCAACAATGAACGCACCAACGTTCAACAATGAACGCACCAACGTTCAACAATGAACGCACCGACGTTCAACAATGTACGTACCGACGTACCGACAGTCACCAACATTCACGGCAGACGGCGCCTATCAAAGAAGACTTCTAGCTGTAAATTGATTGTGGTAGTTGTAATAGTAATTAGTATTTCCCTATATAAACAAATGTACAAACTCATACGAATTAAGAAAATATATCGGAGAAACCATTTCTTTCGGTTAGATTGTTTCTTCCAATTATTTATTTCTTCAGTATGTTACATCAGATGTATCGTAAAACTTCTTTTATCATCAAATAATAATACTTGCATGGAAAGATAACAAAAGCCAGAAAAACTTGCATGGAACTGGCACATAGTGGCGACGAAATTGTTAAAACCGTATCACCTCTTTCTCTTGTGCACGGAAAGTCTCTCCAACTTACTTCAACAAGTCCAGTTGTTCAAGAATATCCGAGGTGTCCAGCGGATTTAGGATATATATCTAACAGGGCACATTTATACAGTAAAAAAATAATTTGGTATTTTTTAATTAATATTTATTTTTAATTAAAAAAGATATTATATGTATATCATTTTAATAAAAATGTGTACAAATTATTGAATTTATAATGAATTATTGTATATAAAAGTTTAAAATTTTAAATTCAGATAGGACACAGTTATAATTTTGCATGTAATTTGTCTATAATTTTATAAATATTACACCTAAAATTTTATTTATCGAAAATTAAGGTGAGATACGTGCCCCTCCTTACCTTCACATACATTCGCCATTACTGGTGTCAAGGTTAGTTGAAGTGGATCATCTATTTTTCAATATATTATTTTTTGCCGATGACTCTTTGTTTGTTGCTAAGCTTGTTTACAAGGAAAATGTTTTATATACAATTGTATATACTATATAGTAAAATAGATTAATATTAAAATGTATATACTATATAGTCAATTTTTATAAAATAAAAATTAATATTAAATACGTCGAAAACATCAACAATTTAAATTTATAAAAAATTTATAACAGAATTTAATCTAATTTCAAAACTTTACTGACAAAATATGGGGAAGCTTTTGGCCAATGCCTAAATTTGAGAAGTCGTCCTTATTTTTGAAGTGCCAATTCTCTTCCTCATGATGTGATTAATCCTATAAGACAACTTTTTAGGCATTAATTGCATTGGGGTAATGGACAAGTACGGCATACTGGCTCTTGTGCGAAGGAGGAAAATGGAAGTTTTTGGCTTCATTTTGGATATGGTCCGTCAAAAAAGTTTGCAGTTGGGGAAATCAGTTTCTTTCACCCGAGAGGTTCTTCTAAAAATGGTAATCTCAGCTATTCCTCTGTATGCCATGCAATGTTTCAGATAGGGATCCAATGAATCATTTAAGGAAAAGATTTTGGAAGATCGTGTTCAGAATCAATCTCTTTTAGAAAGTTAAATCCGCGAACTCTCAGTTAATTTTTTTTTTTTTTTTTTTTCAAGTTTTGATTTCCCACAACTTTTTAATCGGGACTCGAAATGTTGCTTGAAAAAAGGCGTTGCATGGTATAAAAATATTTAGGATATCAACTGCACATGTCAATCAAGACATCCCAGAGCCAATTGTTGTTGAGTTATCGTATTCCAAAAAAAAAAATTTATAGTCAGGTACATCAGACACGCATGACACTATTTAATTATTATACATCGATTAAAAAGTTAAATAATACAGTTAAGTAAATTTTTATTAAATTATTTATATTAATTACTTAAAATATTTATATTATTTTTAAATAATATAAATATTAATTGATATATAAAGTTACGATCCGAAAAAAGTATGCGTAAAGTCACTCTTACAATCTTTAAAATTATTTCTAATCTTAATCATTCTTCTAAGAAAGTGATTTAAGCATCGGAGTGCATACGATATCTCACAATTTCGTTCCTTCTGACATAGTTTGCTAGTGACGTACAGATCGACGTGTCAAAAAATTCGGCTAAACAAAAATCGGATTCAACATAAGTTTTTCTAAATAATAATTACACACTCATATACCTAAACATATACAATATTGTTGAAAAAAAATAAAATATTGTGTTTTTTTTATTAATTTAAGAGTCATAAATTAGATTATTATTGTTACCTTATTCATCATTAGAGTTTTGTTTCAATAGGATTTTAGTGTCATAAGCTATATGTTCTTTAATATTTATCAATGAAATAATAGTGAGTTTCTTCCGCTTTTCATCATCTTTTCTATTATGTTTGATTTTTCAATATGGTATTAGAGTGGTGTTTAATTCTGAACACAAATGGACCCTTATAGTTCTAGTCACCTTATACCCCTGTGAGTCACTTCGGTCAATTGTATAAAAAAAAAAAAAAAAAATTTAAAAACTTCCCAAAAAACATTGCCACCACCATCGTTACGTATCCTTGCCATGAAGTTCCGGTTAAGTAGCGCAATGATTTGTCGCCTTGAAACTCTGATCACAAGCCTAATATTTTGTTTAGAAGCATAAAAAAATAAAGTTTAATAAAATAGGTCTACTCAGTTTCCTCCCTTTTCAGTTGGTTCAAATTAGTATACTTATGCTCAAATATATTATTGATTGAGGCTTATTTTGGTTATTTTCTCGTAGTATTTCATGGTAGAGAGAATTAGTGATTTTAATCGGAGTCTTTTTTTGTCACTTATAATTTTATACATGCCCAAAAACAATAGGTGATCTCTCAACCCACAAGAATTATTTACTGTCTTTGTTAACTCTATGGGTCTCTACTTTTTCTTTTGTCTCTATCCAAGAGTTATCAACTTTCAATTGTATTATGTGCCTATTACTCAATTATTCATCAGAAATTGTTTTGAACAAAAAATTGCTAGTGCAATTTCAAGGCTAGTTTGGACTATGGATTAAAAAAATTAAGAAATATCCTAATATAATGGAAATTTATGTAAAATTAAAGTATGAATATTGATATGGGATAAAAATTAATTTCATTCAAAGTATCAAAAATATCGATAAAAATATCAGAATATCAATTTTGATATTTTTGCTTTGTTATTTTTTGAAATTTCATCGAAAATTTCAATAATATCAATATAAATATGAGTAAATATCATTACAAATGTATAATTTTTTTTGAAGCAACTTCTTATGTAAAAGCAGGATTTTGGTTTATTTGTTTGTAATTGAAATTTTTGACAAGAATTTAATTATGACTTTCAACATGGACAATATTGACATTTATTTTGGAATGAATATTCTTAGTATTATAGAAATTAGATTAATCCAAAAAAAAAATTATTTGAAGATAATGTTGGAGAGAATGTTGGAGAGAGCAACCAACCTATGTATAACATATTAATAATTACAATCAAATTTATTATTATTTAATATTATGATATAATTACTGTCTTTCTATTGACGTAGATATTTTCATAGTTTCAAGATTTAAGCCAACTAGATAAAATTATTTTAGTTAACTATTTTTGTATATTTGTATTGCATGTAAATGCATTTAGAGTTGTATTTTATATAACTTATATTTATATTTATTAAATAAAAAATAAATTTATGTTTCATTATTATTATATATAGATTATGTGTGTTATATATTCTATAAATATGTTGTTTTAATGAAAAAAATTAGTGTATTATTATTATTATTATTATTATTATTATTATTATTTATTTTAATATTGATTGAAATTTTATAAAATATTTAAAAAAAATTTACAACAATTTTCACAATTTTTATTATTTTATTTTTTAAATATTTATCAATATTAATAATATTTTCGGTATTTTTGTAAAACTAAAATTTTAATATTTTTATTAATATCAATATTTTCATCTACAAGCAATTACTCATGCACGTGACTCCATTCAATCGGTGGGATTTTTGTCTTCATCTTTATTATATTTTTAGGTATTTTGTATTATCCAAGCTAAGTACAGATAGTATTTATGTTTTGCTTGAGAGGGCTGGTGAAAAATAAATATAAAATATTGTGTTTACTTATTAATTTAAAAGTTGAATTTGACTATTATTATGACCTTATTTATTTATTAGTATTTATATCTTGCTTGAAAAAAGCATTGACAAATAAATATAAAATATTAGGTTTACTTATTAATTTAAGAATGAAATTAGATTATTATTATCATCTTATTTATTTATTTATTAGAATTTTATTGGTATAATCTACATATAAATAAGCTATATATTTTCTAATATTTATCATTGTTATTGTTTTATACAAGTTAAAGATGATCGAAATTATTATTAAACTTATCATTCTATTATCGTAACTTATTTATTTCCTTTCAAACTTCTAGCGTCATAATTTATAACATGTAACATTTTTTTAAAAATACAGTTATCATTACTATTTAAAAAAAAAAAAAACAACAAAATTAACACCCCTTAAAACTTGTAATAACAAAATTAGCACATCTTGTGTTCAAACTTATATTTTAATAATTAAAAAAAATGATTAATATGTCATTTTTCTTTAAACACTTATTCAATTAGAATTGAACGACGACAATTTAGACCCGTTTAATATTAAACATTCAATATTTCATGTTTAATATTATTGGAGATGCTAGTTTTATTACTATAAATTTTAGGAGTGTTATTTTTGATAAATTCAAAAAAAAAAAGTGCAGGACAAATTACAAAGAATTCCCATGTAACGTTCGAACTACGGTTACGTGGCACCAAGTAGACTAGTGGTTGGTGGTTAGATTTAGCATCACAGCTAAAGAAAACCAGAGATAAAACTCTGAAAAGAAGGAAATTTCTACTATGGAAAAATTCATGTTACAAACCACAAGAAAATCACCTCTCCAATTACAATTTCAGAAAAATCAAGTCTGTCTTCTCAAGACGTATTCTTTGCTCTTAAACCCACACCACTCACACCTATCCTTAGCAGCTATACCTCATAAACCGACAAAAGAGTAAAACAAACGTATCGCTCACATGCTAAACACAGCCTTAGGGAAAATAAAAGAAATAGGCAGAGAATTAAAAGAAATAATCAAATGATAGCTACAAGGTTTAAACGACAAGCAGTTCACTACATCAATTGCCCCTCTCTTGAAGAAGATTAGCCCTCGAATCTATTGAAAAAGTAGAAACAACATCTGGTGGATAATAAGCATAAATATCATGAATGTTGAAGGTAGGGTGAATCTGCATATGTGCAGGGAGGTCCAAAACATATACGTTGTCTCCAAGTTTCTTTAAAACTCGGACTAGACCAATTTTTCGGTCATGTAGCTTGTGCCCACTACCTTGTGGTAGCCTACCTTTGCTCAAATGGACCATTACCAAGTCCCCTTCACTGAAAAATTTATACCGCCTATGTTTGTCAGCCTGTGCTTTATAATTGAAAGCACTTTTCTCTAACTGTTGTCTAACAGTTTCAAGCATGTGAACTGCATCAAAAACTGCCATGGTAGCATTCTTGTTGTTGAGATGAGGTAAGTCAATGAGATCAACAGGAAAGTTGGGTAGCTTGGTATAAACAATAGAGAAAGGTGACCTTCATGTACTACGATTAGTCATGCTATTATAAGCAAATTCTACACAACGGATCATATTTCCCAAAGTTCGATTCACTACTTCGGTTTGGCCATCAGTTTGAGGATGGTAAGCACTACTAAATTTCAATGCAATGTTGAATCGCTTCCAAAAATAGCTAGTGAATTTTACATCGTGATCGGAAACAATTGACTTTGGTAATCCATGGAGTCGTACTATATGTTTAAAGAACAGTTGAGCGACATTACTTGCATTATTTGTTTTTTTACAAGCAATAAAATGGGACATTTTGGAGAACCTATCGACAACCACAAGTACTGAATCCATATGTCATTGGGTTTTAGGAATCCCAATACAAAATCCATGCTCACATCCTCCCAAATTGAATCTGGAATAGGAAGAGGAGAGTATAAACCGATGTTTTGAGTTGTACCTTTAGTCGTCTGACATATATCACAATGCTCCACAAACTTGGTAACATCACGACGCATATGGGGCCAGTAAAATCTTTCTTAGAGAAGAGTAAAGGTCTTATCCCTTCCTGTATGAGCAGTAAGTCCTCCTACGTGCATGTCATGAATGATTTGTTCCCGAAGAGAGGTGTGTGGAATACAAACCTAATTTCCTTTAAATAAGAATCCATTGAGAAGGGTATAGTCTCCAACTGTCCTATTTTCTTTACAGTTAAACCAAGCTTCTTGGAAGTCTAAATCAGTTTCATAGGAGTCAGGAAGTGAGTCAAAACTAGTGATTTGGGTAGTAGCAATGGTGAGTAGATGTTTCCTTCGGCTAAGTGCGTCAGCCACAATATTTTTGTTACCAGTCCTATGTTTAAAAACATATGAAAATTTCTGTAAGAACAGTCCCCATCAAATATGCATTTTGCTCATTTGCTTTTGAGAGTTAATAAATTGAAGAGCTTGATGATCTGAGTGTAAAACAAATTTCTTGGGAATTAAGTAATGCTCCCAATTTTTGAGTACTCGAATGACTGCATAGAATTCTTGTTCGTATGTACTCCACCTTTGTCTTGTTTCATTTAATTTCTCACTAAAAAATTCAATAGGTTTACCCCTTTGAAAAAGGACTGCACCAATACCAATAGCCAAAGCATCACTTTCCACCACAAAGACCATGTGGAAATCGGGTAGTGCTAATATAAGGGCTGCACCAAGTTTATCCTTGATTAGTTGAAAACTGTCCTGCTGTTGCTTTTCCCATTTGAAGTTACCTTTGTTGAGACAATCTGTGATGGGTGTTATAATGGAACTAAAGTTTCGAACAAACCTCCTGTAGAAAGTTGCCAAGCCATGAAAACACCTAACTTCTTGGATTGAGGTTTGAGGTAGCTAATCTCGAATTGATTGCACCTTTTTAGGATCTGCACTGATGCCATGTTGATTGATAATAAAACCAAGAAATAAAAGTTGTGGAGATAAGAACTCACATTTTTTTATGTTGAGAAACAATTTGTGTTCCCTGAGAGCTTGAAGCACATTCCGAAGATGAATACAATGTTCTTCATTTGAATTGCTGAAGATTAGAATGTCATCAAAGTAGACAACTGCAAATTTTTCAATGAATGATTTAAGTACTTAGTTCATAAGGCGCATGAAAGTACTTGGAGCATTGCAATGCCCAAAAGGCATTACTAACCATTCATATAACCCCTCTTTTGTTTTGAAAGCCGTTTTCCATTCGTCATCGGGTTTGATACGTATTTGGTGATAACCACTTTTGAGGTCCAACTTAGAAAATACTGAGGATCCATTGAGGTAGTCAAGCATGTCTTCCAATCTGGGAATAGGGAACTTGTACTTGGTAGTAATCTTGTTGATTGCTCTACTGTCCACACACATTCTATGTGAACCATCTTTCTTGGGGACTAATAAAGCAGGGACTATGCCGGGATTGATACTTTCTTGGACGTGTTTTTTCTGCAGAAGTTCATCGACAATCTGTTGTAATTCGGCGTGTTCAATGAGGCTTAATCTATAATGGGGAAGATTGGGAAGTTTTGAACCTGGAATTAAATCAATTTGATGTTGTATGTTCCGAAGAGGTGGTAGTGTAGCAGGTAAATCAACAGGGTATAAATCTTCAAACTCTGTTAGCAAAGGTTTCAACACTTTAGGAATTGCAATGTCACCGTTAGAAAATTTTTTAATAATCAAGCAAAGTATCTCACGAGATGTTTTAATCTCCCTCATGAATTCAGCTTCTGGAACATTAACCAACACCTTCTTAGTTTGCACAGTTGGGGGTTGTAAAGGTTGATTCTGGTAATGGATTCAATAGTACATTCTTACCTTTCCAAGCAAACATATAGCTATTGTTTCTCCCCTTGTGATTAGCATCCACATCGAATTGTCATGGTCTACCAAACAGTACATGGCAGGCATCCATGTCCACCACGTCACAGATGGCCAAATCTTGGTAGTGGTTGCCTATGGAAAAAGGTACATGACACAGCTCAATCACTTTAGTCTCTGTCCCTTTTTTAATCCATCCAATCTTGTATGGTTTGGGGTGTGGTTCAGTTAGTAACCCCAAAGCCTTAACCAGAGCTCGTGACACAATGTTCTCGTTGCTGCCACTATCGATGATTACGTCACATACCTTCTTATTGATGGTGCACCTAGTTCTGAAAAGGGAGTTCCTCTGACTTTGTATGGGCTGTTTAGGGGTTAATAGTATTTTTTGTAGAATACAAACTACATGTTCACCCTGATCTCCATTATGAATATCCAATTTATTAGGTTCCAAAGCTTGGGCATCAGTATCTTCATAACCTTCTTCGTCATCTCCTACTTCTTCAATATAGTTTACTGCTCTGCGTTGTGGGCACTCATTAGATCGGTGTCCTGGTTGATTACACCTAAAACACTTGGCAGGAAGTGGTTTAGCATACAGATTAGGTTTAATAGTAGCATTAGTATTATTCATAGGCTGTTTGCTTGGGTTTTTGGGGTAAAGTTCATGTGTGGATTTGGAACTAGAAGGGTTATAAGGGGTGGATTGAAGAGAGTTGGTTTTTGGTATTTCAGAGGGTAGTTCGAAGTTATTCCTCCTATTGAATGGGGTTCTGGGTAAACGAGAAAGTTGGTTTTCAAATTTTGTTGCTAATGAAATAGCCTAAGGTAGGGACAATTGTGCTCTAGTGTCCAATTTGTCTCTAATGGTTTCCCTGAGACCAGCTATGAACCTTAACACTTCATAAGTTCCTTCCTCATTCAGATTATTCCTTGCACTGAGCCTCTGAAATTCATTAGCATAATCAGTGACAGTTTTGTTACCTTATTGACAGTAGAGAAATTGTCTGTAGAGAGACTGTTTGTAGTCTTCGGGAAGAAAATGTTGTCTCATTAGTATCTTTAACCTTTCCCAGGAATTAATGGATGGTTGATCCATTCTTCTTTGAGTCACCTGGATTCTCTCCCACCATGCTGAAGCTCCACCACGAAGTTTATAGGTAACCATCTTTACCTTTTTGTCCTCAAGAATTTCCAGTTATTCAAAGAAATTTTTAGCCACTGATTCCCAATCTAAGTATTCTTCGATATCAATCCTTCCAAAAAATTTAAGAATATCATTCTTGACCCGATAATCAAAGTCAGCCCGTGGTTGATTAAGATTTCTCGTTTGGTAATAATTATCTTCTTCTGCATCTTCTTGTTCTTCTATATCAACAACTTCGGCTTCCTTCTCTAAGAATTGGTTGTGAAATTATCAATTACCTCGCCCACGGCCTTGCACTACTCGCAAGGGTGGGTGTCTAACCGGAGGAACTGGTTGCCTTTGAGGTTCGTGCTCCACTGGTCGGTGAAGGCGTCCAGTAACTATAGCAAATTCTAGATGGAACTGATCCAGAGAATGTCGCACCTCACCAGCAAACTAGTTTAGCTTAGCATCAAATCTGTTCTTGCTCTAAAAACATTTGTCGTATCATGTGAACAAGGGGATCTTCGTCACCCTCGCGTTGCCCACTGTCACCATTAGAGGTCATCGAGCTTTTGGGAATTCCTTAGCTCTGATACCAATTTAGCGTAGCAGCTAAAGAAAACCAGAGATAAAACTCTGAAAAAGAAGGAAATTTTTATTATGGAAAAATTCTTGTTACAAACCACAAGAGAATCACCTCTCCAATTACAATTTAGCTATACCTCTTAAACTGACAAAAAGTGTGAAACAAATTTATGTCTCACATGCTAAGCATAGTCTTAAGGAAAATAAAAGAAATAGGCAGAGAATAAAAAGAAATAATCAAACGACAGCTAGAAGGTTTAAACCACAAGCATTTCACTACATCAAGATTTCATCTCAAAGTTTTCCTTCTCTATCTTAAGTAACACTGTACACTTAATCGCATGGATCATCACAGTGGCTCCGTCCTCCAGTTATCTACATTTTAGACTAACGGTTGATCGTACTACTGAATCAGAGGTTGAATATTTTGTTTTAATTTCACTTATGTTTTGATTAATTTGGATCGTGTATGATGGCTTTTCTAAATTGCGAAACTTGCTTTTGCAGTTTTACTAAATGTTGTTGTTTTGTTGGTTCTTGTATCCCACATCGTATAAAGGAAAGTTCTGTAGACCTTTATATATGAAGCGAAAACATAGTTGCTCGTCCCTTCGGGGACATCCGATAAAATTGGAACGATACAGAGAAGATTAGCATGGCCCCTGCGCAAGGATGACACGCATAAATCGAGAAATGGTCCAAATTTTTTTTTTTTTTACCGGAATTTTTGTGGCGCATGTTCTTCCTTTACGGTTCTTCTGCATTTTTTCTTTAAGAATTCATGGGTACTTTATGGCTTCTAGTTATGACTTTCCTTGTTTATCTTCAATTGGAAGCTAGATTTCCTACGATTCTCTGTTTTAATTTGTATGCTAAATGTAATATGTTCTTCGGCGCTCTTATTTTGTCTATTACCTGTTTGATTAATTGTGTCTGAGAGAATCCCTACTCTTGCTCTGTTGTTCCTTTTCCATTTTTAGCTTGTCTTGCTTAAATGATTTATTTACTACTGACTTTCAATTGAACTTTCAGGAATTCAAATGACATACTTTGATCAACAATGTGAAGAATATTGTCTCACAGTGGAGTATTTTGTATGGTATGTTAAAGTGTCCTTGTTTAGGACCTAAATCCATATTCTCATTTAGGGGGTGGTACCTATTGTGTAGGAATCTAAAGTAACAGCCCACATACTCTATCCATATGCATGAGTAATCCTTCATTTCATACGAGGGAGGAGGCCATTTGATCTAAATGTAAATATATAAAATCCTAAAATGGTTTCATTATCAACTTTACAAATTCTTCATCCACAAATTATATTGGTAGTTAAAAATTATCCTGTCACGCGGATTACTATATTCTTCTTGTTAACGGTATGCTCTAAGTCCTCAAGTTGGTTACATTGAAATGATTATATAAGTTGTCTTGTTATACATTGTTAAAGTACATTTTTTAGAAGTGCTTATTTTGTAGCATTACTTATCTTTTTGAGGGCAGATGTACAGTTGCGATTAGTGGAAGTTTTAAGATTTTTGAGTTGATGTAAATTTTTTGTTTCAAATTAAACATCATATTCCAAAGGATAATCACTAAGATTATTTATAACCACTAACATTCGTCATTATTTTATGCTCCTGTCCCCCAAAGTTGTGGACCTTATTATCTGGAGACTTTTTGAATAGAATAGATCATGGAGCATTATGAATGTGTGTGTGGACTCTGCTGTTTTACCTGTGCAAGTTATTCTGCTTACGCACAAAATGTGATTGTGTTAGAGTTGTTAATATTGTAGAAGAATTACCCATCTGGATCTTGAGATGACAAACATGATCGATTAATGTCTGGTATCTTAGAGTAATCTCTCACCCTTCATGTTCTTAAGATTTATGACTTCTTTTTTCCCTTCTGAATCTTCAATTGTGTTTGAACATCAGTATGTTTATTGAAATCAAAATCCTTGTATTGAGGAATGAAAAAGAAGAAAACAAAAATAATTGGAATCTCTGTAATAATGATTTAGTATTTCTTAAATAGATCAACTTCTGAGACGTAGCTTTAGGGGCCTAGTTAAATTATGAAGCGGAAATAATTATATAGACATAATCAAAATAGGTAGAGAGGAGAATAAGAAAATTAAAGAGAGACATCTTATTCTCATTCATATTCATTCATATAAAATTGAAAGATTACACTGATATTTATAGCGATAATAAACTAGAATCCTAATCCTAATATAACTCTAAATAAGAGTCCTAAACTAATAAAAAACATTATAATAATTATCTAATATCTAATAGATAAATGAAACTATTTCAACACTCCCCCTCAAGCTGAATATAATTTATGTTCAGATTGGACAACATAAATAAAAATAAGCAAAACGTTGGCCGGTTGACCATTCTAGAAAACGACGACAGGTCGGTTGAACATTCTAGAAAACGCGGCTACGAAACCCTTGATGAAGCCCCTGATAATGAAACCCTTGATGATGAAGCCCTTAATGATAACACTGTGAATGAAACCCCTGATAATAACACTGATGATGAAGCCCTCACTAATGATGAACCCCCTGATAATAACACTGATGATGAAGCCCCTGATGATAACACTGATGATGAAGCCCCTGATGATAACACTGATGATGAAGCCCCAGACACAAAACTATACCATATAAGAAGTCAATGTGCTCAATTGTAGATGACTATAACAAAACTCCCCCTGTCGTCTACAATTGATGTCTGCTAGAAAGTACAACTAACACATATCCATAGAAAATAAATCCACCGAGCCTAATGGACCGTTCCTGGCCGATGTGGGACTCCTCAACACTCCCCCCCACATCGGCAGACACCGATGTTGGACACACCGCTGAGGGCGGCCATGTTAGGTACATCGCTGAACCCAAGAACCTGCTCTAATAGTGGAAGGACCGTCCCTGGCCGATGTGGGACTCCTCAACACTCCCCCTCACATCGGCAGACACCGATGTTGGACACACCGCTGAGGGCGGCCATGTTAGGCACATCGCTGAATCCAAGAACCTGCTCTAATAGCGGAAGGACCGTCCCTGGCCGATGTGGGACTCCTCAACACTCCCCCTCACATCGGCAGACACCGATGTTGGACACACCGCTGAGGGCGGCCATGTTAGGCACATCGCTGAACCCAGGAACGGGTTCTTTTTTTTTTTTTTTTTATGCTGACTGGACTGTTGGCTTGCTGCTGATTGAACTATTGACTGGGCAAAAAGTTTGGCTGGATAGTGGGATAATTGGGCCTTGAGCTTCAATCAGTGAAATTAAGTGTGGGCTGATGGGTTTGGATGAGTGCAAATGGGCTAGGGTTTCATTTAATATGTGGGTTGGACTTGGGCTTGATAGGCTAGGGTTTTATGAGTGTGGGCTAATGGGTTTGGATTAGGGTTTTAAGGCTAAGGGCTAGGTTTTATGGAGGAAGAGAGCTGGTGATTGTGGCGGCAGATGTGCAGATAAGACAGAGCGGCGGCGGCGGTATGCAGAGGTTCGCGGAGGCAGAGGCGCGTGGGACAAGCGCGCGGAGGCAGAGGCGCGCGGAGGCAGATCTGTCGAGGCAGAGACAGGCGCAGGCGAGACAGATCTGGCGCAGAGGAGGACAGGCGCGGTGCGGAGGCTGACGGCGCGCTGGGCAGAGCGCAGACGGAGTGAGGTGCTGCTGATGTGGAGACACGGGCGCGGAAGGGCGCGGAGCGGCTGAAGACGCTGGGTCGCGTGACTGGGCTGTGGATCTGTGCTAGGTGCGGACGGCGCGCGGGGCAGAGGCTGTGAGCAGAGCAGGCGGCGCGGAAAGCAGAGGCAGGCGGATCTGAACTGACGGCGGCAGGCAGCATGCGGATGGAGCTGGTGTGGCGCGCGGAGCTGGAGTGGTGACTGGTGACTCGGCGTGGCAGGAGGCGCTGAGGGCGCGCGGAGCTGCTGGACGGACTGGAACGGTGTTGGACTGTTGCTGTTGGATGGTTGCTGGGCTGATGAAAACGGAGCTGCTGCGGCGGTGGATCTGCTGCTGTCGGTGCTGGGCTGATGTAGCTGGTGGCGACGGAGCTGGTATTTGATGGTTGTTTGACGGTGGTTGCTGGTTGTGGCACAGCGTGACTGAGGCGCTGCTGGTGTGGGTGCAGCGTGACTGAAGGCTGCGGCTTGGCTGGTGTCGCTGCTGGAGCGGGCTGCTGGAGGCGCTGAACATGGCAGCAGTGGAGTGGGAACGGCGGCGCTGATGTTTGAACTCAGATCTGGTACTATAATACCCTTTTTTTTTTTTAATGAAAATTGAAGAAAGATAAAAAACAAAGAATTTAGAAAAGTGTATATTAGTGCTTTGGATCGAATATTGCTCTGATACCAAGTTAAATTATGAAGCGGAAATAATTATATAGACATAATCAAAATAGGTAGAGAGGAGAATAAGAAAATTAAAGAGAGACATCTTATTCTCATTCATATTCATTCATATAAAATTGAAAGATTACACTGATATTTATAGCGATAATAAACTAGAATCCTAATCCTAATATAACTCTAAATAAGAGTCCTAAACTAATAAAAAACATTATAATAATTATCTAATATCTAATAGATAAATGAAACTATTTCAACCGGCCTCTCTATTTTTCTTTTAAAGTGAGACTTTAAATTTCTGAACTTGTAGCACCTGCTAGTTATCAAGAAATAATAGTATATAAATCTAGAGCTAGGAGACCATAATGGTTTAATTTCTATGGTATTTCTTGATGATGACCAATTTCTAGTCTAATTCAGAATTCACATACAATCTGCAGGAATAATTGTGTGCTGAAAATTTTCATGCTGATTCAGAGTTCACTGTCCCATAGATAATCATATACTGTTCCAATTACAGCCGTAAGACATTATAATGGAACTTGGCAATGCAAGTTTTCAGCCTGGCATGAGAGACACTTCACATGAGGACTACAGTACAAAAGCCTTGTTTTAGTACATTTTAATTTGATGTGAGAGCACAAAGTGGTTTCACCCTCAGCTTCCAATTCAATTATGCTCATTTAGGTAACGTTTGGTTCGCTGAATATAATCGTAATCATAATGGAATGTAATGTAAATGAATTAGTATTACTATTACAGTGTTTGGTTTAGTCACTGTAATCAAAAAAGAAATCAGTATTACAGTGTTTGGTCATGTAATGGAATAGAAAAAAAAATTATATAATTATTTTAAATTCAACAATTCGGCAAAAAAAAAAAATAGTTAATAACAAAAAAAAATTAACATATATAATTTCAACAATTCATAGCCAAAATCGCAAGGGAGGGACACGAACTAGACGGCGTTTGCGATGGCTGGCACACGACGGCTGGACGTGACACGAGCTGGACGGCATTCGCGATGGACGGGACGACGTCGCCAACTGGACGACGACGACGCCAACGCAGGAACGGGATGCGACGGCTGATTGCAGGGGCTGGCACATGCAGGAACAAGAACATGTAATGTAATCCCCATTACATGTGCTAGGATGTGTAATCCTTATTTCTTATCTACATGTAATTGATTACATTACATTACATGTGTTTAGACAAATCAAACAATGTAATGTACTAAATTAATTACATTACATGTTCTATTATAGTGTACCAAACACCACCTTAATTTGTTGACATTGATCTTTCTGTTTCTAGCTTCTTCTTTTTGTCTCTTTAACACAGAGGGCACCGAAATGTCACACAGTTCCGTGTATGATGCATAAATCTATATTTTTGATTTTGATTGCCTGAACGGAGGCTGCTTTAAGGTGTAATTTAGTGCCTTGAAATGCAATGTGAAAACCAAAAGTTTTCTCACCAAAAAATCTTTAAGCATTATACCACAAACATAATGCTCTTCTCTACATTATTAAATTGTATTGGTGTAAAAGGATTTCTTTTTTACTTGTTTATTTTTTTTAATTATAAATAATAAGATTGGTTAGTTGACTTTGCTAATTGGCTGTGGGATCCCCCATAAAGTGACTTTTGTTTTAAGTGATTTTCCTTCTCAGGATGATACAGACAGCCACTTTGACAAGCTTCACTCTCTTTTACTGTTGAGTTAGCTGAGTGTCCGATGAAAGTCTAAATATAATTATGAGAAGATAAAAAAATTAATATTTCACAAATTCTTAATCTCTGTACAATTTAATCTAGCACTGACCTGCTTGTGATTTGCTGGCTGGATTTTGGTCTGTAACTCAGAATTGAAGCTCGTGATCTATAGCTTAATCCCCAAGGTTTACAGAACGACCAACCCAGCAAGCATATGTTACAAAATGAAACCAAAAAGAATAGAAAACACTGAGATAAAAAGAAGAAAACCTAGCTACTCCCCCTATAATTTCTAATGAATCCTTCAGGTTCTAGTTGTGCAATGCTTATAATTGTTTCTTGCACCTGTGCAGTGGATTGGGATGAGTTCGATTGGCTGCATCCAACAATCTTTTGGCATGTCTCCATCAAATTTTGCCTGCACTTTGGACAAGATGAATGTGAACTTAGCCACTTATCAATGCATCGGACATGGAAACCGTGGTTGCACTTGGGAAGAAGGCGGACACGCTCACCAGTTGTGAAATCTAATAAGCATATGATGCACTCAGTGTCTAATCCAGGTAATTTCAGCTCAGCTGAGTAATTCAGTGTTGGGAAAGTCTTGAGAGCTTTTTTCTTTATTCCTGTATTGGCTAGTCTAGCAGAAGAATTGGTACTAGACTCTGAGGATACTAAAACTGAACACCTTAATGCACACCTAATAATAGAATTCAATCCCAGCGAGCAAATTAGAGCACACAAGAGGACTGAGAGGACCATGACAACATTTGCATCAAACCTGTTGTTGTCTCCAGCTGTGTACTGTTCTGTTGAGTCATGGCCAGTCGTTAAAGCTGGAGCACTAGCTGCACTTGGTACTTGATAGTTGGGACTAAGGAGAAGGAGTCTCCTTGAGTAAAAGTCTCCAAGAAGATCTTGAAAGAGCTGAGTAGTTAAGGAATTCGTTGAAGCAGACATGTTTAGTGGGAGTTCTTTTATGTGGAGATACAATTTATGGAATTTGGCAGCACCACAAGGTAATCATATATATAGCACACAGGACTCTATTTTATTTTATTTTTTTGGTCAAACAGAAAGGTAATAAGACTGCATTATATATATCTATATATAGATATTTAAATGTGGCACATTCTATTATTAGATTTATGCACAAGATTTGAAAGAAAAGTTGGGGGTATTATTATTATTTTTTCTTTTCTCAGGGGTTTAATCTCAAATGTTAGATACAGATATAGATTTCCACATGGATACTCCACTGAGTTTCATGTTGTTTAATGGACCTTTTTAATAAAATGGGCCCATCCCACTTTTGAAGCAGAAGCAAGTGCCACGTAGAAATTTTGTTTTGATTAATCATATCTCTAAATTCTAATTATGCTATTAAGGGCCCATTAGCTGAAGAAGGTGTGATGAAGCTTCCTACTGAATATGACATGAAATTATGCTTTTCAATGTGACTCAATTCAAAGTCGATCTTTTTGCATGCTTATCAAGTAGTAAGGACAGTTCAAATTGTTCATTCTTTCGTATGCATAAATAAATTTATAAAGAGTTATGTATAGTCCAAAATCCAAAATATTTTGAGACACGCTCAACTTTGGTTGAGGATCATGGAGTGAACCTCAATCAGCTATAGCTTTAATTAATTTCTATGTTATATGATACTGATCTGAAGTTGCTGATAAATTACTTATAGTCTTAAAAATTGGGATAATAATAAATTTAATACCCCTAAAAATCATTAATAACAAAAATAACACCCTTAACATTAACCCATACCCTTTTTAATTTAAGAAGATAGTGCTATTTTTGTTGCTGTGAATTTTCGGGTATTATTTGATGTAATTTCACGGCATTTGTTTTCCTGTTAAACTTGGTGCATGTTAACTGTTGAAATCCCCTTTTGGTTAGCAAATAACTTTCTGGTAATTGCTTTATTATTATTTGGTTAGAAAATAACTTTCTGGTTATTGCTTTATTATTATTACACCATTACTTGTTAAGCAGACTAATAACTGATTTAAGTCTAGTTCGAAACCGCTTCTCTTTTTAGGCAAAAGTGATTTTAAATGGTTTTAAAAGTACTTTTAATGATATTTGGCATTTTTCAATAAAAGTGGTTTTAAAATTTTAAAAAATATTATTTGTGTTTATAAAAAAAGTACAACTTATTTTTTAAAGAAGTTGTTTAGGATGCATGCTCATATTTTAAAATAATTATTAAAATATCACTCTAAATCACTTTTAGTAATTTTATGCCAAATATTTTAATCATTTTCTTTAAACAACTTTTAACCAAATTATTTTTCTTAAAACAACTTTTCAAAAAAACACATTCAAAAGAGACTTGTCATATAGCTTGAATAATTTATTTATGAACAAATACTGGTCGACGATTAAAGAAGTAAATAACTAACAAGTAATTGATTATCGGTACTCAAGTTTTTGTGCTTGTTTTGACTTACTGTGGAAGAAATTGCATACTTAGATGCTTTTGTCCATTACATTTGACCATAGAAGGAACTATAAAAAGGTACTCAAGCTCTGCTATTTCAGATCTCAAGACTCAAGCTCTGTTATTTCAGATTAGGAGTATCGGCCAAATTCATTGTGTAATATATGAACTTTCGTTATCATCATCTAAAATAATGTTCAAGTGAGACGGTACGGATAAATATCAATAATCTTCCTGAGGTTATTTAATTATTAAACTGCCCCCAAATTTGAAAATAATATCATTAAAGAACAAAGTAATGTTATTTTTTGTTTTGATTGATTTTTGAAATAGAATATTGTTAATGATGATTGGATATATTTGATAATTTTTAAAATCTCAGGTACACGATTGAAAGAAAACTTCATTTTTAAAATCTAGTTGATAATTAACAAAATTTTAGGGAGGTGGCTGATATATACTCAAGTGGTACTTGTCTTTGTCCTGCAAGTACTCATCAAAAATATTGCCAGCTAACTACAATTGGATTTTGTTTGATCTTTTCTTTTCCAACTTGTTAAGAAAATATAATCTTATGATCTTTTGATTTCAAATCTGTTAATGGCTTGGTACGTGGGTCATTTATGGAAACATTATTTATTAAGATCTTCCTAAATTTCTTAACAAATATAAAAAAATCAAATGGGTAGTCAATTTATACTAAACAAAGATTAATAAGGCTTATATTAATAAAAAATATTTGATCTCTAGCAAGTTATATTTTTAAAAACCACCTGAAATATAACATGTAAGAAAAAAAGTTCATTTTAGTGGTTTGTGGATATTATAGATTTATTAATAAAAGGTGTCTCCAAATAGAAGTGGGGGATACTTGTTGCTCCTTTTTGTGATACTTTTGTTTGTATGATTGTGGAATATATCAGAGATGGGCAAGGCTGAAAGAGATGACACTACTCGGATTCATATCTTGGTGGGTTGGAATTCACTAGGTTGTTGTCTCTCTTTGGACCCACCCACATGTAAGAAATAGAGAAAAAGTAAGAGATACAGAGTTTGATTAGATTTATAAAAATAATAATAATTTAATTACATTATATAACTTCTTTTTTTTATATATATAATTTAATTTTTAACTCTTAGTTGGTATACATATTTTTTTTTTCCATAAATGTTTTAGGAAAATTAAAGCGAAATCAGTTGAATAACTGGATCAATGAGAAATCGAAAGATATATATTTTAAATTTATTAAAATCTCAAGTGATGTAACATTTTTTTCATTAAATTTAATTTTATACCTCCAATTATACTTATAAAAATATTATTGATGGATATTTAACATTTTTCAAAGTGATACGTGAATGTGATGCTCGTGCTAGTCTCTTAATGGAAGATCATTAATTGATCAACTAGTTTTAGTTTTGCTAGAAAAGTTTATTCATGAATCATGATCAATTTGCGACGATGATTATCAATTTATGGAAGTTGGCATTGGGAAAAAGAAGTGGAATGCACTAGAAGAAAATATTATTGTGCTATGGATAGAGTGGGAAAGGGATAACTTGTGCAGTGAAAATGTTTTGATTGAACTTTGAAATTGAGAAGTGAAAGTCTTTGTTTGCATGATATATTGATATGTACTCGATGTCCTTTCATTACGACAAATCGTTGCCATTTTGCCCATTTAACATGGAGTATATTTGTATTTACTGAATTTGTTTTTAAATTATGTCAAATAACACCCTCAGAGAACATTACAGTAAAAATAACTCATTCATCTTAAATTGAGAAATGGTATGACTTAGTGTTTTTTTTTGTTATAAACAGAATCACAACTTGGGTATGAGTTAGTTTTATTTATTTTTTAACTGGTATGAATTAATTTTACGAATACTATTTTTATTGTTATTAATTTTAAAAATATTAAATTTTTTATTTTTCCAACTTTTTATGTGCTCGTATTTATTCATAAAAACAAAAATATATAAAAGGAAATTTCAGTTTGTAAATTTAGTCCTCAAAGCCTAAATAACACACATGATCTAACCTAAAGAAAGTCCAAATAACTCATAATCCGACCCGACTCAAAGCACAAATAATCACTTAATTTGATTCATCTCAAAGCCTAGTTAGGCTCACAGATGTCTGACCTGATTATACCTAAATAATTTTAGGGTTTGTATTAGGTTTATATATTTATACTAGAAATGTGACACGAAATTTATACAAAATATGAATTAAGTTTAAATTTTATAAAATATACGTACTTTTCACAATTTTATAAAATAATTTTATGATTTATTAAATTATAAGGACTGACACACTAATTTAAGCTAATTTTAAGTCATAAATTCGAAGGATTTTTGGTCTGCTTTTAGGTTTATTTAATTTGAAAAATTTATATTACTTCTATATATTAACTTGAATGTAATATTTAATTCATGGAATAGAAGAATAATATGAGTCTCAGTATTATTGGAATTGAATTATTAATGATAATAATATTATTATATTTTATTTTAGCAATGAAATTGAAATTAGAAAAAATTGGAAACTTTGTTTAATCAAATATGGTTCAAATGAAGATAATGGGATTGAAAAAGAAAGAGAAAAAGTAGCATTCCTAGATATTCAATGGATATAGTGATGGATTTCTCAATATAAAAAACTTTGATACAGTGATAGAAATAGTATAATTAAGGTCATCTTTGATTTACAATAATGAATGAATGACAATGAGAATGATTTAAGTTATTTATGTGTTTGGTTAAATTATTAATTTAAAATAAAATATAAAGCATTCTAACAGTATTATGAATGCTCATTCCTCTCACACTCATAAAAAACACATTAAATGATATATTTTCTTTAGATATTTATATAATCATTTATTATTTTTTCTAATTTTATCTTATTTAAAAATCAAAAAAATTATTTTTTAATTTTTCTTTATTTATAATTTTATTAATGTTACTTTAATATTTATTATTATTTTAATTATACTGTTTAAATAAACATAATAATAATAATAATATTTTTTCTATTGAATTTTATTTTTATTACTATTCTCATTCTTATTAGATTTTTATTTTATGAATCAAATATAACTTAAGTAGTAGTGGAATTGATTCCCTTCCTTTTCCTCAAAATATTAAAACAAATAAAATTCCATTCACTTCCTACTAACCAAACATGGCAGAAGACTTGATCTTAACGAAAAAGAACAAGCACTAAAACTTGTAGGGGCACACCAATTGTTTGAGTTGAACTATGTAAACACATTTTGCTACAATTACACATAAAAGAATTCGACCTAACTCAAATATCAATTAGTTTAAAGAAGTCTGGCCCAATCTTAGCTAAATAATTTAAGAAATGAAGTTAAATATTTATATTATAAGCTTAATATAATCCTAATTTAAAATGTAGGTTAAATTTAAATTTTATAAAATATATGTATTTTTATAATATTTATAATTGATTAAATTATTTGAACTCATATATTAATTTAAGTTAATTCAAAGTTTAAAAGAATAGATCTATTTACTCGAATAATATTAGGGTTGCACTTTGGCCTTTTGTTTAATTTGAAAATTTTGAAATGGCCCTAAAGTCTAGCTCAATGCATATTTGAATACATCATGTTTGAATTAATCCGTTTTACATAGATTTACATCTTAAAAAAGAATAAGAGTGATTTACAAGTAGGGAGTTTTTCCAAAATAACACAAATTATCAAATCATCATTTTTTTAACTTGACAAAATTTCCATGTTTATCTGGATGAAATGAATTTTATCTTAATTTAATTGGATGAATTTAATTTCAATTTGACAGTGTCGACTTCATCTAGATTTAATTTAAAACCAATGAAGGTTCTGTCATCTATATATATTCATCCAGATGAAGTTCACTTCATTTAAGTCACGACTACCTAATCTCGATCGGTACAATATTCGGTCAACATTAATCAATTATTTGTTAATATCGGTCACATTTAGTCAGACAATAACCGCTTAACATATTACAATTGGAGAGAAAAGTAAACTTTTATTATTTTGTGATATTTTGAAAAAGAGGCAGGGGTAGGAATGATTCCATTTTTATGCAAAATGGGGTAATTTAGCCTGTAATTATTGTGTAAAGTATTATAAATTTTGTTATTATATAAAATATGTATATTTTAATCATATAATTATTAAAAATAAGTACTTTAGTTCCATAATTAGGGGTGTTCAAAAAATGGACCAAACCAAATAAAACCAATAAACTTAACCGAACGGGATCAAACAGTTTTAAAAATTAAACGGTTTGATTTGTTTTTTTTTTTTTTAATATTTTAAACAGTTTCACGTTCAATTATTTCAATTTCTAAACCGAACCGTTAATTAAAATTATTTAACAAATATATAAAATTTCAAAATTCAATATGTTTCTTAGTTTCTCCTAGCGCCGCACATTGCAACCCTAGTTTCCCATTTCTTCTACCACTGACCATCGAAATCAAGCCGGCTAGCCTCCTCCAGCCAACCAGCCGCCATTCCCGTCAGCTCCTTTCAAGTCCCGCAAGCTCCCTCCAGCCAGCCGCCATCCCTTCAGCTCCTACAAGCTCCCGCCTCCCGTAACGTAGCCACCATCATTGCTAACCACCTCCCTTCAACTGCCATCATCGCCATCCCTTTAACTCCTCACGCTGGCCATGGAATCTCAACATATTTAATTTTTGTATCCCTTTGACTTGTATTTATGTTTTATAGATGTGTATTTTTTTCAACATATTTAATTTTTTCTTTTGTAGTATGTGAATTCCTGTCCAAATCTGATATGTATAATTTGGTGCCATCATAGGCTCTGTGACGCTATCAATTTTCATGTGAGATGTTGCCATCTTGCTCCATCTCATATGTCGCTACTATTACTATTAGAGCTCCAAATGCAAAAGGTTAAAAAGTAATAGTTCTTATTAATTTATAGATAAATAAATTAAAGAAGGTAAAGAATACATAAAATTAATGGAAAATGCGAATAACTCATAATTATTATAAAAAAAATAATCAGAAAAATAATCAATTCAATTCAAGTTTAGAGCGAACAAAACTATGAAAACTAGAAAGGCATAGTATGAATGCATACAAAATTGAAAGCAAAAAAGTGATGTGAACAGAAGGGTTTGAGGAAAAGAGACAGGAACATTCATTTTGAGCTCAAATTTTGATATGCATAAAAATAGTAAATAGTTGGAAAAATAAATTGTCTTTATATTAAAAAAAAAAAGTTAAAAAAAAATTGTTAATCAAACCAGACCAAACTGAATTAGACCATTCGGTTTTAAAATTTTATTAACTAATCGGTTTAGTTTGGTTTGGTTATTTTTTTTTCTTAAAAATCAGACAGGATCGAACCGTGGACACCCCTATCCATAACTATTTAAAATCTTGTATTTTAGTCTCTAGGACTAAAGTGCACATTTTAATAAAATGCCTTATTTTCATAAATAATAAGATCATTTATATCTACTTATAAATTACGATACTAAAATATATTTTTTCACATAATAATGGGTCTGCTAGTACATTTATCTCTTTTGAAAAATGAAACTTTTATTTTCTAACATGTGTTATCAAAAGAATGTAATTTATGTAATTTTGTGTTATACTTGGCGAAAAACTATTTCTGTAACACAACATTAATTAAATTAGAAATTTATATTTGGTTGAATTACAAAAATAATTCCTATATATTTTTATATTTTGCATGTAGGTCTCCTTATTATTTTTTCTTTTGATTTGGTCCTTTTATTTTTTAATTTTCACAATTCCTCCCCTTACTTTAATGTTTTATAATATGATCCCTCTATTTTTTATTTTTAACATATTTTGTATAAAATTTGAGACCACCTTGAAATTAAACTTAAAAAATGTAAACAAATAAGGGGACTCAAGTATAAAAATTAAAAAAAATATAAAGGGACTAAATTATAAGAAAAAAAAAAAAAGGAGGATTAGAATGTAAAAAGTAAAAGGATCAAATTATTAAAAAATTAATAAATGATCAAAGTGTGAAATATATAAAAATATAGAGACATTTGTGTAATTCATCCTTTATATTTATCTATTATTTAAGTTTATTATTTATAATTTAATTATTTAAAATAGCATTTAGGATTATTACAGTAATTTTATAATTATCTAATTTTATTATTTCATTCCTATATATAACATATCATTATATTACCATAATAAATTAAATATAATATTAGTTTTTTTTTTCTATTCATCTATTATTTCTTAACTTTCATTTATTCTCTCTCCTATTTATCACATATATTATTTTAATGTGCCATCAATTTTAACAAATACATGTGTAAAAAATTTATATTTCAAATAATAAGGTTTCACTTTTTTATATTAATAATATATACAATAATTTATTATTAAAAATAATATATGAGATTTGGACTCATGCAAACACGTGGTTTTTTAAAGCTGACTTTGCAAGATTTAGTATTTAAACATCCAAGTTCGATTTTTTATTTAGCATTATAAATCATAACTCAAATTAGTTTAAATCAAGACTATTTTATGAGTTTTCTTAAAAATGAAGTCTTTTTTTTTTTTTTTTTTTTTTAACGAATGGCTAAGTAATAACTATTTCAATTTTTAATTCCTAATTTTAGTTTTTAAATTTCATAAATTTTAATTTTTTAAACTCATTTACAATTTCTAATTTCTAAAATTTGAAATTGATTTTGGGATTTGGCTAAATTCTGAAATTTAATTTTAGAATTGAATTTCTATTTTTTATTTTTTGACACTAAAAATTAATAAACTCAATCTTACTCAAAATGATTAAAGAGTCAAATTTAATGAAAAATTATTAAAAATAAGTTTGAAATTGACTTTTAAAACTTAAAAAATTGAAAATTAAAAATTGGTTATCAAACAAACATATATAAATTTAAGTTTCTACTTTTCAAAATTGAAACTAAAAATTGATTATTAAAAAAAATTTATTTTTTTCCCAAAAATATTTGAAATTGAAAATTTAATTTTAAAAACCAAGGAATTTAAAATTTGAATTTTTTTTATTGGAAACTTGATTGGTTATCCAATATGGCCATTGTGCCCATCTTTAATTAGAATTTTGGATTGTTTAAAGCTTCCACCCTTCAATAACTAAGGTGAAAGAAACCTTAATTACCCAGTAAAAATGAAAAATGAAAATAAAAAAAAAAAACTAATGTGAAATATCATAAAAGATATTTAACCTAAAAAAAAATAACCCTGTGTGATGCATATATAATCTACTTATATTATTATTTTTCTTATAATATAATACAACATATATTTTTAATAAAAAATATATATATATTTCGTAAAAAAATATGATAAAATTTTCAAAATTTATGTAAAATTTTAAAAATATATATTTTTGATAAAAAAAAAACATGATAAAATTTCCAAACTCTATGTAAAATTTTACCGAAACCAATCCAATAAGAGGTAAAGCTTTACAACCCATCAATAGTATAAATCTGACCTTCACGTGCAAGAATTCCAAAATCTAATTATCAGAAAAGGTATAATTATGGATAAATAATTCTGATCCAAGATTAAGCATCTCCCATTAGATACATCTTTCTCTTGTATACATACGCACATTGTACACTTTATATATAAGCAAGTTATAAGACATACACACAACATACTTATAATATTTCTGTTTTCACTTTTTATTCCTATACGACAAAGAGATTTTAATCTTTTCTATTATCGTCAATTATTTGAACTGACTTAAGCATTGAAAGGCTAAACCTGCCACATCCCTTGATAGTTAGAGTTTCTAACAAGTATTTTCTATTTGTAGGACTATAATAAAGAGAAATACACCTTGTTTGATGTTGGCAAAAAATAATATTAACAATATATATACACATATATATGTTTACATTTGTAAATATGATTTTTTTTTTTTTGCAAAAATTGTAAACAGGATTTCACTGCCTTCTGGTGCTGGTGTTGTTGCTGGAGTTGCAGAAAACATAATTGTAATACTATTGCCGGTAGTTTTCAAGGCCCTCATGTCACCTAGACTTAATTGGAGGCTTTTGTTTACAGCTTTGTTGCAGTTTCATAACATAGGATTGTGTATGTATAATGTATGTAATACAAGAACCATTTATTTATTTATTTATACTTTTTTTTTTTTTATAAGTCAATGGGTAATTGAAATCAGTAGGTGCACCAGGTTACCCCATCAGAATGGAAAGCAGTCCTTAGCACCCTCTTCATTTTCCTACCACCCACAAATATTATTAAAAATAAAATTTAGGATTACATAACTTTGCATCAGCAAAACCTATAAGAAGGTTTGCCGACCAAATCAGAAATAGTAAATTGACGCGCAAAAGATGGTACATCCCACCACCAAATCGCGGAACAAAAACTAGGTGATCTGGAAGCCAAGCTATCAGCAGCTGAATTACCCTCTCTGTAGATATGAGAACAGTGAAAATCCATTCGTGCAATTCGATCCAAACAATCTGTCCAGGATGAGAGCCATCGCCATGGCACCATTTTAGATTTATTGCGGAATAAGTTTACCACATACTCAGAGTCAGACTCCAACCAAATCTTCTTCCAGCCAAACCTGTCTGCATATTTTATTGCATGAATAGCCCCTGCTAATTCAGCCTCATAGGCATAAGAAACCCCTAAAGGAGCACAGAAACAGCCTTTGACAAAAGATCTAGACGTTCGAAAAATTCCCGCACAACCTGAAAGACCAGGTGCCCCAAACGTTGCCCCATCTGTGTTTACCTTTAACCAGCCTGGAGGAGGAGGATGCCAGTTAACTTCAATCACCTTTGGGGATCTTGATGGTATACCACGAACTCGTAAACGACTGAGTATCTGCAAATCATTCATAGTGTTTCGCATTGCACCATTTTTCATTAATCCTGTTTCTCTAATAAAACGCCAAAGAGTAGTAAGAGATGAACGTAGAGGAATCTCAATCCCATCATAGCAGCAATTATTCCTGGTTGTCCAAATAATCCAAATAACAGAAACAATGCTTGATTTCCATAAATTACGGATTTGAGATCCAAAGTCTCTACCCATAGCATCTCTCCACAAATCTAACATTGTCTTGTCCGTGCGGGGGCGCAATCCAAAAAAATAGGCAATGAGGTCCCAGAGGGCCCCAGCAAAAGGACACATTAAAAAGAGATGTGAGATTGTTTCTTCTGATCTACCACATATAAAGCAGCGTGAAGGGATGGAAAAATCCCTTTTTTTGACAACGCAATCAGTGGGAACCTTTCCTTGTATAACTCTCCAAAAAAGCATAGAGCGGGATGGAGGAATAGATGGGGACCAAACTTCTTTACCCCAACTTTTAACTTGCCCCATTGATCTCAAAGAATCATAAGCATCACGAGTGGAAACATCTCCTTTAACAGAACAAGTCCACACTCGAGTATCTTTAGTACCTGCAGTTATCGAGTTAATTTCTATGGCTACATCTGGATAAGAGTCAACAAAAGTTTGCGGTAAACGCCAACCATCTTCTGTCTGAAATTGACCAACCAGAGCATTTAAGGGCATATCAATAGGAGCCTCAAGAATTCTCTCTATTAAAGGCGAACCAAGCCAATTGTCTGTCCAGAAACAAACCCGTGAACTTTTACCTATCAACCAACGAGATTCGTCAATCAAAGCTAGAAAATGGCTTCTCAAGCCAGACCAAATAGATGAGCAAATATGATATCCTCTGGGAGTATCATTCCTATTAAGAAATCTCCTCCGTAAGTATGTCAAGGTGTGAGAAGTTCCTTCAATTAACCGCCAAGCAAATCTTCTCAGCATGGCTTCATTTAGAGTTTTCAAATCTCTCAGACCAAGACCCCCTTCAGCAAGAGGACGGCAGCAGTCTTTCCAGGCGACTTGAACTAATTTCAATTTGTCCGTATGACCAGTCCAGAAAAAATTTCGGATGACTTTAGTAAGTTCATCAAGAACCTTTTTTGGCCATCTATAAATTTGAAAAGAATGAAGGAAAGTACTCTGGATAATCGATGCAATCAAGCAGCGACGACCTGCTAGAGAAAGAGATAAACCTTTCCAAGAATCTAATCGAATTTTAATCCAATCAGCCAAACCCTGAAACCAGCATCGATGTGGTGCACCACGAAAAAGAGTCACCCCCAAATAGCTCATAGAATCACCCCCTAAACGCATACCTGAAAGTTCATGGAAATTCTGAAAATCACCCCTCGACACTCCCTTGCCGAAATAGATTCTTGATTTTTCAAAGTTAACCAATTGTCCCGATAAAACACCATAAAGCTGAAGAGCTTTAGAGATATTCTGGATATTTTGAGAACTAGCTCTTGCAAAGATGATCAAATCATCTGCATAGAGGAAATGGGTAGGAGCTTTAATACCATGAGGAGAAGAGATATGGGCAAGCCGACCATCTACAGACATGATAGAGAGATATCTGCTAAGAAAATCACTTGTTATACAAAAGAGCAGCGGAGATAAAGGATCACCCTGTCGCACCCCTCTAGAGCAAGGAAAATAACCTTTAGGGGAGCCATGCATGAGAACAGAGATTCTTGCAGAGTTAAAAAGACCTTGTATCCAACCAAGAAAAATCTCATCAAAGCCAAAGCTCCTCATTACCTCAATAATAAAGTCCCATCTTATCGTATCAAAAGCTTTCCGAATATCGATTTTAAGAGCAAGATTTCCCCCACGACTACGAATATCTAAAGCATTGAAGCACTCAGATGCCCCTGCCATGCAATCCCCAATACTGCGTTTCGGAACAAAACCAAATTGATTTGGAGAAAGAATACGAGAGCAGATAATCCCAAGACGAGTAGCTATTATTCTCGTGATAATCTTAAACATGAAATTTCCAAGTGCAACAGGTCTGTATTCATCAACCCGACTTGCATGATCAATCTTAGGTATCAAGGTGATAAAACTAGAATTGAGCCCGTTATGCATCCTCCCTGTACGAAAATACTCCTGTATTGCTTTAACAACATCAGAACTAACAATTTCCCAACAATGTTGGAAAAAACGGCCAGTATATCCATCTAGTCCAGGAGCACTCAAGGGATCCATATCAAATACCATCAGTTTTATTTCCTCGCTAGTTGGAATTTTCCTCAAAGAAACGTTATCCTCTTGAGTAACCAGGTTTGGAACTATTGAAGCAATTGCCGAATAATCTGGAGGATCCCCCCTTAAAGGCTCTGAAAACATCCTCTCATAATATCCCACAATATGACTTGCAATAGCATCCGAATCATGACAAATATCACCATCAATCTCCAGATGAGATAGGGGCTTTTTAGCCTTTAAACGACGAAACATCGAGTGATAGAAAGGTGTATTCCTGTCACCGTCCTTAAGCCACTTTAATCTGATCTTTTCTTTGAGGAAGGTGTCCTGTTGTTTTAAGAGCCTATCCAAATCAACCATGGCATCAGACTCGATCTGAAAAGTGTCTTCGTTAAAGTTCTCATCATTATATCTTTTTTGAATATCAGCCAGTTTAGACTTAGCTAGCTCAATATTACGGTCAAGATTACCAAACACCTCCCTATTCCAAGATTTTAAGGACATTTTTAGGTTTTTGAGTTTGCTGATTACTACCCCCATAGGGCTAGAATGAACTAAAGTTGACCAAACTGAGCGTACTAAATCCAAAAAACCCGGGTGATCAAGCCACATACTATGAAAACGAAAAGGACGAGGTCCTAGAGGCCTAGTCGTACCAGCACAAAGCAAAAGTGGATGATGATCAGATTTGTGTCTCGGAAGAGTACAACATGAAACTTGATTCCAAGCATCCAAAAAGGAGCTAGTACACAATCCCCTGTCAAGACGCGAGCGGGTCCGAGAGATTCCACCCTTAAAGTAAGTGAAGAAAGAACCCTTTACATCAATGTCAATCAAATCACAGTAAGAAATAGCAGCATTAAAATCTTGAATGGAAAGATTTGCATGAGAGGATCCAGAGGTCTCATGGGCACCCATAATGGCATTAAAATCTCCAATTACCAACCAAGAAGCATGTAGTTCTGATAAAACCATTAAAGAATCCCAAAGGGCTCTTCTTTTGATATAAGTACCACTTCCATAAACAAAAGTTAACAGATGAGTAGTAGAGTTATTAGTGTAAGTAACACTAATATGTTGATGGTCCTTAATCAAGACAGAAGTATTCGGTGCTACATCAGGTGAAGCAAAAAGCCAGATTTTAGGATTGGAGGGAGTATTAGCACAAATAAAAGTGTATCCGAGAGAGCGCCAGAACCGACCCTCAAGAGCTCGAATACTAGTCATGGGTTCAGCTAAGCAAACATAATTAGGTTTTTCTTTCCGACAAAAATTGTGTAGAGCTTGTTGGGTATCTTTATTGGCTATACCCCTACAATTCCAATAAAACACTATCATGATAGATCATTATTTGGGACACCACTGTAAGGTGTATTATTTGCAGAAGAAGATGTTGGACTTTTTGACCTTCCTTTCTTACTAGTAACCAAATGCCATTCTTTGTCACTAGTCAATTCATTATCAGTAATATAAGCTTTCTTAAGCCTCATCATTCTTTGTTCAAATTCCAGCATGTTCACAGTGTTATGAATAACTCTGGAAGCAGTATCACTGAAATTGCAGTCAACAATAGGGGTAAGAGGCATCAAAACTTTGGTATTGTCGGTCACTGAATCCAATTTAGTAGAATCTTTTGCATCCGTAACCAAAGTAGAAGTATTACTAATATGTCCATAATCAACATCATTGGAGGTAGATAAAACTTCACATGTAGGAAGAGAGACTACTGTAGAATCCTTAGACAACATAAGTCCAGAGGTTATTGGACGAACATTAATGGTGTCTGTAGGCACAGAGATGGAAGTGTTCAATGGAGGAGTTGACAAAGTACTCAGAGGAGGAGCAGTACCCACATTATTACCTGTAATAATATCATTCTCTATAATATTAAGTGCAGAGAAAGCATTACTAACCGGGATGGTTGCAGAATTAGCAGATTCTTTAGGCCGATAAATTTTTTGAATTTTTGGTGCAGCATTTGGTGGATGAACACTCTTGGGAGGATTATTTTTCCTACATTTAAATGCATCATGTCCTACCGAAGAACAGATGGTGCAGAACTCTGGGACGTTCTCATAGAATAAATCAACAAAGATCTTTAGAGGACCCACTTCAACCCTTACTTGTTCATCAAAATTTGCAGAAATATCAATATCAATCAAAATCCTTGCAAATTTTCTCATTTCTCCATTTAGGGTTGCATTATCAATTTTTAAAGGAGTACCAATAGTACGGGCAATATTTGTAAGAATTTGTTTATCCCAAAATTTCCAAGGCAAATTGTAGAAACGAACCCACACCTGAGCATTAGTTGTCTTTTGATGCAAAGGGTTAAAATTTGGCATCCATAATTGAACCCTAAAAATACCAAGCTTTAAATTTATAGGAGCATTTGCCCAAACTCTAGTATTTATACTTAAATACAATAACATTCAGAAAAGTGGTAAATATGATTTCCTAGATGTTTTATTTTTATAAAGTAATTGAACAGGTCACCTGTTACAGCTGGCTTGTTTAGCCTCTGCTCTAGGTGCAGGATTGAGATTATTTGGTGTTGTTTTGCAGCCTACTGTTTGTTATAGTCAAATTCAAATTAATAACACGATGAAAAAGTGGGCATACATTGAAGCTATATAGGCTAATGCCTAGTAGATTAGCCACTAGAAGGAATCAATAATTGATAACTATTAATGATTAGGCTTAAAGTAAAAGGGAAAGAAGAAAAAAAATGAAGCTACAACCACCATCTGAAAATGACTTGTCTAATGGCATGTGTGACTCATTCGAAAAACTCCAACATGTTTGAGCACATTCAAGCTTTTTTCCTGCAAAAATCACATAATTACCACGAGGCTTTGAAGCCAAAAAATATATATATTTATCTTAGACATAAAATAATAAATATTATGTAACACATTTTCATTAATTTTACTGTATTATTGTTTAATAATATGACTTGCAGTCCAATTTAGTGAGTACTAAATAAGTAAATAAGTTCAATTATTAGATAAATAATTATCAGATAATTAAGTATTAAGTATTTATTAATTATTCAATAAGAGATAATTAGAGAAATATATGTCTTGAAGTAAGGATACATTTATCTCATTGAGTAAGTAACCGAAAAGTGATATATCTCTATTTTTTATATATATGCACATTGTACATATTCTGATACAAATCTCACCTTATGACATCACTAGTATTACACACAGCTCCTATATTCTCTATGTTATTACCTTTTTTTTTTCTTCTTCATATTATCACATAGTTGAGGCTCAGGTTTCCTCTTCTTATCGCCATTACTCCAACTGACTTAAGCATTAGAAGGTCAAAGGTTACCAGACCTTGTAATAGTCTGAGGTGCTAACATATTTTCTCTATTTGCAGGTCCACAGTAAGAAGAAGTACACCTTATTTTGATGTTGACAAAAAACGGTATCAACAATATATATAATATATGTGCACTCTATATAAATGAATATATATTATATGTAGAGATGTAAAGTGTGATTTCTCATTTTATTTATGTCCTATTTAGTGTTTATAATGGACTTAAAGTACAATATTATCTTATCATATTTAAGTATCATCATATCTCATTTAGATTATAGTTATAATGTGTGCCTTACTTTAAACATAATAATCTATCATTTTTCTTATTAAATTTTTTCATTTTAAATAATTATGTGGCATATTTTTCATTATTATTGTATTTTTTTGAAAATTTACCAAAAATAATACTCTAAAATTTATAGTAACAAAACTAGCATCCCAATAATATTAAACGTTCAATTTAAACGTGAAATATTAAACGAGTTTAAATTAACGTTGTTCAATTCTAATTGAATGGTTGTTCAAAGAAAAATGACATATTAATCATTTTTTTTAATTATGAAAATATAAATTTGAACATAAGAAATGCTAGTTTTGTTATTACAAATTTTAGGGGTGCTAGCTAGTTTTGTTGTTTTTCTTTTTTTTTTTTTTTTTTTTTTTTTTTTTTTTTGTCTCATTTAGATCTATTTAAAACGAATGATATATCTCAACTAATATTATCTCATTAATATCACATCTCATAAAAAATTAAAACAAAAATATGAGTTTCAAAAATTAATAAATTATACTATAAATCCTATTAACATTTCATACCAATTACCCCTCTAATTATATACCTGTTATATTTACATACCATATACTAGCACATTATTTTTAATGCGATAAAAAAAGAAAAAAAAAAAAAGATCATGTTGTTCATGTACAACATTCTGCATATCATTTAAAGCTCGGACTGACATATCGGCCGCCTTCTCTAATCTCGATTCATATTCGAAAATATTAAAACATCATTTATTTGGGAAATCCCTAGTGGAATTAGCAAATCAGAGAAGACTTCAAATTTTTTATGGCCTTCATATTCTCAGCAAATATCTTTAAAACCTTTAGATAAGTCATTGAAAGAGACTGACTGCCTAAAAGCTTTTATATCTGCCCGTTTGTTTTAGTAGGCTGACAAAGACGATCTGCTGCTAAGTAATATAATTGACACAATGTACTTGAACTATTAACAAAGCTTAGGTTCATTTAATTCAGTCCTTTGGATTTTTTGATATATATATTTTTTGGATCTAGTATAAATGTACAAGGAATAAGACAATTTTTTCCCCGTATCCTATGCTTTAAAGAACTAACCAATCTGGGAGAATAATTTCAAATTATTTGATGTCTATTTTTGTATTAAAATAAACTATGTACAAGGAGTAAGACAAGTTTCTCAGTCTTCTATGCCTAAAAAAATTAGTTTCACGAATTATGCTACGAATATATGTAGCACTTTGTAAAGATTCTAACTTGAAGACAAAACTTTTGAGTACGTCGGTACAATTACAAATCACTAACAATATAGACTCGAGTTCTACATTATTATACAATATATATAGCTCAAGTTGTCTAATTTTGTAATAAAAATTTGGACATGTAATAAAAATTTATCATTATATGCGTATGTAAAGAATTTAAACGGAAAAATTTGGAAGAAAGAAAACAAATTTAAATAATGCACCAAAACATATTATCAGAGGCGGATGTATTTATAATTTGGAGGGGCACGTGACCCACCTCACTTTAATAAAAATGTAATTTTATTTATAAAATTTTATAAATTTTATGAATAATTGATTATGTTTAACATGTAGTGCCCCCTCTTAATTTTATTTTTGAGCACATATTCCAAATTAAAAATATTTTATGCTCAAATTTTATGTTTAAGCTCAATTTTTTTAATTAAAATAAAATTAAATTAAAAAAAAAACCCACATTTTGATACTTTTTGGTCTAAAAATTTATTTTCAATTTATTTAGCTCTAATATATATTTTATTTTTTATATGAGACTTTTCTTATAAATTTTGTTATTTAGTAGTGCCCCTCTTTAATTAGAATCTTAAATCCGCCATTGCATATTATAATATATTGATAACTCAAATTAAATTATAAATATTGGTATAACTCGAACTTATATTTTGAACTTGCCCAACTTTTTTTATATGAGGAATATTTTTTATATTTTAATTTTAATTTCATTCCATTTATAAGCAATTGGAAAGGGACAAAATTGGTGAGATAAGATTATATATGCTTGCTTTCTATTTTGACAAATAGACTCTACCAACTAAGTTACTAGATGATCATGTGTGAGAATATCACTTTAACTTATAAGAAGATTGATTTCCAATTTGAAAACATCCGTGAGGCGCCTCAAATACTTAATTTGTTGTAATCACCTGGTTCCAACTGTTAAATGATACTTCTTAACTGAGGTTGTTGCCTCATCATTATTCTTCCAATACGCTTAGAGTTTGGAACCTCCAAATTTTTGTAGGTATAATTGATTGTGTATTATATTATTAATTACCAAACCTTAAGTTACTTTACATACAATTTCATATAACCATTTTTTCATTTGATGGAAAAACTAACCTATTAACAACTTTGAGTCGAGCATGCATGTAATTATTAAAAGAAAGTTTAAAAAGACATGGAAAAAAATACAATCTGAAAAGAATTTTTTTTTTTTTTGGCCAGGAACAATACTAAAAGAGTTTGAGGGAGAGGAATATTAAAGTTATAAAGAAGGGTGAAAGGGAATATTTCTTATTCATTTCACTACTCTTTGTCCTCTTTATACTTTGATCAACCTAAATTACTAGATTAACGTAGTTTAGTACCAATTAATAATTCCTCCTAATTTATATAGATGAATGGGATTGGGAATCACAATTCTTCCATAATTATGTAACTAAAGTCTATACACTATTGTCAACTGGGTTGCTCATATCCTGCTTGTGTGTATAAGATTCCATGCATGAGCATCAGATCTGTATGAGACTGAACCATATTATTGCCCAACTAGCTTGCTAGGTTTAATAAGCAATGATGATCATCTTGTGTTAACTTATTTGTCATCTACAACTATTTTTCTCAGTTCAAATAACAGTTTGAACTGTCTATGTAAAATTTGATCTAACAAAAGAAACGTTGTAGATCGATCTTGATTTAGGGATCAAACAAATATTCTTGAAGACAAAATCTGAAAATGAAACATGTTACAAGTAGACTGCAACTTGAACTGACTATTATTTGTTGTGTCTTTATATTAATAATTCTGTGCTTTTCTTTAATTTTTGTTTGTCTTTTAGTCTGTCTGATTTGGTGCTGAATCAGAGACAAGTTGTCTTTACATTACGTAAACATCAATTTTGTATTTTTGTTCTACACTCTCCTAATTGATGGCTGACTAATTAATTCAGACACTTTTTTTTTCTTCTCTAAGAGTAGAAAAAAGTTATAGACTTAAACCTACCTCTCCACTAATGATACACATTGAGCTATTAGCTTAAGACACTTTTTTCAGTAGTTTTTCTACATTTTTCATTTTCATTTTTTTAATAATTACACTACTTACATATTTGTAATTAAGACTCGAACCCAAATCTCCTATATGCCTAAATGAGTTTCATTTCATTGAGTCATGTTGTGCTCTCTTTCATTGTGTTAATTTTTTGAGAAAAAAAAAGTGAAAAATTCATTATATAGTGTTGATTTATATTAATATTTATAATAAATAAAAAAATGAAAAATTTGATAAATAATATCGAGTTATATTAATTTTCACAATAAATTAAGTTGTAAAAAATTCACTTCGAGTTATATTAATTTTTATAATAAATTAAGTTTAAGTTAATCTTAATTCATAATATATTTTTAGTCACTATTTATATTATTATTTACTAAATTTTTTTATTTATGTTTTTTCAATTTTTATTTTCACATAATTATCATATATTCGTGTGAAAATTAATTTTACACGTACAAGTAAACTTAAAAAAAAAAAAGACTAACCTCTAAAATACGTTTGTAAATTTCTATAAAAAAAAACCCCAATTAATGATTTCGAAAAAAAGTACGTAATTAAGGAGGATACGAGTTCAATTCTTCCGTATAGTTTTTAATATATAATAATTATGTAGATAAAAATAATTAAAAATATAAGTGTTTGTTATATAAAATATGAATTATTTGTATATATATTTTATTAATAATTAATAACACATAAAATAAAATAATACTGATGATATCCGCATAATATGCACCGTTAATGATTATCCCCTATGTATTTATCAAACACTTCCTCAAAATTTAGTAAATTATCGCTTCATTTTAAAAATTAAAAATAATATTACTAACATACTCCACAATTTAACTAATTATCAAAGATGTCCAAATAACTTCATGTAGCTAATAATTTTTTTTATTTTTGTCAAAAGGGATCATAAAGTAAAATAAGATATTAAATAATTAGAAAAAAGAAAAGAATTATTAACATGTATTTATCAGTCACCTCCCCTAAATTTAGTAAACTATCACCCCATTTTAAAAATTAAAAATAATATTAATTTTCTTATTTATATTAGTTTCTTTAATTCTTATAAATTTTGTGAATGAATTGCTTAAAACTATTCAATTATTTACAAAAAATATTATTGAACTCTAATGTTAAACAATTAATACTAATATTTTGTCCTTTTTTAATATTATTTTCAGAGCATATTGATACTTATTAAACCTTGAGGAGGTAAGTTATAATTACCCTTATCAACAAGCTAAAACATATAATATACAAAAATAATTTTTATGTCAAATGTCACAATTTAATTAACTAATAAGGAATCGCATAATCACTACTTCATTTCATATCTCAAATCTTCTATTCAATTAATAACTAACACATCACTCGATACATACCAGAACTCTACTACTTTATAATATAACATAACAAATTCCCAAATAATGGATTCCAAGAATATTCTGAACTAAACTTGATATTTTATAACTTTTAAAACGTACAAACAAGAAGGTCCTTTCATGAGCTTTCCTATTATGTATATATGTATATGTATTGTTACTTATTTCATTATATTTTGGTTGTCTTTCAGCTGTAGAACAAAAGATAACAGCTCTAAAAGAAAATTTAAATGGACTGCCCTTCTGTCCTATACGCATCATCATGGTGCTTCAACATTATTCAGTACCTAGTAGCACTTTTTTGACAACCTCATAAGCTACATATAAAACTATATTCTATTCCAGGACCACAAAACTAACAATGATAACAAGATACCTTTGTTTTAAATACTACTATTTAGGCTAAACTCCTTCCCCAAACTTGCAACTTGATTCACTGAAGTCCCAAACTTACAACAGGTACAGTAAGGTCCAAAACTTTTTTAAAAAGTTTCAATTAAGTCATATTTTAGCGAATAACATGTTATTAACTTACTAATTTCGTTGATGTAATATAAAATGCCTTCATGAATCACACATGTTCCTTGATTTAATTTATAAACAACCTCAACAAAAACTATTTGATGGGTCCATCTCGTCCATGCTCACTATTAGTAATAGATACTATATAAGCATGAAACACTCTTAGTTTTAAAATGAAGTAAGCAAGTGTTAGCCTTTGATCTCTGTTCTTTTCCAAAACCAAAATGGAGTACTGTCAATTTGATCAACTCTTCAATCCCACATTCATTGATGAACTTCATGAATCTTTATTATCTTCTTTCCAAATGGAACTTCCATTCACTCCAGACACTACTAAAGAAGATAGCATTATGACTGATGAATCCATGGATAAACTACTTGAAATAGAGTCACAACTCTTTGACTATGACACAATCAATCAGGAGCAAGAACTTGATTTTGATGATCTCATTGATGTTGAAGTTGGTTGCAATCTAAATCCCAAAACAAAAGAAAATGATTGTGTTCAGAGAGAAGGAAGCTTATTTCTAAAAGAAATTCAAGAACAATTGATGGAAGAGACTAGCTTAGCTGATCTCTTATTGACAGGAGCTGAAGCTGTTGAAGCACAAAATTGGTCATTAGCTTCAAACATAATAACAAAGCTCAACTTAGTGCATAGAGAAGATGGAGATAACTCATTCAATAGATTGGCTCCATTTTTCACTCTTGGCTTGCTCTATAAGACTATGAAAGATCCTGAAATGTTACTCAACCATCAACCATTTCATTCTATTGAGGAGAGAAATGATATGTCTGCTTATCAAATGCTCCAGGAACTCTCTCCATATGTCAAATTTGCTCATTTCACAGCCAATCAAGCAATCCTTGAGGCCACACAAGGAGATCAAGATCTTCATGTCATCGATTTTGACATCATGGAGGGGATTCAATGGCCAGCATTGATGGTTGATCTCACGATGCGAAAACACGCTTCGCTTCGAGTAACGGCTGTTATATCAGATCAACAACAAAAAGATGTTGTTGAAAAGACTGGAAGAAGACTTCAAGAGTTTGCAAATTCAATCAGTTTACTTTTCACTTTTGATCAAATGGTAATGAGAAGAGAAGAAGATTTTGAAAAAATTGATGTTGGTGAAACATTAATTGCCAATTGCATGATTGATCAACTTCAAATGCCTCATACAAGTTACTCATTGCTAAAAACTTTCTTAGGTGGAATGAACAAATTGTCTCCTAAAATTGTTGTCTTTGTAGAAGAAGAGTTGTTTAGACTTTCTAGAATTTCTTCTTTGTCTTTTGTTGAGTTTTTCTGTGAGGCTCTTCATCATTACACTGCACTTTCTGAATCACTAGGGAGTAGCTTTTGTGGAAGCTATAAAATAGGGATAAGAATGATTGAAAATGATCTTATAAGGACTAGGATTTTAGATTGTTTACGGCACTTTCCTAGTAAAAAGGAGGATAGAATGTTAAGGGGAGATGGGTTTGCTTCCTTGAAGGGTTTTAAGCCAATACCAATGAGTTATAGTAATATCTCTCAAGCCAAGTTCTTGGTGAGCTTGTTCAATGGAGACTATTGGGTGCAACACGAGAAGTGTAAATTGTCTTTATGTTGGAAGTCAAGACCTTTAGTTACAGCTTCTATTTGGTTGCCCTTAAGAAAATAAAGATGAATAAGGCTCAAATGCTTGATTGTTTTGTTCTTTTATCTAAGTTTTATATGCGGTTGTATAATGAATAGTTATATTTATTGTACATAATTTCAGTAATTTTAGAAGTGAATTTCCTTTAAATGTTTATTTACGACCTCGGTTGAGTACTCTAGCTGAATTCTTCACTGATCATAGGAAGCCCAATAAAGCTGGACTTATTGGACTCATTTGAAAGTCATTTTTCATTTGGGATGAAAATGCTTTTAAATGGACAAAGAACTTTAAAGAATATTAGGCAACTATTTGGATAAGTGCGAAATATTTTTTTGTACTTTTAAGAGTAGTAGTAATATTTTATTTTGACAGTCGTTTTTTTTTTTAATGTAAAATCTCATTTTAAAATAATTAAAACTCATTTGGATAGGTTTGAAATGAAGTAATTATTTAAAGAGAATCATAAAATACTTGGTATATTGTTAATTAAAAATAATTTTTAATAATTATTTTAAGAGATAAGTGATAAATATACATACAAAATTATTTCTTTTAAAAATAATTATTAATTAATATAAATCTTTTTAGAATTTTGATAATGCTTATTATTATTATATTCCATTTGAAAGCACTGCCATCAAAATAAAAGCCTTTCTAAATGGATCTTATTGAAGTATATATTGTTTGAATTTAATATTTTGGTAAAAATTATTATTAATAATAAATTTAAAAATATTTATATTAGATTATCAATAGTTAAAATAAATATGTGAAAGAGTACTTCAATTTATAACAATAGTCTCTCTTCCAGTTAAGGAGAAAAAACAAATATTATGACTTGGTATATTGGAGACCATAATTAAAAGGATCTTTATATATTATTTAATTAAAATTTTATAATCTCTTAATTAAAACAAAATTGATATATATTCGATTAATCCATATCAATTATAAATAATTTATGAGCGTAATAAAATTAAATCACTAAATTTTAATCAATTAAATTAAATAACTAATATAATTTAATAAAAGAATTAATTTCCTAACATACGTCACTCAATCATAACTATTTTTATTAAACACTACGTCTTTTCTTTAAACTACTTTGGAAAAAAAACGAAAGAAAAAAGTCATCCATAAGATATGGAAATTCAAAAATTGATTCTTCAGCTTCATTGAAAATTGAAATCTGAAGATACGTGTAAAACTTTACAACAAGAAAAACTTATAAATTGAGAAGGGTTCTTAATTAATCTTCTTTGTTTCCCATGACTTTTTTTTTTTTTCCTTCCAGTAATCTTCCTAATGGTGTCTGCTTTTGCTTCTTTTTTCTCCTCAAATTTCCATCCTACATAAAATCTAAAACAAATAATTGACATTTCATCAACTCTTCTACATTAAACCCTTTGTACTATCCATACATTTACTAGTGAGGATTATTTCCCTCTACCTAAAAAGACTTCCCTTTTCAAGTCAATATTAACAATGGCCCATGGATCAACAATAATTTAACCCAATAAATGATACCTTTTAAAATTCCACCTATAAAGGACTTTGGATAGTGACAATTTCATTTTAAGACATAAAAAATTATATTTTTTCTCAATTTAGGACCCCTGGGTATATTACTGTACGTCTATACCTATGTAGTAGTATTACGATATAGGTATATATTGGAACAAATTGTGTAAAACAAGAAAAATCCCAGGTTAATAACTTGAAATGGGTTTGGAGTGTTAAAATTAATGTAAATGACACCCGATTCTATGTAGATAAAATCTCATATCCTTTTGAGAAGCAGTGTGTAACTTCAGAAAATCAAACAATACAAAATATTAAGCACGTAAACTAGTTTTTAGTGTTTAGAAACCTCTTAGAAATTACACAGACAAACCACAAGGAAGATAAAATCAAATAGAACAACACAATGACAAATCACTTTCATCACATAGACCAAATCATAAGTTACATGGAAGTAGATTGTGGACATGGAGGAGAACAAATATCAGTAATCCCCTCTAACATCAACACCACACTCTTCATTGAAGGACGAAGATATGGTTCATCCTGAATACACCATAAACCCACCTTCACCATATTCTCAAAACTCTTAGTATCCACTTCTTCACCAGCCGTAAGCTTATTGAGCTCTCTTGCAGCAAAGCACTTATAGATCCAGTAAGAAAGAACAATCTCATCAGGATCAGATAAATTTTCAATTTGAAAGTTTCTTCTGCAGCATGCATTGGATCATTCTTGTTCCACTCTGGGGCTAAGTAACCTCTTGTTCCTCTGACTTGTGTAAATGTCCTTGTTTGATCAGGCATTAACAATTTTGCTAACCCAAAATCAGATATCTTAGCAGTGTAGAAATCATCCATCAAAATGTTTGAAGGCTTTATATCACAATGAATAATAGGATTCTTACACTCTTCATGCAAATAAAGAATACCTTTTGCAACTTCTATTGCAATTCTTGCTCTTTCATTCCAATTTGGGCGCACTCTATTTTTTTCCTTGTTAAACAGATAATCAGCTAGGGAGCCATTTCTCATGTATTCATAAACCAGAAGTCTTTTTGAGTTTTCAACGCAGTATCCCAACAGCCGAACTAAGTTCTTGTGATTGGTTCTTCCAATTGCTCTCATCTCAGCTTGGAATTCTCGTTCACCTTCTTCAATTAGTTTCTCAAGCCTTTTCACAGCAACTGTTTTTCTACCTTTGTTCAATACTCCTCTGTAAACTGCTCCAAAAGAGCCCTTTCCCAGCTCATCTTTGAACCCTTTTGTTGCCCTTTTGAGCTCACTATATGAAAATACTCTCAAAGTAAGATCCTGATCATGATCAGAAAGTAATCCCAACTTGCCAAAGTCATTCAGTCTTTTGTAACTCAAAACTCTAATTTTGAGAATGTAATAAGCAGAGATGCCAAGAGAAATGCATGAGAAAACGAAGCAACTTAAAGCTATAACAAGAACCTGCACCAAAAGATTTTTGTTTGTGATCATGTCCTTTTTAGGAGAATTGCTCCAATTGCTTCTGTTAATGCTTGTGTCATTGAGCAGCTTGAAGAAAGCTATAGATGTTCTATTCTGATCCTGATTAAAATCCCTCCTAACATATCTCAGAGGAAGTGTCTGCTTCTTACATTGCCCCTCTACAAACAATGCTGCACCGCAGTTGCAGTCTTCCAAACAAGACTTACGGCAATCTTCTATAGACATATTTGCAACGTCAAAAAAGTAATCTCCCCACATCATATTCTCCATTTTAGTAAGGCTATAAAAACCTGCATTTTTTTTTCCATCTTTACACACTGGCTCGGTAAAATTTCTTAAGCAACCAAGAGTAATACGAGTCACATTAGCAAAATTAGACCCTGGAATGCAAACACAGTTTGGCTGATCATCATAAAAAGTGCAATAGCTATTGAGGCCACAGAAGCCATGTACATCACAAGCACTTCTCAAAGGTGACCACGTCAAATTTGCTTCATGAATAATACCTTTATCATCATAATCATGAGAATACAACTTGAGCATCCCATTAGCTTCAAGAGTTAAACGGTATATGACATTATTTATGCTTTTGTTCACTGAACCACCATCATTTGGATACAAATACTTGACAACTTCAGAAGTTTTGGTGTTGTTGATAATGCCAAGATTTCCTGAAGAATCAAGATATAGCTGACCTTTCTTGATGCCGTCATTAAAAGTAACAGAACTCCAGTAAGCATCTATAGCCCAGTCTGCTGAGTCTGCTGGGTAAAGAACAAGATTTCCATCATTCTGCATTTTGAGTCGAAACTTTCTTGTCGATTGATCTATTTCTGTTGCCCTTGATAACAATTGACCTCCAGTAGGAACTACCTGACCACCAAGTATAGTGTCAGTAGGATAGTTAAAACTTTGCCAAATGATATGATGATGCTCATCATACAGAACAAAATTGCCAGAATCAGTCATTGAAGCAGTGGAAGCTGGCTTTGTTCCATTGGCAATGATCACTACCTTGTTCTCTAGTGTGTTCTGTTCTCTCAGCAGAACAAGCTTACCATCCTTGAAAACTAGCTCCGAACTTGAGGGAACTGAAGGGTTATCAGGATTTGCTGTCCAGATGGTTGTGTCTTGGTCTACACCATGTAACCAGATTCCAATTGCAAAGCCATTGCCTTGCTGATAGAAACCGAAAGCGAAATGGCCAGAAGAAGAAGACCATGACGAGGGATGAGTCAGAGGAGAAAGTGAAGAGCCTAGGCTTACAATTTTGCTAGGCTTGTTTTGTGGTTCTCCCTCACCAAGAAACGATATAGATAGGAAAAGAAAAATGATACAAAATGAAGCCATCACATGAACAAAAGGATGAAAATAACAAATGATAGTAAGATGATAATAGATAGGATGACTATGAATGAAGACTTTTGAGGTTTTTTTTATAAAAAAAACTATGAATGAAAACTTGGAGCTGTACCAGGAAAGAGAAATGGCCAGAAGAAAAAGACCATGACGAGGGATGAGTCAGAGGAGAAAGTGAAGAGCCTGGGCTTACAAATTTGCTAGACTTGTTTAATTGTTTTGTGGTCTTCCTTCACCAAGAAATGATATCGATAAGAATAGAAAAATAATACAACATGAAGCCATCATACAGGATGAAAATAACAAATGATAGTAAGATGAGAACGTTGCTCTTGGATGATAATTGATATGGATGACTATGAATGAAGACTTGGGAGGTTTTCAATAAATAAAAAGTATGTGCATGAATGAATACTTGGAGCTGTTCCAACACGTTTTATGAATATGACTTTTTTTTTTTTTGAACAAGTTTTATGAATATGACTGGTTGGTAGAAACTTGGCCTTTGTCCTTTTCCTTTCTGGAAAAAGATTAACTAAAGATGCATCAAGGTAATAATTAATGAAGATTTGGAGCTGTACCTTCACCTTTAATAAATTTTACTTAAATGGCGGAGCCAAGACTCAAAGTATATATAATGTTACGTTCACCCAGGAACGGACCCAAAAAAAAAATTTCTAACAGTGCTAATATATATTAAAAAAAAATTTCTAACAGTATCAAAATTTATAACTAAAATTTAAAAAATATATATAAACTTAAAAGGCAAACAAAAAAAAATATAAACTTAAAAAACAAACAAAAAATTTATTTAAGTTGTTTCGACGACACTTCATAAAATTTATCAATTATCATATAAGGTTCAATAAATTTAAAGAAATAATAGTCAACTATTATGAAAAAATAAGAGTGTTAAATATATACAAATTTATACTTACATAACCACTCAAATTAATAATTATACAATATTGATCGATAAAAGTTTAAAAGTTACAATTTTTAAGAGATATAACATACATTTATTAATTTAGTTGTAAGTTTAAGTACAAATATTTTGAATATATAATATTTTTCAAAAAATTATATAGATAATTTTAATAGATTTAAAAAAAAAATATCAAACTTTAACTTCATTGAGCAGCAAGCAATAGACCATAGAACATAATTATATAACAGAAAAGGAGTAGAGTTGCAGAAAATATAAGACCAAAAAATAGTGTATTAGTTTAAGTTTATTTATAAAATTTTTGTGATAAATAATATACTGTGCTTTATAAAATATTAGTAATATTTATTAAATTTAAAAAAAAAATCTCAACAAGCTACCCGGGCTCAAGCCCGGTGTAGCCACTGTGTGCGTCCGTCTCTGCGTTCACCCGTATGATACAGCAACAAAAATATAAATACCTTTGTATTAACAAAATAGCTTCAAAATGTAGGATATATTATAAATTTATTGCATTTTTACTTAAAATAATAGAATTTACCAGCAGAATTTGAGTTAAAAATGGGAGTTTTAAATTATGGACTAAATAAATTTAGAATTATTTTTAATTATAATAAATTTTAATTATATAAGTTAAACACAATAAACGTCTAGATATGTAATCGAGTGTAAATAAAGTGCAAAAATAAAGAATAATACATAATATTTTTAAATAAAAACAAATCAGATCACAAAAATAATATAAGAGAAAAATTACTGTCTACGAAACTACCTAACTTATCCACTATGAAAATTCAATGTTCAAGTATAAAGCCATATTTTAGACTACTTTACTTACGAGCCCTTCCTCTATCTTCACATTCTTTATAGGATTAGTGCGAATGGATGACCGATGCTTCAGTAAACTTGAATTATACGAAATACCAAACATGTTAATCTTAAGACTTGAAAAGTTAGCACAAATAGTACAAGTATAATGTGTATATTCTAGATGAATTTAATAATAAATAATACTCAACTAGCAGATTAAAAATATATAATAAATTCAACCCAAATCTACTAATAATTTTAGAGCAAAATTGTTAAGAACAAGTTCAGTAAAAATAACTTTTTTAAATGTTAATAATTAAATCAAACAATCAAAATCATATACTAAAATTATTTAATGCATGCATGAAAAAAAACCTAAGAAGCAAGAAGCAAGATAAATATATGAAATAAATAGGCTAAATTTATGATACTAGTAAAGAAAATTTGATCATAAGTTAACCTCTTGACTGTCTTAATTCCTCATCAGTATAATTACCCATTGTTGCCAAACAGCCCTTGTCTCCATTTATTACCGTTGTCCATGGATTGTTGAGACTTGAGATGAACTATAATAAGAAATAACTAAACGTGAGACTATTATATCTGCTCATCAGTCTGGCCTGGTTTGCGACCTCACTATTTAACCCTCTTGGAGGAGTCCAGGTGGATAATTGGAAGGAATTCTACAGTTAAGTTTTGGACAGACAATTGGTTAAGTACTCCACTAATTGACAAGACAGATAATCCACCAGTGGACCCTCCGATACATTCACTAGTGGGTGACTATATCCGGAAAGATTGTTGGAATTTGCCGCAATCCTTCAAAGACTCTTATCCAGATATTGCCTCAGAAATTCAGTCAACAATTATTGGCATTGGTTCGGACATCAGAGTTTGGACACAATCTTTTAAGGGAGATGTTACAACCAGTGAAGCTTATGATTCACTACGTGTGGTTGGGGAACGCAAGAGCTGGGGAAAGGCCATCTGGGCTCATTATATTCCCCCCTCACGATCTATTTTGCTTTGGCGTGCTATTCAGAATAAACTCCCAACAGATTGTCAATTAAAAAGGAGAGGACAATCATTTCCTTCCTGTTGTTCCTTATGTGGATCAAAGGAGGAAACTCTGTCACATCTTTTTTTAAGTTGTCATTTTGCAGGTGCGCTTTGGGACTTCATATGCTTCTTCTTTGGAAAACGACCATGTACAGACTCTTCGATCCTAAACCTATGGAAGACCGCAATGGCAATGGAATTTGGATCACAACTCGCCAATTTATGGAAAGCAGGAATTGTTTCAGTCATTTGGGTGATTTGGACTACTAGAAATAAGTATCGATTTAACAATAAGAGGACGACGCTGAGTTCGGCTTTTGCCACAATATGGCGTTTTATCCGCGAGGCGAGTCTCTCAAAAAGTGGTTGCATGCGAAATACTGTGGATGATCTACAGGTACTTAAGCGGCTTCGAATTACAGGCATCCCAAGACGGGCTCCAAGAATTATAGAGGTTAATTGGAAGGCTCCACCCTCAGGATGGATAAAGGTCAATACAGATGGTGCAGCTTTTGGAGCACCAGGATTATCTGGTTGTGCAGGTATTTTTCGAACTTCTAGATCATTTGTTAAGGGTTGTTTTTGTATTCCGCTTGAAGTATCATACGCTTTTGAAGCAGAACTAGCGGCAGCCATTTATGCGGTGAAGTATGCATACACATTTCGGTGGAGGCGTCTCTGGTTAGAATCAGACTCACAATATGTTGTTGCTCTCTTTCAGACTCGGTCTTCTTCGGTTCCTTGGAGATGACATTCTGCTTGGACTGATTGTTTAGATAAAATTACACATATGGAGTTTCACTGCTCACATATTTATAGGGAGGGAAATGCTGCAGCTGATAGCTTAGCTTCTAGGGCTCCTAGTTTATGTACAGCGACTTGGTGGTGGAATGTCCCACATTTCGCTAGCTCTTACATTTATTCAGATGCTAACAACAAACCTAATTACAGGTTTTGTTGAGAATTTTATTTGTATGTTTCATTTTATTAATATTTAATAATATTAGTGGTCGAATGGTTTAATGAAGAAGGTGCTAAGGAGGTGTCAACCTAGTTGGGATGTCCCGGTGCACCCACTGAAAACTGTTAGCCACAACCTTTTATAAAAAAAAAAACTAAACGTGAGAAAACTCCTTATATTCTCCGACGGTTGGGGTTCTTTAAAGTCATTTTGTTTGTGTTAAATACCTATTTAGATCATTCGCTTTATAAAAATAAAATATTTTAATCATTTTTTAAATAATAAAATATTATTTTATTAATAAATTTTTTTAAAATAATGATAAAAATGAGTTAACAGAGATAAATTTGTTATTTTATTTTAGTAATTTAAAACTTAATTTGAACAATATAATATTTTATTTTTTATTTATTTGGTCAATTTTATTGTAAATTTATATTTTATGAAATTTTTCTGTATTTTATTAACACTTTTATTTATTTCATTTTTCTGTATGTATCGTGTTTAGATTGAAACTGTAAACTTTATAATATCAAAAACAAGAGTTATACATGTCAGAAAATTATAAGATTAGTGACGTTAGAACCACACAAATAAGCTCTATATTTATTTCACTATCGTCAAAGACCACAAAAATGAAAAAATTGCTATACAACTCTAATCTACATAGTTCAATTTATACTATTAGTCTTCGAAGCTAATGGACCGGAGAGAGCTCATCAGTGTGGTTCCAATGCCACTAATCTTATAATTTTTTGACCTATATAGCTCCTATTTTTTGTACTTTAAAATTTACAGTTTTGATCCAAATACAATACATACAGAAAAATATGGTATAAAAAAGTGCTAAAAAATATAAAATTTTTTTCATAAAATATAAAATTTACAACAAAATTGACCAAAGAAATAAAAAAATAAAATATTGTAGTATTTAAATTAAATATTAAATTATTAAAAATAATAATAAATTTATCTTCATTAAATTATATTTATTAATATTTTAAAATTTTTTATTAATAAAATAATATTTTATTATTTAAAAAATGATTAAAATATTTTATTTTTTAAAAAAAATAATTTAAATATTTTTTTATAAAAATAAAATAACTAAAATATTTAGTTAACATTAACCAAATATTCCTCACATAAGTAATCATTCCCCAACGTCTCTCTAATAAAGTTAATAGTATTTTTGTTGACCACCACTTGAGCTATATATGGTATTCAAGTTAATTACTTTCTTTAAGAACTCTGCCGCCAGCACCAGTATTGTTTTTCTTATCTCTTTTCGACACACAATTTAATGTCTAATGCACATGGATAGAGGACATAATAATAATAATAATAATAATTTCTTTTGGATTTAATTATCCAAACTTTATTAATTATTTTAATAAAAAAATTAAACACATCCTAAAAACATTAAAACATATTAAAAAAGAAGATTGGTAATAATTTTAAAAGTTAGTTTAAATTTAAATAAATATTTTTGAACAAAAAATAGACAGTTTAATCAATCAATAATAAATTTAATATCAATAAATAATTTTAAGTGTTATAAATATATGTTAGTAAATATATGATACAATATTATATAGTTATAAAATATATAACTAAAATATAACTATTTAAAACTTGAGTATTTTTTTTAACTTTGTTTGAAAATTTTAATAATGAACTTAAAAATTAGATTAAAGTCTAATGTTTTATAAAAAATAAAATAAAAAAAAAACTCACCAACATTTATAAACTTAAAAAAAAATTAAGACTTAAAACATATGAGTTAAATTTTATAAAAATTATTAAATATTAGTGTAAAATTACGTTTCAATCATGTCAGGCCCTCAGGTCCTGTGGTGGATAGAAACTGGTCTTTGTTGTTTTCCCATGTAGAAAAAGATTAATTAAAAATGTATCCTGAGAAAAGGTCAGTCTTCCACCAAGTCACTAAGAGAAGGGAGTTATTTTTTTTCTTTTATAGGTTAAAAAAAATACAGAGAGTAAAGTTGATAGATCGTCTTTCATTGCACACAACAATAACACATGGCAAATGAATGTGAAACTATTCGCTGCAAAGAAATCATTACTTGTGCGAAAGACAATATCACAAGATTACAAAACAAACACATGAAAGAAAAAGAGAGAAGAAAACCAAACAAAACGCCCACAGATTCTTGAAACCAAACAAAACACTGGCAGATTCTTGGGTTACGTACATATATCATGAAAGAATAAGAGGCAATGGAGATGGAGGGACTGGTATATCCATTGTCCCTTCCAACATTAATATCACATTCTTCATTGGAGGACGCAAATCTGGATCATCTTGAATGCACCAAAGTCCCACTTTCACCAATCTTTCTATAGTTGTGAAATCCACATTTTCATCGGTCACAAGCCTATTTAACTTTTCCTCCACAAAGGATGTATGAACCCAAGTAGAAAGAGTTATTTCCTCGGGTGTTGAAACATTTAGTTCTATGTTTCGTCGGCAACATATAATCTCCAAAAGCACAACACCGAAGCTATAAATGTCAGCTTTTACTGATATTAAGGCATTCTTGTGCCATTCAGGTGCAAAGTACCCCATTATCCCTTCTTCTGTTGAGCTAGTTGTTTTTACTTGATTTGGTAGTGAGAGCCTAGCCATACCAAAATCAGATATCTTAGCAGTCCAACAATCATCTAGAAGTATATTTTGGGGTTTTAAGTTGCAATGGATTATATGAACTCCACACTCTTCATGCAGATAATACACACCTCTTGCCACTTCTAACACAAATCTCACCCTTTCTTTCCAAGATGGGCGCATTTTGAACTTAAAGAGAAGGTCTTCTAGTGAGCCATTGCTCATAAACTCATAAACAAGAAGCTTTCTTGGTCCCTCAATGCAAAAACCAAGCAATTGAACAAGGTTTCTGTGATGGGTCCGTCCAATGGTAGTAATTTCAGCACTAAACTCTCTCACCCCTTCTTCTACAACCCTTTCTAGTCTTTTAACAGCAATCCTTTTCCCCCCACTTAAGGTCCCTTTATAGACTGCTCCAAAACCGCCTCTTCCTAACTCTTCCCCAAACCCACTTGTTGCTATCTCAAGCTCATTGTAAGAAAATGATTGCAGGGTTAAATCTTCAGCAAATCCCAAATTTGTATTTTCAAATAGCTTCTTGTACCTATGTGCTCGGTGCTTGTAAACAAAAAAACTAGAAATTGCAAAGACAAAACAGAGGCAGGCAACAAAACCCAAAGTCAATGAAAGTACCAAAATTAGAGTAGTATTCTTGCTTTCAACCAATTGTGTTGAACTACTTGGTACTAGAGAATTGCCATCAAAACCACCTGTATACATCTTAAAGAAAGCCACATCTGAATTGTTTTCGTTCATTTTACCGAACCTGATTGGAAGCTTATGTTTTTGGCATTGAGCACCATCATACAAAGCTGCCCAACAATTACAATCTTCAAGACAAGACTTTCCACAGGAAGCCTTTTCCAAGGGTAACACTGAATAAGGATTATGACTCCAGGAAAGGCCCTTTAAAGGATTACTAATATTGTTCCTCAGACTTGGGTCTTCTTTATTTGTGCAGCTAGTGTCATTAAAATTGTGATAACAACCCAAAAACTTGGAATTGGGATTTACGAAAACAAACCCAGGATAACAATAACAGTCAACTTCTTTTCCCACTCCTGAGCAATAGCTATTGAATCCACAAAAACTATTAACATCACACCGGCTCTTGAAATTTGACCACATAGTGACCACTTTGGAGCTCGTGTTGCTGAAAATGTGGGCATACAAAGTGAAAATTCCATCATAATCCAGAGTTGCTCTGTATATAATAGTTTCAACTTTGCCAAGATTTGACCTATTGACCAAATAGCTTATGACCAAATAGCTTATGACGATTTCATCAGATTGGATGAAGAGAACGCCAGAACGGTCAAGCTGGAGAAAACTACCCCTGTAACCATAAGTCCCACTGTACCAATTGGCAGTATCTATTAAGCTAACTGGGTACGAAACAAGGTTTCCATCTGATTGCATAACAAGGTAAAATCGTCCACTTGAGTAGTCTAAGGTGGACTTGCTTGAGGTCAAGTTATTGGTAGAAGAGAGATTCTGACCTCCTAATAGGGTGTCTGTTGGAAAATCAAAGGTCTCCCAAATAACACGAGACTGATTATCATATAATACAAAATTCCCAGTATCAAGCATAGAAGCTGAGCTTGCTGGGCTTGTTGAATTAGGAACAATGAATATTTGGGGACCAGTTGGCTCATAATGAAGAAGAATATGACCTTTACTTGTCAATTCCAGTGTGGCATTTGCGGAAATGGGTGGGTCGTCTCTGTTTGCAGTCCAGACAATTGTGTTGTTAGGTTGACTAATCAGCCATATTCCAACAGCAAAGCCATTGCCTTGTGGGTAGAAACCAAAGGCAAAATGACCAGAAGGTGAGAGCCATGAAGTTGATGTATTCTCACTGAAATTAAGGGATAGTGAAGAACCCAAAGTAATGTTTCCAGCATTTACATTGATGGAAGCAAGATTAAAAACATACATTAAGAGCACGAGTACTGGTATAGAAGCCATTTGACAGTTAATTACTTGGACAGAAAGAACCTGGGTGAATGGCTTTAATTTATTTCTCAGACTACAAATAAGTGGAACCAGGATTTTTTTTTTCTTCTCTTTTTTAAGTAGCACAAGTGAGCTTCTTTTTTTTTTCTTTCCAAAAGTGTAGTCCGTAATTATTTAAAAACACAACGTAAGTTCATTACTTAAAAAAAAAAAAATTCTGTCATCTTTATTTATAAAATAAATTTTTGTGATTTTTTTTTTTTTAAAGATAATAAGTTTTTGTGAAATATTTTAAAGATAATAAACTTATATTTTATTTTAAATAAATATAAATTTAAATTAATATAAAAATAATAACTTTACTTTCCCTTCATTTTGTCTTGTTTCTTTTTGTAATGAATACCAAAAGACTTTTTTTTTTTAACAATATACCAGAAGTTAGAAGACTTTAATTTGCTTTCATCAAATTTTTTTCATATTCAGAAAAGAAAATATAGCCGAAGATAGAAGACCTTACAATACTTTATTTGCTTTCCCTTCATTTTGTTTTTGTTTTTTTAGGAATACCATAAGCCTTTTTTTTTTTTTTTTTTTAACAATATATCATAACTTAGAAGTCTTTGATTTGCTTTCATTTATTTTGATTTAACCTTATAACTTTATTCAAAAAAATAAAATATATCATAAGTTAGAAGACTTTGACTTACTTTATTTACCTTCCCTTCCCTTCATTTTGTTTTTGTTTTTTATGAATACTATAAGACTTTTTTTTTTTTTTTTTAACGGTATACCATAAGTTAGAGGAGTTTAACTTACTTTCATTTATTTTGGAGTTCATTTAATCATATAAGTTTATTCAAAAAAGAAAATAAATGAAGTTAGAAGACTTTGACTTGCTTTGTTTACCTTACCTTCCCTTCCCTTCATTTTGTGAATTTTTTTTTAAAGATAACAAGTTTTTTTGAAATTTTTTAAAGATAATAAACTTATATTTTATTTTAAATAAATATAAATTTAAATTAATATAAAAGTAATAACTTTACCTTCCCTTCATTTTGTCTTGCTTTTGTTTTTAATGAATACCAAAAGACTCTTTTTTTTAACAATATACCAGAAACTTGTTTTCATCAAATTTTTTTCATATTCAGAAAAGAAAATATAGCAGAAGATAGAAGACTTTAACTTGCTTTCATCAAATTTTTTTCATATTCAGAAAAGAAAATATAGCAGAAGATAGAAGACTTTGACTTGCTTTATTTCCCTTCCCTTCCCTTCCCTTCCTTTTGTTTTTGTTTTTTATGAATACTATAAGACTCTTTTTTTTTTAACAGTATACCATAAGTTAGAGGACTTTAACTTGCTTTCATTTATTTTGGAGTTCATTTAATCATATAAGTTTATTCAAAAAAGAAAATAAATCGGAAGTTAGAAGACTTTGACTTGCTTTGTTTACCTTACCTTCCCTTCCCTTCATTTTGTGAATTTTCTTTTAAAGATAACAAGTTTTTTTTGAAATTTTTTAAAGATAATAAACTTATATTTTATTTTAAATAAATATAAATTAAAATTAATATAAAAATAATAACTTTACCTTCCCTTCATTTTGTCTTGCTTTTGTTTTTAATGAATACCAAAAGACTCTTTTTTTTAACAATATACCAGAAACTTGCTTTCATCAAATTTTTTTCATATTCAAAAAAGAAAATATAACAGAAGATAGAAGACTTTAACTTGCTTTCATCAAATTTTTTTCATATTCAGAAAAGAAAATATAACAGAAGATAGAAGACTTTGATTTGCTTTATTTCCCTTCCCTTCCCTTCCCTTCCTTTTGTTTTTGTTTTTTATGAATACTATAAGACTCTTTTTTTTTTAACAGTATACCATAAGTTAGAGGACTTTAACTTGCTTTCATTTATTTTGGAGTTCATTTAATCATATAAGTTTATTCAAAAAAGAAAATAAATCGGAAGTTAGAAGACTTTGACTTGCTTTGTTTACCTTACCTTCCCTTCCCTTCATTTTGTGAATTTTCTTTTAAAGATAACAAGTTTTTTTTGAAATTTTTTAAAGATAATAAACTTATATTTTATTTTAAATAAATATAAATTTAAATTAATATAAAAATAATAACTTTACCTTCCCTTCATTTTGTCTTGCTTTTGTTTTTAATGAATACCAAAAGACTCTTTTTTTTAACAATATACCAGAAACTTGCTTTCATCAAATTTTTTTCATATTCAAAAAAGAAAATATAGCAGAAGATAGAAGACTTTAACTTGCTTTCATCAAATTTTTTTCATATTCAGAAAAGAAAATATAACAGAAGATAGAAGACTTTGATTTGCTTTATTTCCCTTCCCTTCCCTTCCCTTCCTTTTGTTTTTGTTTTTTATGAATACTAAAAGACTCTTTTTTTTTAACAGTATACCATAAGTTAGAGGACTTTAACTTGCTTTCATTTATTTTGGAGTTCATTTAATCATATAAGTTTATTCAAAAAAGAAAATAAATCGGAAGTTAGAAGACTTTGACTTGCTTTGTTTACCTTACCTTCCCTTCCCTTCATTTTGTGAATTTTCTTTTAAAGATAACAAGTTTTTTTTGAAATTTTTTAAAGATAATAAACTTATATTTTATTTTAAATAAATATAAATTTAAATTAATATAAAAATAATAACTTTACCTTCCCTTCATTTTGTCTTGCTTTTGTTTTTAATGAATACCAGAAGACTCTTTTTTTTAACAATATACCAGAAACTTGCTTTCATCAAATTTTTTTGGGAAATTACCAAAAATAGCACCCCCTAAAAATTATAATAACAAAACTAGCACCCCTGTGTTCAATTAAAATTAAACGTAAACTATTGAACGTTCAATATTAAATAGTTGAACGTTCAATATTAAATAGGTCTAATTGTCGTCATTCAATTCTAATTGAACGGATAATATTGAACGTTCAATATTGAACGAGTCTAAATTATCGTCGTTCAATTTTAATTGAACACAGGGGTGCTAGTTTTGTTATTATAATTTTTAGGGGGTGTTAGTTTTGTTATTTTCCCAATTTTTTTCATATTCAGAAAAGAAAATATAGCAAAAGATAGAAGACTTTAACTTGCTATCATCAAATTTTTTTCATATTCAGAAAAGAAAATATAGCAGAAGATAGAAGACTTTGACTTGCTTTATTTCCCTTCCCTTCCCTTCCCTTCCTTTTGTTTTTGTTTTTTATGAATACTATAAGACTCTTTTTTTTTAACAGTATACCATAAGTTTGAGGACTTTAACTTGCTTTCAATTATTTTGGAGTTCATTTAATCATATAAGTTTATTCAAAAAAGAAAATAAATCGGAAGTTAGAAGACTTTGACTTGCTTTGTTTACCTTACCTTCCCTTCCCTTCATTTTGTGAATTTTCTTTTAAAGATAACAAGTTTTTTTTGAAATTTTTTAAAGATAATAAACTTATATTTTATTTTAAATAAATATAAATTTAAATTAATATAAAAATAATAACTTTACCTTCCCTTCATTTTGTCTTGCTTTTGTTTTTAATGAATACCAAAAGACTCTTTTTTTTAACAATATACCAGAAACTTGCTTTCATCAAATTTTTTTCATATTCAGAAAAGAAAATATAGCAGAAGATAGAAGACTTTAACTTGCTTTCATCAAATTTTTTTCATATTCAGAAAAGAAAATATAGCAGAAGATAGAAGACTTTGACTTGCTTCCCTTCCCTTCCCTTCCTTTTGTTTTTGTTTTTTATGAATACTATAAGACTCTTTTTTTTTAACAGTATGCCATAAGTTAGAGGACTTTAACTTGCTTTCATTTATTTTGGAGTTCATTTAATCATATAAGTTTATTCAAAAAAGAAAATAAATCGGAAGTTAGAAGACTTTGACTTGCTTTGTTTCCCTTACCTTCCCTTCCCTTCATTTTGTGAATTTTCTTTTAAAGATAACAAGTTTTTTTTGAAATTTTTTAAAGATAATAAACTTATATTTTATTTTAAATAAATATAAATTTAAATTAATATAAAAATAATAACTTTACCTTCCCTTCATTTTGTCTTGCTTTTGTTTTTAATGAATACCAAAAGACTCTGTTTTTTAACAATATACCAGAAACTTGCTTTCATCAAATTTTTTTCATATTCAAAAAAGAAAATATAGCAGAAGATAGAAGACTTTAACTTGCTTTCATCAAATTTTTTTCATATTCAGAAAAGAAAATATAGAAGAAGATAGAAGACTTTGACTTGCTTTATTTCCCTTCGCTTCCCTTCCCTTCCTTTTGTTTTTGTTTTTTATGAATACTATAAGACTCTTTTTTTTTAACAGTATACCATAAGTTAGAGGACTTTAACTTGCTTTCATTTATTTTGGAGTTCATTTAATCATATAAATTTATTCAAAAAAGAAAATAAATCGGAAGTTAGAAGACTTTGACTTGCTTTGTTTACCTTACCTTCCCTTCCCTTCCCTTCATTTTGTGAATTTTCTTTTAAAGATAACAAGTTTTTTTTGAAATTTTTTAAAGATAATAAACTTATATTTCATTTTAAATAAATATAAATTTAAATTAATATAAAAATAATAACTTTACCTTCCTTTCATTTTGTCTTGCTTTTGTTTTTATTGAATACCAAAAGACTCTTTTTTTTAACAATATACCAAAAACTTGCTTTCATCAAATTTTTTTCATATTCAAAAAAGAAAATATAACAGAAGATAGAAGACTTTAACTTGCTTTCATCAAATTTTTTTCATATTCAGAAAAGAAAATATAACAGAAGATAGAAGACTTTGACTTGCTTTATTTCCCTTCCCTTCCCTTCCTTTTGTTTTTGTTTTTTATGAATACTATACGACTCTTTTTTTTTTAACAGTATACCATAAGTTAGAGGACTTTAACTTGCTTTCATTTATTTTGGAGTTCATTTAATCATATAAGTTTATTCAAAAAAGAAAATAAATCGGAAGTTAGAAGACTTTGACTTGCTTTGTTTACCTTACCTTCCCTTCCCTTCATTTTGTGAATTTTCTTTTAAAGATAACAAGTTTTTTTTGAAATTTTTTAAAGATAATAAACTTATATTTTATTTTAAATAAATATAAATTTAAATTAATATAAAAATAATAACTTTACCTTCCCTTCATTTTGTCTTGCTTTTGTTTTTAATGAATACCAAAAGACTCTGTTTTTTAACAATATACCAGAAACTTGCTTTCATCAAATTTTTTTCATATTCAAAAAAGAAAATATAGCAGAAGATAGAAGACTTTAACTTGCTTTCATCAAATTTTTTTCATATTCAGAAAAGAAAATATAGCAGAAGATAGAAGACTTTGACTTGCTTTATTTCTCTTCCCTTCCCTTCCTTTTGTTTTTGTTTTTTATGAATACTATAAGACTCTTTTTTTTTAACAGTATACCATAAGTTAGAGGACTTTAACTTGCTTTCATTTATTTTGGAGTTCATTTAATCATATAAGTTTATTCAAAAAAGAAAATAAATCGGAAGTTAGAAGACTTTGACTTGCTTTGTTTACCTTACCTTCCCTTCCCTTCATTTTGTGAATTTTCTTTTAAAGATAACAAGTTTTTTTTGAAATTTTTTAAAGATAATAAACTTATATTTTATTTTAAATAAATATAAATTTAAATTAATATAAAAATAATAACTTTACCTTCCCTTCATTTTGTCTTGCTTTTGTTTTTAATGAATACCAAAAGACTCTTTTTTTTAACAATATACCAGAAACTTGCTTTCATCAAATTTTTTTCATATTCAGAAAAGAAAATATAGCAGAAGATAGAAGACTTTAACTTGCTTTCATCAAATTTTTTTCATATTCAGAAAAGAAAATATAGTTGAAGATAGAAGACTTTGACTTGCTTTATTTCCCTTCCCTTCCCTTCCTTTTGTTTTTGTTTTTTATGAATACTATAATACTCTTTTTTTTTAACAGTATACCATAAGTTAGAGGACTTTAACTTGCTTTCATTTATTATGGAGTTCATTTAATCATATAAGTTTATTCAAAAAAGAAAATAAATCGGAAGTTAGAAGACTTTGACTTGCTTTGTTTTACCTTCCGTTCCCTTCATTTTGTGAATTTTCTTTTAAAGATAACAAGTTTTTTTTGAAATTTTTTAAAGATAATAAACTTATATTTTATTTTAAATAAATATAAATTTAAATTAATATAAAAATAATAACTTTACCTTCCCTTCATTTTGTCTTGCTTTTGTTTTTAATGAATACCAAAAGACTCTTTTTTTTAACAATATACCAGAAACTTGCTTTCATCAAATTTTTTTCATATTCAAAAAAGAAAATATAGCAGAAGATAGAAGACTTTAACTTGCTTTCATCAAATTTTTTTCATATTCAGAAAAGAAAATATAGCAGAAGATAGAAGACTTTGACTTGCTTTATTTCCCTTCCCTTCCCTTCCCTTCCTTTTGTTTTTGTTTTTTATGAATACTATAAGACTCTTTTTTTTTAACAGTATACCATAAGTTAGAGGACTTTAACTTGCTTTCATTTATTTTGGAGTTCATTTAATCATATAAATTTATTCAAAAAAGAAAATAAATCGGAAGTTGGAAGACTTTGACTTGCTTTGTTTACCTTACCTTCCCTTCCCTTCATTTTGTGAATTTTCTTTTAAAGATAACAAGTTTTTTTTGAAATTTTTTAAAGATAATAAACTTATATTTTATTTTAAATAAATATAAATTTAAATTAATATAAAAATAATAACTTTACCTTCCTTTCATTTTGTCTTGCTTTTGTTTTTAATGAATACCAAAAGACTCTTTTTTTTAACAATATACCAGAAACTTGCTTTCATCAAATTTTTTTCATATTCAGAAAAGAAAATATAACAGAAGATAGAAGACTTTAACTTGCTTTCATCAAATTTTTTTCATATTCAGAAAAGAAAATATAACAGAAGATAGAAGACTTTGATTTGCTTTATTTCCCTTCCCTTCCCTTCCCTTCCTTTTGTTTTTGTTTTTTATGAATACTATAAGACTCTTTTTTTTTAAAAGTATACCATAAGTTAGAGGACTTTAACTTGCTTTCATTTATTTTGGAGTTCATTTAATCATATAAGTTTATTCAAAAAAGAAAATAAATCGGAAGTTAGAAGACTTTGACTTGCTTTGTTTACCTTACCTTCCCTTCCCTTCATTTTGTGAATTTTCTTTTAAAGATAACAAGTTTTTTTTGAAATTTTTTAAAGATAATAAACTTATATTTTATTTTAAATAAATATAAATTTAAATTAATATAAAAATAATAACTTTACCTTCCTTTCATTTTGTCTTGCTTTTGTTTTTAATGAATACCAAAAGACTCTTTTTTTTAACAATATACCAGAAACTTGCTTTCATCAAATTTTTTTCATATTCAGAAAAGAAAATATAACAGAAGATAGAAGACTTTAACTTGCTTTCATCAAATTTTTTTCATATTCAGAAAAGAAAATATAGCAGAAGATAGAAGACTTTGACTTGCTTTATTTCTCTTCCCTTCCCTTCCTTTTGTTTTTGTTTTTTATGAATACTATAAGACTCTTTTTTTTAACAGTATACCATAAGTTAGAGGACTTTAACTTGCTTTCATTTATTTTGGAGTTCATTTAATCATATAAGTTTATTCAAAAAAGAAAATAAATCGGAAGTTAGAAGACTTTGACTTGCTTTGTTTACCTTACCTTCCCTTCCCTTCATTTTGTGAATTTTCTTTTAAAGATAACAAGTTTTTTTTGAAATTTTTTAAAGATAATAAACTTATATTTTATTTTAAATAAATATAAATTTAAATTAATATAAAAATAATAACTTTACCTTCCCTTCATTTTGTCTTGCTTTTGTTTTTAATGAATACCAAAAGACTCTTTTTTTTAACAATATACCAGAAACTTGCTTTCATCAAATTTTTTTCATATTCAGAAAAGAAAATATAGCAGAAGATAGAAGACTTTAACTTGCTTTCATCAAATTTTTTTCATATTCAGAAAAGAAAATATAGTAGAAGATAGAAGACTTTGACTTGCTTTATTTCCCTTCCCTTCCCTTCCTTTTGTTTTTGTTTTTTATGAATACTATAATACTCTTTTTTTTTAACAGTATACCATAAGTTAGAGGACTTTAACTTGCTTTCATTTATTATGGAGTTCATTTAATCATATAAGTTTATTCAAAAAAGAAAATAAATCGGAAGTTAGAAGACTTTGACTTGCTTTGTTTACCTTACCTTCCCTTCCCTTCATTTTGTGAATTTTCTTTTAAAGATAACAAGTTTTTTTTGAAATTTTTTAAAGATAATAAACTTATATTTTATTTTAAATAAATATAAATTTAAATTAATATAAAAATAATAACTTTACCTTCCCTTCATTTTGTCTTGCTTTTGTTTTTAATGAATACCAAAAGACTCTTTTTTTTAACAATATACCAGAAACTTGCTTTCATCAAATTTTTTTCATATTCAAAAAAGAAAATATAACAGAAGATAGAAGACTTTAACTTGCTTTCATCAAATTTTTTTCATATTCAGAAAAGAAAATATAGCAGAAGATAGAAGACTTTGACTTGCTTTATTTCCCTTCCCTTACCTTCCCTTCCTTTTGTTTTTGTTTTTTATGAATACTATAAGACTCTTTTTTTTTAACAGTATACCATAAGTTAGAGGACTTTAACTTGCTTTCATTTATTTTGGAGTTCATTTAATCATATAAGTTTATTCAAAAAAGAAAATAAATCGGAAGTTAGAAGACTTTGACTTGCTTTGTTTACCTTACCTTCCCTTCCCTTCATTTTGTGAATTTTCTTTTAAAGATAACAAGTTTTTTTTGAAATTTTTTAAAGATAATAAACTTATATTTTATTTTAAATAAATATAAATTTAAATTAATATAAAAATAATAACTTTACCTTCCCTTCATTTTGTCTTGCTTTTGTTTTTAATGAATACCAAAAGACTCTTTTTTTTAACAATATACCAGAAACTTGCTTTCATCAAATTTTTTTCATATTCAGAAAAGATAATATAGCAGAAGATAGAAGACTTTAACTTGCTTTCATCAAATTTTTTTCATATTCAGAAAAGAAAATATAGCAGAAGATAGAAGACTTTGACTTGCTTTATTTCCCTTCCCTTCCTTTTGTTTTTGTTTTTTATGAATACTATAAGACTCTTTTTTTTTAACACTATACCATAAGTTAGAGGACTTTAACTTGCTTTCATTTATTTTGGAGTTCATTTAATCATATAAGTTTATTCAAAAAAGAAAATAAATCAGAAGTTAGAAGACTTTGACTTGCTTTGTTTACCTTCCCTTCATTTTGTTTTTTTGTTTTTGTTTTTTATGTATATCATATGATTTTTTTTTTAACAATATACCATAAATTAGAAGACTTTGACTTGCTTTCATTTATTTTGGGGTTTATTTAAACCTATAATTTTATTCAAAAAAGAAAATATACCAGAAGTTAGAAGACTTTGACTTGCTTTCATCAATTTTCTTCATATTCAGAAAAGAAAATATAAATAAATAGAGAGCGAGTGACCGAAAATATCTACTAGCAATTCGACATATATCACTTATGTAGAATTGTATTATTGCGACAATGTAGTATATTAATTTTGAAAAAGTTACAATATAAATTAAAATAGTTAATTTTTTATATTTCTTTCATATTTTTCTTTCTATTTTTAAAAAATTATTCTAAAAAGTGTTTAATCAATTATTCATATTTAATTGTAAGCCTTCTACTTTTTCTAAATGTATATTTAAGTTAAATTTTTCAAAAAATTATCAATTTTTAAGCATATAGTTCTAATGTGACTTTTAACAAATAATTTTGAAATTTTAATTTTTTTTAACTAAAAGAATTTATAAAAAATTAGTTTTTGATAAAACAAAATGATAAAAAAAATGTAATTTGTTTTTTTTTTTTTTAAATATAGTCAATTTTTAATTTAATTTTTTTGTGTCATAGTTAATTTATTTTTATTTTTAAAAATTTAAAAAAAATTAAAGTTCTTAAATTATTCCCTTAATAAGTAATAGAAAAATCATGTGTTAAGAAATTATTTTTTTTCTTCCAAAAATTAAACTTAATTTTTTTTTTTTTTTTTTGAAATGTTAGAAAATTTAGGATGAACTAGTTTAAAAAAATTAACTAAAACATACATTTTATAAAAATGAGAAATTTGTTGAGCATTAAACCAAAAGAAAAACTACTGAATTTAATGCTTTAAGAGCCTCGTCTCAAAAAATAAAAGGAAGTGAAAATAGGAAGTTTTTTTATTTTAGTAAAGGTACGACTTGTTATTCCATAAGACCATTTCTAAATGCATCTTACATCTATTATCTCTATGAAAGAAAAAATTTATCCCTTTAAATAAATAACTATTTTATTTAATTTTTTTAATATAAAAAAATATATTGAATGACCCAAACTTAATCATATTTATATCTCTCTTATTTTTACTTTTTTATTTTATTTTAAATATTCATAAAAAATGTTATTTTCTATCTATTTATCTATTATTATTTATATATAAAGGAGATTTTATTTTCTCTTATTTATTTATATTTGATATTTCTATTTTTTTATTTTATTTCCTATTTATCTATTTATTTATATATAAAAGATACTTTACTTTCTCCTATTTATTTGTATTTAATATTTCTATTTATTTTATTTTATTTCATATTTATTTGTATTTGATATTTATATTTGTTTTATTTTGTTTGAAATAAAAAGTAGAAGGCTAAAAAAAAGTAGCTAGTAACCTATATAATCTGACACTATATTAATAGACAAGTGTTATTTTTTTAGTAGTATTATATATATATTAAGTTATTGTATATATTAAATAACATATAATAAAAAGATAATTAAATTATACTAATCTAAAAAATGATTATTATATTTAATTTGTAAAAATAAAAAAAAAAATTAAATATCATGTTATCATCAAGAAAAATACTCTTTACAAGAATACAATAACCTTTTGTTATAAAAAAAAATGAGGCTTGTATTAGATAATTAAATTTTGAAATAATTTTTATTGCCTTTTTTTATAATTATACATTTTTAAGATTCTTTGAATAGTAAAAAAGTTTTTAAATAAGAAATTGTGAATTTCTTTATTAAAAAAATAAAATTTGTAAATAAATAATGGCAGGTGAAGCGAAGAGAGAGTTTACTTTCTTCTATTTATTTGTATTTGATATTTTTATTTATTTTATTTTATATTCATATTTATTTGTATTTGATATTTATATATATATATATTTTTTATTTTGTTTGAAATAAAAAGTAGATGGCTAAAAAAAAAAGTAGTTAGTAACTTATATAATCTGACAGCATATTGGTGAACATATGTTATTTTTTTAGTAGTATTATATTTATTAAATTGTTGTATATATTAAATAATATATAATAAAAAGGTAACTAAATTATACCAATTTAAAAAAAATGATTATTATATATATATATATATATATATATATAAAGGTGAATTGTTATTTATACAAATAGCATTTATTTCAATTGATTTGATTTAAAAAAAAAATTTCTTTTGATAAAATTATTTAAGAGTTGATGTCAAAAAATTCTCAAATAAGTAAAAAAAAATTATATTTGATTTTTTTTTTTAATATTGTATGATAATTTTTTAATATTGTTGTTATTTTATTTAATAATATTGTTTTAAAATTGATATTAAATGATATATTTTTAATTACATAAAAAAAAATAATATCAAATTTTATAAATTTTATTTGTTCGTTGGTTCATTTTATTTCTCAAACTACAATTAAGTGGAACCAAATATAGGATTTTTTTTTATGTATTCTAGAAGACTTTTTTTTTTTTTTTTTTAACAATATATCAGAAGAAGAAGACTTTGACTTGCTTTCATCCGGTTTTTTTCATGTCTTATGAGCGAATGAATGGTTAAAATAGTCTATGTTAATGAATGGTACCGATTCAAACAATATACGCAGGTTGAAACTTTCAAATAATATTTTTAATAATATTATGATTTAATATATACATATATATTAAATTATATTATTAATCTTTAAATTTTAACTAAATTTAAACTTAAATTCACAAATTTTTAAATTCTACATAATTTAGTCCCAAAAATTTTAAAATTTCACACATAAATCCTTAAGTGTTTTAATCCTACAATTTAGTCCTTAAATTTTTAAAAATTTACACATATCTTAAAATTTTGATTAAAAATATGTATTTAAAACTCAATATAGAACTTATGTGTAAATTTTTAAAAATTTAGATACTAAATTATAAAATTTAAAAATTTAAGAACTTGTGTATAAATTTTTAAAAATTTAATAGTTTTAAAACTTAATGTAACTTTAATTAAAATTTGTAATACAAATAATTAAGCCATATAAATGGCATGCATTTAAAAATAATAATAAATAAATAAGAATATAATGAGGAATCAAATTTGTAGTTTGACTATTTCTTTTTTATTACCTTTTTATATCCGAGAAAACTTTGCTATTTATTATAATGTACAAAAAGAATCGTTCATCCAATTTATTATCCCTTTTCTATTGAACAGCCTCCAAATTGATACAAGTTATTATATCTATTCATTAGCAGAATTCATATATCATAAGCAAAAGCAACATTACATCCAGCATAATACAGTAACAAAAACTGGTTAATCTTCTCACAGCTTACCCTGATGTAAACTATAAACCATTAAATTGGTAATATAATAAAATTGCTTAAGATTGATCAACAACCATGTTGGTAGAGTCCCTCACCACATGCATGAACTTCATGTGAAAATACAATCTACAAGACCTTTGCTATTTTTCTGGGAAAATGATTTAAAATTGACCAACAAGCATTACTGGAATGAAAGAAAAACAATATGATTGCCACAAAGTCTAGTGAAAGAATATACAAGAGCATTTCTCATTACAGCAAACCTTTGTGACTAGTAGACCCACCTTTCAGATCTACAGATCTACCCAACCCCAGGTGACTCAAAACCATGTGATTGACTTCGTTCACGTTGGTATAAAAGTTAGACAGGTAAAGTACGCAATCCAGACTCCTTGCTTTGTATAGAAATTCAGAGCAAACATCATGTACAAGCACTGAGAGAGGATGCCTGAGACAACAGCACTTAAATTTGATTGGATGTTTTTGACAATGCCAACATCTAGCTTCCTTACCAAGAGAATCCTCTTCAAGGTGCAGCACCCCCAGATTTCAGTTGCCAGAATCCCATTTAAATCTCCACTTATCATCTCAAAAACTTGTGCCGATAAAATTCATCAAAGGATAGGCGATGAACTGCAGTGGAATAAATGTGAAGATGATTCAAGAGTGAATCTATGAATTGTACTTGTACCTAAGAAAGGATCACAACAATATACAAAATTTACAAAAACACTATGCTGAACCTGGATTTAAAGACAGTAGTTTCAGACACATATCAAGGCAATCTGGATGCAACCCAGAAAGGATCTGTCCAGAGAAAGGAAGGAATGTACTTGATTTTATGTTCCTTAGCACCTGAAAAGAATAACGTGCCAGAAATTATACATCATAGCTGCTCGCTAGCTTACATAATAAAGGTTGCAAAGGATGCAAATTCTACCTGAACGTTTGTCCTGCCATTGAATGGGGGGTAACCGTTAAGAAGCTCAAAAAGAATTGCACCAATACTCCACATATCAACCTATAAAACCACTGTTTATGGTTCAAATTCATCAGATGAACACAGATAAGCTAAGCAAAAATTTTACCTTCTCATCATATCTTTGGAATTGAATAACTTCAGGAGCCATGTACAGAGGGGATCCACAAACTGTTTCAACATATTCCCCATTACATGATCTCCTGTTGCCGACAATCAGAGGGGAAAAAAGTTAAGACCAAGATATACTATCATGAAATCCTACGAAAATAAAAAAAGAAAGCTAGCTTTTGAGTTAGTATCAGAAAAATTTACCTCGAGAGTCCGAAATCAGCTATTTTAATAGCCATATCACCCTGAGTGCAAGATAATAGAATATTCTGCACAAATTCTAAAACTAAGTTGGAAATATTAGGAAAAAAAATCTGATATATATAGTAATTTAGAACAAATAAGTGACAAAAGTATAGGTTCCGCAAGTCGATTACTTAACTGCAACCCAACTGAACTGACAAATTATAGTTTTACTTGGTCTTAGTTACTTTAAGAGCAGTAGTTGTCGTGCAATGACCCATAGGTTAAATTAGTAAAATTTAAAAGAAGAGAAGCTATAATCCATGACTTAGAATGTATACATATTCCTATTAAGATTTAAAAAGAACTAGAGCATCATATTAATAACACAGAAATTCAAACTGGCCCATACATGGACATCCAAACATTGAGAACCTTCATAACTACAATGACTAATATATGGTTGTAATCGCTTTAACTCCAATGTATTCCTTTTCAATTATCCCAAAATACAACAAGGTACACAATGGCATTCAAAAGAAAGACTCTACTACAAAGCACAAGGAAATGGCACTTTAGGAAAGGGAAAGAAGAGAGAGACGAGGTTGACTGCCAAATCTTAAGTTTAGTTTATAGTAGGAAAATTGGTGCCTCCTCTATACATGGACAATTAATTTACCTCAGGTTTCAAGTCTCGGTGAATGATGCAGTAGGAATGCAATACTTTTAATCCAGCCCCTGTATCATGGAATGTTGGTTAAAATAAAAGGTGTAGCAGACTATTAGCAATAGAATTTAGTAAGTGCAATATATATAAGAAGATACCAAGCTGCTGCATGAATTTTTTGGCAACCTCTTGTTCAACTCTTCCGTTCACATGAATATAAGAAGCTAGATCTCCTCCAGCACAATATTCCAGAACTAGGAACATGCAGCCTTTATCCTAAAGATGAAGAAGGTTAGCCTCCACTTCCTAAAAACAAATTGTAGAAAGTGACCAGCTCTAATAAGTTGGAAGATCATTTAGTTTTCAATTATAACAAAAAAACTAATTATACCAATAATTTCTATGCAGGAAAGGACATTTTCTGAATGCAGTAATGTGATTTGACTGAAGTGAGAATCAGGACAAAGTTCCTATATACTAATTCACAGTTAAAGGGTAAGGATCACTGAGACATTGGTCATGACTGGGTCTGAAAGTCTCATTGCAATGAGCTACTTCACTCTTGGGACGATAACTGATTAGCTCCAACCTAACATAAAATTGGTTGTAGAGGAACTTGTCATTTCATTAACATAAAAAATCAACTAGCACAAAAAGTTGCTGTGAAGGAATCTATTCTTAACAAGCTTCCGTGTTCAACTTAGCATTTTGCTTCTTATTTTCTGATCTGTAACAGGTCCTTTACTCTTCCAGATCACCTTCATGCTTCATAAAACCTTGCTTTGACACTGTAGTGATTAAGGACGTGGAGTGTTCAGGGTGAACCCCAATTTTGAAATTCTTAGGGGTGAGACGAAACATTCCATGAGCACCCAGATACAATGATGAAACTAACTACCAAAACAATCCCTAATTTAAAACCTAAATCTCGTGGGCTAAAACTACCTTCCTGGTACTAGAGTGCAAATAATTAATCAACTACATCTATCTGTCATCAATCATCATTATCAGGTCAATGGAGATTGTAGACCTAGACCAATATAGTTTTCAAAATTATACGCAATTACCTATAAATTACAGCTCCCAGTAATTACTGTAACTAAATCACAAGTGAGCGAACTAAATTAATTTAGTCATCAACTGAAAAATTCAAAGATGCAATCTTAATGGGCATTGATTAAGTGAAAAACGTATCCGACAAGAAGTTTCAGTAAAAGAGCGAAGATTATTAGCAAGGAACAATGACACTATAGCTAGTATTATCAAAAACGACCTCTCATACAAAATAGAAATAAAAAAGCTTCAGAATATCACTAATTAAAGAACTGGGTAATTTCAAAACAAAAAACAGCTCTAAATTCAGAAAATTATAGGAATTAGGTTTACGAAAAAAAAACTATGAAATAGAATAAAAATAGAGCAACAAAAAAAAACCTGGAAGACGTTGAAAAGGCGAATGATATTTGGGTGATTGACAGATGATAAGAAATTGAGTTCGCATTCCAAGCAGTTTCTGAGGTGCCTATTGAGTCCAGAGAGGTAGACCTGTTTCACCGCAACTACTTGACCACTAATTTTGTGCTGGGCCTTCCACACTGTGGAGTAAGAACCACCTCCTATCTTCGATTTCAGTACGAAGTCACCCAAAGAAACAGATTCAGGTTCCATTCCCTCTTAGATTTCAACAAATTTTTGGATAACACCGTTTCTGTTCAATTCCATTTATTAGCAGTGATGTATCTGTTCGCAACTCGCAAACTCCCATGTTTAGCGGTTTAGTAGGCACTAGTGTTAGTGTTTTTAAGTTACCCTTCTAGGTAACCGTGAAAATTGAAGAAAACTTCTATAGAACTTGTAGCTGAGGAAAAAAAACTAAAAATAACGTTATAAAATTTATAATAATAAAATTAAGATATTAATAATAATATTAAATATTTAATTTAAACATATAATATTAAACATTCGGCATTAAATGAATCAAAATTATAATCGTTTAATTTTAATTAAATAGTTGTTCAAAGAAAAGTAATATATTAATCATTTTTTTAATTGTGAAAATATAAGATTGAATACAATGATGCTATTTTTGTTATTATAAATTTTAAGAGGTGTTATTCTTATTTTTTTTAAAATTATTATTTTATATAAATATATTTATTTAAATGTAAAAAATTTATTTTAATAAAAATATTAATTATATCTTCTTAAAATTAACAAAATATATTATATATTCATGCACTTAATTCATAAAAAAAAAAAAAAAAATCATTTCAAAGAAAAAGGAGAAGGAGATTGCATGCATTTGGTGTGTTATCAATGGTTAATAAATTTATGGACAAAAATTTACATTTTATGCATTAAATAAGTGCCTTTATTTTTTAATCAATAATTGCTGCGTATCAATAATAATAATAAAAGAATAATAAAGAATTGGACTTTAAAAGGTGTGAACATTGTGATAACAAATGGGTGTAATCTGCTTAACCGCCAAACAGCAACTAAAGGGCAACAAAAGGGTGCATGTGCAACTTTCTTGATCCTGCGTGTGTACGACAGTTTAGGCACTTCATATATACAGCAACTAAAGGGCAGCAAGAGGGTGCATGTGAAACTTTCTTGCAGTTTAGGCACTTCATATATATATATATATATACACACGATGTATAATAGAGTAGCGTGTGGTGTAACACACGTGTCTATAGTAAGAAACTATAAGCTGTAACTAGGTGCAAAGAATCCTTGCGATATAATTCTTTAAACATCCTCGAGAAGACAGCCTCAATTCACACTTGTTGTATGCGCTTTTGAGGACTGGTGCTTGGAGGGTGGTGTGCTGTTGTAAGGGTTATTCCCATAGATGTTAAAGCCTCTACATTGGAGGAAAAACTATTTAAAAATTGTGTATTCTTTGTTTACTTTGTGTATTTTACAGTATTCTGTTATCATTATCTTTTCTCAATTCTATCACTAGAACCCATCATGGGATAGCCCAGTGGCCTGGGTACTGTGCTAAGCACCAGTCCTCTGTCCTCACACGGCAGGGTGCAGGTTCGAAGCTTGGCGAGCGCATGACTTGTTCGGCCTCCGGGCTTGCGTGTGGGTGTGGCCTTTGTGCACTACCACCGCCTCGAACCTTGCACTCTGTCCAGTCAGACCGTAGACTGCTGGTGCCGCTAGACACTTACCGTGCTTGTGGTACAAACAACCGGCCGGTGAACCTGGTGTGTGGCGGTGTGTGGCGATGATGCCCTATCCGGCCTATCCAAAGGAGGTCTTTTTGAATCAAAAAAAAAAAATTCTATCACTAGAAAAATTGTGTGAAACGGATCCACCAGGGATTGTTTCAACAAAAGGGTATACATTTTATATATATATATATATATATATATATATATATATATATATGCAACATTTATATAATGATATTATTATATTAAATTGTTAATTTTTATCTATTTAATTAACGAAAATAAATCACATATTACTCTTAATCATTTTAAAAGTATTTTATTTAATAATATAAAATAATATAGATGATTAGATGTGTTTTAATTAAATTTAAAGATCAATCGAGAAAAAGATTAAAGGATTTATTCCCAATCAAAAATATTAAAATGTTCATGTAATGGCTGTGTTTTGGTTAGAAAAAAAAACTATTTTTGATAAAGGGATGGAAAGAACTAAAAAAATATAACAAATGTAATTCATTAAAAGTATATATATGTTTGTCATACTTAAAAATTGTACCAAAATAGTACCAATTTTTAAATTATATTAATATTGTCACAACTTTAATTTATTAATGACAATTTTATTTAAGAATAATGACACTAAATTATAATTAATAATAGGAATTAAATAAATTTTTATACACTTTTATTGTATTAATTTATACTATATATTAAAGTATAAATCACGATTAATATTTTTTAGACAAAATTATCCACATATTTCAAGTTATTGATGTTAGTCTTTTTTTTTATAAATCTATTATCACATTAAATAAGGACTCTAAATATGATGATAAATTAATAATTACATCCAATGAAGACTTTACTTATACAATAATTATCACGTCCAATGAAAATTATAAATTATATGGGTAATATTACGTTCAATAAAGACTATAATAATATAATTATTACAATATTTATAAAAATTCTAAACGTTACTTTACTTTTACAATTAATTTAAAAATATAAGAAAATTATTTTCTTATTTATTTTAAATATGTGGTCGAAATTAACTAGAAAGAAATTAAAATAAATAAAATAATTTACATGCAAAATAATTGCAATAATATTGTAACACCTCAATGATATAGATATTAGATAAAAAGGATGTCAAAGATTAAATTTTTGGTACTTAAGCTAATGTTTTGATATATTAATAACAATGGGAGTAAAAACTAGTGTAGGTGTATAGAAGTTAAATAAAAAACAAGTTAAATCTAAAAAAAAAACACATTCGGGAAAGAAAATTGTCCTCAAGAATAACCATTACCCTTTTCATGCTTTTTTTTATATAGAAGAGATATGCTTCATGCTTTTTCCAGCCATGATATGCGGGTAAAGAAAATTGTGAAAGTAGCAATGAAACATCGATTGAAGAACTCGGAATAGGGATTTCGGGTTCCAATTGTTGCCGGCCTTGATTCTGGTATAAGGTTGTTTGATTCATTTTTTTTGTTTTTTGTTATAAGTTCGTTTTTCTCTTCACTTTGGAAAAGATATTCGATCTGAAATTTATTTTTTCTTCGCTCTGTTCAATTCGTACTCTTTGATTGACTGCTGGGTAAATGCCGAAGGAAAATGAATTATGATTTACGTATTGGTGTTTCACGCGTCATGCATATATGAAGTAAAATAGATAATATGCTTCAAGCCCAATTATGTTGTATGATAACCTTAATTATATAGCAAGGGTAATAGTGCTGTTAAAAATAAGTTCTATTATCCCATTTACAAGTTCTGTAACTATTCATTGATGATTTTGATCATGCCAATGTTTTGGGAACAAAAACAAAGTTGAGTCCAATGTAGAGCTTGAATTCTGAACAAGCAAGGAGAGTCTTTTTTCTTTTTCTTTTGAGAAGTTTCACAAGTAAAGATCAAGTGGTTAAAATTGCTGGGGAAAGTTAAATCTTATATGACCTAAGAGTTGCTTTAACATTTTATGGCTTATATGAGGACATCTGAACAATATGATAGATCGTATTTGGTTTTGAACTTATGTGCAGCATTCAAGACCTTTGGTTTGCTCTGAAGCCTCAATTAGCTTCTCATTAGCCATGTAATATATTTTATGTTCATAGTATCACATCTGTCCACTTCAACCCAAATTTTATTATTTATTTTCCAGGTGTAGCGATATAGCGATTAGCCAAATAAATGAAGATGTTTGCAGAGAATGTCAGATTTTGTACAAGTTGGAGTTATTTAGTAGACGTTGAGGTGGGAGTTGACCCTGCTTGAGACCTCTTCATCTCAGGTGAGATTAGCTTCTGTCATTTTGGATATTCCTACTACAAATTTATGCAATACCAGTAAAAAAATGAAAAATGGAAAAGTAACTCAGATACTCTGAGTTTTGATAAAGTATCAAAAACAGACGAGCTTCTTCTTGTTTTTTATTCTCTTTTGAAAAAAATAAATGCTAAAAATAAAATAAAATAAGAGATCAAATCATTACTTAAGTCCATAACATAAAACTAAACTTTAGATAACAAAGAGGTTGTGACTCCTTCAAGGATTTCAAAGTTGTTTGTTTATAATCTCATACGGATCTTCTCAAATAAATTCACGTATTCGCTGCTATGTTCATCCTGTTCTGAATGAGAGGAGGTGCGATCACTTGAATCTCCTTCAATCTGCTATTGATATCTGTTTTGACCGGAGGGCTCGGAGGCTCTGGAATTTCTACTGTTTAATTAAAGAGAGAAATAAAAAATATTATATATCTAATTTTCATATATAACATTATGCTTTATTTTGAAACGTATTAGTCATTAAATCAATTAAATCATTTTGACCTGGTTTTGAATCCTCGTGCCCGGAGCTTGATGCTACTTCTGGTTTGACTTGAAGGCCCGAAGGCTGTTGAACTGTTTCCGTTGATTCAAAGTATGAAAAAGAGAGGGAGAATAGAAGTGTTATCTAATTTTCATGCATATATAATAGAAAGCTTTTGAATTGTGTAAATATAAATTTCTGTATTATTTTAAATAAAAAAAACTATATATGTTCTGCGAAAAGGAAGTAATTATTTACTTGAGAAAGTAAGCGTGCTTCAAGAACCTAAAAAGACAATATGAATTTCAGCCACTAAAACTAAATAAATAAAGGTACCTTGAAGATGTTCTTCATCTTGATCAGAACGTTGGAACGTGAGGGTAGTAAAGCTTCCTCCATCAATCTGATAATGAAAATAGACATTTGGAATCCTCAGTTTTTTATATGATTTCAATTCGTTGTGCATACTTCGTAGGATTTGATTTTCCAAGTTATAAAATTCAAGACGTTTAAGTGTATCCAAATATTGGATACCATTAGGCGCAAACTGTAGTAGATCACAAGGCCCAATATGAAGCTCTTCCAAACAAGGCATAGCACCTTTCCCTATCGTCAATAACTTGAGACTACTCAAGTACTTGAGCTTTAGCAAAATAAGTTTCGGAAAGCATCCTTTGTCCAAGTGTAGCACTTCACCATCGTATGCATCTGAAGAGATTTGTAGCTCTGATAAATAGCGCAGGTTCTGAAGGACTTCAAGCTGTACATGTTTCAATTTGGAATGAAAAATCTCTATCTTGACTAGGTTTTGAAGCTTTGTGATCCATATGGGCAACCTCTTCAAACGACCCTGTAAATGGAGATGTCTAAGAAATTGAGGAGCAGATTTTATGCCTTCCAAAGCAATGATATGATCTTCACTCATAGCAATGTGCAAAGATTCAAGGTGTACCATCTTCTCAATGCTGGCACACAAAGTGTTTCCTTTTTCTTTTCTTACGTTCAAGATGCCCAGCTTCCTTAGGTTTGTCAAATTTCCCAACTCTTTGAGCATGTCATCATCAATAACATTTATGTAGTATAACTTATGCAGTGTCTTTAAGCCTCCAATCCCCTTTTGCACTCCAACACCTGTTGTTCTTGATAGAGATCGATGTTTGCTGGGATCGCAAGGATAGACTAAAAGATATTTCAATTTGGGAAGCCTATTGATCTCTTTTGGTATATTAGAGACCTGTGTTTCTCTCAAATCCAACGTCTCAAGGTTTTGCAATTTCCCAATGGATTTTGGCAGCTTCTTTACTTCGGTATACCTCATGCTCAAATATCTCAAGTGAAACAGGTCACCGAGATCTTCAGGAAGATGATCAATGGGTGCATTATCAAAAATGAGGACAGTTAAGAGCTTGAAGCGTCTGGTGAAGGAATGAATCTTGGAAGTGGGAAAACCATCTTCTTTATTAAAAATAAAGATGCCACGAATACCAGAATTATTACTTCTATTGCTTCCCAAAGCACCATTGTTAATTGAGGTTATCTTGACAAATGACAAGCGTCGAGTGATTAGTTGATTATTAGAAGTATTGTCCAACCCATTTTCTGGCATGACTTGTTGACAAAAATGTAATTCATCCATCTTCAATACAATGAATTCATGAACAATACTATGGACAGAGCAACTTTTTGCTCCTCTGCTCCAAGTCATCGACAATTCAACCAATCCTCTGCGTGCAAGCTGAATCAAATATTCTCTTGCAACTGCTTCCAATATTTTATGCTTCTCTGTACTGATCACAAAGCCCTCAGCTATCCACTGTCGACATAAGCTGGAACATCTAACCGAGTAACCCTTTGGAAATACTCCAAAATACAAGAAGCAACTTTTGAGATGGTAAGGCAAATCATTGAAACACAAGTTCAGGATATGTTGCATGGGTGAGGGAAGTTGAGGTCTAGGCCTAATCTCAAGCTTAAGGCTTTCAAGATGTTTTTCCAGTTCTTGAAGGTTATCTTTCTTAGTTGACACAAGACCAGCCACAACTGAAATTGCAAGAGGCAATCCCTGGCACATAACAACAATGCGACTACATGTGCTTAACAATCTAGGCATCATGTCCTTATAAATTTTGTGCTGTTTGGACGTGCCCGGGACATAATCAAAATCATATCTAAAAACCTTGTAGAAAAAGAGTTCTGATGCCATGTCATAAGAGAAAGGTTGTAATTCATAGACATGCACAAGGGAAGAAAATCGTTTGCAGAAATCTTCAAATTTTTCATGTCTTGTGGTGATCATAATCCTAGAGCCATTATTATTATTACTCAAAACATTTTTTACTATGTCACTTAAGAAATCAATTTCCCAAACCCCAAGAAGAACAACAAAGTACCTCTTATCTTGTAGATAGGATCTTAATGTTCTTTGCAAAGCCCTCCAACCCATTTTAGTAATATTGAATTCCTCCCTTTGGACGTACTCGGCCGTATTATGGTGAAAGTTATTGATCAGTTTCCTCAGTAGCTCCTCTGCAGTGTAAGGTTGAGTCAATGTAATCCAAGCATAACAATCAAACTTGGTTTTCACTTTATCATACACTTTCCGGGCAAGAGTGGTCTTGCCTAGTCCTGCCTTCCCAACCACCGCGACCACAGTGCGTATGGGTGATGTTTTGTCTAGCAACAAACCAGCCAATTTCTCCACAGGAGCTTCTAAGCCAACAAAAGCCTCAGGAGGAGGCTTTTTGAGATAAAGGGGATTCATCTGAGGGTCTTTCCACCACGATGTAGAAGAACTAGCACTAGTAGCAGTAGTAGAACTCTTTTGATCCAGTGCAGTAAAGTACTCGTGATCTGTGGACTCGGAATCGTAGTGTTGTTTTTCCGCCTTTTTCTTGATTTCAGAAAGACGGCTTTTGATGTTTGCTATTTGGTGGGCTGCTCTGAATCTGATGAAGGGATGAGCAATTTCAAGAAGTTGGGCAATTTTAAAGGTATACTTATCAATCAAAAGTTCTATTTGGAGTGCCACTTCCTTTAGTTCTTCTGGCCATGTCTTGTCTTCTCCTTCCATACTAGTATTTGCTGCATATTTGAGGAGACCATGACTACTGTGTAATTCATCTTTGATTATGGAAATATCTTGCCAAACACCTTTTAACAGGTGTGCTTCTTGGGACAACAATCTATTCAGCTTGTCTTTAACGGACCCAACTGCTATTTCTGCCCTATCTGTCTCCATTAAGGCTGAGATTTCAGTTGATATATTTAGAAACCAACTATTTTCTTTCTTTCCTTCCCCCCCTTTTTGCTAAGAACTTTTGTTATTCGCTGGATGTAATGGTTTACTCTCTTTTTATAATCAAATTGTATTTAATGTGATTCGAACAGTTAGAGTGAATTTATTGTCACATGGTTTACTGACTTTGATAACGAGATGATGTAGATTATTCTACATTTCTACCCATAACACTTAATCAGTGGGTTTTATTTTCTATTTTTCATTTTTATTGGGTGAGATGCATTAGGTCTATTGTTTATTATTTATCTTATTTATTAGTACGTTTTACCTAATTTATTATGTAATTAAAATAAAAATGATTAATTTACTAAAATATCTTATCATTGCAAAATTAATTATTTTTAAAAGGTTAATTTGGAAAATTAAATAAGGTTGATATTTTTTAAAGGTCTAAAACCAAAAACTCAAGTTTGAGGATCTTGATTGTCTATATGATGGATTTAATGATGAGGCTCTTTCATTTTGAATCAAAACATTAGTTGATATAGTTTGTGACTCGTAATTGGAAGTGTAAGTTTTACAGTTATTTTATTAAGTAAATTACTCTCTATGATGCCAAGATGTAGATTATTCTATGTTTCTACCTATAAACAGCTAAAGTAATGGGTTTTCTTTTCTATTTTTCAATTTTTTTTTTCCTTATTTTTTATTGTGTAAGATGCACAAGGTCAATTATTTGTATATTAGATATATTAGTACGTTTTTACCTAATTAAAAAGTTGACCGAATTAATAATATATAAATTGATCAAGTACTTCTCAACTTTCACCGGTCTATCTTCTAGATGTATGACATAAAATAAGTGTAAGGGCACGGTGTCCTACCTGATCATGTTTTCACCGTTTTGAAAAAATATTTAATATTATAATATTATAGATATGTTAAAAATATTATTATATTATTAAAAATATTGAAAAAAATTATGAAAATTATGACTAATAAAAGTATAAATGTTTTAATAAACTTCAAAAGTTATTAAAACAATCGATTAATTTTTTTAAAACTAATTATCTGATTTAATATATAAGTATTAATTCATTTCATATTATTATATAAACTAATAATTAAAAAAAATACACAATTGTATAAATATTTATGATTAATTTTATTGACAAAATAGAAAAGTTCTAAAATTAGAGTTAATTAATTTTTTAGAGTGTATGGCAGAATTAATTTATCTTTGTGTGTTTGTGGTTTATTAAAAAAAACTGAAAGATTTAATAAAAGAAAAATTAAAGAAAGATATTTAATGGAAACTTATTTAGAAAAATATATAATGTTAATCATAAATAATATTTTATCAATATTATTCAAAATTTTATTCATAATATTTATATTATTAATTAATATTTTATCAATATTTTTTCGACATTATTGCTAATAATGTATCTTAACGTCGATATTTCTAAAATACAAATATTATCTAGATATTTTCGACAATTTTGTATTTTAATCCTTGCTTGTTTCTTTATTTTCCCTTTCTGCACATGATCAAGGTTTAAAATTTTGATATCAATCTAAATTTTGAGATTTTACAAAAAAAATTATTGAAGATATTGTTGTTCTTGACAAAAATTTTGGAAATTTTTAAGAAAATTCTATCAAAATCAAAAAAATATGTTTATAAAACATCAAAATAATAAATTACTTATTTTTGTAAACTAGTTTCTTATTTAGTACATATATTTATAAAACTTATGGTATTCAATTTAATAAATAAATTAAAATATTGTAGAATAATTAGTTAAAATATGAAATAATTATTTAGATTTTAATTGTAGTATTATTATAAATGGTAACCTTCGACAGTACATAATAGAATTTAAATTATGAAAAACAAAAAATATAGATAAAATTAGTAAAATAAATATAAAAATGAGATATAAATAAAAAATATATATGAAACGAAATATAAATTATTGTTTCAAATTCAAACAAATAATATTTTAATTGAAGGAAAAAAATTATGAATAGATAAATTTAAAGATAAATTATTTAAAAAATAAAAATTTATTATGAAACAACATTTTGTCGATATTTGACAATTTTAAGATAATATCTATAACATTCATGATATTTTATAAAAAAAAAAAAGTCATTTTTTTGAAATTTTTTGGACAACAATATTTTGTTAATAATATCACAAAATGTAAACGACATTGTAAATTTTTCAATCCTTCCCCACAACCTCTCTCAGCCTATTAAGTGAAAGGGCCAACAATATTTTAAAAAAAAACTTCATTTAGACTAAAGTTATAGCAATATATTTAAAAAAAAAAAAAAAAATTGTTAAGCGAATTTTTTTAATGTAAAGTTTAGGTGTGCAAAATTTTCACACTCGTCTCAAAAGATTAGTAAAATGAGTGTTTTAAATTTTCACATATCCATTATAAAAATTTCACACAGACTTGTAACACGTTAAAAATATGTTTGAAATTTTGAAGTAAATATGTACTAACTGTGTGGAAATTAAAAAAAAAATAATATATATATATATATAGTAACCAAATATAGTGTAAAATAAAGCTAATAAACTATATATATTTATTAAATATTGATATAACATAACCTGGTTTTTGAGGTTTCCCAATATCTTATGGCGGAAATATGTATATATATTTTTTGATCGATCATATTATTTTATATAGAGTCAAATATGTTTTTATGGAATGCCAAATTATTGAAGAACTTTTTTTATTGTTAAAGTGGCATGGTGTCTTATGATGCTTCAATTTTTCGAAGCACAAATTTAAGTATATGTTAAATCTGAATTAAAATTTTTGATTGGTTCTTTTCAACTCAGACATTAATACAACATAAAATAAAATTTTCCCCCAATTTGTATTAAGGAGTATTAGTAGTGGAAATTGAGTAGGGATCAATTTGGTATGATCTAAGTCAGAAATGTTGCTCAGAGGCCACACTGTATAAATTACTAATATTATTTTTAACTTTAATTAACTCATGTAAATTTTATGAATAAATAGATACAACGTATAATGTAAAAAATTGAACGCTGTAAACATATTAAATATTAATTTTTTTATAGTAAATTTTTTTTTTTTTTTTTTTTTAGATCCTTCGTAAAATGTTTTAAAAATAGAGAAAAATAATAGCATATATTGCTATAATTCGTAAACATTGTTATTACCTCTTTTTATACATAATGAAGAAATAGATAATGAAGTTAAATCAGATTGCATAAATTGAGTGATAAAAGAGTTATGATTATGAATAATAAAACATGAATAAATAGACAAATAAAAGATGTTCAACGGTCAAAACAATTTATACATTTCAACTTTCTTTTGGTTTGATTGGCACACCATTTTCAACCACATTTATTTATTAGATTGTAATTTTTTTTTTGGTTACAATAAATAGACATGTTGTCTGAAGACAAAAATCTATAAAATGAAGCTATTTGTTAATTAAGGGTGTCCTGCTAGATCTAAGAGAGAGAGATTGATGTCGCCTACTTTGTTATTATTGTAAGTTCATTGGATCAAATTATGTGCTCTGAAGTTAAGATCTTAAGATATCCATCTAATTGAGATCATATTAAAGCAGTGAGCTATTTGTTCATGTCCATTAAAATCTATTTAGTGGATGGAAGGATGTGAAGTCAATTTTCTTCAAGAATGATTTGAACGAAAAAAAATTAGAAAGGATCAAAATTATGAATTTTTTTTTTTTTATAAATAAAATTCATTCATTGAAATTAAAACGGAACAAAAAATCGACTTATATAATCAATTAAAATAGATTGATATACTATAACACGAGCATCCTTTCGAATCATTTCGGTGTTAGCATCAATATTATGTTTTAATGACTTTTAGTTAGACTATATTGCTGAGTACAATAATATTTTCAACTAACTTTTTGATTTCTAATTTGGGACTCCAAACTATATTCAATAAATGAAATAGCAAATTCACTTCTAAAATTATACGAATTAAAGAAGTACCTAAACCATAACAAAAATATGCTAGAAAACAGCACAAAATTTACGTGGAGTTAAACATGGAACGGAATTAAATATTAAATTAGTTTAAATAATTATGATTTAATTTTAACAACATTTAATATAAAATAAATACTTAGATTTTTTTTTAAATTAGTTTGGCTGGCTTGCGCAAGGCACGAGCTTTGAGCTATATTTGGACATAATGCATTAGATGTAATTTGTCTATGTTAGATTCATTTTCGAATAGCCTATCTTTGATGTTAGAATCTGCCAATAGTCAATCTTTGATGTTTAATTGGATATTTGTAAAAGATTCTAAAATATACTGAGGATGCAGAAAACAATTTATGATCATTAGCCTAAAATGCTTTATGAGCATGGCTTTCAGCATTTGACTCTCTGCTTAAGTTTAATTACCTTTAAAATTAATTTATATTTTTAAATAATTATTATTTAATAAAAACAATACTACTGTTACAAATTAGTACAACTGATGTTTTTTAAGTGAATTATATGTAGATAACGTGTTTGCATATATGTAAACGTTTAATTGTTCAAAAGAAATAAAAAATAAAACAATACTAATAAAATTAAATCACTAATATCTAAAAAGTTATTAACCTAAATTATAATATTTTGAAATAAACATCTCTTTGATGAAATTAGGTACTAATTATATGATGTTATATATATTTTTTTATTTTAAATATTATATTTTTAAAAATAATTTTACATTAAAATATATATTAATATTTTATAACATCATTAAGTTATATTAATAATGAACTCTATTTATTTAGTTTAATGGCTAAAAAAAAATTATTGAGACTTTATAACTTTTTATTCTAAATGTAAGTTTTTACGAGAATACGACTATCTCTAACTTGTACATGAATTGGATTTGATGGCATTTACCTTTCGCTAATCAATTTAGAAATTTACTTCTTATTTTAATAATTAATTCTTCTCTTATATATATATATATATATTTATTGTTTTATGTAATGTTTCTTAAGTTTTAATCATTAAATATATTTTTTTTTAATAAAAAAGCCATATTAACTATAAAAAAAAAGTAATTAACAATTCAGGCTAATTTGAGATAGTTTGAACTAACTTGTTTGTGTTTGATTTGAGTTCGAGTTCACCTTTTTAATTTTAATTAAATTTAAATTAAGCTAAAATTAGATTAATTTAAGCTGTACTAATTTTAGACCAGTTCAATTTGTACGAATTGTCACTCCTATTCCTTATAAGAAAAAACATTTGAAAAAATAACATTCCAAAACATTTTTGTTAGCTAAAACTCGCTTGAGGTTGTAAATAGGTAAAGGTGGGGTAATACCTCATTCCATGACCTAAATTGTTTTATTTAAAGTAAATGATAAGCATACATTTTAAGTACAAACTTTTTTTTTTTTTTTTGCTAAAATTTTTTTAACTACAAATTTAATTTTTAATCAATAATAAATTTTTGTTTACACCAAAATTCAAACCCACACCCCCGTGAAGTTTGGATTCCATCGGAAAATGTGTACCAAACAATAAATGAAGATTTAAGTGAAATTTTGAAGAAAAAAAAAAGGGTGATATTTTGAATACTCATTTTATTTTTATTATAAAGATAAAAAAATATATATTATATTTTTTTTTTCCTAATAATATTATATAAGTTAATAATAAACTTTTTACGGCAAGAAAGACAAATAAACAAAAATAATTTGATAAGGATAAAATAAAACATATATAAAAAATAAATATGTAAGTTCTTCACTGTGTTAATTTAAGTTCACTTCAAAACTTTCTATTAACGTTTAGGAATTATTTCTTTATTGGATTAGTACATACGATAATATATCTAACTTTACAAGGAAATTAATATGTTTAAGATAATAATATTACTTTCAAATTTTAATAAAATGCTCCTAACATTTGTTTAATTTTAATAAAATAACTATAAATTTACTTTCACGTAACGATATTAATAAAATTAACTTAAATAATAGATTTGTTATACAAAATTTAAAGATAAAAATATAGTTACAACAATTCAAATATTAGAAGTAACTTTGTAACTAGCATCAAACATTAAATATATAAAACATATCAGAGCTATGTGGTAATTTAAGTTCACTTCAATACTTCCTATTAAATGTTTTGGAATAATTTCTTTGTTGGATTAGTATATAGGATAGTAGCCTATATATATTGACAATATCCTACTGTATAAGGAATTTTTTTTTTCTATATTACCGTAACATAGATAGCTTGGAGAGATATAATTAATTTTTTTTTGGCATACATATTTATTTATTTATTTATTTTACACTTTTCTCTCACTTATATGATTTCATCTTTGTATCATTCTCTTCTAGATAGTGTTGGTTTTTGGAAAACAATTTCAATAAAATTGAAATTTTATAACAAAAATAGCAACAGTGATTGATATTAGAAATTTTTTTTTTCCCTCATCATGGATATTATGTTATATATAAATTAATTATAAATAAAGTAGCAAAAAATTTATTTTTTTGCATGAACAAAAGGCTTGAATCTTCAAGCTTCCAACCTAGGATAACAAACATTGAACCTTTTCCAATATCATTCGGTTCATGCATTTTTTTTATTGCAAAATGTCAAACAATTTTCTTAACGTGACATACTTTTAATGAGCCTTGCTTTGTTACAATATGCAAAATTTTTGACTAATATATCAAATACACATATATCATAACTTTGACTGATTTTTTGTAAAAGCAATACATTAAGGTAACGTTAGATTTACTGAATATAAAAATAATATGAATAATAATTGTAATAGAATTGAATGTAAATGAATTAGTATTATTATTACGATATTTGTTTAAGCAGTGTAATCAAAATAAATAATAATATTAAATTAAAAATTATAAATAAAGTAAAATTAAAAAATAAACTTTTTTTATTACTAAAAGAGATAAAATGAGCAAAAAAATCATAAATTTGTGAGAAATATATAGAGTATTGAAGGCGTATTGAGGATTACAGAAGACTGCATGCGTAATGAGGATTACAACTACTGTTGTAATCCCTTTACATTTTATTACAGATTACAATCAAACCAAACATAGTAATACTCTGAATTAATTCTATTACGATTATGATTAGTGTCAACTAAATATGTCTTAATAATTGTAATTCCTCATATAAGTAATTTCTTCATATTCTTTTGATCTTCAAAAATTCATATCTTATAATTATTGTGTGATTTTTTGATTCTAAGGCTACCGACAATGTGAGATTTGTTTTCTAACAAGTACGTACCAAACATATATTTGTCAAGATTCTAATTGAGGAGAGAGTGAGTAATATGTATTCCATTTTTACTCCAAACAATTCTGATCCTTATCCATTAATATGTTAAACATTTTCATTAGCTTCCAATATTTATTAATTATAATGAAAAAATAAATTATTGAAAAAAAATCGAAGTTGAAAAAATTAACTATATTTGATTCTTTTCATATAAATTTTTTGTTTGTGAATAATAGATGTTTGCGATTAAAGGGAATTTAAAACGGGTGGATGAAAAAAAACATGTAGCCTTTTTTTTTTTTTTTTGTTGAAATGACATAGAGGAGACATACAGTTTAGAACATGATATTTTAATTTTGATATATAACTAGCTAAAAATAAATGTATTGTTTATAAATTATTTTTTTAATTTAATTTTTATAATATATTTAAAATAAATATAAATTCATTTTTTTATATTTTTAAATTAATTATAAAAATAAAATAATATTTAAAATTCTCACTAGACGTAAAATCATGTTCTTAATAAGTGTGATATTTGTTTAATTATTATGTTTAAAATTTTTATTTAATGTAAGGATAGGTTATAAAAATGATAAATAATATTAATAATTTAAAATATATAAATAATTTTATCTAAAAAATAAATAAATAGATATAACATTATATAATTTATTATTATTTTTTTATACCTAATGAACAAAATTGACCGAATGACTAATGAATAAATTGACCAATAAGTTTTAAATACAAGGGTGAGTATTAGTCTTGGTCTTTGTCTTGTTTCTTTATTGTCCCTTGGTGCAGAGTTCAGACTCCACTGGCTTGTACTAGAGACAAATGATTTTGATAAATGCTATAAACAAATTGTATGAATTGTTAAATTACTTTAAAGAATATATATTAGCATATTTAAAAATTAAAACGTATAAAAAATTTTAAAATCTACAAAAATATTAAATTAAAAAAATTAACATACGCGTGCACATACACACACCTGTATATATGTGTGTACAGAGATAAAGCCAAAAAAAATTAGATAGGGGCTGAAATTTAATTTTTTTTATATAAAATAAAAAATTAATAAGAATTATAGTAGATTATATTTAATTTAACATTAAATTTTTTATGTCATATTCTAATAGAGACATAAAATTAGTGTTAAAAAATATAGAGTTAATATATTATAATTAACTTATAACGAAAATTAACTAAAAATATAATAAGTTAATAAGTATTAGTATTATTCATAAATAAAATAAATGCATTAACTAAAAAAATCTAAGCAAAAAGAAAGCTCAATTAAATATATTAAAATTTATAGTTGTTAAAACTAAAATAAATATATGAAAATGTAAAAAGTAAAATATGATTTAGAATTTTAAACTTGAGATTATATTTAAAAATATGTGTTTATAAACAAAATAAGACTAACCAATAATAATAAAAATAATAAAATTTTTATATAAAAAATTTTAAATAAATTCTAAAAGATTATTAAAATAAAATGTCAAAAAATATAATATTAAATAAATTTAAAATTTAAATTGAAATAAAATATGATAAGCATAAACTTAAAAGCTTTAATATGAAGTTTATCATATACTTATTTTTTAATTTTATTTTTATAATGTTAAGTTTAAAGTTAAATATTTAAACTTTTTTGAATTATAATATTTAAAAAGAATTTCTACATAATATATAACTACAATTTTATTTTTGTTACTAATAGTTACCAAATACATAAAAAAAAAAAATATTTAATCGCTTTATTTACAATTCATATCATTTTTATTCATATATTTGTTAAATATTGTTAATATATTCTAAAACATGTATATAAAAATTATATACAATATATTATTAAAAAAATATTTATTTAATGCTAAAATTATACATATAATTAATTTTTTATAAAAAAAATTAGTCAAAAATGTAACCCCGCCTAGTCCCCTCAATGCTCCACCCCTATATATATATATATATATATTACATGAATATTACACAAATTTTTCAATAATTTCCTCTTACCTCTTAACTCTTGTTAAAAAAAAAAAAACTCTCTTTTACTATAAATAAATTATTTAATAAAAAATTTGAAAAATTATCAAAAATAACACTCTTAAAATTTATAATAATAAAAATAGTACATTAATAACATTGAACGTTCAATATTGAATATTTAACATTAAACTTTTAATATTGAACGTTCAACATTGAACGAGTCTAAATTGCCACAATTTAATTTGAATGACGTTTAATTGAACTGACGTTCAAAAAAATGATGTAAAAATTATTTTTTTAATTGTAAAAATATATGATTTGAACATATGAGTGCTATTTTTATTATTATAAATTTTAAAGGGTATTATTTTTGCTATTTTTCTAAAAAAAAAATCTTTCATCTATTTCGTTAATTTATTTTATAAATCTATTTTATATTTATCTAAAATCATAAATCTTGAAATAATATATATATATATATATATTTTTTTTTTCTCTCTCCCTTATAGGCTAATACCATACTCCATACTTTCCTTTCATTTTTTTTTTAAAATATTTTAAGATGGTAAATTTAATAACACCAACATATTTCAATTGCTCAAACTAAAATAGAGACAAAATTAGTTTTCATTTCAAGAAAAAATAAATATAGACAAATATATATCTTCAAAATAATTATTTGCATCCAATTACTTAGGACCAGCTGAAAGGCATGTCATCCTAACCACTGTTAAACAAGAGACCAATGACAATGGTGACGTCTTACAGACAGAAGTTGAAGTTAATACACTCATCTATACCCTTCTCCTACATTTTATAGGAAATACCAAAATATAGCTCGACCGTAGCCATGAATAGTTTATCAATTCACTGTGCCTTACACTCTTTCACTTCAAGTGGTACAAAGATATATTCTTTTACAAAGTTTTAAATCGAGAAGATTGTAATAGCGATCTCTGTAAAAGAAGTTTATATCAGGGTTACCTACCATATTTGCTGATAAAATTCGTACCCATTTAATAAATAGACGTGGTGGTATTATACCATATAATGTGTATACATACAGGGAACTCGCTGCTGAAATAGTAGTTGAAAGATTAGCCCTCTATAACGATATTAAGCTTAAATGCCAAATAGAAAAAGAGAAGGCTTAAAGTACCAGGGTTTTGGGCGACTTTTGCGAGCAATTTGAATACAAAGATATCTTTAAAGATTCTTAGTCCAAGGTGAAAAAGGCTCATAAAAAAGTGTGGTTTAAAACCTCACAACCTTCACAAAAGAAATGGAAATTTGCTCGAAGGAAAGGGTCTAAAAGATGCAACTGGTCTAAAAGGCCCAATTACACTAATTTGGGTGAGTGTTAAATATAAGAGTGAGTATTACAGTGAATTACTTATATAGCAAAGATATGATAAAAATTGTTAATTTTACCTAAATAGTAAATTTAGGTAGTGAAACTCACCGTTTCACTTTGATAGTAAATATGATTTTTACCAAAATATCCTTTTATTCATTCCTTTGATTTATAAGTATGTAAAGCTTACAATATTTTCTGAAAATTTTGTAAGGCTTACAAAATTCATGATAATTCAATTTTTTATAATTATTTTTAATTTAATTATTTTTATATTTATATTTATGGCTTTGATACTAATTACTGATTACTCTTAACTGGAACTGATGCATAATATACAAAAGTCATGTGAATGTACAGGTTACATACACATTTATTTTGTATGTAACCTGTACATTCACATGACTTCCATAAACTGTTCAAAACAGCAATAACATACAAACAGTACAATGCATTTCATGTGAATTTGTATGTAACCTGTACATTCACATGACTTCTATAAGCTGTTCAAAACAGCAATAACATACAAACAGTACAATGCATTTCATGTGAATGTACAGGTTACATACAAAATAAATTTGTATGTAACCTGTACATTCACATGACTTCTATAAGCTGTTCAAAACAGCAATAACATACAAACAGTACAATGCATTTCATGTGAATGTACAGGTTACATACAAAATAAATTTGTATGTAACCTGTACATTCACATGACTTCCATAAGCTGTTCTAAACAGCAATAACATACAAACAATACAATGCATTTCATGTAAATGTACAGGTTACATATAAAATAAATTTGTATGTAACCTGTATATTCACATAACTTCCATAAGCTGTTCAAAACATACAAACAGAAACAAATTAACTCATCTGGTTCGTTAAATAAAGAAGAAGAAATTGTCAATTTTCGGCGTGCTTGTTTGGTTGACAAGTGGATGGAAAATAAGAAGAAACTGACCAGTACTGAAAAATTCGTTCGTCGCAATTCAGTTCCTTTCGATTTTGATAGAAATCTTATGTTGCTGAAGAACTTAAGCTCAAGCTCTTTAGATTCAAGCTCAGGAGGTTGGTATTCTTCTTCAGAATCTGAAACATTTCACACCTTCAGTATTCTCTGTTCCTTGTTATTCGTTGCAACAATGGCGGTAGTGATGGGTTTGTTGTTGTGAACTTTAAAGAATTTGGGGGTTAAAAGTGTCATTTGTATCTTGCTAAAACACAATCGTTTTGCTATATTAGGCAAAAAGTCAGTTTTTATTGTATATGTATCATTTCAGAAAATTAATACTGAGTATTAGTCTTGGTCTTTGTCTTGTTTTTTTATTGTCCCTTGCTTCAGAGTTCAGACTCCACAGGCCAGTACTAGAGACAAACGATTTTGATAAATGCTATAAACAAATTGTATGAATTATTAAATTACTTTAAAGAATATATATTAGCATATTTAAAAATTAAAACGTATAAAAAATTTTAAAATCTACAAAAATATTAAATTAAAAAAATTAACAAGCGCGCATATATAGGGGCTAAAATTTAATTTTTTTATACAAAATAAAAAATTATACTAAATTACACTTAATCTAAAACTGAATTTTTCATGTTATATTTTAATAGAGATAGAGTTATTGCTAAAAAAATATAAAGTTAATATATTATAATTAACTTATAACGAAAAATTAACTAAAAATATAATAAGTTAATAAGTATTAGTATCATTCATAAATAAATAAATGTATTAACTAAAAAATCTAAGCAAATAGAAAGTTCAATTAAACACATTAAAATTTATAGTTGTTAAAACTAAAATAAATATATGAAAATGTAAAAAGTAAAATATGATTTAAAATTTTAAGCTTAAGAATATATTTAAAAATATATGTTTATAAATAAAATAAGACTAACCAATAATAATAAAAATTATAAAATTTTTATATAAAAAATTTCAAATAAATTCTAAAATATTATTAAAATAAAATGTCAAAAAGTATAATATTAAATAAAGTTAAAATTTAAATTGAAATAAAATATGATAAGCATAAACTTAAAAGCTTTAATATGAAGCTTATCATATACTTATTTTTTAATTTTATTTTTATAATGTTGAGTTTAAAGTGAAATATTTAAACTTTTTTGAATTATAATATTTAAGAAGAATTTTTACATAATATATAACTACAGTTTTATTTTTGTTACTAATAGTTACCAAATACATAAAAATATATATTTAATCGCTTTATTTACAATTTATATCATTTTTATTCATGTATTTGTTAAATATTGTTAATATATTCTAAAACATGTATATAAAAATTATATACAATATATTATTAAAAAATATTTATTTAATGCTAAAAATATACATATAATTAATTTTTTGTAAAAAAATTGGCTGAAACTGTAGCCCCACCCAAATTTCTCAATAATTTTCTCTTACCTCTTAACTATTGTTTAAAAAAAAAACTCTCTTTTATTATAAATAAATTATTTAATAAAAAATTTAAAAAATTATCAAAAATAACACCCTTAAAATTTATAATAATAAAAATAGTACCTTAATAACATTGAACGTTCAATATTGAATATTTAACATTGAACGTTTAATATTGAACGTTCAACATTGAACGAGTCTAAATTGTCACAATTTAATTTAAACGACATTTAATTGAACGGACGTTAAAAAAAATGATGTAAAAATTATTTTTTTAATTGTGAAAATATATAATTTGAACATATGAGTGCTATTTTTATTATAAATTTTAAGTGATGTTATTTTTTGTTGTTTTACTAAAAAAAAAATTTCATTTATTTTATAAATCTATTTATATTTATCTAAAATCATAAATCTTGAAATAATATGTATCTTTAATTTTTTTTCTCTCCCTCATTGGCTCATACCATACTCCATGCTTTCCTTTCATTTTTTTTTTTATAAATATTTTAAGATGGTAAATTCAATAACACCAACATATTTCAATTGCTCAAACTAAAATAGAGAGAAAATTAGTTTTCATTTCAAGAAAAAATAAATATAGACAAATATATATCTTCAAAAATAATTATTTGCATCCAATTTCTCTCTTGTCTTTAAAAAGTTGAGCTAACTCTTATGTCTCATTTTTTTTTTTGAAGAGATTGTACCTTCTCTTCCATTGCACATTTTCACTATTGGCATTCGTCATTACTAATAACCTTTTTGTAAATGGCCGGAGGATCATCATTCACAATCAAAAGTGCATATGCTCCCAAAATACAGCTATTGAGTTACGAATTTGTCTTTTCATATCTCTAATGACAAATGGATCTTTTTGCTATTGAGATCTAGGGTCAAAACCTCTTCATCATTAATTGTCTTTAGAGAGTTATTTCTCCATGACTTCAACTATTTCAATTGACCTTTTTTCTAACCCTACCTGCTGCAAAATACTATTGGTCTGCTTATTATTACTTACAAAAGGGGTTTGCCTTTGAGTTTAGTCAATGACAAACGACTAATGAGACGACATGCATACATAACAACCTCATCCTAGAATATCTTATCCAACCCACAGATAACAAACATCAAACTTTCTTCAATATCATTGGTTCATGCATTTTGCCACCTATTTAGATGTGGAGTATTTTTCATTGTAAAATGTTAAACAATTTCTTTAACATGACATACTTTTAATGAGCCTTGCTTCATTACAATGTGCAAAGCTTTTGACTAATATATTAAATACACATATGTCATAACCTGATTACTTTTCTGTAAAAACAGTAGCTACTACACGAATAATTATACTTCCTTATAGATAATAAAAGTTTTTCTTCTTATACCTTTGATCTTCAAGACTCCATATCTCATAATCATTGTGCGACTTTTTGATTCTAATTGGTCTTTTTTTCAATCTTTTTAATATATTTTCATATTAATGAAGTATCCTTTAGTTCTTATTTTATCTTCTCTTGTTTAATTTTCTTTTCAATTATAGTAAATCCTAGGCCACTTTGGTATCAGAGTCATTTAGGGTTGAGAAAGATATAGTAAAGTAAAGAGTAAATTCAATTGAACCACCATTGAAGAAGACTTCGAGGTGCTTGAGACTTCGACGACTAGCTAAAACATAAGTCCAAGAAGAGAGGCAGTATGAGTAGCATAAGACTCTGTCTGATCTCCTAAAAGGTATTCTCTGATCTTCAACCATGGCAAGTTTGGCTAGAACTTTCTCTAAACTTTATATATCTTCATTTTCTTCAAGCTGTAGCTTTGAGGCTTTTAGGCCTAAAAATTCTAAAAACTCTAATTCAAAAAATAAAGAAATAATTTATGTAAAAATATAGAAACTCATTTACAAAACTAGAACATCCCTAAGTATGGTGTTTCACAAGTTCATAACAAATGTAGTTTTATTTTTAAATCTAATTATATTATTAAAACTGTGGAGGAAACTCTTCCAATAGCTAACAAATCTTTAAATATTAACATTTTATCTCAAAATCTTATAGATTTTTATAAAGAACAATTTAACTACTTACGTGTAAGTCTGGTACAAATTACAGTAAAATCTCTTACACGAAAAGGATTAAATAATTCTATTCTCTTATGTGTTAGAGATAAGCGACATAAGAAGTTTAAAGACTCACTTTTATGGTGTGTTGAATCATCTTTGAGTGCTGGCCCTATTTATTTTAATTGCTTTCCAAATTTCTCACTTTGTATAAAAGACTCTAATGTTTTGAGATGTTTGAAAGTAGACATTAAAACCCATGGATTTAACATGGAAGAAGGCAACAGCAATATTGCTCTTATTTACAGAGTATATTTCAAAGTAATGAATACAATTGTACCAGACATCAACCTCAGATCGTTTGTGCAAGACAAGAAAGGAGAAACTACTCATTTTTAAACTAATTTGGTTAAAACTAAATTAGCAGTACCTCAAATGATAAAGTGGGAAGAAATTTCCTTTCCAGAAACTTGAACCTTAAATCAGGACTAACAAAGTATTCAAGTTCCTCAAAATACAAATTTGGAACAAATAGTTGAATACAAAGATGGATCGGTTGAGGTATATATATATGTATGTATGTATACATACATACACAGGAGCGGAGCACTGTGAGTGCTAGGCGGGACTACAGCTCATGCCAACTTTTTTATAAAAAATTAATTACATATATATTTTTAACATTAAATAAATATTTTATTTGTAATAATATATTGTATATAATTTTTATGTACATATTTTAAAATATATTAACAATATTTAATAAATACATGAATAAAAATGATATAAATTGTAAATAAAGTGGTTAAATACATTTTTTCATGTATTTGATAACTATTAGTAACAAAAATAAAATTGTAATCATATATTATGTAAAAATTCATCTTAAATGTGATAATCCAAAAAAAATTAAAATATGTAATTTTAAACTCAACATTATAAAAATAAAATTAAAAAAATAAGTATATAATAAGCTTCAAATTAAAGTTTTTAAGTTTATGTTTATCATATTTTATTTTAACTTTATTTAATAGTATATTATTTGAGATTTTATTTTAATAATCTTTTATAATTTATTTGAAATTTTTTATATAAAACTTTTATTATTTTTATTATTATTAGTTAGTCTTATTTTATTTATAAACATATATTTTTAAATATAGTCTCAAGCTTAAAATTTTAAATCATATTTTACTTTTTATATTTTTATATATTTATTTTAGTTTTAACAACTATAAATTTTGATATGTTAAATTGAGCTTTCTATTTGCTTAGATTTTTTAGTTAATACATTTATTTTATTCATGAATGATACTAATACTAATACTTATTAACTTATTATAGTTTTGTTTAATTTTTATTATAAGTTAATTATAATATATTAACTCTATATTTTTGAGCGATAACTCTATGTCTTTATTAGAATATGACATGAAAAGTTTAGTGATAGATTGAGTATAATTTATTATAATTTTTACTAATTTTTTATTTTATATAAAAAAATTAAATTTTAGCTCCTTTCTAATATATATATATATATATATATATATATATATATATATATATATATAAAATAATTTGGTAGATTTTAAAATTTTTTTGTAAGTTTTAATTTTTAAATACGCTAATATTATTTTTATATTAAATAAAGATTATAAATATAATAATTGAACAAAAATCACACTTATTAAGAACTCTAATCGTGATGATTTCTACATTTAGTAAAAACTTTAAATATTGTTTTACTTTCATAATTAGATTAAAAGTATAAAAAAAATTAAATTTATATTTATTTTAAATATATTATAAAAAATTAAAATAAAAAATAATTTATATATAATACACTTATTTTTAACTAAGTATATATAAAAATTAGAATCACATGTTCTAAACTGCGCATGTCTCCTCTGTGTCATTTCAACAACAACAACAACAACAAAAAAAGCTACATTTTTTTTTATCCATCTGCTTTATATTCCCTTTAATTTCGAACATCTATTATTCACGGTGAAAAATTTATATGAAAACAATCAAACATAGTTTAATTTTTTCTAACTTTGATTTTTTTGTTTTTTCAATAATTTATTTGTTCAACAAGCTTGGAAGGCAGATTGTTTGTAGCTCTGATATGTGCTACCTTTCCAAGCAAATCAAACAAGTGAATCAACGTTGCCACAATTATTACGCCAGCTGTTGGCGTAAGTTTTGGAGGAACGCAGTAAAGACGTATTTCAGTAGTCCGTGGTCATGTCTATTACTTGCTGCTGCCATTGTCCTTTTGGCACCTACCGTTATCCAAACGTTTTACACGATTTATCCCTACTATCATCCTCGTAAATAATTGAATATAGGGAAATAATTTAGTATATCTCATTTTCATATTTTCCTTCGATTTTTAATTTATTGGATGTGTTGTCCCAAAAAAAAATTATAGGTAAAATTAGTAAAATAAATATAAAAATAATGTATAAATAAAAAATATATATGAAAAAAATATAAAGTATTATCCAAAATTTAAATAAATATTTTTTTAATCGAAGATAAAAAAACATATAGATAACTTCATAAATTATTTAAAAAAAAATAAAATTTTAATATGAAATAATATTTTACCGATATTGTTAATATTTTATCAATATTTTAGAGATAATATTCACAATATCTTAAATATTTTGACAAAAAATTGATATTTTTGTCAATTTAACGACAACAATAATTTAGCAACATTCTCAACATTTTAGCAAAAATATATGTATATTATGTTTCGATTTTGGTATGTGTAAAAAATCAACAATATCGCAACAATATTGACGATATCATCGATTGTTTCATTCCAGCTTATAACAAAAAAATTCTTTTTTTTTTTTTTTTTAAATTTTTTAAAAAAAATCAAAAAATATAAAACAATATCAAACAACTTGTAAGAGATTATTTTTTATTGAGAATTATTAAGTATAAATTGTTATTAAATATATTGGTGATATTTTTACAAAATAATTAAAATTTATAAAATTAATTATTTAATTCATAAATTATAAATTAAAATAATTATTAAACATGGCCAAAATTTCACTATCATTAATATTATTTTTCCATCAGTAGCAGCGCAGCAGCATTAAGAAGCTACAGTAGCTACAGTCCTGAATCCGGAATCCGGAACGTTCAAATTAATTATTGTGTTACCTAGCAACATAATGTTAAAAATATTTATTAGGTGACAATATTATCATATAAATTGTTTTTACTACATACCATACTTATTTATTATTTTTTTAAAAAAATTAGCCCATATGATACTATAATTAACATGTGTGTAAATATATATGCATTTAGTATTTCTCAAATTTCACTTTTGAGTGTGCATAGTGCCCACAAATATTTAGGAGAATTTAAAGTTGAGTTGATTTGATTTTGAATTAAAATACAACTAAACTAATGTAATTGGTCTTAAAAATAGAAATCAAACCGAACCAATTAATGCTATAAAATTGATCCAAGTCAAATAAAAAATTGGGGTTGGATGGATCAGATTTTGAACTATTTATTTTTTCTTTATGTATATTGTGCCATATAAATTTTTTGACAGAATTTTTTAAAATAAATTTGATTGCATAAATTTTAAATTCCATGATTTATATATATGTAATATCATGATTATTATTGTTTAAATTATAAATTTCTAAACTTTTAATGTAGTATATATTATATAGTGTGTAACACACCTAATAATAGTTTGAATAACTTATCTTACATACACACCTACAAGAAAACTAGTATTAGGACCGTAAACTCTAGAATGAAGAGGGACTGAATAATGAAAAATAAATTAAATATTATAAAGTTAACATAATTTAAAACAAAAAACCCGAACAAAACCAAACCAATATTCTTTTGGCATTTAAATGCGAACTAACCTATGCTTGACTGGTTTCCTCAAAACATAAAACCAAACAAAATCAAACCAATATTCTTTTAAAACTAAGAAAATTAAGTTAGAATGGTTCTAATTAAATTGCGTAATTTTTGCTCACCTATGTATATACTATTAAAGGCAATTTGTATCTCCGTTGTATAATTAATCAAATTACAGTTAATTGTTGCTTATTTATATGATAAAAGGTTAAAAATACATATGCAAGTTAAGTTTGTGAGGGAAGAAAAAAAAAAAAAAAAAAAAGATAATGCGAGTTAAGTGCAATATATTTACTGTGACGATTATGATAAGAATCTTTTTCCTAGTGACCATGACAGTATGTGCCCTGCATATTCCGTGTGGGTGTAGAGTAGTAACAGGGGTGGCTCACTCGGCCGCCTTAGGTTTCTGGAGGTTTCAATTTTTTTTGTGATGTTCTAAAAATAAATAATTTTACCTAAAATTATATTCACAAACCCTAAAAAATAATTATTAAAATAAATTTAAAAATGTATTAATTTAAAAAAAAATCTATTACATTTAATTCAATATTATAAGGATTGATATACAATTTTTATGGCTACAAAATAATAAGAATTATTTATTTTTGTTTTTAAGAATTTATCACACTAAGAATCACTAGAACTTTCAAGAATTGTTTATCACTTCATTGAGACTATTATTACATATATATAGGTGTTTACATTGTACAGCTGTCTTTATCAGACAAAGTCTGACATCCTGCGACATGACAGTTAGATTGGACGTTTATGCAGACTGTCCTTTCTTCAAATGACGTATGACCTGTGAAGTACGCGTGGAGTCAGAGGGTGGGCGATTTACCTCGTGTCTACGATGTCTTGTGGTCGTCCAATGTAAGTAACATCGTACGTTCGATGTTACCCGAAGTTGAGCCCTACATCAGATCGTACTTATGAAATGACGTCATGCTATGCTCCTTGTTGAGTGTCGGAATTAGATGTGAACTGAAGGAGTTTTATCAGTGGTTTGTAATCAACCGCACACCTTTATGGAAGTATTTTGATACACAGTTCCACTTCGTACATACGAAGTCATGTGATGAAGTGTGTACGAAGTCCATTTATGCTCGGGCAACGGAGACGATGTTTAGATAACTTCACTGGTACGGGGTCTCTTGTTCTGCGGGACGCTCGACTGACACTTCGTACATAAGAGCTGTTTTAGTTATCCTTACACAATCACTTCGTACACATTTCCATTTCTGATGGTCTTGGGTATGTCATGGTGACTTCTCGTTCTTAGTGTAGTGTCTGTTCATCAAGGATGCCTAGCTATATCCTAACATCAAGTCCCCCATTCTTGAACTTTGAGACGAAGTGAAAGAATGTATTTTACATCATCAACACCTGTAATCATAGTTTTATACCATAATAAATATTTATTGATTTTAAATTATCTTTCTTCCATTTTTATTAGAGTCTTTTCATTAGTCTCTTCCACTTCCCGAGGTTGCAACGTTTTAAATTATAAGGTTTTATAAAAGGGCCATGCTTCATTGGAGCTATCTCAAACAAGTTTTTTCAAAGGAATCTCTGGCAGAGAGAATTAGGTCATACACTTGGAGATTAACTTCGTGAGCGCTCCAGAAAGAAATTTAGTTCGTGAATTTTGGGAAACAAGGTCGTCTTTTCTTAGCAAATTAGTTCAGCATTGGATTTTTACAGGTAATTTTAGTTTGATTTTAGACTTTTTTCTCGTTTTTAGTTTGTTTTTCTACACTTCTTTGAATTATGACTTCGAGTGAAGAAAGAATACGATCCAAAGTGGATCCCACGGAAGATACTCTTTTAGATCATCCTGAAAGTGCCGGACCGTCACACAAGGTAGTTGGTCCAGAAAAGGGTAGGAAAATATCCTTCAAAATCAGTACGGATCGGACAGGACAGCATGCGGAAGTTGTTAGTCCTACAGATCGTATAGCTTCGGCATCAAAGGGCCAGAGTTCGAGACCAAAAGATATTCCGTCTGGGGGTGGGGTTTCTGAACTGACGATCTCACGAAAGGAAAGTGTTTTGGCTCTCCCTGTGGCCGGTAAGCCTATTCAAACATCGGAAAAAATTGGTTCGTCTTCGTCTGGCCTTCTACCAAAGATTCATATTCCTACTGTGGGAATCCAAGAGCCAAGAAAGAAAAAATCTAGCACAAAATTCACAGAGAAAATTCGAGCCCAAACTGGTCGTAGGGACACGATCTCAAAGCTTCCAAGCAGGTTGGTGGTGTCCGATCTAGATAGGATAAGGTCTTCTTACCAGCTTGCTCCTGAGGTCGATTTACAACTTGTACCTTCTCAATTGCGTGATAATGATGATCCTCCAGAGGGGTGGTATGTGCTCCACGAGGAAGCTCTGAAGATTGGACTTCGGTTTCCTGCACCTCGTATCATTACCAGGTTTTTGGGTATGTACGACATCAGTCCGGCTCAATTGAATCCCAACGGCTGGAGAATTTTGTTATGTCTCGCCGTTCTTAGTTGGGAGTTGAACATCGAAATCGAAGAGAGAGTAATTCGTTCGATGTACACTGTGAAGAAAAATGGAAAAGACATCGGGAGATCGTATATATCGCCCATCCAACAAAGGCGCTTGTTTTGAATCTACCTGATAGTCAACACTCGTGGAAGGATAAATACTTGTTCATACGGGGTGATTTGTGGGAGCCAGATAGGGGTCGTACAGTCCGAGCTAAATGGAATCGCAATTTTATCAATGATCTTCCAAAGGGGGATGAGGTGCTTTACAGACTGACGTCTGAAGAGAAAGATACAATCTAAAGTCTCAAAATGAAGAATTCCGAGTATTTTTCTTTCAGGAGTATACTGATGCCAGAAAAAATGTGGGCAACAGGGGTCTGGAAGAGTGTAACGATACGACGAAAAGGTCGTGTTTTTGTGCCGGACGAGGTAGTTTCTACGACCTTCAGTCTTATAATGCTAATAGTTATTTTGTATTTTGCAGATATGGATTACTCGGGAGTCGACTGTTTGGACTTACTGGCAGACACCGACGTGGAAAAGGGTTTATCAGATCCTTCTCCTGTTGAGGTACGAGCTGAGGCAGAGGACGACCTTACCAGACATTCAACAGGAGTGACTGAACAACCTTTCGAGCCTAGTTCGTCTCACACGAAGTCCGACCCTCAGCCATCGAAGAAAAGAAAAATGAAAGCCATTCGCTCTGGTGAACATACTTCGCCAGTTCGTGTCCTCGATCCTGAGTCAGTGGAACTCAGTGATATCTTCTTGAAAGATGTAAAGCACGTAAGCACCCCAGTGACGTACTTCAATGAGGGGATTTTTCGAAAAAGGGATCTTCAACTGGACCTCTATCAACACTTTGGTAGTGCTGGAGAACGAGCTCGTGTTCAAGCAGCTTGTAAAGAGGAAGGATTGACTCATGGGGAGATGATTTCCCAAAGATTATTCGAGGTGATATTTTAAGTACGACGTAATGTTTTTAATTTTCATTTTTACCACGATCGATAGTACATAAATCAATATTTTAATTCTGCAGGCTTTATCAATCATCCGCGAGGGGGAGATTTCGAACCGAGCTTATCGTGAGAGGACTCAAGAGGCTGAGTCTTTATTATCTGAATACGAGCAGGCGATCAATCAGAAAGATGCTACTATAGGTCGTCTTCGTCTGAAGATAAACGACCTCGGGACTGAGCTTTTAGATAGTGTTGAGAAGATAAGGATAACTAGGAATGCGGCTATGGAACAAACAGCCCGAGCTGACAAGGCTGAGGAAGAGCTCAAAGTTTCAAGGGAAGAGACGACGAAGCTTCAAGACGAGGTGAACCTTCTTCGTGCTGAGGTGAATTCACTTCGTGATTTAGTGGTCAAACTTAAGGAAGACTGCGTACGGGGCTACCGTGAAGGGGTTTCATGGTTGATGTCCAACTTAAAAACCCAAGCCTCGAGGTTGAACTTGTTTAGTGCCTTGTCAAGCTTGGTACGAGCTATGCAGAGTGGAAGCTCGTCTCAACCTATAAAGGAAAAAACCAATTCTCCAATACGGAGTGTGACCGGGGTACAAGAAGATATTCACGATGAAACAGTAGCATCGTCTCCTCAGAAGTGAAGTTCGTAGATCTGAATAGTTTTTATTTTTTTTATTTAAATGTGTCTCATGTTTGAGAAATTTTTGTAATCTCTTTTTGTACTGGAAACAATGTAAGCAACCTGTTTTTATTTTAAAGGAAAAGTAAATGAAAGGGATTAATTTTGGAAATTTGATGATGCGTTTAATATTTTATGAAAAATTTAAATTTTTTAAATACGTAATACTCCTATATATAGAACAAGGGTTTGATTAATATCATTTCCCTCTGTGAAGCAAATCACTTGGGAGAGTAGTTTTTTGGTTAAAGTTTTTGAGGGAATTTCAGCTCTAGGGCGAGATAACCATGTCGTATCTTTGATTTTTTAAGGTCATCTAGGCTTGTTTTGAGAAATGGATTTTTCTCAAATCGATGTCGGGGACATCCTTATGTCCTTTGAGAAAGAGAGCATGAACGATGGGGAAAAGGACTTCGTGTTAAAACGTGCCTATGAACCTATGAACTCTGATCTCAAAGAGGATGGCCAGATCAGTGATCATCCTACGTTCGTGATGTCCTCTGAATCTGATGATGACGAAGTTCCTTGTCTAGTGTGTCAAGATACACATCTCTCAAAACTTTTTGAGAATGGAATGTTCGGGAACAGATCTGCGCAAGACGACCTATATCACCATTTAGGACATAACGAAGATCGTGTTGCAATTACCGAAAAGAAGCAAAGAGAAACCGGTTCTTTATGGCATATGGCGAGTCGTCGTGTGTTAGAGGTGAGGGTAGCTTATCGTACATCATGCATCGTACATCGTACATCGTACATCGTGTATTGTAAGCATTTTGACATCGTACATTGCGCATCGTATATTGCAAGCATTTTGACATAGTACACATATATTGCATCGTACATTATGCATCGTACACCATACATCGTACATAGTGTATTGCATTTTAACATCGTACCTTGTAAAAAATTTTTTTTTTAGGCCATATCTTTGACACATGACAGCGAGAGAGAGGCGTCAGACTTATATGAATCAGCTTTAGCACTGAAAGAGGATTATGACAAGAGAATGCTTTTATACCACAAGACTGCTAAAGAGTTTAATGAGGTGGTAGAAGATGTGGATAAATTGCGTCAAGCGAAAGATACGATGTTTGTAGAAAATCGGGAGCTGACTGTATCGAAGAATCAAATATTGGATGAATGTAATACTTTAAAACAAAAGAATGCCGCTCTTGAAAAAGATAAGGAAAAACTATCTCAAGAGGTGGAATATTGGAAAGATTTGTATCATCAATCCTTATCTAAAGTTAATGATCCAAAACTGTAATTTTTGTAATAAAATATTCCAACTTTTATGTCCCTGATATTTCTATTTATAAGTGTTTTTATGGAGAAATGATGTTTGAGTTTGGTCATAATTGTAACTTGTTTATTCATACTGACTTATTGCCATGTCATTATGATGTAATACGCAATATCACGTTATTTTATTCGTGATGAGGGACAAATGACCGATCTGAGTCTGTCGTCATTATATTGATCCTCTAGGAATAGGTTCTCCATTTGGGAACTCTTCGCGATATAACACGCGATATCACGTTATTTTATTCGTGATGAGGGACAAATGACCGATCTGAGTCTGTCGTCATTATGTTGATCCTCTAGGAATAGGTTCTCCATTTGGGAACTCTTCGCGATATAACACGCGATATCAATCTTGTGGAAATAGTAAGATAATCCTTCTATATATTCAAAATCACAAATACATATTTATGCAATAGCAGAACAAAAATAATTTACAATGTTTTAACACGGGAGGTACCTTACTTAGAAATAATATAATTTAAGTTGATCAGCGTTCCAACTTAAAGGTTCCGGTTTTCCTCCTCTTGATTGGATGTGATAGGCTCCTCCTGGAGTGATATTAATGACTTCGTACGGTCCTTCCCAGGTGGCTGCAAACTTTCCATGTTCAGCATTTGTTTTATTCCCAACAACTTTTCGCAAAACCCACTACCCGACACTAAAAATTTTGGTTTTAACATTCTTGTTGTAAGTTTTCTGAATTAGTCTTTTCTGAGCTTCAATTTTGATTAGCGCTGATTCTCTCAATTCCTCAGATAGTGTAAGATCTGCTCTTCTTAGATCATCATGATCTTCTTGTGACAACTTTGACCGCAATGTTGGTTCTTGCAGTTCCGATGGTATGACTGCTTCTGTACCATATACCAAAGAAAACGGAGTTTGTCCCGTGGTCGATCTTGGGGTGGTTCGTGTTGCCCATAATACGCCAGATAATTCGTCAACCCACTTTCCTTTGGCTCCTTCTAATCTTTTCTTCAGGATGTTGATCAAGATTTTATTTGAAGATTCAGCTTGGTCATTTGCTTGCGGTCGGTATGGAGTAGAATGGGAGAGCTTAATCTGTAATTCTTTACAAAAAGTGACGACTTTTTGACTTGTGAATTGTTTTCCATTATCTGTGACCAGTTCTCTTAGTTATAAACTAATTTTAAGGTCTTAAACGAAAATAGCAAGAGCTAAAAAGCTTGAAACCCCACGGTGGGCGCAAATTATTTTTAAGAATTTATCACACTAGGAATCACTAGAACTTTCAAGAATTGTCTATCACTTCATTGAGACTATTATTACATATATATAGGTGTTTACATTGTACAGCTGTCTTTATCAGACAAAGTCTGACATCCTGCGACATGACAGTTAGATTGGACGTTTATGCAGACTGTCCTTTCTTCAAATGACGTATGACCTGTGACGTACGCGTGGAGTCAGAGGGTGGGCGATTTACCTCGTGTCTACGATGTCTTATGGTCGTCCAATGTAAGTAACATCGTACGTTCGATGTTACCCGAAGTTGAGCCCTACATCAGATCGTACTTATGAAATGACGTCATGCTATGCTCCTTGTTGAGTATCGGAATCAGAGGTGAACTGAAGGAGTTTTATCAGTGGTTTGTAATCAACCGCACACCTTTATGGAAGTATTTTGATACACAGTTCCACTTCGTACATACGAAGTCATGTGATGAAGTGTGTACGAAGTCCATTTATGCTCGGGCAACGGAGACGATGTTTAGATAACTTCACCGGTACGGGGTCTCTTGTTCTGCGGGACGCTCGACTGACACTTCGTACATAAGAGTTGTTTTAGTTATCCTTACACAATCACTTCGTACACATTTCCATTTCTGATGGTCTTGGGTATGTCATGATAACTTCTCGTTCTTAGTGTAGTGTCTGTTCATCAAGGATGTCTAGCTATATCCTAACAATTTTATACTTATAAATAATTATTCTTTAGTGGTGTTATTATTAGATAAATTTATTATTAATGAATAATATACATGTTCTTAACTAATAATAACAAAAATGAATAATTGTTCACTCTTAATTTTATTATATAAAGAACAAAAAATCTTATATTTTTTAAATCCTAGACGTATTCAAGTTTCGTAATAATCTTTAATTTTTCTCAATTAATTGAGATTATGCAAAACAAGAACAAATAAGCATTGTAAAAATGTCGTCTTTTTCTATTTTTTACATTTTTGTAAGCATATCTTTTTCTATTTCTTAAGTGTCTCTTTTTATCCTTAAAGTTCAAAACTTATATTATTTATATGTTTATTTTATTTAGAATTTAGACATAAATGTTTACTTTATAGATAATTTTAACCTTTTTTATTTTATTCTAAAGTTTCAAAACTCTAAATTCTATTTTATCATAATGATAAATTTAACTCATTGTCAAATGAATAAAAAAAAAAAAAAAAAAAGGAAGACGACTTTTACATATGTTTTTATTAATTTAAATTTTTATTACTTATATTTAATACAAAAAATATTTTAATACCATTAATTAATTCTTATTAAATGATGAAAATATGATTTATAAAAAATATTTAAGACCTTATTTTTATGTTTTGCTTTAGGTTACAAATGTTCTTGAGTTGTCTGAGCAATAATTTCTAGAAATTAGGAATTGGATTTCAAATTTGTGTGAATTTTATATATCAAAAATTAAATGAAAAAGAAAAAGAAAAGGTCCAGTTATTTGTATAGTCCAAATGTAAAATTGAGAATCGACATTGCATCAAATCCTTAAATTTATTATCATTTTGAAATGTTAACGGTAAAGACGGAGCTAGCAACTTACTCCATCCATTTTAACCTCTAAGAAAAAGTTTTTTTATGTTTTTAAACATGCTAGTCACATGAACCAAATTGTAGTGTTATATATATTCAACAATCAATTAGGTGAATATGGAGACATAGAGGCCTAAACCTACAACAACAAATAACAAAACAAAGACAAAAGAGGGACACAAAGATGGGCAGTTATTAATATTTATTTACAAGTTTTATATAACCAAAGACAGAGGTGATAATAATCAAAGCTAATTTGGTCGGTTTTTCATAGTCAATGATAAGGGGGGTGATCATGCAAATTAATTTCATTATCAAATTAAAAAATTGTCAAACCGTATCTTTTAATAATTTTGTAATACAAAATAGTGATGATTATCTGTCTTAATTTGCAGATATGATATATGTTATTTTATTGATCGAACGAAGAGTGATATTCAATTCTAGCTTCTAGTTTGCAAATAAAAGTCAACTCCTACATAATGAATAAAAAGTTTAATCAAAATGGTATTGGAGTAAATGATAAATAATTTTAGTTCACCAAAGCAGTTATGTTCGTATATGTTTGCTGATTGTATACCGTTTTATCTTGAAAGATAGATGTCCATCATTCTCGAAAGTGAGATAATAAATTAGGCTTAAAAAAATCATATAAAATAAAGAACTGAGAAACGAATATGAAGTATTGTAAATTCGAATTTTTTACTCTTCAAAATTATATTTACATTTCCCGTGGCACACACAACCTGTTTTTCATACTAGCACCAAACATGAGAAGATTGATCATTATATCATTCGTGATCAAGTAGTTCAGGATCTCTCATATAGATTTTTACCTTTACTATCAAATAGCATACACACTTTCCATACCATTTCCAGTTTCTCAGTCTTTGTTTTTAAGGCCGAAACTAATGTTCCTTCCTTGGCCATTAGTTTGAAGGCGGTATTAGGCATATTGGAGTGAGTAGTTGTACCAATAAGTTGTGCATGCGGGTGATGTAGTGTGCTTAGTTTGTTCTAGCTTAACGTAGTTTCTTTTATATTACTATTAGTAGCAAATATGTAAGCACATAAACAGTGTATTGTCCATATGATCATAACAATAGCTTTAAGAACATTTTTCAATTTTTCGATATTCTTCAAGTATTGAAGTGCGTCTTTGTTTTTACAGCAACAAAGAAGATCAATAACTAAAGACAAATACTTTATATAAAAAAAAAACAGAAGACAAATCATATTAAGCAAGACAATGCTTATATATTGGACGTACAACATAAGCAACAATCAAAATAATCAACAACAACAACGAGAACACATTTATGGCAAAATAAACAAACACATAATCGTTCAATATAAATTGCAGTGAAGTTGCATAGAATAGCTTCTAGAAAAGTTCAAAGTTGGATAGCATCATAAGCATGCACATTCACTAGGTCTGACTGGAGGCGATGTCATCGATCACTTTAATCCTCTTCAGTCGAGTTCTCTTATCTATCATTAAATAAATTTGATAGGGTCAATTCACTACTGAAAAAGATAAATATTGGGTAAGATTAGATGTGGGCTTATGATCCTAAGACAAAAATTATTGGTTGCTCGTTGGTGTAGTAAGTACATATGATCAATGTTATTTAAGGATATATAGTTGAACTTCAGAGTAAGAATAACAGCAACTTCAAGGGATTTTAATGCAATGGACATCCACTTTTCAAAATAATGTATCAACAAATGCAGAGGAGCTACCCTACATGAGATATTCCATGAAATATTTTTACCTGGTTTCGGTGGGGCTGTCCGTGGGGGCCTTGGCGTTGACACCTTTGAGCTGAAAAGTTGAGAAAATATTTCATAAAACCTTGAGTTGAAAAGTTGAGAAAATATTTCATAAAACCTGGTATGTACCATATTAGTAATAATCATTGATTCCGTTCTCACTTACATTTTTTTTTTTTTTTTTTTATGATAATAAAGGTGTAGAATGTACCAGTTAAACAAAGTGTCATTGCCTCCGTTGAATGAAACAGTATCTAACTGTCTTGGACAATTTGAAACTACTGAAAAGTAAGTAAATAGGGTTTACAGTAAGCAATATATTAGAAATATTTTGATGCTTGATATTCCATCTAGAGTGGGAAACTTAAGTACATTAAAACATCATCTTTCTATATGTAATATACAAATATATGGTGCTATTGAATTTTACAAAAGAAATTTGAAAATAATATTCATAATAGTCCTTAAAATTATAGAAAGTAAAATTTATATATTTTTAATACAAAAATAAAAAAAAAAAGCCTAATTTAGACATTTTATATTAAATGTCGGCCAATGACGTTTAAATTCAATCAATTAATTACTATTCAATGTTATCATTCTAGTGTATAATTGACTAAGTTATTCAACTAATTTTTTTTTTATTTTTAAAGCCTTAGAGTAAAAAAAAAAAATATAAACATTAAAAAAAACATATATTCATTTACATTATAAAAAAAATGAACATATATTTTTTCTTAGGTGGTTAAAAATGAAAATTTATATAAGAAGGAAGTTATGTCATACAATTATACCTAATGTCCTATTAGGTGTTATTTTTGTTGTTATTAGTTATAAGTATGTTATTTGATGTAATTTTTAAAGAAATTTCTGCAATATTTTTTAAAAACTAAGAGAAAAATTGGCACATATGATGCAGATGCAGATGAAAATAAACTTACAAGAACTTAATCAAGAATCCAAAATTACATTGTTAACTGGTATTATTAGTAAGAGAGACTAACCTTCGCGAGGTCTTTCTTGGAAGAAAGTGAAGGTACAAGAACTACCTCCATCATTATGACAGTGAAAAATGACATCTTGAATCTTCTTACATGATTCCTTTGCGGTGTACATGTCTTTTACGAATTCATTTGTCATGTCATAAAATTCAAGACGTTTAAGGTTTTTCATGTGTTGGATACCAACAGGGGCCTCCCTGAGTTCATTGCAAGGCCCAATATGAAGCTCTTCAAGATATGGCATCGCACCTTTTTCTATTTTGAACGAGTTGAGACGACTCAATTCTTGGAGCTTGAGAACATTCAGCTTTAGAAAGGATCCATTGTCCAAGTGTAGCTTTTCCCCATCAAATGCATCAGAAAGGATATGAAGCTCCGACAAACAGGGCAAGTTTTGGAGGATTCTGAGATGTTTATCTTTCAATTTGGAGTGTCGAATCTCTATGTTGACTAGATTTTGGAGTTGTGTGATCCAATCTGGCAGTCTCTTCAAACGCCCTTGAAAATAAAGATACCCAAGAAATTGAGGGGGTGATGTTATGTTTAACAAGTCAATCATGATCTCATTTTCAGTCGCTGCACTTACTTCTAGAGATTCAAGGTGAATCATCTTCTCAATGGTGGCACACAAAGTTGCTGAATAGTTTATAGTTTCAAGTTTCAAGCATATGCACAATGACCTAAGTCGTCTCAATTCTCCTAGCTCTTTAAGCATGTCTTCATTTTCAACATCCACATTATAAAGCTTTTCAAGGGACTTTAGGCTTCCAATTCCCTTGTGCACTTTGACTCCTCTGCTTCTTGATAGATATGATGGGTTGCTAGAATCACGGCGATAGACTAAGAGATATTTCAACTTGTAAAGCCTATTAATCTCTTTTGGTATTTCAGAAATTTCTGTTTCAGTTAAATCCAAGGTCTCCAGGTTTTGCAATTTCCCAATGGATTTTGGTAGCTTCTTCACCCTTGTGTTCTTCATGCTCAAATATTTTAAATGAAACAAGTCACCGACGTTTTCCGGAAGGCAATCAAAGGAATCATGTTCAAAAACGATGACGTTTAAGAGCTTGAAACTTTTGACGAGCGAAAAAACATAATTGTTCAGTCTGTTATTATTAAAGAGAAACATGGCACGAACATCGGCACAATTATTACTAATACTGCTACTGTTTAAGTTGGTGTTGACAAATGATAAGCGTCGTGTAGCAGTAGTAGAAGAACTGGGCCCATCAATGACTCCAGAAAAGTTCAATTCCTTCATCTTTGAAACGATGAATTCATGAACAAAACCATGGACATAGCAATTTTTTGTTCTTTTACGCCATGCTAGTGACACTTGAACCAAGCCTCTGCGTGCTAACTGAATCAGATATTCTCTTGCAACTGATTCCAATTTAATTGGATACTTCCTTGTATTGATCACGAATCCCTCAGCTATCCATTGTCGAAATAGGCCAGGACATTTAATGCGATAATCCTTGGGATATACCCCAAAATACAGGAAGCAACTCTTGAGATGATAAGGCAAATCATTGAAACACAAGTTTAGAATTTTGAATAATAAATCACGAGGATTATTTCTCTCCTCTAACTTAAGTGCTAGATAAACTTTTTCCCATTCCTGAACATTCCTGTTCTTAGTTGATAGAAGACCAGCCACAACTGAAATCGCAAGAGGCAACCCACCGCAACATTCGGAAATTAGGCGAGATAATTTTATTAATTTAGGACCCAGACTCTGATTAAATTTAGCTTGTTTAGAAGACCACTTAGCATCCAAATCATAATTAAATTCAAATCTGAAAACCTTATAATAAAATACCTCTGCTTCCATATCTTTAGTTAAAGGTAGTAATTCGTATGCTTGTTCAAGAGACAATCTTGTGGACAAATCTGGATCAATACTCTTATCACGACTGGTAATGAGAATCCTTGAACCATTTTTATTGTCAACCAAAGCAGCTTCTACATCATTTAAGAAATCAAGACTTGAAGCATTATCAAAAACAACAAAATACCTCTTGTCCTGTAAATCTCTTCCTAGTGTCCTATGCAAAAAATCATCATCATCAGCTGCTGCAAAGCCTGAAAAAGGCTCAAGATTATTATTAAACCGAACGTTGTTGATCAGGTTTCTTGGTAGATCCTCCTGCCTGAATGGTTGAGATGCTGTGATCCAAGCATAACAATCAAAATCTCCTTTAACTCTCTCATAAACTTTTCTAGCTAGAGCGGTCTTGCCTATTCCTTCACCCCCTACGAGAGCGACCACGGTGCGCTGTGGTAATTTTATATCCAACAATGATTCTGCCAAGCTATCCACGGGTGATTCCAGGTCAACAAAAGTTTCAATTAGGGGCTTCTTGAGATAAAGTGGATCCATCCTAGGGTCCTCCCACCATGTACTAGCTGTCGGAGCGGTAACAACAACTGCAGCCTCCTGACTTGCGGACACGAATTCGTTACGATAATAATCTTCACCACATTTCTTGATCTTCAAAACAGAATTTTTCATCATTGCTATACCGTGGTTCCCTCGTGTCAATTCTCTCATTTTTTGAAGAATTTTAAAAAAGTAACTCAAACGTTGGATCCACTGTGGATGTTTTCTTATTTGAAAGGTGTATTTATCAATCTTACCTTCTAGTTGTCTAGCTACTTTCTCTAGTTCTTCTGCCCAACGCTGGTTTGCCTCCTCGACGTCACAACTAGGGTTCGCTGCATATTTGATTAGAGGCGGAATGCTGAGTAAGTCGCTGTGGATTGTTGAAACCTCTTTGTGAATGCACTCTAAGAGATGTTTTTCGTCTTCGGAAAGCAAAACTGTCAGCTTGTTTATAACCAACCCAACTGCAATTTCTGCCTTATTAGCTGCTAACTCCATTGATTATTTCTTCTTGCAAATCTCATATCAGTAGTGGAGATGGCTGATCAAGCTATATTATTTTTTCTCATCACTCTGCATTCTTTGGAATTAAATGCAGGGTGCCATTTCTGTCTTGCGTTTTAATCTTATGGTTTACTAGTAAATACTTCCTATTGCTTTTTAATCCTATACGATTTAAATTTAGGCTATTGGAATAAGTTAGAATCGAAGCTCGAATTGAAATTAAATAAAATTTAAAATATAAAATATAAAAGAAAAAAAAAGACTATATTAAAATTAAAATAATCTTTGTCTCTTTTAATATTTCTCTTTTAAGATATATTAGTTATATTTCTTATATTTTCTTTTGAAAAATAAACTGATAATAAATAAATAGTTTTAATTTATTTATTTTGTCATTATATTATGTTATATTCTTTGATGTTAACGTATCTAGCATTTAAATCTACCTAACTATTTAAACAAAAATAATAATATTCATCTTTAATTTTAATTAATATTATGAAGTTTCTATTTTTAAATTGATTAGATATTAGCTTTTGAAGTAAAACTTATAAAAAAAAGTTATATTTTTGTGTAACATTTTAAGTTACTTGAACTCTTCATTTTTTGGTAAGTATCTTTGTTTAATCTACTCATCTCTATTTATTTAATTTAATGGCTAGAATAAATTTTATTAAAACTTTAGAGTTTTTTATTCTAAATGTAAGTTTTCATGAGTATATGACTACCTCTAACTTGTGCATGGGTGAGATTTGAAGGCATTTACCTCTTGCTAATCAATTTAGAAATTAACTTCTGGCTTTAATAACTAATTTTTTTTCTTCTTATATTTATATTTTATATTTTATATTTTTTATTGTTTTATGTAATGCTTCTTAAACTTTCATCATTAAACATATTTTTTTAATAAAAAAGTTATATTAACTATAAAAAAAAAGTAATTAACAATTCGTGCTAGTTTGAAACAGTTTGGACTAGCTCGTTTGTATTTGATTTGGGTTTGAGCTTACATTTCCTAGCTCGAATTAAATTTAAATTGAGTGATTTGCCTAAATAGTTTCAAATATGATTAAAAGTTGAATTTTTCAAAACTAGTAATAATAAGCTCAAAATTGTGCATTTTTGTTATATCAAAATTAAATAAATTACAGAAATGTCCTTTCACTCTAATTCATACCTGTTACACTGCACAGTATGTAACACAGTTTACATAGTATGTAAATAATTTATATAGTATATAACACACTTTACATAGTATATAACACATTTTACATACCTGTTTACATTGTATGTAACACATTTTACAGAGTATGTAAACAGTTTCATACCTGTTATTTGATTAAAAGAATTGCAGAGAAAGTAATTAATATAAAAATCAAAGATATTTGATGATCATTTCTCATAAATTTAATTTGGTACTAACCTTTTTTTTCATATGTTTGAATCAGAATCTCAATCTGCATAAATATGGCAACTTTTTATCTAAACTTTACCAACTAATATTACAAACTTTGACAAGGAAAAAAAAACTAGTAATACAAATATACCAATTGAGGATAGTCTTCTTTGAAATATCAAACTTGAAAGCAGCCCTTACTAGTATGTAAACACAGTTTATAGTTTACAATTTACATAAATTACATGTATGTAAACACAGTTTACATACTATGTAAATAATTTACATACAACAGTTTACATAGATTACATGTTTACATACTATGTAACACAGTTTATATACAATAGTTTACATAGATTACATACTATGTAACACAGTTTATATACAACAATTTACATAGATTACATGTATTTAACACAGTTTACATAGATTACATGTATGTAACACAGTTTACATACTATATAACACAGTTTACATAAAATACATGTATGTAAACACAGCTAACATACTATGTAACAAAGTCATTGGTACTATACAAATATGGGTTTTTAGCTCTAGTTTCATACTTCACTTTCCACATTTTTTTTTTTAATTTTTTATCTCCTAAATTTAATTTACTTGCCTATACCTTCTATTAGATTGCAAAACAAATCATCATAATAATTAGAATTTAAATAAAGACCATAAACAAAGGAGAAAATACAAAAAGAATAATTAACAGTACTTAGTTTATAAAGATGAACAATGAATAATTAACAGTACTTATATAGTATGTAACACAGTTTACATACAGGCTCTATTTTGCCTAGCAAAATCAGAGTATAATCAATCCCTTCCAAATTGCTAATGCCCAATATGGTTTCCATCAAAAAACTAAACAACTGTCTGCACCAATAAGTATTCATTTGATTTACAAAAGAATGATTTTTTTTTTTCTAAATTGTCAAATAATTAATTTAAATACCTTGATGAAAATAAAAATGGTGTCACTGATAGAAAAATTATTAACTCAATTTTCAATCCATCAGTGAACGATTCTTCATAGTTTTAAGATAAAAATTCAACATTCATTGGACAAACTCTTGGTAAATCATTGACTTTAAATTCCTCATAATAATGATTATATATATTATATAACATGCAAAAGAATTGGAACTAATTGCCGACAACGACGAAAACTGAGAAAGCAAAGAGAGAAGGAGATGAGAGATGATGACTGTATTAGAGTTTATGAAATCTTTTCGAATATGAAATACATAAGAATTGAATTAATAAAAAAGGACAAAAAAGTAAATTTATTATATTAAAACGCTGTCGCACAGCGATTTATATAAAATTGAACTTACTGCTTAAATTATTGCTACAATAGGTCATTAATTTGTTAAAATTGGATCAATTTAAACTGTGCTAGTTTTAAGCCAATTCAAACTAACTCAACTCGTACGAGTTGTCATCCCTATTCCTTATAAGAAAAAACATTTGTAAAAATAACATTCCAAAACATTTCCCAAAACATTTTTACTATCTAAAACTCGCTTGAGGTTGTAAATAGGTAAAGGTGGGGTAATATCTTTATGCTCTATTCTTCAATCACTTTTAGTAGATCCTAGGTCAAGTTTGGTATCAGAGCCATTCTAAAAGTGATGTAGTAGAAGTAAGATAAGAGAAACTATTATTATTCTCAAAGTTAAGAAAGATTAAGGAAGAACTAAACGAAGACTTTGACGAGTAGCTAATCATTGTAAGACTCAAGAGAGGCAGCCTAGTCAAAAAGCATGAGACTTTGTCTGATCTTCAAGGTATTTTCTAAATCTTTTAAAATGGCAAGATTAGTAAGAAGTTTTTCAAACCTTTCTACTACATCTTCATCTTCTAGTAATAACTCTGAGGCTCTAAGACCCTCGACTTTTAAAAACAAAGAAGTTATTAGAGTAGAAAATATAGAACAAAATCTTTAAAATTGGAACATACCTAAATATGGTAGTTATCAAATTTATAATAAATGTATATTTAAATTTAAATCTGATTATATTATAAAAACAGTAGAAGATACTCTCCTTTTAGCAAGTAAAGAATCTTTAGATATTAATTTATTATCTCAAAAGATAATCAATTTATATAAACACCAATATAATTATTGCATATTGGATTAGTTCAAATTGTTGTAAAATCCTTAACAAGGGAAGGGTTAAATACTTCAGTCCAATTGTGCGTACGAGACAAACGACACAATAAATTTAAAGATTTAATAATAGGTTGTGTTGAATCATCCCTAGCTTTTGAACCTATTTATTTTAATTATTTTCCTAACTTTTTTGTGTATCTCAAGGACTCAAATGTTCTTAGATCTTTAAAAGTTGATATACAGACACACAACGTAGCTCTTATTTATAGTGTGTACTTCAAGGTGATGAACACCATCTGCCCATATATCAATCTTAGATCTTTCATTAAAGTTCCAAAAGGATAAACAACATTGTTTCAAATAAATGCAGATAAAACAAAATTAGATGTTCCAAAGATGATTAAGTGGTATGAAATCTTACTACCAGAATCATGGTCTTTAAGTCAAAAATCAAGAAGCTCATCAGTTCCTCAAAACACTGAACTAGAACAGATCATCGAATATGATGATCAAGCAAGCTGTCAAGATAATAAAGCTTCGAGCTAAAGAGCTCTCATGTCTAGCTTTATTAGATCCTAAAGCTCTAAAAGTAGTGAAAATCGATGCTTCAGAAGCAGGCTATGGTGGCATTGTTAAACAGAAAATGCCTATAAAAAAGGTGCTAGTAAGGTACACTTCAAGCACCTGAAAACAAGCACAGAAAAACTACTCTACTATTAAAAAAGAAATATTAGCTATTGTTCTGTGCATTTCAAAGTTCCAAGAAGACCTTTTAAACCAGAAGTTTTTATTAAGAATGGATTGTAAAAGTGCTAAAAAAGTACTTCAAAAAGACGTCAAAAATTTAAATCTAAACAATAATTTGAATACTCTTTTTATTTTTATTATAAAGATAAAAAAAAATATTATATGTTTTTTTTTTCCTAATAATATTATATAGGTTAATAATAAACTTTTCACGGCAAGAAAGAAAAAATAAATAAAAATAATTTGATAAGGATAAAATAAAACAGATATAACAAATAAATATGTAAGATCTTCACTGTGTTAATTTAAGCTCACTTCAGAACTTTCTATTAACGTCTAGGAATTATTTCTTTGTTGGATTAGTATATACGACAGTAGCACATATATATCAACAATATCCAATTTTATAAGAAAATTAATATGTTTAAGATAATAATGTTACTTTTAAATTTTAATAAAATGCTCCTAACATTTGTTTAATTTTAATAAAATAACTATAAATTTACTAAAAACACTAAACAATATTAATAAAATTAACTTAAATAATAGATTTATTACACAAAATTTAAAGATAAAAATATATTTACAATAATTCAAATATTAGAAGCAACTGGGTAACAAACATCAAACATTAAATATATAAAACATAACAGAGCTATGTGATAATTTAAGTTCACTTCAATACTTCCTATTAAATGTTTAGGAATCATTTCATTGTTGGATTAGTATATAGGATAGTAGCCTGTATATATTGACAATATCCTACTGTACAAGGATTTTTTTTTTTTTTTCTTTTTTTCTTTCTAAAATACCATAATTTAGAGAGCTTGGACAGAGATAATTAAATTTTTTTGGCATAAATATTTATTGATTTTTTTTTTTTTACACTTTTCTCTCTCTTATATGATTTCATCTTTGTATCGTTCTCTTCTATATAGTGTTGGTTTTTGGAAAACAATTTCAATAAAATCGAATTTTTATGACAAAAATAACAAAAGTGATTGATATTAAAAAAAAAAAAAATTGTGCCCGTCATAGATATTATGATATATATAAATAAATTAGTAAAAAATATACTTTTAAGCGTGAAAAGGCTTGAACCTTTAGGCTTCCAACCTAGCAGTGGATAACAAACAACAAACTTTTTTCCGACATCATTAAGGTTGCGTTTGGTTCGCTGGAATGTAATTGTAATTGTAATCGTAATCGTAATCGTAATGGAATGTAATATAAAGGAATCAGTATTACGATTACAGTGTTTGGTTTAGTCACTGTAATAAAAAGAGGAATCAGTATTACAGTGTTTGGTTTGACAACTGTAATGTAATGGAATAGAAAAAAAAATTATATAATTATTTTAAAAATACAATTTTAAAAAATAAAATTTCAGAAATAATACAATTTTTTAACAATAATTAATAAAAAATACAATTTAAAAAAAATTACATTAAAAAAAAAATATTCTTATATCAATAATTAAAAAAAATAATACAATTTTTAAAATAATACAATTTCATATTAAAAAAAATAAAATTTAAAAAAAAATAATACAATTTAAAAAAAATAATAAAAATAATACAATTTAAAAAAAAAATAATACAATTTCATATTAAAAAAAAAAAAAAACAAATTCATCGAACTGAGGCGTCGCGGGGCTGGGTGGGTGTCGCGTGGGCTGGGGTGGGGGTCGCGAGGGTTGGGTGGGCGTGGGGTGGGGGTCGCGAGGGCTGGGTGGGCGTGGGGTGGCGGTAGCGAGGACTGGGTGCGCTGGGTGGGCGTCGCGAGGCGCGACGGCTGGGTGTGCGAACTGGGTGGGCTGGGCTGTGCTGGGCGATTCTGTTCGTAGGCGCGACGACGGCTGACGACGCGAGGTGGACGGCGACGGCTAGACGACGCTGCGCTGGCTGGAATGGCCGGACGGAATTAAGTTTCACCGGAGATGGCTGTACGTGGGGGGAGGACGACATTCACCGTTCATTTCACGCGTGAATAAAAAAACACTGTTCAGTAATGTAATTGTTATTACAGCCTCCTAAGTGTGTAATCACTTTTACAAAGAAAGATGTAATGCCATTATATTACATTACCACTTTTTTTAAAAAACAAACAATGTAATGAGAAAAACTCATTACATTACATGTTCTATTACGTTGAACCAAACGCACCCTAAGTTCATGCATTTTTCCGATATACTTCATTACAATGCGTAAAGTTTTGACTATTATGTCAAATACGCATGTGTCATAACGTGGTTACTTTTCTGTAAAAACACTAAACAAAATTGACCGAATAACTAATAAACAAAATTGACCAATAAGTTTTAAATATAAGGGTGAGTATTAGTCTTTGTCTTGTTTCAGACTAGACACAAATGATTTTGATAAATGATATAAACAAATGTATTAATTATTAAATTACTTTAAAGTATAAATATTAACATATTTAAAAATTAAAATTTATAAAAACAAAAAAATTAAAATCAACAAAAATATTAAATTAAAAAAATTAACACATATATATACATATCTTTTTCGCTTTCTTAAATGTCTATTCTTATCCTTAAAGTTTAAAACTTATATTATTTGTATGTTTATTTTATTCAAAATTTAGACATAAATATTTGTCTTATAGATAATTTTAAACTTTTTATTTTATTTCAAAGTTTCAAAACTCTATATTCTATTCTATCGGCGTCATGAATTTAATTCATTGTCAAATAAATAAGAAAAATAGACTTTTACATATGTATTTATTAATTTAATTTTATCATTTATTATTTATATTTGACAAAAAAAATATTTTAATTAATTCTTATTGAATGATGAAAATTTAATTTATAAAAAATATTTAATACTACATTTTTATGTTTTACATTAGGTTACAAATGTCCTTGAGTCATCTGACTAATAATTTCTAGATATTAGGGATTTGATTTCAAATTTGTGTGAGTTTTATATATGGAAGATTAAAAAAAAAAAAAAAAAAAAAGAAGAAAGAAGGTCTAAGTTGGACAGTTATTTATATAGTCCAAATGTAAAATTGAGAATCGACATTGCATTAAATCCTTAAATTTATTATCATTTTGAAATGTTAATGGTAAAGACGGAGCAACTTACTACATCCATTTTAACCTCTAATAATATATATATATATATTAAACATGCTAGTCACATGAACCAAATTGTATTGTTATATATATTCAACAATCAATTAGGTGAAGATGGAGACATAGAGGTGATAATAATCAAAGCTAATTTGGTCAGTTTTCATAGTCAATGATAGGGGAGGGGGGGTGATCATGCAAATTAATTTATTCAGCTGCTTTCTTTTATTAAACAAATGCTTTCATTTGCTACTTTGATCAAACATGAAATATATGTATTACAATGTGAACATGCTATTAATTTCATTGTCAAATTAAAAAATTGTCAAACCGTCTTTTAATAATTTTGTAATACAAAATAGTGATGATTCTCTGTCTTGATTTGCAGATATGATACATGTTATTTTATTGAACGAAGAGTGATATTCAATTCTAGCTTCTAGTTTGCAATCAAAAGTCATCTCTAACATAATTGTAAAATCTGTCTTCACTAATTTATTCGCATAAACAAAATATTTCCAAAAAACTATACAAATCAAGTATCAGCAAGAAAATATAAGAACAAGAACACTAGATTTAAGTGATTCGACTCTTAAATTTAAACGACTTAATCTACTGAAAAGGGTAAACGTATTCACTATAAGTAAACAATGTTTTTATAGAGAATAAACAATGAAAGCATGTACAGAAAACACAACCCTAACAACTATGCTTCCAAATCTTCAGAAAACATTAAATAGTATGTACAGAGAAGGGAGGAGATGAAGAGACGAAGAGACGCAGAAAATAAGAAATCAAAATGAATGAGTGAGCTGCAAAAAACCCTAGCAATAGGTATAAATATATTGCTGGTGAAATGACGAGTTTGCCTCTTAGCCCAACGGATAAACTATGTTACTCCGGCCTGAAAAAAATAGATATAAAACAAGCCCAAAAACATTAGCAGCCCAAGAGCCCAATATATAATTAATAATAAACCATATATTATATGCATTAACACCAATATATTTAATGCAAGTTTACCACAAATTTTTGATATATCATATGTCAAAATTATGCACCAAATAAAACAACATAGTGACATATCCTAACAATAATGAATAAAATGGTTAATCAAAATGGTATAGGAGTAAATGATAAATTGAATTCAAAAAATCATCCATTGAGGTAGAAAAATTGTACATGTCTTAATTTTCACTCGATACTGACCAGAGACCATTACTCTTGTAATAGTTATGACAAAAATGGTTATTAGAAATAAAATTATAATTTTTCATTTTAGTCTTTATTATAACCGAAACGATTATGAGAACGAAAAGTCCACATGTTATGATTATAAATTAGCTTCTTATAATTTGAAAAAACTGACAAAATCTTTATTTTAAAAAAATAAGAGCTTTTAAAAGTTTTTTTTATTATAAATTTTCTTACACTCCCTCTAGAGCTAGGTATAATGTGGATGAGTTGAAAATAATTTTAGTTCGCCAAATCAGTTGTGTTGGTATATGTTTGCTGATTGTATACCATTTTATTTTGAAAGATAGATGTTCATCATTCATCATTCTCGAAAGTGAGATGATGAATTGTGCTTAAGAAAATCATATAAAATACAAAACTGAGAAACGAATACGAAGTACCATAAATATGAATTTTTTATTCTTCAAAATTATATTTACATTTCCCATCCTTATATTTTATTAACCCTTTGCCTCTTCATTGATTGTGTTAGTGCCAACGCTTTTGGCATACACAATCTATTTTTCATGCTCGCTCCAAACATAAAAAGATTGATCATTATATCATTTGTGATCAAGTTGTTCATGATCTCTCATATAGATTTTTTCCTTTACTATCAAATAGCAGACACACTTTCCAAACCATTTCCAGTTTTTCAGTCTCTGTTTTTAAGGCAAAAACTAATGGTCCTTCCTTAGCCATTAGTTTGAAGGTGGTATTAGGCATATTGGAGAGAGTACCTACTTTAGGATCAGTAATATGTTGTTATCATGCATACTATTTTGAGACTGATCTAACTACATCTAAGGTTATTTTCGTGAGCCCTAACTCTTCCCATACATGGTACTTTAGGAGCTAGGACCCAGGTTCGAGAGTTGGGGAGAGTGAAAGAAATCCGTGAAACAGCCAGGGTATGACCTGTAAGAGCTGGGGCCCATAGGGATATTCATGAGTCCAGAGATGCTTATCCGATGAAAAAAAGGGCGCATTTTGATGCTTTGAGATGGATCTCGCTACATGTAAGGATATTTCTGTGGGCCGCAACTCTTATAGGTCGTGCCCTGGCTGTTTCACGGATTTCTTTCGCTCTCCCTAACTCTCGAACCTGGGTCCTAGCCCCTTAAGTACCATGTAGGGGAAGAGTTGGTGCCATATGGACTAGTAGTTCAGATGGTACCAACTACACTCCCTGTATGGTCTTAAGGGGTTAGGACCTAGGTTCGAGTGCTAGAGAAGGCGAAAGAAACCCGTGAAATAGCTAGGGCACGACCTGTAAGAGCTGAGGCCTATGGGGATATTCATGAGTCCAGAGATGCTTCTCCGATGACAAAATGGGTGCCTTTTGATGTTTTGAGACAGATCTTGCTACATGTAAGGATATTTTCATGGGCCCCAGCTCTTACAGGTCATGCCTTGGCTGTTTCACGAATTTCTTTCGCTCTCCCCAACTTTCGAACCTAGGTCCTAGCCCTTTAAGTACCATGTAGGGGAAAAGTTGGTGCCATCTAGGTGGGCCTATGGAAATATACTTACATGTAGAGAGATCCGTCTCAAAACATGTTCCAATAAGTTGTGCACGCGGATGATGAAGTGTGCTTAGTTTGTTATAGCTTAATGTAGTTTCTTTTATGTTACTATAAGTAGCAAATGTGCAAGCCCATAAACAATGTATTGTCCATATGATCGTAATAACAGCTTCAAGAACATTTTTCAATTTTTCAATATTCTTGAAGTATTGAAGTGTGTCTTTGTTTTTACAGCAACAAAGAAGATCAATAACTAAAGGCAAATACTTTATATATATAAAAAAAAAAAAAAAAAAACAAAAGACAAATCATATTAAGCAAGACAATGCCACAATTTGGTTTATATATTGGACATACAACATAAGTAACAATCAAAATAATTATCAACAACGAGAACACATTACGCATTCGCATTCGCATTCACTAGGTCTAATCTGGAAGGGATGTCATCGATCATTTCAATCATCTTCAATTGAGTTCTCTTAAATAAATTTGATAAGGTCAATTCACTACTAAAAAAGAAAAATATTGGGTAAGATTAAATGTGGGCCTATGATCCTATGACAAAAATTATTGGTTCATCGTTGGTGTAGTAAGTACATTTGATCAATGTTATTTAAGGATATATAGTTAAACTTCAGAGTAAGAATAAATAGAGAAAAAATTAGTTTTCATTTTAAGAAAAAATAACTATAGACAAATATATATCTTCAAAAATAGTTATTTGCATTCAATTGCTCTCTTGCCTTTAAAAAGTTGAGCTAACTCTCATGTCTCATTTTTTTTGAAGAGATTACACATTTTTTTCCATTGCACATTTTCACTATTGGCATTCCTTATTACTAATGACCTCTTCGTAAGTGACCGAAAGACCATCATTCACAATCAAAAGTGCATATGCTCCTAAATTACAAGTACTGAGCTAAGCAAATTGACGAATTTGTCTTTTCATATTTCTAATGGCAAATAGGTCTTTTTGCTATTGAGGTCCAGGGTCAAAACCTCTTCATCATTGATTGTCTTTTTAGAGTTACTATATTTCTCCACGACTTCAACTATGAAAACTGACATTTTTTCTAACTTCACCTATTGCAAAATACTATTGGTCTGCTTATCATTACCTACAAAAAGGGTTTGTCTTTAAGTTTATAACAATTAATGAGATGATATGCATATATAATAACCTCATCCTAGAATATCTTATACAACCCAGCATTGGATAACAAACATCAAACTTTCTCCAATACCATTGGTTCATGCATTTTGCCACCTATTTAGATGTGGAGTATTTTTCATTGCAAAATGTAAAACAATTTCTTTAACATGACATACTTTTATGGCTTCATTACAATGTGCAAAGCTTTTGACTAGTATATCAAATACACAGATGTCGAAACCTAATTGCTTTTCTGTAAAAATAGTAGCTACTATACCAATAATTGTATTTCCTTATAGATAATACAAGTTGTTTCTTCTTATACCTTTGATCTTCAAGACTCCATATCTCATAATTATTGTGCGACCTTTTGATTCTAAGGCTCCCAATAATATGATATTTGTTTTCTAGCAAGTACATACTAAACATATGTTTGTCAAGATCCTAATTGAGGAGAGCATGAGTAATATGTATTCCATTTTTACTCCAAATAATTCTACTTCTTATCCATTAATATGTTATACATTTTCATTAACCTGGAATATTTATTAATTAGAATGAAAAAAATAAATTATTGAAAAAAAAACTAAAGTTGAAAAAATAAATTATATTTGATTCTTTTCATATAATTTTTTTCTTTGCGAATGTTACTATTAAAAGTGTATAAGATATTACATAAGTGTACGTGTAGCAAACAAGTAATTTAATGATAAAAGATCGTTCCCACAAAAATTAAAATATTAGAAAGTATTGTAAAAATTAACTAATAAAATCAATATCGGATGTCTTTGTGTATCAAAATAAAATAAATTAATAAGCATAAGATGACAAGAGTAAAAATACTAAAACAAAGCTCAACAAAAAAGATAGCAAAAATCTTAAGTGAATAAATTAGTTAGGATTATAAACGTAACAAATGATGTAGTTAGATTGCATTTGCTACGGCATTGCTATAACAATGTTGTGGCAAAGTACACCAGTAACTAAAATTCAAAAATTATAATAGATTCTTCAGATTCTGCAATGTTTATAACTTCCTAGGCTTACACATTCTAGTTTGGCATACAGATTCTTCCGAATCTGCAATCTAAATAGGTGTTTTTGGGACGGTTGAGAGTAAAGTTTTCGGAAAGAGTTTTTGGGACGGTTAATAAGTTTTACCTTTTGGGACGGTTATTATGTCCCACTAAATAACAAAACATCACTCCGTGCGACACTCTTTGAAAACTTCCAAAAAATCCTAAAACAAGCAGCTTAGCTTCCACTGCCGAAATCCTATTTTGGTTCGACGGCTGACACCCTCTAGCACCATCGCCAGCTCTCCTTACTTCGTCATTGCTAGTTCTCCTTGCTCCAGTCCATTGTCATCCCGCGTGGCTCCATTTTGTTTCCAAATCAGCAATGCAACTCCTCCACGACACCTCCTGCAGCGGCGGCTCAACCACAGTCTCTCCAGCACTGGTACGCCCTCCATGGTGAGCAGCGGCCAGCCCTTGCCGACAGCCAACTGTTATTCATGTTTTTTAATTCAGGTTCTTTCTCTTCAACCACCCTTTTATGGGTTAATACTTCTTCATGTAATGAATAACGATGGCCTTTTTTTTGTTGTTGGAACCCATCTTCCTCCTCTACTCGTGTTTGATTTTTTTTTTTTGGAACCCATCTTCCTACTCTGCTTGCGTTTGAGTTTTTTTTTTTTTTTGGGAACCCATCTTTCATGCTCTGTTAGGTTGATTGATATGAGTTTTATTACTAAAGTAAGAAGCATATCTTTCTTTACATGCTAGGCAGCGTATTTAGGACACTCATTCTTCATATGTCTAGCCTTTTTACAGAAATAGCAAGTAAACTCCTCATTCTGCTTTTTTTGTTTCTTTTACTAAGAAGATCATTCCGCAGCAACCATAGCTCTCTTCTTTTTCTTGTTATGAGAGATTGAGGCCAAGTGAATTGTGACGATTAGATTTTTATTATATATATGTAAAGCAAGTAATTTAATTTATCAGTATAAGTGGTATTTATTGAATTAATATTCTTGTTAGATATTTCACATAATTAATAAATTTGTTACTTTTTTTAACTAGTATTTTTACATTATCATTAAATAATTTACTTGGTGGGCAAGTCCTCCTTTTATTAATTAAATAATTTACTTGGTGGGCAAGTCCTCCTTTTATTAATTAAATAATTTACTTGGTGGGCAAGTCCTCCTTTTATTAATTAAATAATTTACTTGGTGGGCAAGTCCTCCTTTTATTAATTAAATAATTTACTTGGTGGGCAAGTTCCTTTGTCTCCAAGAACGTTAAGTATGGTCCAAGTTTTTGAAGCACTATATATATGGGTGTTAGGCTCATCCATTCCTAAAATCTCTTCTCAAAGTCCTTCTCTCTACCACATATTCTTAATCCTTATTCCTCAAATCTATTCTTTCTTCTTGGATTTTTTAAGAGATTTAGGGTGTGAGCTATTGAAGGATACATTTATTAAGACATTTCATCTAAAGGTTTAATGTAAGTAAATCCCAATCTTTTTTGCATTAGAGTAAGTTATGTGTATGTTATATGTTACGTGAAATTTATATGCTTCTAAAGTTATTTTACATAATAATATATGCTCATGCATACATGTTCATTATTAATTGTCCAAACCATACATGAACATTTATATGTTAAATATAAATTTAAGCATATTGATTAAGAAACAAGAAAAGTGATAATGATGTTTTGTCTTAAATATATGAAATAAGAAGTTCAAAGTTTGTGTGTGCCTATGTTTTGAGGGCTGAGTGGGCAAGGGACGCGGGGGACCGGCGGACCCACCATAGTTAAATGAATGATTGATCGTATGCAGGGAGGTTTCCCTTATGTTTAATTGGCCACAGGGAACGATAGGCCCTTAATGGGATCACCAATGTGTGTGTGGCGACTTCAGTTGGTCCACACTCATGTTATGCCCCAAGTACGATACTACCAAGGATCCGGTAGTTGGAACAGGTTCCGAAAACCATGGCCCACTGGTTTAAAAAAAAGAAAAGAAAAACTCTCTTTATTTATTTTATAACTTTATTTTATATTTATCTAAAATCATAAATCTTGAAATAATATATATCTTTAAATTTTTTTCTCTCTCCCTCGTAGGCTCAGACCGTACTCCATATGCTTTACTTTCATTTTTTTTTTTTTTAAATATTTTTAGATGGTAAATTCAATAATACTAACATATTTCAAATGCTCAAACTAAAATAGAGAGAAAATTAGTTTTTATTTAAAAAAAAAAAGAAATATATACAAATTATATCTTAATTAGTACCCAACTTGGTAATAATTTGTAATAAGAGTGGTACTTTTGACATTATTTTACTTTTATAGTAAAAAAAAAAAAAATTCTTTTTGTTTTATTTTTAATTAGTTCATTACTAAATTACATTATATTGCATTTTACTCAATCTTATCCTACTGTTGCCTCTCTTCTTCTTGTACACTATGATATATAAGTTTATTGAGGGACTATTTGTTCTTTCTGAGTGTTATAGCTCATTTTGAATTACCCAAAATGTGTAGGAAGAAAAATCAAACAGCTCCAACTTAAATGACTTGAGTTTTGACGCTAGATGAGACATCTCCATGATATACTCCCTTATGTTCCCTTTGCCCTTATACTTCATTGTGACAAGTTTAGCTAAAAGGTTACTTGAAACTGATTTTTCATTCTTAGTAAAATATTGCTCAATTTTTTCGAGGAACGTCTTGACACTCTTGCTCTCAGTAATAGAGCCCTAAAACGTTTCTGGAATGGAGCTTTTCATGATTATCATGCATATTCGGTTAGACCAATTTCACATTTCAATATTAATCTCATTGGGATTTTTGGATTAGTAATGATTTGATTTGACTGAATTGCAAGACCTAAATCCATACAAACAATTTCCATGGTTTCTTTCCAAATTTTAAAGTTTGTCCTGCTCAGCATTGAGATGCTGCTTACTTGGGCAAAAACATTTGTAATAGTAGCAATAGAAACTGTATAGAGAATAAACTAAACAAGCATACTCACTTTTAACAAGCATGTCATAGAAATAATACAAGACATGAACAAATAATCTAAATTGGGGATCCATCTCAAGAAACTTAGCATAACATTAATTACTAGTATTTAGATAAAGAAATTAACTATAACTAATACTCTCAGTGCAATGATCAAATACTGACAATTAGTTCTGTCAAACAACAGTCTTTCTTTAAATCGACTGTTGTTCACATGAAAAATAAAAGTCTCTATAATCGTCACGCATTTGTCATTTCATGCGCATTGTTGTTTGGCCAAATTGTGTCTTTATTTGAGCTTAACATAGTTTGCATAAATAAATTCACACAAGCATCTATGTATTTTTAGTTAAATTAATTTTTACAATAGATGTTATTTTGACAATATATTTTTTCAATTAATTTAATTAAAAATATTAATCTAATCGGATAAAACAACTACATAAAAAAATTTGAAATAAAATTTCAAGCAAATAGGTCCAATTATGTGGTGTTTCCTTAATTAAATATATTTTTTTAACTATTGTCAATGTTGGTCAGCTCTAAAATTAATTAGGTCATAAAACTTATATTTATATACTAAACCCATTAAATCAAATCTAGGGTCAAAAATTTCCTTTCAGTTCATAAAATATATTTGTATTTTCAAAAAATAATTTTGAACTTAAAAAAAATTATACAATAATCACCAAAATAATGGGAACATTAATAACCCTAATGGTAATGTCATAAACTGTCGCCAGTTTTTTTTTTTTTTTAAATTAATTAAAAAAAAAAAAAATATGGTTATGAAACAGGTTCCGTTTACCAAAAGCAACAGAGAATACCAATATATGTTCAACATTGTAAAACAACCAATTTAATATTATGTTTTTTTGATGAATCCATAGCCTCCCAAAAGAAAAAGGTTAAAGTTACAAAAAAAAAAAAAAATTGACTTTTTCAAACACAAGTAACTAATTAAACATTAATTTTCCAATAGCAATCAGATAAGCGGCCTACAACTCCAATTCAAAATCAATAATTGTACAAATATCAACCAGTTAATTCACGAAAAAAGTTAAGGTATATCCACACCAGTATTAATTACAAACGCAGAGACAACCAAATATTTTCCCCAATACGAAACCCAAAAAATCATATGTCAAAAATAAATTTAATTTTTAAAGATTTAATATAAAAAAATTCTAATGCTATTTATTAAAATTTAATTATTTAGTAAAAATTATAACTATTAATAAATTTAAAAATATTATCATTAAAAATTAAAGATAAATATGCTAAAGTGTGTACAGATGTATAATAACTAATTAATTTTATAACAAAATAATTTACAATATTTTTCAATCAAATAGCCTTAATATAAAAAAATTCTGATACTATTTATTAAAATTTAATTATTTAGTAAAAATTATAACTATTAACAAATTTAAAAATATTATCATTAAAAATTAAAGATAAATATGCTAAAGTGTGTACAGATCTCTATAATAACTAATTAATTTTATAGGAAAATAATTTAAAATATTTTTCAATCAAATAGCCTTAATTTCACTAGAGAGAAAAAAAGTAATGTTATAATTTGATAGATTAAAGACTAAATTTTTTTATATATTATTTTAATTAAAGTTCTTATAATTTATTAATTATAACAAAATTAATATTTATCTAATTAATTTATAGTAAAATTAAATCGTTTGTATGTTTACTAAAATTAAATTATTTAATTTTAATTTATTAAATTAGATAATTAATATAATTTAATAATAAATATATGTTAAACGAGAATAAAAATGATTTCCTTAACAATTCTAACGCTGTAGTTTCTCTCTCTCCAGCAGATAGAGCTGAATAAATAAGTCTGTAGCTTGTCGAAAATACTAGTGTTTTTTAAAGAGATCATCGATATTGGAGTCCAAGCAAGCCCAGATGCAAGAAGGACAACCCCGTCCCACATCCGAAGAAACAGGGAGCAAAAAAGATGAGCAAACTAGCAGCAAGGGAAAATCAGGAGCACAGCCAGAAAAAGCAGTAGCATTACGTGAATGGATTGTTAAAGTGTTCGATAACCCAGCAGACTATAACTGGGAGAAATCATGTACAATCTACATAGTCCCTAATAACCTGAAAGATATCCACAAAGATTCATTTACTCCAAAGATCATTTCAATCGGACCCTTCCATTATCACTCTGTAAGAGGCTTTGACGACAACAAGAAACGTTATCTCTTTCGTCTTCTGAAGTTGATGTCTGTGAACGAAGGACATAGGAACCCCTCTTACGTTTATGACAAACTTCTTGATGAAATGAAGGCTTCCGTTAAGGAAACAAAGAGATGCTACTCGCAGCCAGCAGGCGAAAGCGCATTCGACTCTATTAATAATACAACTGATCCTGAAATGATTGAAGATAATGAATTTGCTGAAATGATGCTTCTTGATGGTTGTTTTGTTATCGAACTCTTGCGTCTTTTCCATTTGTCCAAAGAGGTAATAATTAATTAATATATACTTCTTCTTGTTATTGTTGTGTTTAATTCTTTAATTTAATTTATTTTAGTGATCATGATCTTGACATGTATAATCAGGTATCGATTAATGACCCGGTATTCACTACTCCATGGATGTTGCCGACACTTCAACGTGATCTATTGAAACTGGAGAACCAGCTCCCTTTCTTTGTTCTAGAAAGACTATTTGAGCTAACTAGAGTGGAAGACGAGAGACAACTGCCTTTGATTCATCTTGTAATTTTATTCTTCAATCCACTTTTTCCCCGAGAGAATCCAATATCTAGACTGAGGCACAAAGTGAGGTACGATCATATGTTAGATGTGTTTCGTTTCACATTTCTTTCATCTGTTTTCAATAACATGGTTTCAGAATTCAATCTTTCGGATCATAAGCTAGTACTATATCACAGCACAACTGGGCTTCAAGAGGTAGGGATTATGGTTAAGAGTAGAAATGACAATGACCTTTTAGACATTGATTTCAAAGATGGATATTTGGAAATCCCACCAATACCGATTAATGATGGTTCTGTTCCTCTGCTTCTCAACCTTTTGGCTTACGAACAGTGTCATCATAAAGCTAAGCCGTTTTTCAGTAATTTCATTCTCTTCCTCGATAGCCTTGTGAATTTCCAATTAGATGTGGAGATCCTCCGTAAAAATGGGATTTTGGTCCACGCTTTGGGTAGCGATGAGCAAGTTGCCACTTTGTTCAACAAGCTTGGAAGGGAGATTGTTTGTAGCTCTGATATGTGCTACCTTTCCAAGCAAATCAAACAAGTGAATCAACGTTGCCACAATTATTATGCGAGCCGTTGGAGTAAGTTTTGGAGGAACACAATAAAGACTTATTTTAATAGTCCGTGGTCAGCTCTATCACTTGCTGCTGCCATTGTCCTTTTGGCACTCACCGTTACCCAAACGTTTTTCACGATTTATCCCTACTATCATCCTCGCAAATAATTGAATATTGGGAAATAATTTAGTATATCTCATTTTCATATTTTCCTTCAATGTTTAATTATTCAATTATTGTCGTGGGATTTTGGTAATTTATAATTAGTTTACCGTATTGCGTTTCTAAAAGCATTTTTCTTCTAGGCTTGTTATAAAAAACTTTATATGCTAGTATTACTCGCTGTTTGCTTTAATAAGATTTACCTCAATTTATAATTTATTGGATTTGTTGTCCCAATTTTATTGAATGGGTAGTCATATTTAGTTGTCAATGTGAACGTAAGAGTTTAAATTTTATAATTTAGTCTTTAATTTTTAAAAATTTAAACATAAGTCTTATTTTAAGTATTAAAATATATATTTTTGAATCAATACTTTAGAATTTATTTTAAAGTTTTAAAAATTTAAAACTAAACTATAGGATTTAATAATTTAAGAACATATCTAAAATTTTAAATGTGTGAAGATTAAATTGTACAATTTAAAAACTTTAAAAATTATGTATAAATTTAATTAAAATTTAGGACCAGTATAAGTATCCTATTAAGTAAAACATTTATAACCCATAAAATTTATAATTAGAAAAATATAATTTTTATGTCTGATATTTTTAATATTAAAAGAAAAAGCTTAGCACATCATTTCATACTAATTGTCACTTGATTAAATATTTTTTAAGTTAAATTACAATCATTTAAATTTATTTAATATTAAATTTTATTTAATTTAATATTATTATGGTGCTATTTTTATTATTATAATTTTTAATGAATGCTATTTTATATAATTTTCCTTTATTTTGAATTTTTTTTTTTTTAAATAACTACAACTCACATACTCAAAAGAGGACTTGAATCTCTATTATTCTATAATTCAATTAAATTATATATTGTTGAGTCCATATTTTAAATAAAATAATTTGCTCTTGAACTTTACAGAAGTTGCAATCGTCCTCTTGAACTTAATAATTTTATGTTTCGTTAAAATCTAATACTTTATTGTTGGTTTGCAAACACCCCCCACAAAATTCTTTTGAAAAATTCAAATATTCTTCTCAAATACTCAGTGTTGTTTCTTGAAGTGAGTCTCCTCATGCCTCACGCAGCATTACTTTGTCAAATTAACTACTACTTATAAGAGAGAGGTGTTATTTAATATTTTTTTTTTTTTTTTGATTGAATGTTATTTAATATTTTAAAATTTTTTTGTTATTTAATATTTTAAAAGTATAATTATCACATTTACTTTCACTCTTTATTAAATATTAAATATTTATATTTTTTTAAAAGAATATTTATATTAATTGAAATAAATGTATTATATTTTTTAAAAGAATAATTAAAAGAATATTTTTTTAAAAGAATATTTATATTTTTTTTAAAAGAATAATTACAAGAATATTTTTTTTTTTTAAAATAACTTTACTTTTTAAAATATGTATCTTTTATTTTCTAAACATGCTATTAATTTAAAAATTTATATGTCTAAATTTAATTAAAATTTAAAATTAATAGTATAATTATCCTATTAATTAAAACATTTATAACCTATAAAATTTATAATTCTAAAAATATAATTTTTATGTCAAGAAATTATATTTTTAATATTAAAAGAAAAGGCTTAGCACATCACTTCACACTAAATGCCAATTGATTAAAGAATTTTTTTTTAAAAAGTTAAACTGTGATTATTTAAATTTATTTAATATTATTATGGTGCTATTTTTATTATTATAATTTTTAAGGAGTGCTATTTTATACAATTTTCCTTAATTTAGAGATTTTTTTTTTTTTTTTTTACTCACATACTTGAAAATATGACTTAAATTCCTAATATTATATAAATTCAATTCAACTACATATTGATGAGTTACACCTCGCGATTTCAAATAAAATAATTTGCTCTTGAACTTTACAAAGTTGCAATCGTCCTCTTGACCTTAATAGTTTTATGTTCCGTTAAAATCTACTACTTTGTTTTTGAATGTATTAAGCTCTTAAAAAGTGTTACAAAAATATTATTCAATTATTTAAATAAAATAACTTAACAATTTTTTGTCACGTAAATCTCACATGACGAATTTAAATAATAGGTTTAGATAAATTATGAAAATTAAGTAGTAATTTTGTTGGTTTGCAAACACCCCCACAAAATTCTTTTTGAAAAATTCAAATATTATTTTCAAAGACTCAGTGTTGTTTCTTGAAGTCATTCTCCTCATGCGTCACGCAGCATTACTTTGTCAAATTAACTCCTACTTATAAGAGAGAGGTGTTATTTAATATTTTAAAAGTATACTTATCATTTACTTTCATTTTTTATTAAATATTAAATATTTATATTTTTAAAAAAAATATTATATTAATTTTATATTTTATTGACTTAAATGAAAACAAACACAACATGTAACCTGTAACGAACTGATTCGACAATCAAAAGCCCAATTTTTTTAAAGTTGAATATGCAATACTTGCAATAAATAAAACAAATTGCTCAACTATAGCCAAACAAGGAATAAAAAATTTAATACAATCAATATTTGTATCTAACAATAAGAATAACAAAAATAGTATATTTAAAAAATATAAAATATATATTTAAAAAAATTATTATTTTATTTAAAATATCTCTCTATTAATTAAAGTTAGTAGAATGAATAGTTAGTAATAATTTTATTTTTTAAAATATATATATTTTATTTTCTAAATATGCTATTTTTTTTTTAATTATTTCTTATGAATAATTGCTATCAATCCTTCACTCGCCAAACAAGTACATGATTCAATGGTTTTCATATACGATTTAGGTTGGGAGTTTGACTCCCTTCTGCCTGCTTTAAAAAATTGAAAAATTATTTAAAATAATATTTTTAAATTTATAATAATAAAAATAACATTATAATAATATAATAGTTATTCTTGTAATTATAAAAATATATAATTTAAATAAAAGTTGTGCTATTCTTATTATTACAAGTTTTATTATTAATGTTGATATTTTTATGTAGGATATATTTGTTGATTTTATATAACTTTTTTGACTTATTATTTTTTTTTTAAGATAGGACTACTTCGTGGAGTACTCGCTGCATTATATCTTATATATATAAATTTGATTAAAAAGAAATTAAAAAAAAAAAAAATATATATATATATATATAGACTAAAAAGGCCACGGTATGTGAACTGGATGACATGACACAGTTCGTTGACACCCCTAATATAGAGTGCCACGAATAATTTTTCAATAAAAGAAATACTAAAATCATACAAAATTGTACTTATGCCTCTTATATGTTATGAGTTAAAAATTAATCGTTTTTTAAATAATGATAATACATGTTATAATAGGAAGAAGTTAAGGCATTTTAAATTGGTTTTATTTTGCTAATTACTGGTCTAATTCTTAAATTTAATTTAATGCAGTTAATACTTGTTGATGAGTTAAAAAAAAAAAAAAGGCCTGGTTGGTGAGTATATTGAGTTATCGATTGTGACTTACATAAAAGTTGTTTAAAAAATGAATGGTAATTTAAAGCTCTTTTAAAGTCGGTAATAATATTTCTGTGTTTTGGTAGAGATAATAAAAAGATTGCGTACTTTTAATACTTTCAATTTTTTTTATTAAATAAAAGTACTTTAGAGTTATTATTGAATCAGAGATAGGTATGTAAACTAATATTTTTATATTAGATATTAATATTTTTTTATTTAATTTTTGACACATTAATAATTTAAAATTAAAATTTAATTAAGAATTTTAGCATATACTACAAACATGCATGGTAGAAAAATAAAAGGAAAACTCATCTTTAAAATTGTTCCACCAGCGGACCACAACTAAGTCTTCAATTCATTAATCAAAGAGCATTATAGCTATTACATTTTTTGTTAGGTGTTGATTTGAGATATAAAGTACTAAGTTTCTCTCGCAAAGTCATCATTTCCTCTGATTCTTTTTCGCAAAGCTATCATCTTCAATATCGATTCAATTATTTTAGAGCTTTTTCGAGACTCTTTCACAATTTTTCTTTATTTTGTATCGTTTTGAGGGCTGAGTGGGCAAGGGACGCGGGGGACCGGCGGACCCACCATAGTTAAATGAATGATTGATCGTATGCAGGGAGGTTTCCCTTATGTTTAATTGGCCACAGGGAACGATAGGCCCTTAATGGGATCACCAATGTGTGTGTGGCGACTTCAGTTGGTCCACACTCATGTTATGCCCCAAGTACGATACTACCAAGGATCCGGTAGTTGGAACAGGTTCCGAAAACCATGGCCCACTGGTTACCAATGGCATAGGTATCACACAAGGGCCCTACTATAAAGATTAAAAATATATATATATTTATATGAAAACCACCATTGAACCAACAATTGAAGAAAAGTACAAAGAAAAGAGGACATGTGTAAATGAAGAGAAATATGTAAATAAATAAATCTGTCATCTTGATGCATGTTGCATGTGGATTTACTTACTGAGCGTTAGCTCATTCGTGTTTACTTTAATTTTTTTTAGATAATGAGCAGTAGCTTTGGACGACATAAAGAAGACATCTAAGAGTGTGGCTTTGAAGTGGTCCCAGTTTAAGATCTTTTAAAAGTCAATGATTGTTTATAAATAAGTATTTAATAAGTTTACTGTATTGAAACACGAACAATATTTTCTATCCTAATTGGTTCATGCTCTTTTATTTATGAAGAAAGCTAAACTTTAAGATTATTTCAAAGTTTGAGAGACCTGACAAGTTAGTACCTACTTTTCAAATAAACTATCTTTTCAAAAAAAAAAAAAAAAAGTAACATTTCCTAGTCTACCCACAAGGTAGGCTCGAGGGGCGTTACATGAATACTCTCAGTCTTATCCTGCTGCTGCCTCTCTTCTTCTTGTACATTATGATATATAAGTTCATTGAGAGACTATTTGTTCTTTCTGAGTGTTATAGCTCATTTTGAATTGCCCAAAATGCGTAGGAAGAAAAATCAAAACTAAGTGCATGAGCATGTCTTCAAACAGCTCCAACTTAAGTGACTTGAGTTTTGACGCTAGATGAGACATCTCCATGATATACTCCCTTGTGAATTTGCTTTTATACTTCATTGTGACAAGTTTAGCCAAAAGGTTACTCGTAACTGATTTTTCATTCTTAGTAAAATATTGCTCAATTTCTTCAAGGAATGTCTTGGCACTTTTGCTCTCAGTAATAGAACCTTAAAACGTTTTTGGAATGGAGCTTTTCATGATTATCATGTATATTCGGTTAGACCAATTCCACATTTCAATATTAACCTCATTGGGGTTTTTGGATTAGTAATGATTTAATTTGACTGAATTGTAATATCTAAATCCATACAAACAATTTTCATGGTTTCTTTCCAAACTTTAAAGTTTGTCCTGCTCAGTATTGAGATGCTGCTTACTTGGGCATAAACATTTGTAGTAGTAGCAATAGAAACTGTATAGAGAACAAACTAAACAAGGATACTCACTTTTAACAAGCATGTCATAAAAATAATACAAGACATGAACAAATAATCTAAATTGGGAATCCATCTCAAGAAACTTAGCATAACATTAATTACTAGTATTTAGATAAAGAAATTAACTGTAAGTGGTACTCTCAGTGCAATGATCAAATACTGACAATTAGTTCTGTCAAACAACAGTCTTTCTTTAAATCAACTGTTGTTCACATGAAAAATAAAAGTCTTTATAATCGTCGCGCATTTATCATTTCATGTGCATTGTTATTTGGCCAAACTGTGTCTTTATTTAAGCTGAGCATAGTTCGCATAAATAAATCCACACAAGCATCTATGTATTTTTAGTTAAATTAATTTTTACAATAGAAATTACTTTGACAACATATTACTTTAATTAATTTAATTAAAAATATTAAACTAACTAGATAAATCAACTACATAAAAAAATTTAAAATAAAATTTCAACCAAATAGGTCCAATTATGTGGTGTTTCCTTAATTAAATATATATTTTTTAACTGTGATCAATGTTAGTCAGCTCTAAAATTAATTGAGTCATAAAACTTATATTTATATATTAAACCCATTAAATCAAATCTAGGGTCAAAAATTTCCTCTAAGTTCATAAAATATATCTGTATTTTCAAAAAATAATTTTGGCCTTAAAAAAATTGTACAATAATCACCAAAATAAAGAGAACATAAATAACCCTAATGGTAATGTCATAAACTGTCGCCAGTTTTTTTTTTTTTTTTTTAATTAAATAAAAAAAGAAAAAAAAAAAAAAAATTCCGGTTATGAAACAGGTTCCTTTTACCAAAAGCATCAGAGAATACCAATATATGTTCAACATTGTAAAACAACCAATTTAATATTATGTTTTTTTGATGAATCCATAGCCGCCCAAAAGAAAAAGGTTAAAGTTACAAAAAAAAATATATATATATATACTTTTTCAATCACAAGTAACTAATTAAACATTAATTTTCCAATAGCAATCAGATAAGCGGCTTACAACTCCAATTCAAAATCAATAATTGTACAAATATGAACCAGTTAATTAACGAAAAAACGTTAAGTTATATCCACACTAGTATGAATTACAAACGCAGAGACAATCAAATATTTTCCCAAAAATACGAAACCCAACAAATCATATGTCAAAAATAAATTTAATTTTCAAAGATTTAATACCAAAAAATTCTGTTAGAATTTAATCATTTAGTAAAGATTATTACTATTAACAGATTTAAAAACATTATCACTAAAAATAAAAATTAAAGATAAATATACTAAAGTTTATACATATTCATAATAATTAATTAATTTCATAGCAAAAAAATTTATAATATTTTTCAATTAAATAGTCTTAGTTCCTCGATGGTATTGGAGAGAAAAAAAAATTATGTTATAATTTGATAGATTAAAGACTATAAATTTTTATATATTATTTTAATTAAAGTTTTCATAATTTATTAATTATAATAAAATTAATATTTATCTAATTAATTTATATTAAAATTAAATTAAAATTAGATTATTTAATTTTACTTTATTAAATTAAATAATTAATATAATTTAATAATAAATATATGTTAAACGAGAAAAAAAATGATTTCCTAACAAGTCTGTAGCTTGTCGAAAATACTAGTGTTTTTTTAAGAGATCAATCGATATTGGAGTCCAAGCAAGCCGAGATGCAAGAAGGACAGCCCCGTCCCACATCCCAAGAAACAGGGAGCAAAAAAGATGAGCAAACTAGCAGCAAGGGAAAATCAGGAGCACAGCCAGAAAAAGCAGTAGCATTACGTGAATGGATTGTTAAAGTGTTCGATAACCCAGCAGACTATAACTGGGAGAAATCATGTACAATCTACAGAGTCCCTAATAACCTGAAAGATATCCACAAAGATTCATTTACTCCAAAGATCATTTCAATCGGACCCTTCCATTATCACTCTGTAAGAGGCTTTGACGACAACAAGAAACGTTATCTCTTTCGTCTTCTGAAGTTGATGTCTGTGAACGAAGGACATAGGAACCCCTCTTACGTTTATGACAAACTTCTTGATAAAATGAAGGCTTCCATTAAGGAAACAAAGAGATGCTACTCGCAGCCAGCAGGGGAAAGCGAATTCGACTCTACTAATAATACAACTGATTCTGAATTGATTGAAGATAATGAATTTGCTGAAATGATGCTTCTTGATGGTTGTTTTGTTATCGAACTCTTGCGTCTTTTCCATTTGTCCAAAGAGGTAATAATTAATTAATATATACTTCTTGTTATTGTTGGGTTTAATTATTTAATTTAATTTAGTGATCATGATCATGATATGAATAATCAGAAATCGATAAATGACCCGATATTCACAACTCCATGGATGTTGCCGACACTTCAACGTGATTTATTGAAACTGGAGAACCAGCTCCCTTTCTTTGTTCTAGAAAAGCTATTTGAGCTAACTAGAGTGGAAGACGAGAGACAACTGCCTTTGATTCATCTTGTAATTTTATTCTTTAATCCACTTTTTCCCCGAGAGAATCCAATATCTAGACTGAAGCACAAAGTAAGGTACGATCATATGTTAGATGTGTTTCGTTTCACATTTCTTTCATCTGTTTTCAATAACATGGTTTCAGAATTCAATCTTTCGGATCATAAGCTACTATATCACAGCACAACTGGGCTTCAAGAGGTAGGGATTATGTTTAAGAGTAGAAATGACAATGACCTTTTAGACATTGATTTCAAAGATGGATATTTGGAAATCCCACCATTACCGATTAATGATGGTTCTGTTCCTCTGCTTCTGAACCTTTTGGCTTACGAACAGTGTCATCATAAAGCTAAGCCGTTTTTCAGTAATTTCATTCTCTTCCTCGATAGTCTTGTGAATTTCCAATTAGATGTGGAAATCCTTCGTAAAAATGGGATTTTGGTCCACGCTTTGGGCAGCGATGAGCAAGTTGCCACTTTGTTCAACAAGCTTGGAAGAGAGATTGTTTGTAGCTCTGATATGTGCTACCTTTCCAAGCAAATCAAACAAGTGAATCAACGTTGCCACAATTATTACGCCAGCTGTTGGCGTAAGTTTCGTAGGGAGACAGTAAAGACGTATTTCAGTAGTCCGTGGTCATGTCTATCACTTGTTGCTGCCATTGTCCTTTTGGCACTCACCATTATCCAAACGTTTTACACGATTTATCCCTACTATCATCCTCGCAAATAATTGAATATTGGGAAATAATTTAGTATATCTCATTTTCATATTTTCCTACAATGTTTAATTATCCAATTATTGTCGTGGGATTTTGGTAATTTATAATTAGTTTACCGTATTGCGTTTCTAAAAGCATTTTTCTTCTAGGCTTGTTATAAAAAACTTTATATGCTAGTATTACTCGCTGTTTGCTTTAATAAGATTTACCTCAATTTATAATTTATTGGATGTGTTGTCCCAATTTTATTGAATGGGTAGTCATATTTAGTTGTCAATGTGATCGTAAGAGTTTAAATTTTATAATTTAGTCCTCAATTTTTTTAAAAAATTCAAGTATTATTCTCAAAGACTCAGTGTTGTTTCTTGTCTTCTTGAAGTCATCCTCCTCATGCCTCACGCAGCATTACTTTGTCAAATTAACTCCTACTTATAAGTGAGAGGTGTTATTTAATATTTTTTAAAAGTATACTTATCATTTACTTTCATTTTTTATTAAATATTAAATATTTATATTTTTTTTAAATATTATATTAATTTTATATTTTATTGACTTAAATTAAAACAAACACAACATGTGACCTGTAAACGGACTCATACGACAATCAAAAACCCAATTTTTTTAAAGTTGAATATGCAATATTTGCAATAAATAAAACAAATTGCTCAACTATAGCCAAACAAGGAATACAAATTTAATACAATTAATATTTGTATCTAACAACAAGAATAGCAAAAATAGCATATTTAAAAAAATATAAAATATATATTTAAAAAAATTATTATTTTACTTAAAATATCTTTTTATTAATTAAAGTTAGTAGAATGAATCAATTACAGTCTTAATTAGTGAAATAATATTATAATTAAAGTAATAATTTTACTTTTTAAAATATATATATTTTATTTTCTAAATATGCTATTTTTTTTTTAAAATTATTTCTTATGAATAATTACTATCAGTCCTTCACTCGCCAAACAAGGACATGATTCAATGGTTTTCATATACGATTTAGGTTCGGAGTTTGACTCCCTTATGCCTGCTTTAAAAAATTGAAAAATTATTTAAAATAATATTTTTAAATTTATAATAATAAAAATAACTACTTCTAATAATATAATAGTTATTTTTTTAATTGTTTAAAAATATATAATCTTAAATCAAAAGTTGTGCTATGTTTCATTATTACAAGTTTTAAGTAGTGCTATTTTTGTTATTTTTCCTAAAAAAATTAAGCATTAATATTTAATTAATTATATATATAAAATATATATGATCAAGTGAGCAATAGTGCTCACCTTAATTAGTTTTATAGATAAAATAGTCACTCACTTAGGTTAATTTTTACAAGTTAGAGCTTATTTTTATCGTATTAGAGCATAAATTTTATTATTAATGTTGATATTTTTATGTAGGATATATTTGTTGATTTTATATAACTTTTTTGGCTTATTTTTTTTTTTAAGATAGGACTACTTCGTGGAGTGCTCGCTGAATTATATCTTATATATTTAAATTTGATTAAAAAGAAATTAAAATATTATATATATATATATATATATATATATAATATATATATAATAAAATAAATAGACTAAAAAGGCCACGGCATGTGAACTGGACGACATGACACGGTTCGTCGACACCCTTAATATAGAGTGCCACGAATAATTTTTCAATAAAAGAAATACTAAAATCATACAAAATTGTAGTTATGCCTCTTATATGTTATATGAGTTAAAAATTAATCATTTTTAAAATAATGATAATACATGTTATAATACGAAGAAGTTAAGGCATTTTAAATTGGTTTTATTTTGCTAATTACTGGTCTAATTTCTAAATTTAATTTAATGCAGTTAATACTTGTTGATGAGTTAAAAAAAAAGAAAAGAAGAAGAAGGCCTGGTTGGTAAGTATATTGAGTTATCAACTGGTGTGACTTACATAAAAGTCGTTTAAAAAATGAATGGTAATTTAAAGCTCTTTTAAAGTCGGTAATAATATCTCTGTGTTTTGGTAGAGATAATAAAAAGGTTGCGTATTTTTAGTACTTTCAATTTTATTTTATTAAATAAAAGTACTTTAGAGTTATTATTCATTATTCAATAAGAGATAGATATGTGAACTAATATTTTTATATTAGATATTAATATTTTTTATTTAATTTTTGACACATTAATAATTTAAAATTAAGATTTAATTAAGAATTTTAGCATATACTACAAACATGCATGGTAGAAAAATAAAAGGAAAACTCATCTTTAAAATTGTTCCACCAGCGGACCACAACTAAGTCTTCAATTCATTAATCAAAGAGCATTAAAGCTATTATATATTTTGTTAGGTGTTGATTTGAGATATAAAGCACCAAGTTTCTGTCGCAAAGTCATCCATTTCCTCTGATTCTTTTTCGCAAAGCTATCATCTTCAATATGGATTCAATTCTTTTAGAGCTTTTTCGAGACTCTTTCACAATTTTTCTTTATTTTGTATCGTTTTAAGGTTAAAGTGAAATCTTTTTTTTTTTTGGGTTAATAATGGTTAAATGAACATTTTTTTTATATTATTATTTAATTACTTTAAAGACGAATTTGCCCTTTGTTTTTTTTTTTTTTCATTTGTATACACATGCTGAAATATCAAATTAAATCTTAATTTTAAACTACTAGTATACTTTAAGTTAAATATATGAACTATTAGTATACTGCAATAAAAATATGAATTTACATGTGTATATTTTATAAATAGAGTTATAATTAAAGTACTAAACCATCAATAAAATATTCACAATTTTAAACTTTTGAATATAGAAAAAGAAATTATTTTTAACAAATATTCATAAATAATGGGGTTAAAAACAAAAAGAAAAACTACCTAAATTTATTTTCATTAAAGAATGCTTTCATTTTTACCCTTTATTATTTTACCCAAATTTTAATAGTGGTAAAAAACAAATATGTCCAAAATAAAACTACATTTCTAAAGTCAATGCAATATTCTATAAAATAATATTGTATCATGGGTATTCGTCTAAAAAGGTCAAAAATAATGTAAAATACCACTTGAGGTCTTATGTGTGATTTTTTATTAAAAAGGAATGCTTAGTAGATTTAGTTAATTGTAAGAACCAATCACTAAAATATCAATCAAATATGGACAATCACTTTTTTACCTATTTTTAAAATTTTGACCATATCAATCTTTAATTAGCTTAATATCGATTATAAAAATGACTTGTTATAGCTTGTCAAAAGTTACTTATCGATGAAAAGTCAGGTGTTTACAATTGACAAATGTTGTACGTTAAATTTTTTAGAACGTAATGCACACAATGTTCTTATTGTCCAATAAATGAACCCAGGTGTGAATTTCTTGTACTCTTTGGTTGTTTTCATTGTTTTCTTGTTATGCAGTAAATGAAACAAAGTTGTGGCCTTGTTACTTACAATGATCCGTTTTAATGTTTTTACTAACACTTTTTGTATATATTTAGTTAACAATGACGCTGTGTAGTAAAACATTTTATAGCTTAGAAACGTGGATATTACTTCCAACACAAATTACTTGTTTAGAATGAAATTGAAATGGAATGGCAATCTTCAGATGGACTAAAACGAAAGGCTCTGTCACTGCATTGATAATTTAATTCTGCTAATGTGACTGACAAGCTGATAGTAATAAACATTTGACATTACAGACAGTGACAAAATGAGAGGCTTTGCAGCAAAACTCATAGTTTAGAAATCACAAAACTATGATAATGATTCTACGGCTTCGATTAAAGCTCTAAATGCATTTATGATTTGGATTAAACATTGTTTCTTAAAAAAGACATGTCTACTAAGTACTAACATACATGTTAGTATGTTACTAGTAAACCCATCAAGGCACAAATATCCTTCTTTACTTAAAACCATAGCCTACAAAAACACATTTTAGAAATCAGTCCTTGTCCCGCATCGTGGGTTTATTATAGGCATGTAGACACGGGAAGCACTGAAGACACAAATATCCTTCTTTACTTAGAACCATAGTCTAAAAAAACACATTCTAAAAACGGTCCCGTCCTGCATTGTGGGTTTATTATAGGCATGTAAACACGGGAAGCACTGACAACCAAATGCTCTCGACATTGTACACTCTGGTTTCTTCCTAAACATAATTATTGAACCATTCTGTTGCAGAACTTTATTTACTTTTGGAAACTAAGAATGACCAAAACGACTGAGCTTGTACATGCCATCTTCATTGTGACCTTGGAGAAGGATATTCTTTGACGCTTGATCCTTAACGTTAAAAACATCAGGATGAAAAACAATGTTATCTGGGCAGAGCTTTTAGACTGAATAAATTTGTTGTAGCTGAAAGAGTATGTAATAAATGCTCCAAGGAGAAAAGACTCTTTATCACAAGTAACTAGAGCACTAGAACCAACCCTAGAGATATGAATTTTATTGCCATTTTCAAGAACAACTCAATTAGAGCTTGTGTATAGCGCAGAGCACATTTGGCCTTTCTGTTGTCAAATGATGGCTAGCACCTGAATCAAAAAGCCAAATACAGTTAGTATTAGCATAATGAAAGCAACCAGAATGAACTAAAGATGTAAAGCAAAATAACCAAACCGTGTTATAAATATGGCGAGTAGGTTTATCTTTTTTGAAGTTTGAGAATTTTGACTACCAGAACCAAAACCTTGACCCAGAGATTGAAGGTAGGAAGTGGTATTCCTAGTGAAATTCTGCTGAACAAACTGAGTGAAGATTCCAAGAAAGATGTCTAGATGGAGAGTTAGATCCTCCACGAGAATGTGTCTATAACCTCTAGAAAAACAATTAATTTGTGTCAAATTTGCATGATAAACCTGATCTCGTGTGATTATAGCTTTCAAGAAGAAGTCTTTCAAAAGTACTAAGTGATGGCCTAGTTTATCGCATATTAAAAGATGTCTCAAAAGATGTATAATTTGATCACAAATCTCCAACCATATACAACAACAGGATCATGATCAGAAATACATTCTCATGCAACAGCTAGATGTGACCTTAGATTCAGCAAATGAGCTTGAGAAACACCAGAAAAAGATGTTCTCATACTTTACTTAAAGTGATGTCAAAAGGGAATGTCACTGTTCAGATGGAGGGCTAAAAAGCAGCCGTGCTTCTGAATTGATGATGGCTATTGTGTCGGCTGATAGCAGCAGACAAACAGTGCCGTAGCGACTGGCGAAGACTTGGCAACATTTCCTTGTTTGGAAATCAAAAAACGAGTTTAAGACTATGAATCTCTGATTTCTAACAAAACACTAAACATTCAATGGATTTCTTAGAATTAAACAACACTGCTGAAAAGCATTTAAGGCAGAAGTAATTGGACAAACATGTTAGCCCTCGTAATCTCAGAGAAGCATTATACCAAATGATACCATCCATATGTTTAAACAAATTGCAATGTGTGTTTTAACATTAATGGCAAACAGAAACATCAAAATTGTTATGAGCAAATGAATCGACAAGATAGAAGCATATTCATCTGCTCTATGACCACACAAACTAACAAGCACATACACTCAAAACATCCCCCGAAAACCCATAAACCAATGAACCAAGAGCGTGCAAGTGGGAACATATCTAATAACAGACAATTAGACCCAATTATGTTGAAATCACAAGAAAATAGCTTTCATAGAACAGCACCTGAATCATGTGGATCATGAAGAGATACGCTCATAAAGTTAAAGAAAACTGGGGTAATACCATTTATAACAAGTGATATGAATACATGTATGTACCACAACCACAACTCATCAGCAGTGGGAAAGCAACAAAGCAGAAGTCTTTGTAAATAGTACAGGAAAAAAAAAATCAGTGCCAAATTAGCTCACATCTTTGAAGTAACTACCAATAGAAGCATGCACAAGAAACTAAAATGGCTCCAGAGGTGCAGTAACGGGGTATGGCCAGCAAGGGAACCAACAACACTTGGACAAACAATCATAGTCAATTTTCTGCCTTTCTTCCCTCAAGACATCTACTATTTTCATGGTCCTTTTCTGTAAATTACAAAACACAATGAAGTCATTCAGCCACATAACTACAATGTCACTATCATTGGGGTGAAAACCCAATACCACTGCACAAACATCATCTTCTACATGAGGGGGAAATAGCCGTCGCTGGCAGGCTATTTCGTTTATATCCACCTCGTGCACCAGCCACCATTTACTTCCACTTCCAGTTTGCTTCTCATCTTCCTCATCATCATTCAGCTCCCAAACTCGCAAAATCGGATACCATTCCGGTCTTTCCCTATCTGAACCAAACAATTGGGACATCCTTAACCTCCCTTGGGAAACTCCGACTGTGTCCAATACTTCTGAGGATGTCAATCCAATATCATTTCTTATTAAAACTTTCAACCCAGGAGAATTTGCTACTAATGATCTTGGCAGTACTGCTAATCCATGAATATTATTATTGTTCGGTTCCTCAATGATCCGAGTACTACAATACCCAAGATCATTAATTTCAAAAGGATCAAATCCAACAAACCCACCATCCAACTTCCTCCAGTATATCATTCCCTTGTAAACAAAGTTTTTCCGGCTCCGACCAGACAAAAGGAAGGGAACAACAGAGTAGAATTGGCTCCATTGTCCAGTGTCAGAGGAGAAAACCTTGAACTTGTTTGTTTGGGATTCAAGAGGTACTCTCAAAACCCTAAAACGGGTCTCCACTTCTCCATTTATTTCATTACGGCGTCGTTTGCAAATGAACCCATAACTATGTCCGTTACGTCCGTATGTCAGATCAGCGGTTGGGATGGTAATCCACTGTTTGGTAAGCGGGTTGCAAAGGTAAAAACCATGTAAGCTACCAAAACGTCTGTAATCGGCGAGATCAAACAAGAGCAATCCATTGTGGGTAGCACAGAGATAGGGTTTTAAATCAGATGAAAAATGAAAAGAACGAGGCAAAGGCAATTCAATAGAGTACTGTAAGTATGAATAACAAAGAGAGAGATTCAGGATCAGATTTATCTTGGGTTTGAGTCTGTCCTTCCTCAAGTAAGCGCTTTTGATGAGAGCCAATTCCAAATTCTGAGCATGAATTCGATCAACGTATTGAGCGAAATCGTAGCGAGAGATGATAGTCTTCCAGCGATTGGAGACGCATTTGCATCTGAGAGAAGCTTTGGGAGAGAGTCGACGGAGTATATCAGCTAAAAGCTCTTCTGGCAAGTGCTCTATTGTTGTGGTTGAGCTGATGATATCCATTGTTGTGGTCTATGTTTCTTCTTCTTGCTTATACAATAGAGGTTTTGTCTGAGTAGATTTAAGTCAACGAGATATCATATAGCAGAACTTTCTAAGAAAATTGGGTGGTTATTTCCGTCCCTTTATCTTGTGCTTTTGTCAAGAAGGCATCATTCAAACTTTGCATTAGGAGTCAAATTCATACAGCGGAAAGTCCGAAAAGCCTTTTCCTATGAAACAGATAAAAGGTTGTCTTCAAGTCTGGTCAGTTTGGTGTGTGAATATAATAGAATTGCAGTAATGAAATAAACGTTTCATGAATTACTACCGACGAAATATCTTGTCGGTGAAAAATAATAAATTTGCTTTTGTGTCGTGTGGTGTATGTTTATGTTTATCTTTTTAATCTAAATTAACATATTTTTTTTTCAGTATTATAATGGTAATAAAACTTAATTAATTGAACCTTAATCATTAATTATAACTAAAAATAATTTGTATGGGTTGATTGTGTTCGTGTTTTGTAACCGAAATTGCTATAACTAAAAAAAAAAAAAAAACCTTCAAAAGACAAATATTAAATAAAGAAAAAACTTCAATGTAGCTCAGATAGGTTTCATGGGGCTTGATATTTTTGTAATATTCATATTTTATATAAAATATGATAAATTGATGGTGTAATCAAAAAGTTGAAATTTAATATTTATATTGTTTTAAAAGTTTTAGTTGAATGTTTTTTTTTTTTTTAGTTCTTTTTGGTATCCATGTTATTAAAATTTAGACTATATTAATATCTTTAGTTTTGACATCTACTGTCAAAAAAAAAAACTAAATCGAAACTTTTAAAACAATATAAGTATTAAATTAAATTTTTTTTTTAAATATGAGATTATAAAAATATCAATTCCGTTTGTATGAACCTAATGTATCAAGGAAAGTCGCATGTCTTATATCAATTCAAAACACAGAGTATAAATTTCATTAAGATGAAATCCACATTCGTACACATTAAACATTCCTTTTTAGCTTCATGAGGGGCTCATATAAATAGCATGAACTATATTTAGAAATAAAATGTTTTAAGATTCTTCTAATCGAAAAACTCTTAGAAATATAAAATGTTTGTTGATTTTTCTCTTAATAATTTAAATTTTTATAAGAATTTGTGACCAATAATAACTTATAACATGATATCAAAACTGGAGGTTCTATGTTAAAAGCCCATTAGTCCTAATTATTAAGTTACAAGTGTTTACTCTGCATAGTGCATAAAACTAACACTTATGGGGAGTAATAGATGTATAAAATAATTGTTAGTACTCTTTTTAACAGCTTAAATTTTAGAGAGAGTTGGTGAGCAACAACTTCTAATATGATATTAGTACAGTCCTGTATTCGAAACCTAATAACTCTAATTATTGAATTATAAGTATTGAATTTATATACTGTAATATTAAAATATGTCTACTTCCTAACAAAGACTAATCTGCCTCCCAACACAAGTAGACAAATTCAAACATCAAAACTCGATCTCTCTCTCTCTCTTATTGTCTTATAACGGCTGTGGTGATGAGACTAGCCCAAACAATCAAAGTCAATTATCATTCTCTTATACCTAAAGTCTTCTACTATATCCATTTTCTTTCTTTTCAAGTTACAAAACAGAATTCATTCATAAAAATATGATGTCGGCATCAATGGGGTGATCAAAAGCCAACACTGCAGACAGTAATTTGTCTTCTTTAGCTTTATGCTGATTTAATTGCTTGTGTTGGTAGACTATTTCATCTAAATCCACCTTGTTCACCAACTGCTACTCTACTATTATTTTTTTTTCTTTTAAAAATAACAGTCATATACTCACACACCTACGAGTAAAAATATACTGATGGGCTCAACCTATATGGAACATATATCATAGCACTACGCAATTGGTTGGTGTACTACTATGTTTTTTATTCTCAACATTTCCTTAACCAAAAAGCAATTGAAAGGACAATGGGATAGTGGGATGTAATAGTTATTTTACAATCACTATATGAAAATTGAGTGATTATCTCCCTCCACCTCTTTTGTTCTTTTAGTTTCCAAGTCCTGCACTTGGAAGTTAAATTTAAACACCAGCAGGTCTGAAGGAATTTTTATATAAAAGAAGTACCACCTATAGTGATTGTATCTGCAATATCTAAAGGTGAACAGAGATTTGAAAATTACACATAACATGAGTAACTTTTTACATCTGACCCATAACCGCCTAGACATAGATCATATATTTTATGCGACCTATTAATATAAATCTAGATAAGTACATAGAAGTTTCCTTGTACATAGACTCATTGGGCAAAGTCTAACTTCTTCTAATTTAAAACTGTTGTCCTTTTTCCCAAACACACAATACAACAATTGAAATGAATAGTAATAGAATTTCTGTCTCTTAGACTCTTATTACAATGGTTTTGTATGATCTGGGGGGATAATAGGGTATGGCCAGGAAGGGAGCCAAAGACATTTTCCCAAATAATCAAGGTCAATTCTTATCCTTTGATCCGTTAAGTCTTCCACTATATCCATCGTCTTTTTCCGCATGTTACAAAAGATAATGAAATCATTCAGCCACAGGAATACAATGTCCCCATCAATGGGATGAAATGCCAACACCTCAGCCCTAACTTCTTCTGTCTCTTTTATATAACAGCTTATTGATTGTGTTGGTGTTGTAACTATTGATTCTAAATCCACCACATGCACCATCAACCATTTATTGCTTCTACTTAAGTTTTCTTTATCATCCTCCTCTTGATACTCCAAAACCTCCAAATTAGGATATCCATTGTACCTCTTGGGTTTGTACTCGCCCTCCTTGTACCTGTTAATAACACGGGACACCCTCAGCTTTCCTTGGCAGACTCCAACTGTACCCCTTATTTCTGATGACATCCATCCAAACCAAGCACAATAATATGTTGGATTATAATCAAGCATAAAGAAATGTCTATAATTTGGTAAATCAATTATGCAAGTAGGACAACATCCATGATCATCAATGTTAAAAGGGTCAAATCCAACAAATCCTCCATTCAACTTGCTCCAAAAGATCATTTGTTTGTAGACAAAATTTTTGCCAGGAAGCACCTTAAAACAATCCATAAAGGAAGACATGAATGAGTGGCTCCATTGTCCTATTTCTGAAGAGAAGATCTGCACCATTTTTGATTCGGATTGAAGTGGCACTCCTAACACCCTATAGCTTGTCTCCAGTTCTCCATTTTTCTTGTTATTGCTTCTTCTGCAAATCAACCCAAAACTGTAAGTACTTTCACCCAACTCCTCTGGATTGAAGGGAGGGAGAGTGACACATTGATTAGTTAGCGGATTACAAATGCACAAAGTACGGGGACAAAACTTCACACTCGTTCCTGTGATATCGAACAAGAGCAATCCATTGTGTGTGGCACAGAGGACAGGGATGAAATGGAATGAAATATCACCATACTTGCGCAGGCACTGTTCTGCAAAATCATTAGGGTCATGTGTAGCATCCAGTTTGATTGGGATATCCAAATTTGAATAATAAAGACTGAAAATGAAGCGCAGCCTTAACTTGAGTTTGCCTAATTTGTCCTCAACTAAGTAAGCTTGATGTTTTTTAACCACTGCAAATTCCCAACATGGAGCATCATAGTGTGTATCAAAGCTTAGAGCACAATTGTAGCTGGACAAGACAGTCTTCCAAAACTTGGAGACAGATTTGCATTGAATAGCTGTTGTGGTAGGGAATCTAGAAAGTATCTCACTCAATACGTCTACTGGCAAATCATTTATGGTGGTCTTGTACATTATTGTTATTGGTTTTGTATACATTTCTTGCTGAAGCTGTTGTTGTGGTAGATGATTATCAATGGTATTATTCTCCATGCTTTTAACATCTGCCAACACATCTTCTGGCAAATTTTTTATACTTGTCTTCGTCGATGATGTAGTTGCAGTTTCAATGGCTTTGATTGCTTTAAGCTTTTGTTGGTGGTGGTGGTGGTGGTTTTGTTGGGAGGCATCAACATTCTTTGTTATGGTTCTACCTTCTTCTGATATATTTTCTTTAAAATTGAGTTTCATTAAAGAAACCAAGTAGGAGCATCTTTTACGGAAATATTCCACAGCCATTTAGGCAAAGCACTACATATGCTTTAGTTTTGCAAACTTTGCTATGTATATGGAATGAGCTATTTTGCTATGCTTTTATATTCAAGAAGAAAGAAGCTTCTAGGTAGAATGCTTTAGGACTTGGTTGTTTGAGTGATAGCTTTAAATTAATTAGATTTATTAAGAGCTTAATTACTTTAGAATTGCTTTATTAAAAGTAACCCCAATCTATGCAACGTGAAAAGTTAAGCTTTACACCATGCATATGCATTTATACGTCTATGGAAAAGAAAAGGAAAAAAAGAAAAAAGTATGTTAGCTTCGACGAACATAATTACTAAAATAGAATTTAGTAAATGAGACACAGCTGTGGAAGAATTTTTTTTTTTTTTTTATCATAACTTCTTTACATATAATAATATAATTAACTTTTTGTTAGTAACTAATTTTACAATTATTTTGATATCACATCTTTAACTTTACTAATTTAACATCTAATTAAACCATTTTAAAATAACCTACTTTCATAACCCCAAGCAAAATGAAGATCAGAATGTCTTTCCAGGCCAATATGTTCATATTTTATGATTATTTTTATCAAGATATATTAAACCCCCAATCTTTGCAACGTGAAAAGTTAAGCTTTACACCATGCATATGCAGTATGCCTCTATGGAAAAAAAAAAAAAAAGGAAAAAAAAGTATGTTTATCTTCGGTGAACAATTACTTTATTAAAATTTAGTAAATGAAAGGCAAGTAAGGAAGAAAAATATATTTTATAATTGACAATATAATTAACCAATAAACTCTTTATTAGTTATTGATTTTACAGATATTTTAATATCTCGATCTTATTAATTTAGTGTTTAATCAAACAGTTACATGTTAATGCATAAAGAAAGATGTAGCCCCAAGCAAAATGAAGATCAAAATGCATTTTCAGGTCAATATATTAATATTTTATGATTATTTTTATCAAGATAAGATGGATATGTTATATGACGAGTCATGAAGCAATAATTTATAATGTGTTTGCACCTTCCATGGAATTAGAAATTCCCCAGACGTGTCACTCCCTAATAGCGACTTTAAAAGACACAAGTTTATCATGAAAGGGGCATAGAAGTTTTCTTAGGTGATCCAAAGATTTGATCGGCAATAACATGGTTTCATTTTTGCACTTTTAAATGACGCTTTCAAAATTATTGGCCAAAAAATAAAATGACGCTTTCAAAATTATTAGCCAAAAAAAAATAACGCTTTCAAAATATAATTTGTTAGCGGTGTTGTTACAGTAGATTTGGGCCATATGGCCGCTGATGAAAAAATTAATTTGAAAATACTTCAATATTCTGGTAGAAATTTTCGATCTAAATATAGAATAAAAATTGATTTTGTTCAATATATCGAAAATATCGGTAACTATTGGAACATTAATTTTGGTATTTCTGCTCTATTATTTTTTTAAATATCTTCGAAAACTTCATAATATTGATAAAAATATCGATAAATATAAATAAAAATTTATTAAAAAAAATTATAGCAACTTCCCATATGAAAACAAGATTTTTTCTGTTTTTTTGTAATTAAAATTTTTGGCAATAATTCAATTATAATGATTTTTAATATGGACAATATTGATATTCATTTTGGAATTAATATTCTTAGTATTATAAGAATTAGATTAATTCATAATTTTCTTTGCATGAAAATAATGTTGGAAGAGATCAACTAACCTATACATGTCATATTAACAATTACAAGAAAAATTACTATCGCTAGAATTTACAAAGTTGTTTTAATTAGGTATTTATATATATTTGTATTGCATGTAACTTACTGCATTTAAAGTTGTGTTATTTAACTTTTATTTATATTTATTAAATAATGATCAAATTTATGTTTTACTATTATTATATGTCCATTATGTGTGTTATATATATCATAAATATATTATTTTAATGAAAAAATTAGCTAAATTAGTGTATTGTTATTTATTTTAATATTTACTAAAATTTTATAAAATATTTGAAAAAAAAAGTTTAGAAAAGTTTACATAATTTTTAAAAATTTTCTTCAAATATTTACATATATCAATAATATTAAAAGTTTCAATATTACATTTCACATTAATATTTTAATCCATGAGTTTGACTACTTACATTAAAATTGATGTTATTTAACTTATTGCTTTTAAAAAAATGATGTTATTTGGTTGCCAAAATTCTATTGAGAGTACTTGTCTCTATTCTATTATTTGATGAATATTATTTTGACTTAGATTTTGTTATTTTTTAAGCATTTTTTTTTATATTTAATTTTATTATTATCGTGTTTTAGAAGGTATTTATGTGTTTTGTAGGTTGTTGGGCTCTTAAAAGAATATTGGATTGAAATGCTCAAAATGAGTGAAAATAGAGTACAAGAGTTAAAGAATGTAAGTGTTACATTGGGAGTTAGCAATTATGTAAGGGTTACAAAAAAGGCAAGCACCACAAGGGGGCTGCGGTGAAGAAATTTGTGTGCCGCGACAACCAACTCTCGGGTTTCTATTATGGAGCCAAAATTCAACAAGCGCAACGGTAGAAGAAAATTTGCGCCACAGCCAGCCTAACATTTTCAGCCTTACGCTAAGGCAAGTAATTTTATGTGCTGCGGCAAGCGTACCAAAAATGCCCAGAAACCCTAACACGTGTGTGTCTCTTCACTCCTCCTATAAATACCATACTATACCTCTCTCAAACCCAAGTTTTCATAGCCAATTTCCTCCTTCCCTTAGCTATTGTGGCAGCAAAGGTTTCCACCCAAAATCAATAGAAGACCTCCATTATTAAAGTTACTCCAAGGAATTGAGAAAGAGGACCAACCAACTTCATGGTTTTGGAGCTAGAGGATTCATTGAATAATTTTATTATAGTATCTTTTTCTTCTTTTTGATTTTGTGTTTACCTCTCATGACTAAATTGATTGACACCAATTTAGTTATGGTTAGCTAATTTGTGTATTTGAGATATTAGTATTGCTTCCAATGATTGGAAGAAAAATTTTATAATTTAATGATATTTGAGTTTTAGATTTATTTATTGTTCATGTTCTTAATATTTTTGATTATAAATTAATAATGAGCTAAATCTTGATTTGTAGTTTGAGAGAATATGTTAGAATTTAGGCATTAGAAACGCCATGTTTGCTTGAATATGCATTATGAATAAGTGCCTAATTTGATTGCATTGATTTTTGTTAGATTAGGTGGTTATAATATTTTCTTGTGCTAATTTCAATTAATTAATTAATGATCCGGATTAAAGAAGTTAATTAATTGATTGTAGTGAAAATTGTCATTAATTTGGGATTTTTTAGGTTTAGTGGAAAAATCATTAAATTCGACTTTAAATTGAATTACTTAATTTTTTCTTTCCATGAATGAATGGCAAACTAAGACTCCCATATACATCCATCATCACCTCCTTGATTGTGATTACTTTTATTTACACTTTATTTTAGTTATAGAATTAATTTAGGAATTATAATCTTTTCTGCAACTGACAATTGTTAGAATGTTTAAGATTGTTTATTTGACTGAATAAGAAAATAAATAATATTTTAAAACTACCGCAATTTCTTGAGAAACGATCATGGGAGTATACTTATCACTCATTACAAGTGATTCGTGCACTTACGAGCTTATTATAAATATAAAATTTGACTATTAAGTCATTGTGATCACTATTCAGGTGTTTCTGCAAGTAATGGCGATCCCTTATTCATTCTCAAAGCTTCATCGACGAATGTTTCAAGTTCCTTCACATCTTCTACTGAGTTCTTGCCCAAATACTACCACTTGTGACCAAAATTTTTGCTTTGTTACTAATGAAACTAATAGATTGGTGTGAATTTTAAAAGAAAAAAAAGGTCATAAGTTACTCTCTCAAAGACTTTTGTCTCACATTAATTTTTGTATCTCTTAGGAGGTGTTTATAAAGAAAAAGATTTAGACTTGAGATTGTGTCCCAAAAGGCACAAACTTTTGTGAAAGATGAGAGAAATTAGGTAAATATGGGTCCACCCATACGCGACATTACCGTCTGTCTGAGTTCGTGTGTGAGGTGGCACTTTATTTCTTGAAAAAAAATTATTTGTTAAATTACTTTTCTACCAGTAAGATAAGATCATATTCGAAAAACTATCTATTATTATCCAAAATTAAGTTAGGGTGAGGGTGGGAATAAGATCATATTCGAAAAACTATCTATTATTATCCAAAATTAAGTTAGGGTGAGGGTGGGAATGTGAATGGGGTGAAACGTAGCCAGAGAGTATTTTACTCGAAATCGAAACCAAAATATTCCACCATATACAAAACCGAAACGAACAATTATAAATTCGAGAAATTTGCATAGGATAATGGTTACCCTTTGTAGTTCAAAAAATTGAATTTTAATATTTTTTAATTAAAAATAGTTTAAAATAATTTAAGTCTAACAAAAATAATCTTTATAAATTTTAAAAAATAATACGCTTTCGGTACTTAATATATTTTGTTTTGTTTTTCTTCATAAATATTTAACTATAAGTATTTGTAACTCTACATATATGTAAAATATAATATTCAATAAAATATAAAAAAGAAAAAGGATACCAAAAGTTTACTAACTATGATTAAAGTGTACAAAAATTTACTAACTTTTTGGGTACTAGAAGTCCAATAACTATTAAAAAGGGCATTAAAAGTCTAAAATTTTTAAAAATTTATCCACATGAAATGTAATAGATGGAGCCATAAAGAAAAAATTATAATAATTTTAAAAGTTTTGGACTTTTTGTTGTCTTTTTAATAGTTATTGGACTTCTCGTATCTTACCCCAAAATTAGTGAACTTTTGTGCACTTTAGCCATAGTTAGTGGACTTCTGGTGCCCTTCATCCAATTTATAATTTTGAATATTGGGGTCAGATTATTCCACGTTCGAAATTGAACCCGAACAAGTTTTAAATAAGATAATAATCAAACCCAAAAAGCTATCCAAAAATTTTCACGCTTATTCAATTATTGCGCTCAATTATCTGAAACCATGGGGATTTTGACAACCCTAGGCGAGGGTGAAGTGCTCATGTATAATCACTCTAAACTAGAAATTGAGAGGATTGGAATCGAATCTCTAGGGTGCGGCAAGAGATACAAGTCTTTATTTATTAGTCGAGTTTAATTCCAATCCATAGGAGCAAGTGTTCTAGCTATAATCAGTGGAAGGAATTGATCTCAGATATTGGATCCATGTTGATTGAAGATAACTTCGTGATGAGATAGAGGCTCACTTTGTCAATTTTATATAGTACATAAGCAACACGAGATATGTAATCATAAAAAGTTAACCTTCAATGATAAATAAAGTTAAGTCTCATGCTACTTATAAACACTATACTAATATTATTGTTTAATAATGTGGGATATTCATTTTTCTCTAACAAGTTTCCTTAATGAATGTTAATGAAAATTGCATCTCATTGTCAAAAGTTATTTGTTTATATACCTGGTTTTGATGTCGTCATTGATGAGTGCTCGAAAAGCACTAATATTTCGTGATTAATTGTGCTTAATTGTTTGATATATAGATTTATTATTATTGTTTATTCAATTAATTTCATAAATCTATCCATTCGGAGTCACGGGTATATTTTAGTGTATTTCAGGTGTTTTTAGCGTCAAATGATTCAAATAATGAAAACACGCAAAGACGGAACACTTACGGCGCTCGGATCACGAGTTACGGGCTAAACAAGAAAAATATGTAAGCCTTACATAACGAGCCATCACATATGTAAGGGGGTACATGTGAAGAAACTGAAGACAACGCGTGCCGTGGCGAGGAAAAGTCATGCCGCGGCGGGGAGCTCTCGGGTTTTTACACAATTTCCAGAATTTGTGTTGCGCCGCGGCGGGGAAAATGCATGCCGCGGCGCGCCTATTCCTAATGCAATCAGGAATCCCTTACATCTATAAATACCCCCTTAGAGCCCCCCTTACAACAAAACTCGACCAATTCGTACACAACTCTTAGATTTCACAATTTTGCGACCAAACACTACATTCAATCAGTTTTGAGAGCGTTGCCACACTTTAACGAAGCGAGAGACACTATTATAAGGATTCAAGGAAGCCAACGACGATCGAAGATAAAGCTTACGGAGAAGAACACTATCTAATCCATAAGCGGTATTTAGATCTAGGATTTTCTTGTTGTTATAGAATTAATTCCTCTTCTCTTTTTGTTAAAGTGTATGATCATATTTTATTTGTCTATGAATATTAATACGAACATGAGCGGCTAGTTTAATTATGGATGTTTAGTTTGTGTTGCCATATTTGCTAGAATTGTGTATGGTGTATCTTATTGATTTATAAATAAATTACTTTTTGATTAAGAGCATGTTTAGATATTTAATTATGAATAATCATGGGCCCATTTGATGTTCGTAGTTAGGTTGAAAAATCTTAGAATTTAGTTATAGGAACGTCACCTTAACTTTATTCCGAAACACTTAATCGAAGCTTCAAGTTAGTGACTTAGTCATAGCATTAATTTGATTGGCATGTTTTCCTTGCGCACAATTTGATTACTATTTGATTTACCCCCGCCAAAGGCAATTAATTAGTTAATCAATAAAGAGACCTACCCCCGCCAAAAGGAGTCTCGTAATTAAAAGGAAAGCCGGTAGTTTAGTTTATATAGGACGTTCATGTTATCTCACCATACCTTTTCGATGCAAGCATGGTCAACCAAGCTAAACGTCCATACATCCTCCATTGATATTTGAATTGATTGTTTGCTTACGATCTTGTTTTCGTTTGATTGTCGTATGATTGTTCTCGTCACAATTCCAACTTGTTTACAGTTTTACTAGCTTTAGAATTCTAGTTATTTAGAGTTTTAGTTTTACTAGAACTCTATTTAATTGGTATTTTATTTGCTTTAGGATTCTAGTTACTTAGAGTTTTAGTTTCACTAGAACTCTATTTAATTAGTGTTTTATTTTCATTAGAACTCTATTTTGATTAAAAAGTTAGTTATTTAGAACCACTGCAATTCCTTGAGAGACCGACCTTGGAAGTTGCTTATCACTTTCCTACGAATGATTCGTACACTTGCGAGTACTAAATTTATCACATCAGTCATACAAGTTGTGTTTGCTCATATCTTTTCAAGGAAACATATGAAAGATCAAGCTAAGCTCACTGGCTTATGGATTTTAAACCTTGTATTTTAAATTGAGATTGTTTGCAGTTAAATTTTTCTTTAAAAACAAGGTTATAATTTTATAATTTTGCAATGCTCACTTTACCAAATATTGCATTATTGCTTATGTAGTACATTAAAGTGAGTCATGCCATAATTTCATCAATAAGGTGTTTTTGTGAATCAGGTGATGAGGAAAGTGTGAACTGCTCTTGTATGATTCATTTTAACCCAAAAATTAAGAATGCAAGAAAATTTGGGTTGCATCATAAGTAAAAAGTTTGCTTACGAGTCGAGTTTAGTCATAATTGTCAGGTTCATGTGTTCAAGATAGAATGAGTAAAAGATTTGTTCCCTCACAATACTTCATACGCCAATTTAAGTGTCATTTTGGGCTAATTCTGATTGTACTCAATTGCTACTTGAAGAACATAGATTTATGTTTATTATTCTGATAGAGTGCGGTTGCAATTTTTGGTTATTTTGCTTGTGATTTTGAAGTTGATTGGTTATTTTGCTTGTAATATGTATCATTTAGTTATTTTAGTTATGAAAAAAGACTCATAAAAAAATAATGTTATTTAAGCACCAATATTTTAATATTTTTATAATGTCATCCGATTTTTGGATTTTCTAAAGAGATATTTTGGTTATTTTATATGTTTTTCTCGAAATACAACATACTTAACTCTCTTTATTTTTTTTTTGCCTAGTTGTTTTTTTTTTTTTTTGAAAAACAACAAAAATAATATCTTTTCAAACTTGTAATAACAAAAATATAGTACTCATTGTGTTCAAATAATATATTTTTACAATTAAAGAAATGACTGTTATATCATTTTTTTTAACGCCGTTCAAATTAAACTGTAACAATTTATACATGTTCAATATTTAATATAATTTATACATATTCAATGTTAAACATCGTGTAATTGAATATTGTTCAATGTTTCCCTTTTTTTTAAAAAAAATTGAATTTTCATATTTAACCTTTCAAAAAGCACATTTTTGTCACATAATTGACTTAAACTTATATTTAATAATAAAATATTTATGTTTGTTCATAATAAGCACCTTTTTAATAATAATAATAAAATTAAATAGCATATTTTTTACGATTGATAGAATTAAATAACATCATTTAAAAATAAATCAACTAAGTAATCAAAATAACAATCATGACTTTTTAACCATGCTCGGGTACTCATTTAACTTTGATAGCTCAATCAGAATTTAAAAAGGGGAGTACCTTTGATAAACTCTCTTTTTTTTTCTTTTCAATATAACTCTGTTTCTTCTATTCCGGCACTATATAATGATCGAAATATCAAATTGAATTAGCAAAACTATTTTATATGTATATAAAAGAAAGGTTAGGATCAAATGCAATCATGAATTTTGACACAGTTATCTTGCTAATAATCTGTTATAAAAATATAAACAATTTGAAGACAATAAGAAAGTAGAGAGATACTGATATTATTGTTGTGTATAATACAATACCAAAAAACCTATTTGTAGAGCTCAAATGTACAAGAAAATGCTTTTTAAAACTGACCTACACTTTTTACATAATTTATATTACTTTGTTTTTTATCATATCATTATTTTATTATTTTTTTCAAATATGCTCACAAAAAAAATTAAATAAAAAATAGGAGTGGTACTGGTATTGGGTTAGCCATGTTATTAATTGTATTCAAGTATTTTTTATATGATCTATTTATGGTAATAAAAGTGGTTGGACTTTAATTTATCTGAAATAATTCTTGGATCAATAATAACAAATTTTTTTATTCATTTGTGTAATATATAATGGCAAAAAAAAAAAAAGTATTTGTACCCTTTATTTAAGGGTGTCAATTTATACTGTAGTTCGATTAATCAAATCGAACTCGAATCGAAAAACACGAATCGAATTAAATTTGGGCTTATTTCGGTCCAGCTTGAATAACCTGAAAAAATTTAAGCAAGGTTAGGGCCAACCCATTAGCACGAAATAAAATAAAATTTTAAATAAAAAAAAGACTGTATTAAAATTAAAATAATTTTTTATTTCTTTCAGTACATCTTTTTATGATATATTAGTTATTTTTCTTCCATTTTCTTTTGAAAAATAAGGTGATAATGAATAAATAATTATAATTTATTTATTTTGTCACAATATTATGCTACATTCTTTAATGTTAATGCATTTAACGTTTAAATATACCTAACTCTTTAAAAAAATATTTATATTTAATTTAAATTAGTGTTATAAAGTTTTTATTTTTAAATCGATTAGATATTAATTTTTGAAATAAAAATTTTATTTTTTTTATCAACTTGTGTTATGCTATTCTCTTTTCCACTTGTTCATTGTCTTGAGAATTATATATTATGTAATAGTCAAAGTTTTATTCTTGTGTATATAAAAAAAGTTATGTTCTCGTGTAACATTTTAAGTTACTTTAACTGTTCATTTTTTAGTAAGTATATTTATTTAATCTACTCATCTTTATTTGTTTTGTTTAATAGCTAGAAGAAATTTTATTTGGATATGATAACTCTTTATTCTAAATGTAAGTTTTTATGAGGGCATGACGGCTTCTAACTTTTGCATGTTTAAGATTTAATGCATTTATTTATTGCCTAATTAATTTAGTACTTGACGTTTTGTTTTAATAATTAATTTTTTCTTATATTTATATATATATTTTTATTGTTTTATGTAATATTATTTGAGCTTTAATTATTAAACATATTTTTTTAATAAAAAAAGTCATATTAACTAAAAAATATATATAATTAACAATTTGGGCTAGTTTGGGTTTGTTTGAGAGAGCTCGTTTGTGTTTGGTTTGAATTCGGGCTCACCTTTGCTAGCTCGAATTAAATTTGAATTGAGCTAGGGTTGAACCAATTTGGGTTGTGCTAGTTTGGGCCAGCTCAAACTAGCTCAGCTCGCACGAATTGAAGCCTCAGCTCACAATTCATATCATCCATTACCTCTCAATTTTCTCTCTAGTGCTCTAACTATTGAGCAACACAAAAAATTCAAAAAAGAATAATAACCATAAACCCAGAAATACTTTCCGGTATACAAAATTAATATAATTTCTAGTTTTTGAGCAACAAAATTATTTTACAGGGTGTAGCATTCTGGAGTTCATCAGTGCAGTGTAACTCCGAGACAAAATTTTGGTAAGCTATTTTATCTTGGGGACGACAAGGCTATGTTTGCTTGCACAATTTTGGACAGAGCCGCACAACGTCTTAAATAGAGCGACTTAGTCCGCGACTCAACCCAAGCAGTGTGATTTCAGTATTTTGGTAACCACGTTCCTATCTTTATTTTATATCTGCAGCAACAATTTTAACATGTTATAATCTGCCATGTCTACTGAAATATTAACTGCTGATTTAAACAAACCTTTTTGTTTTGAGGGATTGCATTTTAAAAAATGGAGACAAAAAATGTTGTTTTTCTTAACCATGAAAAAAGTCGCCTTTGTTCTTACTACTAAAAAACCAACACTGCCAAATCCTCATACTGAAACTACAATTAAAGATTTAAATACCTGGCTGGAAAATGACTTTCTCTATAAAAAACTTATTCTCAATGGTTTAGCTGATGATTTGTATGATTATTATAATTCTGATAAGTCAGCTAAGGAAACTTGGGATACACTTCAATAGAAGTATGACACTGAGGAAGCTAGAACTAAGAAGTATTTTGTCAGCAGATATCTGAAGTACCAGATGACTGATGACAAATCTGTGGAAGCTCAGTCACATAAACTATAGAAGATAGCACATAAAATAACTTCTAAAGGTATGGCTTTAGATGAACAATTTCAAGTTGTTGTTATTATAGATAAATTACCCCCTGCATGGAAAGACTTTAAGAATGTTCGTAGACATAAAACTAAAGAATTCTCCCTAGAAAGTCTAATAACTCGTCTAAGAATAGAAGAAGAAGCCCGAAAACAAGACTAAAAAGATGAAGTACTTGTTGTCTCAAACAACAGTGCCAATAAAAAATCCTCCTCTGTAATTCTGAAACCAAAAGGAAGAAACATGAAATTTTAGAATCGTAATAATAATCAAAACTGTAATAACCATAATAAAAATAGAATCCTCCACGGAATGGACCTAGACCTAGAACTCAACCCCCCTTAGGAAATAACACATTTACGTGTTATAGTTGTAACAGGCCTGGCCATTTGGCCAGGAACTACCGAAACAGGAATTGTCCTACCCTACAGGCAAACTTTACCGAAGATCAGCTTATAGCTATAATATCTGAAATCAACTTTGTTGGTGGATTCGAGGAGTGGTAGGTAGACACTGGTGCTTCTCGCCACGTTTACTATGATCGTGACATGTTCAAGTCCTATTCTGTATCTGAGGATAAGAAAGTGCTGCTGGGCGACTCCCACTCCACTAAAGTTGTTGGTACTAGTGAGGTGGAATTGAAGTTTACCTCTGGAAAGATTGTCATCTTGAGGAATGTCCTGCATACTCCAGAGATGAAAAAGAACTTAGTTTCAGGCTATCATCTCAACAAGGCTGGGTTTACTCAAACTATAGGGGCTAATTTGTATACAATTACTAAAAATAATGTATTTGTTGGGAAAGGATATGCCACTGATGGCATGTTTAAATTAAATGTTGAAATTAATAAAATATCTTCTTATGCTTATATGTTGTGTTTTTTTAATGTTTGGCATGCTAGACTTTGTCATGTTAATAAATGCATAATAAAGAACATGAGTAACTTAGAACTAATTCTTAAATTATCAATGAATGATTTTGAAAAATGTGATTTTTGCAGTCAAGCTAAAATAACCAAAACTTCACATAAATCAGTAATTAGAGAATCAGAATCATTAGATTTAATACACTCTGATATATGTGAACTTGATGGTACTTTAACAAGAAATGGAAAATGCTACTTCATAACTTTTATAGATAACTGTTCAGATTATACTTATGTATATCTAATGAAAAATAAAAGTGAAGCGTTTGACATGTTTAAAACATTTATGACTAAAATTCAAAATTAACTTAACAAAAAATAAAAAGATTTCGAAGTGATAGAGGCACTGAATATGATTCCAATATTTTTAATGACTTTTATAAAACTCATTGAATCATACATGAAAAAATTGCACCTTATTCTCCTAAAATGAATGGCAAAATTGAAAGAAAAAATAGAACTTTTACTGAATCAGTTGTTGCAATTTTATTAAACTCTGGTACTGCTTTTTATTGGTGGGGAGAAATTTTATTAACTGTTTGCTATGTGCTAAATAGAGTGCCTAAATTTACTATTCAAATTTCACCTTATGAAATTTTGAAAAATAAGAAACCTAACTTAACTTATTTTAAAACTTGGGGCTGTTTAGCCTATGTTAGGATCACTAATCCAAAAAGAAATAAACTTGCTAGTAGAGCATATGAATGTGTATTCATAGGATATGTAGTGAATAGTAAAGCTTATAAATTCTATGACTTAAATGATCATGTAGTTATAGAATCAAATGATGCAGACTTCTATAAACATAGGTTTTCCTTTAAACTAAAGAATAGTGGAGGCTCGTCTTCTAGTAGTTTACCCATAACTAGAACTAGTGAACAAAATGAGGAATTAGATACTGAACTTAGGAGAAGTAAATGAGCTCGAATCTCTAAGGATTATGGGTCTGATTTTTATGCTTATACCTTAGAGGAAGATCCCCAAACCATTCAAGAAGCCTTATTTTCTTTAGATGCCAACTTAAGGGAAGAAGCCATAAATGATGAAATGAACTCTCTTGAGTCTAATAGAACTTGGCATTTAGTTGACTTACCTCCTGGTTGCAAGACCATAGGATATAAATGGATACAAAAGAAGAAATTAAAATCCGACGGTACTATTGAAAAGTACAATGCTCACCTTGTAGCCAAAGGGTATAGGCAAAGGGAAAATGTGGACGTCTTTGACACATATTCACCTATCACAAGAATAACTTCCATACGTGTGCTTTTCTCCCTAGCTGTTATCCATGATTTAGTGGTGCACCAAATGGATGTTAAAACTGCCTTCTTAAATGATGAATTAGAAGAAGAGATTTATATGGACCAACCTGAAGGCTTTGTAGCCCTAGGTCAAGAAAACAAAGTATGTAAACTAGATAAATCTCTTTATGGTCTAAAACAAGCACCTAAGCAATGGTATGAAAAATTTGATAATCTAGTTATCTCACATGGATTCAAATTGAATGAAAGTGATAAATGCATTTATCATAAAACAAAAAATAACATTTGCACTATTATATGTTTATATATGGATGACTTGCTTATTTTTGGATCAAATATTCACGTTGTAAATAATGTGAAAAACTTGTTGTGTGCTAATTTTGACACAAAAGACCTAGGTGAAGCGAGTATAATCCCAAGTATAAAGATTACTAGGTCTTAAGAGGGACTTTCTCTAGATCAATCTCATTATATTGAGAAGATCTTAAAGAAATATAATTACTCTAACTGCAAACCTGCATGTACTCCTTATGATCCTAGTGTAAAGTTGTTCAAGAATACTGGAGACGGTGTTAGACAAACTGAGTATGCGAGCATCATTGGTAGCTTACATTACGCTACTGATTGCACTAGGCCCGACATAGCATATGTTGTGGGACTATTATATAGGTTTACTAGTAGACCTAGTATAGAGCATTGGAATGCAATTGAAAGGGTCATGAGGTACCTTAAGAGAACGATGAACCTTGGATTACATTATAAGAAGTTTCCCGCTGTTTTAGAAGGATACAGCGATGCTGATTGGAACACTCTTTCAGAAGGCTCCAAAGCAACTAGCGGCTATATATTTAACATTGCTGGTGGAGCTGTTTCTTAGAAGTCTAAGAAACAGACAGTTTTGGCTCAATCTACGATGGAGTCAGAAATGATAGCACTAGCTACTGCTAGTGAAGAAGCAAGCTGGTTAAGAAGTCTGTTAGCTGAGATCCCTTTATAGGAAAGACTGATACCAGCTATCCTGATCCACTGCGATAGTACCTTGGATATTGCAAAGATTCAGAACCGTTATTATAACGACAAGAAATGACAGATACATCGTAAGTACAGTATTGTTAGAGAATTTCTCTCTACAAGAGTTGTAAGAGTGGATCATGTACGTACTGATGATAATTTGGCTGATCCTTTGAGGATTTTCAAAACCTCGAAAGGAATGAGACTAATGCCCTTAGAATGAAGAGTCACTCGTGATAGTAACTCGACTTATAGACTGGAGATCCCAAGAAATTAGTTCAATGGGTAATTACAAGTCATGAAGTGATATGATGAATCATGCTATTATAAGTCCTATTCTATAATGTTAGAAGCATGAATTCCTGAAGCGATAGAATGATGAGTTAATTGTTAACTATTAATGAGTTTTATACTATATATGGAGTGAAGTACATAGCTATAGGAGTACTCTTGATAGACTCACCTATGTGAATGTGGAAGTGTGGCCGCTTACTATGAAATTTTGGGCAAAATTTACTAGAGCATTCACTATACTGGGATACAAGTGCATGGCCGTAAAGCACGGGATTTTCGAACTACACCTTAGAAAGGTTGTGTGTGTAATGTTGTTAGAGATAGAGTTCAAAACTACGAGTTACTCTAGTATATTCTAAAGCATCAATACTATGCAAAGGTTCAAGTCGATGACACCTTCTGCTTATGCACAATCTTATATCTATGATTGATCGGTTGCTCGATGAAAACTATTTTTTATATAAAATTCAAGTGGAGGATTGTTGGAAGTATTATGAATTTAAATAAAAAAAGGGAAAGAGAAAAAGTGCAAAATTTTGACACTCCCAAAATTTTTTAAGTCCCACATTGCTATTCTACATTTCCTTAGAAATGTTTATATATAAAAGAATTAGCTAGTGAGATTGGGCCCCAAAGGGCACCCACTTTGGTGGAAGAGGAGAGGACCTAGGAAATTGTGGGTCCAACACATGCGCGCGGTGCCGCCACCGTCCGTCCGTCCGACTGGTCGGCCGTGCCATGCCGAGCCAAGCGCTAGTGCGTGTGTGTGAGGTGAGGTGGCACTTTATTTTTTGATAAAAAATTATTTATTAAAATTAATTTTTCCAATAGTTTCATTACCCAAATTATAACCGTTATTTTTTTACCATTCCATTCCGTTGAGACCGAGTTTCACGGAACATTTGCCTTCGAACGTTACACGTTCTTATCTGTTACCCCACGTTGTGACCGTTTTACCATTCCGTTCTAGACCGAGTCTTATGGAACGTTATCCACGACTGTTTATGAACGTTGTACATTCTCATCCTCTGGCTCCGTTTTTTGTGACCACTCTCAGCCTATATTTAGAGCCCTTAGCTCACAGTTCATATCATCCATTACCTCTCAACTTTCTCTCATTTTCTCTCTCGCGCTCTAACTGTTGAGCAACACAAAAAATTCAGAAAAGAAAAAAAACCATAAACCTAGAAATACTTTCCAGTATACAAAATTAATATAATTTCTAGTTTTTGAGCAAAAAAATTATTTTATAGGGTGTAGCATTCCGAAGTTCATCAGTGCAGTGTAACTCCGACACATAATCTTGCTGGGCTATTTTATCTTGGGGACGTCGAGGCTATGTTTGCTTGCACAATTTTGGGCAGAGCCGAGAAACGTCTTAAAGAGAGCAACCTAGTCCGCAACTCAATCCAAGCAGTGTGATTTCAATATTTTGGTAACCTCATTCCTATATTTATTTGATATCTACAGCTGCAGTCCCAGTGGCGGTGCATTGGATGGGTGGTAAGCCAAGCCAACAACCTTTCAAAATTTTGATAAAACTATTAAAGAGATCGTAAAAATCTGCAAGTGCTGTTAAATAGGAAGATTTCACAAGATTTTTGCATGGCCACTTTGGTGGAACAGATCTCTACAAATGATTCATGGATTGAGAAGAATGGATTGGGTATTGGGTCGGGGGCAAATTGGGAGCAAGACAGTGAGCTAGTTGAGAGGTGGAGGAAGAATGAACGAAATTGAGAGGTTGTTTATGAATGAGCTCTTTTAGAGAAAAATATCAAATTTGAAATATTTTAGGTGTTGCCCCGTGTATAAGATTATTTGAAAGGTACCTTGAAATTATTTTGAAGAGTATGAACTGTGTGTCATCAACCTCAGTAAATACTTTTTGTAGCATATTATTTTAATATGTTAACATTATTATTTAGAGTAGTTCTATATGAATCTAAGTTATTGTGATACATGGACTCTTGTATGTCTCAAATTGTGGATAAAAGCTTTTTCCTATCATTTATCATGGCTTCAACATTAGGTTTTGTTTAATTTAGGGCTTGGTTGACAACCATTTCAATTCCTAATTTTTAATTTTAATTAATATTTAAATTTTATAAATTTTGAAATTATGTTTGATAACTCTTTTTTAAATTATAATTTCTAAATATTGAAATTCAATTTTAGAATTTAGCCAAATTTTGAAATTAAGAAGTAACTTTTGAATTGAATTCCTACTTTTTATTTCCTAACACTAAAAATTAATAATTCAGTCATACTCAACCTTATTTAAAATGATTAAAAACCACAACTTGATGAAAATTTATCAATAATAGGTTTGAAATTGAATTTTAAAGCTTAAAAAGTTAAAAATTGGAAATAAAGAATTGATTATCAAACGAGCATATTCAATTTTCAATATCCAATTTTCAAAATTGAAACTAGAAATTGGTTTTCTAGCAACTTTTATTTTTATTTTTTCCAAACAAATTTAAAATTGAAATTTTAATTTCAAACTAAGGAATTAGAAATTGAAATGGTTGTCAAACATGTCCTTAGTTGGAGGAAATTAATAATTAAGAGAGGGACATGTCTCATTTTCGTTATTCTGTAATACAGGTTTTAGGTGTGAAAAGAAGACAAGTTTCTATCGATTATGGTTCTAAATCAAGAGATAAGTTGTGATAGTGGAGGAGGTAACTCTACAAAGTGTCTTTGATGCTTTGGACAAAGCTTTGAATGCCAACTAACATAGTAGAATGAATTGATGGTGCATACACCTTATTTTTATCTATATCATGTTGTAATTCTTCTGATAAAGTAAATTTTGGTTAGAGATATATTTTATTTCCACTAGAAATGCTACTTGTATTGCATATGAACTAGTTTTGACTTACTCATGTACTTATGCATGTAAACTAACAGATAGCATTTCATTATATCCTTGTGTTTGCATAACACCTCATGTGAGTGAGAGCCAGACAAAAACCACAAAAGAACTCCCTTTACCACCGTGGTTGAATTGGGGGTAACTTTTTATGCAAACATTGGCAAGCAATCATCCTTGTGTTAAAAACCATGTAATGGTTTTCTATCGTTTAGGGTGGACATGTGCATATAGGGGTGATAATTTGTGCTATAGCTCAATTGATCGAATCGAACCTAAATTGAAAAATACAAATTGAATTAAATTTGGGCTTGTTTCAGCCCTACTCGAATAGTACAAAAAAATTTGAGCTGGGTACCCATTAGCCCGAAATTAAATTAAATTAAATTAAATTTTAAATAAAAAAAGACTATATTAAAATTAAAATAATTTTTAATTTCTTTTAGTATTTATCTTTTATGATATATTAGTTATTTTTCTTTTGAAAAATAAGTTGATAATGAATAAATAGTTATAATTTATTCAATTTGTCACAATATTATGCTACATTATTTGATGTTAATGCATTTAGCGTTTAAATCTACCTACTTTTTAAACAAAAAAATAATATTTATATTTAATTTAAATTAGTATTATGAAGTTTCTATTTTTAAATCGATACTTGTGTTATGCTATTCTCTTTTCTACTTGTTCATTGTCTTGAGACTTATTTATTATGTAATAGTCAAAGTTTTATTCTTTTGTATATAAAAAAATTTATATTCTCGTGTAATATTTTAATTTACTTTAACTGTTCATTTTTTAGTAAGTGTATTTATTTAATCTACTCATCCATATTTATTTTGTTTAATAGCTAGAAGAAATTTTATTTGGACCTAAAAACTCTTTTTTCTAAATATGAGTTTTTATGAGGGCATGACGGCTTCTAACTTTTGCATGAGTGGGGTTTAATGCATTTACTCATTGCCTAATTAATACAGTAATTGAATTTTTGCTATAATAATTAATTTTTTACTACATTTATATAATATTTTATTGTTTTATATAATGTTGTTTATTAAACATATTTGTTTAATAAAAAAAAGTCATATTAACTAAAAAATATATATAATTAATAATTCGGGCTAGTTTGGGCCAGTTTGAGCCAACTCGTTCGGTTTGGGTTCATGCTCACCTTTGCTATCTCGAATTAAATTTGAATACCTTTGTTATTTCGAATTAAATTTGAATTGAGCTAGGGTTGAACCAATTTGGGCTAGGCTCAGCTAGTTTAGGCCAACTCAAACTAGCCCAGCTCGCACGAATTGATACCCCTATATGCATACCATTGCAGAGCTGCATCGTTAAGATGATCGCACTTTTATCATTGAATTTAGATAGCATTTTGCAAGGTTTAGCAATATCCAAATGTGACTAAAGCACTGTTATACTTTGTTCAAAATCTTCTGTTGCAAATTCTTAAAAAATTGACCACTATAACAGTAGTTACAATTTTGTTTAAAGAATGAATTATTCTGTAACATTGGTACCAATTTTTTTCGAAGCCCTAGCATTAGATGTCTCTTTCCTTTTGCCTTTGAAGCAATATCTGCTCTCAGTTTTGGCAGTTGCGTATAGTTCTAAAAGGTTATTGCTATTTAAAGTTTAATACCTCTGCATAGAAGTTATACCTTTCATTTTCGTTGTTTATAACTTTGAATTGTGTTGGATTTCTTGTGGCTTTGTGAAAAAGCACGTTAATGAGTTACACTGCTCATTAGCTCTTGAAAATTACTTATTAGTTGTTTCAAGTATAAAAATAAAACATAACATGATCTTGTCTTTTAACACCATTCATATTGGCATTGCAGCATAAAGGAATCGTTGCAAAATTACATTAAGACATATGTTATTCCAACATCAAAACAATTATATCCGATGAATAAACTATAAAGAAAAACTAATCCAAAGCCAATTTAGAATAATGGTCCAAAGGTAAAAACTAATCCAAAGCCAATTTAGAATAATGGTCGATCGTCCAAAGGTAGCTAGTATAGGTATGGTAATAGCCACTAATCTAAATTTTGCCTAGAAAAGTATTTTGACCAGGAGGGATAGGGATTTCAACCGTCCCTTCCAGCATAAGCAGGACTTTCTTCATCGAAGGACGAAGAGATGGGTCATCCTGAATGCACCAAAGTGCCACTCTAACCATTCTTTCCATTTCTCTCTTGTCTATGTTTTCATTGCCTACCAGTTTATCCAACTCACCATTATCGAAACATATCCATACCCATTCATCCAAAATAGCTTCTTCTTCAGAGAGATTCCAATCCACATTCTTCCTGCAACATATGATCTCTAACAGTACAATGCCAAAGCTATAAACATCTGCTTTGACTGTAATAGGCATTTTTCTATGCCATTCTGGGGCAACATACCCTCTTGTGCCTCTGATGCCTGTATAAGTTTTGGTTTGATCTGGCTTTAGCAACTTTGCCAATCCAAAGTCAGAAATTCTTGCACATCCATATTCATCCATGAGTATATTATGGGGCCTAATGTCACAATGGATAATTTGAGTCCCACATTCTTCATGTAAATAGAGAATTCCTCTTGCTATATTGCAAGTAATTCCCACCCTATCATCCCAACAAGGTTTTTTTTCTGGGGTAAAAAGTATATCTGCAAGTGATCCATTCCTCATATATTCATATACCAAAAACCTATTTTGTCCCTCATGACAAAAACCTAGTAAACATACTAAATTTTTGTGATGGGTTCTTCCAATAGCTTTTATCTCATTCTGAAACTCTTTTTCACCTTCCTTCAATTCTTTCTGTAGCCTTTTGATTGCTACAACCTTTTGGGTATTCAAAATTTTCCCTTTATAAACTGTCCCAAATGAACCTCTTCCAATCTCTTCTTTGAAATCATCAGTCATGGCCTCTATCTCTTTGTAGGTATATGATTGCAGGACCAAATCCTCGCTAAGTTGAACATCATTGTTACGAGTTATTCTCTTATATGCATGACTTTTGAACAACACAATTAAGGAAATTACCAACATGGAAGACCCCAAGGCAACTAATATCAAACTGATAATCAATATGTCCTTCCGAATGTTTTTGTTATTTTTTCTCGAAACAGGAACATTAGTAGTAGGAGTAGATATGGGTTTGCCTACCTTGATTAAAGCTATGTTTGATTTACTTTGATCTCTTTTTCCAAATTTCAAAGGAAGTCTTTGCTTTGTACAATTTCCATCTTTGTAAAATGTAGCTTCGCAGTTACAATCATCCAAACAAGCTCGTTTGCAACCTTCTATATCGGTTGATGATAATACCTCATATGGAAGATCTTCCCATACAGTATTTGGCACATCTTCTATTTCAAACGAAACACCCTCTTTTTTATTTCCACAACTATCAACTATGAAGTTTCTCCGACAACCTAGTGCTCGATTTCTCTGGTTAAGAAAATCGAATCCCGGAAGGCATCTACAATCAACTTCTTGAACATTTAGTACACAAAATGCATTTAACCCACACAGACCCTTAGGGTTGCATTTATCATATGAAGGTGACCATTCACTTGACCAACTGCCATTATTTCCAATTAAGGTATATGAATACACACGGAATACTCCATCTTCATCAATTGTCATACGAAGGATGGTGTTGTTTGAAATATACCCTCCTTCACGTATATTCAAAATGTTTAAACCAATTCTGTTGAGCAAGTACAGACTACCGTCAGCACCAAAATTCAGAGTTACATTCGGTCCTTTATCATAAGTCCCACTTGAATAATAAGCATTTCTTGGTGTTGTTGGAGTAGTTTCAATTCGGTACTGAACAAGGTTCCCATCTTGTTGCATGCTGAGTTTAAAAAAGCCTTCTGAGTAATTAGATTTTGAAATGCTAGAAATTAACGATTTGTTTTCCAGCAAACATTGAGTTGGCAAAAGAGTATCTGTTGGGTTGTCAAAAGTTTGCCAAATGATTTTCCCATCTGAACCGTAGAACACAAAATTGCCTGAATCAAGCATGGAAGCATAAGCAGCTAACACAAGAGGATCTCCTATGTCAATTTGACCTGCTGTTGATTGTAAAGAAAGACTACCTTTGTCTGTGAAAAGCAGAGTGGCATTGCTGGTTACTGGTGGTTTGTCCCTATTTGCAGTCCAAACAACAGTTTTTTCTGGAATTCCATTGATAAAAATCCCAACAGCATAGCCATTGTTTCCTTGCTTGAAAAATCCAAAGGCAAAGAGTCCAGATTTTGACAACCAAGGAGAGCTGGTGGGTGTTAGATAAGAGCCTCGGGTTATGTTAGATTGTCCCTTTTGTGCTTCAGCAATAATTGCAAGTAGAGAGGCAAACAAGAAGAACCTGATAAAAGCCATTGGAGTATGAACTGTGTAAATCTATCTTCCTCCACCTTTTTTAGTATAGTAGTACTTTACTTTCATAAGCTTAACTATTATTTGTATGGTTGCATTATAGACAGCACATGGATATTAACTTGAATTGCCTTGACCACAGATTAGTTCAAAGTGGAATAAATTGGTTCTATATTGTGAAAAATCAAAGTCTTCAAGTCAAGTCGGTCTCCATATATACTTTTTCGTTTCTTTCGTTTTGCCAAGACAAATCCTTTTATAAATAGAAAAATTAAACTCAAAAACTAAGCAATATTTAAAATGGGACCAAGTCTTCTCTGTCTTATTCTATGAAAATTCTCTGTAAACTTGGAAAAAGAATTTTTTTTATCCGGAATTTTTTTTTTCTTTCATCATAACAGAAATAGATTTGTTATTTCTTTTCAATGTAACACATAAATTTAAAATGTCACCTCCAGTATACGTTCAAATTCATAAGATGAAGATTACTTTGTCATATGGGCTGCTGGTGCTTTTGTGAGCCTTAGGTGAAAAACTTAAATTGGACCCTTATATAAATAGCTTAAAAAAATTAAATTAATATAATTATTAAAAAATTAGTTATATAAATTCAAATTACATGTAGAAAAAATTAAAATAAAAAACAATATATACTTAGTCAAGAGACTCTCCATAATATTCTACGCATATTTTTGTATTTACTTCTTTTTTCTCCTTTAGATTGAACATAGTGATGGTTCAAAAAAAATTAAAAAAATTACCAAAATAGTATCTCATACAACTTGTAATGACAAAAAATATCACCTTCAAAGTCGAGCTCATTATTTTTCAATTAAAAAAAATTCAGCCCATTATTTCAAATTGAACGTCGTTTAAATTGAATTACAGCCATTTAGTTACCTTAACTATTGGACTTTGTCCAATTTAACCCCGTTTGATATTATTAGGATACTAATTTTTTTTAATATATATACTTTAGGGGTTTTATTTCCTTCAATTTTTCAAACAAAAGAAAATTTTGGTTGAATGGATTTATATTGTATAGATCCTTGCTCACTCATTTTATTTTTTCTTAAATAATACTTGTTTCATAATAATTTATGATAAAATTAATGTAAATTAAGATTTAATTTTTCAATTAGCATGTCATTTATATAATAAATCTACAAGTAACTTATAAAGTTAAAAATATATGATTTTTTATTAATTCAAACCCAAATTGACATTTGTTAACTTAAATTGGAGTATAAATAAAACAAAACAATATATGATACAAATGTATATATAAAGATTGAGAAAACAACTTAAATGTTTCAAGAAAAAAAAAAATATGGGCTTATTTATGTGAGTCAATTTTTAACAAATTGAAAAAGAATTGCGGCCTTTGATCGAGCCTCATCTTGATTTGTTTTTTTAGGAACACTATCAACATCCACCACCTTTCACTAAATTCATACTCCCAAATTTTTGGGACCCTTACATAATAATAAAAATTTATAATGCCTTACAAAATAGAAAAATTTGTAACATCTTACAAAAGTAATAAAAATTTGTAAAAGCTTACAAACAATAGAAAAACATACATAACTTAAAAATGTCATAAATAATAGAACACCAAGAAATAATGGATGTAGAAACACAAGACATTTCTGGAAGTTTTTCACAATAAATGATATTCAGTAAAAAAAAATTTGAAGAAATTCAAAAATCAAAACTAAATCTTAAAGAAAAAGATGGATTTAGAGAAGAATCATTCTCTAAAATAAGAAAATTATTTTCAAGAAAAAATATAATATATTATGATATTAGTAATAAAGAAATGAGTGTAATTATAGCAGATGCAAAAGAAAAGTTTAATAAACCATTAATTGATAAAGAAACTATTATGAAAAAATTATCAAAAATTCCTGAAAAAGATAGAGAAAAAATTGGATATATCCACTTAGGAGGAATACAAATCTTGATAAAAGTACACTTTAGAGAAGGTATAGATACATCAATTAAGTTAGCATTACTAGATAACAGAATAACAAACAGAAAAAGATGTTTTGTTAGGAATGATTAATGGAAACTTGGGATATCAAAAATTAAAATTTATAGCATATCCTAGATTTACTGTTAATATCCTTGATAAAAATCTAAACAAAGTATTAAACTTAGCTTATGACTTTGAACGAGGAAATTTAGTGAAAGATAGAAACCACCCATTTTCAATTCATTACTTAGTAGGATATACATTAACAAACAATCACAACAGTTCAATTTATGGATAAAATAAATTTATAAAAATAGATAAAACTTTTAAGGAAATAGGACAAGTAATAAAGAAACCAAAAATATTATCAGAATATGAAGTTCCTGATTAATGGAATTTAGACATTAAAGAAAAACCTCTAATACCTTTAAAACGAGATAATATACAAAGAATAAGATTTATAGATACTCAAGTACAAGTTAGTAAAAGAAATAGAAAAATAGAAAAATTAAAAGAGGAAATTGAAAAAGTAAAATAACTAGTCTACACAATAAAATAATAATGATAAAAGATAAACTATTAGAAATACAATTAGAAGAAAATAATAGTTTAACAAGTGTAAATAAAAATCAAATATCTATAATAAAAGCCTTAATTTTTATAGTAGAAAAAATAGACACTACAAATAAAAATATACAAGAATTAAAAGTAATACAGTTAGACATGTATAAAGAACTTATAGAATTAAAAAGGGATGTTAATAACATACCAAAAGGAAGTAGATTAAGATTTGATCCATTAAGAGGATTAAAAGAAGAACCCCCTAAGAGATCTGATGCATTAATATCCAAAAATGATAAAAGAAAATGAGAAGAATCTAAACAAATAATAACAATCTAATGGATTTAAAAAAATATAAAAAAAACTTAGAAGAACAATTCATGAATCGAAATAAAAAAATTAATTAGTTTGTTAACATTAACAGATGAAGAATTAGAAAAATATTATGAAGAAAAAATTTGTATAAATAAAGAAGAAGATGATATGATGGTAATAAGTGAAAGTGAATCTGAACAAGAAAATATAACCCAAAGAATTAAAATGAAACCAGTATTAATACCTAGAACAAACCCAAAAAGAACAATTCTAGATAGAAGAGAAACGTCTGACCCACATAGAAAAGATAGATATAGACTATAAATACCTGAACCAACATATAGAAGAAGACAACCACCTAAAATGAGAAGAAGGATTAAATTGGGGTACTAGAGGAAGTATTCCACCAGAATTTAGGCCACATGAAAATTATAAGACTGACATTCTAGACTTATATTGCATAAGAGATAGGAAAAAAGCCTTAGATGAATGGGCTAATAAAATGAGTGTAATTATACAAATATCTTCGACCACAAATACAAACCCTTCAGTTGACTTCATATGTAGTACAATTTCATAGTTATAGTCCAAATATATTTATTTCGATAACATGTTACATTTAAATACTAATTTACAAGGTAAATGTTATTCTACAAAATAGCTTATTTTGCCAATTATTACAAAATTAATTAGAAACCTTGCACTTGTATATAAAACATACTATAGTAATGATGATAATTTATATATCCAATTTATAATAAAACTCATTATTTTGTTCTTCTATAAAATTTAATATTTGTATATGCTCTGATAACATTTATTAATATTAATAAATACATTGAACATCAATTATCTTACTAAATAATGTCAACTAATTATAAAATAAAGAATAATCTGAGGTAATTTTTATATCATACAACCAAATAATAATTGGATATATAATGTACATATATTTTATCTATAAAAATAAAGCAATTTAAATTTATCTCTCTTTAAAATAATTACTTATTTTTACCATAATTTTAATAGCATATAAAATAAATTAATATGTTTTGTATCCCTACCATCCTCTCCCTTTTTTTGTATAGTAGTTCTTTCACTTTCATAAGCTTAACTAATATTTGTATTGTTGCATTATAGACAGCACATGCGTGTTAACTTGATTTGCCTTGACCTGAGATTATTTCAAAGTGGAATGAATTGGTTCTATATTGTGGAAAACCAAAGTCTTCCAGTCAAGTCGTTCTCCTTTATACATTTTAATCTCAAAGTGGAATAAATTGGTTCTATATTGTGGAAAAGCAAATTCTTCCGGTGAAAGTCGTTCTCCTTTATACTTTTTCTTTTCTTTCTTTTTTTTTGCAAAGACAAGTCCTTTATATATTGAAAAATTAAAGCAACATTTAAAATTTAACTGTTTTTTTATTTTCTCAATAAATAAAAATGTATTCATTATTTTTTTTACAAGTTATATCATACAATAAAATTTATTTAAAATAGAACTAAAGTCTTCTCTTTATCAAAATTCCAAGTAAACTTACAAAAAGAGATGACCGTGATTCCAACTATTTTTTTTGTCCAAGAAACAAAAAACAGTTTATTCAACGTAATAGATTTCTTTTCAAAATAACTCACTAATTCAAAATATTACATTAATATTAAAATTCATAAGATGAATTCTTATAATTTTTTTTTTCATGAGATGAAGATTACTTTGGCATAGGAAAAATAGGGACTCTTGGTGCTTTTGTGGGCCTTAACGTTACAAACTTAAATTCCCCTTAGATACCTTGAAAAATTAAATTAATATAATTAGAAAAAAATTAATTATATAAATTAAAATTATGTGTAAACAAAATAAAAAAAAATAATCTAGACTTAGTCAAGGGACTCTCCATAATATGCTTTGCATATTTTTGTATATGCTTCTTTTTTCTTCTTTAGGTTGAATACAGTGATGGATAAAAAAAAATGAAAAATTATAAAAATAACATCTTAAAACTTATAATAATAAAAAAATAGCACTTCAATGTTGAGCTCATTATTTTTACTATTAAAAAAAAAGTACATTCCATTATTTTATATTGAACATCATCTAATATTTAAAAGTTATTTAAGTTAAACTACAACTATTTAGATTCATTAACCGTTGACTTCATTCAATTTGGCTGTGTTTAATATTATTGGGATGCTATTTTATTGGTATAAATTTTAGGGGTTTTATTTCATTTAATTTTTCAAAAAAAAAAAATTGATTGTATAGATGCTTGTTCACTCATTTAATTTTCTCTTAAATAATAATTGTTCCATAATAATTTATGATAAAAATAATGTAAATTTAATTTAACTTTTTAATTAGCATGTCATTTATATAATAAATCTACAAAAAGTTATAAAGTTGAAAATATATGATTTTTTTTATTAATTCAAAGCACAAATTAACATAAGTTAACTTAAATTGAAATATAAATAAAATAAATAATATATAATATAAGTGTGTCTATAAAGATTGAGAAAATAGCTTACAAAATAGAAAAAAATATGAGCTTATTTATGCGATTCAATTTTTAAAGAACTGAAAAGAAATGCACCCTTTAACCATCTATTTGCCTTATCTTAATTTGACTATACTTCTTTGTAACCAGCTATGTTAGCTCCACATAAAAACCATTAGAAAAAGGTTAAAAAGGCATTCGTTAGCTTAGTCCTTTCCTATTCTCTAAACCCTAAGAAAATTATGAAAAAAAGGCTCAAATGGTAAGATTTCTCCGGGGACGTAGCTAGCAGCATACGATATGATTAATAATTTTATTTTTCATTTATTTAAAAATTACCCTATTTTCTTATAGGTATGGTACTCCAATAGTTTCATACATTTACAAAAAATATATTTTAGTCTCTTTTCTTTTAAGTGGTACATTTTTTTCTAACTTTTCATAAGATACACTCAAGTCCAATTTCTTATAAAAAAATCAATTTATTGGCACATGGTTATCTTGTGACTTTTTAATAGGATAATTTTAAAATTCTTTCTTTTTTTGCTAAAAAACTAATAAAAAATTGAATTATGTTACACAAAAAATTAAATGAAGAACTCACCAAATTTTAAAAAAAATATATATATATAAACATGTGGTCAACCATGGCTGGGGAAAAGAAATTTTGACAAGTGTATGATTTGTGATATAGGGTGGTGGGTTGGGAACATGAGAAATTGTTTATTTCAAAATAAAATCAATTGATTACAGTAATATGTTAAAAATATTGTTATTATCTTCATGTGCAACATGTGTTAGGGAAGAAAAAGTGAATAATACCTCTGCATAATTATTATTAAAATTTTTGTTTGTATTGGATCTACATTATTGTCAATTTATTTGTTGTTATATAGAAGTTATACGTACCTTTCATTTTATTTATTTATAACTTTGAATTGTGTTGGATTTCTTGTGCTTTTGTGAAAGAGCACGTTACTGAGTTACACTGCTCATTAGCACTTGAAAATTTCTTAGTTGTTTCAATTTAAAAAACAAAACATAAAGGAACTTTTTACACCATTCATATTGGCATTTCAGCATAAAGGAATCATAGCAAAATTACATTAAGACATATTTTATTCCAACATTAAAACAAATTCATTTACGATGAATAAACTATAAAAAAAAAAAAAAAAAACTATTCCAAAACCAATTTAGAATTATAGCCCAAAGGTAGCTAGTATAGGTAAAGAAATGGCCACTAATTTAGATTTTGCCTAGGAAAGTATTTTGACCAGGAGGGATAGGGATTTCCACCGTCCCTTCCAACATGAGCAGGACTTTCTTCATCGAAGGACGAAGAGATGGGTCATCTTGGATGCACCAAAGTGCCACTCTAACCATTCTTTCCATTTCTCTCTTGTCTATGATTTCATTGCCCACTAGTTTATCCAACTCACCATTGTCGAAACATATCCGTACCCATTCATCCAGAATAGCTTCTTCTTCAGAGATATTGCAGTCCACATTCTTCCTGCAACATATGATCTCCAATAGTACAATGCCAAAGCTATAAACATCAACTTTGACTGTAATAGGCATTTTTCTATGCCATTCTGGGGCAACATACCCTCTTGTGCCTCTAATGCCTGTATAAGTTTTGGTTTGATCTGGCTTTAGCAACTTTGCCAATCCAAAGTCAGAAATTCTTGCACATCCATATTCATCCATGAGTATATTTTGGGGCTTAATGTCACAATGGATGATTTGAGTCCCACAATCTTCATGTAAATAGAGAACTCCTCTTGCTATATTGCAAGCAATACTGACCCTATCATCCCAGCAAGGTTTTTTTTCTGGGGTAAAAAGTATATCTGCAAGTGATCCATTCTTCATATATTCATATACCAAAAGCCTATTTTGTCCATCATGGCAAAACCCCAATAAACAGACTAAATTTTTGTGATGGGTTCTTCCAATAGCTTTAATCTCATTCTGAAACTCTGTTTCACCTTCCTTCATTTCTTTCTGTAGTCTTTTGATTGCTACAACCTTTTGGGTATTCAAAATTTTCCCTTTATAAACTGTCCCAAATGAACCTCTTCCAATCTCTTCTTTGAAATCATCAGTCATGGCCTCTATCTCTTTATAGGTATATGATTGCAGGACCAAATCATCGCTTAGTTCAACATCATTGTTATGAGTTAATCTCTTATATGCATGACTTTTGAACAACACAAATATGGAAATTACCAACATGGAAGACCCCAAGGCAACTAATATCAAACTGATAATCAATTTGTCCTTTCGAATACTTTTTCCCATAACATGAACATTTTTAGTAGTAGGAGTAGATATGGGTTTGCCTACCTTGATTAAAGCTATGTTTGAGTTACTTTGATCTCTTTTTCCGAATTTCAAAGGAAGTCTTTGCTTTTTGCAACTTCCATCTTTGTGAAATGCAGCTTCGCAGTTACAGTCATTCAAACAAGCTCGTTTGCAACCTTCTATATCGATTGATGATAAAATCTCATATGGAACATCTTCCCATACAGTGTTTTGCACATCTTTTATTTCAAACAAAACACCCTTTTTTTTATTTCCACAATTATCTACTATGAAGTTCCTCTGACAACCTAAAGCCCGATTTCCCTGGTTAACAAATTTGAATCCCGGAAGGCATTTACATTCAGCATCTAGATCATTTACTACACAAAATCCGTTCAACCCACACAGACCCTTAGGGTTGCATTTATCATATGTAGGTGACCATTCACTGGACCAACTGTCACTATTTCCAGTTAAGGTATGCGAATACACACGGAATACTCCACTTTCTTCAATTGTCATACGAAGGATGGTGTCCTCTTTTAAATACCCTCCACCACATATAATCAAAATGTTTGAACCATTTCCGTTAAGCAAGTACAGACTACCATCAGCACCAAAATTCAGAGTTACATTCACTTGACCATAAGTCTCACTTACATAATAAGCCTTTTTTGTTGTTGTTGGAGTAGTTTCAATTCGGTACAGAACAAGGTTCCCATCTTGTTGCATGCTGAGTTGAAAAAAGCCTTTTGAGTAATTTGATTTTGAAATGCTAGAAATTAGCGATTTCTTTTCCAGCAAACGTTGAGTTGGCAAAAGAGTATCTGTTGGGTTGTCAAAAGTTTGCCAAATGATTTTTCCATCAGAACCGTAGAACACAAAATTGCCTGAATCAAGCATGGAAGCATAAGCAGCTAACATAGAAGGATCTCCTATGTCAATTTGACCTGCTGTTGATTGTAAAGAAAGACTGGCTTTGTCAGTGAAAAGCAGAGTGGCATTGCTGGTTACTGGTGGTTTGTCCCTATTTGCAGTCCAAACAACAGTTTTTTCTGGAATTCCATTGATAAAAATCCCAACAGCATAGCCATTATTTCCTTGCTTGAAAAATCCAAAGGCAAAGAGTCTAGATTTTGACAACCAAGGAGAGCTGGTGGGTGTTAGATAAGAGCCTCGGGTTATGTTAGATTGTCCCTTTTGTGCTTCAGCAATAATTGCAAGTAGAGAGGCAAACAAGAAGAACCTGATAAAAGCCATTGGAGTATGAACTGTGTAAATATATCTTCCTCGACCTTTTATAGTATAGTAGTTCTTTCACTTTTATAACTCATAAACTTAACTAATATTCGTATGGTTGCATTATAGACATCACATGCATGTTAACTTTAATTGCCTTCAATTAAGTCAAGTCTATATTGTTTGTAAAAGCAAAGTCTTCAATTCTAAGTCGTTCTCCTTCATGCTCTTCTTTTTTCTTTCTTTCTTTTTGCTAAGACTAGTCCTTTTATAAATTGAAAAATTAAACTTAAAAAATAAGGCAATATTTAAAATTTAACTGATGTTATTTTTTTCTTCTCATTAAAAAAAAATATATTTATTATTTTTTAATACTAAAAAATATATATTTATTTATATTATGAATATATTTTTTACCTAATAAATTATGTCTTATAATAAAATTTATTTAAAATGGGACCAAAGTCTTCTTTGCCGTATTCTATCAAAAATCCAAGTAAACTTACAAAAAGAGATGACCGTGATTCCAGCTAATTTTCTTTATCCAAGGAAAAGAAATAGTTTATTCACCGTAACAGAAAGGAAATTGCCATTTCTTTTCAAAATAACTCACAAATTCAAAATGTCACATCCATTAATATTAAAATTCATAAGATGAATTCTTATTAAAAAAAAATTCATAAGATGAAGATTACTTCAGCAAAGGAAAAATAGGGGCTTCTGGTGCTTTTGTGGGCCTTAAGGGTCACAAACGTAAATTCGCCTAATATAAATAGCTTGAAAATTTTATATTAATATAATTAGGAAAAAAATTAATTATATAAATTAAAATTACTCGTAGAAAAAATAAAAAAAAATCTATAGTCAAGGGACTCTCCATAATATGCTTATTTTTTCTCCTTTAGGTTGAACATAGTGATGGATCAAAGAAAATTTGAAAAACAATTACAAAAATATTATATCTTAAAACCTGTGACTACAAAAAATAGCACCCTCAATGTTAACCTTAATATTTTTACTATTAAAAATAAAGTTTATCTCATTATTTCATATTGAAAATCGTCTAATAAAAATTATTTAAATTGAACTACTTCTATTTGATCCATTAATTGTTGAACTTCGTTCAATTTGACTCTGTTTAATTGAAAAGTTATTGCATAGATGCTGGTTCACTCATTTCATTTTCTTTTAAATAATAATTGTTCCATAATAATTTATGATAAAAATAATGTAAATTAAAATTTAGTTTTTCAATTAGCATGTCATTTATATAATAAATCTACGAACAAGTTATAAAGTTGAAAATATATGATTTTTTTATTAAATTCAAAGCCGAAATAAACATAAGTTAACTTGAAAAAACATTCGCTAGCTTGGCCCTTTCCTATTCTCTAGACCCTAGGAAAATTGTGAAAAAAGGCTTGAATGGTAAGATTTCTCTGGGAGAGCGTAGCTAGCAGCATAAGATATAATTTATAATTTTTATTTTTCATTTTTTATTTATTTAAAAATTACAATATTTTCTTATAGTATGGTACTCTACTAGCTAGTCTCTTACATTTATAAAAAATATATTTTAGTTATTTTTTTTTAAGTGGTATACTTTGCTCCCAGGAGTCTTTTTCTATGTATATATATATATATATATATATATATATATATATAAAAGGGTTCAAGAATAGGCACTTTACAAATTATAGTTTGCTAGTCACTTGCCAAGTTTGAGTACTGAATAGACTATCAATTGGATCATACCCTTATATTCCCAAGACATATATCATGAGATCTATGTTGTAAGATCATTATTTTCAGTTGATTTTGGAAGAGATTCACATAAATTAAGGTTTGTTAGAAAGATTTTGAGAAATTATAAAAAATAATACTCTAAAATTTATAATAATAAAAATAGCACTTTAATAATATTGAATGATATTCAATTGGATAATGTTTAACATTAAACGCATATAAATTATCGCAATTCAATTTAAACGGTATCTAATTTGACTACATTAATATAAATATATATATAACAATATTTTTTAATAATAAAAATATATAATTTAAATATAAATATTATTATTTTTATTATTTTCAAAAAAAATTTGAGCTATTTTTGTTGTTTTATCATGATGTGATTCAAGTTTTTAGCTGCTAATGCATGAATTACGTAATTTGAAGAATATATCCAAATAACTTCTGGTTGACAGATATTGAAGTGATAACATTCATCCTAGCAAGAGAGACAAACAGGTAGACTTGTGTATTAATTATCTCAGATAGCACAGAAAGGAAAAAAATCAACCTTTTTACTCAAAATAGCAAAATGTTGTGTTTTAATAAAGCATAAATGACATTTTCAACCCTTAAATCTTTCAAAATTTATAGATTAAATTTAACATTTACATAAAAATTAAATTTAAATGTAATTCTTGCATACAATAAAAATATATTATTGTAAAATGACAGAAATTATAGAAAATCAAACAAAAAATCAATAAATAATGGAAATAGAGACACAGGATATTTCAGGATATTTTTCTCAAGAAATAATTTTTAATAAAAAAAAAATTAAAAGAAATTCAAAAAATAAAGTTAAATCTCAAAGAAGGATATAGATTTAAAGAATCGTCTTTTTCAAAAATAAGAAAAATGTTTCCAAGAAAAGATATAATTTATTATGGTCTAAGTAATAAAGAAATAAATATAACTATAACAAATGCAAAGAGAAAATTTAATATACCATTAATTGATAAGGAGATGAATATTGATAAATTATCAAAAATTCCACAAAAAGATAAAAAAAAAAAATGATATATCCATCTCGGAGGAATATAAATTCTAATTAAAGCACATTTTAGATAAGAGATTGATACACCTATAAAATTAGTATTATTAGACAATATAATAATAAATAGAAGAGAGGCTATTTAGGAATGGTACGTGAAAATTTAGGATACTAGAAATTAATATTCACAATACATCCTAAGTTTGTTGTTAACATTAATAATAAAAGTTTAAATCAAGTATTAAGTTTAGCATATGAATTTGAAAGATGAAATTTAATGAAAGAAGAAAATCATCCATTTTCAATACATTATATAGTAGGATATTCATTAACCAACAATCATAACAATTCAATATACGGTTATAATGATTTTATAGAAATAGAAAAAACTTTTCAAAAAATAGGGAAAGTAATAAAAACAGAAGTAATGACAGATTTTAAAATACTAGAAGAATGAAAATTAGATGTTAAAGAAAACCTCCAATACCAGGTAGAAAAAGTAGTATTCTTAGAATAAAATTTGTTAAAGATAATGCAAAAGTTAGTAAACTTGAATGGGAAGAACAAGAAGAGATAAAAGAATTAAAACAAGAGGTTAAAGAAATTAAAATTTATTAATACATGAAGTAATAGAGGATTAGAGAATATTAAAATCAAAATTACAAGAAATAGAGCTATAAGGGAATGGAAATATAAATGGAAGTATAAAAACTATAATAAAAACTTTAATTCTTTTAGTAGAAAAAGTAGATGCGACATATGAATCAAATACTAAATATTTACAGAGTATAAATGATGTACAAAGAGAAATCCTTGAAGAAATAAGAGAACATAATCTTACTAAAAAACAGTTAGACATACATAATAAAATAATAGAATTAAGAAAAGATGTTAATAATATACCAAAAACTATTGCATTAAAATTTGACCTTTTAAAATGATTAACAAAAGAACCTCTAGGAAATTTGATGCAATAATACCTAAAAATAATAAAAGAAAAAATGAAAAGATATCCAAAGAAAAAAAACATAATCTCAATATAATGAAATATAGAAGAGAATTAGAACAACAATTTATGGACCCTGAAAATAAGGAGATAGGAAAATTAATTAATCTTTTAACTTTAACAGATAAAGAATTGGAAAAGCAATATGGAGAAAAAATTTGTACTAATAAAGAAGAAGATAATATGACTATAATTAGTGAGAGTGAATCTGAAAAAGAAAATATAAATCCAAAAATACATATGGAACCAGTATTAGTAGCCCCAAGAAGACCAAATCTAACAAACTCAGAGAGAAGAGAAGCATCTGACCTACATAGGGAACTAGGAGTAGTATCCCACCAGAATTTAGACCACATGAAAGTTATAAATATGATATTTTAGACTTAAATTGTATAAGAGATAGAATAAAAGTTCTAGATGAATGGGCTAGTGGAAACAAACCCTTCCACTTGTAGAGTATTAGTAGCTCATAAAATGACAGGAAATGTAAAAGTCTGGTTTACAAATCTAATGAAAAGACAACATTTATTGATGATATAAAATGCATTTATAGGTAGAGAATACTTAGAAACTGTAGCTAATGAAATATATAAAGAATTCAAGGGAGAAGATAGATGTAGACGTATCACTGAATTTAGTGAGAACGAAATAAATGAAGCCAAATGACATTTAGCTAATATGGAGATATGTAATATGTGCTATATAGATTCATTTATATGTGACATGAAATGTATTATCACAAACTACCACCCTCTATACAAGAAACTTATAAAGAAATATTTTTTTCAAAAATTACCCAGAACATTACATAAAACAATGACAGAAAAATAGAATAATAATAGAGAGAATATACCTGATACATTAGGAGGAAGAATTAGAAGTCTTAAGAGCTGGATAATTTTAAAATGTCAAGAAAAGAAAGAGTATAAGAAGGTCAGAGAAGATGTTAAATATGTTGTGATACAAAAGATTTTAGAATGCCAGGAAAATATGAATGCACTATAAAACTTTATAATAAATATAAGAAACATAAAAAGTATAAAAAAATTCAAAAAATATAAATTTAGAAAACAAAATTTTCAAAAATATAAAAAAAGATATTATAGGGAACATTATAAACAAAGATATAATATTCCAGAAAAGAAAAATTATTGTCCTTTAGGAAAGAAAAAATGTAGATGTTGGATATGTAATGAGAAAGGTCATTATTCGAACACAAAAGAGAATTTAAAAGGAAATTTCTACATAATGCAAAAATTTTAGAAGAAGTTTTTAGAATAGAATTAGAATCTATAGAAGAATCTGATATAGATGATATGTGCAGTATCTATCTATTAGATGAAACAGAAAAAGAAATAACAGATTCAGAAACATCTGACTCTGATTCAGAATTCGATTCTGAATAATGGATGAGTTATTAAGTATAACAAATCCAAACAGCGCCTATATAAAAATAAGATTAAAATTTAAAGGATATAATAATTATTATTTACATGCCTATATTGATACAGGTATAAGCATATGTGTAGCTAGTAAACCTGTATTCCCATAAGAACTTTGGAAACAATCACCAATAGAACTAATTGTTAGAATTATAAATAATACTACAATAAATCTTAATAAAAATTTATAAGATATTGATATATTAATAAAAGGAGAAATATTTCATATACCTACAATATATCAATAAGAAACATAAGTTGATATTCTCTTAGGAAATAATTTTTTAAACCGATACCAACCTTTTACTCAATATTTAGATAAAATAAGTTTAAGAACCCTAGAAAGTGAAACTATATATGTATCAAATATAAAATAAAAAAAAAGCTTTAACTGTTTCATCACTCACTTTTATGTCACAACATAAAGAGCGAAAACGTGGTGAGAATTTAGAGCACCAAAAACCATATTTAGAAAATATTTCTTTAGATATAGAGATTAACCAAAATCTCTTCTTAAATAAAATTCAAGAAGACAAAGCTTTAACAGGAGTAAGAACTCTACTAAAAAAAGTATGTTCAGAAAATCTTTTAGATCCAAATATAAATAAATCAAATGAATTGACAACTATAAAATTAAAAGATCCCTTAAAAGTTATTAGAGTAAAACTTATGATTATACCCCAGAAGATATAAAAGAATTTGAAAAACAAATTCGAGAACTTTTGGAATTAAAAGTCATTATTCCCAGTAATTCACCTTATTCGAGTCCAGCCTTTTTAGTAGAAAAAGAAGCTGAAAAATATAAAGGAAAGAAAAGAAGGGTCATAAATTTCAAAACCTTAAATAAAGAAACCATAGATGATGGTTATTTCATTCCAAAGAAAGAAGAACTTTTATCACTTATTAAAGGAAAAAAAATATTTTTCAAGTTTTGATTGTAAAAGTGAATTTTGACAAATAAGACTTGATGAAAAATCTCAAAAATTATTAACAGCTTTCAGTTATTTACAAGGTCAATTCCAATGGACGGTTGTTCCATTTGGTTTAAAACAAACACCAAGAATTTTTCAAAGATATATGGATAATGTATTTAAAAATTTTCATAATTTTTGTTATATTTATATAGATGATATATTGGTATTTAGTGATAATTTACAAAAATATTATTTAGACATTGTCAATATTTTACAAAAATGTAGGAAATCAGGGATAGTATTATCTGAGAAGAAGGCAGTGATAGCTCAACAAAAAATAAAATATTTAGGATTAGAAATTGAAAACAGAAAACATCACGTACAACCTCATATTTTAAATAATATACAAAGTTTTTCTAGTACAATTAAAGATAAAAATCAACTACAAAAATTTTCAGAATGTTTAACATATGCAGAAGCTTATATAAAATAGTTAGCAGAAACGAGAAAACCATTACAAACAAAGCTTAAAAAAGATTATGTTTGGCAATGGACTAATCAAGATACTAAATATATGGAAAAAGTAAAATCACAGGTAAAAAATTTACCAGTCTTATATCATCCAGGACAAGATGATAAAATGATAATCGAAACAGACGCTTCACAAGAATATTGGAGAGCAGTATTAAAAGCAAAAGTTGATAATAAAGATGAATACTTCTGTAAGTTTACTTCATGATCCTTTTAAGGCCCTCAGTTAAATTACCATAGTAATAAAAAAGAATATTTAGATATAAAAAAGGCTATTAAAATCGCAAAATATGTTATAAGTTCAAGGTTTATAGTTAGAACTAACAATGAAAATTTTGGACATTTTGAAGAACTAAGATTGCAGGAGATTATAAGCAAGGAAGGCTCATCAGATGGCAACAAGGGTTTAATTATTACAAGTTTGATGTAGAACATTTGCCATGAACTAAAAATAGTTTAACAGACGCATTGACTAGAGAATTAGCACCATTAACTATTTTTATGATTTCAGGAATAAAGCAAATTGATATAAAGATCAAGATAAAAGAGAAGGAGATAAAAATCTTTAAGGAACAAGTTGCACTTCTAAACCTTGAAAAAGCTCTTACGGAGATAGGTAATGCAAAGGAAGAACTAAATTACTTAAAACAATTCTCATAACTAAAAAATTCTGAAAAAACTTTTGAGAAAATAGTTTAGACCAATATGGAAGAACCTAACAGTTCAAAAGAAGGAAAAATGAAATTTTAATTGAGTTGATGAAACTGAAAAATTAGAACAAAAGAAAGTTTATGTAGTTTACAATGGCCCAAACCCTAGAATTTATAGCAATTAGGCACATGCAAGAAAATCTATTATTAGAATTTGTGGAGTAACTCACAGAGCCTTCACTAATCGAATAAAAGCTAAAGGAAGTTATGCGAACTATAAAACACCAAAGCTTATAAATCTAGAAGAAGTTGTAAAGAATTATTCCACAACATTACAACAACAACCAGCTTCAACTAGTAGATTGAGAACCTTAGGAAAAGTGGTTAGACCACCAGTTTTATTAAGAGAAACATCTCCCAGACAAATTTTAGAATTTGAGGAATAAAATGATCAGTATAGAAATCTCAACAAAGTTCAATGGTTAAGACTATACAATTTTGGCTAAAAAATCTACCCAAGAGCATATAGAAGATATGAAGTTTTATGATGAGTGCTCGAAAAGCACTAATATTTCGTAATTAATTGTGCTTAATTGTTTGATATATAGATTTATTATTATTGTTTATTCAATTAATTTCATAAATCTATCCATTCGGAGTCACGGGTATATTTTAGTGTATTTCAGGTATTTTTAGCGTCAAATGAGTCAAATAATGAAAACACGCAAAGACGGAACACTTACGGTGCTCGGATCACGAGTTACGGGCTAAACGAGACAAATATGTAAGCCTTACATAACGAGCCATCACATATGTAAGGGGGTACATGTGAAGAAACTGAAGACAAAGCGCGCCGCGGCGAGGAAAAGTCATGCTGCGGCGGGGAGCTCTCGGATTTTTACACAATTTCCAGAATTTGTGTTGCGCCGCGGCGGGAAAAATGCATGTCGCGGCGCGCCTATTCCTAATGCAATCAGGAATCCCTTACATTTATAAATACCCCCTTAGACCCCCTTTACAACAGAACTCGACCAATTCGTACACAACTCTTATTCTTCTCAATTTTGCGACCCAAACACTACATTTAATCAGTTTTGAGAGCGTTGCCACACTCTAACGAAGTGAGAGACAATATTCTAAGGATTCAAGGAAGCCAACGACGATCGAAGATAAAGCTTACGGAGAAGAACGTCATCCAATCCATAAGCGGTTTTTAGATCTAGGAGTTTCTTGTTGTTATAGAATTAATTCATCTTCTCTATTTGTTAAAGTGTATGATCATATTTTATTTGTCTATAAATAATAATATGAACATGAGCGGCTTGTCTAATTATGGATGTTTAGTTTGTGTTGCCATGTTTGCTAGAATTGTGTATGGTGTATTTTATTGATTTATGAATAAATTACTTTTTGATTAAGAGCATGTTTAGATATTTGATTATGAATAATCATGGGCCCATTTGATGTTCGTAGTTAGGTTGAAAAATCTGAGAATTTAGTTATAGGAACGTCACCTTAACTTTATTCCGAAACACTTAATCGAAGCTTCAAGTTAGTGACTTAGTTATAGCATTAATTTGATTGGCATGTTTTCCTTGCGCATAATTTGATTACTATTTGATTTACCCCCGCCAAAGGCAATTAATTAGTTAATCAATAAAGAGACCTACCCCCGCCAAAAGGAGTCTCGTAATTAAAACGAAAGTCGGTAGTTTAGTTTATATAGGACGTTCATGTTATCTCACCATACCTTTTCGATGCAAGCATGGTCAACCAAGCTAAACGTCCATACATCCTCCATTGATATTTGAATTGATTGTTTGCTTGCGATCTTGTTTTCGTTTGATTGTCGTATGATTGTTCTCGTCACAATTCCAACTTGTTTACAGTTTTACTAGCTTTAGAATTCTAGTTACTTAGAGTTTTAGTTTTACTAGAACTCTATTTAATTGGTATTTTATTTGCTTTAGGATTCTAGTTACTTAGAGTTTTAGTTTCACTAGAACTCTATTTAATTAGTGTTTTATTTTCATTAGAACTCTATTTTGATTAAAAAGTTAGTTATTTAGAACCACTGCAATTCCTTGAGAGACCGACCTTGGAAGTTGCTTATCACTTTACTACGAGTAATTCGTACACTTGCGAGTACACATTTTAACACATCAAGTTTTTGGCGCCGCTGTCGGGGAATTGGCGTTTTGAATAATTTTCTTTTTAACTTTTTAGAGTTTCTTAATTATTTTTATTTGTTTATTTATTTTTATTTTTATTTTATTAAAAAAAATTCAAAAAAAAAATAGTGCTTTTAATTGCTTAATCTGTGGTGCTTTGATTTCTCTGTTGTTTTTGTTAGTTTTTGAAAGGTACCGTTCATCAACAACATCAACAAATTTTAAAATGCACCTAATCAGGCTGGATACTGAAATCCATGAGCCAATACAAGGCCTTTTGAAGAGCCGCATGATATGACAGACATAGAGGTATGTAGCATTTGTGGTTTATATGGGCATTATGCTAATGTTTGCACTTTTGCAGGTGATTACTATGCATCCACTAATTCAAACTTTGATCTTAATGAGGGATGTCACCCACCTTGGAATGATCCCTATTTTAGTACCTATAATCCTGAGTGGGAAAATCACCATAATTTTTCATGGCAAGCAAACTCTACCCCACCTTATGCCCAATACAACATGCAAAGCTCAAATTTTCAACCATATGACCCACCTTATGCACAATACCAAATGCAAAGCTCAAGTTTTCATCCATATCCATCTAGGGCCACCTTTGAAGAGAGCTTGAATTCTTTCATACAAGGAAGTAGAGATTCTAAGCCAACCTTAGAGGAAACCTTGAATTCTTTCATACAATCTACTAATGAAAGGATGGAGTCTATGGAGGCATCAATGAAAAGAATAGAAATGTAAGTTGGGCAATTAGCGGAACAAATTCAAAAACAAGAAGAGTTGCCCACTCAGATTGAGCAAGTGAAGGATGACACAATCCTTCAAAGTGGTAAAAATTTTGAAAATATTTATTTTCCTGAAACTTTTGATGATTTACCACTTTGTGTAGAAAATACAGATGGGGAGCAAGCAATTCTCAAAGAATGTCAAACTGAGGAATATCAAATTCTACAAATTTCTATGGAGAACAAGGAGGAATTATCTTCACCTCCCATGCCGCACAAGGCACCTAAGACTTGCACATCCCCAAATTATTTTCTATACCACTTCCACAAAAAAAGAGTGTGCTGTGCTTCATGGAAAACAACTACCGAGATGGAAGGACAAGCTTAATGACATATTAGCTCGAAAAATTAATATCACACACTTCAAGATCTTTGATGATGGTGGATAGAAATGAATTAGCAACGTCTTGCTAAGACGTTAAAGAAAGCGCTTGGTGGGAGGCAACCCACCATATTCGGTAGTATCAACTTATTTTCTTTTCTTTATTTTCTTTTTATTTAGTTTAATTTTCTTTTTCAGTTTTTCTTTTATTTTATTTATTTTGGATTGTTTAACTTCGTTTAATGTTTTTCTGTTTTCATCTGACTTAGTTATAATCTAAAATTGGGTTTGAGTTTGAATTGTGTTGCATACACTTTGAGGTTCAATAAATGTTCATACACATAAATTCTTCATGAGAAAAGCGAGGAACAGTGAACCAGAGCATAACGAGTAATGACACAATCTCATACGAAAGGGGGTAACTTCTCACACTTTTTTCTTATTTCTTTTGTTCTTCTTTTTCAACATTGAGGACAATGCAGAAATTAGGTTGGGGGTGGGAAGGATATTCCATGAGCATGAAATATGACCAATTTTAAATTTTTAACTTTTGTCACTTGAAGTGTTTTAGGTTAGTGTCGTGTTTACTTGAGTCAATCCGAAAATCTGTGATATTAACATGATTGTAATGACGATGACATGTGAGAGATATTGGACTTTTACCTAAGCAACGAAGCACATAAATGTTAGATTAATCTAATTTGAGGATTTTGTGGTACATGTGGTAGTTTGCATGGTTAGTATAACTATTTTGATTTGTGGAATGTATGCATGTTCATGATATGTTTTAAGTCTCAACAATCTCTAGAACTCATTTGAAAACACATTGAAGCGAAATAATAGAAACAAATGCCACCTAGAAAGTGATTTAGGCCATCCTTGGACCGTTTGGACTTTTCAAGCCTTCCCGTATTATTGTTATCCATAGTATACCCTTGAACTCAACATTGACATATATTGTACTACCCTTAGTGATAAGAGTACTCAATATAATATTTGATTTTCATGAGCAATTATGTTGAATTTATCTTGCTTCAGCATTAAAAAAAAAATGATGATGATGATGATTAAAAAAAATAAGCAAGAAAAATAAAGAAAGAGAATCAAGCAAAAAGATCCAAGGAACATATGGAATTTATAGGAGGATGAAAAAGAATACTTGGTGGAAAAGGTTGAAAATAAGTTTGTGACGTAAAAAGTACTCTTGTCCTATCGAAAACATCATTTTTCGTACTTTCATAATCACACACCTAACCACAACTTTACAAGCCTAATGAAGTCCTATTGATTCTAGGTAGTTTGATTTCTATATTAGTGGAGATGAGTTTGAAAAATGAGCATATGGAGTTTGCAAGTGCAAAATTCACATTAATATTTTACTTGCACATTTATGAGATATTGAAATATAACCTATGAATATCATGCATGACACGGTCAGATAGTATAACTAACGGGTTTGTGGTTTGATTGGTTGTTCAAAATCCGATTACCATGATGAGTTTGATGTTTGGACTGTTTTTGAGCTTAGAGGATGTTTAACTATTTCATGTGCCATTCGTTATTAACAATTTTTGAGACGTATGTATGGATTGATTCAAGTATGTTTTGAGTCTTTATTTGTGTCAGTTACGATGTTTGCGGGTATCATCACTGGAAACCCTCACGAGACTATAACTCGTCCACTAGGGCCACCTAGGGGTTTAAAGGCTTGTTGCATATGTTAAATGCAACCGTGACAATCTACGGAAGTAATTTAGGTTAGGTTAGTTTATTTGTTTGTTTTTAATTTTATTTTAGGTCGCTTCACTTGCTAGAGACTAGCAAGAAGCTGGTTGGGGGTTGTGATAAGTACTCGAAAAGCACTAATATTTCGTGATTAATTGTGCTTAATTGTTTGATATATAGATTTATTATTATTGCTTATTCAATTAATTTCATAAATCTATCCATTCGGAGTCACGGGTATATTTTAGTGTATTTTAGGTATTTTTAGCGTCAAATGAGTCAAATAATGAAAACACGCAAAAACGGAACACTTACGGCGCTCGGATCACAAGTTACGGGCTAAACGAGACAAATATGTAAGCCTTACATAACGAGCCATCACATATGTAAGGGGGTACATGTGAAGAAACTGAAGACAAAGCGTGCCGTGGCGAGGAAAAGTCATGCCGCGGCGGGGAGCTCTCGGGTTTTTACACAATTTCCAGAACTTGTGTTGCGCCGCGGCGGGGAAAATGCATGCCGCGACGCGCCTATTCCTAATGCAATCAGGAATCCCTTACATTTATAAATACCCCCTTAGACCCCCTTTACAACAGAACTCGACCAATTCGTACACAACTCTTATTCTTCTCAATTTTGCGACCCAAACACTACATTCAATCAGTTTTGAGAGCGTTGCCACACTCTAACGAAGCGAGAGACAATATTCTAAGGATTCAAGGAAGCCAACGACGATCGAAGATAAAACTTACGGAGAAGAACGTCATCCAATCCATAAGCGGTATTTAGATCTAGGAGTTTCTTGTTGTTATAGAATTAATTCCTCTTCTCTATTTGTTAAAGTGTATGATCATATTTTATTTGTCTATGAATAATAATATGAACATGAGCGGCTAGTCTAATTATGGATGTTTAGTTTGTGTTGCCATGTTTGCTAGAATTGTGTATGGTGTGTTTTATTGATTTATGAATAAATTACTTTTTGATTAAGAGCATGTTTAGATATTTGATTATGAATAATCATGGGCCCATTTGATGTTCGTAGTTAGGTTGAAAAATCTGAGAATTTAGTTATAGGAACGTCACCTTAACTTTATTCCGAAACACTTAATCGAAGCTTCAAGTTAGTGACTTAGTCATAGCATTAATTTGATTGGCATGTTTTCCTTGCGCATAATTTGATTACTATTTAATTTACCCCCGTCAAAAGCAATTAATTAGTTAATCAATAAAGAGACCTACCCCCGCCAAAAGGAGTCTCGTAATTAAAAGGAAAGCCGGTAGTTTAGTTTATATAGGACGTTCATGTTATCTCACCATACCTTTTCGATGCAAGCATGGTCAACCAAGCTAAACGTCCATACATCCTCCATTGATATTTGAATTGATTGTTTGCTTGCGATCTTGTTTTCGTTTGATTGTCGTATGATTGTTCTCGTCACAATTCCAACTTGTTTACAGTTTTACTAGCTTTAGAATTCTAGTTACTTAGAGTTTTAGTTTTACCAGAACTCTATTTAATTGGTATTTTATTTGCTTTAGGATTCTAGTTACTTAGAGTTTTAGTTTCACTAGAACTCTATTTAATTAGTGTTTTATTTTCATTAGAACTCTATTTTGATTAAAAAGTTAGTTATTTAGAATCACTGCAATTCCTTGAGAGACCGACCTTGGAAGTTGCTTATCACTTTACTACGAGTGATTCGTACACTTGCGAGTACACATTTTAGAAAGAAAATTAGGGAATGTGATAAGCCTGTTTATCTTAAATCTTTTAGTTCCTTAATAGATTGTAATGATGAGGTTGTATTAGTCCTTATCATTTTATCAAAATAGGCATCGCCAAAATAGAGAAGTACTCAAGCCAAGGGCACTACCAGAAAAAGATTTCAATTCAAAAGAACTCTGTATGTTAAGAGGGCAAATGTTATGACAAATGTATTATGAAATCAGAAAAATTGATAATTCTACTGAAATAAAAGTAAATTATTCAACAAATAAAGTCAGTATTATTTTTCACAACAATATGGCCTTAACAGAAGAAGATGCAGAGAAGATCACCAAGTTTGAGGCAAATTTTGACAACAACAGTTTAGAAGCTTGCCAAGAAACAAGAAAAGTGTTTTGCTACTATGCAAGAAAGGTAACCCAAGACCACAAATGCATCTACTACATCAGAGACCGAGAAGATGAAGATACATCATCATCTACATCATCAAAAGTGTCGGCAACAAACGACAAAGAAAATTAAAATAGAGACCATCGGCAGGAAGAAACAAATAAAATAAAGATGTATGACCCACACCTTGTTGACAGCACATGCCAAGAAATAGTAGGATAATTATTGTAAAAGATATTCTTTCGTCTATAAAAGGAACTCTTATCTCTTATACATACACACCCTCTCAACACAAAAACACCTTGGGAAAAACCCACAAGAATTTTTAGTCATTCTATGTATTGTTTAGAAATTATGTGTATTTTATAAATGAGCAGCTAAGGATCTTTTCAAAGTTTTTAGTTAGCCTTAAATTATAAAATTATCTTATGTTGAATAAATGGAGTGTAATCACTCTTTTCCTATTTTCTTTGTAAATTAAATTTTGAACACCATAATATGTACGGATGTAAAGACTTCTCCATAAAAAGGTGGGGATTGAGGATTGAAGCAAGTTGAGGCATAACAGGTGTTGCAAAAGAAGACTAACAGAGGAAAGGAAGATCGTGGTGGACCCTTCACATTCAAATATGATAATTGTAAACTTAAGTTAGTTAAAAATCTTGAATGTTTAATATTTGTTTGTAGCTTATTTAAAAAATTCATAAAAGAAAATCATGGCTTATATATAATTATTTGAAAGAAAATTTATGAAAAATTTAGAACAATATTTTGATGATGAATGTTATGAAACCTGTTTAGAAAATTTCAAAATATTTGATACTATATTAGATTTTATATTGATTATATCTCTAGTATTTTATATTTAATAAATCACCCTGTATGAATAATTTTAAGAAATTATTTTATGCAATATTTTGTTCGAATAAATGATACATAATTTGATAACTTAATCTTCAAATTTTGTTTATTCAAAGAACATATAGGTAGATAAAAAATAATTAATAATGATGAGAGACAATATTCAGAAACTTATAACAAGATTAGAATTAATAGATTTAACAAATCAAAAGAAAGTCTAATATTTTAAAGAACAGATTTTATCTTTAAGATTTGAACAAAATAATTTACATAATAAATATCATGATCAAGATTATAATTGTTCAAAATATATATATATATATATATATAATAAATTTATTTTTCAAAATAATACAATATTTAGAGACACTTACTTAAAAATAAAAATTTAATTAAAAACGTCTAATTTGAATAAACTGCGCAGAAATTAGTATCAGAGCCATAAACATAAATGCAATTTAATTAACATGGTTATATATAAATTGAATTATCATGACTTCCGTAAGTCTTACAAAATTTTCAGAAAAAATATTGTAAGTTTTACATACTTATAAATTAAAAGGATGAATAAAATGGCATTTTGATAAAAATTGTATTCACTACCTAATTGAAACTCACCGTTCCACTATAAAAATTTGCTATTTAAGTAAAAATGACACTTTTTGTCATATTCTTGCTATATAGGTAAAAACCTCGTAGACTTGTCAACAGGCCATGTTTCTCAATTAGGTCCATGTTTCATCCTTGTTATTTCAAGGCCCAGCGCAAATGGCATCATACAAAAATGGGTCGTACTTAGCGAGATTTTAAACGATCCACCTCATAAGGCCTATTAAGGACTGAGGGCTTTAGTAACTTTTTTCTCAGTGAATTACCTAAATAGTAAATATTCAAAGAAAAACACCATTTTTACTTAAATAGCAAATATGAGCTAAAAAAGCACAATTTTAAAATCACTTGCCAAATTAAAATTACAAATTTATCCTCGAGCTAATAATCTTCTTCTAATGCACAAATGTAACATTTACATACAAATCAAATTTGAATGTAACCCTTACATACAATAAAAATATATTATAAAATGACAAAAATTATCAAAAATTAAATGAAAAATTAAGAAATAATGGAAATAGCGACATAAGATATTTCAGGATCTTAAAATTTCTTAATGTAATGCATATATTCACATTTATTTTTGCATGTAAACTATACATTCAAATTTTTTATTCTGATTACTGATTACTGTTGCTATTTTTATAATAGGTTGACTTAAAATTTCTTAATGTAATACGTACATTCACATTTATTTTTGCATGTAAACTATACATTCAAATTTAGCTATATTTTTTTATTCTGATTACTTTGATATTTTATGTATTATTTACCTTGGATTAGAATGTACATTGGAGTTGACCAAGAATCACATTGTAGTGGATTTTTTTGTCTCTTATATTAGATTAGAATGTTACATATTGACATATTTTAATGTAATACACATATTCACATATATTTTTTATTTAAGGTGTACATCCAAATTCAGTTATAAAATTTGAATGTACAGTTTAAATATAAAAATAAATGTGAATGTACGCATTACATTAAAAAATTTTAAGATCATGAAATATCTTATGTCTCTATTTTTGTTATTTCTTGATTTTTCATTTGATTTTTTTATGATTTCTGTCATTTTACAATATATTTTTATTGTATGTAAGAGTTACATTCAGATTTCATTTTTATGTAAATGTTACATTTAAATTTTTAAACTTGAAATACTCAAGCATTAAAAATATCATTTAGAATTTATTAAAACATAGTCGTTTTTCTATTTGAGTAAAAAAGTTAGTTTTCCTCTTTTCTGTGCTATCTCAGGTAATTAATACCCTTTTTTTACAATAGTAAACAAAAATACTAGAACTTTCCTAACTCGTTCCTCAAACTCACAACAAACATTTCTCGCCCGAGTCACCTCAATGGAGTGGAAAGTACTTCTCAGCGTATTGCTTAGGATTTATGAGACGATTTAGCTTTCCAACGTCGCTTGGTCTTAAGGATTTATCAAAGATAGGTTCGTTATCAACTGTAAAAATTTGTAAAAATCATGAACATCTAATCTCAAAAAGGTTAATTAATGAGGCTAACGTTAACTAAGTATTTGCTAATGGGTTCTAAAGTGTTAATGTCAATGTCTTCATCAATATTAATGGTATCTTCCAAAATGGTTAAGGTTGAAATTGAGAGAGTAATTAATTAGGGATTGAAACATGGAATTAGTGGAATTGAGTTGTGGGGGAAGAGAGACTTAAGAAGCCCAGCTTGGTTATGGTGGTAGCATTGTTGAGGAATGTAATGGGGTTTGTGTTGTTTTGGAGAAGAAGCGCTGTTATCCATTAGACTTGAGTAGTCCACAAATCTATAGTGTGGTTCTGGAAGGTCTCAGATATAAGCAGTTGCTTTATATATTTGTGGAGCTTTTTCTTCATTTTGTATTTTAATTTTTGTGTGGAAAAGAGAAAAATGGGGTAACGGGAGAAAATTATTAAAAAATAAAAATAAAATAGTAATTAAGCTCATTTGGGCTTGTCTCAGCCCATTTATATCTTGATATACGTAAATATGGAATTAATTTCTTGAAATGATATATATATATGATAAAAATTAATTTTTTGTCTAAAATAGCAAAACAACTGTGTCTTAGAAAAATACAAATGACACTTTTAACCATCCCTGCCTACCTGACTGCCTTCGGTTATGCGCCTGCGTGAGATAGCGTGAGTCACCTCTAGCTCCTTGATCTGTCGCCGCTGCTTCTCCTGCTCTGCCTGGACTACTCCCCCTCTGCTGGCTCTGCAAATCAACTCCTCCAATTTCAGGTTTTTTAATTATCTTTTCATCTCTCCTCTTAACTACTCTGTGATTCTGATTTTTAAGTAGTTATCAAACTGAGGTTCCTTTTATTTATTTGCAATATTACTTGGGTTTTGTTGTCAAGCTTTCGACTATGTCTGCAAAGAAATATTTAATTTAATTTCAATTACCCATTAGAAGAAGAAGAAGAAGAACAGTTTATAGAACTTGTACTTTCACATTTTGTATGTACATGTTACATACACATTTATTTTGTATGTAACCTGTACATTCACATTTTGTATGTACAGGTCATGTGAATGTACATGTTACATACAAATTTATTTTGTATGTAACCTGTACATTCACATAAAATGCATTGTACTGTTTGCATGTTATTGTTGTTTTGAATAGCTTATGGAAGTTATGTGAATGTACAGGTTATATACAAATTTATTTTGTATGTAACCTGTACATTCACATAAAATGCATTGTACTGTTTGCATGTTATTGTTGTTTTGAACAGTTTATGGAAGTCATGTGAATGTACAGGTTACATACAAATTTATTTTGTATGTAACCTGTACATTCACATGAAATGCATTGTACTGTTTGTATGTTATTGATGTTTTGAACAACTTATAGAAGCCATATGAATGTACAAGTTACATACAGATTTATTTTGTATGTAACATGTACATTCACATGAAATGCATTGTATAAATTTGTATGTAATCTGTACATTCACATGAAATAATTTGTATTGTTTTACATACAAATTTATTTTGTATGTAACCTGTACATTCACATGAAATGCATTGTACTGTTTGTATGTTGTTGATGTTTTGAACAACTTATAGAAGCCATATGAATGTACAAGTTACATACAAATTTATTTTGTATGTAACATGTACATTCACATGAAATGCATTGTATAAATTTGTATGTAATCTGTACATTCACATGAAATAATTTGTATTGTTTATATGTTATTGCTATTTTGAACAGCTTATGGAAGTCATGTGAATGTACAGGGTAAATAAATGTGTATGTAACTTGTACATTCACATGACTTCTGTATAAATCAAAAATATAAGTTGTACATACAAAAATGTAAGGTGTACATACAAAAATATAAGTTGTGCATACAAAAATGTAAGGTATACATACAAAAATATAAAGTGTACATACAAAAATATAAGTTGTACATACAAAAATATAAGGTGTACATACAATAAAAATATATTGTAAAATGGCAGAATTTTAAGAAATTGGTAATAGAGCCAAAAATATAAAAATAAAAATAAATTAATAATTAAATTAAAATCAACTTAAGTATATAAAAATTAAAATATCATAACTTTTGTAAACTTTACAAAAATTTTTAGAAAATATTGTAAGCTTTACATACTTATAGATTAAAGAAATGAACAAAAAGGACATTTTGGTAAAAATCATATATATTACATAAATGAAACTCACCGTTTCAATCCAAAAAGTGCTATTTATGTCCAAAAAGCTCTTTTACACAAATCTTTATTATTTGAGCAATTCACTCCGTAAATATGCGTGAATGACGATTTAATGACCTAATATAGAGCCTCATTTACGGTATATACACTTTTTTTCCAAAAAATCGCTATATATTATCGTTTAAGAGGTAATATTTTACGCTTATATCCTTTTGAACATTTATTGCTTGGTTTCGCTCTCTCTTGCCTTGTTCGATTTGCTGACTCCAACAATATTCTCTTTATTCACTGCAGTGGTCATGGCAGTTATTTTTAAGAGCTTAAATCAAAAGTTTTGAACTTTTAAAAGTTATATATGTTTTTTATCAAATGAAATTATATAAATATTTCATTAAAATAATATAACATTATAAATAAAATAAATTTATATTAATTATTTTATCTAAAAAATCAAACAGTATTATGTATATTGTTTGTATCATAAATTACATCGTAAACTATTTTATTTTTTACTACAAAAATTATTTAATTTAAAACATTCAAATAAATAAACATATATTCTTCGTTAATAAGAAATCTCCAAACTCCACAAATCCTTCGAACTACAAATTATCAACCAATCATCCACCACCTAATTAACTATTTTTACTCTTAACTTAAACGTAGCTTAGCTCAGAGGATAATATTTCTAAAATTATCACCCAATTCACCACCTTATTTTGAGAGATAATGAGACAAATTAAAAAAAATTACATGCTATATAAACAAATATGTAAACTATTTACATACAATATAAATGTAAAATGTCATATTGGCATATAAATTCAATTTACGTACTATGTAAACTCATTTACATACTGCCACATTGGTATGTAAATTCATTTACATATTGTACATTGGTATGTAAACTCATTTACATACTGTCACATTGGTATGTAAATCCATTTACATACTGCCACATTAGTATGTAAACTCATTTACATACTGTTATATTAGTATGTAATTTACATATTAATATCACATATCACATAGTTAAGATATTTTTGTAATTTATCCAATTTTAATGTAATCAAAACTCACAATTTTGATCATATTATTGCTAATTTTGAAAATTTTAACTTTTTAATCAAAATATAAGCTATTTAAATCAATTACTCCGTGAATGACTGATATAGTAATTAGTTAAATAATAATAATAATAATATGTTTAAAAAATAAAATATATATATTTTAAAAAGTAAAGTTACTTTACTTAAAATATTCTTTCACTAATTTTAATTAATAAAGGAATATTTTAAATAAAGTAATGATTTTATTTTTTATAATATATATTTTATATTTTTTAAACATGTTAGTTTTATCATTTTTATTATTAAATACAAATACCCATTAAATTAGGTCTTTTATTCACCTCACCTTAAATGTTGGTATTTTTTTCTGGTTTTCTCGTCATATTACTGTTTTTAGCCCATTTATTAAATTGTTAATTAGTAATTAGTATAATAAGTTCTCAGCAAGAATTTTATACTTTTGTTTTAAATTAAAGATTAAATAAAACCAGTAAAAACTGAAAGAATCAATAACAAAACAATAGGTTTTAAAGATGAATATACTATTAATAACAATCAGTTTTAAATAAACGAAGTTTAAAATTTGAAGTTGAGTTTGAAAAAGTAAAATAAAAGGTTTATGTTAAAAATATGATGTTTACTTGTAAGAGAGAATCAAAATTGATTCAATGAATACTATAAAAATTGCTTTTGTTAAGAACCTTGGGTAAAAGGCAGTTGTAGGTTGTGATTTTTATTCGTTACAATTCATTTCTGCTCAAAGGAGAACAAAAACAGGAGCGGTACGAAGTTTGAAATATTAGAATACATAAAACCCTAAAATAGATAAAAATAAAATTTCCACAATATATCTTTTATCCTTTTATTTAAAATAGAATTTGATAATTAACATTTCACAAAAGTTGTAAAATTGAATTGAAACTATTAAATTTTAAAATGTTAGAAGCTAAATTATGTGTTTTAAAAGATTGTGAACCAAATATTATTTTGAGGTAAATGTTAGGGACTAATAGAATACTAAACCTTAAAATAATTTGTAATTTTTTTTTGGAAAATCTGTATGTAAATTTTTGGATTAATCGTTCATTGTGACTCCTTTATCTTGTGTGTATTAACATCGTTTTATCTTATGATTAATAATATAAGATTATTTTTATAATATAATATTTTATTAATAATTAATTTCACAATTAATTTAATATCACATCTTTAACTTTACTAATTTAATGTTTAATAATTAAAAGAACATACTTTCATAAGCCCAAGCAAATTGAAGATCAAAATGTCTTTCGAGGTCAATGTGTTAATATTTTATGATTATTTTTATCAAGATATATTATTTTATGATATTTCACAATAATCACTTTTAATTTATTACTATTTTTTTTTATATGATTGTTAGTTTTGTTAGTACTAGCCGTTGATTGTATCCTACTTTTAACTTTTCTTTTTTAATAAGAATAAAATATTAAGATGAATTATTATCATGTGTTAATGTTTACGTTAAATGCAAAAATTTATTTTATATTTAGGTGATAAATAATGCATTTTAATTTTTTTAAGAGTAATGGTCGATGATCTTGTGATTCAACTTCAAGCATGTTAAAAATTTAAGATTTAAGCCTTAATTATGACTGTGTGAGTATCGTTAAAAAAAGGGTAATGACATGACGTGGCTACTTATTTTTTAAAAACATTAATCACTGAGATTTATATTAAACAACTATAGATTTAGTTATATATATATAGATATGTATGTATGTATGTATAGAATTGCACTATATGTATAAAGTTACTAATATATCAAATGACATGTTAGTTATTAATTATATGTAAAGATTGAAAAGCAATTGTGAGACTATTTCCTACAAGAGCTAATTAAATTATGTCAAAGATTTATATATGTATCAGATAACAAATTTGAAATCAAGATTAACATACCTGTTGAGAAAATAAAATATAGAATAATTTAGAATATATTGGATAACTATTTTAAATTTTAACTTTTGATTTTTTTAGTTTTGGAAAAAAAAATTAATAAGTAATTTTTAGTTAAAATTTTAAAAAGTATAAATTCAAAACTAAATAGGATTGTTTGATAACTAATTTTTAATTTTTTAAGCTCTAATATTAAATTCAAATTTATTTTTGATAAATTTTTATTAAATTTTGACTCTATAATTATTTTGAATAAAGTTGAATATGATTCCGTATGCTTGGATTATTAAAATTTAGTACTAGTATTAAAACAAATCGCACATATATTCACCAATAGCTCACTTGAGTTTAAAATTTGAATAAAATTAAATTTTAGTATTTATATGTTTTGAATAATATATTTTAAATATTATCTTTTAGTATTTTAGTTTTAAAAAGATAAATATAATTTATTTGATTCATATTTATAAATCAAATACAATGTTAAAAGGACTTCATCTTTTAAACATAAAAATTCTTAGGAAAAAAAGAAATGAAAAGATAAAGATAATTTACTAAGTACTTGAGTTCAAGTTTAAATAAAATTAATTTTTATAATTTACATGTTAATATATTAGTTTAAATTAAATTAAAATTTAGTACTAGAAAACAATAATCACCAATATATCTATATCCATCATTTACTTACTTGAGGTTAAATTTTAAATAGAATAAAACTAAATATTTTGAGATAATTAATCTTAATGGCAATTTTGTTATAGGTTAATATTTTAGTTTAAATTAAATTAAAATTTAGTACTAGAAGAAAATCACCAATATATCTATATCTACCAATAACTTACTTTAATTTAAAGTTTAAATAAAATAAAATTTAATTAAATATTTTGAGATGATTAATCTTAATGACAATTTTGTTATATCTTCTAAATGTGTGGAGACAAAGTTTGGAAATCACTTTGAACCCTCGATAATAATAATAAGATTATGAATATATGTTATAGTTTATATATACACATATAGGGGTAAAATTAAGATTTAGCACCCCAAAACGTACATGTTTGGTTCCCTTTCTGGTGAGGCAAATGATCACTTTATATGTTTTATTTTATTTTTTCTTTTTATATTATTTTTTAACTATAGTTATTTAAGTTAAATCTTCCTCTATTTAATTCATTTAAAACATGATAAAATTATCTTTAGTTTTTGCGAATTATTTTTAAATAATAATATGAGTAAAAAAATGTGTCATATTTTCTTAGAAACCGTGCAGTACCTTTCTCTTAGGAATAAAATGTCAAGGTTGAAAATCCGGTTTTTATTTTTAATTTGTGATTTAACGGCGTATAATTCACTTAAATAAAAAAAAATTTAAAGTTGAGTTTTAATTAGATTGTATAAATAGTATAGTTATTTAAATAAAAAAAATAAAATAAAAACAAATCGTCCTCTCAAAACACAAGTAGACCAATTCAAAACATCAACACTCGAACTCTCTCATAGCATTTTATTAAGCTGTTTGATGATGAGATGGGGTAATATGGTCTGGCCAGTGAGAGAGCCAAAGACACTTGCGCAAACAACCAAGTCTTCTACTATATCCATTGTTTTTTTATTTGAAGATGCAAACCATAATGAATTCAATATGACGTCGGCATCAATGGGTGAAAAGGCAACTAGTAATTTGTCTCCTTTAGCTATATGCTGATTTAATTGCTTGTGTTGGAAGACTATTTTATATATACGTTAAATTATTATATGTATTAAATATTTTATTAATTATTAATTAACTATAAAATTAATAATATATATAATTATACCATATAAATTTATTATATGTATTAAATATTTTATTAATTATTAATTAAATATAAAGTTAATAATATACACTTATACGATATAAATTGGTTAATATATGAAATTTTGATTACAAATATTTTTCTTCATCAAAATATACCTGGTATACCAACCACTATTCACTACTACAATGTTTTTTATTCTCCTTGCACTCTTTTTTTTTTTCTTTCTAATTGATCATTTGAATAGGATGCGTTTCATTAAAGAGATTAAGAGTTAGCAAATAATTTAATCAATTTTCTTAAATTGAGAAATCTGATTCGATTTGTCCAAAATAGATCAGATTAGATCGACAAATTTCAAAATACGAATGAATTTGAATTAAAAAATATTCAATCGGTTCAAATTCACATGGAAAATTTTTATAATTCATTATAATTCTATCTGAATCAAATTACTACTAAATGATAAATGAATGTATATTTTATTTTATAATATATTATATTTAATATTAAACGTACTATAATTCCATTAATTACTATTTAATAAAATATATATTTGAAATTTTTATTATAATTTAATAAATTTCCTATCATACTTTTTATTCTTGTGATTTTATTTATTGTGATTATAAGTATAAATAATAAATTTTCCAATAAATGCACCAATATAAAATTTAAATGTTATATATATTATTTTTTATATACGACAGTAATCGAAAAATAAGTTTCAAGCAATTACTTTATAATTGCTTAATTAAAAGTAACCCCCAATCTTTGCAACGTGAAAGTTTGAAGCTTTACACCATGCATATGCATTGTACCTCTATGGAAAAGAAAAGGAAAAAAAAAGTATGTTAGCTTCAGTGAACAATTACTACATTAAAATTTAGTAACGAAAGGCAAGAATGGAAGAAAAATATATTTTATCATAATTTAATAATTTAATATATGTATTAATAATAATATAATTGACTATTTATTAGTTATTGATTTTACAAATATTTCAATATCTTACATTTGATCTTACTAATTTAATATTTAATCAAAAAGTGACACGATGCAAAAAAAAAACGAATTTTGAAAGAACCTACTTTTGTAGCCCAAGCAAAATGAAGTTCAAAATGAATTTTCAGGTCAATATGTGTGAGTCCCTGATTTAAATTTAATATTTTAAGAAAATAATTAAAAATTTATTTATTAAATTTAATTTTACTTAAATATATATATATATATATATATATATATATATATTTAATTGTGCTCTTCTTTAACAAACATAAATTAATATTTTGAAGTTACAAATTTGATTTGTAAATAATATATAATAGTTTAAATAATTTTTTTAATTTTTACACGTTTTTAGAAATTTGAAAAAATTTATGTGAAATTACTGAAATACCCTTAAAAGTTTTCCAAAGGGCAGGGGCAATTCAGTCATTTACCACCCAAACCCTTTATACCCAATATCTCCCCTTTCTCTTCCACGAGAAACCAATTTCTTGAGACTCCTGACGGTGCGCTAGAGAGAGGGAGGCGTTGCTCTCATCGACGTCGTCGCCCTCAACGGTCGGTCTTCCCTCCCCCCCCCCCCTCGACGGAGCACCTCGCTCGACAAACAACCCAGCTGCTAACTCCGTTCGTTACCCTAGAGGCCGTCAACTCCCTTTTCTCCAATGCGAGCTCATTGACGCCATGCTTCATTGTCGTCATCCTCCTCGCATTGGCCTTATTTCCACCAACGAGCTCAACGCCCAAACACTGAGAAGAAGCCAGCGTTAGACAGCCCAGTCGCTGTTTGTGGCACACCAACATCTGACCTTCGTTCCTCCATCGTCAGTTTGCTTTTCCTCCAGCGCGAGTCCACCGGAGTTGGGTCCTTCACTAGCCTCCTTCAATCTAGCAGTTGGACCACTTGCGGTTCACTTTTGGTCTGAGGGTTCGAAATCTGGTACGAAGAACTTGGGATGAACATATTATGTTAATGAAGGACTTCATAGTTTAAGCACCACCCTTCATTGTTGATCAAAATTGTGAAATTCAGGTAATATAGTGGAAGATGTATGTGTATGAATTATGTGGCTTCGATCTGCACTTTGAACTGGGTTTGTTTTATGTTTCTTTCCTTAATTTGAAAATAGAAAAGATTGAGATTTGTGTTGTGACTAATTGCGTATGGGTGTTGGTATTAACCCTTCATTGATACCCAAGAAGTTTGTTTGATGAATATGATATTTTCTAACTTTATTCTTCTTGTTTTATTGCTGGTTTTGTAATAGTGATTATATGAGGAAGATAAGGGTTTACTTCTGGTTTGTTCTTTGTAAAATTGAAGCCTGATTATTTCTCTGTTACTTTCTGGTTTGTTTAGATAATTTGTAAGAAGATTAGTTAAGAAATTAGTACTCTTGTTTCTATAATTTGATCAAATTGTTTGAGAAATCTCCTGTTGTATTGAGGATTTTTCTGTGAATTATAAATTTGCACTAGTAGGCATGATAGTGAGAATGTGATTTCAGATTTAATAAGAAGATAAAGCAAAATGAGAATTGTGACGAGCTTTGTATTTAAGAGACTACAGATTTTTTTGTATCTCGTCTAGAGTTTTATAATCTCTAGGAAAAACTCATTCTCATGATTTATTAAAGGCCTGGAATAATACAATAGCATGTGCTTTTCTTTTTTTTGGTATATGATAGTGCCAATGTGTTTGTTGTAAGTACAGCTGGACATGTATTGGTACTTGGTTACAAATGTGCATTTTTATATTTCAATTTTAGGTGAGATACTATATGCATGAATATGGTCTACTTTAATTATTTATAGCTAAGCATGTCAAAGATATAGGTTATACGATATTCTTTAATAGAAGCTAAGAACCCAATCCAAGGACTTGAATGAACGATTCATGAGTTATAATATAAGATCCTTGGTTGTTATACTTTCATTAGTTAGGATTGGCCACTGAAACAAGACTAGTAACTACTATACGCTTTTCTATAAAAATGATAATATGTTTTGATATGCAATGAACAAGTGTTTGTCTTCGACACAATGAACTGTGACATGCAATTGTCACTATACTAATATCTGTCCAGGAAACAGGTCGAGGCTATTCATTTAACTCTTGTCTTTAGATACTGTTTGTGTTGATCATAAGTTCAAGGACAATTGTTCAGCTAGCTAGTGGTTCTCCCAGTAGTAATTTACGAGTATTTCTAGAAATAATTATTGGTGTTGGTGAATATAATTTTACATCTTTCTTTTAATAATATTTTGAATGTTAGACTTTTTAGTGGGTGTGCTTGTCATTGTGAACTTGGTGGGTTTACCGGTGCAAAGTGTGTATTATTATATTTGTAAGAGCTGTCGTCATCATGGCTTTGACAAGAGTGTTTTATGTGATCACCTAGGTAGATATCTTAGAATGTATGTACCTCTCAAAAGTAGTGTCCAGATGGAAAGCTTGGATGCATAAGAAAGAGACATTTTCACAAGTTTGAGGGTGAGGGTGGTTTGAGAACAGACTTTTGAGGTAGGGGTTATTATTCCACTTTTTCTTCATGCATTATTTTTATGAAAATATCATGCATGATTGTGGATAATTGAATGACTGAAATTGATGTCATATTTATAAATATTTTTATAAAAGTGTTGATAATGATGTTATAATTAATTTATCCATTTGAAAACATTTTATATGTATATATGAGATTATGAAATACGGGTATTAAAATATTTTATATGGCATCTGAGTTTTATGCATACATCATGAAATTATTTTATGGGGAGTATTATCTGTATAATGTCTTGCGGAGATATGGTACCCCGGGGCTATTAGATACAGCAAACTACTTTTCGATGGACTACAGGTACGCATTACATCTCACATGTATCTCGGAGTTGTCCATACATGGGTCTTAGTATTAGACCGCACATGGACCTCGGAGTTTGACCCCCCATTGTGTTTCGGAGTTATCCGTCTTAGGTCTTGGTATTTGTTTCCGTCTATGGGTCTCGGAGTTGGACCGCCCATATGACAAAGACCCTTAAGGCGAGGACCCATGTACGTTGGAGTTGACTAATACATGTGCCATATGTATTTTGGAGTATGACCATACATGGGGTCGGAGGTGGACCTACATGCGTCTCGGAGGTTGACCGCGCACGTGCCCATGTATTTCGGAGTTGACCAATACATATGAATTTGGCATAGCATACATGAGTATTTTATATTAAACATTTCATATTTGATTATAATTGTATGAGCATGCATGGGGTACCTGAAATGTACACTCCACTCGGTTTCGGAAGTGAGGAAGTACAAGTATGCCCGGGTTTAAAAATGAAATCTCCCCATTATTGATATATTGATGATTTATTACTGGACATGCATGAAATATTTTTAAATGTAGCATGCATCAATCTTTTCATTGAAACTGTGCATGGAGTATACGCCTACTGAGTTAGTTGTAACTCACCTCATTTCTCCTTTCTCTTTTCAGATTAGATAATGGTTTTTTTCGTAATTGTTGTGACTTGAACGGGAGGTGCGTACTTCCAAGGAGTTTAATAAAAAGGTTTTTCCTTTACCCTCATTACTTTAATTAGTTATTCTGTATATTGAGTAAACACGCTGAGATCAATTTGATTTGATATAAAAATTAAATAATTGTAACTATTTGGATTATAAATTATTTTGAAGGTTTAATTGTGTTTTTATAAATATTAATTTATTTCAAGGGTACCCAAATTATATTTAATTGATTTGTTTTTTTTTAAATTGATATTTTATAATTAATGATTCTAAAACTAAGAATTTTCTTTCAAAATTTTTTTTTTTTTAAATTCATGTGCTCAGTTATGGGGCATGACAATATGTTAATCTTTTATGATTATTTTTATCAAGATAGGATGGATATGTTATATGACGAGTCATGAAGCTTATAATGTGTTTGCCCATTCCGTGGAGTTGGAAATTCCCCCCGTCGTGTCACTTCGTATAAGCAACTTTAAAAGACAAGTTTAGCGAAAGGGCATAGAAGTTTTCTTTGGTGATCCAAAGATTTGATCGGCCATACTTTTAAATGACGCTTTCAAAATTATTGGCAAAGAAAAAAACTGTCGCTTTCAAAATATATTGGCCACTCATGAAAAAATTAATTTGAAAATATTTCGATATTTGGGAAGAAATTTTCGATATAAATATAGAATAAAAATCGATTTTGTTCAATATATTGAAAATATCGGTAAATATTGGAACATCAATTTTAGTATTTTTGCTTTATTAGTTTTTGAAATATTGTCAAAATTTTCGATAATATTGATAAAAATATCAATAAAAATTTATTAAAAAAATTTGCATTAACTTACTGTATGAAAACAAGATTTTTTTTTTTTTGTTTTTCTTGTTTCGGCAATAATTCAATTATGACAATTTTCAATATGTACAACATCCATATTCATTTTGAAATTAATATTCTTAGTATTATAAAAATTAGATTAACTCAAAAAAAAAAATTTACATAAAAAAATTGTTGGGAGAGATCAATCAACATATACATGGTATATTAATAATTACAGACAAAATTATTATTATTTAATGTCATTGTATGATTATTATGTCTCTATTGATGTTGATGTTTTTACAACTCTAAAATTTTAGCCGGCCAAATAAAATTGTTTTAATTAAGTGTTTATATATATTTGTATTTGTAATTTACTGTATTTAGAATTGTGTTATATAACTTATATTTATATTTATTAAATATAGATCAAATTTATGTTTCACTATTACTATATGTCCATTATGATAAATATTTTATTTTAATGAAAAATTAGCTACATTAGTGTATTATTATTTATTTTAATATTTACTAAAATTTTATAAAATATTTCAAAAAAAATATTACTAAAATTTGCATAATTTTTAGAAATTTTTTTCAAATATTTACTGATATCAATAATATTAAGTTTCGATATTACACTCCACATTAATATTTTAATCCATGAGTTTGACTACTTATATTACAATTGATGTTATTTAGGTGAATGCTTTAAAAAAATTGATGTTATTTGGTTGTTGGAATTCTATTGAGAGTACTTGAGTCTCTCTTCTACTATTCAATTGCATTTGCAAATAATGACAATCCCTTGCTTCATTCTCAGAGGTTCATCGACGAACGTCTCAAGTTTAATTACAAAAGCCCGATTCCTTCACATCTTTTGGGGAGTTTTTGCCCAAATACTACCACTAGTGACCAAAAATTTTGCTTAGTTACTAATGAAACTATTGGAAATTGATGTGAATTTTAAGAGAAAAAAAAAAGACATAAGTTACTTTCTCAAAGAATTTTGTCTCGCATTACTTTTTTACATTTCTTGGGAAATGTATATAAAGAAAAAGATTTAGACTTAAGATTGAGTCTCAAGAAGCACTCACTTTTATAGAAGGGAAGGGGATTTAAACAAATGTGGGTCTACGTATATGCACGAGCTACCATGGTGAAACGTAGCTAGAGGGTATTTTACTCAAAATCAAAACCAAAATATTATACTATATACAAAATCGAAACCAACAATTATAAATTTGAGAAATTTGCATAGGATAATGGTTACCCTTTGTAGTTCAAAAAATCAAATTTTAATATTTTTTTTAATTAAAAATGTTTTAAAATAATTTAAGTCTAACAAAAATAATCTTTATAAATTAAAAATAATAATATGCTTTCGTACTTAATATATTTTGTGTTGTTTTTCTTCAATAAAATATAAAAAAGAAAAGTTCATTAATAATGATTAAATTGTACAAAAGTTTACAAACTTTTTAGGTACTAGAAGTCCAATAACTATTAAAAAGAGCATTGAAAGTTCAAAATTTCAAAAAATATTAAAAATTTGTCCACATTGAATGCAATAGATGGAGCCACATGGATAAAATTCTAATAATTTTAGAAGTTTTGGACTTCTTGTGCTCTTTATAGTTATTGGACTTTCATATCTCACCTCAAAGTTAGTAGACTTTTATGCACTTTAGCTATAGTTTGTGGACTTTTTGTACCTTTCACCCAATTTATAATTTCGAATATTGGGGTCAGTTTATTCCACATTTGAAATTGAACACAAACAAGTTTTAAATTAGATAATAACCGAACCCAAAAATCTATCCAAAATTTTTCACCCGAAAACGAACTCATTCAATTATTACCCTCAATTATTCGAAATCTTAGGGATTTTGACAACCCTAGGTGAGGGTGAAGTGCTCATGTATGATCACTCTAAACTAGAAATTGAGAGGATTGTAATCGAATCTTTGGGGTGCGGCAAGAGATACAAGTCTTTACTTATGAGACAAGTTTAGTTCCAATTGATAGGAGCAAGTGTTCTAATTATGATCAATGGAAGGAATTGATCTCCGATATTGGATCCATGTTGATTGAAGATGATTTTGTGATGAGATAGAAGCTGACTTTGTCAATTTTATATAGTACATAAGTAACATAAGATGCGCACTCCTAAAAAGTTAACATTCAATGAAGTTAAGTCTCATGCTATTTATAAACACTATACTAATATCATTGTTTAGTAATGTGAGACATTCATTTTTCTCTAACAAAATTCCTCAATGAATGTTAAAGAAAACTGCATCTCATTGTCAAAAGTTATTTGTTTATATACCTGGATTTGATGTCGTCATGCAAGTTGTGTTTGCTAATGTCTTTTCAAAGAAACATATAAAAGATCAAGCTAAGCTCGCAGGCTTATGGATTTTAAATCTTGTATTTTAAATTGAGATTGTTTGCAGTTATATCTTTTTTTAAAAACAAGGTTATACTTTTATAATTTTGCAATGCTCACTTTACCAAATATTGTATTATTGCTTATGCAGTTCATTAAAGTGAGTCATGCCATAATTTCATCAATGAGATGTTTTTATGTATCAGGTGGCTAGGAAAGTCTAAACTGCTTTTGTATGATTCATTTTAACTCAAAAATTAAGAATGCAAGGAAATTTGGGTTGCAGCATGAGTAAAAAGTCTGCTTACAAGTCGAGTTTAGTTATAATTGCCAAGTTCATGTGTTCTAGATATAATGAGTGGAAGATTTGTTCCCTCACAATACTTCATATGCCAATTTAGGTGTTATTTTGGGCTAATTCTGATTGTACTCAATTGCTACTTGAAGAACTTAGATTTATGTTTATTATTCTGATAGAGTACGGTGTAGTTGTTGGTCCTTTTGCTTATGATTTTGAAGTCGATTAGTTATTTTGCTTGTAATAGGTATTATTTAGTTCTTTTAGTTATAAAAACAGACTCATAAAAGAATAAATGTTATTTAATCACCAATATTTTAATATTTTTATAATGTCATCAAATTTTTGGAATTTTTAAAGATATAGTTTGGTTATTTTATATATTTTTCTCAAAATACAACAAACTCAGCCATCTATGTTTTTTTTTTTTTTTTTTTTTTTTTTTTTTAAATAACAAAAATAATACCCTTTCAAACTTTTAATAACAAGAATATAGTATTCATTGTGTTAAAATAATATATTTTCACAATTAAAGAAATAACTGTTATATCAATTTTTTTAACTCCGTTCAAATTAAACTGTAACAATTTATATATGTTCAATGTTGAACGTCGTGCAATTAAATATTGTTCAATGTTATTGTAGTATTATTTTTATTGTTATAAATTTTAGAGATATTTTTGTAATTTCTCTTTTTTTTTTTTAAATTGAATTTTTAGATTTAACCTTTGAAAAAGCACATTTTTGTCATGTGATTAACTTAAACTCATATTTAATAATAAAATATTTATGTTTGTTCATCGACACTTTTTTAATAATAATAATAAAATTAAATAGCATATTTTTAATAATTTATAAAATTAAATAATATCATTTAAAAATAAATCAACTAAGTAATCAAAATAACAATCATGACTTTTTAACCTTGCTCGGGTACTCATTGAACTTTGATAGCTCAATCAGAATTTAAAAAGGGGCGTACCTTTGATAAACTCTCTTTTTTTCTTTCCAATATAACTCTGTTTCTTCTATTCCGGCACTATATATTGAGCGAAATATCAAATTGAATTAGCAAAATTATTTTATATGTATATAAAAGAAAGGTTAGGATAGGATAATCTGTTATAAAAATATAAAGAAATAGAAGACAATAAGAAACGCTGACATAAAGAAAGTAGAGAGATACTGATATTATTGTTGTGTATAATACAATACCAAAAAACCTAGTTCAAGAGTTCAAATGTACAAGAAAATGATTTTTAAAACTGACCTTCACTTTTTACGTAATTTATAGGAAAAAGTATTATAAATGTCATTTTATTTTTATAAAATGTGATATTTAGTCACTTAGATTATAAAAAGTGTCTTTAAATCTCTTGGCTTTTGAAAAATATATGTTTAAGTCTCACTACTTGTAAAAAAATCTGTCAAGTAAGAACAAAGTTAATTTTTCATCGTATTTTCCATCAAATCTAACGGAATAGTAGATGTATCATATTCATATTTATAATTTTCGATATATATATATATAAGTAAAAAAATTAATATTTAATTAAAAATTACTTAATTTTTTTATTTAAAAAAAAACTTAAATAAAATTTTCAATGTAATTTAAATATAATTTTCAATAAAATTTTAAATATCTAATATTTAAAATCACAACTTAGATAATGAAAATTTTATTTAAGTTTGATCGAATTTAATAAAATTTAAATATAATTTTTATTGTTTAATATCTAAAATTACAAATTATACAATGAAAATTTTATTTAAGTTTAATAAAAAGAAATTGTAAAAAATTAGAGTAATTTTTAATTAAAAATTATTTAATTTAATATATATCTATCAAAAAATAAAAACATGCATGTGACACATGTATTATTCAGTTAGATTTAACGAAAAATTGGATGAAAAATTAATGTTTTCATTGCCTGACACATTATAAAAGGACTTTAGAACACCTTTTTTATAAACATATGGACTTAAAGACACCTTTTATAAGCTAGAAGACTAAATAACAGCATAAGTAAATTAACCATTTTTGCTCTTCACTCTAATTTATATTACTTTGTATTTTATCATATCATTATTTTATTATTTTTTTATATCATTATTTTATTATTTTTTCAAATATGCTCACAAAAAAAATTAAATAAAAAATAGGAGTGATAATTGGATTGGGTTGACCATGTTATTAATTGTATTCTTTTTTATATTATCTATTTATAGTAATAAAAGTAGTTGGATTTTAATTGACCTAAAATAATTCTTGTATCAATAATAATTAATTTTTTTATTCATTTGTGTAAGACATAACGGCAAAAAAAAAAAAATTTGTACCCTTTACTGCATACACAGGACATTATAAGCAAACAAAAATAATTTTTATCATATAAATATATCTATTTATATGATATAAAATAATAAGTAATTTCACAATTATTTTATAATTTTATATACAATTAATAACTAAAATATTACTTAATACATATAACAACTTATGCATATAGAATATGTTTTTAGAGAATTCTCCTCACACTAGAATTTTAGTATTAAGTGCTCAGCCTCCTTTAATGAGAATTACATTTGGATATATATAGACATATAAATCTACATCTGTCATAATACAATACGTACAACCAAGTCTAATATATGTGTATGATGTCAGACTTGTATACTCAGTATCAAAATTGAACTTGTCGAATGTTTTGGAGTTGAAGATCCCACTAGTCTTGATCAGGTCATCATCTTTTAGTTGTATACGGATGATCTGATCTTTCTGAAGTCCTTTTCTTTAAGTCATGAGCTCTCAGGTTAAATCATTTAGATCGTACCATTCAGGTCATACTTGGAGGATCTGATCTTCTGACGTCCTCATTTTCTGGTCATACATAATGATCTGATCTACCTAACATCCTTATCTTCTAGTCATAAGCTCTCAGTTCATATCATTCAAGTCATACTTGGATGATCTGATCTTCTGAAGTCCTCATCTTCTGGTCATAAGCTCTCAGTTCATATCATTCAGGTCATACTTGGATGATCTGATTCTCTGAAGTCCTCATCTTCTGGTCATAAGCTCTCAGTTCATATCATTTAGGTCATACTTGGATGATTTGATTCTCTGAAGTCCTCATCTTTTGGTCATAAGCTCTCAGTTCATATCATTCAGGTCATACTTAGATGATCTAATCTTCTGAAGTCCTCTTCTTCAAGTCATGAGCTCTCAATTCATACCATTCAGGTCATGCTTGGATGATTTGATCTTCTAAAGTCCCATCTTCTGGTCATAAGCTCTCAGTTCATATCATTCAGTTCAAGCTTAGATGATCTGATCTTTTGAAGTCCTCATCTTTTGGTCATAAGCTCTTAATTCATATCATTCAGGTCATACTTGGATGATTTGATCTTCTAAAGTTCTCATCTTCTAGTCATAAGCTCTCAATTCATATCATTCTGGTCATACTTGGATGATTTGATCTTCTGAAGTCCTTATCTTCAAGTCATGAGCTCTTAGCTCATATCATTTAGGTCATGCTTGGATGATCTGATCTTCTGAAGTTCTCATCTTTTGGTCATAAGCTCTCAGTTCATATCATTTAGGTTATACTTTGATGATCTGATCTTTTGAAGTCCTCATCTTTTGGTCATAAGCTCTCAGTTCATATCATTCAGGTTATATTTAAATGGTTTGGATAATCAAGACAAGTCTTCAAATAAACTTATTATGTAATAAATCATACAACATAGGTTGTATAATTTTGGTCATACGACACATCATACAAGTAGGGTACACATTATTTATATTCTAACATTAAGTCCCCCATTCTTTTAGCTTGAAGCAAGGTGAAAGAATGTAGCGATACACTTTTCTCCAGCCATGTCCATGTCGTATATTACAGGTCATTTATGCTCTCTAAACGTAAAAAGTCCCCTAATTATTTTTAGTTTCAACATAGTTTATTTTGCGTTAACAAATGTTATAGTTTTAAATTTAAAAATTAATAAAAAATGTACTATGTTGGTTGACAGCATTAACGTTTATTCTATTTCAATATTAGTTGTGAGAAATAAGAATGATTGGCTTTAATTGTCCTAAATAATTAGGCGTTGCACCTTTGAGATAACTAGAGCTTTTATTCATATATAATAACGAAAAAAAAAAATTATTTCTCTCATCTGTTAGGACATGATTTAAACAAAATAATTTTTGTTAGGCCAATATTCTTTAATGTATAATCATGGGTGAGCTAATTTGAAATTATTTATGATTTAGCCGATTGCCTTATAAAAGGAACTTGACCTTCGAAACATTAACAATTATAAAGAAGTATTTTTGTGATTTATTGTATTAACAAAGGACATGGTCAAATAATTCACAAAGCATAATAGTTAATTCATTGTTGAAAAAGATAAAATTCATTTCAAAAAAGATAAATCCCACCAAGAATCTGCTATATTGAAGCAAGAAAATGAAACTCTTGTTGAATAGATGAAATCAAATTATTCCAAGAGGTGAGACCATATTTGAAAGGAATTGTTCCATCAAGAACTAAACACTTTCTAATGCCTTACGAAAGGGAGCTGTAGTCGTTATTCCTTGATGTGACATTGTGGTTACTTGGCACTTGGATAACCTTTGTTGTAAATAAGTATTTGTATCCTAAATATACGTTCAGCAATCTTGATTTTTATGATAACGATTTGGTGTGTTTGAATAAAACTCCGATTATAATTTTGAACATATTACAAAGTAAATTTGATATGCTCTTGATCCCTTTGGCAATAAGTTCTATTTTTTTAGTCTCTTCTGAGTAGAAAAATAATTTTATCTTTTCTAATGGGTTAATCGCATTATTTTATTCGGCAATGATCATCTTATTTTAATCTTTTTAACATGAGGAATTAACATAGCTAGTCGGAACTTATTTTAATCCATCGCGCATAGTTTGTTCTCTTGTAATTGATGTTCTGCATTTGAAGAACTCTTTCTGCATTATTATTATTCGCGATATGAGGGTCATGAGCTTGAGCCCATTACAAAGTCTTACTGCCATGTTAGCCCATTATATGAATAGGTTCACCATTTTGGAACTCTTTGAGATATTTTATTCGCGATATCACGTTATTTTATTCGGGATGAGGGACATGAGTAGGGATGGGCATTTTATCCGCGGGTTCGGATATCCGTGGATAACCGACCCGATCGAATCGATTATTATCCGTTATCTTCGGGGACGGGGATGATTTCGGATAATATCTGAGTATATTTAAATGGTCGGGGAACGGGGGGGGACGGTTTAATAACTATTAAAAATCGTACCAGCCCGTCCCCGCCCATATCCGAAATATATGTTTTAAATTTAATTTAAATATATATAAAAATTACTTACCGTGGGTTTTGAACCTGGGATAATAGTAAGATTGTTTGATGGTATATCCACCAGACTACTTGTTTTTTTTATTACAATTATAAGATATAAATATATTTGTTTACTAAAATTATTTACTATTACCAATAAAATCCTAGTATAAATAGGAAAATGAAACAAAGTAATTTATTTTCCTTTCTTTCTTATTAGTGCAGCACTCGCGATTTCCAGTTCTAGTCTTCCAGCACTCGACGTCGCCATCCACTTCTGCGTCGGTGCTTCCAGTCTTCCACAGCCTCGACGAACGACGGTCCAGCTCCAGCTCCAGCTCCAGCCCTCGACTTCTGCGTTGGCAGCTTGACGCTTCCAGCTCCCTGCTCTGCTGCTCATCATTGCTGAAGTCTCTATTACCACATCTACTTTGTTGAAATTCGATCAAACCAATAGTTAAGATTTTGCTCGTGTTATTATTATTTTAAAAAAGATGATCCCAATTAGCTTTCTGAGAGAAATCAACTGCTTGTTTTTTGAATCTATTATCCAAATCTGGATGTTAAAATTTTCCATGCATTGGCTAACTTGGGCTTCGAATGCTAGTTTCAAGCCGAGCTTGTTGTTACTTCCTTATTTGGCTTATATATATATATATGATAATCCCGTTTGGGTTATTAGTTTTCTTCTAATGAATTGCTACTCAATCTTGTTCGGATTGGTACCACTAGGTTCTGTGCGCCTTCTAGAAGTAGATCTCATGGCTTCAAGTAGGTTGAAATTGAAAAAAAAAATAGAGAGATTTCCTGAAAGTTCAATTTTCATATTGTTTTGAAGTAAAAAAAGAGTATATGCCTATGGTTCATTTTAGATTACTAGTCTACATTCAATTCTAGTCTTTAACTGTCAGATGGCTTTTAATGGTGTTGGTTCCGATACGACTCCGTATTCTTATTTGGGGCGTTTTGGTATCCTAATATAATGGGAGGTTTCAATATGTTTAATTTATTTAATTAAAACATCATTCGTGGTTTAACGGAACGAATGTTACCTGTAACACAAATACTTTCGTTTATTAGTGATATTATTGATAAATTTGTTATGAAAATTGTGATTTTTCATAAACCTTTAAATCGGATAATGAGACGAGTATTTTTTTCTTTTCTATTGTACCTCGTTCCTCCTTTCCGATATCACTTGTTCGGTTATAATCGTCACCTCAAATCGGAGGCAATTTTCAAGCCAGTCTTCATGGTAGCACGCTTAATTGTTCCAGTCCTTTGAGGACAGATATGATAAAAACCGTCCTCCACTCGTCCCCTTGCCCATCAACCTAGACATGATTTGCTAGCCCTATCTATTTAGTCTGTTGCTGGCCATTGTTTTTGATCCTCTAGGAATAGGTTTATCCATTTGGGAACTTGGCTTCGCGTTTATTTTTTATTTTTGGCTAATATCACGTTATTTTATTCATGATGAGGGACATGAGCTAAGCTGAAACCTGAGTTGTCAGTCATAACCATGTTTGTCCTCTAGGAATAGGTTCTCCATTTGGGAACTCTTTGCGTTATTTTATTCGTGATATCCACTTGGTTATTTTATTCGTGATGAGGGACATAGCTAGCTAACCTGAGTTCTGTCGCTGCCATGTTCTGTCCCTTCTAGAGAATAGGTTCATCCAGTATTGAAAAAAAAGGAACTTTTTGCGTTTAATTTTTATTCAAAAAAGCGATATCACATTTATTTTATTCGGTCATAAGGGACATGAGCTTAGCCAACCTGTAAGGTCTTGTTCGCTGCCATTTGGGTTTTGTTCCTCTAGGAATTAGGTTCTTTTTAAACCATTTGAGGAACTCTTCAACATTATTTTTACTCGCGATATCACGTTAATTTTATAAAAAATCTTTTTTTTTAAATGAGGGACATAAGCTTTATCTGACCTGAGTCTGTTGCTGCCATTGGTTTACGTCCTCTAGGAATTGAGGTTCTCGGCATTTAGGAGCTCTTCGCGTTAATTTTATTCGGCAATATCAAAAACGTTCCACTCCCTCTTATTCCATGATGAGGGACATGAGCTAGCTAACCTGAGTCTGTCACTGTCATGTTTGTCCTCTAGGAATAGGTTCTCCATTTGGGAACTCTTCGCGTTATTTTATTCGCGATTTGTCTCTTTGGCCTGGCTGAATGAAGCTTTTGATAATGTCTTGTCCTTGATATATTATTTTTACTAATGAACATATGATTATTTTATATTTAAAATAATTTGACTCTTGACATATATATCGTTAGAATAACAAGAATAGGTTCAACATATGGAACTTTTTATTTATTCAAAACAATATTTATTGTAATAAAAGAGATAGATATGACATCTTAAGAAACTGGTCCTTGCTTGAAGTTAATGTCTTCTTGGATCTTGGTCCATTGGACTCTCTCAATTATTTTATCTTCTCTTGATAATATCTTAAGCAGGTCTTCATCAAGTCTTACTTATGAGTGTCCATAATCCATCAGGTCATAGTTCTACTTAGGTCATACTTGATTTATCAATACACATACTTATGTCTTAGGACCACCAAATCTTACTCATTCGATCTTCCAAATATGTTCATTAACGTGACTTCAATATCAAGTCGTATATAGACCATCCAAAAGCAAGTCTTCATCACCAGGTCGTACATAGACCATTCAAAAGCATGTCTTCATAACTTGATTGTACATAGACCATCCAACAGCAGGTCTTCAGTACTAGGTTGTACTTAGACCATCCAAAAGTAGGTCTTCAACACCAGGTCGTACAAAGACCAACCTCAATAGTTCTTCAACACCAGGTCGTACAAAGACCAACCTCAACAGGTCTTCAACACCAGGTTGTACATAGACCATTGAAAAGCAGATCTTCAACACCAAGTCATACATAGACCATTGAAAAGTAGATCTTCAATACTAGGTCCTATATAGACCATCTAGAAGCAGGTCTTCATCACCAGGTCATACATGGACCATCCAGAAGCAAATCTCCAGCACCAGGTTGTACATAGACCATCCAGAAGCAAATCTTCAGCACTAGGTCGTACATAGACCATCCAAAAGCAGGTCTTCATCACCAGGTTGTACATAGACCATCAAAAAGGAGATCTTCAGCACCAGGTCGTATATAGACCATCTAGAAGCAAATCTTCAGCACCAGGTCGTATATACTCCATCCAGAAGCAGGTCTTCAATACCAGGTCATACATAGACCATCGTAAAGCAGGTCTTCAGCACCAGGTCGTATATAGACCATCCAGAAGAAGATCTTCAGCACCAAGTCGTATATACCCCATCTAGAAGCAGGTCTTCAATACCAGGTCGTACATAGATCATCAAAAAGTAAGTCTTCAACACCAAGTCGTACATAGCCCATCAAAAAGCAAATCTTCAACACCAAGTCGTATATAGACCATCCAGAAGCAGGTCTTCAATACCAGGTCATACATAGACCATCCAAAAGTAGGTCTTGAATACCAGGTCGTATATAGACCATTCTCAGCTTCATGAGGAACTTCTTCTTCTTTTTCGGTTTTTTTTCCTCCATAAGGAGGGTGGTCATAAACTATTTGATAATATTGCACAGGGACCTAAGTGAATTTCATACATTCTTTGTTATCCTCGAAGCGGTGAGCATACAGGATAATTGGGTGATGAGTTTCGACAGTCGATGAAGCCACAAATGATCGATTGTAGCAGTGTTTGATCCCTCTGAAGTTGGTCATTCTTACAGGAGAAAGTCATGTCATGATTGAATTTTGAACAGTGAGGAACCTAAAAATCCAAACGTATGGACTAATTCTCTTAGTATGAACTCAAATTTAAGGTCTTAAACGGAAAATAGCCACAAAGAGGCTTAAACAGAACTTGAGGCCTCCACGTTGGGACACTCAATTGTTTTTTATTAAATGCTCAACCTTCTTCAATGAGAATGTACAATTTGGATATATATTAAGGACAATATTAAATTCTACATCTATTCATAATAGCAATAGGGTATCAACCAGAGTCAAATGACATATGGTGTATGATGTCAGACTTGTATACTCAAGTGTCAGAACTGAACTTGTCGGATTGATTTTGGAGTTGAAGATCCCAACTAGTCTTGATTCCGGTCATCATCTAATTCAAGGTCGTACAGGGATGAATCTGATCTTTCTAAAGTTGCCTTCAAGTCATGAGCTCTCAATGTTTTCATTAATCAACTTTCAAGGATTCATGCTTGGATGATTTGATCTTCTAAAGTTCTCATCTTCTGGTTATAAGCTCTCAATTCATATCATTCATGTCATACTTGGATGATCTGATTTTTTGAAGTCCTCATCTTTTGGTCATAAGTTCTCAGTTCATATCATTCAGGTCGTATCATTCAGGTCATATTTAAATGGTCTGAATAATCAAGATAGGTCTTCAAGTAAACTTATTACATAATAGATCATACAACATAGGCTATATAATTTTGGTTATATGACACATCATACAAGTAGGATACACATTATTTATATTCTAACAGCATATACTCATAAGCATGGACAAAAAATTGCAATATTTCTCGATATTTTTGTCGATATATTCGTAAAATTAAAATATGGATATCGAAATAAGATAAAAATTGTTTTCTTAAAAAATGATGAAAATAACAAAAATATTTGTAGAAGTATCAGGTATGTCAAATTTGATTCAAATTTTGGTTTATTTTTCCAAATGTGATGAAAAATATCAAATATAAAGATATATAGGAAAAAATTTCTATTAGAAAGTTTACAATTTTTTAAAAATGGGTATAAATGTCTTATTATTTATAAATATAGTTTAAATTAATATGTAATTTGTTTATTTTCATAAAGCTTTTAAAATTGAATAGTAATATTTGAGGAAAAAAATTATTAAAAGATGAAATTTAATTTAAATCGAGAATAAATTAAGATATTTATATAAGTTTATATTGCATATAATTTTATATATTTTATATCCCTCATTTTTCTTATTATCTATTTCTCATTCTAATTGTTTTATATCTTATATTTAAATTATTTACATAAAAAATATGTACATTATATATGTCATAAATATATTTTTAAATGATAAAATTAACTTATTTAGCCTTATATTATTTATTTTAATATTTAATAAATTTTTATAAAATATTTTCATAATTTTTGTAATTTTTTTAAAATATACATTGATATGGATATTTTTGTCGAGGCTCCTAATAGGAGTGTCCAAAAATCGGATTAAATCAATTAAAATTGAAAAATTAGACTGGATCGGACCAAATGATTTTGTAAATCAAATGGTCTGATTTGATTTTTATTTCTTCAAAGCGCTTTACAAACTGTTCGATCCAATTATACAAATTTTTAAATCAAACCGGATCATTACTTATAATTATTTTTAAAATTATTTTTAATATATTAATTTTTAAAAAAAATCAAAAAATATATATTAATTATATATCTTCTCATAATCAAAGTATATAAGCCTAACTTCCTACCTTATTTTTAATATATTATTCATAGATTAATATATTATTGTATTTTGTTATAGAATTTGTAAAAATATTTAGTTTTAGATTGTAATTAATTATATGATTATTTTTAGGATGTTATATGATTTATGTATAATATAATATGATTTATAATTGTAGTATATATTAATTAAGTTGTTAAAATTCAAAAAAAAAATTATTTATGTTGTTTTTAAGTTTTAATAAATTTGGAGAAAAAAATTAAAAAAAAAATTGTTAATAACTTTTAATTAAATTAGATTGAATTATTCGATTTTAATAATTTTATTAACTAAATAATTTAATTTGATTAAATTAAAACACTATATATTTAATTCAATTTGATTAATTTTTTTAAGCTAAAAAGTGAACCGAATTGGACCGGACCATGCGCAGCTAAACAAATAAATAACACTGATATGCATTTTCTTTGTTTTGCTGGGTAGTGCTCAGTACGGGGTCAAGTTCGGGTTCGGATCGTATTGGGAGAAAACGTATCACGGTATCAGCAATTCAGCAGCGTGACGGTTGGTGGCTAAGAGAAATTCGGCAACGAGGCAAACGTCCTCGATAGTCTGATACGATTTCTATCTGAGAGGTAAAAGTTTGCGTCTTTCAGAGTTTTTGAGGAAGAAAGGCCAAAGAGGCAGAGATGGCACCGGCCAAGAAGGGCAAGTCTAAAACCAAATCAGCAGCAGCATCAGAGTCCCCTCAGGCTCAGAACCCAAAATTCCCAACTTTCATTCGTTCTATCCCTCCTTCCTCTGTTGCCATCACCATTCACGCCAAGCCCGGTTCCAAAATTTCCTCCATCGCTGGTCTGTCATTGTGACTCCTTTATCTTCTGTGTATTAACATCGTTTTATCCTATGATTAACATTTTTGTTTGCTGATTTTTTTATGCTCTTTTGTATTGAAGATTTCAGCGACGAGTCATTAGGAGTGCAAATTGACTCCCCTGCGAAGGATGGGGAAGCTAACGCCGCCCTTCTCGATTATATTAGCTCGGTTAGTTTTTAAAGTTGTGTTGTTTATTATTTTCTTAACTTTTATGTCAGTTTGTGTGGAAAGGTCTTTCGGAAATATAGAAAGGTAGAGAAGTAGAATATAGTTGGATCACATATCAAACACTTCAAATCAATTTTTTGTTGTTTCTGGTTTTTCGAGAGATTAGATAACTGCCAAGTCCTTAGAGTTTTTTCTTTTTTCTTTTTTGTGTATTCCTATATATGTCAGTTTGACCCTTTAAATATTAGAACATCTCTACAAGTACAATTTATTAGAACACGTTTCCGGAAAACGTGTGCAACCATTAGCAGTTTCGAGATTTACATAGGTATGTATATATGAATGGGCTGAACGATAGAATTTAGGAATCATATTGTTGAAGAAGTGCATTTTGAGAAAGATTACATTGTTATTAATTTATTATGTTGGAGTGTAGCCTGCTCTACTCAGATAACAAGGGTGGTCTAAGGTCTCATCGATAATAGTTTTAGGTGTTTGTCCTATGTATAGGATCTATTTGTAAGTGAAAAAAAAGGTACCTTGAAATTATTTTGAAGAGTATGAACTGTGTGTCATCAACCTCAGCAAATACTTTTTGTAGCATCTTATTTTAATATGTTAACATTATTATTTAGAGTAATACTATATAAATCAAGTTATTGTGACACATGGACTGTTGTATGTCTCAAATTGTGGATAAAAGCTTTTTCCTATCATTTATCATGGCTTCAACATTAGGTTTTGTTTAATTTAGGGCTGGTTGATAACCATTTCAATTCATAATTTTTAATTTTAATTTTTAAATTTATAAATTTTGAAATTAGGTATGTTTGATAACTCATTTTAAAATTATAATTTCTAAATATTGAAATTCAATTTTAGAATTAGCCAAAATTTGAAATTAAGAAGTAACTTTTTGAATTGAATTCCTATTTTTTATTTCCTAACAATAAAAATTAATAATTCATTCATACTCAACCTTATTTAAAATGATTAAAGAGCTACAACTTAATGAAAATTTATCAAAATAGGTTTGAAATTGAATTTTAAAGCTTAAAAAGTTGAAAATTGAAAATAAAGAATTGGTTATCAAACAAGCATATTTAATTTTCAATATCCACTTTTCAAAATTGAAACTAAAAATTGGTTATCTAACAACTTTTATTTTTATTTTTTTCCAAAAAATTTGAAATTGAAAATTCAATTTCAAAACTAAGGAATTAGAAATTGAAATGGTTATCAAACATGGCCTTAGTTGAAGGAAATTAATAATCAAGACAGGAACATGTTTCATTTATGTTATTTTGTAATACAGGTTTTAGGAGTGAAAAGAAGACAAGTTTCCATTGGTTCTGGCTCTAAATCAAGAGATAAGGTTGTGATAGTGAAGGAGGTAACTCTACAAAGTGTTTTCGATGCTTTGGACAAAGCTTTGAATAACAACTTACGTACTAGAATGAATTGAATGGTACATACACCTTATTTTTGTCTATATCATGTTGTAATTCTTCTGATGAAGTAAATTTTGGTTAGAGGCTTAAAGCTATATTTTGTTTCCACTACAAATTCTAGTTATATTAGATACTTTAAAATTATGTAACTTGCCCTTGTTATCTTGCGCATACGAACTAATTTTGACTTACTCTTCTACTTTTGCATGTAAAGTAATAGATGACATTTCATTATCTTCTTTTTTTTGAATAACACCTCATATGAGTGAGAGTCGGACAAAAACCACAAAAGAACTCCCTTTTCCACCGTGGTTGAGTGGTTGGGGGCAACTTTTCATGCAAACATTGGCAAGCAATCATCCTTGTGTTAAGAACCATGTAATGGCTTTCAATCGTTTTGGGGCGGACATATGAATACCATTGTAGAGCTGCATCGTTAAGATGATCGTACTTTTATCATTGAATTGTAGTGTTTAGCAGTATCCAAATGTAACTAATGTACTATTATACTTTGTTCAAAATCTTCTTTTGCAAATTCTTAAAAAACTGACCACTATAACAGTAGTTGCAATTTTGTTTGAAGAATGAATTTTTCTGTAACACTGATACCAATTACATTAGATGTCTCTTTCCTTTGCCTTTGGAAGCAATATCTGCTCTCAATTTTGGTAGTTGCGTATAGGTTTAAAAGGTTATTGCTATTTAAAGTTTAATACTTTTGCATAATTATTATTAAAAATTTTGTTTGCATCATTGTCAATGCTCTTATATAGAAGTTATACTTTTCATTTTCCTTGTTTATAACTTTGAATTGTGTTGGATTTCTTGTGACTTTGTGAAAAAACACGTTATTAAGTTACACTGTTCATTAGCACTTAAAAATTGCTTATCAGGACTTTCTTCATCGAAGGACATGAACTTGTCTTTTAACACAATTCACATTGGCATTTCAGCATAAAGCATTCATAGCAAAATTACATTAAGATATATCTTATTCCAACATCAAAACAAATTCATTTTTGATGAATAAACTATAAAGAAAAACTAATCCAAAGCCAATTTAGAATAACAGTCCAAAGGTCGCTAGTATAGGTAAGGTAATAGCCACTAATCTAGATTTTGCCTAGAAAAGTATTTTGTCCAGGAGGGATAGGGATTTCCACTGTCCCTTCCAACATGAGCAGGACTTTCTTCATCGAAGGACGAAGAGATGGGTCATCCTGGATGCACCAAAGTGCAACTCTAACCATTCTTTCCATTTCTCTCTTGTCTATGTTTTCATTGCCCACCAATTTATCCAACTCACAATTTTCGAAACATATCCATACCCATTCATCCAGAATAGCTTCTTCTTCAGAAAGATTCAAATCCACATTCTTCCTGCAACATATGATCTCCAACAATACAATGCCAAAGCTGTAAACATCTGCTTTGACTGTAATAGGTAGTTTTCTATGCCACTCTGGTGCAACATACCCTCTTGTGCCTCTGATGCCTGTATAAGTTTTGGTTTGATCTGGCTTTAGCAACTTTGCCAATCCAAAGTCAGAAATTCTTGCACATCCATATTCATCCATGAGTATGTTTTGAGGCTTAATGTCACAATGGATGATTTGAGTCCCACAATCTTCATGTAAATAAAGAACTCCTCTTGCTATATTGCAAGCAATTCCTACCCTAATATCCCAAGCAGGTTTTTTTTCTGGGGTAAAAAGTATATCTGCAAGTGATCCATTCCTCATATATTCATATACCAATAGCCTACTTTGTCCCTCATGACAAAACCCCAGTAAACAGACTAAATTTTTGTGATGGGTTCTTCCAATAGCTTTTATCTCATTTTGAAACTCTCTTTCACCTTCCTTCATTTCTTTCTGTAGTTTTTTGATTGCTACAACCTTTTGGGTATTCAAAATTTTTCCTTTATAAACCGTCCCAAATGAACCTCTTCCAATCTCTTCTTTGAAATCATCAGTCATGGCCTCTACCTCTTTGTAGGTATATGATTGCAGGACCAAATCCTCGCTTAGTTCTACATCATTGTTACGAGTTATTATTCTCTTATATGCATGACTTTTGAACAACACAAATATGGAAATTACCAACATGGAAGACCCCAAGGCAACTGAGAACAAACTAATTATTAATATGTCCTTTCGAATCTTTTTGTTACTTTTTCCCAGAATAGGAACATATGCATGAGTAGATATGGGTTTGCCTACCTTGATTAAAGCTATATTTGAGGAACGATCTCTTTTTCCGAATTTCAAAGGAAGTCTTTGCTTTTTGCAACTTCCATCTTTGTGAAATGCAGCTTCACAGTTACAGTCATCCAAACAAGCTCTTTTGCAACCTTCTATGTCGATTGATGACAAAATCTCATATGGAACATCTTCCCATATAGTGTTTGACAATTCTTTTATTTCAAACGAAACACCCTCTTTTTGATTTCCACAACTATCTGCTATGAAGTTCCTCTGACAACCTAAAGCCCAATTTCCTTGGTTAACAAATTCGAATCCCGGAAGGCATCTACAATCAGCTTCTTGATCATTCAGTACACAAAATCCATTTAACCCACATAGACCCTTAGGGTTGCATTTATCATATGAAGATGACCATACAATTGACCAACTGCCACTATTTCCATTTAAGGTATGCGAATACACATGGAATACTCCACCTTCATCAATTGTCATACGAAGGATGGTGTCGTTTGAAGAATACCCTCTGTTACTTATATTCAAAATGTTTGAACCAGTTCCATTGAGCAAGTACAGACTACCATCAGCATCAAAATTCAAAGTTACATTCGGTCCTCTACCGGAAGTCCCAGTTGAATAATAAGCATCTTCTGGTGTTGTTGGAGTAGTTTCAATTGGGTACTGAACAAGGTTCCCATCTCGTTGCATGATGAGTCGAAAAAAGCCTTTTGAGTAATTAGATTTTGAAATGCTAGAAATTAGCTCTTTGTCTCCCCGCAAACGTTGAGTTGGCAAAAGAGTATCTGTTGGGTTGTCAAAAGTTTGCCAAACGATTTTCCCATCAGAACCGTAGAACACAAAATTGCCTGAATCAAGCATGGAAGCATAAGCAGCTAACATAAGAGGATCTCCTATGTCAATTTGACCTGTTGTTGATTGCAAAGAAAGACTGCCTTTGTCTGTGAAAAGCAGAGTGGAATTGCTGGTTACTGGTGGGTCGTTCCTATTTGCAGTCCAAACAACAGTCTTTTCTGGAATTCCATTGATAAAAACCCCAACAGCATAGCCATTGTTTCCTTGCTTGAAAAATCCGAAGGCAAAGAGTCCAGATTTTGACAACCAAGGAGAGCTGGTGGGTGTTAGAGAAGAGCCTCGGGTTATGTTAGATTGTCCCTTTTGTGCTTCCGCAATAATTGCAAGTAGAGAGGCAAACAAGAAGAACCCGATAAAAGCCATTGGAGTATGAACTGTGTAAATCTATCTTCTTCCACCTTTTTTACTATAGTAGTTCTTTCACTTTCATAAGCTTAACTAATATTTGTATAGTTGCATTATAGACAGCGCATGCGTGTTAATTTGAATTGCCTTGAAAAGTCTTCATGTGAAGTCAAGTCGTTCTCCTTCGTACAAAAACTAAAGCAATATTAAAATGGGACCAATGGGCTTCTCTGTCTTATTCTATGAAATTTCCAATGGGCTTCTCTGTCTTATTCTATGAAAATCCCAAGTAAACTTACAAAAAGAGATGATAGTGATTCCAGCTAATTTTTTTTTATCCAAGGAAAAAAATTGTTTATTCATCATAAGAGACCAAGTCTTCAATATACATTCAAATTCATAAGATGAAGATTACTTTTTGTCACATGGGCTGCTGGTGCTTTTGTGAGCCTTAGGTGACAAACTTTGGACCCTTATATAAATAGCTTTAAAAAATTAAATTATATAAATTCAATTTACATGTAGAAAAAATTAAAATAAAAAACTATCTATACTTAGTCAAGAGACTCTCTATAATATGCTTTGCATATTTTTGTATTTACTTCTTTTTTTCTTTTTTTCCTTTAGATTGAACATAGTGACGGCTCAAAAAAATTTGAAAAAATTATAAAAATAGCGTCTCATAAATTAAAAATATATGATTTTTTATTAATTTTAAAACCCAAATCGACGTAAATTAACTTAAATAAAACAAAACAATATATAATATGTAGCACATACTATCTTATATAATATACATGCCACTGGCAATTTCATCTTGATTCGGCTATATTTGTATCTGGCCATATTACCTCCACATAAATGCCTGTATAAAAAGGCCCTTTCCTATTCTCTAGACCCTAGGAAAAACATGAAGGAAAAAAAAAAAAAAAAACATTCAAATGGTACGAGTCCTCCACCCTAGGGAGTGCATAGCTAGCAGGATAGGAGCCAACTAATAGTTTTCATTTTTCATTTATTTAAAAATTACGTTATTTCTTATTTCATAATAAAAAATAAAGATAATATTAAATATTACAAAAATATAGACACATAAAAATTTTTAATTTATTAATTACATTATTTTTAAAAAATAAAAATGTGATATTTTTTATTTCTTTGAAACGAATAAATTCAAATAAATTATAACTTATCTTATATGAAGAATCTCTTAGGTATATGACCTTAAATGTCACAATATAGTCAACGATGGATGGGGAAAAGAAATTTTGACAAGTTTGTGATTTGTGATAGAGGTGGTGGGTTGGGAATATGAGAAATTTTCATTTCAAAATAAAAACAATTGATTAAAAGAAAAGATAAAAAAAATATTATAATTATCGTTATGTGCAACATGTATTAGGAAAAAAAGATGACAATAAAGCCACAGTTCAATTTATTGTTACCATAAAAAGCATGAATTTAGTGTTATATCCTTGTAATAAATTTTCCATCGTTGTAAAAGTAAAATAAAAAAAATAATTTTTATATATCATAAATATGTTATTTTAATAAAAAAAATTAACTAAATTAGAGTATTATTATTTATTTTAATATTTACTAAAATTTTATAAAATATTTCAAAAACAATTTACAAAACTTTGCATAATTTTTATAAATTTTCTTCAAATATGTACTGATATCAATAATATTCAAGTTTCAATATTACAATCTATATTAATATTTTAATCCATGAGTTTTACTAAATTGATGTTATTTAGCTTATTGCTTTTAAAAAAAAAAAAGATGTTATTTGATTGTAGGAATTTTATTGAGTACTTGAGTCTCTCTTCTACTGTTCAGGTGCATCTGCAAACAATGGCGATCTCTTGTTCATTCTTGGAGGTTTATCGAGGAACGTCTCAAGTTCAATTACAAAAACTTGATTCTTTCACATCTTTTAGTGAGTTCTTGCCCAAATACTACCACTAGTGACCAAATTTTTTGCTTAGTTACAAATGAAACTATTGGAAATTGATGTGAATTTTAAGAGAAAATATAGTTATAAGTTACTCCTTTAAAGACTTTTGTCTCGCATTGTTTTTTTACATCTCTTCCAATTGATGTGAATTTTAAGAGAAAATATAGTTATAAGTTACTCCTTTAAAGACTTTTGTCTCGCATTGTTTTTTTACATCTCTTAAGAGATGTTTATAAAGAAAAAGATTTAGACTTGAGATTGAGTCCCAAAAGGCACCTATTTTTGTAAAAGAGAAGAAGACTTAGGCAAATTATTGGGTAACACTATATATTGCACGCGTTGTTGTCCAAGTCCAAGTTCCGGTGGTGATGAAGGGTGAACACTGTTATTTTTTAATAAACAAAAATTATTTATCAAATTACTTTTTTAACAGCCAGATAAGATCATATTCGAGAAACTGTCCATTATTATCCAAAATTAAGTTAGGGTGAGGGTAGGAATGTCAACAGGGTGAAACATAGCTAGAGGTTATTTTACTCGAAATCGAAACCAAAATATTATACTATATACAAAACCAAAACCACTAATTGTAAATTCGAGAAATTTGCATAGAATAATGGTTACCTTTTGTAGTTCAAAAAATTGATTTGAATTTTAATATTTTTTTTAATTAAAAATGTTTTAAAATAATTTAAGTCTAACAAAAATAGATCTTTATAAATTATAATATATATATATATATGCTTTGTACTTAATATATTTTGTGTTATATTTTTGTCATAAATCATTTAATTAATAAGGTATTTTTAGCTCTACATATATGTAAAATATTAAATATTCCAATGAAAAATATAGACAAAAGAAAAAATGATACTAAAAGTTTACTAATTTATGATTTAAAGTGTACAAAAATTTACTAACTTTTTGGATACCAGAAGTCCCACCCATAACTATTAAAAATGGACCATTACAAAGTCTAAAACTTTTAAATGGGATTTATTCATGAAATTTGATCCAACAATTGGAATAGAAATATATGGAGCCACATGGAAAAAATTCTAATAATTTTTAAAAGATTTTGATTTCTTGTGCTCTTTATAGTTATTGGACTTCTCGTATCCCACCCCAAAGTTAGTCTACTTCTGGTACCTTTCACCCAATTTAAAATTTTGAATATTGGGGTCAGTTTATTCCACATTCGAAATTGAACCCAAACTAGTTTTAAATAAGATAATAACTGAACCCAAAAATCTATACAAAAATTTTCACTTGAAAACAAACTCATTTAAAAATTATTACCCCTAATTATTCGAAACCGTGGGGATTTTGACAACCCTAGGTAAGGGTGAAGTGCTCATGTATGATCACCATAAACTAGAAATTGAGATGATTGGAATCGAATCTTTGGGGTGTTGCAAGAGATACAATTCTTTACCTATGAGACGAGTTTAGTTCCGATCGATGGGAGCAAGTGTTCTAGCTATGATTAGTAGAAGGAATTGATCTCCAATATTTTGGATCCATGGTGATTGGAAAGGAATTGTCGGGACATTCCTTTTTCTCTAACAAGATTACCTCAATGAAATTGGTTAAAGAAAAATTGCATCTCATTGTCCAAAGTTTAATTTGTTTATATACCTAGTTTTGATGCCATCATGCAAGGTTGTGTTTGCTCATGTCTTTTCAAGGAAACATATACAATGATTAGGCTAAGCTCTTAGGCTATATGGATTTTAAATCATTGGTATTAATTAAATTGAGTTATTGTTTGCGGTTATGTCCTTTTGTCTTTAAAAAGAGTTATAATTTTGATAATTTTGCAATGCTCACTTTACTCAAATATTACATTATTGCTTATTGTAGTTCATATAAAGTGAGTCATAAACCATAAATTATTACATCAATTTGAGATGTTTTATGTGTATCAGGTGATTGGGAAAGTGTAAGAAATTGCTCCTGGTATTGATTCATTTTAACCCAAAAATTAAGAATGCAAGTTAAAATTTAGGGTTGCTAGCATGAGTTTTTTTTTTTTTTTTTTAAAAAGTCTGCTCACGAGTCAAGTTTAATTATAATTGCCAAGTTCATTGTGTTCTAGATAGAATGAGTGGAAGGATTTGTACCCTCACAATACTTCATATGCCATTTATTTAAGGTGTCATTTTGGGCTAATTTTGATTGTGAAACTCAATTGGTACTTGAAGAACTTAAATTTATGTTTATTATTCTGATCGAGTGCAGTATCCTTTTTGGTCTTTTTGCTTATGATAATTTTGAAGTTTATTAAATTTGTTTTTTTGCTTTTAATTAGGTATCAATTTAGTTATTAATAGTTTATAAAAAAGGGCTCATAAAAAAATAATATGTTTATATTAAGCACTAATTATTTTAATAAAATTTTTATAATGTTATCAAATTTTAATGAATTTTAAATTAAAGAAATATTTATGGTTATTTTACGTATTTTTCTCAAAAACAACAACTTTAAACTCAGCCGGTCTTTAATTTATTTTTCATTGCTTAGAATTTGTAATTTTTTTTTCTTTCATTATTTTTTTTTGTTTCCTTAAATTAACAACATTTCAAGATTGTAATATAAAAAATTTATAGCACTAAAAAACAGTTGTGTTCAAATCATATATTTTTACTATTAAAGAAATGACTTGTTATAATCATTTTAAAATTTAACGACTGTGTAATATAAATGCTGTTCAAATTAAACTGTAAGCAATTTATACTTATTTATCAAAAACTATTTTAATGTCTTCAAATTAAGAAATATTGTTTAAATAGTTATTGTTGTACTATTTTTTATTTTATTATAAATTATTATGAAGTATTTTTTGAAATTTTCAAAAAAGTTAAAAAAAATATGTATTTTGTTTACATATTGAATTTTTCAAAATTTAATCATTTCAAAAAGCACATTTTTTATCACGTGAGATTTAATAATAAAATATTCATGTTTATTCCTAAATAATCAATCATACATTTTAGATAATTAAAAAATTAATTTTAAATGATATATTTTAAAATAAATTTATTTTTTTATTTTTTATAATTAAACAACACCATTTAAAAATAAATTGATCAAGTAATCAAAATAACAATCACGACTTTTTAACCATGCTCGGGTACTCATTTAACTTTGATAGCTCAATCAGAATATAGAATATAGAAACTTTTGATAAACTTTTTTTTTCCATTTCCAATATAACTCTGTTTTTTTCTATTCCCGCTCTACATATTGAGCGAAATATCAAATTGAATTAGCAAAACTATTTTATATGTATATAAAAAAAAGGTGAGGATCAAATGCAATCATGAATTTTGAAAGATTTATCTTGCTAATAATCTGTTATAAAAATTTAAAGAAATAGAAGACAATAAGAAACGCTGACATAAAGAAAGTAAAGAGATACTGATATTATTTTACAATACCAAAAAACCTATTTCTAGAGTTCAAATGTACAAGAAAATGATTTTTAAAACTAACCTTCACTTTTTACATAGTTTATATTACTTTGTGTTTTATCATATCATTAATTATTTCATTATTTTTCAAATATGCTCACAAAAAAGATTAAATAAAAAATAGAAGTGGTAATAGTATTGGGTTAGCCATGTTATTAATTGTATTCAAATATTTACTGACAATATAAAAAAATTATTTTTTATATGATCTATTTATAGTAATGAAAGTAGTTGGACTTTAATTGACCTAAAATAATTAATTAATGACCTATTGTAGCAATAATTTAAGCAGTAAATTCAATTTTACGTAAATCGCTGTGTGACAGCGTTTTAATCTAATAAATTTACTTTTTTGTCTTTTTTTATTAATTCAATTCTTCATGTATTTCATATTAAAAAAGATTTCATAAACTTCAATACAGTCACCATCTTTCATCTCATTCTCTCTTTGCTTTCTCAGTTTTCGTCGTTGTCGGCAATTAGTTCCAGTTCTTTTGCATGTTATATAATATATATGATCATTATTCTGAGAAATTTAAAATCAATAATGTACTAAGAGTTTGTCCAATGAATGTTGAGTTTTTATCTTAAAACTATGAAGAATCGTTCATTGATAGATTGAAAATTGTGTTAATAATTTTTCTATTAGTGATACCATTTTCATTTTCACCAAGGTATTTAAATTTATTTATTTGACAATCTGAAAAAAAAAAAATCATTCTTTTGTAAATCATATGAATACTTCTTGATGCAGACAGTCTTTCAGTTTTTTGTTAGAAATCATATTAGGCATTAATAATTTGGAAGGAATTGGTTATACTCTGTTTTTGTTAGGCAAAACAGAGTATACATACAAGTATGTAAACTGTATTGCATACTATGTAAACTATGTTACACACTATGTAAACTGTGTTACATGTTATGTAAGTACTGTTAATTATTCATTGTTCATCTTTATAAACTAAGTACTGTTAATTATTCTTTATGTATTTTCTCCTTTGTTTATGGTCTTTATTTCAATTCTAACTATTATGATTATATTTTTGGCAATCTAATAGAAAGTATAGGCAAGTAAATTAAATTGAGGAGAAATAAAATTTTAAAAAAAATGTGGAAAGTGAAGTATGGAATTGGAGCTGAAAACTCATACTTATATAGTACCAATAACTTTGTTACATAGTATGTAAATTGTGTTTACATATATGTATTTTATGTGAACTGTGTTACATTCATGTAAACTGTTGTATGTAAACTGTGTTATATAGTATGTAAACTGTATTACATAGTATATAAATTGTTTACATAGTATGTAAACTGTGTTACATACATGTAATCTATGTAAACTATTATATGTGAACTGTGTTACATAATATGTAAACTGTGTTTACATATATGTAAATCTATATAAACTGTTGTATGTAAACTGTATTTACATACATGTAATCTATATAAACTGTTGTATATAAACTATTTCTATAATATGTAAACTATGTTTATATACATGTAATCTATGTAAACTGTAAACTGTGCTTACATACTAGTAAGCTGTGCTTACATACTAGTGGAGGCTGTAAAAAAAAGGTGGACGAGTTATAATAGTGGAAGCTGTGCTTGCGATGGAGCTGCAGCTGCTTATTATAATAAACAAGAGTATTAATGTAGCTTTAGATCAAATTCATTCTATGCTGAAGCAATTGCTGATTGTTTGGAGTTTATTAAACGCTCTTCTATTTCTTCAATCGATCAAATTGATTCTCCTCTTCATGATATTCAATGAAAGCTTTCTCAATTCTTCTTCTTCTTCTTTTTTTTTTTTTGTAATTAATTAATTTGTATAAAAGGAAAGACATGTTTTTCTTTTTCTGTTTTTTCCTTTTTCTGGAAACAAATTAATATTATATACTACATGAGTTGGGGTGCAGATTCTGATTCAAAAATATGAAAAAAGAAGGTTACTACTGAATTAAATTTATAAAAAATGATCATTAAATATCTTTGATTTTATATTAATTATTTTCTATGCAATTCTTTTCATCAAATAACAGGTATGAAACTGTTTACGTACTATGTAAACTGTGTTACATACAATGTAAATATATATGTAAAGTGTGTTACATACTATGTAATAAACTGTTTACATACTATATAAACTGTGTTACATACTGTTCAGTGTAACATGTATGAATTAGAGCGAAATGACATTTCTGTAATTTATTTAATTTTGATATAACTAAAATGTACAGTTTTGAGCTTATTATTGTTAGTTTTGAAAAATTTAACTTTTAATCAGATTTGAAGCTATTTAGGCAAATCACTATGAAATAATTTTTGGATCAATAATAACTAAATTTTTTATTCATTTGTGTAAGACATCATGGCAAAAAAAAAAAAAACAAAGTATTTGTACCCTTTACTACATCCACAGGATATTATAAGCAAAGAAAAATAATTTTTATCAAAATTTGATAAATATATCTATTCATATAATATAACATAATAGTAGGTAATTTTACAATTATTTTACATTTTTACATTAATTTTATATTCAATTAATAATTGAAATATCACTTAATATATATAAAAACTTACACATATAATATCTACTCATAAACATGAATAAAAATTGTAATATTTCTTGATATTTCGTCTATATATTCGTAAAATTAAAATATGGACGTCGAAAAAGGATAAAATTTGTTTTCTTAAAAAATATTGATAATATCAAAAGTATTTGTAGAAATATCAGGTATGTCAAATTTGATTCAAATTTCGGTTTTTTTTTTTTTTTCCAAATGTGATGAAAAATATCTAATATAAAGATAATATCGGAAAAAATTTCAGTTATAAAGTTTGCAATTTTTTTAAATGGGTATAAATGTCATATTATTTATAATATATTTAAATTAATATTTGTATTTTTTATTTTTTAAAAACTTATATTATATTAATATTTGAGCTAAAAATTAAAGATGAATTTAATTAATTGAGAATAATTAAGTATTTATATAATTTTATATATTTTATATCCCTCATTTTTCTTATTAACTATTTCTCACTTTAATTGTTTTATAACTTTATTTATTAAATAAAGATTATATACATTATATTTATTATATATGTCTTAAATATATTATTTAAATGATAAAAATAACTTATTTAGTGTTATATTATTTATTTTAATATTTAATAATTTTTTATAAAATATTTTCATAATTTTTGTAATTTTTTTAAAATATACATTTGATACGGATATTTTTGTCGAGGCTCCTAAGCAAATAAATACCACTGATATACATTTTCCTTGTTTTGCTCGGTAGTGCTCGGTGCGGGGTCAAGTTCGGGTTCGGATCGTATTGGGAGAAAACGTATCACGGTATCAGCAATTCAGCAGCGTGACGGTTGGTGGCTAAGAGAAATTCGGCGACGAGGCAAACGTCCTCGATAGTCTGATACGATTTCTATCTGAGAGGTAAAAGTTTGCGTCTTTCAGAGTTTTTGAGGAAGAAAGGCCAAAGAGGCAGAGATGGCACCGGCCAAGAAGGGCAAGTCTAAAACCAAATCACCATCACCATTCACGCCAAGCCCGGGTCCAAAATTTCCTCCATCGCTGGTCTGTCATTGTGACTGCTTTATCTTCTGTGTATTAACATCGTTTTATCCTATGATTAACATTTCTGCTGATTTTTTATGCTCTTTTGTATTGAAGATTTCAGCGACGAGTCATTAGGAGTGCAAATTGACGCCCCTGCGAAGGATAGGGAAGCTAACGCCGCCCTTCTCGATTAGATTAGCTCGGTAAGTTTTTAAAGTTGTGTAGTTTATTATTTTCTTAACTTTTATGTCAGTTTGTGTGGAAAGGTCTTTCTGAAATATAGAAAGGTAGAGAAGTAGAACATAGTTAGATCACATATCAAACACTTCAAATCAATTTTTTGTTGTTTCTGGTTTTTGGAGAGCCATGTATGATTAGATAACTGCCAAGTCCTTAGAGTTTTGTCTGTTTTGTGTATTCCTGTTATTACATACATGTCAGTTTGACCCTTTAAATATTAGAACATCTCTACAAGTACAATTTTTCCCGGAAAACGTGTGCAACCATTAGCAGTTTCGAGATTTACATAGGTACATAAATGAATGGGCTGAAGGATAGAATTTAGGAATCATATTATTGAAGAAGTGCATTTTGAGAAAGATTACATTGTTGTTAATTTATTATGTTGGAGTGTAGCCTGCTCTACTCAGATAACTGGGGTGGTCTAAGGTCTCATCGATAATAATTTTAGTTTATCTCTGTCAAGGACATGGTTCTGGACTTCTGGTGCCTACAAGCAGATGGTCAATTGATCAGTCATCTTTTGCATCTATGATGATAGGGACTCATGTCAGAGAAAATCTTATATGGTCCCAGTGGCGGTGCATTGGATGGGTGGTAAGCCAAGCCAACAACCTTTCAAAACTTTTATAAAACTATTAAAGAGATCGTAAAAATCTGCAAGTGCAGTTAAATAGCAAGATTTCACTGGATTTTTGCACAGCCACTTGGTGGAACAGCTCTGCATATGATTTTATCCTTATGTCATGGATTGGGAAGAATGGTTTGGGACAGGGGTGTCAATTCGTGCGAGCTGGGCTAGTTCGAGCTGGCCCAAACTAGCCCAGCTCAAATTGGTTCAACCTTAGCTCAATTCAAATTTAATTCGAGCTGGCATATGTGAGCTCGAACCCAAACCAAACACAAACGAGCTGGCTCAAACTAGCCCGAATTGTTAATTATATATATATTTTAGTTAATATGACTTTTTTTATTAAAAAAAATATGTTTAATAATTAAAGCTCAAATAAAATTACATAAAACAATAAAAAATATATATATAAATATAATAAAAAATTAATTATTAAAGTAAAAAGTTAATTACTAAATTAATTTGGCAATGAGTAAATGCATTAAACCATACTCATGTAAAAGTTAGAAGTCGTCATGCCCTCATAAAAACTCACATTTAGAATAAAGAGTTATCAAATCCAAATAAAATTTATTCTAGTTATTAAACAAAATAAATAGAGATGAGTAGATTAAATGAATATACTTATTAAAAATTGAACAGTTAAAGTAAATTAAAATGCTACACGATAACATAACTTTTTTTATATACACAAGAACAAAATTTTGACTATTACATAATATCTAAATCTCAAGACAAGGAACAAGTAGAAAAGAGAATAACATAATACAAGTATCAATTTAAAAATAGAAACTTTATAATACTAATTTAAATTAAATATAAATATTATTTTTTTGTTTAAAGAGTTAGGTATATTTAAATGCTAAATGCATTAACATAAAAGAATGTAGCATAATATTGTGACAAAATGAATAAATTATAACTATTTATTCATTATCAACTTATTTTTCAAAAGAAAAGGGAAAAAAATAATTAATATATCATAAAAAAGAAGTACTAAAAGAAATAAAAGATTATTTTAATTTTAATATAGTATTTTTTATTTTTTTTATTTAAAATTTAATTTAATTTTATTTTAGTTCGGGCTAATGGGCTGGCCCTAACCCAGCCCTAATTTATTCGTGTTATTCGAGCTGGGCCGAAACAAGCCCAAATTTAATTCGATTCGTGTTCGATTCGTGTTTTTCGATTCGGGTTCGATTCGGTCAATCGAGCTATAGCACAAATTGCCACCCCTAGTTTGGGTATTGGGTCGGGGGCAAATTAGGAGCAGAGACGGTGAGCTAGTTGAGAGGTGGAGGAGGAATGAACGAAACTGAGAGGTTGTTTGTGAATGAGCTCTTAAAGAGAAAAAGATCAGATTTGAAATATTTTAGGTGTTTGCCCTGTGTATAGGATCTATTTGTAAGTGAAAAAAAGGTACCTTGAAATTATTTTGAAGAGTATGAACTGTGTGTCATCAACCTCAGCAAATACTTTCTGTAGCATAGTATTTTAATATGTTAACATTATTATTTACAGTAATGCTATATGAATTAAGTTATTGTGGCACATGAACCGTTGTATGTTTCAAATTGTGGATAAAAGCTTTTTCTTATCATTTATCATGGCTTCAACAGTAGGTTTTGTTTAATTTAGGGCTCGATTGATAACCATTTCAATTCATAATTTTCAATTTTAATTTTTAAATTTTATAAATTTTGAAATTAGGTATGTTTGATAGCTCATTTTCAAATTATAATTTCTAAATATTGAAATTTAATTTTAGAATTTAGCCAAAATTTGAAATATAGAAGTAACTTTTTTAATTGAATTCCTATTTTTTATTTCCTAACACTAAAAATTAATAATTCATTCATACTCAACCTTATTTAAAATGAATAAAGAGCCACAACTTAATGAAAAATTATCAAAAATATGTTTGAAATTGAATTTTAAAGCAAAAGTTAAAAATTGAAAATAAAGAATTGGTTATCAAACAAGCATATTTAATTTTCAATATCCACTTTTTAAAATTGAAACTAAAAATTGGTTATCTAACAACTTTTATTTTTATTTTTTTCCAAAAAAATTTGAAATTACTAAGGAATTAGAAATTAAAATGGCTATTAAACATGGCCTTAGTTGGAGAAAATGAATAATCTAAGACAGGAATGTGTTTCATTAATGTTATTTTGTGATACAGGTTTTAGGAGTGAAAAGAAGACAAGTTTCCATCGGTTTTGGTTCTAAATCAAGAGATAAGGTTGTGATAGTGAAGGAGGTAACTCTACAAAGTGTCTTCGATGCTCTGGACAAAGCTTTGAATAACAACTAACGTAGTAGAATGAATTGAATAATGCATACACCTTATTTTTGTCTATATCATGTTGTAATTCTGATGAAGTACATTTTGGTTAGAGGCTTAGAGCTATATTTTGTTTCCACTACAAATTCTACTTATATTAGATACTTTAAAATTAATGTAACTTGCCCTTATCACCTTGCACATATGAACTAATTTTGACTTACTCTTCTACTTTTGCATGTAAAGTAATAGATGGCATTTCATTATATTCTTTTTTTTGCATAACACCTCATATGAGTGAGAGTCGAACAAAAACCACAAAAGAACTCCCTTTACCACTGTGGTTGAGTGGTTGGGGGCAACTTTTCATGCAAACATTGGCAAGCAATCATCCTTGTGTTAAGAACCATGTAATGGCTTTCAATCGTTTTGGGGCGGACATATGAATACCATTGCAGAGCTGCATCGTTAAGATGATCGTACTTTTATCATTGAATTGTAGAGTTTAGCAGTATCCAAATGTGACTAAAGCACTATTATACTTTGTTCAAAATCTTCTTTTGCAAATTCTTAAAAAATTGACCACTACAACAATGGTTGCAATTTTGTTTGAAGAATGAATTATTATGTAACATTGATACCAATTTTTTTGAAGCCCTAGCATTAAATGTCTCTTTCCTTCGCCTTTGGAAGCAATATATGCTCTTAGTTTTGGTAGTTGCGTATAGGTTTAAAAGGTTATTGCTATTTAAAGTTTAATACCTCTGCATAATTATTATTAAAAATTTTGTTTGCATCATTGTCAATGCTCTTATATAGAAGTTATACCTTTCATTTTCTTTGTTTTTAACTTTGAATTGTGTTGGATTTCTTGTGGCTTTGTAAAAAAGCACGTTACTGAGTTACACTGCTCATTAGCACTTGAAAATTGCTTATCAAGACTTTCTTCTTCGAAGGACATGAACTTGTCATTTAACACCATTTACATTGGCATTTCAGCATAAAAGGAATCATAGCAAAATTACATTAAGATATATCTTTTTCCAACATCAAAACAAATTCATTTCCAATAAATAAACTATAAAGAAAAACTAATCCAAAGCCAATTTAGAATAACAGTCCAAAGATAACAAGTATAGGTAAGGTAATAGCCACTAAACTAGATTTTGCCTAAAAAAGTATTTTGACCAGGAGGGATAGGGATTTCCACTGTCCCTTCCAACATGAGCAGGACTTTCTTCATCGAAGGACGAAGAAATGGGTCATCTTGGATGCACCAAAGTGCAACTCTAACCATTCTTTCCATTTCTCTCTTGTCTATGTTTTCATTGCCCACCAGTTTATCCAACTCACCATTTTCGAAACATATCCATACCCATTCATCTAGAATAGCTTCTTCTTCAGAGAGATTCCAATCCACATTCTTCCTGCAACATATTATCTCTAACAGTACAATGCCAAAGCTGTAAACATCAGCTTTGACTGTAATAGGAAGTTTTCTATGCCATTCTAGGGCAACATAATCTCTTGTGCCTCTAATGCCTGTATAAGTTTTGGTTTGATCTGGCTTTAGCAACTTTGCCAATCCAAAGTCAGAAATTCTTGCACATCCATATTCATCCATGAGTATGTTTTGGGGCTTAATGTCACAATGGATGATTTGAGTTCCACAATCTTCATGTAAATAGAGAACTCCTCTTGCTATATTGCAAGCAATTCCCACCCTAATATCCCAACAAGGTTTTTGTTCTAGGGTAAAAAGTATGTCTGCAAGTGATCCATTCCTCATATATTCATATACCAAAAGCCTATTTTGTCCCTCATGACAAAACCCCAGTAAACATACTAAATTTTTGTGATGGGTTCTTCCAATAGCTTTTATCTCATTTTGAAACTCTCTTTCACCTTCCTTCATTTCTTTTTGCAATTTTTTGATTGCTACAACCTTTTGGGTATTCAAAATTTTCCCTTTATAAACTGTCCCAAATGAACCTTTTCCAATCTCTTCTTTGAAATCATCAGTCATGGCCTCTATCTCTTTGTAGGTATATGATTGCAGGACCAAATCCTCGCTTAGTTCTACATCATTGTTACGAGATATTCTCTTATATGCATGACTTTTGAACAACACAAATATGGAAATTATCAACATGGAAGACCCCAAGGCAACTAATATCAAACTGATAATCAATATGTCCTTCCGAATCTTTTTGTTACTTTTTCCTATAAGAGGAACATTTGTAGTAGGAGTAGATATGGGTTTGCCTACCTTGATTAAAGCCATGTTTAAGTTACTTTGATCTCTTCTTCCGAATTTCAGAGGAAGTCTTTGCTTTCTGCAACTTTGATCATTGTAAAATGCAGCTTCACAATTACAGTCATCCAAACAAGCTTGTTTGCAACCTTCTTTATCGACTGATGATATAACCTTATATGGATCATCTTCCCATACAGTGTTTGGCAAATCTTCTATTTCAAATGAAACACTCTCTTTCTGATTTCCACAACTATCTGCTGTAAAGTTCCTCTGACAACCTAAAGCCCATTTTTTCGGGTTAATAACTTGGAATCCCGGAAGGCATCTACAATCAGCTTCTTGATCATTTAGTACACAAAATCCATTTAACCCACATAGACCCTTAGGGCTGCATTTATCATATGAAGGTGACCATTCAATTGACCAACTGCCATTATTTCCAGTTAAGGTATGCGAATACACATGGAATACTCCATCTTCATCAATTGTCATACGAAGGATGGTGTCTTTTGAAGAATACCCTCCGTTACTTATATTCAAAATGTTTGAACCAGTTCTGTTAAGCAAGTACAGACTACCATCAATACCAAAATTAAGAGTTACATTCGGTCCTTTACCATCAGTCCAAGATGTATAATAAGAATATTCTGCTGTTGGAGGAGTTTCAATTGGGTACTGAACAAGGTTCCCATCTTGTTGCATGCTGAGTCGAAAAAAGCCTTCTGAGCAATTAGATTTTGAAAAGCTAGAAATTAGGGCTTTGCCTTCTGGCAAACGTTGAGTTGGCAAAAGAGTATCTGTTGGGTGGTCAAAAGTTTGCCAAATGATTTTCCCATCAGAGCTATAGAACACAAAATTACCTGAATCAAGCATGGAAGCATAAACAGCTAACATAAGAGGATCTCCTATGTCAATTTGACCAGTTGTTGATTGCAAAGAAAGACTGCCCTTGTCTGTAAAAAGCAAAGTGGCATTGCTGGTTACTGGTGGGTCGTTCCTATTTGCAGTCCAAACAACAGTCTTTTCAGGAATTCCATTGATAAAAACCCCAACAGCATAGCCATTGTTTCCTTGCTTGAAAAATCCAAAGGCAAAGAGTCCAGATTTTGACAACCAAGGAGAGCTGGTGGGTGTTAGAGAAGAGCCTCAGGTTATGTTAGATTGTCCCTTTTGTGCTTCAGCAATAATTGCAAGTAGAGAGGCAAACAAGAAGAACCTGATAAAAGCCATTGGAGTATGAACTGTGTAAATCTATCTTCCTCCACCTTTTTTAGTGTAGTAGGTCTGTCACTTTCGTAAGCTTAACTAATATTTGTATGGTTGCATTATAGACAGCCCATGCGTGTTAACTTGAATTGCCTTGAAAAGTCTATATCGTGGAGAAGCAAAGTCTTTATGTGAAGTCAAGTCGTTCTCCTTCATACTTTTCTTTTCTTTCTTTTTGCTAAGACCAGTCCTTTTATAAATTGAAAATTAAAAAAAACTAAAGCAATATTCAAAATGCGACCAAGTCTTCCCTGTCTTATTCAATGAAAATTTCAAGTAAACTTACAAAAAGAGATGATCGTGATGCCATCTAAAAAAAAATTTTCCAAGGAAAAAAATTGTTTATTCGTCATAATAGAAAGAAATTTGTTATTTCTTTTAAATGTAGCACATAAATTTAAAATGTCACTTTCAACTAAGGATGTCATTTCGTGCGAGCTCTGGCCCAAACTAGTCCAGTCTAAATTAATTCAACTCTAGCTCAATTTAAATTTAATTCGTGTTAGTAAAGGTAAGCCCAAGCACAAACCCAAACCAAACACAAGCGAGCTGACCCAAATTATTAATTATATATATATTTTTAGGCAATACGACTTTTTTTTTTAAAAAAATATGTTTAATAATTAAAGCTCAAACAACATTACATAAAACAATATATATATATATATATATATATATATATATAAGAAAAAATTAATTATTAAAGCAAAAAGTGAATTACTAAATTAATTAGACAATAAGTAAATGCATTAAATGATGTGATAAATTTAGTACTCGCAAGTGTACGAATCACTCGTAGAAAACTGATAAGCAACTTCCAAGGTCGGTCTTTCAAGGAATTGCAGTGGTTCTAAATAACATTCTTCCTAATCTAAATAGAGTTCTAACAAAAGTAAAATACTAATTAAATAAAGTTCTAGTGAAACTAAAACTCTAAGTAACTAGAATTCTAAAGCAACTAAAATACTAATTAAATAGAGTTCTAGTAAAACTAAAACTCTAAATAACTAGAATCCTAAATCTAATAAAACTGTAAATAAGTTGGAATTGTGACGGGAAGAATGATACCATCAATTAAACGAAAATAAAATCGCAATTTAACAATCAATTCAATAGATTTGAAGATCAATGGAGGATGTATGGACGTTTAGCTTGGTTGACTATGCTTGCATCAAAAAGGTATGGTGAAATAACATGAACGTTCTAAATAAACAATATTACCAGCTTTCCTTTTAATTACGAGACTGCCTTCGGTCGGGGTAAATCTCTTTGTTGATTAACTAATTAACTACCTTCGGTAGGAGTAAATCAAATAGCAATCAAATTATGCGCAATGAAATAAATGCCAATCAAACTAATGCTATGACTAAGTCACTAAATTGAAGCTTTGATTAAGTGTTTCGGAATTAAGTTAAGGTGACGTTCCTATAACTAGATTCTAAGATCTTTCAACCTAACTACGAATCTCAAATTGGCTCATGATAATTCATAATTAAATATCTAAACATGCTCTTAATCAAAAGGTAATTCATTTATATTAAATTAATTAAAATACACCATACACAATTCTAGCAAACATGGCAACACAAACTAAATATCCATAATGAAATTAGCCGCTCATGTTCATATTAATATTCATAGACAAATAAAATATGATCATACAATTCAACGAAAGAAGATGAAAATGGAATTCTATAACAACAAGGAAAACCTAGATCTAAATACCGCTTATGGATAAGATAGCGTTCTTCTCCAAAAGCTTTATCTTCAATCGTCGATGGCTTCTTTGAATCCTTAGAATGGTTTCTCTTGCTTCGTTTGAGTGTGGCAAAGCTCCCAAAGTTGATTGAATGTAGTGTTTGGTCGTAAAATTGTAATGTGTAAGAGTTGTGTTCGAGTTCTAGTTCTTCTGTAAGGGGGCTCTAAGGGGGTATTTATAGATGTAAGGGTTTACACAAATCCTGATTGCCATAGGAATAGGCGCACCGCAGCATGCATTTTTCCCGCCGCGGCGCAACACAAATTCTGGAAATAATGTAAAAACCCGAGAGCTCCCCGCCGCGGCATGACTTTTCCTCGCCTCGGTGCAACACAAATTCTGGAAATAATGTTAAAACCCGAGAGCTCCCTGCCGCGGCATGACTTTTCCTTGCCGCGGCGCCCGTTGTCTTCAGTTTCTTCACGTTTACCCCCTTACATATGTGATGGGTCGTTATGTAAAGCTTACATATTTGTCTCGTTTAGCCCGTAACTCGTGATCTGAGCGCCGTAAGTGTTTCGTCTTTGCGTGTTTTCATTATTTGACTCATTTGATGCTAAAAACACCTGAAATGCACTAAAACATACCCGTGACTTCGAATAGATAGATTTATGAAAATAATCAAATAAACAATTATAACAAATCTATATTTTAAACAATTAAGCATAATTAATCACGAAATATTAGTACTTTTCGAGCACTCATCATTAAACCCCACCAATATAAAAGTCAGAAGCAGTCATGCCCTTATGAAAACTCACATTTAGAATAAAGAGTTCTCAAGTCCAAATAAAATTTCTTCTAGCTATTAAATAAAATAAATAGAGATGAGTAGATTAAATAAATATACTTACTAAAAAATGAAGAATTAAAGTAAATTAAAATGTTACACGAGAACATAACTTTTTTTATATAGAAAAGGTAAAAACTTTGACTATTACATAATATATAAGTCTCAAGACAATGAACAAGTGGAAAAAAGAATAGCATAACACAAGTATCAATTTAAAAATAGAAACTTCATAATACTAATTTAAATTAAATATAAATATTTTTTTGTTTAAAGAATTAAGTAGATTTAAACGCTAAATACATTAACATCAAAGAATATAGCATAATATTATGACAAAATAAATAAATTATAACTATTTATTCATTATCAGTTTATTTTTCAAAAGAAACGGAAAGAAAAATAACTAATATATCATAAAAGAAAAATATTGAAAAAAATGAAAGATTATTTTAATTTTAATATAGTCTTTTTTATTTTTTTTATTTAAAATTTAATTTAATTTTATTTCGGGTTAATGGGTTGGCCCTAACCCAGCCCTAACTCAGCTCAAATTTTTTCGTGTTATTCGAGCTGGGCTGAAATAAGTCCAAATTTAATTTGATTCGTGTTCAATTCGTATTTTTCGATTCAGGTTTGATTTGGTCAATCGAACTATAGCATAAATTACTACCCCTACCTTCAATATACATTCAAATTCATAAGATGAAGATTACTTTGTCATAAGGGCTGCTGGTGCTTTTGTGAGACATGTAAATAAAAAAACAATCTACACTTAGTCAAGAGACTCTCCATAATATGCTTTGCATATTTTGTATTTACTTCTTTTTTCTCCTTTAGATTGAACATAGTGATGGTTTAAAAAATTTCAAAACAAATTTCAAAAATAGCATCTCATACAATTTGTAATGACAAAAAAAACAAAAAAAAAAAACTTAAAAATATATGATTTTTTATTAATTCAAAACCCAAATCGACATAAGTTAACTTAAGATAAAACAAAACAATATATATATATATGTGTGTGTGTGTGTGTAAAGATTGAGAAAATAATTTAAATGTTTCAATAATAAAAAAATAAGGGCTTATTTATGTGAGTCAATTTTTAACAAATTGAAAACAAATTGCGGCCTTTGATCGTCTATTGGCATCATCTTGATTTCTTTTTTGCTAAGTGGACTCGACCTTCACCTTATAACAAGGTATTCTATGTCATTTATGCTACATGCTACTGACAATCTTGAATTAATGACTCAAAATAACACCTTAATATTGTTTGAGGTTAATTTTATCAAACTCGTAAAGCGACTTCATTTTGAAACACTAATTTTATCTTTTTACCCTCAGTCATAGTAATCATTTTTTAAGTTTCCTTCTCGCCTTTCTCTCAATCTCTGATGTTTCGACACTGAGTTTGATGAAACAGCAAATATTTTAGAGAATTATTGGGAGAAAAAAAGAACAAGACACTAGTTTTAGTTTTGTAAGTATAAATTTGATCAAATTAATTATTAGTACTTAATTTTACTTTTAGTTAATTCATATATGTTGATGTGTTTTGCAGTCAAGTGATGAAGAAGAAAAAGTTGGTAAAGGAAGTGAGAAAAGGAAGGATAAGATATTAGGAAATGATGATGATCACAAAGGAGAGAAAATGGAGAAGAATGAGGAGAAGACAAGTAATATGGTATGTTGAACTAATAATCTAGTATGTATCAAATATTACATATCATAAATCATGTATGTAACAAGTATTACATACATGATCTTTGGTATGTATATACATATATTACATATCATAAATCATGTATGTAACAAGTATTACATACATGATCTCTGGTATGTATATACATACCAGACATTATGTATGTAAATTATGTTACATACTCATGGGTATGTAAACTGTGTTACATACTCATGGGTATGTAAACACATATTACATATCAGAAATCATGTATGTAAACTATGTTACTTACTCATGAAAAGTATGTAAAATGTGTTACACCATGAGTATGTGACACAGTTTGCATAACAGAGATCATTTATGTAAACTGTGTTATATACTCATTTAACAAGTATGTAAACTGTGTTACATACTTACGCAGTATGTAACACAACTTACATATCAGAGTAATAGGTATGTAACAAGCTCTCAGAACATCTTCATTCTTAGTTCCACTAGTTACTGAAAATTTGGAAAAGGAAAGATAAAGTTTGGACATTGTCATTCTAATAAATTTAATGTGCTTGTATGTTATCTGAGTTTGTATATTATTCTTCAATCTTGCTAAGTAGGAATGCTTTACTTACCTAGGATTGTATACTATGTTTTACCTAGCAAAAATAGAGTTCTTAATTCATCACCATATACTTTACTTACTGAAATGCATGTAATCAAGTTATATATCGTATTACATACATATACATTCAGTTATATATTAAAATCACATAGCTAAGAATATTTATATAATTTACCTAATTTTGATATAATTAAAACACACAATTTTAATCATATTATTATTAATTTTAAAAAATATAAATTATTTAAAAAAATCACTCCACAATCCTACCTTAATTTAGCTATATTTGTATCCAGCCATATTAGCTCCACATAAAAGCCTTTATAAAAAGGCCGTAATCAACTTTGACCCTTTCCCGCTCTCTAGACCCTAGGAAAAGCATGAAGAAAAAAAAAGTTTCAAATGGTACGTTCCTCCACCCTAGCGAGGGCTAGCGGCATAGGAGCTAACTACTAGTTTTCATTTTTCATTTATTTAACAGTTACATTATTTCTTATTTCAAAATGAAAAATAAAGATAATATTATTACAAAAAAAAAATAGACACATGAAATGTTTTAATTTATTAATTATATTATTTTTGAAAAATAAAAATATGATTAATTTTCTTTTTTTCCTTTGAAATGAATAAATACAAATGGATTATAGCTCATCCTATATGAAAAATCTCCGGGGCATATGACCTTAAATGTCAGCATATAGTCAATCATGGATGGGTTGGGAATATGAGAAATTTTCATTTCAAGATAATACAATTGATTAAAAGAAAAGATAAAAATATTATAATTATGGTTATGTGCAACATGTGTTAGGAAAAAGCATGAATTTAGTATTATATCCTTGTAATAAATTGCACGTTATTATAATTTTAATATATATATAGAAAAAGTAAAATAAAAAAATGATTCTCATTTATTTTTGTATATTTATAATACACTATTAAAAATCCTACGTATAGAGTTTACAAAATATAATATGAATTATATATATAAGATATGATAGATATTAAATCTCTAATTTAATAAAAAATTACGATATAATAGAGATAAATATTTATTTGAAATAAATCTAACCATAAGATAGATATATCATATTTTAGATTTGATATCCAAATTATAATACTCTCTTTAGATATCAAATGCATTGAGAATATGTCTTATTAAAAATATTGTTAGAAAAATTCAATGTGACAAAAAACTAGCAAATTTGCACACCATCTACCATTTCTATGGTGTTAACAAAAGCATCATTGCTACTCTTTCTTTTTTGGGTAGGAGATGCACATAACCACTCAATACGATTTGTAATCTCCTCACTATGCCAAATCTAATTCTTATAACTTTTGGCTATACTATTCTCAAATACATGATTCTGAATTTCATTCACATTGAATCTATTTATATTCCCACATTAAGACAAGGGCACCTAATTTTTTCTAAATTTTTGGAATTCTCAATAGCAAATTTCAAAAAAATTTCAAGTCCTTCGCTAAATTGAGTAAACCTCCTATCTATATATATCCAAGATTTATCCATCAGAATACCTAATTTTAAATATACATAATAATGTCAATATTAAATTCAATTAAAGTTTGTTATTATAAAAATCAATTAGCAAAACAATAGCATTTACATAAATATTATCACTTAATACATATTTAATAATTATGCCAACACAATAAAAAAATCTATCATACATTAATACATATTCATACATTTGCATATATACACATAGGAATAAACAATAATGGAATAATAAAATCAATAAATAATACCAAAAAAAATATTAACAATTACAAAAAATATTTACAAAACATTATATTATATACTGCAGGAAAAAAAATTTATAAAGGAACCTACTGGAAGTGGCGCGGTGAGGGGCGGCTGTTGATGGAGGGGAGGTTGGGCAGAGGCTAGGCACGTAGGTGTTAGAGGGGCTGCGTTAAAGAGCCGATTAGGAAGAAATGAAGCTGGCGCAAGGGACTGCTACAGCAGGGCTAGAGGCTACTTGGGTGACGGTCGACGGAGCATAGAGGAGGCGATGATGGCGGTAGGAGGTTCTTGGCCTTGGAACCTCGAATGGGTCTCTCGCGGCACTCAGTAGGATGTTAGGGTTTTTGTTTTGGTAGATTTTGGAGAATGTCGCGTGTGGGTTGCTGATATAAAGGACTTTTAGGAATAGTTATTAACCATCCTGAAAACTTTTTACAGAAATTTCGCACAACCGTCTTAAAAGCACTCATTTTTACAATTCGTAGCCGTCCCTAAATTTAATTATTGTTGTAGTGAAAGGGAAGAAAGAGTACATTATTTTCAAGCAATACGTTTAAGTTACCTCATTAAAACCTTTCCCGAAAAACTCAGTGGGACAAAATTGTGGAAAGGAAAAAGAGTACAACTCGTATACAAATGTGCTCCCTTAATGATGATAATAGTTCAACATGAGATATCTTTTAATTGACACATTTTAACATCACTATAATAATCTCTCAAATGTTGAAGTAAATGTAATAACTCATGGAGAGTGAGCCTACTTGATCGTCACTTGACTTCATATGTAGTATAATTTTATAGTTGTAAGCTAAATATATTTACTTTGATAACATGTTATATTTAAATACTAATTTGTAAGGTATATGTTATTCTACAAAATAACTTATTTTGTCAATTATTACAAAATTAATTAAAAATATTGTACTTATATATAAAACATACAGTAGGAATGATGATAATTAATATATTCAATTTATAATAAAATTCTTCATTTTATTTTTCTATAAGATTTAACATTTGTATATGCTCTGATAACATTTATCAGTGTTAATAAATACATCGAGCATCAATTATCTTATTAAATGATGTCAATTGACTATAAAATAAAGAACAATATGAGGTAATTTTTATATTATGAAACTAAATAATAACTGGATATATAATATGCATATGTTTATCCATAAAAGTAAATCAATACAAATTTACCTCACTTTAAAATAATTATTTATTTTTACCATATTTTTAGGAGCACATAAAATAAATCAACATGATTTCTATCCTTAAGAAAATATTAAATTTTAATGCTAATATGAATGCAAAAGATATCTATTAGAACTCATGTAATCATTCACATTACTTTAATAGTACATACATATTAATTATCATAACAATATATAGCATTTAAAGTTATTGCTTTTACAAGCAATAAGTACTTTTAATTTATTTATATCAATAGCAATATATAAACAATGTTATGTGGGTACTAGTCACAATTTAAAGTCATCTTATACATACGAGAGTAAAATTTTGTATCTCACAACTTCATCACATTTTATATAAATTTATGTATTTTTAACATATTTTACATTTTTAAGTACTTGGACAATTAGTCCTTATGAATATCTAACCAATATCTCAAGTATTCATACTATATTTATTTTACTTTGCGCATAAGTGAATGAATATGTGCCTCAAATAATATTTTGCATTTGGCAAATACTTTTCTTTGTCAATATTTAATAACTTTTGACATTATTAATAATCCTTATCATCTCTTGCTTATTAAAGATAGATATGAAAGAAAATATGTTATACAACATTAATATATTAATATTTTCTTTCTCCGTCATCAAAATAATATCATTTTATATCAGGTACCTAAGACTCTATAGGAGTCAATAGTTGTTATAATTTTTTTAAATATCATTTCTTAGAGTGTTAACTCTTTTATTCCAACAATAATAATATTATTTTTGCACCAATATAATTAGTAAGCTTTAGATAAATTATAAATATTTGCTGCTATTTCATTTCATTGTCCTATAGGGACTCCAATAATTGGTTGAATATTTTGCAGCTAAATTTTTTATTATCTAAATGCATCGATAATATGTAATACTTTATCATAAAGTAATTTTTTGAACCTCATGTTTCATAAAATGAATGCATTTTAAATAATTTTTTGCCATTATTATTTTTCTCTCCCCTAATAGCGAAAATTAGTTTTATTTATCAAAATTATTTAATAAGTTTATTTACCCTTCAAATGGTTCAATATATTCAATATAAATGAAACTTGAAATACAAGTCTTTAAATTTATTAGTGAGTCCATCTCAAGATTAAAGTAACTTTATTTTACCACTAATGTAAGTTGAAATTAAGAAATTTTAATAATAAATTTGTGGGTTAAACTAAACCCAAAATATTTCATGTTCTATAATAAGGCTAACAATATTATTTTTATAATATATAATTTTTCAAAGGTGTGAGATTCACTGTAAATTTTTGTCAAATATAGTGAATTTATTCAACCTTAGGAACAAGTAACACATGTAGTTATTGAATAAAAAAAAGGTTTGGACTTTGATCCACTTAACTTTATATTGTATACTAAACCAATTTTGATTCTTCATGACTTATTTTAATCATGATAATTATTCAAATTTTTATCCATTAAAATTTATATTATATTTATGATATAAATCAAAAGAAGTTTTTCAAATATTGACTTATAGTCATATATTTGTTGTCAGGAATGGTGGCTTCTCTAGAAGGAGGAAGAAGATTTGCTGGCTGCTAGCAGCAAATCTGACAGCAGCCATTGAAGAATAGAAAATGGAGCTAGCTGGAGATGAAGAAAAAAATGGAGCTGCTGAGTTCACTGCATATGTCAGCAGCTGCCATTTTACTTCTATAAATAGAAGAAGCTTTCTTGAAGAAAATAAAAATCCCCTTCTGAAAATGTAAACATACAGAAGTGAGAAGATGAGAGAAACTCTCTCTGCGCAGAGAGAGAGGGAGATGAGGAGCTGGATTCCTATATATATTAATTAGGAACAAAAGATGAATAGTAAATTTACTATTCAATGTACGTGCCTTGGTGAATAGTGAATTTACTATTCACGTCAATATCACATAGTGTGAGGGAAAATTCTATAGTGAGAGATAAATACATTTTTCAGTGAGTGTTGAGATTTATTCTCTGGGTATACTCTGTAACTGATGTGAGTGTTTTTTGTGATAAACACTGTTGTATTATTATCACTATAGTGAAGGCATCAAAGTAAGCTCTGTGTGGAGTAGCCCATTTAAACTTTTGGGGTGAACCACGTAAATTCTCTGTGTGTTATTTCTTTGTTCCTGCTCTACATTATTTATCGTTTGCTCCCCTGTAAATCTGGTGGTGGGAAATTATTCCGCAATTACCGATTTTTTTCCCAACATTTGTGGCATTATACTTTAGACCAGTATATGCACAATCTATGCAATTCTAACATAAGATTGGTCTTTCGAAAAAAATTTCAAGTTAAACTTCTAACTGTGACTTTATATATTATATTTCAATTATAGTCTCGAATATTATTATCGTCAAATATATTCAAAATATTAAATTTTTTCTCCACTTTGAGGAATTTGAGCACAATTATATATAATATAATTCATCATACTTTAGTTCTTCAAATTCTTTTAGCAAGTTATACATGAAATTGTGCTAACTCATATATCATAAAATAATAATTAGTATTGTTATATTTAAAACACATAAGTGTTAACCATTTCAATTGATAGGCAATAGTTACAAACTCACTTTATAATAATGTTGATAAGTATTCAACATTATCCATCATGATAAAAAATGGGACATATACTGGATAACGTTGATAAACATTGAACCTTAATTAACAATCTTTTGTTTTGCTTCTGTAGAAACTCATGATTTATTATAAAATTAGAGTTTAAATACGTCATGACATAACAACAACTCCAAAATAGTTTTAGTTATCTATATGAGCTTTTAATTTTTATAATATAATAAGATCGTAACTACCATATTGCTAATATTAACACAATAGCTTAAATAATGCACATGATCATCATATAACATTCACTTCTAGTAATAATATGATCAAAATGTCTTTATTTTTTTTTAATAATTTATACAAGCACATAATATTTAAATATATATGTGTGTTTCTTTATTGTTATTTTATAAGCAAATTTTACAACAGAGATAGTATATAAATGATTTATAACTATTGCTAACTTTACCCTTAATGTTGTTATATAAGCATTCACGAGATCTATGTATATATTTCTTTTGATTTTCAATGAAATATATGATTGAATAACCTTTTTTCTCCAAAATTTTTCAAATAAAATATTAATGATGTTGAGCACTTAAAATTTTTGAATAATCAAGATTGAATTTTAGAGATATAGTACTCATATTTGAGCCATAGGCAGTAATTATTATATATCAAATTAATCACTTGCAATTCTTCAAGATATATCTTTTTTCTTTGATTATATTCATTTCATTGTCAACATCAAAAGACATTTATTTCAATGATCATATAATCAAAATGCCTTTATATTCATAGTCATATGTAAGATATATACTGTTTATATAAATGCTATAATCTTGCTACTCAATAGCATATTTTACTCATAAAATAGAATATAAATATTTTTATTATGTCAATTTTGCTTTCAATGTTACTACTTAATAACATACACGAGTGTTAGATATACTTTATGTTAGCATCGTAGCTTGTGAGCTATCAATCAATGAGATAGATATAATTTTAAAACATTGTATTTTCAACTTTCAAATATGTATTTCTTAGCATCGCAGCGTATGGGTTCTCAATCAATGACATAGATACAATTATAAAATATTACATTTTTTACTACAAAAGAATAATTCAATCACTTATTTTCTTATATATATGTAAATTTTGAAAATATTTTATCATAATCGTAGCAGAAACATAATTAATATTCACTAAGAGTGCTTACAGGAAAGAATTGTGGGGTAAGACCTCCTTAAAAATTATCCTCCTAGATAGAGTAACGTTTATAGGAAAGACTAGTGAGACAGATGCTTTCAATAACTAGACAGAACTCCCTTAGATCTTATTATTCATGCAATCACACATAACTCCCTTAGATCTTATTATTCATGCAATCACACACTTGAAAAGTTTATTTGGGACACCCAAACATGAGAATATCAATTTAGTATGAAAATTAATCCAAAATATATGTATATTTAATTAATAAACATAAATTAATAGATATATATAAAAAATTATAATTAAATTATACCATAAAAATTTATTTAATTGATTGCAAATTTTATCAATACTAAAAAAGTATTATCAGTAAATAGCAAAACATGAGTTTGGATCTATGAGATAATTACATTTAAATAACTTTAATGTAATTTACAATTAATTCAAAATGAATATTATTTTAAGTAAGATATTACGGGTATTATATTCCCAAAGTCATTTTAACATTTAAAAAAAATATATAGTTATTATATATGTGTGCTACACTTATCATTCATTAATAATAATGATAGATAAGTACAAATAAATTATTAATTTAAAATAAAGACAAATACTAACAAATATTTATAGGGCATTTTTATCAATTCATTTAGAACAAAATATTTAAAGTTCGTAATTTTTTTATTAATACTAATAAATATTTATATTGATAAACTTAAATATATATTTATTATTATATTCATAAATATATTTACAATATATTTATATATAATATTATCAAATGATTGCAATATATTTAGCAAGAGAATGACAAACAAACAAAAATTAAATTTGCTAATATCTTATAATGAATTAGTTTAAAATTTTATTGTTGACCACAACATTGAACTTAACTAAAAAAATCTATTATTAGATAATATTTATCTTCATATTTAAATTTTAATATTAAAAAATTTATAATTTACAATAAAATAAGAAATTTGAGACATTTTCAGAATTTGTTGGCTTACTAATATGAAGTAGTATATGACATTACTTTTTAAAGTTTGTTAGCTTCTCAACTTTGTTAAATTCCTAACTTGAAATGATATCTAAGATAATTGAAAATAATACTACAATATGAACATACATAAATATTGATATTTAAACTAAAAAACTTAACAAATTTAAAAGGCATATCAACCATAAATATTATTGATTATGATATCTAATTAAAACGATAAAGAAATTAAATTTTTTTTGATAGATTTTGAATGAAAATAAAATTTGAGTTTAATCATAAAAAATAAAAAGATTCAAGAACTCCTAAATTTTGTGATCTAACATTATACTACAAAAAATTTGCTGTATATCATTACTAAGGTCATTTCACATGTGTAAAACTATAAGTCTCGAATAAATAATCTTGCCAATAACTTGTTATAAAAGTAAAGAAAATAAGATAAGAAAAGTCGAGAGAAAGCAAAATAGAATAAATAATTATCATTAATTATTGTGTATCTATATACACTAAAGGCCCTATTTATACGGTTTAAAAAATACAATATGAATTTTGAATATAATATATAATACATATTAAATCTCTAATTAAATACAAATTTATTATATAATAGAAATAGATCTTTATTTAAAATAAATCTAACCATAAAATAAATATATTATATTTAAAATTTGATATTTAAATTATAACACACATTTTTTTTTTTTTTTTATAGAACTCTAAATATACTTTTTGTGAGATTATTGTTAAATAATGTTGTAAGTAATAAATATAATGGTGACAATAGCGATTTGGTTTGTGACCATTCGCCACACAGTAATTGTATAATAAAGTCTATAAGGTTATAATAGGTATGAGTCGTCAATAGTCAGTGCGAGGTTAGGACCCTTCCCTATTTAAAATTTATTTCCTATCTCCACTTAAAAAAAAAAAAAAAATGAGAACTCTCAATTAAAAAAATGAGATTTAAGTAATATTAAAAATATTAATTTTAATTATTTTTTCTAAATTTTTTACTTTTATTTGAATTTTTCTAAATTATTTAATAATAAATATTTTATGATGAGAAGATAAATATATTTTGAGCTAATAAATAATATGTATATGATAAAGAGAAAAATAATATATATGTATGTAACAGTAGATAAATAATATTTTATTATAAACAATATTGATAGAATTTTGTTATATACTAGTTTGAAGTAAAAAGAATAAATTGTATAATTTTAAATTTTTAGAATTTAAGTAAATAGTTTAAATAATTTTTTTAAAATTATTTATGTTTTAAAAGAATACAAACATAATTTAAAGATAAAATATATAATATTTAATACATTTCTTAGGATTATTTTGAGTTTTATCTATATCTATACTATATATAAAAGTTTGAATTACGAATAATATTTTTATGAAAAAAATTATCCTTACATTTTAAGTTCTGGACATTAGTTGTCCTTTTAAGATATATTAGCACATTAAATAAGGGCTCTATACATGATAATGAAATAATGATTACATATAAAAGGACTCTAATAATATAATGATTACCATATTCAATGATTCTAAATATTAGTTTGCTTTCATAATTAATTTGGAAGCATAGAATATTAATTTCGTATTATATTAAATAAGAACTCTAAACATGATAATGAAATAAGTATTACATCCGATAATAACTCTAATAATAAGTTAATTATCGCATTAAAAGACTCTAAATATTATTTTACTTTTATAATTAATTTGTAAGCATACGATAATTAATTTTGTAGTTATTTTAAATATGTTATAAAAATTAACAATAAATAAAATAATTCACATGTAATGCACTTGTTTTAACTAGTATAACTAAATAAAAAGAAAATAGAAAATATAAATAAATTTAAATATTTATTTAAATGTGGTATATAGTTTCGAAAAATGGAGCCATGAATACAATCTCGTCATGCTTACCTTGTATTATAAAATACAAATTTTCATTCGTTTCTTTTTACCAATTTTGTTATCCACATTATTACCTCTAACATGATAATATTCTCAAGAATTTGCTTCGTCAGAAAAAATTGATACCCTAACGCTAGACTACTAGTATCATGTATTTTTGCAAAAAATTAGAATGGGCTGCAGGTTGGCCTTCCCGACTCCAACCGTGTCTTACCTACTATATCAAAAAGTGAACCAAAAATCTTTAGAGACTGAAAATCAGACAAAGTTTGAGGTTTCTTTGATAGGCATCTGCACACTAGTGTAATTTTTGACATCTGTTAATAAACTCTGCAAGAAACAAAGAGGAAGTTGATATATACATTTTTTTGTCAAAGGACTTTCATATATTTGCTAGAGTAAGATAATCTTATGATTTTGTATAAAAGATTGTTAGAATTGGTTTACCAAAAATATAAACATGGTTTTCTAAAATCCCACGTTGAATCAAGAGAAGAAGGAAGAGATTATAGCGGAAGTGTACCAAAATTCATAGTGTTCTTCAATCAAATGGGTTCAGATCTTCCAATTGATGCGTAGTTGTCTTAAGAGTTTGTATCTGTTAATGGAAATACAGAGAAAACTTGTGTTCTTAAAAGTTCTACCCTCAAATGGGGACTATGATCCCTTTATATAGATAACCGCCAAAGGTAGTTATCAATAATTAGTATTTTTAAATTGGCCCCTCATCAATTTAAAAATACAAGTCCAGTCTCTACACATTAATTCCACGATAATTTAATACCCGATAGCCAAAATTAAACTTTATAGATCACCTTTTAATTGGCTAAACTATAAGATAGCATAGCACATTTAAAACTACATGTGTGGCCCCACATATTAATAATATTTTTCCAACAATCTCCCACTGGGCCACTATGCAACTTTGTAAATGTGCATAACCTTATGAGCTCATAAAATTACCATCACAATTAGGGTACTTTTGAACAATCTCGTCCATTATTTATACTGATACAGGATCAAAACAATCTTCGTCACATTTATCGTGACTAAATCTATCAATGGTCACATATACCAATACAACCAAATGACATAGATCAATCATGGATGTGTAGCATGAAAATTACATGTAATGTGATCCAAACATGTCTATTTTTCAACTAGTCCTACTTTATTCTTTATTGAGATCAATACTACAACATTACTTAACAGAGTGTGTTAAACCAAAACTTTACTCCTGCAGAAAGTAAACTGAATAATATATGTATATAACAAATCTGAAGTTCAATATAAAGCAACAAATCAAATTTAAACTCCCACTAAACTAAAGTATCCTTAAACAGAATAACACCCATATGAGTAGTATGCTCGTGAAAGACCTTGGGTGGTAGTCCCTTTGTGAGCGGATCCGCTATCATGGAGTTTGTTCCAATGTGCTCTATAAAAATCTGACCACTCTGCACTCTTTCTTTCACAACCAGAAACTTGATGTTAATATGCTTTGACTTCGTTGAGTTTCTATTGTTGTTAGAATATAGAACCGCTGATTTATTGTCACAAAATAATTTGAGTGGTCTTTCAACACCCTCTAAAATACGCAGCCCAGTGACAAAATTTCGGGCCATATTCCATGATTCGATGCCTCATAACATGCCACAAATTCTGTGGCCATGGTGGATGAAGCCACAAGCGTTTGCTTGGCTGACTTCCAAGAAATTGCCCCACCAGCCAACAGGTAAACATAACCTGATGTGGATCTCCTGCTGTCTTGGCAACCAGCAAAATCAGAGTTGGAGTACCCAATGATCTCTAACCGATCTGATTTTCTATATGTGAGCATATACTCCTTTGTTCTCTGTAAGTATCTCATAACCCATTTGGCTGCTTTCCAATGATCCCTGCCGGGGTTGCTTAAATATCTGCCTAACATGCCAACTATGAACGCAATATCCGGACACGTACATACTTGGGCATTCATTAGACTCCCTATAGCCAAAGCATAAGGAATCTTCTGCATTTCTTTAATTTCAAGGCTATTCTTTGGGCATTGGCTGAGACTAAATTTGTCTCTCTTAGAGACTGGGGTTTCACCTGGTTTGTAATTTTGCAGGCCAAACCTATTGAGAACTTTCTCAATATAGTTCCTTTGTGACAATTTCAATATACCCCGATAGCGATCTCGGTGTATCTCAATTCCTAATACAAAGGAAGCTTCACCAAGATCTTTCATTTCAAAATTCTTTGATAGAAATCTCTTGGTGTCATGCAAGATGCCTATGTCATTTGTGGCAAGTAAAATGTCATCGACATACAAAACTAGAAAAATATGCTTACTCCCACTGAACTTGTGATACACACAATCATCAACGACATTCATCTCAAAACCGTACGAAACAATGACTTGATGAAACTTGAAGTACCACTGACAAGAAGCCTGCTTGAGTCCATATATGGATTTTGTCAATTTAAAACCATATTCTTTGAATCTCCTAACACAAAGTGTTTTGGTTGTACCATATAAATTGTTTCTTCAATGTCACCATTGAGAAACGCTGTTTTAACATCCATTTGATGCAACTCAAGGTCAAAATGTGCAACAAGCGCCATAATTGTCCTAAAAGAGTCTTTCGTGGAAACCGGAGAGAAAGTTTCTTTAAAGTCAATTCCTTCCTTTTGAGTAAAGCCTTTGGCTACAAGATGTGCCTTATACCTCTCCACATTACCCTTTGAATCCCTTTTGGTTTTAAATATCCATTTACAACCAATGGGATTCGCACCAGCCGGTAATGGGACAAGTTCCCAAACTTTATTATCTTGCATAGACTTATACTCCTCATTCATGGCTTCAATCCATTTATGAGAGTTGGAACTTTGCACGGCTTGGTGGAAGTTGATTGGATCATCTTCCGACATTCCACTTTTTGCCTCATGTTCCTAGAGATAAACAATATAATCATCTGAAATTGCAAATCTTCTTTCTCTCGTGGATCGCCTCAATGGCGTTGGTTCTTGAGATTGTTCCTCACGAATTGGTTCCTCTGGAACAATTACCTCATTTTGAATGAGGGGTTGAATAACATTGTCTTGCCGAGGATCTGAATTCATTTCTTGATCAATGACAGGTATGGAAACCTACACATCGTCAAGAAAAGTAGTAGCAGGAATTGGGATTACTCCCTCTTCCTCCTCAAAGACAATGTTTCTAACTCGATTTCTCCTCCTAAACTCAACATCCTAAAAAAATGTTGCAATTCCCATCTCAAATATAGACCTACTAGTAGGATCATAAAACTTGTAACCCCTTGATCGTTCTGCATAGCCAATAAAGTAGCTACTAATGATTTTGGAGCCCAATTTTCTTTCATGAGGTTTATAAGGCCTCGCTTCAGCAGGACATCCCCAAATACGCAAGTGCTTTAGACTAGGCTTTGGCCCAACCCAAAGTTCATAAGGCATTTTTGTAGCTACTTTAGTTGGCACCTGATTCAGGATGTAAAGTAGATTGACTAATCATACTTCTTATCATGTCCTTAAGAGTCCTGTTTCATCTCTCAGATACACCATTCATGCTAGGCGACCCTGGCATAGTGTATTGAGGGACGATTCCACATTCCTCTAAGTATTTAGCAAACGGTACCGGACGTTGTTCACCTAATTTTTTGTATCTACCGTAGTATTCACCACCACGGTCAGATCTAACACTCTTTATCGGTTTGTTGAGTTGTAACTCATCTTCGGCCTTAAATGTTTTGAACACGTCCAAGGACTATGATTTCTCATGTATAAGGAATAGATACCCATATCTAGAATAGTCGTCTATGAATGTTATAAAATATTGTTGACCATTCCAAGATGCTGTAGGGAATGGACCACAAATATCTGTATGAATCAATTCTAAGACGTCCGTAGTCCGATTTGCACCTAATTTCTTCATTTTGGTCTGTTTTTCCTTGATACACTCAACACAGACAACAAAATCTGAAAACTCAAGGGATTCCAAAATCTCATCAGACACAAGTCGCTCAACTTCAGATTTAGAGATGTGACCTAAGCATTTGTGCCATAATGAGGCTAAAGTTTCCTTATCTAATTTTCGCTTTGTACCTCGTGACTCTACATGCAAGGTTTCATTATAAGATGAAACAGTTACCAGTACCAATAACATTTGAATTTAAAGAGAAAGTAAACTGAGTATTTTCAAATGAACAATAATAACCCAATTTGTCCAAAACAGAAATGAAAATTAAATTCTGTCTAAAAGACGGTACAATAAAAGTGTCTTTCAAATCCAAATAACAACCAGTTTTTAATAACAATCTAAAATGCCCTATTGCCTTCACTTCCACCGACTTGCCGTGACCCACAAAGATACGTCTTTCAGCATCAGTTGGCTCTCGGTAGGTTAGGCAACCCTGCATAGAAACACAAATGTGAGTAGTAGCACCAGAATCTACCTATCAAGTGTTTCTTGGTACAGATGCTAAATTAATATCAGAACAGACCAAAACAAAAATTATACCTTTCTTTTCACACCATGCACGATACTTGGCACAGTCATTCTTCCGATGTCCAGGCTTACCACACAAGAAACAACCTTCATTACTTTTATGTTTCTTTTGCACTGGACCCTTAGGAACAGCAACTTCCTTTCCTTTATCCTTCCTTTATCCTTGCCCTTAAAAGTGCTTGACATATGAGCACTTTCAGTCCTCTCTTGCTTCAATCTCTCTTCCTCTTGCACACAAAATGAGATGAGTTCATTGAGAGTCCATTTCTCCTTTTGGCAGTTATAACTGACCTTAAATTGACTGAATTGTGCAGGAAGAGAGATCAGAATTAAATGCACGAGCAAATCATCTAATAAGTCGAGCTTTAGTGCCTTAAGTTTTGAAGCAAGATGAGACATCTCCATGATGTACTCTCTGACATTACCTTTGCCTTTATATTTCATTGAAATCAAGCTTGCTAAGAGCGTGCTTGTTTCAGCCTTATCGTTTTTGACAAAACGATTCTGAATTTCCTCAAGGAGCTTACTGGCAATGATATTGTCATCTGTTATTGCACCTCAAAAGGCTTCTGAAATCCCGCGCTTCATGATCATAAGACTTAGCCTGTTCGAACGATCCCACTTTTCAAAGTACGCAATTTCCTCAGGTGTACTTTGTGCAGTGAGATCATTCGATTTTGGCATTCTCAATGCCAAGTCTATGTCCATACAGCCAAGAACAATCAATATGTTCTCTTTCCAATCCTTAAAGTTTGTTCCATTTAACATTGGAACATTATTCATGTTGGAAAATATTGTAGTAGTAGACATTAAAGCTAAACAGAGAACAAAATTAAATAAATAAACCATGCTCACATAAAATAACCAAAATAAACAGTCTTTAAATTGATTAATTACATGACAACATTTCAAGATACCAAACACAACATTAATATCAAGCCTTTGGACAGCGATGTTAATTGTAAGTGGTACTCTTGTTGCAATGATCAAACAATGACAATAAGTTATGTCAAATAATAAATCCATGTTTGCATTGATTCATTATTCACATGAGGTCACCTTGATAATTGTCATACGATTACTATCGCAGGTGCGTGTGTAATTCTGCCAAATATGAACCCCTCTTTAGATTGGTTAATATTCGCATGAATTACACATACACGAACATCATATCCAATTATTCTCCCAAGATCAATATACACAAGAGTGGCCACTTTGATGACATCTTGTATAAATTGAATTAATTAGAATATCAGATAAGTGTTAAAAAAAATTGTTGTATATAATTAATCAAAATCTAAAAATGTCTTAATTCATGAACCAAACTTCAACAACATAATAATTCTTATATTAACACACACACACACACACACTCTATATATATATATATATATAATCTTTATAACCGACTGTATATGATATATATATAAATTCTTTATATTATATATATATAACACCGAAACTGTGTGTGTATATATATATATATATAATCAGTATGTTATATAATTTGGTTTGGGGCGACTAAAGTATATGTATATAATCATATAAGATATATATTAATACAAACAGAGCGAACAATAGTTCTTTTTTTTTTTACATGATCCACATGTGCAAAGGAAACCGAAAGTACCGAGCGACTATTCAGAACTGTTTTTTTTTTTTGAAAGTAACTGCCCTTTTCAGTTTCTCAGTAACTGCCCTTAAAGGAACTGTTTTTATTTTTTGGAAACCGAAAGGAGAGAAAAAAGAAAAAAAAGATGACCACTGTCGGCAATTTTGCAAGAACAATTTTGCAATTATATGGGCACAATTTTGAAGGAATAATTATGTGAGCACAAATACTCAATTCGGTATTGTGTGGGCACAAACTATTTGTTCCTGATACCAATTATTCCTTTACTTTGAAAACAATAAGGTAGCAATACATATATCAATATATATGTATTAATGCCTTCTAATGCCGTGAAACATATATATATATATATAATTTGGTATATATTTCGACGAAGGAACAATTTGGAAGAAATAGTGTCGAAAATACTATGCCGACAATGTAAATTATGATCCAGATTTCATGACACACCATACAGAATTCATTAAAAAACAAATTAATCTCTAAAATTCATAGATTCTTTTGAATCAAACATGGGCAGACTCTGATACCAATTGTTAGAATTGGTTTACCAAAAGTATAAACATGGTTTTCTAAAATCCCACGTTGAATCAAGAGAAGAAGAAGAGATTATAGCAAAAGCGTACCAGAATCCATAGTGTTCTTCAATCAAACGGGTTCAGATCTTCCAATTGATGCGTAGTTGCCTTAAGAGTTTGTATCTGTTGATGGGAATATAGAGAAAACTTGTGTTCTTAAAAGTTCTACCCTCAAATGGGGACCATGACCCCTTTATATAGATAACCGCCAAAGGTAGTTATCAATAATTAGTATTTTCAAATTGGCCCCTCATCAATTTAAAAATACAAGTCCGGTCTCTACACATTAATTCCACGATAATTTAATACCCGATAGCCAAAATTAAAATTTATAGATCACCTTTTAATTGGCTAAACTATAAGATAGCATAGCACATTTAAAACTACATGTGTGGTCCCACATATTATTAATATTTTTCCAACAAAGATGTCTTAATATTAATTGAGTGGAAAATATATCCATATAGATTACCATTATTATCAATCATAGGTAATACATTATATAGTAGACAAGGAATACCTATATGTTTATGTGAGATTTGATGGCCGATAGTTTTAATAGGTTGGACACTTTAGTGCGTTCAAGAATGGAGTCACTTTACGAATTATAGTTTGCTAGTCACTTGCCAAACTGTTCATAATAATTAACCTTCTCCAAGTTCGAGTACTCCTATACCTTTCTTTTTCTTCTTCTGAAGAATTATTTGTTGTTTCTTTAAAAATTATTGGTTTTGAAATTTTACCGAGGTTCCTTAATCTGCTATTTCTTTTTATTGGTTGTTGTACTATTTAGAAATAATTTTTTGCTATTTCTGTTGGTCATAATAGTTTTAAAACTTTGTAATTATTATAGCTTCATTCTGCTTCTATTCTGTTGGTAAAAGCTCCATGGATAATGCCATTAAATCCTATAATTGCTCTACTTGCTTCTGCCAACTAATGTAAATTCATGATTTTGGTTCATTGTATACTATATAAATCTTTTTTGAATCATCATTTTTAGCTTCATCTGCCTAATTGATTTTTTCTTTTTTCTTTTCTGAGTTGTTATTAAGCTCTGGATTGTTACTACCAATTTCCTCATTTTTTGTTTTTGGAATTTTAATTCCTTTATTTTTAATTTTTGTTGAAGATTCAACTTCTTTCTCCTTTGAATTTTTTATTTCTTTAGAATTTTCTTGTTTAGCTGGGTTAATCATAATACATTTACTATCTAAAGATTTTTTAAGATGTAATACCTCAAGTTGATCTCGGAGGATCTTAATTAGTCTCTTGAATCAATATTTTCTTTTCTTTGATCTCAATTTCTATGTCAAGAGGATTAATTCCTGTCATCAAAAATATAGTTAGAGGTGCTAATTCTCTAGTCAATGCATCTGCTAAACTATTTTTACTTCTTGGCAAATGTTCTACATAAAATTTATAATAGTTAAACCATTGTTGCCATCTAATAATAAGTCTTCCTTGTTTATAGCCACTTGCAATATTAGTTCTTAAAAAATGTTCAAAGTTTTTATTATCAATTATAATAATAAATTTTAAACTTATAACATATATTGAAATTTCTTAATAGCTTTTTTGATAGTTCAACATTCTTTTTTATTACTATGATAATTTAATTCAGGCCCTTGAAAGGATCATGAAGTAAATCTACAAACATATTCATCTCTGTCATCAACTTCTGCTTTTAACACTACTCCCTAATATTTATGTGAAACATCTATATCTATTATCATTTTATCATCTGGCCCTGGATGGTATAATGCTGGTAAATCTTTTACTTGTACTTGTACTTTTACTTTATTTATGTATTTAGTATCTTGATCAGTCCACTGTCAAACATAATTTTTTTTAAGCTTCGTTTGTAGTGGCTTTCTCATTTCTGCTAATTTCTTTATATATGCTTCTGCATATGTTAAACACCCTAAAAATCGTTGTAATTGATTTTTATTCTTGATCATACTAGAAAAACTTTGTATATTATTTAAAATATGGGATTGTAGATGATGTCTTTCATCTTCTATTTTTACCTCTAAATATTTTATTTTTTGTTGTGCAATGATTGTCTTTTTTTCTAATAGTACTATTCATGATTTTCTAAATTCTTATAGAACATTAATAATATTTAAATAATATTTTAGTAATTCATTACTGAATACTAATATATCATCTATGTATACACAACAAAAATTATAATATTTCTTGTTTTAGTCCAAATGGAATAACTGTCCATTGAAATTGTCCTTGTGAGCAGTTGAATGTTGTTAATTTTTGGGATTCATCATCAAGTCTTATTTGCCAAAATTCACTTTTACAATCAAAACTTGAAAAATACTTCTTACCTTTAATGAGTGATAAAATTCTTCTTTCTTTAGAATGAATTAACCATAATCAATAATTTCTTTATTTAAAGCTTCAAAAGTTATTACTATTATCTTTTTTCCTCTTCTTTTCTCATTTTCTTTTTTTACTAAGAATGCTGGACTAGAATGTGGTGAATGATGAACACTATTTTGACCTACTATTTGTTATGTTTTTAAGCGTTTATTTTGCATTTAATTTCGATATAATCTTGTTTTGGAGGGTATTCTATTGTTTTGTAGGTCAAAGTAGGTTTGGGAAGAAATGTGCAAAAAAAGAGCAAAAATGAAGCAAAAATGCTAAAGAATGTAAGCCTTACATTGAGTGTCGTTCACTATGTAAGGGGGACAAACAAAAGCTTAGGAACGTAAGCCTTACATCGAGAATCAATAAATTATGTAAAGGTGTTTACATGGCACTACAACAAGTCACGCTGCGGCATATAAAATGTGCGCTGCAGCGGGGAAGTTTCTGTCTTGATTTGGATTCCATGAAAACATTGTGCACTGCGGCATGAATAAGGTGCGCCGCGGCGAGGGACTTTCTGTTTTGGTTCGCAATTCTGAAAAACATTGTGCGCCGCGGCGAGGGACTTTCTGTTTTGGTTCGCAATTCTGAAGAACATCATGCGCCGCGGCATGGAAAAAGGCGCACCGCCGCCCGGGCGCGCTGATTGCAATTTGCCCTCAGCCACGAGACATAAAAATTCTTTGGAAACCCTTACAAACAAGAGGAGACCTAATGCAACAAGAACACAATTTTGAGAACAGAGAATCACTCAGCCTCCAAAAATACAATCCAAGGTGAACAGTAGCGTGAACAGTGCCGATTCTTCTTCTTCTCCACATTTTTGAGAGAGGGATTACTCCATTAATGCTCCTCCATTGAAGCATCATCAACAATCTTGAAGAAGGAGACCATCCAACATCAAGAGCTTGTTGCAAGAGTGAAAGTGGGGTATTTTATTGCTTGTAATCTCTTTTCTCTTTAAGAACTCATAGAATGTTATTTTTAATAGAAAATATTGATTTGGATTCTATTATGAGTAGCTAAATTTCTTGTGTGTGGGATTTTGGTGATGTAACCATGATTGGATGATTGTTTGTGTGGATGATTTTATAATAAAGTGATTTATTTCATGTTCATTGTTCGTAATCCATATGTTCATCAATTACTTTTGGCCAATTTAATTTGTGAATGTATGAAACATTTTAGGGTTGAGTTTTAGAAACACTATCTAAACTCAATTGAGCATTTTTGAGCATGAGCCTAATTTAAGTGCATTGATTTGTCTTGAATTAGGTGATTAAATTGTTTTCCTAAGTTTAAGGCTGATTAACTAATTAACGGTCCGGATCAAAGAAGCTAATTAGTTAATTAAGGGAAAATCACCATTGATTTGAGATTTTCTAGGGTGAGAGAAAATAATCATTAAATTTTACTTTTTGGTACTTAATTGTCAAAACCACATAAATCAACTCATCCATGATTAGTTTACTAACCAACTTCCCACACTCATTCATCTTTTCACGCATTCACTTTAATTGTTTTAGGATTTTAATAATTTTAGAAATCGTTTACAGAACCAATCTTTCATTAGAGTGTTTAGGATTTATTTTATTGTTACGTTTTAGATTACGTTTAGCTCTTTTGAAAACCCCAACAATTCCTTTGAGAGACGATCTTGGGAGTATACTTGTCGCTTACTACAAGTGACTCGTGCACTTGCGAGCTTTTATAAAATACAAAATTTGGTTATCAAGTTTTTGTGCATCAAGTTTTTGGCGCCGTTGCTGGGGAATTGGCGTTTTTGAAATTGTTATTTGTTTTCTTTTTAGTTTACTACTTAATTTTTAGTCTTTGTCATTTTCTTCATTTTTTCTTGTTTTTACGTTTTTGTTACTCGTTGGAGTCGTATAGTGTCTGGTGCTTTGATTTGTTGTTGTTTTTGATTGTGCATGCACGGTAGGAGATCTCTTGGAAATTCACTCGTGTCGTTCATAGATAACGTCAACAGGAGACGAGCACATTTGAGACCATTCGGCGCTAACATTTTGGAGGACGAGCAACCACCAACAATGGGAGAACATCTACCTCCACACAGAGAGATGACGATGAAGGAGTATGCAAGGCCAATCATTGGCACTACAACTTCTTGCATCCAATTAGGGGAAGCGGCTCTAAATTATGAGATTAAAAATATACATTTTAATATGTTACCATCTTTTTATGGGATTCCTAACGAAGATCCTCTAACTTTTATTTGTGATTTCTATGCCACTGTGCAGACTTTTCCACTACACGGGTTAAATGAGGATCAGTTGAGGATGAGGTGTTTACCGTACACGCTCAAAGATAAGGCTAAGTCATGGCTTATGACTCTTCTGCCTGGATCTCTGTCAACCTGGGATGCAGTGTTCAACAAGTTCATGGGAAAATTCTATTCCCACCAAAAGACTGCGGACCTAAGGACCAAAATTGCAACGTTCTCTCAATTGGACGGAGAACCATTCCATGAGGCGTGGGATCGCTTCAAATTGCTTCTGATACAGTGCCCACACCATCACTTTCCTTTGCAACTCCAGAATCAATTTTTCTATGACGGGTTGACACAACAGTGTCAATTTATTGTGGATAATGCCGTGGGAGGAGCAATGGGAGAAAAGACCGCTAATGAGACGTATGCTTTATATGAGATGTTTGGTGCTAATTCCCAACAAAAGAGCTTTAGAGGACGGAGGATGGGAGTTAACGAGGTAGCTCTGGGAAATGACATGGCGATGCAAATTGTGGAGCTTACAAAACAAATCGCGCTCCTCATCTCTAAGAACACACCGACTCAAGAGGTATGCAGTATTTGTAGTACTTACGGACATGGTGCTAATATTTGTTCTTTTTTTTGTGATCAAAATGTAGGTACAAGTTACGAGCAAGCTAATGCTATGGAGGGATACCAACCGAGGCCAAGGAGTGATCCTTATTCAAACACATATAATCTCGGTTGGAGAAATCATCCCAACTTCTCTTGGAAGGGAAATAACAATCAAGGCTATGCTCAAAACAACTTCCCACATCATCCCAACAACAACAACCCTTCAAACAACAATCCACAGCTTACTCTTCCCAACAAACCAAGCTTGGAGGACAACTTGAACGCATTCATTCAAGTTAGTCGGGAAAATCAAATGAAGAGTACTCAGAGATTGGACTCGTTGGAGGCTTCGATGAAAAGGGTTGAAGGACAAGTAGGTCAATTGGTGGAGCACCTCCAACGTCAAGAAAAAGGAAAACTACCGAGCCAACCCGAGCAAGCGAAGGCGGTCACGGTCCTTCGCAGTGGTAAGATTGTAACTAAAAATTTACCTGAAATATCTGATGATCTACCTTTTAATGCAGGAAACATGGAGGAAGGCAATGCAATACCTAAGGAGAGTGATACACCCAAAGCTAGGGAAGATGAACCTTTAAAGGAATCAAATGGAGAGTCATCTACCGCTCCCCAATTGCACAAATCATCAGAGCCTTACCGACCACCGGTACCATTTCCACACCGTCTCAAGGACGATAAACAGGATAAGCAATTTTCTGATCTTTTTAACATGCTTTCTAAAGTTTAAATAAATCTGCCCTTATTGGATGTTATTAGAAATGTGCCTTCCTATGCAAAATTTTTCAAAGATCTAAATACTAGGAAGAGAAACTATGGTTTAAATGAGAGGATAGTTGTTTCTGAAATTTCTAGTTCAATTCTTCAACAACGTTTACCACCTAAACTTAAGGATCCCGGGAGTTTTAACATTAACATTACTTTGGGGAATAAGAAAGTGGTATGAGCCATGCTAGATTTAGGTGCAAGCATAAACTTAATGCCATATTCGATTTATTTGCAACTAGGTCTAGGGGAATTGAAACATACTACCATGTCCCTACAATTAACTGATAGATCTGTGAAATATCCTAAGGGAATGGTAGAGGACTTGCTTGTACAGGTTGATAAACTGATTATACCTGTAGATTTTGTTGTGTTGGATATGCAGGAGAATCCATCTATGGACAAAGAACACACTATTCTTCTTGGTAGGCCATTTATGGCCACTACTAAGACAATTATAGATGTCCATAGTGGAAGTCTAACTACGACAGTTTTGGGGGAAACTGTCAATTTTAGAGTATTTGATTCCTCCCCTTTACCTTCTATATCCTCAATTGATGAATGTTCTTCTATTGACCATATTGATAATCTTGTTTATGATGCCTTTTTGCAGGATGAAGTTAAGGACGGACTTGAATATGCTTTAACAGTTGATAGGATAGAGAAGGAATTGGATGATGAAACTAAGGGTTACCTAGAGTTGTTAGATAATGCTGAACCATTAGAAGAACCAAGTACACCCTTAGAGTTACCCAAAACCCCATCTAGGGAAGACAATACTCCACCTAAGCTTGAGTTGAAAGAATTACCAAAACATCTTAAGTATGTATTTTTGGGTGAGGAGGACACTTATCCGGTCATAATTTCATCTACCTTGACCCGAACCCAAGAACGAGCGCTAGTGAATTGATGCACAAAAATTTGATAGTCAAATTTTGTAATTTATAAAAGCTCGCTAGTCACGAGTCACTTGTAGTAAGCGACAAGTATACTCCCAAGATCGTCTCTCGAAGGAATTGCGGTGATTTTTAAAAGAGTCAAATGTAATCCAAAACGTAATAATTAAATAAATTCTAAACACTCTAATTGAAGGTTGGTTTTGTAAATGGTTTCTAAAATCATAAAAATACTAAAACAATAAAAGTAAATGCGTGAAAGTTTTGTTGAAACGATGAGATGAACGAGTGTGGGAAATTGGTTAGTAAACTAATCATGGATGAGTTGATTTATGTGGTTTTGACAATTAAGCACGATAAAGTAGAATTTAATGATTATTTTCTCTAACCCTAGAAAATCCCAAATCAATGGTGATTTTCCCTTAATTAACTAATTAGCTTCTTTGATCCAGACCGTTAATTAGTTAATTAGCCTTAAACCTAGGAAAATAATTTAATCGCCTAGTTCAAGACAAATCAATGCACTTAAACTAGGCTCATGCTCAAGAGCGCTCAATTGAATTCAGATGGCGTTTCTAAAACTCAATCCCTAAATTGTTTCATACATTCACAAATCAAATTGGCCAGAAATAATTAATGAACATACGTATTAAGAACAATGACCATGAATTAAATTACCTAATCATAAAATTATCCACACAATCAATTATCCAATCATAGTCACATCACCAAAATCCCACACATAAAGAGTTTAGCTACTCATAATGAAATCCAAATCAATATTTTTCATTACAAATAACATTCTATGAGTTCTTAAAGAGAAAAGAAATTACAAACAATAAATTACCCCACTTCCACTTTTAAAACAAGCCCTTGATGTTGGATGATCACCTTCTTCAAGGTTGTTGATGAAGCTTCAATGGAGGAGCATTAATGGAGTAATTTTCTCTCTAAAGAATGTGGAGAAGAAGAAGAGGCACTATTCACGCTACTGTTCACGAGTTGGTGGAGGCTGAATCCTAAAATCTGTTGGAGGCTGAATCCTAAAATCTGTTGGAGGCTGGCAAAGATCTCGTGTCCAATTAGGTTTTTCCTTTCTTGTAAGGGTTTCCAAAAATTCTGTAAATCTCGTGGCCCAGGAGGAGTCCAATCCGCGCGCGCGCGCCGCGGTGCACCCTTTTCCATGCCGCGGCGCACATGTGAAATTGATTTACGAATAAAAACATAAACCTCCCCGCCGCGGCATAACTTTTCCCCGCCGCGGCGCGCCATGTGTTCATGATTTTTGGGTCCAAAGCAGAAACCTCCTCGCCGCGGCATAACTTTTACTCGCCGCGGCGCGCAATGTTTTTCATGATTTTCATGTTTCAACCCGAGAGCCTCTCGCCGCGGCACACAATTCCTTCGCCGCGGCGCGCCTTGCATGTAACAGTGTACATGGTATGTACATGTATGTACATGCGTTGTACATACTCTGCTGATTATCGATGTAAGGCTTACACAATGAATGGCACCTAATGTAAGGCTTACATATTTAGACATTTTCACCTCATTTTTGCTCTCTTTTTCCACATTTCTTTCCAAACCTACTTTGACCTGCAAAACAATAGAATACCCTCCAAAACAAGATTATATCGAGATTAAACGCAAAATAAACACTTAAAAAATAACAAATAGTATATCAAAATAGTGTTCATCATGAATATACTTAGGAAACATAAGAAAGCCATAGGATGGAGCATTGATGATATTAGAGGTATTAGTCCTACCATGTGTATACATAAGATAAATCTTGAGGACAATACCAAACCTGTGAGAGAAGCCCAAAGGAGACTTAACTCTATTATGCAAGAGGTAGTGAAAACGGAAATTTTAAAACTCTTGGAAGTTGGGGTTATCTATCCTATTGCGGATAGCAAATGGGTTAGCCCGGTACATGTGGTATCGAAGAAATCTGGGATCACTGTGATAAAGAACGATAAAAATGAGTTAGTGCCCACAAGATTGATCACGGGATGGAGAATGTGCATTGATTTTTGTAAATTAAATTTGTACACAAAGAAATATCATTTTCCTCTTCCTTTTATTGATCAAATGCTTGAATGTTTAGCAGGGCATGATTTTTACTGTTTTCTTGATGGTCTTTCAGGTTATTACCAAGTGCCCATCGCTCCGGAAGATCAGGAGAAGACCACATTCACGTGCCCATTTGGGACATTTGCCTTCAGGAGGATGCCATTCAGTCTTTACAATGCCCCCGCCACATTCCAACGATGCATGATTTCAATATTCTCGGATATGGTGGAGAAATGTATAGAGATATTTATGGATGATTTCTCAGTTTTTGGAAATTCATTTGATGATTGCCTGAATAATCTGACTCGTGTGCTTGAGCGTTGTATTGATTGTAACTTGACCCTTAGTTGGAAAAAGAGTCATTTTATGGTTCAACATGGCATTGTATTAGGACATGTTATTTCAAGTAGAGGCATTGAGGTGGATAGAGCAAAAATTGATCTAATAGCTAAACTTCCACCTGATGTGTTAAATTGTGTACTCGCAAGTGTACGAATCACTTGTAGAAAAGCGATAAGCAACTTCCAAGGTCGGTCTCTCAAGGAATTGCAGTGGTTCTAAATAACTAACTTTTTAATCCAAATAGAGTTCTAATAAAAATAAAACACTAATTAAATAGAGTTCTAGTGAAACTAAAACTCTAAGTAACTAGAATCCTAAAGCTAATAAAACTGTAAAAAGGGTATTTGATTTGTAACTGGAACAAAGTACGAGCAATTAAACAAAAACAAAATTGCAACTAAACAATCAATTCAGATATATTTGAAGATCAATGGAGGATGTATGGATGTTTAGCTTGGTTGACCATGCTTGCATCGAAAAGGTATGGTGAAATAACATGAATGTTCTATATAAACAAAATTATCAGCTTTCCTTTTAATTACTAGATTGCCTGCGGTCGGGGTAAATCTCTTTGTTGATTAACTAATTAACTGCCTTCGGTCGGGGTAAATCAAATAGTAATCAAATTATGCGCAAGGAAAAACATGCCAATCAAATTAATGTTATGACTAAGTCACTAAATTGAAGCTTTGATTAAGTGTTTCGGAATAAAGTTAAGGTGACGTTCCTATAACTAAATTCTAAGATTTTCAACCTAACTACGAATCACAAATGGGCCCATGATAATTCATAATTAAATATCTAAACATGCTCTTAATCAAAAAGTAATTTGTTTATATTAAATCAATAAAACATACACCATACACAGTTCTAGCAAACATGGCAACACAAACTAAACATCCATAATAAAACTAGCCAGACATGTTCATATTAATATTCATAGACAAATAAAATATGAACATACACTCCAACGAAAGAAGAAGAAAAATAGAATTCTACAACACCAAAGAAAACCTAGATCTAAATACCGCTTATGGATGGGATAGCGTTCTTCTCCAAAAGCTTTATCTTCGATTGTCGACGGCTTCTTTGGATCCTTAGAATGGTTTCTCTTGCTTCGTTTTTGTGTAGCGAAACTCCCAAAGTTGATTGAATGTAGTGTTTGGTCGCAAAAATTGTAATGTGTAAAGTTATGTACAAGTTCGAGTTCTAGTTCTGTCCGTAAGGGGGGCTCTAAGGGGGTATTTATAGATGTAAGGGTTTACACAAATCCTGATTGCCATAGGAATAGGCGCGCCGCGGCGCAACACAAATTCTGGAAATAATGTAAAAATCTGAGAGCTCCCCGCCGCGGCATGCATTTTCCTCGCCGCGGCGCGCGTTGTCTTCAGTTTCTTCACATGTACCCCCTTACATATGTGCTGGCTTGACATGTACGGCTTACATATTTGACTCGTTTTGCCCGTAACTCGTGATCCGAGCACCGTAAGTGTTCCGTCTTTGCGTGCTTTCATTATTTGACTCATTTGATGCTAAAAACACCTGAAATGCACTAAAACATACCCGTGATTTCGAATGGATAGATTTATGAAAATAATCAAATAAACAATCATAACAAATCTATATTTTAAACAATTAAGCACAATTAATCACGAAATATTAGTACTTTTTGAGCACTCATCACCACCTCCCATTAATGTTAAGGGAATTAGGAGTTTTCTTGGCCATGCGGGTTTTTATAGGAGATTTATTAAGGATTTTTCTAAGATAAGTCGTCCCCTATGCAATCTGTTAACTAAGGATGTTTCTTTTATCTTTGATAATGATTGCTTGAATGCCTTTAATGTTTGAAAGAAAAACTAACTTCTGCACCCATTATCATGGCACCTGATTGGTCACTTCCCTTTGAGATTATATGTGATGCGTCTGATTTTGCCATAGGGGCTGTTTTAGGACAATGAGTAGATAAGCGTTTGCATGTAATTTACTATGCTAGTAAAACTCTAAATGGCGCTCAACTTAACTACTCGACCACCGAAAAAGAATTTTTGGCTATTGTGTTTTCTCTTGACAAGTTTAGATCTTATTTGGTAGGATCTAAAGTAATTGTGCATTCGGACCATGCCGCTTTGCGATATTTGTTAAGTAAACCGAATGCTAAGCCTAGACTAATTCGGTGGGTTTTGTTGTTACAAAAATTCGACTTAGAAATCAGGGATAAAAAGGGAACGAAAAATGTGGTAGCTGATCATTTATCTAGGTTGATTTCTGACTTTGACACTACTGAGAGTGACAAAGATATTGCTAATATTGAGACTTTTCCTGATGAGCAGTTATTTTCTGTGGGTCCAAACCCTTGGTATGCTGATATTGTAAATTACCTTGCTAGCGATTTGTTGAGGCCTAACATTTCTTTTTAGAAAAAGAAAAGGTTTTTTCATGTATGCAGGCAATACTTTTGGGATGACCCGTACCTATTCAAAATTTGTCAAGACCAAGTCATCCGGAGGTGTGTGCCGAAAGAGGAACATGCAAGCATTTTAACTTTCTGTCATGAACTTCATTGTGGAGGACATTTTGGTGGTAAGAAAACCGCCATTAAGGTACTTCAATCTGGTTTCTATTGGCCTACTCTGTTTAAAGATGCCTATGATTTTTGCATGTGCTGTGATAGATGTTAGAGGATTGGTAACCTAGGTAGACGTAATGAAATGCCTCTGACATATAATCTTGTTGTTGAATTGTTTGATGTATGGGGGATTGACTTTATGGGTCCTTTTCCCCTTCTTCTGGTTTTGAGTATATCTTGGTTGCGGTTGATTATGTGTCCAAGTGGGTAGAAGCTATACCCACTAAATCTAATGATGCTAACTGTGTTGCGAAGTTCTTGAAGAAAATAATATTTAACAGGTTTGGCACACCAAGGGCAATAATCAGTGATAGAAGGAGCCATTTCTGCAACAAAATTTTTGATGGATTGTTGAAAAAGTACAACATCACACATAAAGTGGCCACTCCATACCACCCACAGACATCAGGACAAGTTGAAGTGAGTAACCGGCAAATTAAGGATATTTTGGAACGTACGGTGCGACCTTCAAGGAAGGATTGGGCTTCGAAGCTGAATGACGCATTATGGGCTTACCGTACGGCATAAAAGACACCTATTGGGATGAGCTCGTATCGGTTAATTTATGGCAAAGCATGCCATTTGCCCGTTGAGCTTGAGCACAAGGCCTATTGGGCAATCAAGCAGCTGAACATGGATTGTCAACAAGCGGGTGAAAAACGCTTACTTCAACTTGATGAGCTTGAAGAGATTCGGAACGAAGCCTATGAGAATGCTAAGATTTACAAAGAACGCACAAAGCGTAATCATGACAAAGGGCTTGTTGGTAAGTCTCTCTATCCTGGAATGAAAGTACTTTTATTTAACTCTTGTCTTAAACTTTTTTCAAGAAAGCTTCGATCAAGATGGAGTGGACCATACAAGATTGTGGAGGTCTTTCCACATGGAGCTGTTGAGCTACTCAATCCCAACACACAAGCAACTTTCAAAGTGAACGGACATCATGTAAAACCTTACTTGGAAGGAGTCGTTCACCATGGAGATGTGGAGTGCATTGAACTGCATGCACCTTAGCTATGAGCATCGTCTTGCTAAGACGTTAAACTAGGCGCTTGGTGGGAGGCAACCCACCGTTTTAGGTATTATCTATCGTTTCTTTTAAATTAGTTAAGTTTAGTTTAGTTTTTTTTCTGTTTGCCCTTCCTAAATTCTTTTCTGAACTATTGTGTAGTTGAAAACCTTGAGGACAATGTTTAGTTTAGGTTTGGGGGTGCGTTTTGCATTTTTGGTTGGTAACAACATTTTCATGCTTTGGTCAACTTTTGATGAATAACTAGTCTTTGTGCATTGTTTATCTGATTTTTGAAATGTTTAAGGTTTGTTGTAAGGATCGGTTTTAATTTGCAATCTTTGTTTCATGCTTTTAATGTTGAAACTGAGATGAACCCAAATCTTGTGTTTAGGAATTGAATAGTGGAGACTACCTTGTGAGAATGTTATTGAGCCTTTAACGTTTTATTCTAAGAGATAAATATTTTTCTACTCTTTTAAACACCTTTCATACCATTTCAAATTGTTAGATGATCTCTATAGGTTTTTGCATTGAGTGGTAGGATTCTGAACATTCAATGAAGAATTATGTGCTGATGAACACTATTTTGATCTACTATTTGTTATGTTTTTAAGTGTTTATTTTGCATTTAATCTTGATATAATCTTGTTTTGGAGGGTATTCTATTGTTTTACAGGTCAAGTAGGTTTGGAAAGAAATGTGAAAAAAGAAGAGCAAAAATGAAGTAAAAATGTCTAAATATGTAAGCCTTACATTAGGTGCCATTCATTGTGTAAGCCTTACATCGATAATCAACAGAGTATGTACAACGCATGTAAAGTCATTTACATACCATGTACACTGTTACATGCAAGGCGCGCCGTGGCGAATAAATTACGCGCCGCGGCGAGAGGCTCTCGGGTTGCATGTTTGGAAATCATAAAAACATTGCGCGCCGCGTCAGGGAGGTTTCTGTTTTTGTTCGTAAATCAGTATCACATGCTGCGCCGCGGCATAGAAAAAGGCGCGCCGCGGCGCGCGGGCGCAGATTGCAATTCCCCCTGCCACACACGCACGAATTCTTGATGGAAACCCTTACAAAGAGAAAAACCTAAATTGGACACATTATTGTCTCCAGCCTCCACCAACTCGTGAACAGTAGCATGAATAGTGATTTTCTTCTTCTTTTCCACATTCTTTAGAGAGAAAATTACTCCATTAATGCTCCTCCATTGAAGCTCCATCAACAATCTTGAAGAAGGTGATCATCCAACATCAAGGGCTTGTTTTAAAAGTGGAAGTGGGGTAATTTATTGTTTGTAATCTCTTTTCTCTTTAAGAATTCATAGAATGTTATTTGTAATGAAAAATATTGATTTGGATTTCATTATGAGTAGCTAAACTCTTTATGTGTGGGATTTTGGTGATGTAACTATGATTGGATAATTGATTGTGTGAATAATTTTATGATTAAGTAATTTAATTCATGGTCATTGTTCTTAATACGTATGTTCATCAATTATTTCTGGCTAATTTGATTTGTAAATGTATAAAAAATTTAGGGTTGAGTTTTAGAAACGCCATCTGAATTCAATTGAGCGCTCTTGAGCATGAGCCTAGTTTAAGTGCATTGATTTGTCTTGAATTAGGTGATTAAACTATTTTCCTAGGTTTAAGGCTAATTAACTAATTAACGGTCTGGATCAAAGAAGCTAATTAGTTAATTAAGGGAAAATCACCATTGATTTGGAATTTTCTAGGGTTAGAGAAAATAATCATTAAAGTCTACTTTTTCGTGCTTAATTGTCAAAACCACATAAATCAACTCATCCATGATTAGTTTACTAACCAATTTCCCACACTCGTTCATCTCATCGTTTCAACAAAACTTTCACGCATTTACTTTTATTGTTTTAGTATTTTTATGATTTTAGAAACCATTTACAAAACCAACCTTCGATTAGAGTGTTTAGAATTTATTTAATTGTTACGTTTTGGATTACATTTGACTCTTTTAAAAACCACCGCAATTCCTTTGAGAGACGATCTTGGGAGTATACTTGTCGCTTACTACAAGTGACTCGTGCACTTGCGAGCTTTTATAAATTACAAATTTGGTTATCAAGTTTTTGTGCATCATGTGCTTAATTGAATTGCTTAGATTAAATGACTTAAGTAAAGTTTGAAGTGTTTTCCTATTTCATTCGTGCTTGAGTTTAAAAATATGGGGGAATTCCTTTACCCAACACAAGAAGAGCTAAGAAGTAGCCATTCACAAATTACATATGTATGTGGGTCTAAAAAGAAAAAAAAACAAAGAGAGAGAGATAATAAGTTTATTATGACCCTAAATTCTTCAAGTATGAATGGTTAATACAAAAAAAAAAAAAAAAAAAAAACGAGAAATAGGAAACAAGTTCCCTTAAAGTCAAAGCATTTTGCATTCTAGAGCACACTTGAAATTTTTGCTTAAGGATTTTAATTGCTGCATGAGATTAGTAATGTGATTTCTTCATAAATCCTATCATTTGATTCCTTTCATGAGATCGATGTTATGCACTTTTGAGCCTTTCTTGTTTAATCATATGCGAACCTATTAGCTCATTTCTTGACATAACTTCTATTCGCATATACTTTGATGAGTGTTTGAACCCATAGGATCGGTCTGAGTTAGAGAGTAATTCTTGTAAGGATTAGAGTTGAAACGAATTCACATTCTCGACACTAAGTTTGGGGGAGTCAATGTTGATACGCTTTTAGTATTGGGATTTAGACTTGTGAAGCGAAATTGATCTAAATGGTGAACCTTGATGTGTCAGAATGTTGGATAAATTTGTGTATAAATTTTTGGTTATGAATTGGAAAGAAACTAAAGCATGACAAGTTTTGTTAACTTCAATTTTAGTTTTGATTTTTGTCTTTTCAATTTTAGTTTTGCTTGAGGACTAGCAAAATGTAGGTTTGGGGGTATTTGATGAACACTATTTTGACCTACTATTTGTTATATTTTTAAGCATTTATTTTACATTTAATTTTGATATAATCTTGTTTTGGAGGGTATTCTATTGTTTTGTAGGTCAAAGTAGGTTTGGGAAGAAATGTGGAAAAAGAGAGCAAAAATGAAGCAAAAATGCTAAAGAATGTAAGCCTTACATTGAGTGTCATTCACTATGTAAGGGGGACAAACAAAAGCTTAGGAACATAAGCCTTACATAGAGAATCAGTAAATTATGTAAGGGTGTTTACATGGCACTACAACAAGTCGCGCCGCGGCATATAAAATGTGCACCGCAGCAGGGAAGTTTCTGTCTTGATTTGGATTCCATGAAAACATTGTGCGTCGCGGCATGAATAAGGTGCACTGCGGCGAGGGACTTTCTGTTTTGGTTCGTAATTCTGAAAAATATTGTGCGCCGCAGCATGAATAAGGTGTGCCGCGGCGAGGGACTTTCTGTTTTGGTTCGCAATTCTGAAGAACATCGTGCGCCGCGGCATGGAAAAAGGCGCGCCGTGGTCCGCACGTGCTGATTGCAATTTGCCCTCAGCCACGAGACATAAAAATTCTTCGGAAACCCTTACAAACAAGAGGAGACCTAATGCAACAAGAACACAATTTTGAGAACAGAGAATCACTCAGCCTCCAAAAATACAATCCAAGGTGAACAGTAGCGTGAACAGTGCCGATTCTTTTTCTTCTCCACATTTTTGAGAGAGGGATTACTCCATTAATGCTCCTCCATTGAAGCATCATCAACAATCTTGAAGAAGGAGACCATCCAACATCAAGAGCTTGTTGCAAGAGTGAAAGTGGGGTATTTTATTGCTTGTAATCTCTTTTCTCTTTAAGAACTCATAGAATGTTATTTTTAATAGAAAATATTGATTTTGATTCTATTATGAGTAGCTAAATTTCTTGTGTGTGGGATTTTGGTGATGTAACCATGATTGGATGATTGTTTGTATGGATGATTTTATAATAAAGTGATTTATTTCATGTTCATTGTTCGTAATCCATATGTTCATCAATTACTTTTGGCCAATTTAATTTGTGAATGTATGAAACATTTTAGGGTTGAGTTTTAGAAACACTATCTAAACTCAATTGAGCATTTTTGAGCATGAGCCTAATTTAAGTGCATTGATTTGTCTTGAATTAGGTGATTAAATTGTTTTCCTAAGTTTAAGGCTGATTAACTAATTAAAGGTCCGGATCAAAGAAGCTAATTAGTTAATTAAGGAAAAATCACCATTGATTTGGGATTTTCTAGGGTGAGAGAAAATAATCATTAAATTTTACTTTTTGGTACTTAATTGTCAAAATCACATAAATCAACTCATCCATGATTAGTTTACTAACCAACTTCCCACACTCATTCATCTTATCATTTCAGCGAAACTTTCACGCATTCACTTTAATTGTTTTAGGATTTTAATAATTTTAGAAATCGTTTACAAAACCAATCTTTCATTAAAGTGTTTAGGATTTATTTTATTGTTACGTTTTAGATTACGTTTAGCTCTTTTGAAAACCACAGCAATTCCTTTGAGAGACGATCTTGGGAGTATACTTGTCGCTTACTACAAGTGACTCGTGCACTTGCGAGCTTTTATAAAATACAAAATTTGGTTATCAAGTTTTTGTGCATCAGTGAATTATTCTGAATAATTACTTTTAATTCCAAAAGTTCTTGGATTTATTTTTCAAATTCTTCTAGGTCTTCTGGAGTGTAAATAATTGGTTTAACTCTTATTACCTTTGAAGGATCTTTTAATTTTATGTTTACTATTTCATTAGATTTATTAATATTTGGATCTAATTGATTTTTTGAACATTTTTGTACCAGCTTCTTGTACCTATACAACAGTTGAAGCACCTAAAGGAGAATTTGGTGTCTTTCTGGTCAGTAATGGAGGCAATCGTCCCTACCGTTATAAAATAAAAGCGCCTAGCTTTGTCCATTCACAAGGACTCCATTCTATGTCCTAACATCACATGCCAGCAGGTGTGGTTTACTGTTTTTAATAATTTTCTTATTCCTTTTAAGGCTTTGTCTTCTTGTATTTCATTTAGAAAGGGATTTTCGTTAACCTCTATGTCTAAAGAAATATTTTCTAAATATAATATTTTCTAATTTTTGATACATTAATCTTTTCGTAATCTAGGGTTTTGAGGCTTATTTTTTCTAAATATTAGGTAAATGGTTGATATAAGTTTAAAAAGTTATTTTCTAATAGAATATCACTTTAGTTTCTTTTTGACTTATTGTGAGTATATGAAAAATTTCTCCCCCTATTAATACATCTGTGTTTTTTAAGACTTTATTAAGGTTTATTATAGTATTATTGGAAAAATTTCAACAATGCCCCAAAAGTTTTGCTTATCTTCAATAATACTCTTAACCTTTCAAAAATTGGCACTAATATCCCTAACTTTTATTGTATCTTCACAAATACTCTTAACAGACGTTAATAAAAGCTATTAAAAGTTGTGAGCTAGAAATAAAATACCTAAATTACCCCCAGATAATGATAAAATGCTCAAATTATCCCAGCCCTGTAAAACTCGTTTTACTATCAATGGCTCCTTGAATTGCATTCCATTATAATCAAATTTTGTTTTTTTTTTTTTTCTTTTTGATTTATTTCTTTGAAGATCAACTAATATTTTTTGTTTTCTATATTATTACATATGAAATGGATAGGTAAAATTACAAGTTTTTGAGTTTGGTTGCAAATTAGCAATAACTTGTAATTTGAGGGATTTGCGCTATTTAGACAACTCAAGCTTTTGGTTGTTCGGGTTCCGAGGGATCTATGAGAGAGAATCTGTGAATTAGGAGATGGAAAGGTTGTGGATGATAATGATGACCGTGAAGTACATGTACAATAGGTGTTTGTTGTTTTTGTCCAGGTAATCTAAATTTCTATTTATCTTAGTTTTTGGAACAGCACCGAAGGTAAAAGTTTATATTTTGTCCTTTTAGGTTTGTTAGGTACAAGAGACAGTTAAGGATTTTGGGCTGTAACTATTTGGTGTATATAGAGTATATTGCATGATAAACTGAAATCAACCTATCTACTTAAGAATGAATAGTGTAAGACCAATGTTATTCTCCTAAATCTAAAGCCAAGAAGCTTTTCAAAATCTCTTCAGTTTTTACTAATGCCTTGAATACCACGCTTTGTATATGTGCATTAGTTTAAGAGTATATCTTCATTCTTCAAAGCTAATGTGATGTATTAATGACTAGGAAAGACCAGTAAAACACTTATCTCACACAAACTTACACTTCTAGATTTTTATCTGTAACCTTTGTTTTATGTTCTGTACATAATCACATTCTTTGTTGTAGACAAGATTACAACTTTCTTATAGTATTCTCTCCATATGCTGATAATAGGGATTGCTACCCTTGCCCATTCAACCAACAGATTATTTAGGTTTCTACTTTTGTCCTTCTCAATCTTTAGTCTTACAAGTAGCATCAAATCTTTGTATCTTTTTTCCCAAACAATGAGTTTTTTGATGTCTTTTTGGTTTTCAATGACTTCTTATTACAAACGATTTTTAAGCTTTGTCTCAGTTGGTCAACTTCTTTGTCTTTGATATTCACTTCATTCTCTATAGAAGTTAATCTTGAATTCAAGCTTTTAATTGTTTCTTCTTTTGTTTGCAACTCTTTCTTCAGCATTTTCATAATGTCTTCTTCCTTTGCTCTATAATACATAGCACAAATCCCTCAAATTTCAATGCTATTACGTGTTGCATTTACCTTTTTACCCTTAAATTTAACATCTCTATTAACCTTGTTGTAATATGCATGTATCTTTGACATTTTGAGAAGGACGAGGGTATTAGTGAAGATAAGTAAAACCTTGGGGGCATTATTGAAAATTTTCTTGTATTATTTGTTATTCTTACTACTAATTCTTTTAGTGATTGTTTCCAAAGTTCTTTTGAAAACACATGTTTACTAGCTACACACATACTTGTACCTGTTTCAATACATGCATGTAAATGGTAATTTTTTTATCCATTAAATTTTAATCCTATATTTATATACATGCTGTTTGGATTTGTTGTGCTTAATAATTCATCAATTAGTTAGAATTAAAATCATAGTTAGAATCAGATGTTTATGAATCTGTTATTTCTTCTAGTAGATAGATACTGCAGATATCATCTATATCGGATTCTTTTATTGGTTATAGTTCCATCTTAAAAGCTTATTCTAAGATTTTTGTTTTTTGGAAAAACTTCTTCTTAAATTCTTTTTTATGTTGCAGCATATTAGGACATTCATTTGCATAATGTCATTCTACATTACATGTCCAACATCTACATTTCTTTTTCTCTGATGGGCAATAATTTTTCTTTTCAAGTGTATTATATTTTCTTCTTCTAAAATATCTTTATTTATAAGTTTCTCTATTATATCTTTTCTTATATTTTTGAAAGTTTTGTTTCTTAAATTTATATCTTTTGAACTTTCTGAATTTTTTATGCTTATTATATTTATTATAAGATCTTATATTACAATCATATTTTTCTGTCATTCTAAAATCTCTTCAATCGCAATAGATTTTATCATTTTCTCTTATTTGTTAAATTATTTTCTTTCTTGCCATTTTATTATTATCCAATTTTTAAGAATTTTTATTCTTCCTCCTAATGTATCAGGTATTTTTTCTCTATTTCTCTAATTCTATCATTTTGTCATAATTCTATGCAATATTTCAAGTAATGTTTGAAAAAATATTTCCTTATAAGTTTCTTGCATAGAAGGTAGAAACTTAGGATAATACATTTCATACACACATATAAAAGAATCTATGTAACACATGTTATATATTTTCATATTTGCTAAATGCCATTTAGCTTATGTTATTTCATTTTTACTAAATTCATTAATATTCCTTCATTTATCTTCTCAAATGAATTCTTTATATATTTCATTTATTACAGCGTTTAAGTATTCTCTTCTTCTAGTTGCATTTCTTTGTATTTCTAAATGTTGTTATTATGTTAAATTTGTAAACCAAATTTTTATATTTTCTGTCATTTTATGGGTTACTAACACTCTACAAGTTGAGGCATTTGATTGTGTGGTCGTAGAAGTTTGTATAATTCCACTCATTTTACTAGCCTATTCATCTAAAGCTTTCTTTCTGTCTCTTATGCAATCTAAGTCTAGAATATCATATTTATAATTTTCATGAATTCTAAACTTTGGTGGAATACTACCTTTTGTACCCTCAAATATAATCATTCTTCTATTTTAGGTTGTTGTCTTTTTCTACTAAATAGTTCAGGTTCTCCTAGTCTTTGTCTATTTCTTTTTTCCTTATATGGGTCATATGTTTTCCCTTTGTTTGGGTTTGATCTTTATGGGGTTATAATACAGGTTCCATGTGAATTCTTCGACTTATATCTTCTTGTTCGAATTCACTTTTACTTATTATTGTCATATCATCATTTTCTTTATTTGTACAAAATTTTTCTTCATAATATTTTCCTAATTCTTCATTTCTTAGGTTTAATAAATTAATTAATTTTCTTATATCTTTATTTTCAGGATTCATGAATTATTCTTCTAGATCTCTTCTATATTTCATTGGACTGTAATTTTATCTTTGGATTTTTCATCCTTTCTTTTATCATTCTTGGGTATCATTTTATGGGCTATATACTAACAATCTACAAGTTGAGGCATTTGATTGTGTGATTGTAGAAGTTTGTATAATTTCACTCATTCTACTAGCCTATTCATCTAAAGCTTTCTTCTATCTCTTATGCAATCAAGTCTAGAATATCAGATTTATAATTTTCATGAGTTCTAAACTTTGGTGGAATACTACCTTTAGTACCCTCAATATAATCCTTCTTCCATTTTAGGTTGTCGTCTTCTTCTACTAAATGGTTCAGGTTCTCCTGGTCTTTGTCTATTTCTTTTTTCCCTATGTGGGTCAAATATTTTCCCTCTTTTTGGGTTTGATCTTTATGGGGTTGTAATACAGGTTCCATGTGAATTCTTTGACTTATATCTTCTTGTTCATATTCACTTTCATTGATTATTGTCATATCATCTTCTTCTTTATTTGTACAAAGTTTTTCTTCATAATATTTTCCTAATTCTTCATTTCTTAGGGTTAATAAACTAATTAATTTTCTTATATCTTTATTTTCAGAATTCATGAATTGTTCTTCTAGATCTCTTCTATATTCCATTGGACTGTAATTTTATCTTTGGATTTTTCATCATTTCTTTTATCATTCTTAGGTATTAAAGCATTAGATCTTCTAGAAGGTTTTTCTTCTAATCCTTTTAATGGATCAAATCTTAATCCATTTTCTTTTGATATGTTATTAATATATATTTTTAATTCAGTAATTTCCTTATATATATCTAATTGTATTTCCTTCATTTCTTGCAAAATTTTTATATTCAATTTATCTGTGGTATCTATTTTTTATGCTAAGAGAACTAAAGCTTTCAATATAGATATTTGGTTGCTACATATGCTTGTTAATTAAGTAATTATTTTCTTCTAATTGTTTTCCTAATAATTCATCTTTTACCATAGATTTTTAGTCTAATATTATTTTATTATATAGACCATTTCTTTTAACTCTTTGATTTATTCTTTTTCTTTATCCCTTTTAATAATTTTTGCTTGAGTGTGTAAACTTAATTCTTTGTACATTACTTTTTCTTATAGGTATGGAAGGTTTTTCTTTAATATCTAAGTTCCATTCATCAGGTATTTTATATTCTGTTAATATTTATGGTTTTGTTACTTCTTTTATTCCCTTGAAAGTTTTTCTTATTTCTATAAATTTATTTTATTGTTGTGACTATTTGTTAATGAATATCCTACTAAATAATGTATTGAAAATAGGTAATTTCATTCTTTCATTAAATTTCGTCCTTCAAAATCATTGGCAAGACGTAACACTTAGTTTAGATTTTTATAATGAATGTTAACAACAAATTTAGGATAAGCAGTGAATTTTAATTTATGGTATCCCAATGAACACTATTTTGGACCTATTATTTGTTAGTTTTTAAGTATTTATTTCATGATTTATTTCGGTATTATTTTGATTTGGAGGATATTTTCATGTTTTGTAGGTACAAGCAAGTGTGAGATGAATAATGAAGTTAAATGGTCAAAAAGAGTTGAAGAATGTAACCCTTACATTATATTCCATTTATTATATAAGGCGGGATAAACAAGAGTTAAAGAATATAAGCCTTACGTTAGGAATCAACAATTGTGTAAGGGACCCTTACAAGGCATTTACAATAGGTTGTGCCACGGAGGTGAGTTCTCGGGTTTTGCTTTGGAGTCCAGAATTTAGCACACACTACGGCATAGAAAATACGTGCCGCAGCAGAGGAAGACGCATGTCACGACAGAAGGAAACGTGCGTTGCAGTAGGATAGTCTCAGGTTTTCTACCAGCCCAAATTTTTACCTTACGCTGCGGCAGGAGAAAACGTGTGCTGCTGCCCAAGTACCCAGACAATACTTACATGCTCAAATTTTTAACACCCCTTCACACTTCTAACCTAACATATAGATACAACACAAAAACCTCTCTCCCCAACAATGCGTGAACAGTAGCCAAAAAACACCACCCGTAACCCTTCTTCTCCATTTTCTAGAGAGAGAAACCCTCCATTGAAGCTCTTTCAATAACCAATTGGAAGAGGTGACCATCTAACTCCAAGAAGGGTATTGCAAGAGTGAAAATAGAGGTATCTCCACTATTTGTAACTTTTTTTCTCTTTTGATTTTAAGAATGCTTATTGTAATAGAAAACATTGATTTGTATTTTATTATGAGTAACTAAACTCATTGTGTGGGATTTAGTGATGCTTCTATGAGTGGAGGAATATTTTGTGATTTAATTTGGATTTAAGTGATTTATGTCTAGTTCATTGTTCTTAATATCTTTGTTCATAATTAATTTTGATCATTTTAGTTTATGAACATTAGAGAATAAATTGGACTTGAGCATTAGAGATATCATCTTTGCTTAATTTAGTAATATTGAACAAGAACTTAATCTAAGTTCATTGACTTGTCTTAGATTAGGTGGCTAATTTGATTTCCTAAGAGTTTATGCTAATTGATTAATTAACATTTCGGATCAAAGAAGTTAATTAATGAATTAAGGAAAAATCTTCATCGATTTGGGATTTTCTAGGGTTTATTAGGAAAAGTCAATAAATCTAATTTTTCGTGCTTAATTGTGAAATTTACATACAATATTCTATCTGCGATTGGTTAGCTTGTTAGTTTCCCACACTTTTCCATCATATCAATTTTTTCGCTCGTTTATTTTAATTCTTTTGAGATTTTATAATTTCACCAATCGTTCCATCAACAAACTTTTATTAGAATGTTTAAAATTTAATTTTTATTTATAATAAGTTTAGAAAATATTTAATATTTTTAAAACCACTGCAATTTCTTGAGAGATCGACCTCGGAGTTTGCTTATCGCTTACTAAAAGTGATTCGTACACTTGCGAGTATTATAATTTGCACATCATATGCTAAGTTTCCATTAACCATTTCTAACCAAGCATCTTTTTTATTTATTATTGATGTGCAAATTATAGTTCTTGAAAGTGTACGAATCACTTGAAGCAAGTGATAAGCAAACTCCGAGGTAGATCTCTTAAGAAATTGCAGTGGTTATAAATAATCTGTTTAGAGTCCTAAAACAACTAAAATACTAACTAATTTTAATTCTAGAACTACTAAAACTTTAAATAACTAGAATTCTAAAGCTAATAAAACTGTAAATAAAGTTGGATACAAGAACAAGATCAATGGTGGTAAACAAAGAAAGAAAATAATATTTTAAATCTAAACTAACTCAAAAAGGTGATAAATATTAATGGAGGATATATGGACGTTTAGCTTGGTTATGCTTACATCGAAATATTATAGTGAATTAACATGAATGTTCTAATAAATAAAGATTATTGTCTTTCCTTTTGTTTAAGAAAATTCCTACAATCGAGTAATTTTCTTTGTTGATTAACTAATCAATATCTTACGATCAGGTATACTAAATAGCAAACAAATTATGCACAAGAAAAAATATGCCCATCATATCAATGCCATGGCTAGGTCATAAATTTGAAGCTTTAATTAAGTTTTTCAAAATATAGTTAAGGTGGTGTTCCTAAAACCAAACTCTAATATTTTTCAATCTAATAATGAATCTCAAATTGGCCCATGAAAATTCACAATTAAACATCTAAACATACTCTTAATCAAAAGACAATTTTTATTCATTTTTAAGCAATAAAAATATTCACTATAATAAATCTAGCAAATATAACAACACAAACTAAACATTTATGATAAATTTAGCCAATTATTTTTGAATTAATATTCATAGAAAAATTTAATTCAACAAACATTCCAAAGAAGTAAGAAGAAAATGACAAGATTCTACAACAACAAGAAACCTAGATCTAAATATCACAAATGGATTGGATGATGTTTCTAATGGGGTATTTATAAGTATAAGGATTACATAAAATTTGGACATCTAAAAATATATGCGCGCCATGGCCCAACATTTACTAGTCGCTGCGGCACAACACTAAAACTCAGTCCATACAAGAAACCTGAGGGTTGTCCTCAACGGCACACACTTTTCGCTGCCGCGGCACGCATTGTTTGTTGTGCCTTCACATGTACCCCTTACATACTGGTTGGCTTGTTATGTAAGGCTTTCATAATTTGATCCATGTTGCTCCTAGGTTGTAATTCGAGTGTCGCAAGTGTCCTGTCTTCGTGTATTTGAATTGTTTAACTCTTTTGAAGCTAAAAATACCTAAAATACATTAAAACATACCCATGATTTCAAATTGATAGATTTATGTAAAGAAATTAATTAAAAGAATTAAAATCAAATCTATCTGTCACAATTAAGCACAATAAATCACAAAATATTAGTACTTTTTAAGCACTCATCAATTATCCTATTATTTAATAATGCTAATTTAATTGGTATATGTATCTATTTTTTCTCTAAAATGTGCTTTTATTAGAATTTGTATTCTTCCTAAATGAATATATCTAATTTTTCCTTTATCTTTTTGGAGAATTTTGATAATTTTTCTTTAATAGTTTTTTTTATCAATTTGTGAGACCCTAATTTGAATTTAATATTTTAAGGAAATAATTAAAAATTTATTTATTAAATTTAGTTCTATTTTAAAATGTTAAAATATTTAATTGTGTTTTTCTTTAACAAGCAAAAATTAATGTTTTGAAGTTACAAATTTGATTTGTAAATAATATATAATATTTAAAATAATTTCTTTAATTTTTATAAACATTTTTTGAAATTTCGGAAAATTGTGTAAAATTACCAAATTGTCCTTACTCCTTTAAACTTTTCAAAGCAAAGGGCAAGGGCAGTTTAGTCATTTAACCAACTAACCCTTTTAAACCCATTTTTCCTTCTCCATCACGAAACATTAGGGCTGGTGCAGCAGCAAGAGAAAGAGAGAGAGAGAGAGAGGAGGTAGGGGAGGAGAGGCGTCGTCGTCGCCGTCGTTCTCCCTAACGTTGTACTCCCCGGCCGTCGTCCTTCACATGAGTATCTCGAAGGCCATCAAGGAAAACTATTTTTGCCGTCGTTCATGGCACAAGTCGTTGACATTTTTTTACCTTTTCCTCCATCGCGACACCATCGTTTATCTCACCGTTGTCCTTTTCTCAACTACCATTCGACCACCACTCCTCTACCCCTATCAGCTTCCTCTTCCATCAAACACGAGTCCACCCGAGTCGAGTTCTTCCCCAATGTTTTCCTTTGCCGTTCAACTCCAATTTTGTCTGTGTTCTAAAAAGTAAGATTTCCCTTTCAGCTTAAATTAACTATATTTCAATTTCATTTAGAAAATTAGGTTTGTTGTTGTAGATATCCTAGTTAGTTCTTCAAAGTCTTGTGGTTTTTAATTTAGGAAGTTTCCAATTTCAAGTTGAATGGTAGATTTATGTGGTCTGTTCAATACTGCGTTTGATGGTTTAAAATTATGCTACGTCCTTTAGTATGCGGATTATAGAGTTAATTCTCAATATTTTTGAGTTGTATCATCTTAGTGATTTATTTACATTTTCTTGGTCACTTTTCAGTTTGGAGAAACCATTTATTTTCAAATGTTTAGATTTTCTTCAAAAGTCAGCTTATAGTTTAAATCAATTATATTACTTTCAGTGATCTGAAACTTTAATTAATTAAATTAATGGGTTTAATTGAATGAATATTTTCAATTCTAGACAGTTCTATTACTAAACCTTATATTCTTTTTTTAAGGTTTTTGGGCCAAATCTTCCAACTTGTTTACAAGAATGTTAGATGATTTTGAATTTATATTTAATTAGAGTTCTACTTAGAAACGTGTTATGTTTTTTAGTTAACAATAAATTAAGTGAGAATCGTTAGTTCTATCTAAACAAGGTCTTATTGAGTGATCATATTGTTATGACAGATTTAAGTCATTATAGAAGCATCAGAAGGGTGAGTTGATACTTAGAGCAACAGTCCTATCAATGAGGATTCGAGGCGTTATCTCTATTAGGATTTATAGGGGTTATTACTCCACTTTTTCTTCATGCATTATTTTTATGAAAATATCATGCATTATTGTGGATAATTGAATGACTAAAATTGATGCCATGTTTATAAATATTTTTATAAAAGTGTTGATAATGATGTTATAATTAACATACTCGTTTGGAAACATTTTATATGTATATATGAGATTATGAAATACGGGTATTAAAATATTTTATATGGCATCTGAATTTTTATGCATGCATCATGAAATTATTTTATGGGGAGTATTACCTATTTAATGTCTTGTAGAGATATGGTACCTCAGGGCTACTGGATGCAGCAGACTACTTTTCGATGGACTATAGGTACGCATTACATTTCACATGTATCTCAGAGTTGTCCATACATGGGTCTTGGTATTAGACCGCACATGGGTCTCAGAGTTGGACCCCCCATTGTGTTTCGGAGTTGTCCGTCTTGGGTCTTGGTATTTGTTTTCGTCTATGGGTCTCGAAGTTGGACCGCCCATATGACGAGGACCCTTAAGGAGAGGACCCATGTACCTTGGAGTTGACCAATGCATGTGCCATATGTATTTCAGAGTTTGACCATATATGGGGTCGGAGGTGGACCCACATACGTCTCGGAGGTTGACCGTGCACATGTCTATGTATTTCGGAGTTGACTAATACATATAGATTTGGCATAGCATTCATGAGTATTTTATATTAAACATTGCATATTTGATTATGATTCTATGAGCATGCCTGGTTTCGGAAGTGAGGAAGTACAGGTATGCCCGAGTTTAAAAATGAAATATGCCCATTACTGATATACTGATGATTTATTAATGGACATGCATGAAATATTTTTAAATGTAGCATGCATCATTGATTTCATTGAAAACTGTGCATAGAGTATACTCCTACTGAGCTAATTATAGCTCAGCCCATTTTCTCTTTCTCTTTTCACATTAGATAATGATTTTTCGTGATTGTTGTGACTTGAACAGGAGGTGGGTACTTTCAAGGAGTTCAATGAAAAGGTTTTTCCTTTACCCTCATTACTTTAATTAGTTATTCTGTATATTGAGTAGACATGCTGAGATCAATCTAATTTGATGTAAAATCAAATAATTGTAATTATTTAGATTATAAGTTTTTTGAAGGTTTTATTGTGGTTTTATAAATAATAAATTATTTTAAGGCTACCCAAATTATATTCAATTATTTAGTTTCATTTTAAATTGATATTTCATAATTAATGATTTTAAAATTAATAATTTTCTTTCAAATTTTATCTATTTTCTTAAAATTCACGTGCTCAAAATTTGAGACGTGACACAATTAATGGTATATTAAATCTTCTTTTGGCATCTGCTATAGTAATACTCATTTCTTTATTACTTATTCCATAATATATTATGTCTTTTCTTGGAAATAATTTTCTTATTTTTGAGAATGATTATTCTCTAAATCCATCTCCTTCTCTAAAATTTAGCTTTAATTTTTGGATTTTTTGTGTTTCTACTTTCATTATTTTTGTCATTTTATGAAAAATATAGTTGTTTTTATAACTAGAAAAATAGTATGTTTGTAAGACTTACATAAAAATTATGTGTTCTATAATTCATTAAAGGATAAAATGGTAAATTATTATGCTAAAAATGAAGTGATTTATCGACCTTTATCAATTTGTTAAAATCTTTCATTTCCTTGCTATTTCACGTCTTTATTACTATATAAATAGCTTGAAAAAATTAAATGAATATAGTTAGAAAAAAAATTAATTATATAAATTAAAATTACATGTAGAAAAAATAAAAATAAAAATAATCCATACTTAGTCATGGGACTTTCCATAATATGCTTTGCATATTTTTGTATATTTTTTTGTATATACTTTTTTTTTTTTTATAAAGAACTCTAAAGTCCTATTCTTTTTTATTAATAAAGAGAAAATACACTCACACACACAGACGTGATTCGAACTTAGGTTCCTGGTAAGGGATTGAGAGTCTTACCACCTAAACTACAAGAGATTCCCCATTTTTGTATATACTTCTTTTTTTCTCCTTTAGGTTGAACATAATGATGGATTAAAAAAATTGAAAAAATTACAAAAATAACATATCTTAAAACTTGTAATGTCAAAAAATAACACCACGATGTTGAGCTCATTATTTTTACTATTAAAAAAAAGTTCATTCTATTATTTCATATTGAACATTGTTTAATTAAATGTTAATCAATTTGAACTACAACTATTTATATCTATTAACTATTGAACGTCATTCAATTTGACTATGTTTAATATTATTGAAATGATATTTTTATTTTTATAAATTTTAGAGGTTTTATTTCATTCAATTTTTCAAAAAAAAAAAATCTATTGGATGGATTTTACATTGTATAGATGCTTGTTCACTCATTTAATTTTCTCTTACATAATAATTGTTCCATAATAATTTATGATAAAAATAATGTAAATTAAAATTTAATTTTTGAATTAGGATGTCATTTATATAATAAACTGCAAACAAGTTATAAAGTTGAAAATATATGATTTTTTTTTTGTTAATTCAAAAGCCCAAATCAACATAAGCTAACTTAAATTGAAATATAAATAAAATAAATACTATATATATATATAGTAACTTGGTTGAAATTGACACTAAAGGGCAAAACTTTTTAGCAAAGCGACAAGCGACTGAAGTTTCTCTAGCACGTCTTTTGGATCAACTTTGCCCGTCGTCATCCACCCCTGGAGCCGCCATCACCTTGCACTGTCTGGCCCGTTACGGTCTCGCGTCATTGTTTCAGTCTACTCAGCCTGGTGAGTGCTTGTTCTTGACTTCGTCTGATCATCGTGAAACAAGAGATCGAGAGTAAAGGTTGTGTTTTGGGCTGATTTCCTTGGCTGATCGGCAACGAATCACCAGTTTGAATCATCTATCGCCTACCACAGATCTGCAATCACCCATCGCCTACCACCACCCATCGCCTACCACCACCCATCGCCTATCACCGTCCATCCGCAATCACCCATCGCCTATCACCACAGATCCACCACCCATCGCCTATCACCGTGTGAAAATAGCCAATCACCTCTCCACTCATCAACACCAGCACCAGTCCAACTCTGTCACACTCACGAGCCCAGGTACTTATTCTGCTGTGGTGTATCCTTTATATGATTTTGACCTTGATATGAATTTAAGTTCAGGTTGTCTTCAATCACCATTGATATAATACTTACCACCTGTTGTGTTTAAGGTTTTGCTACTATGACAAATCGTATAAGTAAACATAATCCTAACCACTCACTAGGTACTACTTCCATGGAAAATTATCCGAGCCATGCAGCCATGTTCAAGACATCACCAAATCTGCCCACCCAAAGCCAACCACAAAAAAGTTATGCTCAGGCCATTTGTGATAACATTTCAAATTCACTTATTGAACCTTATGAAATACCCCCTTCAAAGACAAATAGCTATGTCCAAGCCACTGATAAAAATTCCACGAACATTTTTATTGAGTCACATGTGACACCGAACCCAAAAAAGAATGGAGATATTGCATGTGTTACCCTAGATCCAAAAGTCTATCAAACTCGTTTGAATCTCTGCAAGTTTTCCTTAATTGGCCGACTAATCCTTTCTAAAGGAGACAAACCCTGGAGTTAGGGTGATCTAAAAACCCAGCTGAAAACAATCTGGAACTTATCTTCAAATTGGAAACTTATCACTCTGGGCTGTGGTTTCTACCATATTTTATTACACACCCCTGAGGATCAGGCCAAAGTTAAAGCTAATGCGCTAATCAATGTTAAGCCAGGTATTTTTCGGGTTCAACCGTGGACACCCAATTTTAACCTGCACACCAAAAAATCTACCAATGCTCAAGTTTGGGTTCGCTTCTATAATTTGCCATGGGAATTTTGGGACAAACAAATTCTTGCACAAATTGCAAGAGCCATTGGTGTTCCACTAAAAATTGACAACGCCACACTTAATGGCGAGTTGGGTCAGTATGCTAGACTTTTAATTGATATTGATTTGGCACGCAAGCTTGAAGAACAGGTAATGGTGGAAGTAGAGTCACTTAAGATTTTTGTGGACTTGTATTATGAAAATGTGCCCGACTTTTGTAATCTATGCTCCTCGGTAGAACATGCAGCCTTTAAATGCAGAAAAAATGCCAATGTTACAGCAGAAAAACACGAGTCTCAAACAAATAGGCCTCAAGTACACCCACGTCAGCAACAAATTTATAGGCCTAAGGTCACTTCAACTGTCAATACGGTTATGGTAAGTAATGCTTTTGATGCTCTTCACACTATTGATACAAATATTACTACCCCGTCTCTTCCTACAATAACCTTACCACCTGACGAAGCGGTTACATCAACCACATCCACTACTCCCTTAATAAATATTGCCAAATCCACGGATTCAGCCACTACATCTTCCACAGATTTAACCATTACCAACCCCACGAGACTAGCCACTACAGCCTCATTTGATGTCTTTCATACTGCAGATTTGCATGCAGCAGTTTCAACTGTTTCCACAGGATCTATCGTAAACACACCTGGTACTACAGGCATCCCTAACATAGGATCCTTACCCCCTCTTGCCACATCGAGACTCACCTTGCCTACTCTTCCCCTTCCACCTTCTTCTTCAGTCTCCATAGCAGACCTCAGTGAGCGTATACAGAAAATGAAACAAGATTACGCCAAAAATAAGGAAGAATTAGGTTGGCAAGTTGTAACTGGCAAAAATCGGCGTGCTTGATCAGCTAGTCCACGTCTCCAACCTATGAAATACACACCCATCATAGGGGACTCTGATAGTAACTCAACATGATAGTACTTTACTGGAACTGTAGAAGTATTTCTAATAAGAACACACGGAATACCCTATGCAATTTTTGCAAAAAGGAAAGACCAGACTTTCTTTGTATAACAGAACCAATGTCCGATCTTAAAACCATTCAAGATCGTTTTTAGCAAAACTTGGGTTATACCTTCATTGGCTCAAATTCCACAATGGTCAGCAAACTTTGGCTCTTTGCAGCCCCCGTAGTGGCAGGTGATACAACAATTGTTATACAACATCGACAACATATAATAGTCACTTACACAGTAAATTCAAAAATCTTTCTTTTAACGTTTATTTATGGTAAGGGAACATATGTTAGAAGAAGGGACCTTTGGGACTCACTAAGGGCAATTTCAGATACTCAAGCCCCTTGGCTAGTGATAGGGGACTTTAATGTTGTTCTTGGATCCCATGGAACTACTGGCTTGACTCGTAGCAATACCTCTATTGAAGATTTTAGTGCTATGATCTCTTCCTGTAACTTGGTTGAAATTGACACTAAATGGGCTTTCTACACTTACTATAAAGGCAGACTATCTCAAATACGATCAAGAATAGATCGTGGGTTGTGTTTAGAATCCTTTCTAGACTCTTGGTCTACGGTTTCCTGTTGTACCCTTCCTAGACACTATTCAGATCACCATCCGCTTTTACTCACAGCTTCTACGACAGGGAATGGCAGTCCAAGGCTGTTTAGGTTTCATGGTATGTGGCTCGAACACCCTGAATTTATGGATTTAGTGCGTGCCACTTGGTCGGTGCCTATCCAGGCTAGCGTTATGGGTATTGTTATTGGCAAACTTAAGGCTCTTAAATTGGCTCTCAAGGCACAGAACAACACTATTTTTGGTAATTTAAATCAAAATATTGCAATTGCAACAGATACACTGGCTGAAATTCAACAGTGTTATAATGATGATTCTTTCTCCGAAGAACTGCTACAACTGGAGTCCGATGCTCATGCTGACTTAGAGAGATTGTTACGCCAGCAAGATATCTTTCTAAGAGAAAGATCAGATTAAAATGGTTGAAAGGTGGCGATAGAAACTGATGAGTGCTCAAAAAGCACTAATATTTCGTGATTAATTGTGCTTGATTGATTGATATATAGATTTATTATGACTATTATTTCGATTATTTTCATAAATCTATCCATTCGGAGTCACGGGTATATTTTAGTGTATTTCAGGTGTTTTTAGCGTCAAATGATTCAAATGATGAAAACACGCGAAGACGGAACACCTACGGCGCTCGGATCACGAGTCACGGGCAAAACGAGTCAAATATGTAAGCCGTACATGTCAAGCCATCACATATGTAAGGGGGTAAGCATGAAGAGCAGGAAAGCAATGCGCGCCGCGGCGAAGAAATTATGCGCCGCGGCGAGAGTCTCGACAATACATGTAAAGCCATGTACATTCCATGTACACTGTTACATACAAGGCGCGCCGCGGCGAGAGAATTGCATGCCGCGGCGTGAGGCTCTCGGGTTTGATCCTGAAAACATAGAAGCATTGCGCGCTGCGGCGAGGGAATTGTATGCCGCGGCGGGGAGCTCTCGGGTTTTTGCATATTTTCCAAATTTTGTGTTGCGCCGCGGCGGAGAAAATGCATGCCACGGCGCGCCTATTCCTATTGCAATCAGGAATGCCTTACATCTATAAATACCCCCTTTAGACCCCCTTTACAACCAGAACTCGAATTGGTACACAACTTTTACACTTTACAATTTTGCAACCAAACACGACATTCAATCAACTTTGGAGTTTTGCACACAAAAACGAAGCAAGAGAAACCATTCTAAGGATCCAAAGAAGCCGTCGACAATCGAAGATAAAGCTTACGGAGGAGTACGTCAACCGATCCATAAGCGGTATTTAGATCTAGGTTTTCTTGGTGTTGTAGAATTCTATTTTTCTTCTTTTTTCGTTAGTGTATTTCGTATTTTATTTGTCTATGAATATTAATATGAACATATCGCTAGTTTTATTATGGATGTTTAGTTTGTGTTGCCATGTTTGCTAGAACTGTGTATGGTGTATGTTTTATTGATTTAATATAAAGAATTACTTTTTGATTAAGAGCATGTTTAGATATTTGATTATGAATAATCATGGGCCCATTTGATGTTCGTAGTTAGATTGAAAAATCTGAGAATTTAGTTATAGGAACGTCACCTTAACTTTATTCCGAAACACTTAATCAAAGTTCAAGTTAGTGACTTAGTCATAGCATTATTTGATTGGCATGTTTTCCTTGCGCTAATTTGATTCTATTTGATTTACCCCCGCCAAAGGCAGTTAATTAGTTAATCAACAAAGAGACCTACCCCCGCCAAAAGGAGTTTCGTAATTAAAAGGAAAGCCGGTAGTTTTTTTATATAGGACTTCATGTTATTTCACCATACCTTTTCGATGCAAGCATGGTAACCAAGCTAAACGTCCATACATTCTCCATTGATCTTCAAATATATCTGAATTGATTGTTTAATTGCGATTTTGTTTTCGTTTAATTGCGCGTACTTTGTTCCCGTTACAAAACAAACACCCTTTTTACAGTTTTACTTGCATTAGAATTCTAGTTACTTAGAGTTTTAGTTTCACTAGAACTCTATTTAATTAGTTTTTATTTTCATTAGAACTCTATTTAGATTAAAAAGTTAGTTATTTAAAACCACTGCAATTCCTTGAGAGACCGACCTTGGAAGTTGCTTATCACTTAACTACGAGTGATTCGTACACTTGCGAGTACACATTTTAACACATCAAGTTTTTGGCGCCGTTGCCGGGGAATTGGCGTTTTGAATAATTTTCTTTTTAACTTTTTAGAGTTTCTTAATTTTTTTTATTTGTTTATTTATTTTATTTGTTATCTTTTATTTATTTATTTATTTTATTTTTATTTTTATTTTATTCAAAAAAAAAAAAAAAAATTCAAAAAAAAAAATCAGAAAATAAAAAAAATCAAAAGAAATAGTGTTTTTAATTGCTTAATCTGTGGTGCTTTGATTTCTCTGTTGTTTTTGTTAGTTTTTGAAAGGTACCGTTCATCAACAACATCAACAAATTTTAAAATGCACCTAATCAGGCTGGATACTGAAATCCAAGAGCCAATACAAATGAAGAGCTGCATGATATGACAGACATAGAGGTATGTAGCATTTGTGGTTTATATGGGCATTATGCTAATGTTTGCACTTTTGCAGGTGATTACTATGCATCCCCTAATCCAAACTTTGATTTTAATGAGAGATGTCACCCACCTTGGAATGATCCTTATTTCAGTACCTATAATCCTGAGTGGGGAAATCACCATAATTCTTCATGGCAAGCAAACTTTACCCCACCTTATGCCCAATACAACATGCAAAGCTCAAATTCATATGACCCACCGTATGCCCAATACAACATGCAAAGCTCAAATTTTCAACCATATGACCCACCTTATGCACAATACCAAATGCAAAGCTCAAGTTTTCATCAATATCCATCTAGGGCCACCTTCGAAGAGAGCTTGAATTCTTTCATACAAGGAAGTAGAGTTTCTAATCAACCTAGGAAGCCAACCTTAGAGGAAACCTTGAATATTTTCATACAATCTACTAGTGAAAGGATGGAGTCTTAGAGGCATCAATAAACAGAATAGAAATCAAGTTGGGCAATTAGCGGAACAAATTCAAAAACAAGAAGAGTTGCCCACTCAAATTGAGCAAGTGAAGGATGACACAATCCTTCAAAGTGGTAAAAATTTTGAAAATATTTATTTTCCTGAAACTTTTGATGATTTACCACTTTGTGTAGAAAATACAGATGGAGAGCAAGCAATTCTCAAAGAATGTCAAGCTGATGAATATCAAATTCTACAAAATTCTGTGGAGAACAAGGAGGAATTATCTTCACCTCCCATGCCACACAAGGCACCTAAGACTTGCACATTCCAAATTTATTTTCTATACCACTTCCACAAAAAAGTGTGTGCTGTGCTTCATGGAAAACAACTACCGAGATGGAAGGACAAGCTTAATGACATATTAGCTCGAAAAATTGATATCACACACTTCAAGATCTTTGATGATGGTGGATAGAAAATAATTAGCAACGTCTTGCTAAGACGTTAAAGAAAGCGCTTGGTGGGAGGCAACCCACCACATTCGGTAGTATTAACTTCTTTACTTTTCTTTATTTTGTTTTTATTTAGTTTTACATTCTTTTATTTCTTTTTATTTTATTTTGGATTGTTTAACTTTGTTTGATGTTTTTGTGTCTTCAATTGCCTTAGTTATAATTAAAAATTGGGTTTGAATGTGAATTGTGTGCATACACTTTGAGGTTCAATATATGTTCATACATTCTTCATGAGAGAAGCGAGGAACAGTGAACCGGAGCATAGCGAGTAACGACACAATTTCATACGAAAGGGGGGTAACTTCTTACACTTTTTCTTAATTTCTTTTGTTCTTCTTTTTCACATTGAGGACAATGCAGAAAGTAGGTTGGGGGTGGGAAGAATATTCCATGAGCATGAAATATGACCAATTTTTAATTTTTAACTTTGTCACTTGAATTGTTTTTAGTTAGTGTCGTGTCTACTTGATTCAATCCGAAAATCTATGATATTAACATGATTGTAATGACGATGACATATGGGAGATGTTAGATTTTTACCTAAGCAACGAAGCACATAAATGTTGGATTCATCTAATTTGAGAATTTTGTGGTACTTGTGGTAGTTTGCATGGTTAGTTTAACTATTCTGATTTGTGGAATGTATGCATGTTCATGATATGTTTTAAGTCTCAACAATCTCTAGAACTCATTTGAAAACACGTTGAAGCGAAATAATAGAAACAAATGCCACTTAGAAAATGATTTAGGCCATCTTTGGACCGTTTGAACTTTTCATGCTTTCCCGAAATATTTTATCAATAACACACCCTTGAACTCAACATTGACATACATTGTACTACCCTTAGTGATAAGAGTACTCGATATAATATTTGATTTTCATGAGCAATTATGTTATATTTGTCTTGCTTCATCAAAAAAAAAAAAAAAAAAAAAATTTGATGATCGAAATAATAAGCAAGAATAAAGAAGAAAATCAAGCAAAAGATCCAAAGGACATTTGAAGTTAAGGGAGGATGAAAAGAACATTTGGTGAAAAAAGTTGAAAATATGCTTGTGAAATAAAAAGTACTCTTATCATATGAAAACATCATTTTTGTACTTTCATTATCACATACCTAGCCACAACTTTACAAGCTTAATGAAGTCCTATTGATTCTAGGTAGTTTAGTTTCTATATTAGTGGAGATGAGTTTGAAAAATGAGCATATGGAGTTTATAAGTGCAAAAATTCACTTTCATATTTTACTTGCACATTTATGAGACATTAAAATGTAATCTATGAATATCATGCATGACACGGTCAGATAGTATAACTAACGGGTTTGTGGTTTGATTGGTTGTTCAAAATTCGATTACCATGATGAGTTTGATGTTTGGACTGTTTTTGAGTTTAGGTGATGTTTAACTATTTCGTGTGTCATTTGTTGTTAACAATTTTTGAGACGTATGCATGGATTGATTCAAGTATGTTTAGAGTCTTTATTAGTTTTGAGAGTCATACGATGTTTGCGGGTATCATCACTGGAAACCCTCACGAGACTACAACTCGTCCACTAGGGCCACCTAGGGGTTTAAAGGCTTGTTGCATATGCTAAATGCAACCGTGACAATCTACGGAAGTGATTTAGGTTAGGTTAGTTTATTTCATTTGTTTTTAATTTTATTTTAGGTCGCTTCACTTGCTAGAGACTAGCAAGAAGCTGGTTGGGGGTTGTGATGAGTGCTCAAAAAGCACTAATATTTCGTGATTAATTGTGCTTGATTGATTGATATATAGATTTATTATGACTATTATTTCGATTATTTTCATAAATCTATCCATTCGGAGTCACGGGTATATTTTAGTGCATTTCAGGTGTTTTTAGCGTCAAAATGAGTCAAATGATGAAAACACGCGAAGACGGAACACTTACGGCGCTCGGATCACGAGTTACGGGCTAAACGAGACAAATATGTAAGCCTTACATAATGTGCCATCCCATATGTAAGGGGGGACGTGAAAAGAAGGAAACCAATGCGCGCCGCGGCGAGAGAATTGCATGCCGCGGCGTGAGGCTCTCGGGTTTGATCCTGAAAACATAGAAGCATTGCGCGCCGCGGCGAGGGAATTGTATGCCGCGGCGGGGAGCTCTCGGGTTTTTGCATATTTTCCAAATTTTGTGTTGCGCCGCGGCGGGGAAAATGCATGCCGCGGCGCGCCTATTCCTATTGCAATCAGGAATGCCTTACATCTATAAATACCCCCTTTAGACCCCCTTTACAACGAGAACTCGAAATAACTTGACCAATTCATACACAACTCTTCCTCTTCCCAATTTTGCGACCCAAACACGACATTCAATCAGCTTTGAGAGCGTTGCCACACTATAACGAAGCGAGAGATACCATTCTAAGGATTCAAGGAAGCCAACGACGATCGAAGATAAAGCTTACGGAGGAGTACGTCAACCGATCCATAAGCGGTATTTAGATTTAGGTTTTCCTTGTTGTTATAGAATTAATTTATCTTCTCCATTTGTTAAAGTGTATGATCATATTTTATTTGTCTATGAATAACAATATGAACATGAGCGGCTAGTTTCATTATGGATGTTTAGTTTGTGTTGCCATGTTTGCTAGGATTGTGTATGGTGTATTTAATTGATTTATGAATGAATTACTTTTTGATTAAGAGCATGTTTAAATGTTTGATTATGAATAATCATGGGCCAATTTGATGTTCGTAGTTAGATTGAAAAATCTGAGAATTTAGTTATAGGAACGTCACCTTAACTCTATTCCGAAACACTTAATCAAAGATTCAAGTTAGTGACTTAGTCATAGCATTAATTTGATTGGCATGTTTTCCTTGCGCATAATTTGATTGCTACTTAATTTACCCCCGCCAAAGGCAGTTAATTAGTTAATCAACAAAGAGACCTACCCCCGCCAAAAGGAGTTTCGTAATTAAAAGGAAAGCCGGTAGTTTAGTTTATATAGGACGTTCATGTATCTCACCATACCTTTTCGATGCAAACATGGTTAACCAAGCTAAACGTCCATACATCCTCTATTGATATTTGATTTGATTGATTGTTTGATTGCGATCTTGTTTTCGTTTAATTGTCGTATAATTGTTCTCGTTACCGAAATCAACAAACTCTTTTTACAGTTTTATTAGCATTAGGATTCTAGTTACTTAGAGTTTTAGTTTCACTAGAACTCTATTTAATTAGTGTTTTATTTTCATTAGAACTCCATTTAGATTAAAAAGCTAGTTATTTAAGACCACTGCAATTCCTTGAGAGACCGACCTTGGAAGTTGCTTATCACTTCACTACGAGTGATTCGTACACTTGCGAGTACACATTTTAACACATCAAGTGCGTGCCACTTGGTCGGTGCCTATCCAGGCTAGCGCTATGGGTATTGTTTTTGGCAAACTTAAGGCTCTTAAATTGGCTCTCAAGGCATGGAACAAAACTGTTTTTGGTAATTTAAATCAAAATATTGCAATTGCAATAGATATACTGGCTGAAATTCAACAGCGTTATAATAATGATTCTTTCTTCGAAGAACTGCTACAACTGGAGTCCGATGCTCACGCTGACTTAGATAGATTGTTGCGCTAGCAAGATATCTATCTAAGAGAAAAGATCAAATTAAAATGGTTGAAAGGTGGCGATAGAAACTCCACTTTTTTTCACTCACTACTTCGTCGTTTAAGAGAACAAAAACCTTTGACACACTTGGAAATCAATGGAGAAATAACTAATGATCCAGAGGTAATAGCCACTCATATTTTGGATTACTATGAAAATCTTTTCTCAAGTCGGACAGGTGGAATGATAGATCTTGCTCCCATAGAGTCAATGGTGCCCTCCCTGGTCACCTCTGTAGATAATCAAAGTTTACGATGCATACTGTAGATAATCAAAGTTTACGACGCATACCGACAATAGAAACATACGAGCTACAGTTTTTGAATTGGATCCAATGAGTGCCCCCGGACCAATGGGTTTACTGGAAAAAAATTTCAGCAGTGTTGGGAAATTATTAGTACAGATATTGTACGAGTAATACAAGATTATTTTAAAACAGGTCGGATACACCAGGGACTTAACTCCAATTTCTTAATTCTTATACCCAAGCACCAACAAGCAAGCTCTATTGATCAATATAGGCCTATTGTTTTAGGCAACTTTATGCTCAAGTTAATAACAAAGATTATTGCTGGCAGATTAGGACATATATGCGCTCGTATTCTATCTCAAAATCAATTTGGATTCATTCCAGGTCGAAACATTAGCGATTGCATAGCGTGTGCTTCTGAATGTTTTAACGCTATGCAGGTTTCCAGCCGACAAGGTAACATCGCTCTGAAAATTGACATCCACAAAGCTTTTGACACTATGCGCTGGGATTTTATTTTAAAAGTGATGAAATGCTTTGGTTTCGACAACATTTTCCTGGGCTGGATTCGAGATATATTTGCATCAGCGAGAATCTCAATTCTGGTTAATGGTTCACCTAGGGGCTATTTTTCTTGTTCTAGAGGCGTCAGACAAAGGGATCCTTTGTCCCCACTATTATTTTGCATAGCTGAAGATTTCTTCAGCAGATACCTTGAAAAATTGGTTGATACGGGGCATTTACTCCCAATCTCTTCACCTAGAGGAGCTCGTGCGCCAACACATTTTTTATATGCAAATCATCTTCTTATTTTTGGTCGTGCAAGTGAGATTAACATTCAAGTATTAATTGAGGCTTTTTCCTTGCATAGTCGCCTTTCGGGTCAAATGGTAAATTTAGAAAAATCTTTTATCTACTTTGGTAAAGGTGTTACACCGAACAACATTTCATCACTTTAGAATTTATCTGGCATGCGCACTGGAAGATCATCATTGTCTTACTTGGGCATCAATCTCCTCCAGGGTGCTCCGAAAAAGTGTTGGTTTCAAAGCTTAGCAGATAAAATTCGTGTGAAAATTGAGGCCTGGAATGGGCTAACTATTTCTTTGGCAGGACGACGTTGCTTGATTTCTTCGATCATTCTGGGTACATTTCTTCACTCATTTCAGATATATAAATGGCCAAAAACAATCCTTCAGGAACTAACAAAAATTATTCGCAACTTCTTTTGGTCAGGAAAGACCGACACAATCAAACAGGTACAAGTGGCTTGGAAAGACTGTTGTCGTCTAATAGATGAAGGAGGTCTTGGTTTGCGGGATATCGTCTCTTAAATGAGGCCATGCTAAGAAAGTTCGCATGGAGGGTAATCACAGGGAGCTCTAACACTCTGCTTTACTTACATAGCGGATATCTAGCAAAAAATGGCTCTCCACGAAACTATTATGTCTGCTCATCAATCTGGCCTGGTTTGCGACCTCACTATTTAACCCTCTTAGAGGAGTCCAGGTGGTTAATTGGAAGGAATTCTACAGTCAAGTTTTGGACTGACAATTGTTTAGGTATTCCACTAATTGATAGGATGGATAATCCACCAGTGGACCCTCCGATACATTCACTAGTGGGGGACTACCTCTGTGAAAATGGTTGGAATTTGCCGCAATCCTTCAAAGACTCTTATCCAGATATTACCTCAGAAATTCAGTCAATAGTTGTTGGCATTGGTTCGGACATCAGGGTTTGGACACACTCACTTAAGGGAGATGTTACAGCCAGTGAAGCTTATGATTCACTACGTGTGGTTGGGGAACGCAAGATTTGGGGTAAGGCCATCTGGGCTCATTATATTCCGCCCTCACGATCTATTTTGCTATGGCGTGCTATTCAGAATAAACTTCCAACAGATTGTCAATTAAAAAGGAGGGGACAATCGTTTCCTTCCCGTTGCTCGTTATGTGGATCCAATGAGGAAACTCTGTCACATCTTTTTTCAAGTTGTCATTTTGCAGGTGCTCTTTGGAACTTCCTATGCTCCTTCTTTGGAAAATGACCTTGTACAGACTCTTCGATCCTAAACCTTTGGAAGACCGTAATGGCAATAGAATTTGGATCACAGCTCGCCAATTTATGAAAAGCAGGAATTGTTTCAGTCATCTGGGTGATTTGGACTACTAGAAATGACTATCGATTTAACAATAAGAGGACGACGCTGAGTTCGACTTTTGCCACAGTATGGCGTTTTATCCGCGAGGCGAGTCTCTCAAAGAGTGGTTGCATGTGAAATACTGTGGATGATCTACAAGTACTTAGGCGACTTCGAATTACAGGCATCCCAAGACGGGCTCCGAGAATTATAGAGGTTAATTGGAAGGCACCACCCTCGGGATGGATAAAGGTCAATACAAATGGAGCAGCTTTTGGAGCACCAGGATTATCTAGTTGTGCAGGTATTTTTCGAACTTCTAGATCATTTGTTAAGGGTTTTTTTGCATTATGCTTGGAGTATCATATGCTTTCGAAGCAGAACTAGCGGCAGCCATTTATGCGGTGAAGTATGCATATACATTTCGGTGGAGGCGTCTTTGGTTGGAATCAGACTCAGCATATGTTGTTGCTCTATTTCAGACTCGGTCTTCTTCGGTTCCTTGGAGGTGGCATTCTGCTTGGACGGATTGTTTAGATAAAATTACTCATATGGAGTTTCACTACTCACATATTTATAGGGAGGGCAATGCTGCAGCTGATAGTTTAGCCTCTAGGGCTCCTAGCTTATGTACAGCGACTTGGTGGTGGAATGCCCCACCTTTCGCTAGCTCTTTCATTTATTCAGATGCTATCAACAAATCTAATTATAGGTTTTGTTGAGAATATTTATCTGTATGCTTAATTTTATTAATATTTAATAATATTAGTGGTTGAGTGGTTTAATGAAAAAGGTGCTAAGGAGGTGCCAACCTAGTTGGGATGTCCCGGGGCACCTACTGAAAACTGCTGGCTACAGCCTTTTATAAAAAAAAGTTAAAAATATTATTATTATCTTTATGTGCAATATGTGTTATGAAAGAAAAAGAAGAAGAAGATGACAATACAGCCACAATTTAATTTATTGTTACCATAAAAAGCATGAATTTTATATTATATACTTGTAAAATTTTACTTTTTTATAAATACATTTTTGTGCAATTATTATTGAATAAAGTTGTAAATAATAAATATAATGGTGACAATAATAATTTGCTTTGTGACCACATCGCCACACAACAATAGTTGTATAATAAGTTTATAAGGTTATAAAATGTATGAAATAAGATTTATAGATATATGGACTATATGAGGATTGTCTACAGGATTGGGTCAGGACCCCTTTCCCAATTTTGAATTTGTCTCTCATTCTTACTTCAAATATTTGTCGGGACATATTAGGGATCTTTAATAGGGAATGAGGACCCACAATTGGGAAATGGTGATCCAAATAATATTATAAATATTATTTTTAATTTTTTTTGTAATTTTGTATTTTTATTCTAAAAAAAATTTAATTATTCAATAGTAAATATTTTATCATGAAAAGAGAAAAAAATTTGAGCTAATAAATAAAAATAAATATATAATATGTATGTGATAAGGAGAAAAATAAAATATATATAAAAATAAATACATAATATTTTATAAGAAGCAAGATTAATAGCATTTTATTACGTACTAGTCATGGCTAGCATATAAAGTATAGGAAATTATAGCCACTTTAATGGGTTCTAACTTTAATGGATTTGAGCATATCAACTAGGATATATGCACGAGGTTATGGGTTTAAGGCGATGAAAATATACGTAGTAGTTAATAAGGTCCCTTGATGACAGCTTCAGATGTTAGGTCGCTGTTAGTACTCTCAAATATAGATGGTGATTCGAGTAAATAGAGAAAAACGAGCATTATTTTGTCTCCTACCCTAAGTGTCTTTTTCTATAATAAAAAAATGGGTTCAAGAATGGAGTCATTACATTTTATAGTTTGCTAGTCACCTGCCAAAGTGTTTGTTATAATTAACCTACTATAAGTTCGAGAGAACTCAATAGACTATCAATTGTATCCTACCCTTATAGTTCACAAGACATATCAGATGTATACTTTAAGATCATTATTTTTAGTTGATTTGGAAAAGAGATTCACTTAAATTAAGGTTTGATAGAAAGGCTTTGAGAAATTACGATAATTTTTTTTTTAAAATTTATAATAACAAAAATAACACTTTAATAACATTGAATGATATTCAATTGGACAACATTTAACATTAAATACATCTAAATTATCGTAATTCAACTTAAACCACATCTAATTGGACGATATTTAAAGAAAAATGATGCAACAATATTTTTTTAATAATAAACCATATGATTTGAATACATATACTATTATTTTTGTTGTTTTTCAAAAACTGTTGAACTACTTTTTGTTGTTTCATCATGATGTGATTCAAGTTTTTAGCTGCCAATGCATAAATTATGTCATTTGAAAATATATTTAAACAACTCATGGCTGACAGATATTGAAGTGATTACATTAATGCTAATATAAGAGTCAGAGAGGTAGACTTGTCAACAGGCCAATGTTCCTCAATTAGGCCCACGTTTCATCCCTATTATAACAAGGCCCATGTTTCCAACATCTAAACAAATTCATTTCAAACGAATAAACTATAAAGAAACACTAATTTGGCATTGACTGTAATAGGCAATTTTCTATGCCATTTTGGGGCAGCATACCCTCTTGTGCCTCTAATGCCTGCATTAGTTTATCTGGCTTTAGCAACTTTGCCAATCCAAAGTCAGAAATTCTTGCACATCCATATTCATCCATGAGTATGTTTTGGGGCTTAATGTCATAATGGATTATTTGAGTCCCATAATCTTCATGAAAATAGAGAACTCCTCTAGCTATATTGCAAGCAATACCCACCCTATCATCCCAGAAGGTTTTTTTCCTGGGGTAAAAAGTATATATGCAAGTGATCCCTTCCTCATATATTCATATACCAAAAGCCTATTTTTTCCCACATGGTAAAACCCCAGTAAACAGACTAATTTTTGTGATGGGTTCTTCCAATAAGTTTTATCTCATTCTAAAACTCTCTTTCACCTTCCTTCATTTCTTTCTATAGTCTTTTGCTTACTACAACCTTTTCGGTATTCAAAATTTTCCCTTTATAAACTGTCTCAAATGAACCTCTTCCAATCTCTTCTTTGAAATCATCAGTCATGGCCTCTCTGTGTAGATATATGATTGCAGCATCAAATTCTCCCTTAATTCAACATCATTGTTATGAGTTATTCTCTAACAAAAATATGGAAATTACCAACATGGAAGATCCCAAGGCAACTAATATCAAACTGATAATCAATATGTCCTTTCGAATCTTGTTGTTACATTTTCTTGAAATAGTAACATTTGTAGTAGGAGTAGATATGGGTTTGCCTACCATGATTAAAGCTATGTTTGAGTTACTTTGATCTCTTTTTTCGACTTTCAAAGGAAGTCTTTGCTTTCTACAGCTTCCATCTTTGTGAAATGCAGCATCACAATTATAATCATCCAAACAAGCTTGTTTGCAACCTTCTTTATCGGTTGATGATAGAACCTTATATGGATCATCTTCCCATGCAGTGTTTGGCAAATCATCTATTTCAAACAAAACGCTCTCTTTCTGATTTCCACAACTATCTGCTGTAAAGTTCCTCTGACAACCAAAAGCCCATTTTCCAGGTTAATTAACAACTTCGAATCTCGGAAGGCATCTACAATCAACTTCTTGATCATTCAGTACACAAAATCCATTTAACCCACATAGACCCTTAGGGTTGCATTTATCACATGAAGGTGACCATTCAATTGACCAATTGCCAATATTTATAGTTAAGGTATGAGTATACACATGGAATACTCCACCTTGATCAATTGTCATACAAAGGATGGTGTCGTTTGAAGAATACCCTCCGTTACTTATATTCAAAATATTTGAACCAGTTCTGTTGAGCAAGTACAGACTACCATCACCACCAAAATTCAGAGTTACATTCGGTCTTTTACCATCAGTCCAAGATGTATAATAAGAATATTCTATAGTTGGAGGAGTTTCAATTGGGTACTGAACAAGTTTCCCATCTTGTTGCAAAAAGCTTTCTGAGTAATTAGATTTTGAAAAGCTAGAAATTAGGGCTTTGCTTCCAGCAAACGTTGAGTTGGCAAAAGTGTATCTATTGGGTTGTCAAAAGTTTGCCAAATGATTTTCCCATCAGAATTGTAGAACACAATATTGCCTGAGTCAAGCATGGAAGCATAAAGCAGCTAAGATAAGAGGATCTCCTATGTCAATTTGGCCTCCTGTCGATTGCAAAGAAAGACTACATTTGTCTGTGAAATGTTGTCTATTGATTGAATGGTGCATACACCTTATTTTTGTCTATATCATGTTGTAATTCTTCTGATGAAGTAAATTTTGGTTAGAGTTATATTTTGTTTCCACTACAAATTCTACTTATATTGGATACTTTAAAATTAATGTAACTTGCCCTTGTCACCTTGCACATACGAACTAATTTTGACTTACTCTTCTACATATGCATGTAAACTAATAGATGGCATTTCATTATATGAGTGAGAGTCGGACAAAAACCACAGAAGAACTCCCTTTAACACCGTGGTTGAGTGGTTGGGGGCAACTTTTTATGCAAACATTGGCAAGCAATCATCCCTGTATTAAAAATCATGTAATGGCTTTCAATCCTTTTGAGGCGAACATATGCATACCATTGCAGAGCTGCATCGTTAAGAAGATTGCACTTTTTATAAGATTTGAAGATGAAGAAAAGAAGAAAAACCAGAAGCTAGAGAATGAAGATGATGAACAGTTAAAGAAACTGAAATGCAGAGAGAAATGAAAATATTGTGACTCTCATTATATTAAAGAAGCGTTACTTACACTGATGTATTACAAGATATTTATAGACATCATTTGTTAATATCCTATTGTAATTATAATGCTCCTTATTGCAGAGAATATTTTCTTGTGTAACAAACTGCTCCACTAAATAACAAACTAATGATTATAGTAATGCTATCAGCTTTTCTCAACAGAATTGATGTATTGCCCATTTCTTTTATTCCTTGTCATTATGCTGAGTCTGTTGTAAGCTTATGGTCTGCAACTGTTTCTTCATTTTCCTTAATACCTCCCCTCAAATGTAATGGCAGAGAAAAGATTCTTATTTTGTTTCGGAGATGAGTAAACTGCATTGCTGCCAATGGTTTTGTAAATAAATCTGCTGGTTGTTCTATGGATGGTATATGCTGCACAAGTATTTGTTTTGCTAAAACCTTTTCTCGAACAAAATATAAATCAAGCTCAACATGCTTAACCTTAGAATGAAGAATAGGATTTGCAGCAAGAGAGACAGTACTTAAATTATCACACCACACAATGGGAGATTTTGAGTAGTTAATCTTTAGCTCATTAAGCAAGGCTTGAACCCACATAATATCTGCTGTTACATTTGCCAAAGCTCTATATTCAGCTTCTGTACTTGATCTAGAGATAGAAGCTTGCTTTTTAGAGGACCAGTTAATGGGATTAGAGCCAAGATAAACAATCAAACCTGAAGTTGACCTTCTTGTATCTGGATCAGATCCCCAATCTGCATCAGAAAACCCTTGCAAAACTAAATCACTAGAAGTCTGAAATACAACTCCATGACAGAGTGTTCCTTTGAGATATCGTATTATGCGTTTTACAACATTCCAATGTATATCTCTGGGTGAACTCATGAACTGACAGACCTTGTTTACTGCAAATGTGATATATGGCCTTGTGATTGTTACATATTGTAGAGCTCCTACAATGCTTCGATAAAAACTGGGAGTGTGAAACATATTACCTTCATGTGCTGACATAGTGTAATTTGCAAGCATTGGTGTTGCAATTGGTTTACAGTCCTCCATTTTAACTATTTCCAGCAACTCTCTAACATATTTGCTCTGAGTAAACTGAAGATCACCATTGTCAAGCTCATTGACTTCAATTCCAAGAAAATAGTTAAGATATCCAAGATATTTCAGTGAAAAATGAGTATTCAGGATGTGAACTATAGACTTAATTTCTTCTTCATTGCTACCTGTTAAGATGATGTCATCTACATAAACCAAGAGGTAGACGATGCTGGTTGTTGTCATTTTGAAGAAGAGTGATGAATCTGCTCTTGATTGAACAAACTGCATTTCAAAAAAAAAAAGAACTCAGAGTAGAAAACCAAGCTCTAGGAGCTTGGCGCAGTCCATAAATAGCTTTGTTAAGTTTGCAAACATAATTTGAAAATTGAGAGTTTTCAAATCCCTGAGGCTGTCTCATGTAAACTTCCTCTTGCAGGTCTCCATTAAGAAATGCGTTGTTAATGTCTAGCTGATGCATTTTCCACTTTCGTGATAAGGCAATGGTAATGACAATTCTGATAGTCACTTGTTTGATGACCGGACTAAATGTCTTAGAAAAATCAAAGCCATGTTTTTGAGAAAAACCTTTTGCAACCAATCTGGATTTCTTTTTGTCTATCTGTCCTGTAGAAAGTTTCTTCACACGAAAAACCCACTTATTGCCGATAACATTTTTGTCTTTTGGTGGAGGAACAAGAGTCCATGTATTGTTTTGAATAAGAGCATTGATTTCAAGTTCCATGGATGCTTTCCAGTCTGTGTTACCAAGCGCTTGTTTAACTGAGAAAGGTTCATAAACCCTTAGATCAGTAGCTGAAGAGATAAAAGCTTTGGGTTTAAATATACCTGCTTTAGACCTTGTGATCATAGGATGAAGATTGTTGGTTTGAGGAGGAGTGTGAGTGATGGATTTTGGTGAAGAGATTGGAATAGAAGACAAATTATTTTGTGATGAATCTGGAGGTATATTGGATGGGACAAGTGAATTTATATTTTGTGAAGCAGAGCTGGAAGGTTGAATATGAATATTACGTGAAGAAAGAGGAGTTGACTGAATGGATGAGGACAAAGTAGGATTGACATGAGCTGGAGTAAGAGAAATGGTTCCCTGCTTTTGTAATAAAGGCAAAACAGTTCTGTATGGGAGATGCTGAAAAGGGAAACTCAAATTCATTGAAAACCACACCTCGACTAAGATACATTCTACCATCTTTGGAAAGACATTTATACCCTTTATGCCTAGGGCTATAACCAAGAAATGTGCAAGGTAATGATCTTGGCTCAAGTTTGTGTGATGTGTAAGGTCTAGTGCACAGGTAGCAAAGGCATCCAAAGACTTTTAAAAAGGACAGATCTGGCTTTACATGAAATAAACATTCAAGTGGGCTTTTGTCATGAAGAGGAGTTGCTGGAAGTCTGTTAATGATAAAGACACTTGAATAAACAACTTCATCCCAAAAACTCAGAGGCATGGAAGCATGACAAAGCATTGCTAGTGCTAACTCAACTATGTATCTATGCTTGCGTTCTGCAATCCCATTTTGCTCATGTGAATGAGGACATGAAGTTTGGTGTGTAATACCATGTTGAACCAACAAAGAAGATAAGCCTTGATACTCACCTCCCTAATCGGATTGAAGAGTTTTCACTTTTTACAGTTTGTTTGTAATTCAGCTTGGATTTTAAACTGCAAGAAAGCTTGTGTTACTCCAGATTTGTTTTTAAGAAAATAGATCCATGTGTATCTAGAAAAGGTATCAGTGAAATGCACATAATATTGATAGCCATTGATAGATGTGACCGGAGAAACCCAAACATCTGAGTGTATGAGCTGTAAAGGTTTTACAATTTTAGCAGAAGGGGTAGTATAAGGTAATTTATGATGCTTACTGATCAGACATGCTTTACAAATAGAAGAAAGTCTATTTTATCATCAGAAAATTTTATATTACTATTGGCTAAGGCTTTCTTGACCACTTGTAAAGAGGCATGAGCTAATCTGCTATGCCAGAGAAGTACACCAGACAGTTCACCAACATAGACAGTTGGCTGTATGTGTTCTTCAGAGGAGGATGCATCTTTATTGCTAGATATAGTAGGCTTTATAGGTGATAATTCTACAGAGCTTGACAGATGAAGATGAAACTCATAGAGACCATTGTTAACCTTCCCTTGGAGCAAAACTTTCCTTGTGATTTGATCCTTGACATAGCATGAAAATGGATGAAATTCAAAAAATACATTATTGTCTTGAGCAAATTTTGCCACACTAAGCAAATTTTTAGTGATATCTTGAACATGTAATATGTTATGAAGAGTTAACTTTCTGTCATCACAAGTTTGTGCAGAAAAAGTATTAGAACCAATGGTTGATATAAGAAGTCCCTTACCATCACCGATTAGTAGTCTTTCATTACCTCCAAACTCATGTTGAAGAGCAAGATTGGCAAGATCTGATGTCACATGATGTGTTGCACCAGAATCAGGGTGCCAAACACTGTCTACATTAGTATCTTGTGCTATTGAAGTTTGAGAGTAAGGAAATTGATGAGACTGAAAAACTTGGTGTGGAGTGGGTAATATACCAGGTAAGGTAGATGGAGGAAGGTCATTTATAGGAAGAGCACTAGTAATATTTGGTTGAGAATAAGGAGAGTTGGCATAGAGAGCTTGAGCTTGAGCTTGAGTGTGAGCTTGGTTAGCTGATGCTACAGATGGTGTTTGTGGTCTTATGTTTGGATTATATGGCTGATGAAAAGATGGACTGAAAACTTGGTTAGGAAATGAGAATTGAGATGTATTTGGAGTAGTGATTTGAGATTGAGAAGGGATGAAGTTTTTATCAAATCTGTACCAGCAACTAGAAACAATATGGCCTAACTTACCACAAAGTTGGCATTGAGGTCTGTTATTTGAACGACCTCTTCCTCTACCTCTTCCAAAAGCATTAAATTGAGACAACATTGGATGCTGTTGGTTTGAGAAGGTTTGAGCAGAGAAATTTGAGTTTGGAATATGTGAAAAGGTATTATGATATTGAGAAGATAGATTGGGATTGGGAGGTATTGATCCTGTTTTCATATCATTATGTAAGCCATGATCAGTATTTGAGCCTGAGTAATTTTTTGTACTGAGATTTACACTAGGTAGATTTGAAAATAAGATTTGATGTCTCCTTTGTAGCCTACTTTCATAACTTAATAGTAAGGCATTTGCATCATCAATTATAATTTTCTCAGACAGCATTTTCTCTGTAATTGTAGAGAAAACATTATCGAAATTCTCATCTAAACCACTTAGTATGTACACGAGCCTTTCTTCTTCACTGACTGGACACCCAGCATTCAACAATTCATCAGTTAGTATCTTCACTTTCAATACATACTCAGCAATGGACAGATTACCTTTCTTTATATTTTGTAATTCTTCTTTGATTTGTATTACTCGTGCTCTGGAACGTGAGGCAAAATGTTTTTCAAGTATTACCCATGCTTCTCTGGCGGTATCAAAACCAGCAACCTGTTGAAGAATGCTATTGCTCATACAAGTCATTAGCCAGCATCCAACCATTTCGTCTTGCTTTTTCCAGTTTTTGTAAAGATGGTTAATCTCACCATTGTTGAGTGTTTTGCTTATTGATTCTTCCAACACAATATTTTCCAATTCAAAGGATTTGAGAATTTTTAGAATCTGGTGTTTCCAGATCATGAAATTGTTGTTATCAAGTTTAATGGTGACTAGAACATTGTGAAAAGAAAAAATAGAAGATGAACTGGAAGCATGATTAGAGAAATTTTGAGTTTGTGATGTTTCAATAATATTGCTAGTTGTATCATCCATGACTTAGTAGATTGAGCTCTGATACCATATAAGATTTGAAGATGAAGAAAAGAAGAAAAACCAGAAGCTAGAGAATGAAGATGATGAACAGTTAAAGAAACTGAAATGTAGAGAGAAATGAAAATATTGTGACTCTCATTATATTAAAGAAGCGTTACTTACACTGATGTATTACAAGATATTTATAGACATCATTTGTTAATATCCTATTGTAATTATAATGCTCCTTATCACAGAGAATATTTTCTTGTGTAACAAACTGCTCCACTAAATAACAAACTAATGATTATAGTAATGCTATCAGCTTTTTTCAACAGAATTGATGTATTGCCCATTTCTTTTATTCCTTGTCATTATGCCGAGTCTGTTGTAAGCTTATGGTCTGGAACTATTTCTTCATTTTCCTTAATACTTTTATCATTGAATTTAGATAGCACATTGCAGGGTCTAGCAGTATCCAAATGTGACTAAAGCACTATTATATTTTGTTCAAAATCTCCTTTTGTAAATTCTTAGAAAACGCCTTGAAAAGTCTATATTGTGGAAAAGCAAAGTCTTTATGTGAAGTCAAGTCGTTCTCCTTCATACTTTTCTTTTCTTTCTTTTTGCTAAGACAAGTACTTTTATAAATTGAAAATTAAACTCAAAAACTAAAGCAATATTTAAAATGGGACCAAGTCTTCTCTGTCTTATTCTATGAAAATTCCAAGTAAACTTACAAAAAGAGATGATAGTGATTCCAGCTTTTTTTTTTTTTTTTTTTCCAAGGAAATAAATTGTTTATTCATCATAGGAGACCAAGTCTTCAATATACATTCAAATTCATAAGATGAAGATTACTTTTTGTCACATGGGCTGCTGGTGCTTTTGTGAGCCTTAGGTGACAAACTTTGGACCCTTGTATAAATAGCTTGAAAAAATTAAATTAATATAATTATTAAAAATTTAATTATATAAATTCAATTACATGTAGAAAAAATTAAAATAAAAAACTATCTATACTTAGTCAAGAGACTCTATAACATGCTTTGCATATTTTTGTATTTACTTCTTTTTTCTCCTTTAGATTGATCATAGTGATGGATAAAAACATTTGAAAAAATTACAAAAATAGCGTCTCATATAATTTGTAATGACAAAAAATAAATTAAAAATATATAATTTTTTATTAATTCAAAGCCCAAATGTACATAAGTTAACTTAAATAAAACAAAACAATATATAATATATAATATGTAGCCCATATTAGCTATATAATAGACATGTCACTGGCAATTTCATCTTGATTTGGCTATATTTTTATCCGGCCATATTTGCTCCACATAAAAGCCTTGATAAAAAGGCAGTAATCAACTTGGTCCCTTTACTATTCTCTAGACCCTAGGAAAAGCATGAAGGAAAAAAAAAAGTTCAAATAGTACGAGTCCTCCAGGGAGGGCATAGCTAGCGGGATAGGAGCCAACTACTAGTTTCCATTTTTCATTTATCTAAAAATTACATTATTTCTTATTTCAAAATAAAAAATAAAGATAATATTAAATATTACAAAAATATAGGCACAAAAAATTTTTTAATTTATTAATTACATTATTTTTGAAAAATAAAAATGTGATATTTTTTATTTTATTTTTTTGCTTTGAAACGAATAAATTCAAATAGATTATAACTTATCTTATATGAAGAATCTCTTAGGTATATGACCTTAAATGTCAGCATATAGTCAACGATGGATAGGGAAAAGAAATTTTGACAAGTTTGTGATTTGTGATAGAGGTGGTGGGTTGGGAATATGAGAAATTTTCATTTCAAAATAAAAACAATTGATTAAAAGAAAAACAATTGATTAAAAGAAAAGATAAAAAAAAATATTAAATTTATCGTTATGTGCAACATGTATTAGGAAAAAAAGATGACAATAAAGCCACAGTTCAATTTATTGTTACCATAAAAAGCATGAATTTAGTGTTATATTCTTGTAATAAATTTTCCGTGGTTGTAAAAGTAAAAAAAAAAAAAATTATATATCATAAATATGTTACTTTAATAAAAAAATTAGCTAAATTAGCATATTATTATTTATTTAATATTTACTAAAATTTTATAAAATATTTCCAAAACAATTTACAAAAATTTGCATATTTTTTATAATTTTTTTTCAAATATTTACTGATATCAATAATATTCAAGTTTCAATATTACAATCCACATTAATATTTTAATCTATGAGTTTAACTACTTATAATAAAATTGATGTTATTTAGCTTATTGCTTTAAAAAAAAAAAAAAGATGTTATTTGGTTGTAGGAATTCTATTGAGAGTACTTGAGTCTCTCTTCTACTATTCAAGTGCATCTGCAAACAATGGCGATCCCTTGTTCATTTTTAGAGGTTTATCGAGGAACGTCTCAAGTTCAATTACAAAAACTTGATTCCTTCACATCTTTTAGTGAGTTCTTGACCAAATACTATCATTAGTACTGACCAAATTTTTTGCTTAGTTACAAATGAAACTATTGGAAATTGATGTGAATATTAAGAGAAAATATAGTTATAAGTTACACCTTTAAAGACTTTTGTCTCGCATTATTTTTTTACATCTCTTAAGAGATGTTTATAAAGAAAAAGATTTAGACTTGAAATTGAGTTCCAAAGGGCACCCACTTTTGTAAAAGAGAGAAGACTTAGGCAAACATAGGTATACCTATACACACGCGTTGCTGTCAGTCCAAGTTCGTGTGTGAAGTAGCACTTTATTTTTTGGAAAAAATTATTTATTAAATTACTTTTCCAACAGTCAGATAAGATCATATTCGAGAAGCTATCCATTATTATCCAAAATTAAGTTAGGGTGAGGGTAGGAATGTCAATGCGGTAAAACATAACTAGAGGGTATTTTACTCGAAATCGAAACCAAAATATTATACTATATACAAAACCGAAACCACCAATTGTAACTTCGAGAAATTTGCATAGAATAATGGTTACCCTTTGTAGTTCAAAAAATCGATTCGAATTTTAATATTTTTTTAATTAAAAATGTTTTAAAATAATTTAAGTCTAACAAAAATAATCTTTATAAAATAAAAAAAATGTATATATGCTTTGTACTTAATATATTTTGTGTTGTTTTTTTTCATAAATATTTAATTATAAGTATTTTTAGCTCTACATATATGTACAAATAATATTCAATAAAATATAAAAAAGAAAAAAGGTTTTATTTATGTTATTCTATAATACAGGTTTTAGGAGTGAAAAGAAGACAGGTTTTCATTGGTTCTAGTTCTAAATCAAGAGATAAGGTTGTGATAGTGGAGGAAGTAACTCTACAAAGTGTCTTCAATGCTTTGGACAAAGCTTTGAATAACAATTAACGTAGTAGAATGAATTGAATGGTGCATACACCTTATTTTTGTCTATATCATGTTGTAATTCTTCTGATGAAGTAAATTTTGGTTAGAGCTATATTTTGTTTCCACTACAAATTCTAGTTATATTGGATACTTTAAAATTAATGTAACTTGCCCTTATCACGTTGCACATACGAACTAACTTTGACTTACTCTTCTACATATGCATGTAAACTAATAAATGACATTTCATTATATTCTTTTTTTTGCATAACACCTCATATGAGTGAGAGTCGGAACAAAAACCACAGAAGAACTCCCTTTAACACCATGGTTGAGTGGTTGGGGGCAACTTTTTATGCAAACATTGGCAAGCAATCATCCTTGTGTTAAAAACCATGTAATGGCTTTCAACCGTTTTGAGGCAGACATATCATACCATTACAGAGCTACATCGTTAAGATGATCGCACTTTTATCATTGAATTTAGATAGCACATTGCAGGGTTTAGCGGTATCCAAATGTGACTAAAGCACTATTATATTTTTTTTCAAAATCTTCTTTGGTAAATTCTTTAAAAACTGACCATTACAACAGGGGTTGCAATTTTGTTTGAAGAATGAATTATTCTGTAATACTAATACCAATTTTTTTTGAAGTCCTAGCATTAGATGTCTCTTTCCTTTGCCTTTGGAAGCAATATTTGCTCTCAGTTTTGGCAGTTGCGTATAGGTTTAAAAGGTTATTGCTATTTAAAGTTTAATACCTCTGCATAATTATTATTAAAAATTTTGTTTGCATTATTGTCAATTTGTTTGCTGTTATATAGAAGTTGTATCTTTCATTTTCTTTGTTTATAACTTTGAATTGTGTTGGATTTCTTGTGGCTTCGTGAAAAGATAAAGCCACAGTTCAATTTATTGTTATCATAAAAAGCATGAATTTAGTATTATATCCTTGTAATAAATTTTCTGTCGTTGTAAAAGTAAAATAAAAAAAAATAATTTTTATATATCATAAATATGTTATTTTAATGAAAAAATTAGCTAAATTAGTGTATTATTATTTATTTTAATATTTACTAAAATTTTATAAAATATTTCAAAAATAATTTACAAAAATTTGCATATTTTTTATAAATTTTCTTCAAATATTTACTGATATTAATAATATTAAAGTTTCAATATTATAATCTACATTAATATTTTAATCCATGAGTTTAACTACTTATATTAATATTGATGTTATTTAGCTTATTGCTTTTTTTAAAAAAAGATGTTATTTGGTTGTTGGAATTCTATTGAGAGTACTTAGTCTCTCTTCTATTATTCAGGTGCATCTCCAAACAATGGTGATCCCTTGTTCATTCTCAGAAGTTTATCGACGAACGTCTTAAGTTCAATTACAAAAACTTGATTCCTTCACATCTTTTAGTGAGTTCTTGCCCAAATACTACCACTAGTGACCAAAATTTTTGCTTAGTTACGAATGAAACTATTGGAAATTGATGTGAATTTTAAGAGAAAAAATAGTCATAAGTTATTCCTTAAAGACTTTTGTCTAGCACTGTTTTTTTAACATCTCTTAAGAGATGTTTATAAAGAAAAATATTTAGACTTGAGATTGAATCCCAAAAGGCACCCACTTTTATGAAAGGGGAGAAAACTTAAGCAAATATAAGTACACCTATACGCACGCCTTGCTGTCCGTCCAAGTTCGTGTGTGAGGTGACACTTTATTTTTTGAAAAAAATTATTTATTAAATTACTTTTCCAACAATCAAATAAGATCTTACTCAAGAAATTGTCCATTGTTATCCAAAATTAAGTTAGGGTGAGGGTAAAAATGTCAACGGAGTGAAACATAGCCAGAGGGTATTTTACTCGTAATCGAAACCAAAATATTATACTATATACAAAACCGAAACCACTAATTATAAATTCGAGAAATTTGTATAGGATAATGGTTACCCTTTGTAGTTCAAAAAATCGATTCGAATTTTAATATTTTTTTAATTAAAAATGTTTTAAAATAATTTAAGTCTAACAAAAATAATCTTTATAAATTAAAAAATATATATGCTTTGTACTTAATATATTTTGTGTTGTTTTTCTATATAAATATTAAATTATAAGTATTTTTAGCTCTACATATATATAAAATATAATATTCAATAAAATATAAAAAAGATACTAAAAGTATACTAATTATGATTAAAGTGTATAAAAGTTTACTAACTTTTTGGGTACTAGAATTCCAATAACTATTAAAAAGGACATTAAAAGTCTAAAATTTCTAAAATTATTAAAAATTTGTCCACATGGAATGAAATATATCGAGCCACATGGACAAAGTTCTAATAATTTTTAGAAGTTTTTGACTTCTTGTGCTCTTTATAGTTATTAGACTTCTCGTATTCTACCTCAAAGTTAGTGAATTTTTGTGCACTTTAGTCATAGTTAATAGCCTTTTGGTGTCTTTCACTCAATTTAAAAATTTTGAATTTCAAGTTTAGTTTATTCCACATTTGAAATTGAACCCAAACTAATTTTAAATATGATAATAGCTGAACCCAAAAATCTATCCAAAATTTTTCACTTGAAAACAAACTCATTCAATTATTACCCTCAGTTAATCAAAACAGTGGGATTTTGACAACCCTAGATGAGGGTGAAGTGCTTATGTATGATCACTATGAACTAGAAATTGAGCGGCAAGAGATACAATTCTTTACTTATGAGATGAGTTTAGCTCCAATTGATGGGAGCAAGTGTTCTAGCTATGATCAATAGAAGGAATTGATCTTCGATATTGGATCCATGTTGATTGAAGGAATGTGGGACATTCCTTTTTCTTTAACAAGATTCCTCGATGAATGTTAAAGAAAATTGCATCTCATTGTCAAAAGTTATTTGTTTATATACCTTATTTTGATGTCGTCATGCAAGTTGTGTTTGCTAATGTCTTTTCAAAGAAACATATAAAAGATCAGGCTAAGCTCGCAGGCTTATGGATTTTAAATCTTGTATTTTAAATTGAGATTGTTTGCAATTATATCTTTCTTTAAAAACAAGGTCATAATTTTATAATTTTGCAATGCTCACTTTACCAAATATTACATTATTGCTTATGTAGTTCATTAAAGTGAGTCATACCATAATTTCATCAATGAGATGTTTTTGTGTATTAGGTGACTAGAAAAGTGTGAACTTCTCCTGTATGATTCATTTTAACTCAAAAATTAAGTATGCAGGAAAATTTGGGTTGCAACATGAGTAAAAAGTCTACTTACGAGTCGAGTTTAATTATAGTTGCCAAGTTCATGTGTTCTAGATAGAATGAGTGGAAGAATTTGTTCCCTCACAATACTTCATACGCCAATTTAGGTGTCATTTTGGGCTAATTTTGATTGTAAAACTCAATTAGTACTTGAAGAACTTAGATTTATGTTTATTATTCTGATCAAGTGCGGTGCCTTTTTGGTTCTTTTGCTTATGATTTTGGAGTCTTGATTTTTTTGCTTGTAATATGTATCATTTAGTTATTATAGTTATAAAAAAGGGCTCATAAAAAAATAAATATGAATTAAGCACTAATATTTTAATATTTTTATAATGTTATTAAATTTTTGGATTTTCTAAATAAATATTTTGATTATTTTATGTATTTTTCTCGAAACACAACAAACTCAGCCTTCTTTATTTTTTTTTCCTGCTTAGTTTGTTTTTTTTTTTTTTTGAAAAATAATAAAAATAAGAACCTTTTACGCTTGAAATATAAAAAATATAGTACTTATTGTATTCAAATCATATATTTTTATAATTAAATAAATTACAGTTATATCATTTTTTTAAAGTTATTTAATTGAATACTGTTCAAATTAAACTGTAGTAAGTTATACCTATTTAATATTAAATGTCGTCAAAATAGATACCATTCAATGTTATTGTGGTACTATTTTTATTATTATAAATTTTAGAAGTATTTTTTGTAATTTCTCCTTTTTTAAAAAAATGAATTTTCAAATTTAATCTTTCAAAAAACACATTTTTATCAGGTGAGATTTAATAATAAAATATTCATATTTATTTCTAATCAACACATTTTTAGTAATAAAAAGAATTAATAATATATTTTAAATAATTTATAAAATTAAATAACACCATTTAAAAATAAATTGGCCATGTAAAGAAAATAACAATCATGACTTTTTAACCATGCTCGGGTACTCATTTAACTTATAGCTCAATCAGAATATAGAAAGGGGAGTACTTTTGATAAACTTTTTTTTTTCCTTTCCAATATAACCCTGTTTTTTTCTATTCCCGCTTTACATATTGAGCGAAATATCAAATTGAATTAGCAAAACTATTTTATATGTATATAAAAAAAAAAAAGGTTAGGATCAAATGCAATCATGAATTTTGACAGATTTATCTTGCTAATAATCTGTTATAAAAATCTAAAGAAATAGAAGACAATAAAAAACGCTGACATAAAGAAAGTAGAGAGATACTGATATCATTATACAATACCCAAAAACCCTATTTCTAGAGTTCAAATGTACAAGAAAATGATTTTTAAAACTAACCTTCACTTCTTACATATTTTATATTACTTTGTGTTTTATCATATCATTATTTCATTATTTTTTCAAATATGCTCACAAAAAAGATTAAATAAAAAATAGAAGTGATAATGGTATTGGGTTAGCCATGTTATTAATTGTATTCAAATATTTATTTACAACATAAAAAAAATTATTTTTTATATGATCTATTTATAGTAATAAAAGTAGTTGGCTTTAATTGACCTAAAATAATTGTTGGATCAATGATAACTAAATTTTTTATTCATTTGTGTAAGACATTACGACAAAAAAAAAAAACAAAGTATTTGTACCTTTTACTGCATACACAGGATATTATAAGCAAACAAAAATAATTTGTATCATAATTTAATAAATATATCTATTCATATCATATAATATAACAGTAAGTAGTTTTACAATCATTTCACAATTTTATATTAATTTTATATTCAATTAATAACTAAAACATCACTTAATATATATAAGAACTTATGCATATAGCATCTACTCATAAACATGAATAAAAATTGCAATATTTCTCTATATTTCGTCTATATATTCGTAAAATCAAAATATAAATGTCAAAAAATGATAAAATTTGTTTTCTTCAAAAATATTGATATATCAAAAATATTTGTAGAAATATCAAGTATGTCAAATTTGATTCAAATTTCGGTTTATTTTTCCAAATGTGATGAAAAAAATCTAATATAAAGATAATATCAGAAAAAATTTCAGTTAGAAAGTTTACAATTTTTTTTAAATGGGTATAAATGTCTTATTATTTATAATATAATCAAATTAATATTTTTATTTTATATTTTATAAAAGCTTTTATTAGAGTAGTATTTGAGCTAAAAATTAAAGATGAATTTAATTAATTGAGAATAATTAAGTATTTATATAAGTTTATATTGCATATAATTTTATATATTTTATATCCCTCAATTTTCTTATTATCTATTTCTCATTTTAATTGTTTTATAACTTTATTTATTAAATAAAGATTATATACATTATCTTTATTATATATGTCTTAAATATATTATTTAAATGATAAAATTAACTTATTTAGTGTTATACTATTTATTTTAATATTTAATAATTTTATATAAAATATTTTCATAATTTTTGTAATTTTTTTAAAATATACATTGATACGGATATTTTTGTCGAGGCTCCTAAGCAAATAAATAACACTGATATACATTTTCCTTGTTTTGCTAGGTAGTTCTCGGTGCGGGGTCAAGTTCGGGTTCGGATCGTATGGGAGGAAACGTATCACGGTATCAGCAATTCAGCAGCGTGACGGTTGGTGGCTAAGAGAAATTCGGCAACGAGGCAAACGTCTCGATAGTCTGATACGATTTCTATCTGAGAGATAAAAGTTTGCCGTCTTTCAGAGTTTTTGAGGAAGAAAGGCCAAAGAGGCAGAGATGGCACCGGCCAAGAAGGGCAAGTCTAAAACCAAATCAGCAGCAGCATCAGAGTCCCCTCAGGCTCAGAACCCAAAATTCCCAACTTGCATTCGTTCTATCCCTCCTTCCTCTGTTGCCATCACCATTCACGCCAAGCCCGGTTCCAAAATTTCCTCCATCGCTGGTCTGTCATTGTGACTCCTTTATCTTCTGTGTATTAACATCGTTTTATCGTATGATTAACATTTTTGCTGATTTTTTTATTCTCTTTTGTATTGAAGATTTCAGCGACGAGTCATTAGGAGTGCAAATTGACGCCCCTGCGAAGGATGGGGAAGCTAACGCCGCCCTTCTCGATTATATTAGCTCGGTAAATTTTTAAAGTTGTGTTGTTTATTATTTTCTTAACTTTTATGTCAGTTTGTGTGGAAAGGTCTTTCTGAAATATAGAAAGGTAGAGAAGTAGAATATAGTTGGATCACATATCAAACACTTCAAATCAATTTTTTGTTGTTTCTGGTTTTTGTAGAGCCATGTATGATTAGATAACAGCCAAGTCCTAAGAGTTATTTTCTTTTTTCTTTTTTGTGTGTTCCTATTACATACATGTCAGTTTGACCCTTTAAATATTAGAACATCTCTACGAGTACATCTTCTACTTATGCATGTAAACTAATAGATGGCATTTCATTATATTCTTGTGTTTGCATAACAGCTCATATGAGTGAGAGCCGGACAAAAACCACAAAAAAACTCCCCTTACCACCGTTGTTGAGCTGTTGGGGGCAACTTTTTATGCAAATATTGGCAAGCAATCATCCTTGTGTTAAAAACCATGTAATGGCTTTCAATGTTTTGGGGTGGACATATGCATACCATTGCCATCGTTAAGATGATCGCACTTTTATCTTTGAATTTAGATATCACTTTGTAGGGTTTAGCCGTATCCAAATGTCACTAAAGCACAATTATTCTTTATTCAAAATCTTCTTTTGTGAATTCTTAAAAACCTGACCACTACAATAGTGGTTACATTTCTGTTTGAATAATGAATTATTCTATAACACTTATACCAATTTTATACCAATTATTCTATAACATTGATGCCAATTTTTTTCAAAGCCCTAGCATTAGATGTCTCTTTCCTTTGCCTTTGAAAGCAATATTTGCTCTCAGTTTTGGGAGTTGTATATAGGTCTAAATGGTAATTGCTATTTAAAGTTTAATACCTCCGCATAATTAATATTAAAATTTTTGTCTGTATTGGATCTGCATGATTGTCAATTTATTTGCTGATATATAGAAGTTATACCTTTCATTTTCTTCATTATAACTTTGAATTGTGTTGGATTTCTTGTGGCTTTGTGAAAAAGCACGTTATTGAGTTACACTGCTCGTTAGCACTTGAAAATTGCTTATCAGTTGTTTCAAGTTCAAAAACAAAACATTACATGATCTCGTCTTTTAACACCATTCACATTGGCATTTTAGCATAAAGGAATCATTGCAAAATTATATTAAGACATGTCTTATTCTAACATCAAAACAAATTCATTTTCAATGAATAAACTATAAAGAAAAATTAATCCAAAGCCAATTTAGAATAACAATCTAAAGATAGCTAGTATAGGTAAGGTAATAGCCACTAATTTAGATTTTGCCCAGAATATTACTTTGACTAGGAAGGATAGGGATTTCCACTATTCCTTCCAACATGTGCAGGACTTTCTTCATCGAAGGACGAAGAGATGGCTCATCCTGGATGCACCAAAGTGCAACTTTAACCATTCTTTCCATTTCTCTCTTGTCTATGTTTTCATTGTGTACCGGTTTATCCAACTCACCATTATTGAAACATATCCATACCCATTCATCAAGAATAGCTTCTTCTTCAGAGAGATTCCAGTCCACATTCTTCCTACAATATATGATCTCCAACAGTACAATGCCAAAGCTATAAACATCTGCTTTGACTGTAATAGGCAATTTTCTATGCCATTCTGGGGCAACATACCCTCTTGTGCCTCTGATGCCTGTATAAGTTTTGGTTTGATCTGGCTTTAGCAACTTTGCCAATCCAAAGTCAGAAATTCTTGCACATCCATATTCATCCATGAGTATGTTTTGGGGCTTAATGTCACAATGGATGATTTGAGTCCCACAATCTTCATGTAAATAGAGAATTCCTCTTGCTATATTGCAAGCAATTCCCACCCTATCATCCCAACAAGGTTTTTTTTCTGGGGTAAAAAGTATATCTGCAAGTGATCCATTCCTCATATATTCATATACCAATAGCCTATTTTGTCCCTCATTGCAAAACCCCAATAAACAGACTAAATTTTTGTGATGGGTTCTGCCAATAGCTTTTATTTCATTTTGAAATTCTCTTTCACCTTCCTTCATTTCTTTATGTAGTCTTTTAATTGCTACAACCTTTTGGGTATTCAAAATTTTCCCTTTATAAACTGTCCCAAATGAACCTCTTCCAATCTCTTCTTTGAAATCATCAGTCATGGCCTCTATCTCTTTGTAGGTATATGATTGCAGGACCAAATCTTCGCTTAGTTCAACATCATTGTTACGAAGTTCAACATTATTGTTATGAGTTTTTCTCTTATATGCACGACTTTTGAACAACACAAATGTGGAAATTACCAACATGGAAGACCCCAAGGCAACTAATATCAAACTGATAATCAATATGTCCTTCCGAATCTTTTTGTTACTCTTTCTCGGAATAGGAACATTTGTAGTAGGAGGAGTAGATATGGGTTTGCTTACCTTGATTAAAGCTATGTTTGATGTACTTACTCTTTTTCCGAATTTCAAAGGAAGTCTGTGCTTTGTGCAATTTTCATCTTTGTGAAATGCAGCTTCACAGTTACAGTCATCCAAACAAGCTTGTTTGCAACCTTCTATATCAATTGATAAAATATCATATGGAACATCTTCCCATACAGTGTTTGGCACATCTTTTATTTCAAACGAAACACTCTCTTTCTGATTGTCACAACTATTTGCTATGAAGTTCCTCCGACAACCTAAAGCCCAATTTTTCTGGTTAACAAATTCGAATCTCGGAAGGCATCTACAATCAGCTTTTTGATCATTCAGTACACAAAATCCATTAAACCCACATAGACCCTTAGGGTAGCATTTATCAAATGAAGGTGACCATTCAATTGACCAACTGCCACTATTTCCAGTTAAGATATGTGAATACACATGGAATACTCCATCTTCATCAAGTGTCATACGAAGGATGGTGTCGTTTGAAGAATACCCTCCGTTACTTATATTCAAAATGTTTGAACCAGTTCCGTTGAGCAAGTATAGACTACCGTCAGTACCAAAATTCAGAGTTACATTCGGTCCTGTACCAACAGTCCCAGTTGCATAATAAGCATCTTTTGATGTTATTGGAGTCGTGTCAGTTGGATATTGAACAAGGTTTCCATCTTGTTGCATGATGAGTTTAAAAAAGCCTTCTGAGTAATTAGATTTTGAAATGCTAGAAATTAGCGATTTGTCTTCCAGCAAACGTTGAGTTGGCAAAAGAGTATCTGTTGGGTTGTCAAAAGTTTGCCAAATGATTTTTCCAACAGAATTGTAGAACACAAAATTGCCAGAGTCAAGCATGGAAGCATAAGCAGCTATCATAAAAGGATCTCCTATGTCAATTTGGCCTCCTGTTGATCGCAAAGAAAGTCTGCCTTTGTTTGTGAAAAGCAGAGTGGCATTACTGGTTACTGGTGGGTCGTTCCTATTTGCAGTCCAAACAACTGTCTTTTCTGGAATTCCATTGATAAAAACCCCAACAGCATAGCCATTGTTTCCTTGCTTGAAAAATCCAAAGGCGAAGAGTCCAGATTTTGACAACCAAGGAGAGCTGGTGGGTGTTAGAGAAGAGCCTCGAGTTATGTTAGATTGTCCCTTTTGTGCTTCTACAATAATTGCAAGTAGAGAGGCAAACAGGAAGAACCTGATAAAAGCCATTGGAGTATGAAATGTGTAAATCTAACTTCCTCCACCTTTTTTAGTATTTGTAAATCTCACTTTCATAAGCTTAACTAATATTTGTATGGTTGCATTATAGACGGCACATACATGTTGACTTGAATTGCCTTGAAGTCAAGTTGGTCAAGTCTATACTTGTGGAAAAGAACTCTTCAAGTCATTTGTCATGGTCTGCATTTCATAGACGGCTCATACATGTTGACTTGAATTGCCTTGAAGACAAGTCCTTGATCAAGTCTGAAAAATTGTGGAAATTAGAAAACTCTTCAAGTCAAGTCATTCTAAAATTTCATGCTAATTCTTATTTTCTTTCTTTTTGCTAAGTACAAGTCCTTTATGAATTGAAAAATTCAGTATTATTTAAAAACTTAAAACCAATATTTATTTAAATTATAAAAAACTAAAGTATATATATTTTTTATCTATTGTAGTTATGACATACAATAAAATTCAGTATTTTAAAATGGGACTTAAAAATATATATCTGCCGTATTCTATCAAAATTTCAAGTAATACTAAAAGAGATGACCATGATTCACTATATTTTTTATCTATGTCCAAGTTATGTCATACAATAAATCGTTTATTCATCGTAATAGAAAGTACCAAATTGTCTATCTCTGCCGTATTCTATCAAAAATTCAACTCACAAATTCAGAGATGTACACATCGATTACCCACTTAAATTCATAAGATGAATTTTTGTCCAAGAAACAAAATTCATAAGATGAAGATTACTTCATCGGAACAGAAAGAAATAGGGGCTTTTGGTGCTTATGTGAGCTTTAAGGGTCAAAATTTAAATTCGTCACAAATATCAAATAGCTGTCACATCAATTAAAACTTAATGTAATTCATAAGATGAATATTTAATTAATAAATTAAAATTACATGTAAAAAATGAAAATAATCTATTGGCATTAGTCAAGGGACTCTCCATAATATGATTTCATATTTTTGTATATGCTTCTTTGTTGATCCTTTAAGGGTCACAAATTTAAATTCGTCATGGATAATATAAATATTGACAAAAATAGCATATCTTAAAATTTGTAATGACAAAAAATAGCATCTTAATGTATATGCTCATTAAAATTACATGTAGAAAAAATAAAAATAATCTATTCCATTATTTCATATTGAACGTCATTTACATTAAAAGTTATTTAAATTAAATTACAACTATTTAGATCTAGTAACTATTGAACTTCTATTCAATTTGCTCTGTTTAATAGGTTGGGAATGCTATTAGTCATTGTATAAAATTGAGAGTTTTATTTATTTGATTTTTCAAAAAAAATACAAAAATAGCATATCTGATGGATTTTACATTGACAAAAAATAGCATGCTTAATGTTCAGCTCATTAATTTTCTACTATAAAAAATAAGTTCATTCCATAATAATTTCATGATTGAACATAATGTAAATTAAAAGTTTACCTTTTAAATTAGCATGTACAACTTATATAATAAATCTATATAACAAGTTATAAAGTTGAAAATATATCAATTTTGGCTCTGTATTAATTCAAAGCCCAAATTGAGATAAGTTAACTTAAATTGATATATAAAATATATTAGAGTATATATATATATATATAAAGATTGAGAATAGCTTACATGTTCAAAAAGAAAAAGATATGGGCTTATTTATGTGATTGAGATTTTAACAATTGTGATAGATGAATTGTGCCCTCTAACTCATCTAATCTTGCCTCATCTTGATTTGGCTATACTTTCTGTAGCCAGCTATGTTAGTTTCACATAAAAACCTTTATGATAAAAATAATGTAAATTAAGCATTCGTCAGCTCGGCCCTTTTCAATTAGCATGTCATTTATATAATAAATCTACAAACAAGTTATAAAGTTGAAAATATATAATTTTTTTTATTAATTCAAAGCCCAAATCAACATAAGTTAACTTAAATTGATATAAATAAAATAAATAATATATAATATAAATGTATATATAAAGATTGAGAAAATAGCTTACATGTTCAAGAAAAAGATATGGGCTTATTTATGTGATTCAACTTTTAACAAAGTGAAAAAGAATTGTGCCCTCTAACCATCTATCTTGCCTCATCTTGATTTGGCTATACTTTTCTGTAGCCAGCTATGTTAGTTTCACATAAAAACCTTTAGAAAAAAGTTAAAAAGGCATTCGTCAGCTCGGCCCTTTCCTATTCTCTAGACCAAGAGAAAGGCTCCAATTGTAAGATTTTTCCGTGGGCGTAGCTAACAGCATAGGGCATGATTGATAATTTTCATTTTTCACTTATTTAAAATTTACACTATTTTCTTATGGGTATGGTACTTCAATAGTCTCTTACATTTACAAAATGTATATTTTAGTCTTTTTTCTTTTTTTCCTTTTAATTAGTACACTTTCTCCTAACTTTTCAAATGATACACTCAAGTCCAATTTCTAAAAAAAATTTAATTTAGTGGCACATGGTTATCTTGTGACTTTTTAAGAAGGTAATTTTGAAATATTATTTTTTTTGCTAAAAAAATAAAAAATTGAATTATGTTACAGAAAAAATTAAATGAAGAACTAACCAAATTTAAAAAATATATATTTTTCTTATTTTTTTAAATTATTTTAGTAAAAAAATTAAAATTTTAAATTTATCCTCTAAAAAATTACATAAGAACCATGTGCTAAGAAATTAAACTTAATTATATATTTTAAAAAGTTAGAGAACCTAAGCGTACCATTTTAAAAAAAAAAAAAGGACTAAAGAGTAACTTTTAAAAAAATAAAGGACAAGTGGAGTACCCAACACTTTTCTTATTTCAAGATGAAAAATAAAGATAATATTAATATTACAAAAATATATACACATGAAAGTAGGGTGTTAATTCGTACGAGTTGAGCTAGTTTGAACTAGCCCAAACTAACACATCCAAAATTGGTTCAACCTTAGCTCAATTTAAATTTAATTTGAGCTAGCAACGGTGAGCCCGAATCCAAACCAAATACAAACGAACTGGCTCAAACTGGCCCAAATTAGCCTGAATTATTAATTATATATATTTTTTAGTTAATATGACTTTTTTTTATTAAAAAAAATATGTTTAATGATTAAAACTCAAGCAGCATTACATAAAATAATAAAAAAATATAAATATAAGAAAAAATTAATTATTAAAGTAAGAAATCAATTTCTAAATTAATTAGGCAAGTGTAAATGTATTAAACTCAACCATGCAAAAGTTAGAAGCTGTCATATCCTTATGAAAACTCATATTTATAATAAAGAGCTCTTAAGTTCAAATAAATTTTTTTCTAGCTATTAAATAAAATAAATAGAGATGATAGATTAAATAAAGATACTTACTAAAAAATGAAGAGTTAAAGTAAATTAAAATGTTATACGAGAACATAACTTTTTTTTATATACACAAGAATAGAACTTTGATTATTGCATAATACATAATTTTTAAGACATTAGGAGTGCAAATTGACGCCCCTGCGAAGGATGGGGAAGCTAACGCCGCCCTTCTCGATTATATTAGCTCGGTAAATTTTTAAAGTTGTGTTGTTTATTATTTTCTTAACTTTTATGTCAGTTTGTGTGGAAAGGTCTTTCTGAAATATAGAAAGGTAGAGAAGTAGAATATAGTTGGATCACATATCAAACACTTCAAATCAATTTTTTGTTGTTTCTGGTTTTTGTAGAGCCATGTATGATTAGATAACAGCCAAGTCCTAAGAGTTATTTTCTTTTTTCTTTTTTGTGTGTTCCTATTACATACATGTCAGTTTGACCCTTTAAATATTAGAACATCTCTACGAGTACATCTTCTACTTATGCATGTAAACTAATAGATGGCATTTCATTATATTCTTGTGTTTGCATAACACCTCATATGAGTGAGAGCCGGACAAAAACCACAAAAAAACTCCCCTTACCATCGTTGTTGAGCGGTTGGGGGCAACTTTTTATGCAAATATTGGCAAGCAATCATCCTTGTGTTAAAAACCATGTAATGGCTTTCAATGTTTTGGGGTGGACATATGCATACCATTGCTATCGTTAAGATGATCGCACTTTTATCATTGAATTTAGATATCACTTTGTAGGGTTTAGCCGTATCCAAATGTCACTAAAGCACTATTATTCTTTATTCAAAATCTTCTTTTGTGAATTCTTACAAACCTGACCACTACAATAGTGGTTACATTTCTGTTTGAATAATGAATTATTCTATAACACTTATACCAATTTTATACCAATTATTCTATAACACTGATGCCAATTTTTTTCAAAGCCCTAGCATTAGATGTCTCTTTCCTTTGCCTTTGAAAGCAATATTTGCTCTCAGTTTTGGGAGTTGTGTATAGGTCTAAATGGTAATTGCTATTTAAAGTTTAATACCTCCGCATAATTAATATTAAAATTTTTGTCTGTATTGGATCTGCATGATTGTCAATTTATTTGCTGATATATAGAAGTTATACCTTTCATTTTCTTCATTATAACTTTGAATTGTGTTGGATTTCTTGTGGCTTTGTGAAAAAGCACGTTATTGAGTTACACTGCTCGTTAGCACTTGAAAATTGCTTATCAGTTGTTTCAAGTTCAAAAACAAAACATTACATGATCTCGTCTTTTAACACCATTCACATTGGCATTTTAGCATAAAGGAATCATAGCAAAATTATATTAAGACATGTCTTATTCTAACATCAAAACAAATTCATTTCCAATGAATAAACTATAAAGAAAAATTAATCCAAAGCCAATTTAGAATAACAGTCTAAAGATAGCTAGTATAGGTAAGGTAATAGCCACTAATTTAGATTTTGCCCAGAATATTACTTTGACTAGGAAGGATAGGGATTTCCACTATTCCTTCCAACATGTGCAGGACTTTCTTCATCGAAGGACGAAGAGATGGCTCATCCTGGATGCACCAAAGTGCAACTTTAACCATTCTTTCCATTTCTCTCTTGTCTATGTTTTCATTGCGTACCGGTTTATCCAACTCACCATTATTGAAACATATCCATACCCATTCATCAAGAATAGCTTCTTCTTCAGAGAGATTCCAGTCCACATTCTTCCTGCAATATATGATCTCCAACAATACAATGCCAAAGCTATAAACATCTGCTTTGACTGTAATAGGCAATTTTCTATGCCATTCTGGGGCAACATACCCTCTTGTGCCTCTGATGCCTGTATAAGTTTTGGTTTGATCTGGCTTTAGCAACTTTGCCAATCCAAAGTCAGAAATTCTTGCACATCCATATTCATCCATGAGTATGTTTTGGGGCTTAATGTCACAATGGATGATTTGAGTCCCACAATCTTCATGTAAATAGAGAATTCCTCTTGCTATATTGCAAGCAATTCCCACCCTATCATCCCAACAAGGTTTTTTTTCTGGGGTAAAAAGTATATCTGCAAGTGATCCATTCCTCATATATTCATATACCAATAGCCTATTTTGTCCCTCATTGCAAAACCCCAATAAACAGACTAAATTTTTGTGATGGGTTCTGCCAATAGCTTTTATTTCATTTTGAAATTCTCTTTCACCTTCCTTCATTTCTTTATGTAATCTTTTAATTGCTACAACCTTTTGAGTATTCAAAATTTTCCCTTTATAAACTGTCCCAAATGAACCTCTTCCAATCTCTTCTTTGAAATCATCAGTCATGGCCTCTATCTCTTTGTAGGTATATGATTGCAGGACCAAATCTTCGCTTAGTTCAACATCATTGTTACAAAGTTCAACATTATTGGTATGAGTTTTTCTCTTATATGCACGACTTTTGAACAACACAAATGTGGAAATTACCAACATGGAAGACCCCAAGGCAACTAACATCAAACTGATAATCAATATGTCCTTCCGAATCTTTTTGTTACTCTTTCTCGGAATAGGAACATTTGTAGTAGGAGGAGTAGATATGGGTTTGCTTACCTTGATTAAAGCTATGTTTGATGTACTTACTCTTTTTCCGAATTTCAAAGGAAGTCTGTGCTTTGTGCAATTTTCATCTTTGTGAAATGCAGCTTCACAGTTACAGTCATTCAAACAAGCTTGTTTGCAACCTTCTATATCAATTGATAAAATATCATATGGAACATCTTCCCATACAGTGTTTGGCACATCTTTTATTTCAAACGAAACACTCTCTTTCTGATTTTCACAACTATTTGCTATGAAGTTCCTCCGACAACCTAAAGCCCAATTTTTCTGGTTAACAAATTCGAATCTCGGAAGGCATCTACAATCAGCTTTTTGATTATTCAGTACACAAAATCCATTAAACCCACATAGACCCTTAGGGTAGCATTTATCAAATGAAGGTGACCATTCAATTGACCAACTGCCACTATTTCCAGTTAAGATATGTGAATACACATGGAATACTCCATCTTCATCAAGTGTCATACGAAGGATGGTGTCGTTTGAAGAATACCCTCCGTTACTTATATTCAAAATGTTTGAACCAGTTCCGTTGAGCAAGTATAGACTACCGTCAGTACCAAAATTCAGAGTTACATTTGGTCCTGTACCAACAGTCCCAGTTGCATAATAAGCATCTTTTGATGTTGTTGGAGTCGTGTCAGTTGGATATTGAACAAGGTTTCCATCTTGTTGCATGATGAGTTTAAAAAAGCCTTCTGAGTAATTAGATTTTGAAATGCTAGAAATTAGCGATTTGTCTTCCAGCAAACGTTGAGTTGGCAAAAGAGTATCTGTTGGGTTGTCAAAAGTTTGCCAAATGATTTTTCCAACAGAATTGTAGAACACAAAATTGCCAGAGTCAAGCATGGAAGCATAAGCAGCAATCATAAAAGGATCTCCTATGTCAATTTGGCCTCCTGTTGATCGCAAAGAAAGTCTGCCTTTGTTTGTGAAAAGCAGAGTGGCATTACTGGTTACTGGTGGGTCGTTCCTATTTGCAGTCCAAACAACTGTCTTTTCTGGAATTCCATTGATAAAAACCCCAACAGCATAGCCATTGTTTCCTTGCTTGAAAAATCCAAAGGCGAAGAGTCCAGATTTTGACAACCAAGGAGAGCTGGTGGGTGTTAGAGAAGAGCCTCGAGTTATGTTAGATTGTCCCTTTTGTGCTTCTACAATAATTGCAAGTAGAGAGGCAAACAGGAAGAACCCGATAAAAGCCATTGGAGTATGAAATGTGTAAATCTAACTTCCTCCACCTTTTTTAGTATTTGTAAATCTCACTTTCATAAGCTTAACTAATATTTGTATGGTTGCATTATAGACGGCACATACATGTTGACTTGAATTGCCTTGAAGTCAAGTTGGTCAAGTCTATATTGTGGAAAAGAGTTTAATATTTGTATGGTTGCATTATAGACGGCACATACATGTTGACTTGAATTGCCTTGAAGTCAAGTTGGTCAAGTCTATATTGTGGAAAAGAAAACTCTTCAAGTCAAGTCATTCTCTTTCATGCTCTTCTTTTTTCTTTCTTTTTGCTAAGACAAGTCCTTTATGAATTGAAAAATTAAATTAAAAACTAAACCAATATTTAAAATTTAACTAGTTTTATTTTTTTCTTGTAGTAAAAAAAAAATTCAGTATTTTTAAATACTTAAAAATATATATTTATTTAAATTATATAAAAAATAAATATATATATTTTTTATCTATTAAGTTATGTCATACAATAATTTTTTTTTAAAATGGTACCAAAGTCTTCTCTGCCGTATTCTATCAAAATTTCAACTTACCAAAAGAGATGACCATGATACCCACTAATTGTTTTTTGTCCAAGGAAAAAAATCGTTTATTCATCGTAATAGAAAGAAAATTGTTATTTCTTTTCAAAATAACTCACAAATTCAAAATGTCACATCAATTAACATTAAAATTCATAAGATGAATTTTTATTAAAAACAAAATTCATAAGATGAAGATTACTTTGGCATAGAAAAAATAGGGGCTTTTGGTGCTTTTGTGAGCTTTAAGGGTCACAAATTTAAATTCGTCCTTATATAAATAGCTTGAAAAAGTAAAATTAATGTAATTAGAAAAAAATTTAATTATATAAATTAAAATTACATGTAGAAAAAATAAAAATAATCTATTCTTAGTCAAGGGACTCTACATAATATGATTTCATATTTTTGTATATGGTTCTTTTTTCTCCTTTAGGTTGAACATAGTCATGGATATAAAAAAAATTTGAAAAAAAAATACAAAAATAGCATATCTTAAAATTTATAATGACAAAAAATAGCATCTTAATGTTGAGCTCATTATTTTTACTATAAAAAAAAAAGTTCATTCCATTATTTCATATTGAACATCATTTAATTAAAAGTTATTTAAATTAAATTACAACTATTTAGATCTATTAACTGTTGAATTTTATTCAATTTGGCTCTGTTTAATATAATTGGGATGTTATTTTATTGTTATAAATTTTAGGAGTTTTATTTTATTTGATTTTTCAAAAAAAAAAAAAAAATCTTTTGGATGGATTTTACATTGTATAGATGCTTGTTCACTCATCTAATTTTCTCTTAAATAATAATTGTTCCATAATAATTTATGATAAAAATAATGTAAATTAAAATTTACCTTTTCAATTAGCATGTCATTTATATAATAAATCTACAAACAAGTTATAAAGTTGAAAATATATAATTTTTTTTATTAATTCAAAGCCCAAATCAACATAAGTTAACTTAAATTGATATAAATAAAATAAATAATATATAATATAAATGTATATATAAAGATTGAGACAATAGCTTACATGTTCAAGAAAAAGATATGGGCTTATTTATGTGATTCAACTTTTAACGAAGTGAAAAAGAATTGTGCCCTCTAACCATCTATCTTGCCTCATCTTGATTTGGCTATATTTTCTGTAGCCAGCTATGTTAGTTCCACATAAAAGCCTTTAGAAAAAGGTTAAAAAGGCATTCGTCAGCTCGACCCTTTCCTATTCTCTAGACCAAGAAAAAGGCTCGAATTGTAAGATTTTTCCGTGGGCATAGCTAACAGCATAGCGTATGATTGATAATTTTCATTTTTCATTTATTTAAAAATTACACTATTTTCTTATGGGTATGGTACTTCAATAATCTCTTAAATTTACAAAATATATAATTTAGTCTTTTTTTTTTTTTTTTATTAGTACACTTTCTCTTAACTTTTCAAAAAATACACTCAAGTCCAATTTCTAAAAAAAAATTCAATTTATTGGCACATGGTTATCTTGTGACTTTTTAAGAAGGTAATTTTGAAATTTTATTTTTTTTGCTAAAAAAATAAAAAATTGAATTATGATACAAAAAAAATTAAATGAAGAACTAACCAAATTTAATATATATATATATATATATTTTAAATTATTTTAGTAAAAAAATTAAAATTTTAAATTTATCCCTCTAAAAAATTACATAAGAACCATGTGCTAAGAAATTGAACTTAAGTATACATTTTAAAAAGTTAGAAAACCTAGAGCGTACCATTTTAAAAAAAAGACTAAAGTGTAACTTAAAAAAAAATAAAGGACAAGTGGAGTACCCAACCCTTTTCTTATTTCAAGATGAAAAATAAAGATAATATTAATATTACAAAAATATATACACATGAAAGTAGGGTATCAATTCATGCGAGCTGAGCTAGATTGAGCTGGCCCAAACTAGCACAGCCTAAATTGGTTCAATCTTAGCTCAATTTAAATTTAATTTGAGCTAGCAACGGTGAGCCCAAACCCAAATCAAACATAAACGAGCTGGCTCAAATTGGTCCAAATTAGCCTGAATTATTAATTATATATATTTTTTAGTTAATATGACTTTTTTTTATTAAAAAAAATATGTTTAATGATTAAAACTTAAGCAAAATTACATAAAATAATAAAAAATATAAATATAAGAAAAAATTCATTATTAAAGCAAGAAATCAATTTCTAAATTAATTAGGTAAGATGTAAATGCATTAAACTCAACCATACAAAAGTTAGAAGCCGTCATGCCCTTATGAAAACTCACATTTATAATAAAGAGCTCTTAAGTTCAAATAAATTTTTTTCTAGCTATTAAATAAAGTAAATAGAGATGATAGATTAAATAAAGATACTTACTAAAAAATGAAGAGTTAAAGTAAATTAAAATGTTACACGAGAATATAACTTTTTTTTATATACACAAGAATAGAACTTTGATTATTGCATAATACATAATTTTTAAGACAACGAACAATTGGAAAAAAGAATAGCATAACACAGGTTGATAAAAAATTTGAAATTTTTACTTTGAAAACTAATACCTAATCGATTTAAAAATAGAAAATTCACGATACTAATTGAAATTAAATATGAATATTGTTTTTATGTTTAAAGAGTTAGGTAGATTTAAATATTAAATGCATTAACATCAAAGAATGTAGCATAATATTGTTACAAAATGAATAAATTATAATTATTTATTCATTATCAGCTTATTTTTAAATAAAAAAAAACTAATATATCATAAAAGAGAAGTACCGAAAGAAATGAAAGATTATTTTAATTTTAATATAATATTTTCTTTTCTTTTTTGAATTTTTTTTATTTAAAATTTAATTTAATTTTATTTTATTTCGGGTTAATGGGCTGGTCCTAACCCAGCTCAATTTTTTTTGGGTTATTCGCGTTGGGCCGAAATAAGCCTAAATTTAATTTGATTCGTGTTCGATTCGGTCATGGTTTTAATTTATTAATTATCATTATTTTTTAACAAAAAATGTAAATGTAAATGTATATGTATATGTATATGTATATATTTGCTTTGAAACGAATAAATTCAAATGGATTATAGCTCATCCTAGATGGAAAATCTCTTAGGTATATGATCTTAAATATAAACATGTGGTCAACCATGGATGGGGAAAAGAAATTTTGACAAGTTTGTGATTTGTGATATAGGGTGGTGGGTTGGGAATATGAGAAATTTTCATTTCAACATAAATCAGTTGATTACAATAATAAGTTAAAAATATTATTATTATATTTATGTGCAAAATGTGTTAGGAAAGAAAAACTGAAGAAGAAGATGACAATACAGCCACAATTTAATTTATTGTTGCCATAAAAAGCTTGAATTTTGTATTATATCCTTGTAAAATTTCACTATTCTTTTTATAGGATTCTAAATACACTTTTGTACTATTATTATTGAACAAAGTTGTAAATAGTGAATATAATGGTGACAATAACAATTTAAGTTGTGATCATATTGCCACACATCAGTAGTTGTATAATAAAGTTTATAAGGTTATAAAATGTATGAAATAAGATTTATAGATACATGGACTATATAATAATTGTCAACGGGGTTGGGTGGGCTCTTTCTCGACTTTGAATTTGTCTCTTATTCGCACTTCATATAATTGTCGGGACATATTAGGGATCTCTGATGGGAAATAAGGACCCCAAATTAGGAATTGGGGATCTATACTAAATCAAGAGATTCTCCATAATATGCTGTGCATATTTTTGTATTTACTTCTTTTTTTTCCTTTTGATTGAACCTAGTGATGGATCAAAAAAATTTGAAAGAAATTACAAAAATAATATTCATTAAAATTTGTATTGACAAAAAAAAATACCTCTAATGTGGAGCTCATTATTTTTATTATTGAAAAAAATTTAGCCCATCATTTCATATTTAACGCCATCTAATTGAATTCTGTTAAAGTTGAACTATAATTATTTAGATCCGTTAATTGTTGAACTTTGTCTAATTTAGCTCTATTTAATATTATTATAATATTATTTTTATTATTATAAATTTATGAGTATTATTTGAAAAAATTAAATCTATTTTCATCTATCTTTTATTAGTAGTTCTTTCACTTTCATAAGCTTGACTAATATTGGTAGTTTGTTACAATTGCATTATGGATTGGACATGCATGTTATCTTAAATTGGTTCTATATATATTGTGGAAAATCAAAGTCTTCAAGTTGAGTCGTTCTTTTTGTCAACAAAAAAAAAAATTGAGTCGTTCTTTTTGTCCAAAAAAAAGAAGTCAAAGTCTTCATCCTTTTCTTTTCTTTTCTTTTCTTTCTGTTTGCCTACAAGTCCTTTTGTAAATTGAAAAATTAAACTTAAAAACTAAAGCAATATTTAAAATGGGACCAAGTCTTCCCTGTTTTATTCTACGAAAATTGCAAGTAAACTTACATAAAAGAGATTACCGTGATTTCAACTAAGTTTTTTTTGGTCAAAGAAAAAATAATAATTTATTCATCGTAATAGAAAGAAAATTGTTATTTCTTTTCGAAATAACACACAAATTTAAAATGTCACATTCATTAACATTCAAATTCATAAGATGAATTCTTGTAATTTTTTTTTTCATAAGATGAAGATTACTTTGTCATATGGGCTTCTATTGCTTTTGTGGGCCCTAAGGATCATAAACTTAAATTTGCCCTTATATAAATAAGTCCGGGACTAATATAGCATAATTTTGTTAAAAAGTATTAAATGGACAAAAATAATAAGCTTTTTGTCCAAAATGGTGTGTTTTAGTTCTTATTTCAATACTGACTTTACTAAAATACCCTTTCTTTGGTTGTTTTTGTTTAAAAAATCTATAAGGTTTACAAATTTTTTTAAAAATTTTGTAAGTTTTACAAAATGATTTTCTTTTTTATTTTTCAAAAAGATTTTTAATTTTTCTAAAATTTTTTTTGTATTGATCTAGAGATTTGTGAGGAAATTTTATTTGAGATGTAACCATGTTAATTTTACATTCTAATTGAATAGTACTTTATAAATTATTATTTTTGATATTTCCTTAAGTAATTATTTTGTTATTTCCTTAATCATTAATATTAATTATATTATTTTTTTTATATAATATTTTTAAATAATTTACTTCTCTTTTTTAATTAGGTTGAGTGTGCCTAATTTTAAACATTTTGTTTAAAGTCTTCTTATCAATTATGTTTATGTTTATGGCTCTAATTCTAAATTTTCTAGCTGATTTATTTTTAAGCTTTAGTTAGATTATCTTTCTATATGTTCTTTAAATAAATAAAATCCAAAAATTAGGTTATCAAATTAATTTTTCTTCATTTACTTTAACAAATTTCTGTAAAAAATAATTTCTTAAAATTTTCCTACGAGATGGTCTATTACATATAAAATATTGAAAATATAATCTATATAAAAATTTAAAAGAGTGTTAAATCTTTTAAAATTTTCTAGAGAAGTTTCATATTCATTGTCAAAATATTGTTCTAAAAGTTTCATATATTTTCTTTCAAAAACATGAATTTTTGTCATAATTTTCTTTTTTATTTATACAAAATTTTCCATAACGAGTTAATTAGATATTAGTTGTTTCTGCTTGATTTTTAAAATCTAAATTTTTAAGTTCTTGGTCTATCTAATGACTTAATTCTTAATTTTTATTTTATTTTTTTCTATGTCCATTTTTACTAATTCAAGGCTTGCTTCAAGATTCAGGTATTCTTTATCTTGATCTTTTACTAAATCATATCTTTTTTTTTTTTTAAAAAAATAATCAATTAATACTTATAAATTTTTAATTATTTCTAATCTTCCTGTACTTCTTTTAAAATTATCTTTCATAGATGTTCTGAAATGAAATCAGTTTCAAGTTGTAGTGACACCAGGGCGAACTGCTCTCTCTTGTCCACTAATACGAGCAACACGAAATCATCCTCTGATCTGCCCATCGCCTGATCTGATCTGATCTGCCCATCACCGATCTGATCTGATAGCAACACGAAATCATCCTCTGATCTGCCCATCGCCGAATTCAAGCCCATTGCCGAATTCAAGCCTCTGATCTGATCTGATCTGCCCATCGCCGAATTCAACACGAAATCATCCTCTGATCTGATCTGATCTGCCCATTGCCGAATTCAAGCCTTAAAGCAACATCCTCTGATCTGCCCATCACCGATGCATTGCTTCGTACTCTTTTTTGAAGCAACAAACTACGATCTACGAACTACGACCAAGTTAACGAAGAGAACTAATCTGCCCATCGCCAAGAGAACTGATCGCCAAGAGAACCGACCACCAAGAGAACTGATCTGCCCATCGTACTGATCTGCCCATCGCCACCACCACCATCAGCCACAGCCACAGCCACCATCCCACAGCCACCATCGCCCATAGAGAACTGATCTGCCAATCGCCCACATACCACAGCCACCATCAACCTTAGAGAACTGATCTACCTAGCCACCAGTGCATCTTGAAACCAGGCTACCAGATCTAAATATTACATCAGTTTCGTTCTTCTTGGCTACCAAATCTACACATTTCAAAGTTGAGTACATATCAAATTTGCAACAATCATATCCGTCACACTGCATAGCCAGGTTTCTATTGTGGTGTATTCTTTACATATTTGTTGATCCCGATATGATTTTAACTTCAGGTTGTATTCATTTCCTATCGATTTAATATTTATAACCTGTTGTGTTTAATGATTTGCTCCTATAATAAATCTTATAAATAAACAAAATCATAACCATTCACTGGGTACTACTTCCTCGGAAAATTATCCCAGTCATGCAGCTATGTTTAAGATATCACCCAATCCCCCCACACAAAGCCAACCACAAAAAAGTTACGCTCAGGCTATTTGTGAAAACATTTCAAATCTACTTATTGAACCTCATGAAATACCCCTTTCAAAGACAAATAGCAATGTTCAAGCCTTCGACAAAAATGACACGAACATTTTTATTGAGTCATGTGTGACACCGAACCCAACAAAGAATGGAGATATTACATGTGTTACCTTAGATCCAAAAGTCTATCAAACTCGTTTGAATCTCTGCAAGTTCTCTTTAATTGGCCGATTAATCCTTTCTAAAGGAGACAAACCCTGGAGTCAGGGTGATCTAAAAACCCGGCTGAAAACAATCTGGAACTTATCTTCAAATTGGAAACTTATCGCCCTGGGCCGTGGTTTCTACCATATTTTATTACACACCCCTGAGGATCAAGCAAAAGTTAAGGCTAATGTGCCAATCAATGTTAAGCCAGGTATTTTTCGGGTTCAACCGTGGACACCTAATTTTAACCCGCACACTCAAAAATCTACCAATGCTCAAGTTTGGGTTCGATTCTATACTTTGCCATGGGAATTTTGGGACAAACAAATTCTTGCACAAATTGCAAGAGCCATTGGGGTCCCACTAAAAATTGACAACGCCACACTCAATGGCGAGCTGGGTCAATATGCTAGACTTTTAATTGATATCGATCTGGCACGCAAACTTAAAGAACAAGTAATGGTGGAAGTGGAGTCACTTAAGATTTTTGTGGATTTGTTTTATGAAAATGTGCCAGATTTTTGTAATCTATGCTCCTCGGTGGGACATGCAGCCTTTAAATGCAGGAAAAATGCCAATGTCACCGCAGAAAAACACAACGAGACACAAACAAATAGGCCTCAAGTACACTTACGACAGAAACAAATTTATAGGCCTAAGGTCACTTCAACTGTCAATACGGTTATGGTAAGTAATGCTTTTGATGCTCTTCATACTATCGATACAATTACTACCATGTCTCTTCCTACAGTAACCTTATCACCTAACGAAGCAGTTACATCAACCACATCTACTACTCCCTTAATAAATATTGCCAAATCTACGGATCTAACCACTACATCTTCCACAGATTTAACCATTACCGACTCCACGATACCAGCCACTACAAACTCACTTGATGTCTTTCATACTGCAAATTTGCATGCAGCAGTTTTAACTATTCCCACAGGATCTATTGTAAACACATCTGGTACTACAGACATCCCTAACATAGGATCCTTACCCCCGCTTGCTAAATCGAGACTCACCTTGCCTGCTCTTTCCCTTCCACCTTCTTCTTCAGTCTCCGTAGCCGACCTCAGTGAGCGTATGCAGAAAATGAAACAAGATTATGCCAAAGATAAGGAAGAATTAGGTTGGCAAGTTGTAACTGGCAAAAATCGGCGTGCTCGATCAGCTAGTCCACGTCTCCAACCTATGAGATACACACCCATCATAGGGGACTCTAATAGTAACTCAACATGATAGTACTTTACTGGAACTGTAGAGGTATTTCCAATAAGAACACACGAAATACCCTACGAAATTTTTGCAAAAAGAAAAAACCAGACTTTCTTTGTATAGCAGAACCAATGTCTGATCTTAAAACCATTCATGATTGCTTTTGGCAAAATTTGGGTTATACCTTCATCGGCTCAAACTCCACAATGGTTAGCAAACTTTGGCTCTTTGTAGCCCCTGCAGTGGCAGGTGATACAACAATTGTTATACAACACCGACAACATATAACAGTCACTTACACAACAAATTCAAAAATCTTTCTTTTAACATTTATTTATGGTAAGGGAACATATGTTAGAAGAAGGGACCTCTGGGACTCACTAAGGGCGATTTCAGATACTCAAGCCCCTTGGCTAGTGATAGGGGACTTTAATGCTGTTCTTGGATCCCATGAAACTACTGGCCTGACTCGTAGCAATACCTCTATCGAAGATTTTAGTGCTATGATCTCTTCTTGTAACTTGGTTGAAATTGATACTAAATGGGCCTTTTACACTTACTGTAAAGGTGGACTATCTCAAATGCGATCAAGATTAGATCGTGGGTTATGTTCAGAATCCTTTCTAGACGCTTGGTCTACGGTTTCCTGTTGTACCCTTCCTAGACACGGCTCAGATCACCATCCGCTTTTACTCACGGCTTCTACGACATGGAATGGCGGTCCAAGGCCGTTCAGATTTCATGGTATGTGGCTCGAACACCCTGGATTTATGGATTTAGTGCGTGCCACTTGGTCGGTGCCTATCCAGGCTAGCGCTATGGGTATTGTTATTGGCAAACTTAAGGCTCTTAAATTGGTCCTCAAGACATGGAACAAAACTGTCTTTGGTAATTTAAATCAAAACATTGCAACTGCAACAGATACACTGGTTGACATTCAACAGCGTTATAATGATGATTCTTTCTCTGAAGAACTTTTGCAACTGGAGTCCGATGCTCATGCTGACTTAGATAGATTATTGCGCCAGCAAGATATCTTTTTAAGAGAAAAGATCAGATTAAAATGGCTGAAAGGTGGCAATCGTAACTCCACTTTTTTTCACTTTGTCGTTTAAAAGCACAAAAACCTTTGACACACTTGGAAATTAATGGAGAAATAACTAATGATCCAGAGGTAATAGCCACTCATATTTTGAATTACTATGAACATCTTTTCTCAAGCCAGACTGGTGGAATGACAGATCTTGCTCCCATAGAGTCAGTGGTGCCATCACTGGTCACCTCTGTGGATAATCAAAGTTTACGACGCATACCATCATCAGAAGACATACGAGCTACAATTTTTGAATTGGATCCAATGAGTGCACCAGGACCAGATGGGTTTACTGGTAAATTTTTTCAGCAGTGCTGGGATATTATCAGTACAGATATTGTACGAGCGGTACAAGATTATTTTAAAACAGGTCGAATACACCCGGGACTAAACTCCAATTTCTTAATTCTTATACCCAAGCACCAACAAGCAAGCTCTATTGATCAGTATAGGCCTATTATTTTAGGCAATTTTATGTTCAAGCTAATAACAAAGATTATTGCTGGCAGATTAGGACATATATGCGCTCGTATTCTATCTCAAAATCAATTTGGATTCATTCCAGGCCGAAACATTGGCGATTGCATAGCGGGTGCTTCTGAATGTTTTAACGCTATGCAGCTTTCCAGCCGACAAGGTAACATCGCTCTGAAAATTGACATTCACAAAGCTTTTGACACGATGCGTTGGGATTTTATTTTAAAAGTGTTGAAATGCTTTGGTTTCGACAACATTTTTCTGGATTGAATTCGAGATTTATTTGCATCAGCGAGAATCTCAATTATGGTTAATGGTTTACCTAGGGGATATTTTTCTTGTTCTAGAGGCGTCCGACAGGAGGATCCTTTGTCCCCATTATTATTTTGCATAGTTGAAGATTTTCTCAGCAGATACCTTCAAAAATTGGTTGATACAGGGCATTTACTCCCAGTCTCTCCACCTACAGGAACTCGTGCGCCAACACACTTTTTATATGCAGATGATCTTCTTATTTTTGGTCGTGCAAGTGAGACGAACATTCAAGTGCTAACTGAAGCTTTTTCCTTGTATAGTCGCCTTTCTGGTCAAATGGTAAATTTAGAAAAATCTTTTATCTACTTTGGTAAAGGTGTTACACAGAACAACATTTCATCACTTCGGAATTTATCTGGCATGCGTACTGGAAGATCATCCTTGTCTTACTTGGGCATCAATCTCTTCCAAGGGGCTCCGAAAAAGTGCTGGTTTCAAAGCTTAGCAGATAAAATTCGTGTGAAAATTGAGGCTTGGAATGGGCTGACTATTTCTTTGGCAGGACGGCGTTGCTTGATTTCTTCGATCATTCAGGGTACACTTCTTCACTCATTTCAGATATATAAATGGCCAAAAACAGTCCTTCAAGACCTAACAAAAATCATTCGCAATTTCTTTTGGTCGGGAAAGACGGATACAATCAAACAGATACAAGTGGCTTGGAAAGACTGTTGTCGTCCAATAGATGAAGGAGGTCTTAGTTTGCGGGATATTCGTCTCCAAAATGAGGCCATGTTAAGAAAGTTCGCATGGAGGGTAATCACAGGGAGCTCTAACACTCTGCTTTACTTACGTAGTAGATATCTAACAAAAAATGGCTCTCCACAGAACTATTATATCCGCTCATCAGTCTGGCCTGGTTTGCGACCTCACTATTTAACCCTCTTGGAAGAGTCCAGATAGTTAGTTGGAAGGAATTCTACAGTTAAGTTTGGACAGACAATTGGTTAGGAATTCCACTAATTGACAGGATAGATAATCCACCAATCGACATTCCGATACATTCACTAGTGGGGGACTACATCCGTGAAGATTGTTGGAATTTGCCGCAATCCTTCAAAGACTCTTATCCAGATATTGCCTCAAAAATTCAGTCAACAGTTGTTGGCATTGGTTCGGATATCAGAGTTTGGACACACTCATTCAAGGGAGATGTTACAACCAGTAAAGCTTACGACTCACTACGTGTGGTTGGGGAACGCAAGATCTGGGGTAAGGCTATCTGGGCTCATTATATACCGCCCTCACGATCTATTTTGCTATGGCGTGCTATTCAGAATAAACTTCCAACAGATTGTCAATTAAAAAGGAGGGGACAATCGTTTCCTTCCCGTTGCTCGTTATGTGGATCCAAGGAGGAAACTCTGTCACATCTTTTTTTAAGTTGTCATTTTGCAGGTGCGCTTTGGGACTTCATATGCTATTTCTTTGGAAAACGACCATGTACAGACTCTTCGATCCTAAACCTATGGAAGACCGCAATGGCAATGGAATTTGGATCACAACTCGCCAATTTATGGAAAGCAGGAATTGTTTCAGTCATTTGGGTGATTTGGACTACTAGAAATGAGTATCGATTTAACAATAAGAGGAAGACGCTGAGTTCGGCTTTTGCCACAGTATGGCGTTTTATCCGCGAGGCGAGTCTCTCAAAGAGTGGTTGCATGCGAAATACTGTGGATGATCTACAGGTACTTAGGCGGCTTCGAATAACAGGCATCCCAAGACGGGCTCCAAAGATTATAAAGGTTAATTGGAACGCTCCACCCTCGGGATGGATAAAGGTCAATACAGATGGTGCAGCATTTGGAGCTCCAGGATTATCTGGTTGTGCATGTGTTTTTCGAACTTCCAGATCATTTGTTAAGGGTTGTTTCTGTATTTTGCTTGGAGTATCATATGCTTTTGAAGCAGAACTAGCAGCAGCCATTTATGCGGTGAAGTATGCATATACATTTCGGTGGAGGCGTCTCTGGTTGGAATCAGACTCACTATATGTTGTTGCTCTCTTTCAGACTCGATCTTCTTCGGTTCCTTGGAGGTGGCATTCTGCTTGGACTGATTGTTTAGATAAAATTACCCATATGGAGTTTCACTGCTCACATATTTATAGGGAGGGTAATGCTGCAGCTGATAGCTTAGCTTCTAGGGCTCCTAGTTTATGTACAGCGACTTTGTGGTGGAATGCCCTACATTTCGCTAGCTCTTTCATTTATTCAGATGCTAACAACAAACCTAATTACAGGTTTTGTTGAGAATTTTTATTTGTATGCGTAATTTTATTAATATTTAATAATATTAGTGGTTGATTGGTTTAATGAAGAAGGTGCTAAGGAGGTGCCAACCTAGTTGGGATGTCCCGGTGCACCCATTGAAAACTGTTAGCCACAACCTTTTATAAAAAAATCTTTCATAGATGTTCTAAAACAAACGAGAGCTTGTTTAAAATATTGTAACATCCCATTCTTACACGAACTAAAACTGTAGCCAAAATTATATTTTTAAAATTATTATAATTTTGCCCTCAATGTGTAGAAATAAAATTTATCAGTTTAATTTTGTGATGTGAAGATATTATAATAAATTAAAAAGAGTTCAAATTAAATTCTATAAATTTTGAACAAAGTTACCAAAATGTTCCTAACTCTTAAAACTTTTCTCATTATAGGACAAGGATATTTTAGTCTTTTTATCTTAAAAATGAATTATCACAAATAGCTTCCTCGTTTTCTCTTGTTGTGACACATATTTAAAAAAAAAGGTGGGGGGGAGGGTTGAATATGATGAGCTAGTAAGGGACACATGTCCTTATATAGCATTCACTTATCCTCACCTCTTAAGAACAATTGCCAGCCGTGGGAACAAGAGTTCTCTTAGGTTTTCCTTCCTTCTTCTCTCCTCTTGACATTTCTAAGAGAAACTTCAAAAATTGAATCGAGATTTCTTCACTAAATTCAATTTTGCAACCAAACAATCCTTCAAGTGATTTTGGGTATGTATTAGAGCTTCCTTTCTTTTTCATTTCTTTTGATTAAATTTTGTTTATGATCTAAAAAATATTTTTTTAATACAAATGGATCATCCATAAAGAATTTTAAAAAAATAATCCAAGAATAAGTCATTAGTGATGTTGTGAACTTCATGTAAAACTTTTTTTTAAAAAATTGCAATGAAAACTGAGAAACTTCTACAGCGAATTAGGGTTTATAAATTATATTTATGAAAATCTCTGGATGTCTAGTTTATCACAAATTTTACGGTTCATAATTCAGAGTTTTCTACGCAAAGTTATACCTAACTAAATGAAGGTTATTTTATGAAACACAAATTGCAAGAGCTCTCTGTATTTTTAGTATTTGAAATGGTTATACAGTTTTGATTTGATAAAATTATATCTTGTTTTAAATCTTGACATGTTTAGTGTTTCAAATATTTTACGGTTTGTTATTTATATATTTTTAGACAAAGTTATGTTTGTTTAACCAAGGATATGTCAAGTGAAAGAGGTGCTGGAAAAATTGTTTAAAAAATCAATCGGATTTATGTAATTTGAAATAGTTTGACTGATTCGAATGAGATGATTTATATGTTGTTTTAAAGCTTAATAGTTCTAGTTTAATAAGGATTTTACGGTGTGTTATTCCAAGTTTTCTAAACAAATTTATAGTCATTTAACTAAAAGTATGTCCTACTGAAATTGTGCTGTAAAATCAGTTTTGAAATAATTGGTATTCTCCATTTTTGGAAGGGTTTTACATATGATATTTGAGTGTGTGAAACCTTATTTTAAAGATTGAAAAGTCTAATTTTTATATGTTTTTACAGAAATGAATTTAGATATTTATACCAAATGTTACATGTGGATATACAAGGGTAGGGTAAGGGTATCCTAAAACTACTTAAAAACAAAAATCAACTATTAGCAGCCCCTATTTTGGATATATTAAAGTGCTTTTTGCTTTGACTTAAATAAGAAAACTACGTCGTTATTCTTGTTCTAACACAAGTATGATTATCTAGGAAGAGTCGAGCAAGCATAACCTACAGTAAACGTAGAGAACTACCAATGACATAGTACTGTGAGTGGATATTCAATTATTTTCTAAGCATGGATGTATGGTTTTGAATTGCATTCTTGTTCAAGTAATTCAATTTGTACATATTGCATATTTATAAAAAGTGTATTCATGTTAACTAGTATCGGAAAAACATATATTAATTTTAATGCACTTCAAGAAACTTGTACACCATGAGAATATATCTTATTTTTATTATTAGAATCAGTTAAATATATGTAAACTAAGTTGCAAGCAAATTAAGATTAAATTCATTTTATTACACATACTATTTTTTTTATATCAGCTTGAAAGTTTAGGAAATATTTTACAGGTACCAGTGTACTTTCCCTCATGTATTCATGATAATTGGCTCTACTCAGCATTCTGATATGCAATAAATTGGCAAGACATCATGACCAACAGATTTGGTCCAATTCAACTTACTATGATGTCTACCAACTCAGTATGATATTACAGCTTCAGTATGATGACAAGTTCAATTAAGTCAGTGCGCACATGACTCATGTATCAGTATAGCCTATTGAGCCATTTTAATGGTTGTATGAAGCAAATTTCCCACATGAGTAGTTCAGAGCTAGCGCTAGTACTAAATGTTTCCTTAGTGAGTGATTAAATATCCCACGTGTGTAGTTGAGAGCTAGTGCTAGGGCTAAATGTCTCATCCATGTTCGACTAAATTCCCAAGTTCTCTCGGCAATATAAATATTGTTCTCATGGTTTTATATTTTATTACATACTGATCATAACATTATTATTTTATAAAGATCATGGACATATAAATGTTAACAGAATATTGTTTCATTATAAGTTATGAACATGTCATTCATAGTTTTATAGGTTATTATTATCAGCATGCATTTCATGATAATTCACAGACAGTTCATACATAGTTACATGAGTTTTATGTTATTTTATAAAACTTATCCACTCATTGAGCTTTCAAGCTCATGCTTTTATATTTATTTTCTCCCCCAAGTAACAGGTTTTGAGGTCACATCACGTGAGTCCGGAGGCTTGGGATCTATCTATTATTGTTCAGTCTAGGTTGTTTTTATCTCTTTTTCAGTTTATATAGTGTATTTTTGGCTGTTATGTTTTAGACTAGTCACTATTACAATTTGGGCAATATAGGACGGCTTATAATTTAGAGTGAGAAACAAATAGGACAGTCTCAAGTATATGGCCGTCTTATAAGAAATATAGGACGACTATTACGGAAAAAATTAGGCGGAACTTTATAGGACGGCTATTAGCCGTCTTAAAAAAAATTCTTTTAGGACGGCTAATACGTTACTATATAGCCGTCCTAAAAGAATTTACACAGAAATTCTTTTAGGACGGCTATTAGCCGTCCTATATAGTTTCAGTTTTTTTTTTTTTTATTCTAAAAGAACGAGTGTAATTTTTTTTACTTATATATATTTCTCCTCTCAAGTGAACCTAACTCATTTTAAGTTAAAAAAAATCAATCCCTCGTCCTTCTTCCTCTCCTATTCTTTCTCACCAAGACACTCATCCTTATCCTCATCCCCTTCAATATCACCACCAACAATAATTGGTTTTTGCTAGCAGAGCTGGTAGCATGTGAAGGCTTTGACTATTTATTATGCACTTATTATTTGTTTTATTCTTAAGCTAATCTTTGGTAATTTTTTTAAATATATATATATTCTCTACTTTGGGTTGATATTTGTATTTTGCTCGACTTTAATAATTATTTTTTTCTTTAAATAGTTGGACATTTGATTTCTTTGTTTCCTTTCGTTCACTCTGATCATTCTCCTTTCTTGATTTTCCTTTGCCATTTTTTCGCCCATTTTTGGCCATTTTCTTTGCATTTCTGTTATGAGTATCAATCTTAATGTTGAGTATTAATGATATTTGGTTTGGTAGTTTCTTATTGTGAATCTATGGGTTGAATTTTAATTATCAAGTTGAGTCCTAAAAGAAAGAGAGAATTGAAAAACTAAAGCGGGAAAAGAAAAATTGAAAGCGGCGCCAATTTTTTTTTCTTTTTAATTGGTTATATCTTTAATTAAAAATATTATTCATAAATTGTATTCGTGTTTCTAGAATAAAATAAATTGTACATATTATATATAGATTTCAGTACTTGACGAACACAAAAAAAAAAAAAAAAAATTCTTTTAGGACGGCTAGAATTTTTAGGACGGCCAGTGAATTTTTTTTTTATTTTTTTTATGGCCGTCCTAAAAGAATTTTATAAGACGGTCAGTGGCCGTCTCAAAAGAATTTTATAGGACGGCCAGTGACCGTCCTATAAAATTTTTTTATAAGACGCTTCGTGAACGTCTTATTTTTTTCGATTCTTTTAGGACGGGACTTTATAGGACGGCCAGTGACCGTCCTATAAAGCCAAATTTGTAGTAGTGAGTGATCAAAAGTCTTATGTGGTGTATGTATGTATCTGATAGTGTATAGTTATGTTTGGCCATGAGCCACTTTCTAGATATGTAAAAATTAAATGAAGTTTGCTGGATTGTGTAATTTAATATTTTAGAACTGTGACTTTTTGTTGCAAGGAAGATAGTCCAATAATTAGGGAAACTTTTGCCCAAATTTTTACAAATTTCTTGCACAAAATTTTCAAGTTAGACCAAGGTCAATTTAGAATGTTAGTTATTATGTTCCCTCAGGACACGTCACATGCTCTAGTATTGAGCTGGTGTAGGTCCTGACAAATAAATTGTAAATTTTAGATTTTCTTGAGTTTCAGGATATTTCTTAATTTTACTTCTATATAGATTTGTTTTTCATGTTGTTTTGTTTATTTTCCATAAATCAAGATATAATATTAATAAGATTTAACAATATTAATGAAATTCAAGGTATACTAGTCTCTGAATATAAATTAACATGTTTCTGAATATGGTCCACCTAGTATTTCCTCTTCTTAGCTATCTCCTTTTGATTCAAAGAGTTAAGCCTCATTCCAGATCTAATCTTCTAGAGTGATCACTAGATTTGGAATTTTAAGATGAACTTTTATTCATTAAACAGAAAGTTTTACAAACTAGAGAATTAGTAACTTTGAAAGGGTTTCTAGTTCTTATTAATTCTAAAATACATAGCTAGAGAATAGAAAATGAATAAGTGTTAAGTTGATTTCATATATCCCTCTTAACTAAAGAGAGTATCCTTTTATAGACATAAGAGTTTTTTGTTTATATTGGTGGGATTATACTATTCACTTAACTTTTCCTTTTTGTGTCTAAAATGCCTACATTATTGACACTCTTGGAGCCAACTTTGGGAGTGATCCCTACATGAATTATTTTACTGACATTTAGCTTTGTGATGAGACTGTGTCCAAGCAGGCTTCCTTATATGTAATACAATAAATGCATTTGTGGTTTTTTGATTGCTTTTTGGAATAATGACAGAACACCTTCTTGGTATCTTCGTTTACTTCAATCTCATCACAATTGAAGTTGGCTTCATATGTGATTACTTTTTCACTATCTTATTCGGTTATAACTATATTACTTTGGGAAGTAATAATAGTTTTACTGGTATTGTAATTGACCTTAATCTCAAAGGAGTTATTAATTCTTCTTATTTCATGGTAAATTTGGCTTAGCATTTGTCCTTTTTCTATATAGAGTTCCTTAGGATTAAACTCCTTTTTCTGATAAAGCTTTTGGTCGAGGAACTTCTCGTTTAGTATTTGCAAATTTAAGTTTAATAAAATGATAAAGACTTACTGGTGTTTTCTGGTTTCAATTCATTATTGAACTAAAACATCTTAAATAAATTGGCTTGTCTGTAGCCCTAATTTTCTTTTTGAAATTTTTGATGGATTTTTTTGAAATTTTCAGGAAAATAAATTAATTGCTTTAAATCATTTCTTGGATATAAATTTTCTATTAACCCAGCCTGGAATGCCCTATAGATAAATACTAGATCAACTCCTTCTAAGATGTTAAATTTACTACCTAGTAGAAAATCCTTTTCTGTGGTATAAAATTTCATATCATTAAGATGTTATTTAGTGGTTTTTCTGGCTAAATTGTACAAACTTAATCATTGTTGTTTTGTTAGATTCCTATACTTTTCTTTTTCTTCTTCTGAGGAATTATTTGTTACTTCTTAAAAAATTATTAGTTTTGAAATTTTACAGAGGTTCCTTAATCTACTATTTCATTCTTTTAGTTGTTATACTATCTGGTAATAGTTTTTTGCTATTTCTGTTGGTGATAATAATTTTGGAACTTTGTAATTATTATATCTTCATTCTACTTCTATCATGTTGGTAAAAGCTTTGTGGATAATGCCACTAAATCCTATTATTGCTCTGCTTACTTCTAGCCAGCTGGTGTAAATTCCTGGTTTTGGTCCATTGTATACTAATAAATCTTTTTTGAATATTCCTTTTTAGCTTCATCTTCCCAATTGATTTTTTCTTTTTTTCTTTTCTGAGTTGTTATTAAGCTTTGGATTTTTATTACCAGTTTCCTCATTTTCTATTTTTGGAATTTTAATTCCTTTCTTTTTAATTTATGTTGAAGATTCAACTTCTTTCCCCTTTGAATTTTTTATTTCTTTAGGATTTTCTTGTTTAGCTAAGTTAATCACAGTATATTTACTATCTAAAGATTTTTTTAAGATATAATACCTTAAGTTAATCTATGAGGATCTTAATTTCAATCTCTGGAAACAATATTTCCTTGTCTTTGATCTTAATTTATATGTCAAGATTATCTATTACTGTCATAAAAACATAGTATCAAGACCCGCCCCAGCTCAATACTAGAGCATGTGATGTGTCTTGAGGGAACATAATATCTAACATTTTAAATCGACCTTGGTTTAACTTGAAAATTTTGTGTAAGAAATTTACAAAAAATTTTGGTAGAGTTTCCCCTAATTATTGAACTATCTTTCCTGCAATAAATGACTTCATTTCTAAAGTATAGAATTCCATAATCCAGTAAACTTCACATAATTTTACGTATCCAGAAAGGGGCTCATGGCCAAACAGAACTATACACTGTCAGATACATACTATTCATCACATAAGACTTTTGATCACTAGTCCAAAACATAATAACCAAAATACACTAAACAAACTGAAAAGGAGATGAAAACAACCTAGACTGCACAACAATAGATGGAACCTAAGCCTCTGGACTCATGTGATGTGGCCTCAAAACCTGTTATCTGGGGGAGGAAAATAAATGTAAAAGGGTGAGCTTGAAAGCTCAGTAAGTGGATAAGTTTTATAAAATAACATAGTACTCATGTAAACTATGTATGAATTGTTTATGAATTATCATGAAATGCATGCTGATAATAATAATAATGTTCTCATAAATGCATAACTGATTTTCATGAAATCATCATAATTTTGTACCTGTAAAAGAAACTGTAAATGACATGTTCATGATTTAAAACGAAATGACATTCTGATAAAAATATATGTACATATGATTTTTAGAATATGATGATGCTATGATTATTAGTATATAAATAAAATGCATAACCATGAGAAGTGTTTATTTATTGCCAAGAGCACTCAGGAATCTGATCGCACACGGAGGAGACATTTAGTACTAGCACTAGCTCTCAACTACATGTGTGGGAAATTTATTTGCACAATAAGGAGACATTTAGTACTAGCACTAGCTCTCAACTACACATGTGGAGAACTTGATATAGCCACTAAAATGGCTCAGTTGGCTCTGCTAATACATGAATCATGTGCGCACTGACTTAACTGAACGTGTCATCATACTGAACTTGTAACATGATACTGAACTTGTAATATCATACTGAGTTGGTAAACATCATAGTAAACTGAATTGGACCAAATCTGTTAGTCACGATGTCTTACCAAGTCACTGCATTATCTGAATGCTGAGTATAGCCAACTATCATGAATACATAAGGGGAAGTACTTTGGCAACTGTAAAATATTTGTTGAACTTGCAAGCTTGTATAAAACTTAGTATAAGTAATAAAATTGATTCAATCATAGCTTGTTTGTAAATTTTCTTTCATTTACTTGACTGATTCTGTTAATAAAAATGAAATATATTTTCATGGTGTACAAGTTTTTGAAGTGCATTGAAATTGATATATTAGTTAACATGAATGCACTTTTTCATAAATATGCAACTTGTACAAATTGAATTTACTTGAACATGAATGTTTTTCAAAAATAATGTTATCCATGCTTTAGAAATAATTAGATATCCACTCACTGCACTATATCACTGTTGGTTCTCTATGTGTACTGTAGGATCTGCTTGCTCAACTCTTCCTAGATAATCATACTTGTGTTAGAACAAGAATAACGACATAGTTTACTTATTTAAGTCAAACTAATAAAACACTTTAACATATCCAAAATAGGGGTTGTTAATAGTTAATTGTTGTTTTTAAGTAGTTTTAGGATACCCTTAACCTACCCTTATATATTCACATATAACTTTTGGTAAAAATGTCTAAATTCATTTTTGTAAAAACATACATAAATTAGGCATTTCAATCTTAAAAATCAGATATTACACACTCAATTATCAAATGAAAAACCCTTTCAAGTCCTTAGAAAACCAATTACTTCAAAACTGATTTTTCAGCACACTTGGAGCAAAACATACCTTTAGTTAAATGACTATTAATTTTGTCTAGAAAACTCAGAATAGTACACCGTAAAATTCATATTAAAATAGACATCTTAAGCTTTAAAACAACATATAATTCATCAAATTCCAATCAGTAAAACTATTTCAAATAACATAAATCCGATTGATTTTTCAAACAGTTTTTCCAGCACCCCTTTCACTTGACATATTCTTGATTAAACAACCATAACTTTGTCTAGAAATATCGAAATAATAAACCGTAAAATGTTTCAAACAACAGACATGTCAAGATTTAAAACAAGATATTATTTGTTAAATTACAAGCTGTATAAACATTTCAAATACCAAAAATACCGAGAGTTCTTGCAGTTTGTGTTTCATAAAACAACCTTCATTTAAATAGGTATAACTTTGTGTAGAAAACTCCAAATTACAAACCGTAAAATTTGTGATAAACTAGACATCCAAATATTTACAGAAATATAATTTACAGACCATAATTCATTGTATAAGTTTCCTAGTTTCATTTCAATTTTCTGAAAAAAAGTTTTACATGAAGTTCAAAACATTACAAATGACTTGTTCTTGAATTATTTTTGAAAACTTCATCCATGGCTGATCCTTTTATGTTAAAAACCTATTTTTCAGATCATAAACAGAATTTAAAAGGGGAAAGAAGCTTTGTATACATACCAAAATCACTTGAAGAATTGTTTGGTTGCAAAAATTGAATCTAGTGAAGAAATCCCATTTCAATTTCTGAATTTTTTTTTCCCTCTTAGAAATGTCAAGAAGAGAGAAGAAAGGAAAGAAAATATAAGAAGGAAGTGAGTCTCTCGGATGGGAATTATTCTCTCCAAGGTGAAGATAAGGAAATGCTAGTAAGGACATCATATTGTCTCTTACTAGCTCATCATATTGTCCCTTATACTAGCTCATCATATTGTCCCTTTTTTTTTTTTTTTTTAAACGTGTGTCACCAAGAGAAGAAAAGGAAGAGGCTGCTGGTGATAATTATTTTTAAGGTGAAAAGACTAAAATACCCTTGTCTCATAACAATAAAAAGTTTAAGAGTTAGGGGCATTTTGTTAATTTTGCTCAAAATTTACATAATTTAATTTAAACACTTTTTGATTATTAAAACATCTTCACTTCACAAATTAAGCTCATAAATTTTATTTTTTAATTATTAAGGGTAAGATCATAACAATTTTGGAAATATAAGTTTGACTAAAATTTTAGTTTATATAAGGAATGGGGTGTTACAGTTTAGGATTTTTTGTTCGATTGAATAAGAAAATAAGTAACATTTTTAAAACCACCACATTTTCTTGAGAGACGATCTTGGAAGTATACTTATTACTCATTACAAGTGATTCGTGCACTTACAAACTTTTCATAAATACAAAATTTGACTATCAAGTCATTGTGTATCACCTACCCTAAGAGTCTTTTTCTATCCAAAAAAAAAAAAAGGGTTCAAGAATGGAGTAATTACAAGGTATAGTTTGCTAGTCACTTGCCAAAGTGTTTGTTATAATTAACCTACTCTTAGTTCGAGAACTCAGTAGACTATCAATTAGATCCTACCCTTATAGTTCACAAGACATATATCATGAGATGTATGCTGTAATATCATTATTTTTAATTGATTTGGAAAGAGATTCACTTAAATTAAGGTTTGATATAAGGGTTTTGAGAAATTACAAAAACAAATAATTGTTCCATAGTAATTTAAGATAAAAATAATGTAAATTAAAATTTAATTTTTCAATTAGCATGTCATTTATATAATAAATCTACAATAATGTACATTAAAAGTTATAATGTTGAAAATATATGATTTTGTTTTTTATTAATTCAAAGCCCAAATCAACATACTTAAATTGAAATATAAATAAAATAAATAATATATAATATAAATGTATATATAAAGATTGAGAAAATAGCTTACATGCTCGAGAAAAAAAATATGGGCTTATTAACGAAGTGAAAAAGAATTGAGCCCTCTAACCTTCTATCTTGCATCATCTTGATTTGGCTATACTTCTCGATTTAATTCCCTGAAATGATACATATATAATGAAAACTGACTTTTTGTCTAATATAGCAAAACGACTGTGTTTTGGCAAGATACAAATAACACTTTTAACCCCCAAATCCATCACCACCGCCATTGTTGGAACGAATCAGAGGACGCAACTCCATTAAAGAGTGTTTTAATTGCAATCGTCATTGCTTCCAACCGATTCTTTATTATAATCTCAAGAACTTCCCATCGTCTTCAAGCGAGAGTAGTATAGATGACAGTTCAAAAAAGAGTGAAGCAGTGAGTGGGATGTCTCCATTTGGTGGATCTTCTTTCTGCCTCACTCTTTACGTTGTTGCTGCTGCATTATTCTAAATAGAGCACCCAAATTGTAAAGTAAACTTTGAAGCAGTGATTTTCATTTGGGTACGTGGTCAGTATTCACCAGGTTCAGTGTTATATATGAGAACTGCTTTTGGTACCTAACCTAAGCATTCTTTAATTTAGTGCTTTTGGCTTTTTGTTATTTGGGTAAGATAACAAATATACCATTTAACATGATTTTATCAAAATCACTTAATTTTTGAAAGTGTAAATGTGCCATCAACTTTCTATTAAGTATTACATAAATATCATACAAATTTGTATGTAACCTGTACATACATATTTGTGAATGTACAGGTTACATACAAATTTATTTTGTATGTAACCTGTATATTCACATGAAATGAATTGTATTATTTGTATGTTATTGTTGTTTTGAATAGCTTACATACAAAATGTGAATGTACAGGTTACAAACAAAATGTGAATGTACAGGTTACAAACAAAATGTGAATGTACAGATTACATAAATGTGTATGTAACCTGTACATTCACATGAAATGCATTATATTGTTTGTATGTTATTGCTGTTTTGAACAGCTTATGGAAGTCACGGTGAATGTACAGGTTACATACAAAATGTGAATGTACAGGTTACATACAAAATAAATTTGTATGTAACCTTTACATTCACATGACTTCTGTATGTTATGCATCAGTTCCAGCTAAGAATAATCAGTAATTGGTATCAAATCTATAAATATAAATACAAATATAATTATAAAAAATTGAATTATCATGAATTTTGTAAGCCTTACAAAATTTTCAGAAAATATTGTAAGCTTTACATACTTATAAATCAAATGAATAAATAAAAGGACATTTTAGTAAAAATCATATTTACTATCTAAGTGAAATGGTGAGTTTCACTACCTAAATTTGCTATTTAGGTAAAATTAATACTTTTTATCATATCTTTGCTATATAGGTAATTCACTGATACTTCTCAGTAGCCAGCTATGTTAAGTCCACATAAAACTCTTGAAAAAAAGGTTAAAAAGACATTCGCCAGCTTGGCCCTTTCCTATTCTCTAGACCATAGAAAAATTGTGAAAAAAGAAGGCTCGAATGGTAAGATTTCTTTGAGGGCAAAGCTAGCAGCATAAGATATGACTTATAATTTTTATTTTTCATTTATTTAAAAATTACAATATTTTCTTATAGGTATGGTACTCTACTATTCTCTTACATTTACAAAAAATATATTTTACTCATTTTTCTTTTAAGTGGTATATTTTTTCTAGTTTTTCAAAAGGTACACTCAAGTCCAATTTCTCAAAAAAAAAAAAAAAAAAGACAAATTTAATTTATTGGCACATGATTATTTTGTGATTTTTTAAGAGGATAATTTTAAAATTTTAATTTTTTTGCTAAAAAAATAAAATTAAATTAAATTATGTTACAGAAAAAATTAAATGAAGAGCTGTCCAAATTTTTTTAAAAATATATTTATCATTTTTTTTATCAACACTGATTTTTTTTTTAAAATTATTTTAGTAAAAAAATTAAAATTCTAAAATTATTATTCTAAAAATTACATGAGAACCATATGCTAAGAAATTGATAATTTTTATGAGAAATTGAACTTAGATATACATTTTAAAAAGCTAGAGGACCTAAGATGTACGATTTGAAAAAAAAAAAAGGCATTACAGTGTAACTTTTAAAAAGATAAAGGACCAATAGAGTATCAAACTTTTTTCTTATTTCAAGATGAAAAATAAAGATAATACAAAAATATAGACACATGAAAGGTTTTATTTTATTAATTATCATTATTTTTGAAGAACAAATGTGATTTTTTTTTTTGTGTGTGGCTTTAAAAAGAATAAATTCAAATGGATTATAGCTCATCCTAGATGGAAAATCTCTTAGGTATATGATCTTAAATATAAACATGTGGTCAACCATGGCTGGGGAAAAGAAATTTTGACTAGTGTGTGATTTGTGATATAAGGTGGTGGGTTGGGAATATGGGAAATTTTCATCTCAAAATAAAATCAATTGATTACAACAATAAGTTAAAAATATTGTTATTATCTTTATGTGCAACATGTGTTTAGGAAAGAAAAAAATAAAGAAGATGACAATACAACCACAATTTAATTTATTGTTGCCATAAAAAGCATAAATTTTGTATTATATCCTTGTGAAATTTCACTATTCTTTTTATAGGATTTTAAATACACTTTTGTATGATTATTATTGAATAAAGTTGTAAATTGTGAATATAATGGTGACAATAACAATTTAATTTGTGATCATATCGCCACACAACAATAGTTGTATAATAAAGTTTATAAGGTTATAAAATGTATGAAATAAGATTTATAGATACATGGACTATATAAGGATTGTCAACAGGGTTTGGTTGGGCCGAGACGTCTTTCTCGACTTTGAATTTGTCTCTCATTCCCACTTCAAATAATTGTTGGGACATTTTAGGGATCTCCAATGGGAAATAAGGTCCCCCAATTAAGAATTGGGGACCAAATAATATTATAAATATTATTTTTAATTTTTTTGTAATTTTGTATTTTTATTCTATTTTTTAAAAACTATGTGTAAGGTTTATTTTGTATTGGCAATTTTCGTGGACAAAATGTTTGATTGTAATCTAGAGTAAGAGATCACCGTTTAATCTGACGATACATGATGATGGAGTCACCAAGCTTGCAATGCCCATATTACAGGTAAAATATTCTATCATGCATACATCTTCACACAATTGAGCACGATACTTAGTATGGATCGTAACGAAAAATATATTATGTACATATTGTTCGATCGATCGAGTATATAGTTCGATCGATCGAGTGTGGAACAACATCGATCTAGGTGCTCTCGGGTTGAACTAGATCGATCGAGTCATGCGTTGATCGATCGATCGAATGAGGTCTTCGATCGATCGAGGCATGTGCAATCGATCGAGTGTGGGACGACATCGATCTAAGTGCTCTCGGGTTGAGATAGATCGATCGATACATCTGGTAGATCGATCGAGCCAGTCGTTAGATCGATCGAGCCAATTTTCTAATTGTCCTAAAACTCCTTTTTAATTCGACCCTTACGTATTTTACCTAATTGACCCCATTTAATGTTAAGAACAAAATTCTTGTTTGAGGATAATTGCGGTAATTGGTAAATCCTGATTAGTGTAGAGTTATAGTCCAGTGCAAATCCTTTTTAAGCTAAGATTGGACTCTATATAAGTGAGGGCTGTTTTGTGCATAAAATTAATCACATTGAACTAATATTTTCGACATCCGAATTGTGCTTTTAACTTCTTCTCTTCATCTACCATACTTAGGCGTTTTCATCTTTTAATTGTTCAAACATATTTTGTGGTTATGTTTGAATAATTCATATGCCTAATTGCTTTTCATGATATTGAGCTTTATATGATTGTTTTAGATTTTACTAGCTGATTTGGTTTTTACATCATATGCTATTGAATCTGCTAGTTAGGATTGTTCATTGTTTGAATCCGCTCTAGGACACACTTTGCACTTGTGTTATTGTGCTAACGTTTTAGGTGACGTGTTCGGTATTTCGTGTGACTCGAAATTACCGAAGGTGACGGGTTCGATTGATCTTGTGTGACTCAAGTAGATCGGAACGTTGGTCCGGATCCAGACATCTAGCTATTGGAGGCTGTGAAAGGAGCGACGGCTCGTAAGTAAATTACAGAAAGGGGGATCTATCTGTGAAGGGTAGTTCTAGGACTCTATGGTTGTAATTGAACATTCATTTTCATAGTGGATAGTTAGGTGGTCCGGTGGACCGGTGGTTTTCCTCTTAGGTCATTGGAGTGGCCTAGGTTGTTTCTACCTAAAAATATCGTGTGTTATTTTTATTCCGCATTTATCTTTACATGCGATTGCATGTCTGGCCGTTGTGATTAGGATAAATATTTAATATCTATTAAAATTGAAAATAACCTATTCACCCCCCTCTAGGCTTATTTGATCCGTGATTAATAACTTTCACTATTCAATAATAAATATTTTATGATGAAAAGATAAATAAATTTTGAGCTAATAAATAAATAATATGTATATGATAAGGAAAAAAATAAAATAAATATAATAATAAATACATAATATTTTATAAGAAACAATATTAATAAAATTTTATTACATACTAGTCATAGCTCTAGCATCTAAAGTATACGAAGGATTTGTGTTCATGTGTTCTATGAAAAGTCTACTTATGAGTCGAGTTTAATTATAATTGCCAAGTTTATGTGTTCTAGATAGAATGAGTGGAAGGATTTGTTCCCTCACAATACTTCATAGGCCAATTTAAGTGTCACTTTGGGCTACTTTTGAATGTGAAATTCAATTGGTACTTGAAGAACTTAGATTTATGTTTATTATTTTGATCGAGTGCGGTGCCCTTTTTGGTCTTTTTGCTTATGATTTTGGAGTCTATTAATTTTTTTGCTTGTAATAAGTATCATTTAGTTATTATAGTTATAAAAAAGGGCTCATAAAAGAATAAATGTTAATTAAGCACTAATATTTTTATAATGTTATCAGATTTTTGGATTTTTTAAAGAGATATTTTGGTTATTTTATGTATTTTTCTCAAAACACAACAATCTCAGCCTTCTTTATTTTTTTCTGCTTAGTTGGTTTTTTTCTTTTGGTTGAAAAATAACAACCTTTCAAGCTTGTAATATAAAAAATATAGTACTCTCAGTGTGTTCAAATTATATATTTTCATAATTTAAGAAATGATTATTATATCATTTTTTTTTAATGCTGTCTAATTGAATGCTAGTAATTTATACATGTTCAATATTGAATGTCGGTAGATTAGATATCGTTCAATGTTATTGTGGTACTATTTTTATTATTATAAATTTTAGAGATATTTTTTTATAATTTTCCCTTTTTTAAAGAAAATTAAATTTTCAAATTTAATCTTTCAAAAAGCACATTTTTATCATGTGAGATTTAATAATAAAATATTCATGTTTGTTCTTAATGATCACATTTTTAGTAATGAAAAAAATTAAATGATATATTTTAAATAATTTATAAAATTAAATGATACTATTTAAAAATAAATTTAATCAAAATAACAATCATGACTTTTTAACTATGCTCGGGTACTCATTTAACTTTGATAGCTCAATCAGAATATAGAAAGGGGAGTACTTTTGATAAATAAAAAAAAAAATTCCTTTCCAATATAACTCTGCTTTTTTCTATTCCCGCTCTACATATTGAGCGAAATATCAAAATGAATTAGCAAAACTATTTTATATGTATATATAAAATAAAAAAAAGGTTAGGATCAAATGCAATCATGAATTTTGAGAGATTTATCTTGCTAATAATCTGTTATAAAAATATAAAGAAATAGAAGACAATAAGAAACACTAACATAAAGAAAGTAGAGAGATACTGATATTATTGTACAATACCAAAAAACCTATTTCTAGAGTTCAAATGTACAAGAAAATGATTTTTAAAACTAACGTTCACTTTTTACATAATTTATATTACTTTGTGTTTTATCATATCATTATTTCATTATTTTTTCAAATATGCTCACAAAAAAATTAAATAAAAAATAGAAGTGGTAATGGTATTGGGTTAGCCATGTTATTAATTGTATTCAAGTATTTATTGGCAACATAAAAAAATTATTAGAAAATTACCAAAAATAACACCCCTAAAACTTATAGTAACAAAACTAGCACTCCAATAATATTGAACGTTCAATTTGAACATTCAATATTGAACGTTCAATTTGAACATTCAATATTGAACGTTCAATTTGAACATTCAATATTGAACGGGTCTAAATTGTCGTCGTTCAATTCTAATTGAATGGGTGTTCAAAGAAAAATAACATATTAATCATTTTTTTTAATTGTAAAAATATAAGTTTAAATACAAGGGATGCTAGTTTTGTTATTGCAAGTTTTAGGAATGTTAGTTTTGTTGTTTTCCCAAAATTATTTTTTATATGATCTATTTATAGTAATAAAAGTAGTTGAACTTTAATTGACCTGAAATAATTCTTGGATCAATAATAACTAAATTTTTTATTCATTTTTGTAAGACATTACGGCAAAAAATAAATAAATAAAACAAAGTATTTGTACCCTTTATTGCATACACAGGACATTGTAAGCAAACAAAAATAATTTTTTATCATAATTTGATAAATATATCTATTAATATCATATAATATAACAGTAAGTAGTTTTACAATCATTTCATAATTTTATATCAACTTTATATTCAATCAATAACTGAAACATCACTTAATATATATAAGAACTTATGCATATAGCATTTACTCATAAACATGAATAAAAAAATTGCAATATTTCTTGATATTTCGTCTATATATTCCTAAAATCAAAATGTGGATGTCGAAAAAGGATAAAATTTGTTTTCTTCAAAAATATTGATAATATCAAAAATATTTGTAGAAATATCAGTTATGTCAAATTTGATTCAAATTTTGATTTTTTTTTTTCCAAATGTGATGAAAAATATATAATATAAAGATAATAGAGAAATTACCAAAAATAACATACATAAAACTTATAGTAACAAAACTAGCACCCTAATAATATTGAACGTTCAATTTGAATGTAAAATATTAAATGTTCAATATTGAATGGATCTAGATTGTCGTCGTTCAATTTTAATTGGATAGATGTTCAAAAAAAAAATAACATATTAGTCATTTTTTTAATTATAAAAATATAAGTTTGAACAAGGGGTGCTAGTTTTGTTATTAAAAGTTTTGAGTGATGTTATTTTTCAAATATTATCGGAAAAAATTTCAGTTAGAAAGTTTACAATTTTTTTAAATGGGTATAAATGTCTTATTATTTATAATATATTCAAATTAATATTTGTATTTTTTATTTTATAAAAGCTTTTATTATAGTATTTGAGCTAAAAATTAAAGATGAATTTAATTAATTGAGAATAATTAAGTATTTATATAATTTTATATTGCATATAATTTTATATATTTTATATCCCTCATTTTTCTTATTATCTATTTCTAATTTTAATTATTTTATAACTTTATTTATTTAATAAAAATTATATACATTATGTTTATTTAAATGATAAAATTAACTTATTTAGTGTTATGTCTTAAATATATTATTTAAATGATAAAATTAACTTATTTAGTGTTATATTATTTATTTTAATATTTATTAATTTTTTATAAAATATTTTCATAATTTTTGTAATTTTTTTAAAATATACATTGATACGGATATTTTTGTCGACGCTCCTAAGCAAATAAATAACACTGATATACATTTTCCTTGTTTTGCTAGGTAGTGCTCGGTGCGGGGTCAAGTTCGGGTTCGGATCGTATTGGGAGAAAACGTATCACGGTATCAGCAATTCGGCAGCGTGACGGTTGGGTGGCTAAGAGAAATTCGGCAACGAGGCAAACGTCCTCGATAGTCTGATACGATTTCTATCTGAGAGGTAAAAGTTTGCGTCTTTCAGAGTTTTTTAGGAAGAAAGGCCAAGAGGCGGAGATGGCACCGACCAAGAAGGGCAAGTCTAAAACCAAATCAGCAGCAGCATCAGAATCCCCTCAGGCTCAGAACCCAAAATTCCCGACTTGCATTCGTTCTATCCCTCCTTCCTCTGTTGCCATCACCATTCACGCCAAGCCCGGTTCCAAAATTTCCTCCATCACGGGTCTGTCATTTTGACTCCTTTATCTTCTGTGTATTAACATCGTTTTATCGTATGATTAACATTTTTGCTGATTTTTTAATGCTCTTTTGTATTGAAGATTTCAGCGACGAGTCATTAGGCGTGCAAATTGACGCGCCTGCTAAGGATGGGGAAGCTAACGCCGCCCTTCTCGATTATATTAGCTCGGTAAGTTTTTAAAGTTGTGTTGTTTATTATTTCTTTACTTTTATGTCAGTTTGTGTGGAAAGGTCTTTCTGAAATATAGAAAGGTAGAGAAGTAGAATATAGTTGGATCACATATCAAACACTTCAAATCAATTTTTTGTTGTTTCTGGTTTTTGGAGAGCCATGTATGATTAGATAACTGCCAAGTCCTAAGAGTTTTTTTCTTTTTTCTTTTTTGTGTGTTCCTATTACATACATGTCAGTTTGACCCTTTAAATATTAGAACATCTCTACAAGTACAATTTTGCCCGGAAAACGTGTGCAACCATTAGCAGTTTCGAGATTTACGTAGGTACATATATGAATGGGCTGAGGGATAGAATTTAGGAATCATATTATTGAAGAAGTGCATTTTGAGAAAGATTACATTGTTATTAATTTATTATGTTGGAGTGTAGCCTGCTCTTCTCAGATAACTAGGGTGGTCTAAGGTCTCATCGATAATAGTTTTAGTTTATCTCTGTCAAGGACATGGTTCTGGACTTCTGGTGCCTACAAGCAGATGGTCAATTGGTCAGTCATTTTTTGCATCTATGATGATAGGGACTCTTGTCAGAGAAAATCTTATATGGTCAAGCCAACAACCTTTCAAAATTTTGATAAAACTATTAAAGAGATCGTAAAAATCTGCAAGTGCAGTTAAATATGAAGATTTCACTGGATTTTTGCACGGCCACTTGGTGGAACAGCTCTGCATATGATTTTATCCTTATGTCATGGATTGGGAAGAATGGTTTGGGTATTGGGTTGGGGGCAAATTAGGAGCAAAGACGGTGAGCTAGTTGAGAGGTGGAGGAGGAATGAACGAAATTGGGAGCTTGTTTGTGAATGAGCTCTTAAAGAGAAAAAGATCTGATTTGAAATATTTTAGGTGTTTGCCCCGTGTATAGGATCTATTTGTAAGTGAAAAAAAGGTACCTTGAAATTATTTTGAAGAGTATGAACTGTGTGTCATCAACCTCAGCAAATACTTTCTGTAGCATTTTATTTTAATATGTTAACATTATTATTTAGAGTAATGCTATATAAATCAAGTTATTGTGACACATGGACTGTTGTATGTCTCAAATTGTGGATAAAAGCTTTTTCCTATCATTTATCATGGCTTCAACATTAGGTTTTGTTTAATTTAGGGCTCGGTTGATAACCATTTCAATTCATAATTTTAAATTTTAAATTTTATAAATTTTTAAATTAGGTATGTTTGATAACTCATTTTTAAATTATAATTTCTAAATATTGAAATTTAATTTTAGAATTTACCCAAAATTTGAAATTAAGAAGTAATTTTTTGAATTGAATTCCTATTTTTTATTTCCTAACACTAAAACCTTATTTAAAATGATTAAAGAGCCACAACTTAATGAAAAATTATCAAAAATAGGTTTGAAATTGAATTTTAAAGCTTAAAAAGTTAAAAATTGAAAATAAAGAATTGGTTATCAAATAAGCATATTTAATTTTCAATATCCACTTTTCAAAATTGAAACTAAAAATTGGTTATCTAATAATTTTTATTTTTATTTTTTTCCAAAAAACTTTGAAATTGAAAATTCAATTTAAAAACTAAGGATTTAGAAATTGAAATGGTTATCAAACATGGTCTTAGTTGGAGGAAATTAATAATCAAGATAGGAACATGTTTCATTTATGTTATTTTGTAATACAGGTTTTAGGAGTGAAAAGAAGACAAGTTTCCATCGGTTTTGGTTCTAAATCAAGAGATAAGGTTGTGATTGTGGAGGAGGTAACTCTACAAAGTGTCTTCGATGCTTTGGACAAAGCCTTGAATAACAACTAACGTAGTAGAATGAATTGAATGGTGCATACATCTTATTTTTGTCTATATCATGTTGTAATTCTTCTAATGAAGTAAATTTTGGTTAGAGGCTTAGAGCTATATTTTGTTTCCATTACAAATTCTACTTGGATGCTTTAAAATTAATGTAACTTGCCCTTGTCACCTTGCGCATGTGAACTAATTTTGACTTACTCTTCTACTTATGCATGTAAACTAATAGATGGCATTTCATTATGTTCTTTTTTTTGCATTACACCTCATATGAGTGAGAGCCGGACAAAAACCACAGAAAAACTCCCTTTACCACTGTGGTTGAGTGGTTGGGGGCAACTTTTCATGCAAACATTGGCAAGCAATCATCCTTGTGTTAAAAACCATGTAATGGCTTTCAATTGTTTTGGGGCAGACATATGCATACTATTGTAGAGCTGCATCGTTAAGATAATCATACTTTTATCATTGAATTGTAGGGTTTAGCAGTATCCAAATGTGACTAAAGCACTATTATACTTTGTTCAAAATCTTCTTTTGCAAATTCTTAAAAAATTGACCACTACAACAGTGGTTGCAATTTTGTTTGAAGAATGAATTATTCTGTAACACTGATACCAATTTTTTTTTTTTTTGAAGCCCTAGCATTAAATGTCTCTTTCCTTTGCCTTTAGAAGCAATTTATGCTCTCAGTTTTGGTAGTTGCGTATAGGTTTAAAAGGTTATTGCTATTTAAAGTTTAATACCTCTACATAATTATTATTAAAAATTTTGTTTGCATCATTATCAATGCTCTTATATAAAAGTTATACCTTTCATTTTCTTTGTTTATAACTTTGAATTGTGTTGGATTTCTTGTGGCTTTGCGAAAAAGCATGTTACTGAGATACACTGCTCATTAGCACTTAAAAATTGCTTATCAGGACTTTCTTCTTTGAAGGATATGAACTTGTCTTTTAACACCATTCACATTGGCATTTCATCATGAAGGAATCATAGCAAAATTACATTAAGATATATCTTATTCCAACATCAAAACAAATTCATTTCTGATGAATAACCTAAAAAAAAAAAAAAAAACTAATCCAAAGCCAATTTAGAATAACAGTTCAAAGGTAACTAGTATAGGTAAGGTAATAGCCACTAAACTAGATTTTGCTTAAAAAAGTATTTTGACCAGGAGGGATAGGGATTTCCACTGTCCCTTCCAACATGAGCAGGACTTTCTTCATCGAAGGACGAAGAGATGGGTCATCTTGGATGCACCAAAGTGCAACTCTAACCATTCTTTCCATTTCTCTCTTGTCTATGTTTTCATTGCCCATCAGTTTATCCAACTCACCATTTTTGAAACATATCCATACCCATTCATCCAGAATAGCTTCTTCTTCAGAGAGATTCCAATCCACATTCTTCCTGCAACAAATGATCTCCAACAGTACAATGCCAAAGCTGTAAATATCTGCTTTGATTGTAATGGGCAATTTTCTATGCCATTCTGGGGCAACATATCCTCTTGTGCCTCTGATGCCTGTATAAGTATTGGTTTGATCTGGCTTTAGCAACTTCGCTAATCCAAAGTCAGAAATTCTGGCACATCCATATTCATCCATGAGTATGTTTTGAGGCTTAATGTCACAATGGATGATTTGAGTCCCACAATCTTCATGTAAATAGAGAACTCCTCTTGCTATATTGCAAGCAATTCCCACCCTAATATCCCAACCAGGTTGTTTTTCTGGGGTAAAAAGTATATCTGCAAGTGATCCATTCCTCATATATTCATATACCAAAAGCCTATTTTGTCCCTCATGACAAAACCCCAGTAAACATACTAAATTTTTGTGATGGGTTCTTCCAATAGCTTTTATCTCATTTTGAAACTCTCTTTCACCTTCCTTCATTTCCTTCTGTAGTCTTTTGATTGCTACAACCTTTTGGGCATTCAAAATTTTCCCTTTATAAACTATCCCAAATGAACCTCTTCCAATCTCTTCTTTGAAATCATCAGTCATGGCCTCTATCTCTTTGTAAGTATATGATTGCAGGACCAAATCCTCGCTTAGTTCTACATCATTGTTACGAGTTATTCTCTTATATGCTTGACTTTTGAACAACACAAATATGGAAATTACCAACATGGAAGACCCCAAGGCAACTAATATCAAACTGATAATCAATATGTCTTTCCGAATCTTTTTGTTACTTTTTCCTATAAGAACATTTGTAGTAGGAGTAGATATGGGTTTGCCTACCTTGATTAAAGCCATGTTTGAGTTACTTTGATCTCTTCTTCCGAATTTCAGAGGAAGTCTTTGCTTTCTGCAACTTTGATCATTGTAAAATGCCGCTTCACAATTACAGTCATCCAAACAAGCTTGTTTGCAACCTTCTTTATCGACTGATGATATAACCTTATATGGATCATCTTCCCATACAGTGTTTGGTAAATCTTCTATTTCAAACGAAACACTCTCTTTCTGATTTCCACAACTATCTGCTATAAAGTTCCTCTGACAACCTAAAGTCCATTTTTTCGGGTTAATAACTTGGAATCCCGGAAGGCATTTACAATCAGCTTCTTGATCATTCAGTACACAAAATCCATTTAACCCACATAGACCCTTAGGGTTGCATTTATCATACGAAGGTGACCATTCAATTGACCAACTGCCATTATTTCCAGTTAAGGTGTGCGAATACACATGGAATACTCCATCTTCATCAATTGTCATACGATGGACAGTGTCTTTTGAAGAATACCCTCTGTTACTTATATTCAAAATGTTTGAACCAGTTCTGTTAAGCAAGTACAGACCACCATCAGCACCAAAATTAAGAGTTACATTCGGTCCTTTACCATTAGTCCCAGTTGCATAATAAGCATATTCTGCTGTTAGAGAAGTTTCAATTGGGTACTGAACAAGGTTCCCATCTTGTTGCATGATGAGTCGAAAAAGGCCTTCTGAGTAATTAGATTTTGAAATGCTAGAAATTAGGGCTTGGCCTTCCAGCAAACGTTGAGTTGGCAAAAGAGTATCTGTTGGGTTGTCAAAAGTTTGCCAAATGATTTTCCCATCAGAGTTGTAGACCACAAAATTACCTGAATCAAGCATGGAAGCATAAGCAGCTAACATAAGAGGATCTCCTATGTCATTTTGACCTGTTGTGGATTGCAAAGAAAGACTGCCTTTGTCTGTGAAAAGCAGAGTGGCATTGCTGGTTACTGGTGGGTTGTTCCTATTTGCAGTCCAAACAACAGTCTTTTCTGGAATTCCATTGATGAAAACCCCAACAGCATAGCCATTGTTTCCTTGCTTGAAAAATCCAAAGGCAAAGAGTCCAGATTTTGACAACCAAGGAGAGCTGGTGGGTGTTAGAGATGAGCCTCGGGTTATGTTAGATTGTCCTTTTTGTGCTTCAGTAATAATTGCAAGTAGAGAGGCAAACAAGAACAACCTGATAAAAGCCATTGGAGTATGAACTTTTTTAGTATAGTAGTTATTTCACTTTCGTTAGCTTTAAATAATATTGGTATGGCTGCATTATGGACCGGACATGCGTGTTGACTTGAATTGCCTTGACCAGAGAATAGTCCAAAGCAAAATAAATTGGTTCTACATTGTGGAAAAACAAAGTTCTACATTTTGGACGGACAACTGGTTAGGTACTCCTTTAATTGATAGGTTGGACAACCCCCCTGTAGATCCCCCGATACATTCAGTAGTAGGGGACTACCTTAGCGAGGACGGATGGCATCTGCCTCAACAATTTATGGTCTCCTATCCAGATATTGCCTCAGAAATTCAGTCAACAGTGGTTGGGATTAGTTCGGACATAAGAGTTTGGACAAGCTCAATTAAGGGAGATGTTACAACTAGAGAGGCTTATGATTCATTACGTATGGTTGGGGAACGCAAGATTTGGGGTAAGGCTATTTGGGCTCCTTACATACCGCCATCAAGATCTATTTTGTTATGGCGTGCAATTCAAAATAAACTTCCTACGGACTGTCAGTTAAAAAAGAGGGGACAATTTTTCCCTTCTCGTTGCTCTTTATGTGGATCTAATGAGGAAACTATGTCACATCTTTTTTTAAGTTGTCATTTTGCAGGTGCACTTTGGGACCTCCTATGCTTCTTTTTTGGCAGACGACCATGCACAGATTCCACTATCCTAAACTTATGGAAGACTTCAATGTCAATAGAGTTTGGATCACAGCTCGCTAATTTATGGAAAACAGGAATCGTCTCAGTAATCTGGGTGATTTGGAATACTAGGAATGATTATCGGTTTAACAACAAAAAGACAACTCTGAGATCAGCATTTGCCACAGTATGGCGTTTTATTCGTGAAGCGAGTCTATCACAGGGTGGTTCCATGAGAAATACTGTGGACGACCTACAAGTACTTAAGCGTCTTCGAATACAAGGCATACCACGACGGGCTCCAAGGATTATAGAGGTCATTTGGAGGCCACCGCCTTCGGGTTGGATAAAAGTTAATATAGATGGTGCTGCTTTTGGAGCACCAGGATTATCTGGTTGTGCATGTGTTTTTAGAACTTCCAGATCATTTGTTAAGGGTTGTTTCTGTATTCCACTTGGAGTATCTTATGCTTTTGAGGCTGAACTAGCGGCAGCCATTCAGGCGGTGAGATATGCATATCAATTTCGATGGAGGCGACTATGGTTGGAATTAGACTCAACATATGTTGTCGCTCTCTTTCATACTCGATCTTCTTCGGTACCTTAGAGATGGTATTCTGCTTGGGCGGATTGTTTAGATAAAATAACCAACATGGAGTTCCACTGCTCACATATTTACAGGGAGGGTAATGCTGCAGCTGACAGTTTAGCTTCTAGGGCTCCTAGTTTATGTACAGCGACTTGGTGGTGGAATGCCCCATCTTTCGCTACTTCATTTATCCATTCAGATGCGAACAACAAACCTAATTACAGGTTCTGTTGAGAACATTTATTTGTAATTTAAATTTTATTGTTATTTAATAATATTAATAGTTGAGCGGTTTTATGAAAAAGGTGCTAAGGAGGTGCCAACCTAGTTAGGATGTCTCGGTGCACTCACTGAAAACTGCTAACTATAACCTTTATTGAAAAAAAAAACAAAGTCTTCAAGTTGAGTATGAACTTTTTTAGTATAGTAGTTATTTTACTTTCGTTAGCTTTAAATAATATTGGTATGGCTGCATTATGGACCCGACATGCGTGTTGACTTGAATTGCCTTGACCAGAGAATAGTCCAAAGCAAAATAAATTGGTTCTACATTGTGGAAAAACAAAGTCTTCAAGTTGAGTCGTTCTCCTTCATATTTTTCTTTATCTTTCTTTTTGCTAAGACAATTCCTTTTATAAATTGAAAATTTAAACTTAAAAATTAAAGCAATATTTAAAATTTAATATATTTTTTGTCCAAAAAAAAAAAATTGTTTATTCATATTAATAGAAAGAAATTTTTTATTTCTTTCCAAAATAACACATAAATTTAAAATGTCACATCCAATCTACATTCATATTAATAAGATGAAGATTTCTTTGTCATATGGGCTGCTGGTGCTTTTGTGAGCCTTAGCTGAAAAATTAAATTAATATAATTATTAAAAAATTAGTTATATAAATTCAAATTACTTGTAGAAAAAATTAAACTAAAAAAATCTATACTTAGTGAAGAGACTGTCCATAGTATGCTTTGCATATTTTTGTATTTACTTCTTTTTTCTCCTTTAGATTGAACATAGTGGTGGTTCAAAAAAATTTGAAAAAATCACAAAAATAGTATCTTATATAACTTGTAATGACAAAAAATAACACGTTCAAAGTCGAGCTCATTATTTTTAATTAAAAAAAATTCAGCCTATTATTTTATATTGAACGCTGTTCAAATTGAATTACAACTATTTAACTACCTAACTGTTGAACTTTGTCCAATTTAACCCCGTTTGATATTATTATGATGATATTTTATTTTTTTTATATATACTTTAGGGGTTTTATTTCCTTTAATTTTTCAAACCAAAAAAAACATTTGGTTGAATGGATTTTATATTGTATAGATCCTTGTTCACTCATTTGATTTTTTCTTAAATAATACTTGTTCCATAATAATTTATGATAAAATTAATGTAAATTAAGATTTAATTTTTCAATTAACACGTCATTTATATAATAAATCTATAAGTAACTTATAAAGTTAAAAATATATGATTTTTTATTAATTCAAACCCAAATTGACACAAGTTAACTTAAATTGAAATACAAATAAAACAAAACAATATATAATATAAATATATACATAAAGATTGAGAAAATAACTTAAATGTTTCAAGTAAAAAATATATATGGGTTATTTATGTGAGTCAATTTTTAACAAATTGAAAAAGAATTGCGGCCTTTGATCGAGCCTCATCTTGATTTTTTCTTTCTTTTGTTAAGTGGACTCGACTTCACCTTATAACAAGGTGTCTTATGCCATTTGGGCTACATGCCACTTGCAATCTCATCTTGAATTGGCTATATTTGTATCTAGCCATATTAACTCCGTATAAAAAGGCACTAATTTGCCCCTATCCTATTCTCTAGACCCTAGAAAACGCGTGAAAAAACAGAGGCTCAAATAGTACGATTCCTCCACCCTAGGTATTGGGGGGTGGGGGGCAACTAATAGTTTGTTTTCATTTTTCATTTATTTAAAAATTACATTTTTTTTATTTCAAAATGAAAATAATAATAATAATAATAATAATAATAATAAATATTACGAATATATAGACACATGAAAGGTTTTCATTTGCTAATTATATTTTTTTGAAAAATAAAAATGTGATATTTTTTATTTTATTTTTTTGCTTTGAAACGAGTAAATTTAGATGGATTATAGCTCATCCTAGATGAAAAATCTCTTAGGTATATGACCTTAAATGTAAGCAATTGGTCAACCATGGATGGGGAAAAGAAATTTTGACAAGTTTGTGATTTATGATATAGGGTGGTGGGTTGGGGAATACGAGGAATTTTCATTTCAAAATAACAACAATTGATTAAAAGAAAAGAAGAAAATATTATTATTATCGTATGTGCAACATGTGTTAGGAAAAAAAAATAAGAAGAAGAAGAAGACAATACAGCCACAATTCAATTTATTGTTACCGTAAAAAGCATGGATTTTTTTTTTATAGAAGTAAAAAGCATGAATTTAGTATTAATCCTTGTAATAAATTTGACATTGTTATGAAACTTAAAAAAAAAAATAGAGAAAAAGCAAAAAAAAAAAAAAAATTCTCATTAATTATTATGTATCTATAATATATTACTAAAGGCCTTATTTATAGAATTTACAAGATACAATATGAATTTTAAATCTAAGGTATAATAGATATTAAATCTCTAATTAAATACAAATTTATGATACAATAGAGATAAATTTTTATTTAAAATAAATCTAACCATAAGATAGATATATCATATTTTAGATTTGACATCTAAATTATAACACTCCTCCTAAATGTCAAATGCATCGAGAATATGGCTCATTAAAAACAATGCTAGTAAAAGGGGACAAAAAACTAGCAAAGAAAAAAAGTATATTATTCTAATGCAATACACTTAAGTTGCCTTATTAAAACTTTTTGAGTAAAACCCAATAAGACAAAACTATAAAAAGGAAAAAGAAGACAATGCTATACAGATATACTCCTGATGATGACAATAGTTCAACATGAGATGTCCTATTAATTAAACATTTTAACATTACTATAATCATTTTTCAAATGTTAAAATAAATGTAATAACTCATAGCGAGTGCGCCTATCTAGTCGTCACTTGACTTCATAAGTACAATTTCATAGTTGTAGCCCAAATATATTTACTTCGATAGCATGTTACATTTAAATACTAATGTGCAAGGTATATGTTATTCTACAAAATAGTTTATTTTGTCAGTTATTACAAAATTAATTTGAAACATTATACTTATATATAAAAATACTGCAGTAATGATGATAATTCATATATCAAATTTAAAATAAAACTCATTATTTTATTATTCTGTAAGATTTAATATTTGTATATGCTCTGATAATATTTATTAATATTAATAAATACATTGAGCATCAATTATCTTATTAAATAGTGTCAACTGACTATAAAAAAAGAACAATATAAGATATTTTTTATATCATATAATCAAATAATAACTAGATATATAATACTTTGTACTTATTTTTATCATAATTTTAAAAGCATATAATATGCTTTGTATCCCTACCTTCCTCTCCTTTTTTTTTTGTACAGTAGTTCTTTCACTTTCATAAGCTTAACTAATATTTGTATGGTTGCATTATAGAGAGACATGCATGTTAACTTTTTTTTTTAATAAAGGTTATAGTTAGCAGTTTTCAGTGAGTGCACCGGGACATCCCAACTAGGTTGGCACCTCCTTAGCACCTTCTTCATGAAACCGCTCAACTATTAATATTATTAAATAACAATAAAATTTAAATTACAAATACATGTTCTCAACAGAACCTGTAATTAGGTTTGTTGTTAGCATCTGAATGGATAAAAGAGGTAGCGAAAGATGGGGCATTCCACCACCAAGTCGCTGTACATATACTAGGAGCCCTAGAAGCTAAACTATCAGCTGCAGCATTACCCTCCCTGTAAATATGTGAGCAGTGGAACTCCATGTTGGTTATTTTATCTAAACAATCAGCCCAAGCAGAATACCATCTCCAAGGTACCGAAGAAGATCGAGTATGAAATAGAGCGACAACATATGTTGAGTCTGATTCCAACCATAGTCGCCTCCATCGAAATTGATATGCATATCTCACCGCCTGAATGGCTGCCGCTAGTTCAGCCTCAAAAGCATAAGATACTCCAAGTGGAATACAGAAACAACCCTTAACAAATGATCTGGAAGTTCGAAAAACACCGGCACAACCAGATAATCCTGGTGCTCCAAAAGCAGCACCATCTGTATTAACTTTTATCCAACCCGAAGGCGGTGGCCTCTAAATGACCTCTATAATCCTTGGAGCCCGTCGTGGTATGCCTTGTATTCGAAGACGCTTAAGTATTTGTAAGTCGTCCACAGTATTCAGCATGGAACCACCCTGTGATAGGTTCGCTTCACGAATAAAACGCCATACTGTGGCAAATGCAGACCTCAGTGTTGTCTTTTTGTTGCTAAACCGATAATCATTCCTAGTAGTCCAAATCACCCAGATTACTGAGACAATTCCTGCTTTCCATAAATTAGAGAGTTGTGATCCAAACTCCATTGACATTGACGTCTTCCATAAGTTTAGGATAGTGGACTCTGTGCATGGTCGTTTGCCAAAGAAGAAGCATAGGAGGTCCCAGAGTGCACTTGCAAAATGACAACTTAAAAAAAGATGTGATATAGTTTCCTCTTTGGATCCACATAATGAGCAACGAGAAGGGAAAAATTGTCCCCTCTTTTTTAACTGACAATCTGTGGGAAGTTTATTTTGAATTGCACGCCATAACAAAATAGACCTTGAAGGTGGTATGTAAGGAGCCCAAATAACCTTATCCCAATTCTTGCGTTCCCCAACTACACGTAATGAATCATAAGCCTCTCTGGTTGTAACATCTCCCTTAATTGAGTTTGTCCGAACTAATCCCAACCACTGTTGACTGGATTTCTGAGGCAATATCTGGATAGGAAACCATAAATTGTTGAGGCAAATGCCATCCGTCCTCCCGAAGGTAGTCCCCTACTAGTGAATGTATCGGGGGATCTACAGGAGGGTTGTCCATCCTATCAATTAAAGGAGTACCTAACCAGTTGTCTGTCCAAAACTTTACTGTAGAATTTATTCCAACTGACCACCTGGACTCTTCCAAGAGGGTTAAGTAGTGAGGTCGCAAAGCAGGCCAAATTGATGAGCAGACATAATAGTTTCGTGGAAAGTTATTTTTATTTAGATATCTACCACGTAAGTAAAGCAGAGTGGGAGAAGTTCCTGTGATTACTCTCCAGGCAAACTTTCTTAGCATGGCCTCATTTAAGAGACGAAGATCCCGCAAACCAAGACCTCCTTCCTCTATTGGAAGACAACAATCTCTCCAAGCCACTTGAACCTGTTTAATTGTATCAGTCTTTCCCGACCAAAAAAAATTGCGAAAAATTTTTGTTAGTTCTTCAAGAATTTTTTTTTGGCCATTTATATATCTGGAAAGAATGAAGGAATGTACTATGGATGATTGAAGAAATCAAGCATCGCCTTCCTGCCAAAGAGATAGTCTGCCCATTCCAGGCCTCAATTTTCACACGAATTTTATCTGCTAAACTTTGAAACCAGCATTTTCTCGGAGCCCCTTTAAAAAGATTAATCCCCAAGTAAGATAAGGATGATCCTCCCATGCGCATGCCAGATATATTACGAAGTAATGAAATGTTGCCCGAGGTAACACCTTTTCCAAAGTAAATAAAAGATTTTTCTAAATTTACCACCTGACCAGAAAGGCGACCATACAGGGAAAAAGCCTCAGATAACACTCGAATGTTTGTCTCCCGTGCACGACCAAAAACAATAATATCATCTGCATATAAAAAGTGAGTTGGTGCACGAGTTCCCCTGGGTGAAGAAATTGGTAATAAACGCCCCGTATCAACCAATTTTTCAAGATATCTGCTGAGAAAATCTTCAGCTATGCAAAATAGCAGTGGGGACAGAGGATCCCCCTGTCGGACGCCTCTAGAGCAAGGAAAATATCCCCTGGGTGAACCATTAACCAGGATTGAAATTCTCGCTGATGCGAAGAGATCTCGAATCCATCCCAGGAAAGTGTTGTCAAAACCAAAACATTTCATCACCTGTAGAATAAAATCCTAACTCATGGTATCAAAAGCTTTATGAATGTCAATTTTGAGAGCAATGTTCCCATGTCGGCTAGAAAGTTGCATAGCATTAAAACATTCAGAAGCACCTGCAATAAAATCGCTTATGTTTCGACCTGGAATGAATCCAAATTGATTTTGAGATAGGATACGAGTGCATATATGTCATAGTCGACCGGCAATAATCTTTGTTATTACTTTGAACATGAAGTTGCCTAAAGCAATAGGCCTATACTGGTCAATAGTGCTTGCTTGCTGATGTTTTGGTATAAGAATTATGAAATTTGAGTTAAGTCCTGGGTGCATCCGGCCTGTTTTAAAATACTCTTGTACCGCTTTTACTACATCTGTACCAACTATCTCCCAGCACTGTTGAAAAAATTTACCCGTAAAACCATCTGGTCCAGGGGCACTTAGTGGGTCCAAGGCAAAAACTGTATCTTTTATGTCTTCTGAAGACGGTATGCATCGTAAACATTGATTATCCACAGTGGTGACTAGGGAGGGCACCACTGACTCGATGGGGGTAAAATCTGTTGTTCCAGCTGAATGACTTTAGAAAAGATGTTCATAGTAATCCAAAATATGAGTAGCTATTACCTCTGGATCATGGGTAATATCTCCATTAATTTCCAAGTGTGTCAGAGGTTTTTGTGCCCTTAAACGACGAAGAATTGAGTGAAAAAATGCTGAGTTTCTATCTCCACCTTTTAACCATTTTAGTCTAATCTTTTCTCTTAGAAATATATCTTGCTGTCGCAGTAACTTATCCAAGTCAGCATGAGCATCAGACTCCAATTGGAGGAGTTCTTCGGAGAAAGAGTCATTGTTATAGCATTGCTGAATGTCGGCAAGAGTAGTTGTTGCAGTTGCAATATTTTGATTCAGATTACCAAAGACATTTTTATTCCAGGTCTTGAGAACCAATTTGAGAGCCTTGAGTTTCCCAATGACAATACCCATAGCGCTAGCCTGAACAGGCACTGACCAAGTTGCACGCACTAAATCTTTAAAACTAGGATGCTCGAGCCACATGCCATGAAACCTAAACGGCCTTGGACCCCTATTCTCTGACTTAGATGCCTTAAGCAAAAGTGGGTGGTGATCTGAGCAGTGCCTAGGAAGTGTACAGCAGGATACCGTAGACCAAGAGTCAAGGAAGGATTCTGAACACAACCCACGATCTAATCTTGATCTTATTTGAAAAAGTCCACCCTTAGAATAAGTGTAATAGGCCCCTTTAGTATCAATTTCAACCAAGTTACAGGAAGAGACCATAGCATTAAAATCCTCTATAGAGGTATTACTACGTGTCAATCCAGTAGTTTCGTGTGATCCAAGAATAGCATGAATTGCCTTGACCTGAGATTATTTCAAAGCGGAATAAATTGGTTCTATATTGTGGAAAAGCAAAGTCTTCAAGTCAAGTCCTTCTCCTTTATACTTTTTTTTTCTATATTGAAAAATTACACATAAAAATTAAAGTAATATTTAAAATTTAATTGTTTTCTTTTTTTTTCTTCTCAATAAAAAATATATATATTCATATATTTTTTAATACTAAAAATATATATATTTATTTAATTTATAAAAAAAATATATTTATTTTTTTACTTAATAATTATGTCATACAATAAAATTTATTTAAATTAGGACCAAAGTCTTTTCTGCCGTATTCCATCAAAATTCTATATAAACTTACAAAAAGAGATGACCGTGATTCCAACTATTTTTTTTTTTTGACCAAGGAAAAAAAATAGTTTATTCATCGTAATTGAAAGAAAATTGTTATTTCTTTTCAAAATAACTCACAAATTCAAAATGTCACATCCATTAACATTAAAATTCATAAGACGAATATTACTTTGGCATAGGAAAAATAGGGGCTTTTGGTGCTTTTGTGGGCACTTAAGGTTCACAAACTTAAATTCGACTTTATATAAATAGCTTGAAAAAATAAAATAAATATAATTATCAAAAAAATTAATTATAAAAATTAAAATTATGTGTAAAAAAAATAAAAATAAAAATAATCTATACTTAGTCAAGGGACTCTCCATAATATGCTTTGCATATTTTTTTATTTGCTTCTTTTTTCTCTTTTAGGTTGAATATAGTGATGGATCAAAACAAAAAATTTTAAAAATAATATATCTTAAAACTTATAATGGCAAAAAATAGTACCTTAGGTTGCGTTTTGTTCGTTGAATGTAATCGTAATCCTAATCGTAATCGTAATCGTAATCGTAATCGAATGTAATGTAAAGGAATCAGTATTACTATTACAGTGTTTGGTTTAGTAAATGTAATCAAAAAAGGAATCAGTATTACAGTGTTTGTTTGACAACTGTATTGTAATGGAATAGAAAAAAAAATCACAAAATTAATTAATTTTAATTATAACAAAAAAATAACAACAATTAATAAATTTTAATTAATCACATAAATTAACAACAAAAAAAATTAATTCAGCAAAAAAAAATTAATTATAACAAAAAAAATAACAACAATTAATAAATTTTAATTAATCATTAATTAACAACAAAAAAAAATTAATTCAACAAAAAAAATGTTTCAAAAAAAAAAAAAATGCACAATCGTGTGAAGTGGACGGGAGGACGCGAGCTGGTGCACGACGGCTGGACGGGAGGACGCGAGCTAGACGACGACGACGGGTTGGACGGCGACGCGAGCTGGAACACCGCGTGAGCTAGAACACCGCATAAGCTGGAATACCGCGTGAGTTGGAACACCGTGCGAGCTGGAACACTGGACGGGAAGACGACGACGCCAGAGCAGATGCTGGACGATGACGGCTGCACAGGAACAGGGACAAACGACGGCCAAAAAAAAAATAGCGAAAATAGTGGAGCGCAGGTGAACGTGAAGACATTACGTAATGTAATGAGTATTCAAGGTGTTAAGAGTTGTAATCAGTATTCCTTTAAGAGATGTAATAGATTACATTACATTACATCTCTTTAAAGAAACCAAACAATGTAATAACTTGAATCAATTACATTACATCTCTTATTACACCCAACCAAACACCACCTTAATGTTGAGCTCATTATTTTTACTATTAAAAAAAATTCATTCCATTATTTCACATTGAAAGTCATCTAATATTTAAAAGTTATTCAAGTTGAACTACAACAATTTAAATTCATTAATTGTTGAACTTTATTCAATTTGGTTCTGTTTAATATTATTAGGATGCTATTTTATTGTTATAAATTTTAAGAATTTTATTTCATTTAATTTTTCAAAAAAACAAAATCGATTGGATGGATTTTACATTGTATAGATGCTTGTTTACTCATTTAATATCCTAAATCATAATTGTTCCATAATAATTTATGATAAAAATAATGTAAATTTAATTTAATTTAATTTTTTAATTAGCATGTCATTTATATAATAAATCTACAAACAAGTTATAAAGTTGAAATTATATGATTTTTTTATTATTAATTCAAAGCCCAAATTAACATATGTTAAGTTAAATTGAAATATAAATAAAATAAATAATATATAATATAAATGTATCTATAAAGATTGAGAAAATAGCTTACATGTTCAAGAAAAAAATATGGGCTTATTTATGTGATTCAACTTTAACGAAGTGAAAAAGAATTACACCCTCTGACCATTTATCATGCCTCATCTCGATTTGACTAAACTTTTCTGTAGCCAGCTATATTAGGAGTGATTTGCCTAAATAGCTTCAATTTTGATTAAAAGTTAAATTTTTCAAAACTAGCAATAATAAGTTCAAAACTGTGCATTTTAGTTATATTAAAATTAGATAAATTACAGAAATATCCTTTCACTCTAATTCATACTTGTTACACTGCGCAATATGTTTAAAAATTATGTTAAAACAACATTTACGTTAAAGTGCACATGAGAAACAAAAAAAGAAAAAGTTAAGCATATACATAAAAACATTAAACTAAAAAGAAGTCTCTAACTAAAGAAATTAAGCAACAACAAAGTTTAAGATAATTAAAAGGATGTTTTGAGAAACCAAGTTAAACCACAATCAATGTTGTTGCAAATACTAGATGGATAATCTCACTTGTAAAATATAAATATAGAATAATGTCCAATCACTCCTTTTTTTTTTCCTCAAATTAAATTCTCTAATCACTCCTTTTGTGGAGAACTAGAAAATTGAAGAAGTATTGTAAATCTGTTGGTGGTATAATTGGCTTTACATAGTATGTAAATCAGTTTATATAGTATGTAAACTGTGTTACATAGTATGTAAACTGGGTTTACATACTATGTAAACTGATTTACATACAACAAGTAATGGTTTCAATAAAGTGCACATGAAAAACAAAAAAGAAAAAGTTAAGCATATACATAAAAACATTAAACTAAAAAGAAGTCTCTAACTAAAGAAATTAAGCAACAACAAAGTTTAAGATAATTAAAAGAATGTTTTGAGAAACCAAGTTAAACCACAATCAACGTTGTTCCAAATACTAGATGGATAATTTCACTTGTAAAATTAGAGGTGTCAAACGGGCCGGCACGGCACGGCACGGCCCGTTAAACCTTTGGCCCTTTGGCCCAGCGGGCCGGCACGGCACGGCCCATCAAAAATTCGGCACGGCACGGCACGGCCCGTTAGCCAAAATGAGTAGCACGGCACGCAAAATTTTACTATTTTAAAAATTAATTTTAAAAAATATATAAAAAAAAATGGAATTAAGGGCTCACGGGCCGTGCCGGCCCATTAAGACAGTTTAACGGGCCGGGCACGGCACGGCACGTTAAGGCCCACGGGCCAAGAATTGAGGCACGGCACGGCCCATATAAGGGCCAAGGGCCGGCACGGCACGCTAATTAACGGGCCAAGGGCCGGCACGGCACGCTAATTTGACGGGCCGGGCCGGCCCATCCCGTTTGACACCTCTATGTAAAATATAAATATAGAATAATGTCCAATCACTCATTTTTTCTTTTTTTTTTCCTCAAATTAAATTCTCTAATCACTCCTTTTGTGGAGAACAAGAAAATTGAAGAAGTATTGTAAATCTGTTGGTGGTATAATTGGATTTACATAGTATGTAAACTGTGTTACATACTATGTAAACTCGTTTACATACTATGTAAACTGGGTTTACATACTATGTAAACTGGGTTTACATACTATGTAAATCAGTTTACATACTATGTAAACTGATTTACATACAACAAGTAATGGTTTCAATAAAGTGCACATAAGAAACAAAAAAGAAAAAGTTAAGCATATACATAAAAATATTAAACTAAAAAGAAGTCTCTAACTAAAGAAATTAAACAACAACAAAGTTTAAGATAATTAAAAGGATGTTTTGAGAAACCAAGTTAAACTACAATCAATGTTGTTCCAAATACTAGATGGATAATTTCACTTGTAAAATATAAATATAGAATAATGTCCAATCACTCCTTTTTTCTTTTCTTTTTTCCTCAAATTAAATTCTCTAATCACTCCTTTTGTGGAGAACAAGAAAATTGAAGAAATATTGTAAATCTGTTGGTGGTATAATTGGGTTTACATAGTATGTAAATCAGTTTACATAGTATGTAAACTCGTTTACATAGTATGTAAACTCGTTTACATACTATGTAAACTGGGTTTACATACTATGTAAATCAGTTTACATACTATGTAAAATGATTTACATACAACAAGTAATGGTTTCAATAAAGTGCACATGAAAAACAAAAAAGAAAAAGTTAAGCATATACATAAAAACATTAAACTAAAAAGAAGTCTCTAACTAAAGAAATTAAGCAACAACAAAGTTTAAGATAATTAAAAGGATGTTTTGAGAAACCAAGTTAAACCATAATCAATGTTGTTCCAAATACTAGATGGATAATCTCACTTGTAAAATATAAATATAGAATAATGTCGAATCACTCCTTTTTTCTTTTTTTTTTTTCCTCAAATTAAATTCTCTAATCACTCCTTTTGTGGAGAACTAGAAAATTGAAGAAGTATTGTAAATCTGTTGGTGGTATAATTGGATTTACATACTATGTAAACTGGGCTTACATACTATGTAAATCGGGCTTACATACTATGTAAATCAGTTTACATACTATATAAACTGATTTACATACAACAAGTAATGGTTTCAATAAAGTGCACATGAGAAACAAAAAAGAAAAAGTTAAGCATATACATAAAAATATTAAACTAAAAAGAAGTCTCTAACTAAAGAAATTAAACAACAAAGTTTAAGATAATTAAAAGGATGTTTTGAGAAACCAAGTTAAACCACAATTAATGTTGTTCTAAATACTAGATGGATAATCTCACTTGTAAAATATAAATATAGAATAATGTCCAATCACTCCTTTTTTCTTTTCTTTTTTCCTCAAATTAAATTCTCTAATCACTCCTTTTGTGGAGAACTAGAAAATTGAAGAAATATTGTAAATCTGTTGGTGGTATAATTGGGTTTACATAATATGTAAATCAGTTTACATAGTATGTAAATTAGTTTACTTGTTGTATGTAAATCAGTTTACATACTATGTAAATCAGTTTACTTGTTGTATGTAAATCAGTTTTACTTGTTGTATGTAAATCAGTTTACATAGTATGTAAACTGATTTACATACAACAAGTAATGGTTTCAATAAAGTGCACATGAGAAACAAAAAAGAAAAAGTTAAGCATATACATAAAAACATTAAACTAAAAAGAAGTCTCTAACTAAAGAAATTAAGCAACAACAAAATTTAAGATAATTAAAAGGATGTTTTGAGAAACCAAGTTAAATCACAATCAATGTTGTTCCAAATACTAGATGGATAATTTCACTTGTAAAATATAAATATAGAATAATGTCCAAGTAGTCAAAGCACAAGCTCTAAGATTGTCATAGCTAGTGATGCATACATAAAATAAATTCAAATAGTCATCAAGGAAGAAAATATTACATATGTTCTTGATCTAAGTTAAACTAGCATAGCATAAGATATCAAATCCAATCTAAATAACATAAAAGCTGCAATTTTCAGTCAAATGCATTTTGGAGCAGAAGGATTCTGCACAAGTATATGAGAAATTTGAGTATGTAACATAATTTACATAGTATGTAAACAATTTACATAGTATGTAACACATACTTGTATATATACTCTGTTTTGCCTAGCAAAAACAGAGTATAATCAATTCCTTCCAAATTGTTAATGCCCAATATGATTTACATAAAAAACTGAACGACTGTCTGCACTAAGATGTATTCATATGATTTACAAAAGAATGATTTTTTTTTCTAGGTTGTCAAATAAATAAATTTAAATGCCTTGGTGAAAATGAAAATGGTGTCACTGATAGAAAAATTCTTAACACAATTTTCAATCCATCAGTGAACGATTCTTCATAGTTTTAAGATAAAAACTAAACATTTATTGGACAAACTCTTGGTATAAAAAACAAAGGGGCGTAGAAGAAGTTTCGATGCCTCGACTTGTTTCATGTGAGAGGGGAAAACGGCTCGTTATGCTTAAAAATCTAGAGGGTTAAAATCGTAAAATAACATAACTCAAACGATGTCGTAAAGCGATATGTGAAAAAATTAATAATCAGCCCAAAAACAGGCTACAACGGGTCATTAAATCACTATATTAGCTCCACATAAAAGCCTTTAGAAAAAGGTTAAAAGGCATCCGTTAACTCAGCCCTTTCCTATTCTCTAGACCCTAAGAAAATTATGAAAAAAAGGCTCAAATGGTAAGATTTCTCCGAAGGCGTAGCTAACTGCATAGGATATGACTAATAATTTTCATTTTTCATTTATTTAAAAATTACATTATTTTCTTAGGGGTATGGGACTCCACAAATCTTTTACATTTACAAAAAGTATATTCTAGTTTTTTTTCTTTTAAATGATATACTTTTTCCTAGTTTTTTAAAATGTACACTCAAACTCAATTTCTAAAAAAAAAATCAATTTATTGGCACGTAGTTATCTTGTGACAAGTTCTCAAGCGAGGAGGCAACATTTGATTGTGTAATAAAATTTGATTTATTTTTATTATTCAATCAAATGTAGAAGTTATACCTTTCATTTTCTTTGTTTATAACTTTGAATTACGTTGGATTTCTTGTGCCTTTGTGAAAAAGCACATTAATAAGTTACATTGCTCAGTAGCACTTGAAAATTGCTTATCAGTTGTTTCAAGTTAAAAAACAAAACATAATATGATCTTATCTTTTAACACCATTCACATTGGCATCTCAGCATAAAAGAATCATAGCAAAATTACGTTAAGACATATCTTATTCCAACAGCAAAACAAATTCTATAAAGAAAACCTAATCCAAGGCCAATTTAGATTAACAGTCCAAGAGTAGATAGTATAGGTAAAGTAATAGCCACTAATCTACATTTTGTCTATAAAAGTATTTTGACAAGAGGGATAGAAATGTTCTCTTAATTGACACATTTTAATATTATTATGACCATCTCTCAATTGTTGAAATAAATATAATGACTTATGGCGAGTACGCCTATTTAGTCGCCACTTGACTTCATATATAATACAATTTCATAATTGTAGATCAAATGTATTTACTTCGATAATATCTTACATTTAAATACTAATTTGCAAAGTACATGTTATTTTACAAAATTAATTAGAAATCTTACACTTATTTATAAAACATATTGCAGTAATGATAATAATTTATATATTCAATTTAAAATAAAACTTATCATTTTATACTTCTATAAGATTTAACATTTGTATATGCTCTAAGAAAACTCAACATTATTAATAAATACATTGAGTATCAATTATTTTACTAAATAGTGTCAACTGACTATAAAATAAAGAACAAGATAAGATAATTTTTATATCATGCAACCAAACAATAACTAGATATATAATATGCATATGGTTTATCCATAAAAGTAAATTAATACAAATTTATCTTTCTCTAATGCTAGAAGTTGTTGGTCATAATTAGTTGTTTTATTTAATGCTATATTTTTATACATTCATTACTTTCCCACAAGGCTTTATGTACTATGCAGGCTAAATATTTACAATTCAACAATTGAGGTTACTAGGCCTCGAATACAAAACCTACAGCTTTGATACCACGGTAGAAGTTAATGGTCACCAACCCTCTTAAAAGTTGAAGCTGTTAGGAAGAGGGCCAATTATACTTTTATATATTTATCATTTAAAATAATTACTTATTTTTACCATAATTTTAAAAGTGCATAAAATATATTAACATGCTTTGTATTCCAACGTTCCTCTACCTTTTTTTTTTGCATAGTAGTTCTTTCACTTTCATAAGCTTAACTAATATTTGTGTGGTTGCATTATAGACAGCACATGCATGTTAACTTGAATAGCCTTGACCTGAGATTAGTTCCAAGTGGAATAAATTGGTTCTATATTGTGGAAAAGCAAAGTCTTCATGTCAAGTCCTTCTCCTTAATACTTTTTTTTTTTTTTGTTTCTAAGACAAGTCCTTTCTATATTGAAAAATTAAACATAAAAATTAAAGTAATATTTAAAATTTAATTGTTTTCCTTTTTTTCTTCTCAATAATATATATATATATATATATATATATATATATAATATATATATATATATATATCTAAATTATAAAAAAATAAACATATTTTTTATCTAATAATTATGTCATACAATAAACTTTATTTAAATTGGGACCAAAGTCTTTTCCGACGTATTCTATCAAAATTCAATGTAAACTTACAAAAAGAGATGACCGTGATTCCAACTAAATTTTTTTTTTGTCCAAGGAAAAAAGATTAGTTTATTCATCGTAATTGAAAGAAAATTGTTATTTCTTTTCAAAATAACTCACAATTCAAAATGTCACATCCATTAACATTAAAATTCATAAGATGAATTCTTGTAAAAAAAAAAAATTCATAAGATTAAGATTACTTTGGCATAGGAAAAATAGGGGCTTCGGTGCTTTTGTGGGCCTTAGGGGTCACAAACTTAAATTCGCCCTTAGGGGTTTTATTTGATTTAATTTTTCAAAAACACAAATTCGATTGGATGGATTTTACATTCTATAGATGCTTGTTCACTCATTTAATTTTCTCTTATATAATAATTGTTTTATAATAATTTATGATAAAAATAATGTAAATTTAATTTAATTTTTCAATTAGCATGTCATTTATATAATAAATCTACAAACAAGTTATAAAGTTAAAAATATATGATTTTTTTTTAATTCAATGCCCAAATCAACATAAGTTAACTTAAATTGAAATATAAATAAATAAATAATATATAATACAAATGTATATATAAAGATTGAGAAAATAGCTTACACGTTCAGGAAAAAAACATGGGCTTATATATGTGATTCAACTTTTAACGAATTAAAAAAGAATTGTGCCCTTTAATTGTTTGTCCTGTTTCATTTTGATTTGGCTATACTTCTCTGTAGGGGTGTCTACGGTCCGATTTTTAGTAAAAAAAAATTATTCAAACCAGATCGAACCGTTTAATTAATAAAAATTTTGAAACCAAATGGTCCAATCCGATTTGGTCCGGTTTCGTTAACGGTTTTCAATGATTTTTAAAACTTTTTTTCCTAAACATTAACCTTTTTTGCTAAACATTTTTTCTATAACTAAGAGTGCAATCAAATTATAACGCAACACATATAATAACAAATTAATACATTAATCGATAAAATACATATTCATAATACATTAATCCATAAAAAATTCAAAACAATTACAATCTATATTCTAAAATAATAAAAAGTTTACACAAATTTACAAATTCAAGTTTAATTTTTATGTTCTTTCACTGTCCTAGCTATCTCACATACTGAGACATGATCTTATGTTTTTATGGCAGCCTCTGCTTTGTATCATTTTCATATCAATATTTTAATAAACCAGTAATATATTAGAAAGAATTGTTGATTAAAACTTTCACAAGCTAGAAAGAGCTATAGCAGATATATCAGTAGTAATGAAAGTATAAAGTGGAATTTAATTTAAAAATATCTTTTTTACATTTATTTTTACCAATCTAAGTTCAAAATCCTAACAATCTTTATAAATCATCTAATAATAGGCCCAATAAATTATAATTATATATTATATATAATAATAATATAATATATTTTTTTAAAAATAAATTTAATATTTTATTTATAACGGTCTGGTTCGATTGGTTAAAAAATTTACAAAATTGGACCGGACCGTTACACCAACGGTTTGAGTTATTTTTAACCGGACCGGACCATATATTTTATGAAACTGTCCAATTCGGTCCGATCTAGTCCAATTTTTCAATTTTGTCTAATTTGATCCAATTTTTAGATACTCCTACTTCTCTGTGACTAGCCATGTTAGCTCCATATAAAAACCTTATAAAAGGGCTAAAAAGGCACTCGTTAGCTCGATTCCTTTACTATTCTCTGGACCCTAGGAAAATTATGAAAAAAAAAAAACATAGAGGCTAAAATGGTACGATTTCTTCTAAGGTGTATAGCAGCATAGGATATGACTAATAATTTTTATTTTTCATTTATCTAAAAATTACATTTTTTTTGTATGGTACTCTATATGTCTCTTACATTTACAAAAAAAAAAAAAAATACACTTTAGTTCATTTTCTTTTAAGTGGTACACTTTAGGTTTTCTAGCTTTTCAAAATGTATACTTAAGTTTAGTTTCTCAGAAAAATTCAATTTATTTGCACATGGTTTTTATGTGACTCTTTGAGGGTAATTTTAAAATTTCAAGTTTTTTTGCTAATTTTTTTTTAAAAAAATAAATAAATTATGGGACATAAAAAATTAAATAAAAACTGACCAATTTTTTTTTTACAAAAAGTTGTTCTTTTTTTATTATAAAAAAATTGATTTTTTTTTAAAATTATTTTGGTAAAAAAATTAAAATTTCAAAATTATCCCTGTAAAAAATCATATGAAAATCATGAGTTAAGAAATTGAATTTTTTTTTATGAGAAATTGAACTTAAGTGTACTTTTTAAAAAATAATATTATCTTTTTTTTTTTTCAAGATAAAAAATAAAGATTATATTAATATTACAAAAACGTAGACACAAGAAAGGTTTTAATTTATTAATTATTATTATTTTTGAAAAAAAATGTGATACTTTTTTTTTTTCCACTTTCAAACTAATAAATTCAAATGGATTATAGCTGATCCTAGATAGAAAATCTCTTAGGTATATGATCTTAAATATAAACATGTGGTCTATGAGAAATTTTCATTTCAAAATAAAATCAATTGATTACAATAATAAGTTAAAAATATTATTATTATTATTATTATTATTATCTTTATGTGCAACATGTGTTTGGAAAGAAAAAAGATAGAAGATGACAATACAACCTCAATTTAATTTATTGTTGCCATAAAAAGCATGAATTTTGTATTATATCCTTGTAAAATCTAACTTTCTTTTTATAGGATTCTAAATATACTTTTGTACAATTAATATTAAATAAAATTGTAAATAATAAATATAATGGTGATAGTAATAATTTAATTTGTGACAATATCTCCACACAATAGTAGTTGTATAATAAGTTTATAAGGCTATAAAATGTATGAAATCTATGAAATAAGATTTACAGATACATGGACTATATGAGGATTGTTTACGGGATTGGGATGGGTTGGGCTAGAACCTCTTTTCCGACTTTGAATTTGTTTCTCATTTTCACTTCAAATAACTATCGGGACATATTAGGAATTTTTAATAGGGAATGAGGACCCACTATTGGGAATTGGGGATCCAAATAATATTATAAATATCATTATTATTATTATTATTTGTAATTTTGTATTTTTATTCTAAAATAAAATTTAAAATTATTCAACAATAAATATTTTATCAAGAAAAAATAAATAAATTTTAAGCTAATAAATAAATAATATGTATACGAAAAGGAGAAAAATAAAATATATATAATAATAAATACATAATATTTTATACTAAACAAAATTAATAAAATTTTATTACATACTAGTCATGGCTAGCATCTAAAGTATATGAAATTATAGCCACTTTAATGGGTTCTAACTTTAACAGGTTTGAGAATACTAACTAGTTTACATGTACGAAGTTATGGGTTTGAGATGACGAAAATATACGTAATAGTTAATAAAGTCATTTGACAATAGTTTCAGATGCTAGGTTACAGTTAGTACTCTTAAATATAAACGATTATTCAAATAAATGAAAAAAAAAGTGAGTATTATTCCATCTCCTATCCTAGGAGTATTTTTCAAAAAAAAAAAAAAAAAAATAGAAAGGTTCGAGAATAGACTCACTTTACAAACACTTGCCAAAGTGTTTGTAATAATTAACTACTCCAAGTTCGAGAACTTAATAGACTGTCAATTGGATCCTACCCTTATAGTTCACAAGACATACATCATGAGATGTATGCTGTAAGATCATTATTTTTAGTTGATTTGGGAAGATATTCACGTAAATTAAGATTTGATAGAAAGGTTTTCTGTAATTTATATCGATAAAAATAACACTTTAATAACATTAAATAATATTTAATTAAACGACGTTCAATATTGAATGCATTTAAATTATTGCAATTCGATTTAAACGGCATCTAATTAGACGAAATTTTAAAAAAAAATAATGTAATAATATTTTTTTAATAATAAAAATATATAATTTAAGTATAAATAATATTATTTTTACTGTTTTTCGAAAACTTTTGAACTGCTTTTTGTTGTTACATCATGATGTGGTTCAAGTTTTCAGCTGCTAATGCATGAACTATGTCATTTGAAGAATAGGCCAGTTCTAAACATATACTCTCATTCTCTTAAACACATATCCTTTAATGCATCCCCTAACATTCCACATTTGTTGAGGGATATGTGTTTAAAAAATTAGGGGTATTTTAGTAGAACTGTCGGAAGAATATATTCAAACAACTCCTTGCTGACAAATATTGAAGTGATAACATTCATGTTGTTATAAATTGGCACTAGCGGAAACGTAGTTCGGGTCCAATTTAGTTGCACAAATAATTAATTATGGATAACGATAAAATAATAAGCAATAAGAAAAATAAATGGCACACAATGATTTAAGTGGTTCAACCTTTCAATGTGAAAAGTCTACTCCACTGACGACGGCACACCGAGAAAAATCTACTATCAGATCCAAATGGAGAATACAAACATCAATATTCAAAAGTCACTCAAAATATCAAATATCAGATACGCTCACAAAATCTCTCAATAATTAACAACATTAATGCAATAATAATTAAAAAAATATTATAAATTTAAAAGTTATCACAATATTGCAAAGTAACGAATGGAGATATCCTATAGATAGAAAAGGGAGGCTGATATGTATTTATATATATATATCTATGCTTGTTGACTTTTCAAAGTGAGAGAGATGCTTCACGATTGTTGCTTTAATGATATATATATATTAATCTCATTAATCTCCTGCTTTTCTTCTTTCTAATTGGTTTCAAGGTGGCAATTGGATCAGATGGAAATCAAGCATTGTTTCTGTTATTTGAATTATTTGGACAACTAAGAATAATTGCTGCTATGATGGGATTGAGATTCCTCTACGTTCATCTCTTACTACTCTTTGGCGTTTTATTAGAGAAGCAGGATTAATGAAAAATGGTGCAATGCGAAACACTATGAATGATTTGCAGATACTAAGTCGTTTACGAGTTCATGGTATACCATCAAGATCCCCAAAGGTGATTGAAGTTAATTGGCATCCTTCTCCTCCAGGATGGTTAAAGGTAAACACAGATGGGGCAGCATTTGGGGCACCTGGTCTTGCAGGTTGTGCGGGAATTTTTCGAACGTCTAGATCTTTTGTCAAAGGCTGTTTCTATGCTCCTTTAGGGATTTCTTATGCCTATGAGGCTGAATTAGCAGGGGCTATTCATGCAATACAATATGCAGACAGGTTTGGATTGAAGAAGATTTGGTTGGAGTCTGACTCTGAGTATGTGGTAAACTTATTCCGCAATAAATCTAAAATGGTGCTATGGCGATGGCTCTCATCCTGGACAGATTGTTTGGATCGAATTGCAAGCATGGATTTTCACTGTTCTCATATCTACAGAGAAGGTAATTCTGCGGCTGACAGCTTGGCTTCCAGATCACCTAGTATTTGTTCCGCGACTTGGTGGTGGGATGTACCATCATTTGCGCGTCATTTTACTATTTCAAATTTGGTCGGCAGACCTTCTTATAGGTTTTGCTGATGCAAAGTTATGTAATCCTAAATTTTATTTATTTAATAATATTTGTGGGTGGTAGGAAAATGAAGAGGGTGCTAAGGACTGCTTTCCATTCTGATGGGGCAACCTGGTGCACCTACTGATTTCGATTACCCATTGACTTATTAAAAAAAAAAAGGTGGCAATTGGATCAGAGACTTCGGCAATTCTTTTTCTTCACCTCTGCGACTGGCACTACTACAAAAAAAAAAGACATTTAGGGACGGTTATTAACCGTCCCTAAAGA